>OV815997.1:8118781-10545063 GCA_929113495.1 Andrena minutula | reverse complement strand
ATGTTTTAGACGATTCATGTGTTTGTTACAGTACGAACGTGAAAACCGAATGGCCGATTGGAGTGTCGAATATCTCGGAACGGTCGGACGCCTCGTAAGTGATGTTTCGCAAAAATTGTATTGATACATATACATTAATCGACGTTGTTTTAATCGATTTGCACATTTGTTTCAGCATCGAGAAGACATCGAGGCGCACGCACGGGATGGGGACATCGATGTTATAATCCAGCTACTAGTAAGTGATATTTCGTAAAAATTATATTGGTGTGCACACATCATTCGACGATGTTTTAATCGAGTCATGTGTTTTGTTTCAGCGGTGTGAATACCCGACGAGACGTGATGGACGGATCTGCCGCGAGTTGCGGCAAAAGATTCAAGAGGCTAGGCGTACGTGGCGGGATGATACCCTCAACATCGAGTTTCTATCGTTCGAGGGAGACTTTTGGGAGTTGCCTCGCCTATTTAAGGAGTGAGTATAAGTGAATTTTAATTGTTCGATGTTTCGAGTGTTATTACCAACGTTTTATATAATAATAATTTTGTGTTTTCTCTGTATGTTGCAGAACGTGACATCACATATAGATTTTTTTTTAAATAAAGTATTTTTTTATAAATTTAAAATTTTAAAATAAATATTTTTTATTCAAAACAGTATGTTTATTAATGTACATCCACGCATGCGTACTTAAATTATAAAATCAGTATTTACGAAGAAAAAAATAACATTCGTATGGGAGGGATATTCATATTCGTGGCTAGAGGAAGCAGGCACAGTTGTCACCGATCTTATCACCGCCGCCGCCGTCGTGTTCACTATAGAAAACAAAAAAAATGATTCTTACATAGATATTCGTTTCTTTGCATATGACGCGTAAAGTAGTAAACTACGTATATAATTCCATATTTTATAGACATTATCCAGCGCGCAAACACCGTAGTTGTTATGAAATGCACATCGAATGACACCCGTTGAAGACATAGACTTTAGGTTAGGAACGTCGGGGTCCGTGGTTACATGCATGATTCCACAATAATCACCGTCAACGTCGTAATTTTTATACGCCATGTTTGAATTACATAAAATAAATAAAGTGTCAGTAATTGATTTTTTTCTAATGATGTTAACCGTTAATTATTATAATTTAACAATAAATATTATTTATTTTAATCGGTATATCATTTAAGTAATTCTTATAGATCGGAATAATTCATTTTATGCAATAGATGGAGGTTGAATAGTAAAATTAAGGCCTGTTCTTTAGTATGATTTCACCATCACTTCCTACCAACATCGTCGCGTTTTAACACTCAAACGGCACTTCCATTTTACAATATTACTTTTACGTACTCGGTACATACGAATACATATATTTGTTTTATTTTTTATGTAAATTAGAATCTCTGTTTAATAATAACATTTATGTACATTTTTTATACGCCATGTTTGAATTACATTAAATAAATAAAGTGTCAGTAATTGGAACACTGGCAGTAATTGGGACATCTGCCCTAATCTTCTCGACCAGATAGACCTCCAGATTCGCGATCGAATGAAGTTCGTATTCGTAGAATCCACCCAAGATCGGCTCTCCCGCGGAATCGCACAGAATGTGTCAAGGGGCACATGCGTTGTACGGTTACGATTTCGAACACCTCGGTCGACCAGATCGAAGTGTACCCCTTCTCAAAGAGAGTTTTGAACTTGCTAACGCGTACCTTGTCATCGACGTTGAATTTCGTGCGTAGTCGAACACCTTTCAATACAGAGAGGGATAGGGGCTCATTCGCGGAGAACCGTCAGCGAATCGGGTGTTGATCGTTCGATGCTTGCGATGATTGTAGGTGTGTACGAGCGCAGGTAACAGGACACTCGCGAGACTGTGGGAGGGAAAGTGACGAACGCGTAAGAATTCTCGGCAATTTATCGATATCATGTGTCTTTATTATAGAAGATATGGATCGTCATTGCGCGTGCGATGGATATCCCCACCATGAATCATGCATATCGTAGTCTTTAAGAAAGATTGATACGCCACTGCTAGGGATCATTACACGTTTCAATCAGGATGTGGTGCGACGAAAGCACCGAGATGAAGGAGTATTTGGTAAGTGATATTTGTAGGTAGCGACTATGAGATCTTTTTATAAAAAGCCCATGTTTTCTATAGTTTCTCATATGTTTCAGCGAACGGAGTATCCATATACGAAGGGATACTACAGCATTAAATGTAGAAAATTAATGCATGGCTTCAGGCAGTTTTGGCGTGAGGTTCGAGACGATTTAGACCGTTGGGCGTTCAATGACGACAACGATGATCCGGACTTTTGGGGGCTACGACGATTGTTCGAGCCGTAAATGTATGTATATGTGTTCAGAGGATTTATTTGATATAATACAATCACGATTTGATACACGTGCTTAATGATTACAATATACCGTATGTGCATAACTTTGCGTGTTGTAAAGAGTATTAACTCGCAACCAAGACAGTGGACGCATCAGAGGTATCTTCCGATGCAGTCGTAGTCACCGATGCAGCCCCCGACACAGCCATCGTTATTGACGTCGAGACAGTCATCGTTACCGTCTTCGAGATAGTCACCGCTATCGTCAGCGTCATTGACATTGTCGAGACGGTTGTCGTTGTCATCGACGAGGCAGCCGCCGTTACCGACACCGAGACAGTCACAACATGAAGAAATAGCCCTTACCGATACCGGGGAAGTCCCGACGAACGGAATGCAACACTTTGTAAGACACCATTGAAATCCCGCTCATTTAAGGGCTTTGTTTTCATTTATGATACAGGTGGGTTGAGAAGATGAGGTTTCTTTGTACAGTTGCAATTCCGTTGTTGCGGGTAGTTTGTTTCTCTCAATGCATTATTCGGACCTAAAACATCCGCGCAGTGATGTGAATTTCCATTACGAATAAACAGAAAATGTATTATATAATAAGATAATAAGATGCTTTACACATTCCGGACAGAAATATATTGTCGATTGGTAGGAAACCTTCACCATTAGGATTAGAATTGATCGTTCACGATATATCATACGTCATAGTACTGTTAATGACGATTATATGCATCATAACCTATGTATAATGATGATGAGGGTGAGGAGTAAAAATAATAATAAAAAATTTAGGTCACATAAAAAAAAAAAGAGTACGTTTAATTGCATGAGCGTTTCCTTGTATATTAAAATATATTTCAATAAAAAATTGTATGCTTTTATCTATGTATAGAATATATAAGTATATGAAGTATAAATAAATGTACAGTATATGTACTGAGTATATATTTAAAGTAGTGTACGTTCTTTGCAGAATCTGGAAACAGAAACAGAATGGTTATGCGTATTGGTAGATCTCGTACGTAGAGTATGCGAAAGTATGTATGTACGATTCACGTTAGATTCCACGATGCATGAACTAGCATATTTTCTCCACGTTTTCTAGTGCACACATATCATTACGTTTTTTTTTTCATTGAAGTCACATCGTACGGTGTTCATCGCAGACATTGTTTTTAAGGAAGGAACAGCTGCGGCAGGTACGATTCCAATACAATCGTTAACGGCATTGTATTGGACATCGTCATCATCGACGTCGCTAGCGTTGTTTCTATTATTGTTGCTGTTGTCATCAGTGTTATTCTCGTTCTTTTTCTTGTTGTACAATTCGGTAATAACCTCGATGTAAATGTCAGTTGCAGGAGATGCTGTAACAGCCATTCCTTCTTTTCCAAGCCCTTCACATACACTACATCAATGTCACATTACATTCACTTTTCGTTTACGGATACAGGACACGTGTATTTGCTAAACATATCGATAATCGCGAGTTGATGTTGTCGGCGTTGACGTTGGCGTTGGTGTTGACGTTGATGTTGTTGGCGTTGTCGATGTTACTGTTGGTGATGTTAGGAGGAATACAATCAATTGCGGGTTAGTTTCGAAAAAAGAAACGTCGGGAGGTACCAAACTTGTTCACCGACATAACGATGCGTATTAGGATTACAATCCATGCTGCGTGATGTAAACCACATACCACTATAGTATGTACATATATGCATATATGTTTTAATAATAAATGTATGACTTTCACATCAATACCTGTAACGTATTATTTATAATATCCTTTCAATAACAATACCAATAACAACATCGATAACAACAACACCGACCACACCGACAACAACATCGACAGCGTCAACAACGTCAACAACATTAACAACAGCAACGCCAACGCCAAAGCCATCACCAACACCGACAACAACAACAATAACAACATCAACTCCCGATTATCGGTATGTTCAACAGGCACGTCGCGGCCGTACCCGTGAAAATGAAAAGCGGCCATGACGTGCCTGTTGAACATACCGATAATCGGGAGTTGATGTTGTTATTGTTGTTGTTGTCGGTGTTGGTGATGGCTTTGGCGTTGGCGTTGCTGTTGTTAATGTTGTTGACGTTGTTGACGCTGTCGATGTTGTTGTCGGTGTGGTCGGTGTTGTTGTTATCGATGTTGTTATTGGTATTGTTATTGAAAGGATATTATAAATAATACGTTACAGGTATTGATGTGAAAGTCATACATTTATTATTAAAACATATATGCATATATGTACATACTATAGTGGTATGTGGTTTACATCACGCAGCATGGATTGTAATCCTAATACGCATCGTTATGTCGGTGAACAAGTTTGGTACCTCCCGACGTTTCTTTTTTCGAAACTAACCCGCAATTGATTGTATTCCTCCTAACATCACCAACAGTAACATCGACAACGCCAACAACATCAACGTCAACACCAACGCCAACGTCAACGCCGACAACATCAACTCGCGATTATCGATATGTTTAGCAAATACACGTGTCCTGTATCCGTAAACGAAAAGTGAATGTAATGTGACATTGATGTAGTGTATGTGAAGGGCTTGGAAAAGAAGGAATGGCTGTTACAGCATCTCCTGCAACTGACATTTACATCGAGGTTATTACCGAATTGTACAACAAGAAAAAGAACGAGAATAACACTGATGACAACAGCAACAATAATAGAAACAACGCTAGCGACGTCGATGATGACGATGTCCAATACAATGCCGTTAACGATTGTATTGGAATCGTACCTGCCGCAGCTGTTCCTTCCTTAAAAACAATGTCTGCGATGAACACCGTACGATGTGACTTCAATGAAAAAAAAAACGTAATGATATGTGTGCACTAGAAAACGTGGAGAAAATATGCTAGTTCATGCATCGTGGAATCTAACGTGAATCGTACATACATACTTTCGCATACTCTACGTACGAGATCTACCAATACGCATAACCATTCTGTTTCTGTTTCCAGATTCTGCAAAGAACGTACACTACTTTAAATATATACTCAGTACATATACTGTACATTTATTTATACTTCATATACTTATATATTCTATACATAGATAAAAGCATACAATTTTTTATTGAAATATATTTTAATATACAAGGAAACGCTCATGCAATTAAACGTACTCTTTTTTTTTTTATGTGACCTAAATTTTTTATTATTATTTTTACTCCTCACCCTCATCATCATTATACATAGGTTATGATGCATATAATCGTCATTAACAGTACTATGACGTATGATATATCGTGAACGATCAATTCTAATCCTAATGGTGAAGGTTTCCTACCAATCGACAATATATTTCTGTCCGGAATGTGTAAAGCATCTTATTATCTTATTATATAATACATTTTCTGTTTATTCGTAATGGAAATTCACATCACTGCGCGGATGTTTTAGGTCCGAATAATGCATTGAGAGAAACAAACTACCCGCAACAACGGAATTGCAACTGTACAAAGAAACCTCATCTTCTCAACCCACCTGTATCATAAATGAAAACAAAGCCCTTAAATGAGCGGGATTTCAATGGTGTCTTACAAAGTGTTGCATTCCGTTCGTCGGGACTTCCCCGGTATCGGTAAGGGCTATTTCTTCATGTTGTGACTGTCTCGGTGTCGGTAACGGCGGCTGCCTCGTCGATGACAACGACAACCGTCTCGACAATGTCAATGACGCTGACGATAGCGGTGACTATCTCGAAGACGGTAACGATGACTGTCTCGACGTCAATAACGATGGCTGTGTCGGGGGCTGCATCGGTGACTACGACTGCATCGGAAGATACCTCTGATGCGTCCACTGTCTTGGTTGCGAGTTAATACTCTTTACAACACGCAAAGTTATGCACATACGGTATATTGTAATCATTAAGCACGTGTATCAAATCGTGATTGTATTATATCAAATAAATCCTCTGAACACATATACATACATTTACGGCTCGAACAATCGTCGTAGCCCCCAAAAGTCCGGATCATCGTTGTCGTCATTGAACGCCCAACGGTCTAAATCGTCTCGAACCTCACGCCAAAACTGCCTGAAGCCATGCATTAATTTTCTACATTTAATGCTGTAGTATCCCTTCGTATATGGATACTCCGTTCGCTGAAACATATGAGAAACTATAGAAAACATGGGCTTTTTATAAAAAGATCTCATAGTCGCTACCTACAAATATCACTTACCAAATACTCCTTCATCTCGGTGCTTTCGTCGCACCACATCCTGATTGAAACGTGTAATGATCCCTAGCAGTGGCGTATCAATCTTTCTTAAAGACTACGATATGCATGATTCATGGTGGGGATATCCATCGCACGCGCAATGACGATCCATATCTTCTATAATAAAGACACATGATATCGATAAATTGCCGAGAATTCTTACGCGTTCGTCACTTTCCCTCCCACAGTCTCGCGAGTGTCCTGTTACCTGCGCTCGTACACACCTACAATCATCGCAAGCATCGAACGATCAACACCCGATTCGCTGACGGTTCTCCGCGAATGAGCCCCTATCCCTCTCTGTATTGAAAGGTGTTCGACTACGCACGAAATTCAACGTCGATGACAAGGTACGCGTTAGCAAGTTCAAAACTCTCTTTGAGAAGGGGTACACTTCGATCTGGTCGACCGAGGTGTTCGAAATCGTAACCGTACAACGCATGTGCCCCTTGACACATTCTGTGCGATTCCGCGGGAGAGCCGATCTTGGGTGGATTCTACGAATACGAACTTCATTCGATCGCGAATCTGGAGGTCTATCTGGTCGAGAAGATTAGGGCAGATGTCCCAATTACTGCCAGTGTTCCAATTACTGACACTTTATTTATTTAATGTAATTCAAACATGGCGTATAAAAAATGTACATAAATGTTATTATTAAACAGAGATTCTAATTTACATAAAAAATAAAACAAATATATGTATTCGTATGTACCGAGTACGTAAAAGTAATATTGTAAAATGGAAGTGCCGTTTGAGTGTTAAAACGCGACGATGTTGGTAGGAAGTGATGGTGAAATCATACTAAAGAACAGGCCTTAATTTTACTATTCAACCTCCATCTATTGCATAAAATGAATTATTCCGATCTATAAGAATTACTTAAATGATATACCGATTAAAATAAATAATATTTATTGTTAAATTATAATAATTAACGGTTAACATCATTAGAAAAAAATCAATTACTGACACTTTATTTATTTTATGTAATTCAAACATGGCGTATAAAAATTACGACGTTGACGGTGATTATTGTGGAATCATGCATGTAACCACGGACCCCGACGTTCCTAACCTAAAGTCTATGTCTTCAACGGGTGTCATTCGATGTGCATTTCATAACAACTACGGTGTTTGCGCGCTGGATAATGTCTATAAAATATGGAATTATATACGTAGTTTACTACTTTACGCGTCATATGCAAAGAAACGAATATCTATGTAAGAATCATTTTTTTTGTTTTCTATAGTGAACACGACGGCGGCGGCGGTGATAAGATCGGTGACAACTGTGCCTGCTTCCTCTAGCCACGAATATGAATATCCCTCCCATACGAATGTTATTTTTTTCTTCGTAAATACTGATTTTATAATTTAAGTACGCATGCGTGGATGTACATTAATAAACATACTGTTTTGAATAAAAAATATTTATTTTAAAATTTTAAATTTATAAAAAAATACTTTATTTAAAAAAAAATCTATATGTGATGTCACGTTCTGCAACATACAGAGAAAACACAAAATTATTATTATATAAAACGTTGGTAATAACACTCGAAACATCGAACAATTAAAATTCACTTATACTCACTCCTTAAATAGGCGAGGCAACTCCCAAAAGTCTCCCTCGAACGATAGAAACTCGATGTTGAGGGTATCATCCCGCCACGTACGCCTAGCCTCTTGAATCTTTTGCCGCAACTCGCGGCAGATCCGTCCATCACGTCTCGTCGGGTATTCACACCGCTGAAACAAAACACATGACTCGATTAAAACATCGTCGAATGATGTGTGCACACCAATATAATTTTTACGAAATATCACTTACTAGTAGCTGGATTATAACATCGATGTCCCCATCCCGTGCGTGCGCCTCGATGTCTTCTCGATGCTGAAACAAATGTGCAAATCGATTAAAACAACGTCGATTAATGTATATGTATCAATACAATTTTTGCGAAACATCACTTACGAGGCGTCCGACCGTTCCGAGATATTCGACACTCCAATCGGCCATTCGGTTTTCACGTTCGTACTGTAACAAACACATGAATCGTCTAAAACATTGTTTAATAGTGTACGCGAATCAATATAATTTTTCTGAACCATCACTTACGAGAAGACTAACCAACTCCCGCCGTTCCGCGCGCCACGCCCGCATGACATTATCACGCTCATGCTATAACAAATGTATAACTTCGTTAGAAGACCGCCTAATTGAATGCGCGCACCAATTCAATTTACATAAACAGAAAAACCATACTTACGATTTTTCGGAGCACTTCATCACGCTCCTCCTGCCACACACATTCAATTTCCCCATGTCGTTGCTGTAACAAACGCACAACTTCAATATAATATCGTCGAATATAATTTTTCTGAAACATCACTTACGAGAAGGCTAACCAATTCCCACCGTTCCGCGCGCCACATCCGCATGACATTATCACGCTCATGCTATAACAAATGTATAACTTCGTTAGAAGACCGCCTAATTGAATGCACGCACCAATTCAATTTACATAAACAGAAAAAAAACCATACTTACAATTTTTCGGAGCACTTCATTGCGCTCCTCCTGCCACGCACATTCAATTTCCCCATGCCATTGCTGTAACAAATACCCAACTTCAATATAATATCGTCGAATGAAATACGCGCACCAATTCAATTTACACAACTATACTCACGATGCATCGCTGCATCATAGCGGCATTCATGCCTCGTCTCACAGGTGATCGAATATAATCGAACGCGGACATATTTTTTTAAAAAATGCTTATAAAAATGCGTATAAAATGGTTGTAAAACAAACTGGTCCGTGCGGCTGCGGTCGACGTCCTTATATGCATTTCGGTTCTCTAGGCTGGAGGGCTACCCCTGCATGTTGCAGAGTAGGGGTAGTCGTGGAGTGGGTGTGATGTGTGGGGGCGTCCGTATCACAGATTCTTATTCTTCGACGATTTGATACTAATTATTTCAGCTTATAGTGATTCTTTATGATTTACACCGCGAATTGTCTTCGACTCTTCTGCGACACGTGTGCATATTGAATATCGCGCGTACGCTATTTGAACCTGCCGCGCACGTCATTTGAATTTATCGCGCGCTATTCATATTAATGTTTGTGTCATAACACAACCATGATATAATATACTCTTGTGGATCTGTCTTGTGGGCGTCATTAAACCACGTACGCTTGAGTGTTAAGTAGCGTTCCCGTTAATTTTTTCGTCCGCTGAGAATCGTATATAGTGCATATTAAAATGTACTATCAAAAACGCATCTTAAACGGTACGGCCGAAAAGGATGTGAGTTATCCAAATAAACGTCAACAACAACATATTCATCAACAATCCAATATGAGGTAGGTATATACTCGTTACTGTACACTTTCCACTTACTTCATTCACTGTAAACACAAACTACCGAAGTATTAATTTCATATACTTGGTTCTTACAGTTCAGGATCCGCAACGCCAAAAACATTGAAAACACCAAAACCTCCAATCGTACGGGTCCTAGGGCGTGATAAACTCGTTGATCGCAACAGCTTATAAACGTCTAACTATTAGAATTCGTATTGGCATGGATTCGTGCCACGTTGAGATCTCCATAGTCGACAACAAAGGTACCGAGTTGTGCTTTTCAATGTCTACGTGGATGCTCTTGCTGCAAAACGCGGCGGACAGACTCCGACGATTACGCAGCAACGCAACATCAACCCAAACCCCAATCACTATTGACCATTTACGACTAGAATTCACGCGAATGCATGCTGATTAACTTATTAAAATCACCGATACTTACAGTGTCATATATATGACTGAAGCCATGTTGTGTAAACTATTCGTGTATAAACATTGCATTCAACATATGCTCTCATGGTTGACAAAAAAATATATACTCTGTAAGTAGTAAATATGCTACCTTCGTAGACGTTCTGCGTACCGCTACGACACCAATGAATTATGTGGAATTAATTTTCAAAAGCGAGCACTTCGAGCAACATTCTTTGATTGACTGTGAATTGTTGGCGTTAGGATTACAATCAATGCTGCGTGATATAAACCACGTACCGCTGTAGTACGTGCATATATGTTTTAATAATAGGAAATGTATGACTTTCACATCAATACCTATAACGTATCATTTATACTATCCTTTCATACATATTCGTATCCATATATATTAATTCTTAGAGGCATAATCTTGGCAAATGTCAATCGCGTTTTCAGTGATGTTTACGATAATGCAGTTCAGGTTAACGAGTCTAATTTTAATACGAGTACACCAGTGCAAGTTGATGCATTTTTACCGATGCTGATTTATTTATTGAAATCAACGACAATGCATTCTTTACGAACGACATTGACGATGCTATATTCAACGATGATGTTGCGGAGTGTGATAACTAAGTTAAATAAATGCCTAAAATCATGAAATTTATGTACGAATTCTTTTCACCCTTACACGCTCCCACGACGCTCGAGTCGCAGACCCTCGAGAAGGGCCCTTGAGACGTCGCCCTGTTCTCGATCGTGAAAATACTCGGAACTGTAGGCCGAATAATTATCGCTTAGTCGCTCGCGTGAACGCGCCATCTAATTTATTGCTTCAGGGACATTGCGTTTTCTCGATGGAACTTCTTAGAGAGACCCGGTGGTCTTGGGTTAAAAGTCAATGGTCGGATATAAACACTCGGCATGGCGCGGTTCGCTCTATGATTTCTCAGAATTCCCCATCGAATGCAATGTCGTGTTTATTCCATGGGTTATCGCGACGATTGATTTACAATAATTATCGCTCTACGTTTAAATCATTGCACGAGTTCGGTATCGATCCCACGATTCAAACATAAACACACGCCATGAAGAACGTGCACATGGGTGGCAGAACGTGTTCAATCCTGTCATACGCCATGACACCTTATATTTTCTCTGAAATAATCATCGAAGACGCGAATTTCCACGAATCGGTCGCGGTCGCGCCTGCGCACCGATCCCCGCCCACGTACGGAGATTGCGCGGCGGCGACGCGTGCCCAAAGTACCTTAAACATCCACCAGGTGGCGTCGATACGAAATGTCTGGGAAACCTGGAAAATTTACCATGGCGGACCCAAATACCGACGCGGACCCCAAATACCGACGCGGACCCCAAATACCTTAAACATACATCATCCACCAGGGGGCGCCAATACACAATGTATGAAAAACCTAGGAAATTTATCGACACGGGCCCCAAATACCAACACGGACCCCAAATACCGACGCATACCCAAAGTATCTTAAACATCCGATAGGTGGCGCCAATACGAAAAGCGCGCGACGCCATTTTGAAAATTTGAAAATCCCCCTCCTCCCCTGTGACGTCATACACCCCCTCACCCGAACGCGGTACACCCCCTCCACACCGCACACCCCCTCGCCCACGCGGTACCCCCCTCGCACCACCACACCCCCTCGCCCGAGCGCGGCGGTACCCCCCACCCCGCCTCCCCCCGCGCCCCAGCGCGCCCGAGCGCGGCGGTACCCCCCGCCCCGCCTCACCCCCTCGCCCTAGGGGCCAGAACTCTCATAGCCTATCTACTATGACCTTTTGAGTGCTTGCAGTGGAGATATAAGAGTACCTAATAAAAATTATTTCACTGAAAAAAGACAAATTTTTAACCATTTATTTTGCAATTCTTGTAAACAAATGCAATTTTATAATTGAAGGCAACTTTTTAAAAAATTGAAAAAAATAGGAGGATATAGCCCTGTTTGTCCTCTTTATGGACATGTTTGGAACACGATGGAGACTTTAAAATTGGCCAAATGAAAATTATTTGAATGGAACGCTGCGTCAAGTCACACCGGTTCTACTGGCAGAGCCGTGTGGTACTCGCAGCGGCCAAGCGGCTATATCTGCTATTCTTATACAGTGTTCTCTAATATGGTAAATATTTGTAAAAAACTGAAGAAGGAAAACTTTTACTGTTTTTTATACACAACATAGTACGGTAACTCAATTTTTGGTGTTCGCAATATTTTTCTTGAAACGAGGGTGACCTTCAGTTTTTTAAATGGAATGCTATATGTTTGATTATCCAATATGAAAGCGATTGTCAAGACAAATTCAACCATATGGTATACTTTGACCTTCAAGGCTACACAAGGCTAGGAATGAAATAAATATATCGAACTATCTATCTAGTAGATTGAATTTCTTCCTTCATTCCTAACTTTGTGTAGCCTTGAAGGTCAAAGTATACCATATGGTTGAATTTGTCTTGACAGTCGCTTTCATATTGGATAATCAAACATATAGCATTCCATTTAAAAAACCGAAGGTCACCCTCGTTTCAAGAAAAATATTGCGAACACCAAAAATTGAGTTACCGTACTATGTTGTGTATAAAAAACAGTAAAAGTTTCCCTTCTTCAGTTTTTTACAAATATTTACCATATTAGAGAACACTGTATAAGAATAGCAGATATAGCCGCTTGGCCGCTGCGAGTACCGCACGGCTCTGCCAGTAGAACCGGTGTGACTTGACGCAGCGTTCCATTCAAATAATTTTCATTTGGCCAATTTTAAAGTCTCCATCGTGTTCCAAACATGTCCATAAAGAGGACAAACAGGGCTATATCCTCCTATTTTTTTCAATTTTTTAAAAAGTTGCCTTCAATTATAAAATTGCATTTGTTTACAAGAATTGCAAAATAAATGGTTAAAAATTTGTCTTTTTTCAGTGAAATAATTTTTATTAGGTACTCTTATATCTCCACTGCAAGCACTCAAAAGGTCATTTTTGTCGGTTTGTTAGTTCAAGAGTTACAATTTTTAGAAAAAAAGTAAACACTATATTTCAAAGAGCTGTAACATCCACAATTTTTGAAATTTTCAAAAATCCTTCGAGATATGTTTATGCATCACTAAAGACTACAACATATCCGAGTTGTACCAAAATCCGAAATGTTACTCCGAAAAGTGTCTGAGTTGGCGTGGAATGACCCAATGATGAGTTTGGTGCATCGGTTGAGTGCTGATAGACGTGAAACAGACAATGCGTTAATACTTTGTCTCGCTCCGTCTTTCGGACTTCTGATACTGCATCCTTTACGTGCGCGGCGGGCCTGATCGCTTATTTATACGAAAAAATTATTCGTACCACAGTTAGCTCGCGCGGCCAGCTAGTGATCAGTAGCCAAAGGCGGGAACGCATGTTAGATGAAATCATCTATACTATTGAAAAATGAAATTTTTATATTTTCTGTTTTATTTTCATCACGGTATTTGTAACATATTGTATGAAATTTTCCGTATGAAAGGAAAGCCAAACACGATGCCCTTCCTACAATTACTCCGATTGAGCATGAATCCGTAGCTTATACATTCTCTTCCTCTTTGTGCTATAAAATGATAATGTAAAAATTTATTTAAATAACTTACAATTAGAATTTAAAGTACATTTGGAGACTAGTAAGAACGGTATCTCAAGAACACATTTCTGCTTTGTTTGTATGCTTGTTGTTGATATAGGTACATTGAACAAAAACAATTAAACGGTAAAAAATTAGTTTAAAGAGTAAAACCAATGATAAAATTAAACCTTGCAACATGAACGCACACCCCAGGAAAACTAAGTTAGAATTTTTTAGAACTTACACACTCATATCGAAGCCAGCTATATTTCTGCGGATCACTATATGGATTACCATTTCGCCTTTGTTTTTGTAAAGGCGAGAAGAAAACGATATACGCACTTTAGTTTTTGCGTAAACTTTAACAATATCTTCCGTCGCAATGGTGCGGCACATAACTTTTTTTAAAACTTTTTTCTCTTATTGAATGGAGCATGTTGATGTAAAAAGAATTTAACATTAATTTTCAATGTCGTAACCAATTCTGCGATAATTTTTTTACAAATGTCCACCGAACCAAAAGTGTAGATTAATTCCCGAAAACAGTGTTTATTAGATATTCTACAAAATGAACAAATAGAAACATTCTTTTTCACATATTTCTTGTAAATATTACAACCCAGATAGCACAAAGACATCTTATGTACGTCCCAAGAACGTCCGTTCCGGACGTACTGTACGTTCGAAGGATGTCCCGAGAAGATCCATATGTCCCTTGTACGTCCTCGTTATGTTCTTTAAATGTCCCAGGACGGTCCTACTTACAAAGTGGAACGTCTTGAGGACGTGCTGTGCGGACATTCTCAGAACATTTCCTGAATGTCCGAAAGTACAAATTAAATACGTCCAAAAGACGTCTTCATCAAGTCTGGGTTAGGACATTAAGAAAAAAAATTTGGCGGTGACGAGAATCGAACACAGGGTCTCCTAACTTACGAAGCAACCTTTTTTTTTCATATACTTTATTCCACTATTACATTACATAACATGTATAACTTAACTATTGTAGCTAACCTATACAACATTTCTAACAGTCTTTGGTGTGTTATAAAGTTCCTACCTCTTAACGAGGCTATACCTTTAATTTCCCTTATTTTAGACCTACATCTTCTTCTCAGCTTCCTTATCACAGTTTGATTTTTAAAATTGCAAATATGTTACGTCTATCTATATTATACAGGAAACTAATCTTACAAAACCTGCTTTTAGAATTTTCAAATATCAAATAATTCTTTTTTGTACTTTTATCTTAGTCATAGCTGCTTTCTTCATTAAATATCGGTAAATTTTGGTATGGAAGTTTGTGTTTTATCCTAAATATACTATTATTATATCTTATTCTAGTTATATCTTTAAGAAGCGCATTTTCATTTTGCAGCCGGTATTTGTAAAACTTTTGTCCTGAGTTACTAATATACTCCATTATTGGTTCTAACTTAGCATCTCTGTGCATTACGGCTATTCTTTCGTACCTATTTCTATTTAAAATCAGTCTCATACATTTGTTTTGAAAGACTTGTATTGATTTCTGATTTGTCATTGATGCAGAGCACCATATTGGGGCACCGTATATTATCACTGGTCTTAATATACTTGTGTATATCAGTCTTTTGTTTTCCATAGTTACTGAGGAATTTTTAGCCATTAATGGATACACTTTTTTCATTATTGGATAAACTTTCTGTATTGCCATTATGAGATGGTGTTTATACGTTAGTTTTGAGTCCAGATGCACCCCGAGATACTTCACATTGTTTGAAGGAGCTACTTGCTGTCCATATACTTTAACTGCCGAAAAAATTTTATTTCCTGTCTTTTTTTTGGAAAATACTATTAGCTCTGTTTTCTCTGAATTTAATGTTACTTTCCATTGACTGTAGTATTTTTCTAACATATTTAAATGTATTTGTATTTGTTTCGCGGCTACGACAGCACAAAAAGAATGAGCGTATATAGCTGTATCATCTGCAAATAAGGCTAGATTTGTTCTTTCAAATTCTGGAATGTCATTGAGGAATATGCTAAATAACTGTGGTCCTAGGACTGATCCTTGAGGAACTCCCGCTACTATTTCTTTTGTTCTAGATTTACCATCATTACTTACTACTTTGAACTTTCTATTGGTTATGTATGAGTGTATTAGTCTAATCAGACCCAGTAAACAAACTGACTGCAGTCTGACGACAGATTGATGTCAGATTCGAGTATATTCTGACGTCAGATTCGGGTCCTACTATGTCCGCATTTGACTATGGTTCTGTGGTCAGAGCCTGACATCAGGATCTGATCGCAGATTGATGTCAGATTTCGATCAGATCTTGCTGCCGTGGCTGACCGCAGATTGAGAGCAGAAATCGAGCAGATCCTGCGCAGCGCGATCTGACGGCAGATTGGTGTCAGATACAGAGCAGATTCTGACGTCAGATTCGGTGCCTATTATGTCCGCATTTGACTATGGTTCTGCGGTCAGAGCCTGACATCAGGATCTGACCGCAGATTGATGTCAGATTTCGATCAGATCTTGCTGACAAAAACCGCCCGCAAATTGGCGGCAGAAATCAAGCAGATCCTGATGTCGGCCATAGTAGGCAATTTTATATAATAGTATAGATTTAAAAACAGTGCGAAAGTCTTTAGCGTAAATAATATATAGAACACGTTTATAAGACCGACTTGAAAGATCTGATTCCTACCATATTTTATGGAAGAAAGAAAAGTTGGTAAACCATGTATTTAAACGGGTATTATAACATTTTTAATGTTTTACTTAGCAAAAAGTTGTTAGTGAATTGAATGCCAGGTCGGCTCAAAATAATGATTTAAACTTTGAAAGACAGTTCTTCCAAATAAAAAAGAATTAATGGTAACTAATATTTATTCAGTCCTCTTAGGGCGGTATTATCATCAATAGTTTTTTAGTTTTTAGCATGCGGCATCTTCTACTAGTCTAGTAGATTAATAAAGGATGCCGGATGCTTAAGACGATCTTCGTCTTCAGCAACGACTGATAATACCGCCCTTACAGACGGGTATACCAAATATATACTCCGCAGTGGAATGCCGGCAAATACGAGTCGTACTCGAGAGCCCTGAATGATCAAGCCCTCGGCCACTTATTCCCGCGACGGTGCTATTTCGCAAGCGAGAAACGCTCGCCCAATCGCGCCCTGGCGGGGTTGTGTCGTGAACTATGTCAGCAGAATCTGCTGTATTTCTGCTGCCTATCTGACGTCAGATCGCGGAGCGCAGGGTCTGCTCGATTTCTGCCATTAAATTGTACCAGCAGATTCACTGCAGTGTCTGCCGCCAAACTGCTCGCAGACTGTGTAAGCAGAATCTGCTGTATTTCTGCTGCCTATCTGACGTCAGATCGCGGAGCGCAGGGTCTGCTCGATTTCTGCCATTAAATTGTATCAGCAGATCCTGCCGCCAATCTGCTCGCAGGTTAAGGCAGCACAATCTGTCGGCTTTCTGCTGTCAGTCTGCTTTCATCATCGAATATAACAAATCCTGTATCAAATCTGTAGTCTTTCTGCCACAAACATTTGTACTCAGGCGTTGAGCATAATCTGCAAATACGGATGTGGCTGACTGGGGAGTTTCTGGGTAATTTTGCTTGATCATTTTGAAAATCAGTCCATCAATCCAAACTTTGTCAAATGCCTTTTGTATGTCTAGTAACACCATTACTGTTATCTTATCCAAGTTAAAGTTTTTGCTTATGTCATTAACTATACGTACTATTTGTTGGACCGTGCTGTGTTGCTTCCTAAACCCAAACTGTATATCTCTACTAATTTTATTCAATTCCTCGTGTTTTTTAATTCTATCCAGAATTATTTTTTCTACAATTTTACTTATGGAACATAATAGACTAATAGGTCTGTAACTAGTGGGTTTGCTTTTATCTTTTCCAGGTTTAGGGACTGGTATTATATTAGCTGTTTTCCAGTATTGAGGGAAGTACATGAGTTTGAATATACTATTTATGATGTAATTTAGTTGAACTATTGCCTTTTTTGATAGGTTTTTAAGTACTACGTTTTGTATTTTGTCTATGCCTGGAGCTTTGTGAGAACTAACATTTTTAATTATTGAGTATATTTCTTTTGGTGATGTATGATATTTATACCAGTCCTCTCCACTATTTAGTATTCCTTGTAAGTAATTATTGACTACAGATACTATATTACTCTGCTCTATTGTGTTATTCTGCAGTTCAATTTTGTGTACGTTTTCAAACTGTGAAGCTATTAATTCTACTTTCTCCCTATCCGTAAGAGCTGTGATATTTCCCTCCCTTAGACATGGTATTTCTTCATACTCACTTTTCAGCAGCTTGGTCATCCTCCATAAGCTTTTATCCCTCGTATTGATTTTAGACAGCTTCTCAGACCATTTTTTGTTCCTAAACTCTGCTATTTGTGCCCTAACTTCTTTACTCTTTTTCATGTGTAATTCTTTAAAAAATAAACTACCTGTTTTCTGCCATTGTTTCCTTAAGTAATTTCTAAATTTAATTTCCTTAAGTATGGATTCAGATAGTTCAGTATTTTGAGCTATCACAGTTTTCGTTTTAATTATCTTATCTCTTGCGTGTTGTATGTTCCTTGTCAGTTTCGTAACTTCCTCTTCTACATCCTCTTTTGTTTCTATTTTACTATTAATAATTATATTATCATTCAGTATGTCCCTAAATTGTTCCCAGTCAACCCCCTTATAGTCAAATAAACTTCTTTTCAATTTTGGATTACTTTGATTTCCTAATGTGAAGTATACCGGTAAGTGGTCTGAATTTAGCTCATTCTCTACCTGTAGTTTTTTCACATTGATAACGTTTTTGTTTAATACTATGTCTATGAATGTTGGTGTACAATGCTGGATTTATCCTATAGGCTAACAAGGCTGAAGCCTAGGGCCCCGTTTAGCTGGGGGCCCCTTATTCTAAATATTTTCTTCGAAAAAATTAGCATTTTTTTTATATTATCTTTATTAACTTGTATCTTTAATGTTTATTTATGTTAATGTTATGTTTAGTTTTGATATTCAATGTTTAATTTTGAAATTAAATTCTTATTTAGATTATACGAGTATTATTATAAAAAAAATCAAATCAGCGTCATTTTATTTTTTACATTTAACCGAGGGCCCACCAAATATTCAGCCTAGGGCCCCTTGGAAGGTAAATCCGGCTCTGTTGGTGTACCGTTGTTGAAGGGAATATGTGTTGGGCTGTCAGTGTGCAGAATTATTACGCTATTTCCCTGAATATAACTATTTAGTGTTAGACCATTTCTATTATTTCTGTGGCAACTCCAGTTGGTGTGCCTTGCATTTAGGTCTCCTACTACTAAAACTTTATTTGATACTTCCAAGAGGGAGTCCAGGTCAGAGTGTGAGAAACTATTCGATGACTTATTATATGCTGCTATCAAATATATTACTTTTTAGCCTGATACATATATGCTCTATAGACACTTTCCTTTTAATCTCTATTCTTTCATGTGGTATTCCCTTTCTGATTAGCGCTGCAACTCCCCCCGCAGCATTTTCCCTATTACTAGTATAACTATTATAGTTCCTAATTTTTAGAGTCTCCTTAGCTTTTAACTTAGTTTCATTTATAAATAGAATATCTACACTTTTCCTATTCAAAAAGTCTGTTACTTCAGTTATTTTGCCTCTTATGCCATATGCGTTCCAGCTATATATCACTACACTATCCATTTCTATTTTGTAATATTTGTGTGAAGTTATAAAATACCTCAAATTTGCCCAGTTCTGTTTCGCATTCCGCTAGTTGTTTGTTTAAATTTCTGATATCGTTTATCATTTGTTTGACGTTTACTAGACTATCTAAATTTTTAAATTCTGTACAGAGTGTTTTAAAATTAGAGATTTCTTCCATGCTGTTATTGCTGGTTCCTACGTTGGCTTGCCTAGTGATGACAATTGGGTTTTCTGCTTCTGTATCTTAAGTTATTGTTCTGCGTACTGCAGCTCTCAGCTGTGGAAACTCTTCCTCGCATCGAAGGTCCAGAACTTTCCTTTTCCCCCTTATTTCTTCTTCTCTCTTCTTTTCCATGAATGGAATTTTTCTGCTTTTGTTTGTCCAATCCAGCCTTTCCAGATACACTTTGCAATTGGTAGAATTTGCTGGATGATTGTCTCCACAATTAACACATTTTGCTGGTGTTTTCCTGTCTTTGGTACATTGCCCTGTTAAGTGCTCTTCTGCGCACTTGAGACATTTGGGTGCCACATGGCAGTTTGCTGTGGCATGCCCCCACTCCTGGCATCTGTGACACTGAGTTATTTTTTTCTTATTAAAATATCTTTCCCATCTGACCCGTGTGTAGTTGAGAAATTTGATTTTTTGATTAAGTTCCTTCTCGTTAATGGTACTGGATGTTGTGACCATGTATAGTGGATTATATGTCCCTCTCATTTGAATGCATTTGGCACCTAGCAGCCCCTGCTCTATCATTTCGTTTTGTATTTCTGTTTGTTCAATATCGCTTGTTAGCCCCCTTATTACAAAAGCCCTTGTTTTTTCTTGTTTCATTGTGTATGCGTGGTATTGTGTGTTTCCATCTATGTTTGAAAGTAATTCTGTATAATCTTTGACGCAGCTTGTATAAATGCTTATCCTGTTACTACTATATTCTATGTAGAATTTTTCTTTTGTATGTCTTTTTATTTTTTCTGTAAGCCCTTTGTGTGAAACAGCATTGCCATGTATTACTATTGGTGGTGGAGTTGTTTTTTTAGCTGTTACACTGTCAGCTATATTTTGTTTCTTCCCTTCCGATATAACCTCTTCTTCGTTGCTACTGAGTACTTCAAATCTATTCCTAAGTGGAATAGCTTCTTTAGACTCTTTTCTTTTTGTACTTGGCCCTTCCATTGGACTTGCTTTCCTTTTATTTTTTATCAATTGGCTGAAACTTGCGTCTTCCATTACTCCCTCCATGGCCTACCCACCACGTGGACGCTCATCGTTTTGAACCTTGTCTTCTCCCAGGTTCTCTGTTTGATAACTTCCTATTATTTCTTCTACTTCTTTTGCTTTAATTACACTGCACACTCTATGCTTTCTTTTATTTTTCCTTCTACACTTTTCCGATTGTCTTTATATCCAGTCTTATAGGTTATGGTTTGCCTGCGCCGGACACGATGCAGACAACGAGACGAACGAAGCAACCGCTTTTCGCAACTACCCAAGACACTTCCCTGAAAATAGTTCTCATTTCTAGATATATAACTAGATTTAATTGTTTATAAAATGCATTGACGCGAAATATTCTACAGAATATCATCATTCGACCTCTTGACTCATTGCTTAAAATTTCACATTCGTTTTAAGACAGATGTTTTAAGGACATCTTAAGACTGACGTCTTTAAGACGTCGTGTGTGTAAAAATTAAAGATGTCTGTCTTAAGACGTTGTGTGCTATCTGGGAACATTTCAGCGACTTCATTGCACAAAAAATAACGCAAATGCCAGATTCAATCATAAGACTGTTTTGCAACCTAACCTTAATCATCTGTAAAACCTACAAGACGCACAGTGGCGAATTTCGCCGAAAAGCTGGCCAAAAATCAGAATGTAAAAGTTTTAAATTTGCTAAATCCAATTGGTGCGATTTATTTATGACATATTTGTGCATAATTTCTTACTAATGTAAATATATAAACTGCAGCCCTTGCTGAGATATGTCAGTTCAAAGTTGACGCTCGAAATTTAAAGGTCTACTTTGAGATTTATTTTCAGCTTATCGAGTCCAGCTATCAAAATAAACATTATATATTGTGGTGTAGTATCATATACACTATTATTGTTTTAAATGTGAAGTCTGTAAAAGTTTTTATAAACAAGTACTGAAAGCATATTCATTTTTTGTTTATTCTTAAGCAAAAAGTTACAACTCAAGCGAGCTCAAGCACCATTCTTTTTTTTTAAATGAAAGCTCAAGGTATGCACTTTAAGACCCCGTTGCATTTTTTTGCAACAAATTGCTATTTTGGCAAATATTCTCATTTTTTGTGTAGAGTAATGTGGGGTAAGAGTGCGCACTTAAAGTTTAGACTTCTCTAAAATCCTTGGTATTACACTGATAATCATTATTCGATAGGCAGTGACTTCATGTAAATTTACATGTCACAACTTATATAAAATAAATATTTCCAAAAGTGTCAAATGCGAACTTTTACCCGATATGTGGGGCATAAGTTCGCATGTTATGGGGCAAAAGAACGCAACGAGAAATATCCAAAGAAGTGTTTTATTTTCCTGCATAAGTATATACTTCGGGCAATACAGTAAAACGCCTAATAGTTTATAATTAATTTTTTTCGGTGTTCCCAATTCTGCAGCGATTTTTTTCTTGAAAGTCCCTGCTTCTAATTTATCTCGAGCGATCTGAAGCATCTCCTCACTAATAGGTTTTCGGCCGGTTGTCCTCTTATAAGTTCTAACAATAAATGAATAAGACAATAAAATAAAGTTATATTTTTTAATCAAAAAGTTAATAAAAAACGTATTTTGGAAAAATATTGTGGATTCAAAATTAATAACAAAAATCAAAAGCTGATATCAGTGTGGCTCAACTATCATAAACTCAAAATTTAGCAAACTCTAGAATTAAAATAAGTTTAATGAAGATATAACACCTATCAAATTATTTTGGGGCGAAAGTTCGCATGCGAGAGAAATAATTCTGTTTGAAATTACATTTTTTAACGTTATATTGTTATATTATCCTGTATATTATATATCGGAGTGAAGGTAAGTGATTGCATTGTAATAAATAATTGAATTACTGTGCAATTAGAAGTTCGGAAGTAAAGGTGTATTCGGGAAGATTTACAGAAGTGCCGAATGCTACAACGCGCAATGAAACTCATTTATACATAAAACATGCACTGTTCACCTACAGATAGCACTTTCAGCAGATATTTATGCGTGTCAAAATAAGACGGAAGTTAATAGTGACAAAATTGCGGTTGAGCTCCCACTTAGTAATTATACCTAACGTTTAAAATTCCGCAAGAAAAGCATCTCGTTGATCATCAGTGCTATGTACCAAATGTTTGTATAAATATAGATGTATAAGTATGCAATATAATAATGTTAAAATATATACAAATACTAATGTTTCAGTAATGACTGCGTAATTATTTGACTAAAACCTACAAACCAGAATACTTTTAATATTTTTAATAATATAATTATAATTAAAACAACAAATTAAACATTAAACGTTAAAAAATTATACTTTTAGCTTCTTAGAGTTATATTACAATAAAATATTTTAATAATTTGCACGGGAATTGCAGATTCATTTTTGGCCAGCTTTTCGGCGAAATTCGCCACTGTGAGACGGTTGTTCTTCGAAGATCGGAAATTCAGTTCTTCTAAACGTTTACAAGACTTACGAGACGAAGATTCTCGGGACATTCGAAATGTAGTAGTCCAAAACAATCACGCGACTTACAAGATTGTTTGATGTTTCTAGAATATCCGAAATTTAAATCCTAAGAACATTCGTAAGACTTAAGAAAAGGACGTTCCTAGAACATATATGTACGAAATTTAGGTCTTGGAAACATCCGTAGGACTTAAGAAACGGATGTTCCGAGAACATACGAAATTTAAGTCCTAAGAACATGCGTAGGACTTAAGAAACGAACGTTCCTGGAACATCCAAAATTTATGTCCGAAAAACGTCCGTAGGATTTAAGAAACGGACGTACCTAGAACATCCGAAATTTAAGTCCTAAAAACGTCCGTAGGAGTTAAGAAACGGACGTACCTCGAACATCCGAAATTTAAGTCTTAAGAACATCCTAGGTATGTTCAAAATGGACGTAGGACGTTCGGATATAAACTGGACATGAAACGGACGTCCTTGGGATGTATGGTGCTATCTGGGAATACACTGATATCCCCGAGACAGGGTATTTGCTAATACAGTCGAATTTCGACATCTCGAAAAGCTCTATAAGACGACAGTTTTCTTCATTCCATTCTGCTCCGCTGTAAACACCTCTGTAACTCGAAATAAAATTTCCTTAACTCGAACTATATTTTGCATGTTAAGTTATGTATTTTACCTTTACAATTCGAATTTAGAAGAACTCCGACCTCTACAAGTCGAAGTTTATTTCTACATATGTATTACGAAATTTCGTACAAAGATCTCAAACTATTGAGGGCAATGTTTTCTTTGGATTATTCACGATTAAAAACGAGTATTATGATAAAATAAATCGAATCAGCGTCATTTTATTTTTTACATTTAACCGAGAACCCACTAAATATTCAGCCTAGGGCCCCTGAAAGGTAAATGTGGCTCTGAGTAGATGTTAGGCCACTGTGATATTATTGCGTAATTAATATGTGTGAAATAATGATAGTAAAAGAATTGTGTGGTTTCACTGTGTGAAGAATGATTTAAAGCAGTGTAAGAATATGTTGAATTGCACGCCGCACGGCGGTGCTTCTCGCGTATGAGTGCGCGTACGCGCGACCGCGCGCTCAGCTGACCTGGCTGACTGGGATTTAAAGTTTAAACACCGCACCTCAAAAGTCAGATCTCCCTGAATTTCGTCTGCCGATATCCCGAAAATGAATCTCCAGACACGAGCGTTTGTTTGTTTCTTTCCTCGCGACGCGTTTCTTTTGTTCGGTGGGCGGCTGTCGGCGATACCGTTCAACGATCATCAGTCGAAACAAAATCAGTTTCCTACAAGCCGTCTTGAAGATTGGTACTCGGAGAAGTATTGTTAATAGCGTCAAATAATATCCAAGTAAGTATTAAGTAAAACTTCTCTACGCTTTATCATTCGCATCATTCTTTCCTTCATTCATTAATTTGTATATTTATCAGTAATGGAGAATCAGACTCGTAAAACACATTATAAAAAATGTGTATATCCCAATTGCAATTTAGTAAACCGTAATGTAACTGACGGTACTACATTCCATTCATTCCCGGTAAATGACAATGATAGATGCATAACGTGGCTGGTTAACTGTGGCTTAGATGATTGGGTGGAAATAACTAACGCGGAATTGAGAAAAAAGTGTATTTGTAGCCGGCATTTCTTGAGAAGTAGTTTTCACGTATCCGGGCAATTACGGAAAGATGCCGTGCCTAAAATGTATTTTAACGATATCGATAGCGATGTAAGTATGGAAATTGAAGCCAGTTCATCATCAGAAGAACGCAATAATTTGGCGGAACGGTTGATGGAAATGGAAAAACAGTTAAAGCAAGAGAAGAATAAATCTAATATTCTTCGCTTGCAAGTAAGGGCGAAGTCCAGAGCAATCAATCGTTTAAAAGATAAACTTTCTTCAGGCAGTATAAATGATACATGCTTGAAGAAAGCGATCGCGAATAAAGTTTCTGGGTTTATTTGAACTTTTATATGTTTATTATTATTTAAGTCGAAGAAAGAAATTTATACACGTAGCGAACAGCAGATTTGCATGACAATGCACTACACTTCGCCAGCTTTGTATAATAAGATGCGCGTAGTTTTCGGTTTTCATCTTCCGAGTCCAGTTACAATTATTCGGTGGTTCGGGAAAATAGATATCTGGCCTGGCATATGCCAACCTTTGTTTACCGCGCTCAAAATTAAAGCTGCGTATATGGAAGCCGCAGATCGTAATTGCGTACTCCTGTTTGATGAAATGGCAATAAAAAAATGTCTAGATTTCCATCCAACTAAACAAATCATCGAAGGTTTCGAAGACTTGGGATCTTTGGGTAGAAATTTGGCGGTGGGTACACAGGTTCTTGTTTTTATGCTACGCGGGCTATTCACTAATTGGAAACAACCACTGGCTTTCTTTGTTTCAAAATCAGGAGTCAAGAGAGACGCTTTGTCTACAATTTTAGATGATATTTTAGATGCTTTGCATGCAACCGGTTTAAAAGTCAGAGCGGTTGTTTCCGATCAGGGAAGCAGTAATCAGAGCATAGCAGACGACCGATCATCTATTCAAAAACCGTATTTTGAACGAAATGGCCAAAAAATTTATTTTTTATTTGATTTTTTACATTTATTTAAAAGCATTAGAAATAATTTATTGAAACATGATTTTTTAATTAATGGATCTATTGTTTCGTGGTCCAATGTAATATCTTTGTGGAATTTAGAAAAGGACAAAAATACTCGAGCAGCTTACAAATTGTCCGAGAAGCATGTAAGGCCAAATTCTTTCGATAAAATGAAATGTAAGCTAGCTCTCCAAGTTTTCAGCAAAAGGGTATCGTCTGCTCTGTTCACCGCTTCATTGACAGGTAGCATAAAAACAACAACCGTTCAACACACGGCTAGTTTCTTTGAAACCTTAAATGATTTGTTCGATAATTTAAATAGTAGATCAGCCCGTGATCCCAACCCAAACAAGTGTGCACTTTCGCGACTTTATGACAATGTTCAGAATAATTTAATTTCACAATTAAATGAAATGAACAATTGGTATACAATGACTCCTAATGGTTTGAAGCACCTCCATGTTTCTTGGGGTTGCGGCAATCTATAAATGCCACTCTGCAACTGTGGAATGATTTAAGAGAAGAAGGTATTACATTTTTACTAACGTCGCGACTTAATACGGATCCCATTGAAAACTTCTTCTCTGTTCTGCGGATGCATGGTGGCACTCACAACCATAATCCCTCGGTAAAAGCGGTGCGTCTTGCCATCAGAAAAAATATTTTATTAAGTTTAGATCATAGTTTAGATACTGGAAATTGCATGCGAGATTACGACACACCGTTATTACCGGGAGATTCTATATCACAATGTGAACCAGCCACGTTGTCACCTGATGCTCCATTACATGATATTGAAGAGTACACCGATGATGATAGTATTAGTACAGATGTAGACATTGATATTAATATTGATGAACTATCAACATCGGTGTGCTCCTTAGAAGCATGTGCGCTTGAATATTTTGCTGGGTACATTGCTAAAAAAAGTGTCGAAAAGTCGCGGTGTGACATATGTATACAAGTACAAATATCAGGCAATTTAAATGCAATGCAATTTGTTGCAATATATATTATAAAAACTCTAAATTGCTGGTATATTTATAATTTTGTCGATTTACCTTATTTGACTTTCCAGAAGCATGTGCGAAGCAAGATGCTTTGTCTTTCTATTTATTTAATTTAATCTTCTCCGGACAACTTCCACGCCTGAGCTATTCCACGTCAAAACGAATAGAGGGAAAATTTAGTTTCACCGATTCTCTTCAAAATTACAGTATGTGTCGATAACCTTGCAAAAATAAAGTATACCGAATTATAGAGGCCTATGTCGAATAGTATTCGAAATATTTAATGTTAAAGTCTTAAAATTTGGAACAAAATCGGCTGCCGCGTCATCACGTCAACTGTAATATCTCGGTCATTTTTACAGATAATGTCTCCGTCATGGGCTCATTTTAAAGCTGAAGGAATGCTTTCTCAATCCGTATATAAAATATTTTATTTATTGTTAATAATCTTGACTGTAATTGATGTTAAAGTTTCAAATCCCGATTTGACGTCGTTCCCCCCCATGTTCCGGCTTGAAAAAAATACCATTCGATTCGTTGAGCCCTTAGACCATATATACTCATAGACGCGGCTCCAGATAACTGCCTTGACGCAAAGATAAAATCATCTACGTGACGTCACATGTGGGCAAAATAATGGAGCTCTTATATTCAAAGCAATTTAAAAATATTTCCGGAAATGCTCATGTGGTTAAATGTAGTAGTAAGAAAAAATAGGTATAGTGTTGGGATATAATCATAATTATTTTATTTGAAGATGGGTCGATCTAACCTTAGACCTGATGCAATGTGCAGTAACCACCATTTTGAATTATCTTTTGCCCACAAGTGACGTCACTTTTGCCCGTTATCTTGGCTTCACTTCGGCTCGTGGATGCATATAGAGCGGGCCGTGTCTATGAGTATATATGGTCTAAGGTTGAGCCTTCAGCTAATAAATGCGTTTTTCAAAAAAGTGGAGAGATTTTGGGAACAGTTAACAAAAAAATCAAACTTACAATAGTGCACACCGCTTAGAACTGCATGGATCCCATGCTCAGTCCGCACGCACGCGCTTTCAAAACAATCGCCTAGAGTAGGAAAGTATTTATATACGATGCGACAAAACAAACTTTTCGTTCCGTGTTTTCGGTATTCTCGAGAAAAATAATAGGAATATCTGCTTACCATACAAAAGATTAGCAATAGTAGGTAGCTTTTAGTGATTCTTCCTTTTCTTTTTTTACATGTTGTCACTGAACAAAAAATTTGTTTTGTCGCATCGTATATAAATACTTTCCTACGCTAAGCGATTGTTTTGAAAGCGCGTACGTACGGACTGGCCATGGGATCTGTGCAGTTCTATGCGGTGTGCACTATCGTAAATTTGATTTTTTTGTTAACTGTTCCCAAAATCTCTCCACTTTTTTGAAAAACGCATTTATTAGATGAAGGCTCAACGAATCGAATGGTATTTTTTTCAAGCCGGAACATGGGGAGGAACGACGTCAAATCGGGATTTGAAACTTTAACATCAATTACTGTGAAGATTATTAACAATAAATAAAATATTCTATATACAGGTTGAGAAAGCATTCCTTCAGCTTTAAAAGGAGCCCATGACGGAGACATTATCTGTAAAAATAACCCAGATATTACAGTTTAAGTGATGACGCTGCAGCCGATTTTGTTCCAAATTTTAAGACTTTAACATTAAATAATTCGAAAACTATTTGACATAGGCCTCTATAATTCGGTATACTTTATTTTTGCAAGGTTATCGACACATACTGTAATTTTGAAGAGAATCGGTGAAACTAAATTTTCCCTCTATCCGTTTTGACGTGGAATAGCTCGCCTGTGCGTCCCCTTCATTTTTATCAAAGTCCTGTGCGTCCCCTTGATTTCTATAATAATAATATAATAAGCTTTACCTAAAAACTCTATTTTGCTGGTATATACAAATACAAATATTAGGCAATGTAAATGCAATGCAATTTGTTGCAATATATATTATTATGCGAAAGGAGATGCTTCTCTGTCGAACCTTCTCCGGATAACTTCCAAGTCTGCGACTCTACATAAGAAATCTATTAAAAAAAATTTGGCGACTTACCTTATTAATTGAGACAATAATTCAGTCTCCTATGTAGTGTAAAAACTCCTGACATTTCAAATTGGGACAACTTACTTTATTTGACACTTAGCACTTAGGTTATAAAATTCAAAATAGTATATATATATATGTACGTACAATGGCGGACGACGAACGAAGAACGATACATGTGTTGGCTGAAGGTGTGCGCGTAACGCGTATATATATATTGATATATTGACGATATATATACGTAATGTTTGTTTGATGATGACGAAAAATTTCTAGGAGAATCAGAAGAAGAAAAATCGTACCATTTTCGACAGATCCATGAGACGATATTACGATATCTCTGTCATGCGTGGACCGATTTTATTGAAATTGGTCTTATTCGCAAAGCCGATATGCGGTTTACATAAGAAAAATGCCTTTAAATTTACAAAATATTGCAGGCGTGATGAGATATTAATGTATAAAATTTCAGAAGTAGGTTAGAGTGTCCCCGGGTCGAGTAAAGGTACACGGTAGCGACATCGACATATAGGGTGTTCTTTTTTCATGTACTTGGCGTCGAGACGCTACCGCGTCTCTAGATACAAGCACGTACGAGCTATTCCACGTCAAAACGGATAGAGGGAAAATTTAGTTTCACCGATTCTCTTCAAAATTACAGTATGTGTCGATAACCTTGCAAAAATAAAGTATACTGAATTATAGAGGCCTATGTCAAATAGTTTTCGAAATATTTAATGTTATAGTCTTAAAAATTGGAACAAAATCGGCTGCCGCGTCATCACTTAAACTGTAATATCTCGGTCATTTTTACAAATAATGTCTCCGTCATGGGCTCATTTTAAAGCTGAAGGAATGCTTTCTCAACCCGTATATAGAATATTTTATTTATTGTTAATAATCTTGACAGTAATTGATGTTAAAGTTTCAAATCCCGATTTGACGTCGTTCCCCCCCATGTTCCGGCTTGAAAAAAATACCATTCGATTCGTTGAGCCTTCAGCTAATAAATGCGTTTTTCAAAAAAGTGGAGAATTTGGGAACAGGTAACAAAAAAATCAAACTTACGATAGTGCACACCGCTTTGAACTGCATGGATCCCATGGTCAGTCCGCACGCACGCGTTTTCAAAACAATCGCCTAGAGTAGGAAAGTATTTATACACGATGCGACAAAACAAACTTTTCGTTCAGTGTTTTCGGTATTCTCGAGAAAAATAATAGGAATATCTGCTTACCATACAAAAGATTAGCAATAGTAGGTTGCTTTTAGTGATTCTTCCTTTTCTTTTTTTACATGTTGTCACTGAACAAAAAGTTTGTTTTGTCACATCGTATATAAATACTTTCCTACGCTAGGCGATTGTTTTGAAAGCGTGTGCATGCGGACTGGCCATGGGATCTGTGCAGTTCTAAGCGGTGTGCACTATCGTAATTTTGATTTTTTTGTTAACTGTTCCCAAAATCTCTCCACTTTTTTGAAAAACGCATTTATTAGCTGAAGGCTCAACGAATCGAATGGTATTTTTTTCAAGCCGGAACATGGGGGGGAACGACGTCAAATCGGGATTTGAAACTTTAACATCAATTACTGTCAAGATTATTAACAATAAATAAAATATTCTATATACGGGTTGAGAAAGCATTCCTTCAGCTTTAAAATGAGCCCATGACGGAGACATTATTTGTAAAAATGACCGAGATATTACAGTTGAAGTGATGACGCGGCAGCCGACTTTGTTCCAATTTTTAAGACTTTAACATTATTATTATTATTATTATTATTATTATTAATTTTACGGGGAAACCCCATGGTTTTCACAACAAAACAGTTTCATAATAACAGAGTCTGAATACATAAATGTTTTAGCCGATAAAGTGCACAGGTAGGTTAATTGAACAAACATAATCGCCAGCACCGTGTTAGGTGCTTCCGTGAGAATTGGTAACAATTTTATAAAGTGATGACCTTACTGAAGTCAGGGATCCTTGAAAAAGATCAAGGCAATTGAAGTCTCGATTCATTAAGCTCATCGCCCTGTTAATAGGATCGATCGCATAATACCGATATTTCGGAAGGGTCACAACGAAGAGAGGCCTAGACCGTGTATTTCTCACCGGAGCATTTAACGAGACTAAGGCTAGCAAGTCTGGACAACTTATGTGATCATTAATAATTTTATATAGAAAAATCGCGTCTGCGACTTGCCTACGCCTCTCTAAGGTGACCAACTTAAACGAAGCGAGTGCCGGACCATAATCGTGATCGGTTCTGTCCATGGGATTGCCCAGGATCCGAGTGGCAAACCTCAGAAATTTGTGCTGCACTCTCTCGATCGATTTAATATACTCTATATGCCTAGGACTCCAAATTACTGAGGCATATTCTACATGAGGCCTGACAAGGGCCACATATAGTAACTTCAGGGACTCTTTGTCCCTGAAGTGCCTGGCGAATCTAGAGATAAAGCCCAGAGCCCTCAGTGCAATGCCAGTACTGCGCGCATAATGGGGTCTAAAATCGAAACAGGGTGTTATGCAAACCCCAAGGTCGATGACTTCGGTTACGTCCCTTAGCTCGACATCATTCAGCTTATATGGATGATTCAATTGTGTTCTAGCACGGGAGGCTCTGAGCACGACACACTTTCCAATGTGCAATCGCAATCTATTAGCAGTGCACCACCGCTCTAGGCTCAGCAGATCATTCTGCATGCTATGGGTATCCTCGATACCTCGGATAACTCTGAACAACTTCAGATCATCGGCATACAACAGGAAGTTGGTATCAGAAAGAACCGCAGCAATATCATTTATGAAAACGTTGAACAGCAGGGGGCCAAGGTGTGACCCTTGGGGAACACCCGAGGTGACACAGATTGGGGAGGAGAAGCAGTTCGACACCTTGACAATCTGCACCCGTTCGGAAAGGTAGCTCTCAAGCCAGGTTAGAAGGGGTCCGCCGAATCCCCACGACGCTAGTTTGCGGACCAGCAAGGGATGGTCAACGGTATCGAACGCTTTTTGGAAGTCGGTGTAGACTGTGTCAACCTGCAGGCCGTTATCAAGGGCAGCCGAGACAAAGCTATGGTACACCGCAAGATTGGTAGTAGTGGACCGCTTCGGAACGAACCCATGCTGTTCGGTACATAGGAGGCTTGTCAACTGGGGGGAGAGCATGTCGGTGACGATCTCTTCGAATACCTTAGGCAACACTGATAATTTGCAAATGGGCCGGTAGTTTCGCACGTCGGAACGGTCACCGGCCTTGAAGATAGGAGTAACAAGGCTGGACTTCCACAGTGAGGGGAACTCCCCATTTGTTAGTGAGGTATTAAAAATGTACCAGAGAGGCCTGGAGAGAATAAAGCAACACTGCTTGAAGAAAATAGGTGGAATGCCGTCTGCACCCCGGCCCTTACTTGTATTGAGGACACTTAGCTTGGCGAAAATGTCCCCAATAGAGATAGTAAGGTCATTCAGCGTTATTTTGGAATGGGAAGAAGGATTCACATTCAAGGTCGAAGCATGCCCGGCAGAAGGTATGTAAACCGAGCCAGAAAAGGTTGCGAAGAGATCGGCGATAGCAGAATCCGACGAGACATTAAATATTTCGAAAACTATTTGACATCGGCCCCTATAATTCAGTATACTTTATTTTTGCAAGGTTATCGACACATACTGTAAGTTTGAAGAGAATCGGTGAAACTAAATTTTCCCTCTATCCGTTTTGACGTGGAATAGCTCGTACACACCTTTCAGCATTTCAACACATTTCAGAGTAGTTCCGGAGTTGAACGCTGTTCATGAACAGAGGCCGCTAAATTCAGTCATCGAATTATGGGTCGGTAATACAGTTTGGATGGTGACAAGAAGTCCCATAAAGTGATAAGCCTATTCTATACTTCGTCGATGATCGCCCGTGTCACGTGACGTGTCTACCCCCTTAAGTTCTAATAAAAATGTCTGGCAACATTTTTTTATAACTTACCATTATGTTATTAATTACCACACCAAAAATCAGGTATATAATTGTTGAGGAAATATTACAGTAATGGATTAAGTGTAGCGTCGAGGTGTCGATGTGCGCGTCGGCCGAGACATTACTCACGTCTGGCAAGGTGTTAGTTCCGCGATTTTCGTCTGGCAATTGTATATTAGTGTTGCAGGGGTTCTAACTTAAAGTTCAAAAAAAGAAACAGCCATTTATCTATGACGTAAATGATCATTGTAAAAATGCAATTTTATGAACGTCTGGCACCCCTTAAGTTCTAATAAAAACGTCTGGCAACATTTTTTTATAACTTACCATTATGTTATTAATTACCACACCAAAAATCAGCCATTAAAAAATGACGTAATTTTACTGTTTTTTTCGCACTTTCAACGTCCGCCCACGCGTCGTAGTTCTAAGGCCCGACTGCCAGACGATGGTTTCCGTTATCGTCTCTATACATGATTTCATAAAATAAGAATTATTTCCATTAAAAAATGACGTAGGTAAAATGTTCACTAGCTCTTGGGCTAATAGTTCACTTTTTGATTGATGTGTTCTTTACTCGTTTAGCCTAAACAAATTAAATATCAATAAATATGTAGTTGTATTCACTCATAAATAATTTTGGTTTATCCTTTGTTAACTTTCTATGGATAATTATGTCAGTGGTCTCTGCCAACGACGAAAACCGTTTCTTCCGGCACCTCGGGAGAGGTGGTAAGATGTCATGACTTCAGTTTTCAACCCGATTTACAGTAAATACAGTGGACGCTATAAGAACACTCTAATTTACACACAAAAAGTAATGTATTTCATAAATTTTTAGTAGTTTTACATCTGGAACTTAACGAACACTACACTGCATTTATTATGGAACGATTTATGTAAACAAAGTCGCGAGTTTTCTAGCGTTATGTAAACTATAGTCACTCACTGATCGAGGTCATTTCCACGAGAAACATTTGAAATAGTTAGTGTTATCAGTATATCATATTGTATTTGTTAAATATATACAGTAATAAATTAAATAATTTCTGTTCAACCAAAATGCCACGAGGAAAAGTTTTAAGTTCAGAAGAACAAGCAAAAATAGCAGCATACCGCGATGCAGGATTGTCTCTTCGAGAGATCGCTAAAAAAATTAGTAGATCCACTACTTGTATATACCATTTTTTACAATTACGCATAAACTACGGTAAAAATCATTATACAGGTCGAAATACAAAATTAACAAGGCGTGATCGTTCACGAATATTTAAAGAAATATCGACCCAAAATAAAACTGCTACGGTCGGTATCATATATATTGGCCGGTGAATTTCGGAGGGGTATTCTCCCACCACACCGTTTGTTTGCCTCGGTGCTCCTTTTCTCAACGTTTCCTGACTCGCTCTCGTTCCATCTCGCTCTCACCTTCACAGAACAAGAGTGAGCCAGAAGTGGTGGGGATAGTGCCATGATTCTGACGTGTAGGCCAAACCGAGCTGTCAGCGTAGAAATACACACATCAGAATAGGTGTGCGTTAGCAACGAAAAAATTCAGAAACTTTATTGGTTAGAACATTGATTCGTTCTCGATAGCTTCATCTGGTATTGGTCTACGCATAGCTTCGCAACGCACACAACTATTACGTTAAGGATAAATAACAGCCAACCGGCTAGGTTCAGGCGGAGCCGAGCAGTGTTCCCTTTACCCCACCATACCCTGCGAGGGCCACGCAACTCCAACTGACAAATCAGCGATCGTCAGATGGTGGTGGCTGATTTCTCCTCGATCGCTGCTCGCGAAACCGAATTCACCGGCCAATATATTTGATACCGACCTTAGTGAAGTAACAAAAATTTTGGAATTGCCAGTGACCACGCGACGTGTGCAACAAATATTGCAGCAAGATAACAGATTGAAGTGGACGAAAAGGTCGTTGAAGCCACCTCTTACGCAGGAGCATAAACGTGCAAGATTAAAATTCGCACGAAACCATATGAGTTGGAGCGAAGAGTGGAAAGATACAATATTTTCTGACGAAAAAAAGTTTAATTTAGACGGACCTGATGGGTTTAAATATTATTGGCACGACTTACGCACAGATAAATCTGTTGCTATGAGTAGAAATTTCGGCGGAGGAACTTTGATGGTATGGGCTGCTTTCATTTACTTCTCTAAGACGCCACTTTGTAAAATTTCTACAAGAATGCATTCAGAAAAATACATAGATTTATTAGAAGATTGTTTGATTCCATTTATTGAAGACAATCACGAAGAAAATGTTGTTTATCGACAAGATAATGCAGCAATTCATACTTCTAAAAAGTCACGGGAATGGTTCCGGCAAAAAGATTTGCCACTTTTGAACTGGCCCGCTCGTTCCCCGGACTTAAATCCAATAGAAAACTTATGGGGAATCCTATCAAGAGCCGTATATAAAAATGGGAAGCAATATAAGCTCGAAAAGGCAATTAGAGTTGAGTGGAGTAAAATCCATATTACAACGTTACAAAAATTGATTTGTAGTATGCCTAACAGAATATTTCAAGCAATTCAGCATAATGGTGGAAGTATATCTTACTAATATTATGCTTTTTTTATGTTTTTTGTACTAATGTTTTGTTTTTAATACACTATTCTTATGGAAATTTCGTTAGTCTTCTGTAGTTTAAAGTATTATATTTAAGTTTATAACAAAAATACAAAGATTTTTTTAATTCTTAAGACCTTTTCTTATTTTGTATCCTTCCGTCACTATTTCCTAATCTTCCATTAATTGTATTAACACATTACTTGACATTTTTTATTAAAAATAGTAGTGTTCTTATAGAAATTTCGTCCACTGTATTGCCTTAAAGCAAATATCGACCAGTTTTTCTGAATCAGCATAAAATTCTGAACATATAGGTTTGTTCGGATAAAATAAGTAATGTCTGTGGGACATTCCACGCGAAATCGGACACTTGTTGGAGTAACATTTCGGATGTGGCTCAAATTTGAATATGTTGTAGTCTTTAGGGATGTATAAACATATCTCGAAGGATTTTTGAAAATTTTGAAAAATGTCGATTTTACAACTGTTTGAAGGTAAGTGCTAACATTTTTTCAATAAATTATAACTGTGAAAGTAGCAAACGGATCGAGATGAGGTTTACGGTGATTTCTAGAGAAGACATTGAAGTTTTAAGGAAAAATTATTCCAGTTTAAAAAAACAAATTTTTTAACCTTTTTTGTGCAATTATTTTAAACAAATGCATTTTTTAACATGGGGCGCGATTTTAAAAATCTGAAAAAAAATCAGAATATAGTTCAATCCTTCCCCTTCATGGTCTAATTGTCAAATATGTAATGGACATTTTAAAATTGGCCCTGTAAAAATTGCCGAAAGTTGACGCTGCGTCAAATCACACCGGCTCAACTGCCTGAACCGTGCGGTATAGTGCCTATCCGAGATATAGTGACTTAGGTGTGAAGGTCCTCAGCGGGGTCTTAACCGACACCCTGCTGGGTACTGGCCGCTAAACGTGCACCCCTACTACCTCTTGCAGGACTGTATTTAGAGAAGGCCAGGACAAAACCGGGACCCTAACAGAAATTTCTGTTTTATTTTCTGTTACGGCCCCGATTTTGTCCTGGTCTTCTCTAAATACAGTCCTGCAAGAGGTAGTAGGGGTGCACGTTTAGCGGCCAGTACCCAGCAGGGTGTCGGTTAAGACCCCGCTGAGGACCTTCACACCTAAGTCACTATATCTCGTGTAGGCATTATACTCGCAGCGGCCAAGCGGATATATCTGCTATTCTTATACAATGTTCTCGAATATGGTAAGTATTTGTAAAAAACTGAAGAAAGACAACTTTTACTGTTTTTTATACACAACATAATACGGTACCTCAATTTTTGGTGTTCGCAATATTTTCCGCGAAACGAACGTGACCCTCAGTTTTTTAAATGGAATGCTATATATTTGATTATCCAATATGAAAGCGACTGTCAAGACAAATTCAACCATATGGTACACTATGACCCTCAAGACTACACATGGTTAGAAATGAAATATGAAATTCAATCTACTAGATAGATAGGTCGATATATTTATTTAATTCCTAACCATGTGTAGTCTTGAAGGTCATAGTATACCATATGGTTGAATTTGTCTTGACAGTCGCTTTCATATTGGATAATCAAATATATAGCATTCCATTTAAAAAACTGAGGGTCACCTTCGTTTCGCGGAAAATATTGCGAACACCAAAAATTGAGTTACCGTATTATGTTGTGTATAAAAAACAGTAAAAGTTGTCTTTCTTCAGTTTTTTACAAATACTTACCATATTCGAGAACATTGTATAAGAATAGCAGATATATCCGCTTGGCCGCTGCGAGTACCGCACGGCTCAGGCAGTTGAGCCGGTGTGATTTGACGCAGCGTCAACTTTCGGCAATTTTTACAGGGCCACTTTTAAAATGTCCATATTTTTGACAATTAGACCATGAAGGGGAAGGATAGAACTATATTCTGATTTTTTTCAGATTTTTAAAATCGCGCCCCATGTTAAAAAAATGCATTGTTTAAAATAATTGCACAAAAATGGTTAAAAAATTTGTTTTTTTTTAAACTGGAATAAGTTTTCCTTAAAACTTCAATGTCTTCTCTACAAATCACCGTAAACCTCATCTCGATCCGTTTACTACTTTCACAGTTATAATTTATTGAAAAAAAGTTAGCACTTACCTTCAAACAGTTGTAAAATCGACATTTTTCAAAATTTTCAAAAATCCTTCGAGATATGTTTATACATCCCTAAAGACTACAACATATTCAAATTTGAGCCACATCCGAAATGTTACTCCAAATAGTGTCCGATTTCGCGTGGAATATCCCCTGTATTAGTATTAATAGCCATTTTATACTAGGTCGACCGCGTCACCCGGGATTATCCTATATGTATATTTTAAAAAGTGTGATGTTAATATGAATAATTCTAATACGAAAATGGGATATTAAATTGGTTAGCGTAGTGAATTGGAGCAGCAGATCTGACAACGTCGCATTCATTCGGAGCGTTTTTTATAACCAAATATCAGAAAAAATGTTCATACGGATCTGAATCTTCGTTCCCTATTTAAATGTCTAAACATATCGATTGTGCGACGTTGCCACGTTCACTGCTCTACGTATTTTCTCAAAAATTTGCACGTAAACTTATTTTTTTATCGGCATTTACGAAGAAACTATGTGGTCAGTTTTGCAGAAATTTATAAATTCATTTCCTGACATTTCGATGTACTTTTGGGCCAATTTTGGTACATTTCTTAAATATGGTTTTCCTGTTTCGGAAGAAAAACTAAAACTATAACCCTCTTTTTTTTACTTCGCCATATGCCACTGTGTTAAAATGCATCAACTATAATTAAAAATTTCTCTATAACTATATGGTAAATCGATTTTAAACTTTGTACAAGGGTCTCTTGTATTCCAAATTAGTTTTGTACAAAATTTGAAAGAATTCTGTAATTTAGTAAATTATGGGAAGGAACTACCTTGAGATATCGGAATGAAATTTGCGCAAAAAATATGATAAAACTATTTCTTTCTAAGGTTGGTATCAAATATATTGGCCGGTGAATTCGGTTTCGCGAGCAGCGATCGAGGAGAAATCAGCCACCACCATCTGACGATCGCTGATTTGTCAGTTGGAGTTGCGTGGCCCTCGCAGAGTATGGTGGGATAAAGGGAACACTGCTCGGCTCCGCCTCAACCTAGCCGGTTGGCTGTTATTTATCCTTAACGTAATAGTTGTGTGCGTTGCGAAGCTATGCGTAGACCAATACCAGATGAAGCTATCGAGAACGAATCAATGTTCTAACCAATAAAGTTTCTGAATTTTTTCGTTGCTAACGCACACCTATTCTGATGTGTGTATTTCTACGCTGACAGCTCGGTTTGGCCTACACGTCAGAATCATGGCACTATCCCTACCACTTCTGGCTCACTCTTGTTCTGTGAAGGTGAGAGCGAGATGGAACGAGAGCGAGTCAGAAAACGTTGAGAAAAGGAGCACCGAGGCAAACAAACGGTGTGGTGGGAGAATACCCCTCACGAAACTCACCGGCCAATATATATGATACCGACCTTAGTAATGTATAATTTAATATTTTTTACATTTATTTTTCCAATTTTTAACTTAATCATGCTAAAAAAAATTGAAAACTGTTTACAGTAATCATTTGTGATAAAACCGATGATCGGAGCTGGCGGCTGGCGTACCTATACGACGCGTTGCGGACACTATTCTGTTGTGCGGCCGATGCCGCGATTGAGAAAATATTTTCTTTTTATATCACCGAAATTTAAACGTCTCGATTACAGCAGACGTAGCTGCCATGATATTTTCACGTTTTTAAGACCTCATATTATTAGGTTGCAAAAATATATAAAAACATAATTCCATAACTTTTAAATTCTGACTTGTTTCCTTATTTCTGGGGATTCTGTGCCATTGTGGCGATGGGCCGCGGGGCGGCCAGCCGCTACACTGCTTCTGGAGGCCGTCGAGCGGCTAGTAGATTCTACCATAATGGCGGAAAACAGACACTCGTCCCATTGTGTTGCTTCTCCAGCAGCCTAGGATGCTACCTGGAGCAGACTTGCATACAGTGTAGCAACCTGCCGCAGCCGCGCGCAGTCGAAGTCGCAGATAGGAGAACAGATGAATGCTTTTCCATTGTACCAGTGTACCGCGGCGGCGCGCCGCGCATTGGAAATGGCACCTTTACAATTTTCCCTATCCGTGGCGCGCCCACGTTACCATTGGCTTCCTGCTCCCCTTCCGCGCGACTATAGTAAACATCATGGAGACCAGTGATGCCAGATCGAGGACGGGTGCCCTCGAGAATTTCCCCCACCTCGCGCACACTACGCCGGAGCAGCGCGTCCGTGAGTTGGACTCCGAAGCGCCGAGCTCACGGACACGCTGCTCCGGCGTAGTATGCGCGAGGTGGGGGAAATTCTCGAGGGCACCCGTCCCCGATCTGGTATCACTGATGGAGACCGTACTCCCAAATGGCCCGATGTGGCTAACGCTCGTATAGGCAGAATTCAATGTATTATGCCGAAAGTTTTTTATAAATATCTCAGAAACTAACAAATACCGGCAGCTAAAATTTTATAACAGGGGTCCTCTTCCCCTCCCTCCCAACTTCTCAAAATTTCAGTTCATTATGATGATCTGGTCATACCGTAGTACAGGCATGCACAGATGGGCGTTCCGGTATTTCGAGCATTCATCGCGTTTTTCAAAGCTCGCGTGGGAGGGGGTGCTCGGAACCAATGACGTTGCGGGCATATCACGGATGGGGCAGACTCTAGTAGTGTGCGTGTAGGCTCGTACCCGTAGGTTTATGTAATTGGGGCTCTTGGAGCCCCAGTGTTCTACATTTTAGAAATTGGCAAAATAAACAGGAATTTACTAATGATTAAAGAATAATATTATATAATTGGGCGGAATAGACTTGAACAGTCCCACTTACACCTCTGATTAACAAAAAGTTTCTTATTAAACGATTTTTATTCAGTATCTATCAAGTTTAGTTAAAATTTAAAAACTCAATTTTAACCCCCTTCCAACTATCCAATAAACTTGAAACTTTGCAGGCATACGTAATTTGGATGACAATACAAAATTATGAAGAAAAAGAAACCGCCCCCGGGGTTTAAAAAATTACCTAGTCATCAATAAATATAACCCATAACCACAAATCCAAACGACTTGAAATCAGCCTATAACCACAAATCATATAAATTTAATCGCAATGTGAATATTGTATAAATGTATAGTGTTAAATTTCAACTCGTGTACATAACTGTAAATAAATCACGATAGCCAACTAGAGACACTATAATAATTATAGTATCTCTATAGCCAACGAGGGGACGCCTCTACGCCGCAACAATATTTATTAAGTATGTAATCTTACTTATTAATATCGATCTGTGCAAAATGCTTTGTGGAAAACCAAATGTTTTAAATGCATTTGATTCTAATTTAAATTGAACGTTTTATATGTTATTTGATTCGATTGATTTGTACAAAATGAAAAAATATAAAACAAATTTTACATTAAACTGTTAAATGATTTTATTTAAAATGCACTAAAAACTAAAAAATAATTCTTTTCTTTATTTACTTTTTATTGACTAGTTTAAATTTGTGGTTACATGCTGATTTCATTGCGATTAAATTTATATGATTTGTGGTTATAGGCTGATTTCAAGTCGTTTGGATTTGTGGTTATGGGTTATATTTATTGATGACTAGGTAATTTTTTAAACCCCGGGGGCGGTTTCTTTTTCTTCATAATTTTGTATTGTCATCCAAATTACGTATGCCTGCAAAGTTTCAAGTTTATTGGATAGTTGGAAGGGGGTTAAAATTGAGTTTCTAAATTTTAACTAAACTTGATAGATACTGAATAAAAATCGTTTAATAAGAAACTTTTTGTTAATCAGAGGTGTAAGTGGGACTGTTCAAGTCTATTCCGCCCAATTATATAATATTATTCTTTAATCATTAGTAAATTCCTGTTTATTTTGCCAATTTCTAAAATGTAGAACACTGGGGCTCCAAGAGCCCCAATTACATAAACCTACGGGTACGAGCCTACACGCACACTACTAGAGTCTGCCCCATCCGTGATATGCCCGCAACGTCATTGGTTCCGAGCACCCCCTTCCACGCGAGCTTTGAAAAACGCGATGAATGCTCGAAATACCGGAACGCCCATCTGTGCATGCCTGCCGTAGTATATCCTACATTGGTACTTTTATACGCAGAATAATAATAATAAAAAAGGAAGCATACAGTTTTAGTTGGAAAAAGAATTCGCAATATTAAAATGCACATTCGTTTCCACTTACAAGGGAATATCTTGAACCCGGAAATTCAAAAAATTCTGAAACTTTGTGAATATGTAGGTAATTTCCTCCTAATTATAACGCAAATTTTTTTGCTGCCCACATTCACACTAAGCGGGTATAATTGACCCCTGAAAATCCGGTTATTTTCCAATTTTGTATAACTCGTGAACTGTAAAATAACTCTTTTACCAAATGATAAATCCAATTAAAAGAAGTAACTTTTGTCTTGAAACTTCTCTTCTATCTCTTGTAGTTCGCGAGTTATAACACAGAATCGGGATATAGCCGAATTTTCAGGGGTTAATGTCACCCCCCTCGAATGAATTTGGGCAGCAAACAGAAATTGCATTGTAATCAGGAGAAAATTCTCTACACATTCACAAAGTTTCAGATTTTTTTTGAATTTTTGGGTTCGGGATCTTCCCTTCCCATACAGCAAATTTACGTTGCAGAAAGGTTGCAGCTTCGTTGCAGTTACGTTGCAAGTAATATTTCTGAAATGTTGCAGAAATGTTCCTATGTCTGCCCCTGTGCAACATTGCATGAAATATTCCTACAATGTTTCTGAGATGTTACAGGCTTTCCCGCAACGTTTCGGAGATTTTATAGCAATTGTCTCGCAAAGTTTCGATGATTTTACAGCATTTGTCTCGCAAGGTTTCTGAAATTTAATAATTTAATTTTATATAATACGTAATATTCACAAAATATACTTCCACGGGAAAAACTGTTAAAAAAAATATAAAAAAAGTAGTTATGGGTTTGCAGGGCGAGAAGACTTGAACCCCGGGAACCGCCCGCATGACAATCTGACGTGCTACTGCTGTGGATACGAAACCTTCTTGGATTTAGGTTACTGTAGATGGTATATATATTGATTATTCCGTACATTAAAAACTTTAATACTACATGAGTACTACGACCCCCATATATTGTTCCAAAAGCGATGTCCACTACGGCGTGCTCCCCTTGTTTGTGCCGCGTTTCGACCCGATCTGCCCCGATCTGCCCCACTGTGCGCCATGCTCGCCTTCACGGAAACATCAGCTTGGCACGTGGCACCAGTAAAGTAGATTCTGACTATTTGATGACACTTCCAAACCGGCCTGTAGACGTTCAATATTATTGAACGTACGATTATTATTGAAGTACGATCTTCAATATTGCCTTAAATGGTTGCCTACTCTGACATATATTTTATAATTCATTTCATTATACAGGATGTCCGCGGGAACAGTAAACAGGTGGATATTTCCTAACGTATTGAAGATATAAAATAAATTGTTCATATGCAATTACATCATGCGAGGGGGCAAATTTATTTGGGCAGGCGAATTCTTTCTTCGATTATTATTTTAACAGAGAGGATTGGCGTTCGTTGGGCTAAATAAGATATTGTCGTGAAGTGCCTTCTTTTAGTATGTTACATGTATGCTAGGAGAAAATAAAAACCCTTATACCCCTTATTTTAACAGATACGATGGTCAATTTCGGTTTCTTGAATGCATTTTTTTTAGAGATCACTTGATAGTGCGTTTCAAGACAAATTCAATAAGCTTTAACGTATACACTTTATTTCTGCCGGTTTTCGAAATATTGCGATTGGTAATTTACTGATTTTCAGTGGAAGAAAACCCACTGGAATAGGAAGCACCGGGGCTGTGTTTCTATGGCGAACATAAGATAAATCCAGGGATCATAACTGTTATAACCTAAATCTTAAAAGTTATGACATAAGAATTAATATTTTTGTTTAAATGATTTTGGTTATGAATAACCATTATTGTCATCGGAAATATTTTTTGGTCACTAATAATCATTATTGACAACGGAAATATATTTGGTCACGAATAACCATTATCGATGACCAGAATTTTTTTTGTTACGAATAACCATTATCGATGACCAGAATTTTTTTGGTTACGAATAACCATTATCGTCGGCGAGAAATTATTTTGGTTACGGCGTAACCAATATATATTGCGGGAATTTTTTACGGTTACGGTATAACTATTGAACTATAGAATATCTGGAATACGAACTGTGGGTATTAGGAGCCGCGGCGCGCTGTTGAAAAGGTATAGTGCACAGCGTGGGATACTGTTTCACTCTTACACACACGTCTATACCTGCCTATACTCAAATTTTCTTTTACGCTGCGACTCCTAATACCCACAGTTCATATTCCAGATATTCTATAGTTCAATAGTTATACCGTAACCGAAAAAAATTCCCGCAATATATATTGGTTATACCGTAACCAAAAAAAAATCCCGAAATATATATTGGGTAAATTAATCTCTAAATTAATTCCTTAATTACTTTCCTCATAGTTTACGTAAAACAAAAACTAAGTACTAATTATTAGAAATATTACAAAAAGAGTAGTCAAAGTGTGCACATATGTATACAAATCAACAGTTTTATGTCACATTTTAAACCCAATACTATATGCAATCAAACTCGTTAAACGCTAAAATTTTTTTCTGAATTTTGGTAACCTTAAAAATTTAAATCGCCTAAAAACGCACGGCATTCGATAAACGGCGTTATTAGTCTTCCAATATTTATACCGATTTATAATTGATAAACAGTTCCGGTTGCGTGTAAACATTCTGAAGCATCGTATCCTCCAGGAACTAGGGAGTAATAGAGTTGCGTACTTACGTAAATCGCAATAGTCACGTGTGTGTGTGCCGGGAAGCGCGCGCGCGTGTGTGTGTGGGTGTGTGTGCCGGGAAGCGTGCCGCCGATAATAATATCGATCAGTTGACGCACACCTGCAGCCTACTATTGAATTATTTAAGCTGTCTTTTGCATTCCACTTGAAACCCCTAGTACACCAAACGACATTGATTCGGGGACTTTTAGTCCACAAGCCCATGGAGGCTTGTGGAACTCCGCGGCGTGGAAAGTAGCAAATTCCGTTCGCGGATCACACGGCGATGGCGATGACGGTACCCCGTACGAATCGAATATATACGTATGTACATACACTGCCCTTCGAAATGTTGCGTCTGAGAAGGCGGAAGAACGGAACAACAATCGATACGCGCGCCTACGACGAGCAATCGGCGCTCAACGAAACTGAGATCGTAATATTTTGTAAACGCCAATTCTCACTCGATTCAATATGGTCTTTCTATTTTTCTGTATGGGTATTTTGAAATTCATTTTTCTTAAAGCTATTGTCCGTTTACAAGCACTAATAATTCTGTGGAAATTGGATTATCAAAAAGAATGTATGAAAACATTGAAATATTATCGTCTGTTACAGCGATGCTAGAGGACTGTTTGAAAGTCGTCTAACACAATTTGTACGTTCAATGTTTACGTGGTGCAACATTACGAAAAGGGAAGAGCTTAAACATTTCAAGATTAGAATACAAGGGGAAGCATGGAGAAAAAAAGAATAAGCGAACACCGACTACGACAATATTCAGTCGTCCATGCGTTAGCCTTAATTTATCTCTCCAGTTCCGCAAATGTGCGTTTACTGTCAACTGGCTAGTTCGACGCAACTGTTTACGCGAGACAACGGAACTATTAGCATTGGCGATCTTATTTATTTGTATATACACCGAGTGAGAAGGAAACTGACCAGTTCCCGGTGGAAGGGAGGCTTGCACTCTGGAGACATTCGAGATTTGTAGATGAAAGATTACGAGAAGTACAACGGCACTGAATGAATTTGACAACGCCGTACATAAAGCACCGCAGAGCAGCATTGCGCCGGGCACGTTCCGCTCTCTACTAAAGAGACGGAGATACACTACGCTGCCAACGGCCCTACTGTGCTACCTGGCTGACTAATCTAAACCTAAACGGTTGCGAATCGTCGCGCCAACACAACTTTTTCACGGGCGCGCATGCTTGGAAAGGATCTTATCCTTACGCTTTAATTGTTTACATGCACCGATTATACACTCGTTCTTTGATTTACGCGGTAAATAATCCCTCCGTTTACGCGATACTTTTTACACGCGATCTCATTTTACGCGGTCAGAAAATATATCTTTATTAGATGAAACTGAAACAGAAGTGTCAAGTATTTCTTCTAGTGATAAAGATAGTAACTTTGAAGCAATTGAAAAGGAAAGATTAACTGCTTTGGAGTGCGGTACTGACAGCAATAATGAATACAATTTAATTTCTTTATCTGTACTTTTATTATTATTGTTTTTGTACAAATATGTGAGGCAAATATTTTTACGACATAAGCGGTCTTTTTTCTTAGGTACCACCACTCCACGACCAAGCGTACCCCCTCCTAGCGCCTCTAGCGCACCACACAAGCATACCTGTCCCTCCATCCGTGTGCCGTGCGCGCTGCCTGGCTGGTGCTCTCCGGCGAGAAGACTAAAGACTTGACAACTGTTAATTTACAAATCAGGCTTCGAAAATGTTTTGCAAATTAACAGTTTTCAAGTCTTTAGTCTTCTGAGAATATAGGAAGAGAAATTAGAGAATAAATAAAGAAAAAAAGTAGAATATCCACACCGGAATTTGAACTCCTGACTTTTTGCTTGCGACCCAAGCGCTTCGATATCGGTTAAACGAATTCTTGCCGGAGAGCACCAGCCAGGCAGCGCGCACGGCACACGGATGGAGGGACAGGTATGCTTGTGTGGTGCGCTAGAGGCGCTAGGAGGGGGTACACTTGGTCGTGGAGTGGTGGTAGGGTCCGTGGGCGCAAACCCACGGTTCTGGCATCACTGGGCAGCAGTGATGCCAGATCGAGGACGGGTGCCCTCGAGAATTTCCCCCACCTCGCGCACACTACGCCGGAGCAGCGCGTCCGTGAGTTGGACTCCGAAGCGCCGAGCTCACGGACACGCTGCTCCGGCGTAGTATGCGCGAGATGGGGGAAATTCTCGAGGGCACCCGTCCCCGATCTGGTATCACTGCTGGGCAGGTCGCATCTTCTCCCACCCCCTCGCTCTCTTTTTTATAGGTAGGGGAAATCTTTATATACATACACATTTTATAACAATCATTTACCTACATATTTATTTAACACTAAAACAAAGAGTGAAATGAATACAAAATTATTGATCATTTAACGGGCGAATGTTTTTTACTTTTTTTTTATAGTTTTTAGGGGGAGATCATTTGACGTTTTTTTGTGGGGGGGGGGGGGCAAGGCCTACCGGGTCCCCTAAGTAGTTACGCCAATGATTATGTGCAGTATTGTGCCCGATGTCCTGCGCTCATAGCATCCAAAATCACTCACTTCTAGATTACTGTTGATTAGGAAATTCTTTGTTTGTGGTGTACCTATCTTACCAGCTACTTGGTGCCTCCATGCCAAGATGCGGTAAAACACCGAGAACATTGACGTGCTGACACTTCGGCTACAAATCAAATTCCCGGTTGGTCTATAACGGTGAACATATTAGGGACTGAATCTCGCGGAGTCCTCCAATAGTCGCGTAAATGGTTCAGGAATCCAAAGGAGTGTGTAGATTGTTTAGAAGTCAGAGAAACAAATTGTTGATACAAAATAATATGGCAATAATATACTGTATTTTTTCCGTTTAATCATTATCATACGAATCATTACCATTTAATCATATTATTATTACTTACAAGTTCATGCTGCGGTTGTTCTGTCGGAGGATGTACGTGTTTATATATGTGTATATTTCATTACGAACTTATTACAACCGTTACTATTATTATTATTCTTAGCGATATCAGTACCATGATTCGTGTTTCGTATTTTATCATATTCATTAACGTCATTACCACTGTCACCACTGTCATCATTCTTGTTGTCGCCATAATCGTTACCGTTATTACCAGTATTATCAACGTTTTATTGTCATCATTATCATCGTCGTTACCAACAAAATCGCTTTTATACTTGATTTAACACAGTAAGACACAACGGCACACTGATACTTATATAATACATGTACGAAATTGACATGTTAATCAAATAGACACGCGTTATTAGGTTCTGTGCTCTGATAATGTAGCCCTGTTACATAAAATTAATTCTCACTCTCGCCTCATTAGGGTTCTCTTCAACGATAAAAATATGCTACTCTCAGGGACCGTACGAAATTGTCGCATAATTTCTTTGCCGTGTATATGCACGCACGCATACATCTATTTAAATGTATGTAATTCGTATTTATATATTTCCTTCGAAAACGCGTAAACATGATTGTCGATGCATATATACAAAAATTATTTACATTTTCACTGTCTCGAAGATCTTACTACTCCCCTAAAAACCCAATTCCTACCAGGTTCCTCGATACACGTACGAAATCATACTCAGAATATTCAATACTTGTAGCACAGAGCATTATTAATATAATTTGTATAGGGTTTTTCTTATATCGCAAGAAATTCTAACAACTCCTGTTTAATTTCAATTTTGAAACGAGGTGCTGTACAAACGATTAAATGTCCTTCCCCTACAAATATATATTACTACAATATAAATTTCATGCCAACGAACTAGCTTTTCTTTAAATTGCGATAAACACTTAGGTAAAAGTTGTTATAAAAATTATTTTCAATATTTCAGATATAAAATAATCTTCAATATACAAGCAAAGTATACGTTTTATAGCTTAACAATTGCAATGTTAACACGAAAGGTCCAATCTATCTTTCTTTTGTTTATAACGCGCACATTCCAATACACAAACGGATCTAAGTTGTTGTTTTATTCATAATTGACAATAAATACATCTAATTCTTCATTTATCGAGTTACATTAAGAGAAGGAATTAGTGCGAACAAATGTATATTTGTATGTATGGTTGGTGGACAAAATATAGCAACACACTTAGGGCGCACTCTAGTGGAGTGCATAGCGATATCTTTGATGACACACGTCGCAAAATGTGCTTTTTATCGCTCACTATAGGGTTCTACAGGTATCAAATGCTTATCCAACTGTGGATACCTCCGCTCTCAAAAGCGCCATTGTTTTCGCCCTCTACCCCCACGGTACTTTCACCACGTCACTATATCCGTTCCACTAACAAAAATGTATGTACAATGAATGGTTGAATGGATGATTGTATGTATGAGTTAATATCGCGTGTTGGAATTGACGGTATTAAAACACATCGCCACGCGATGTTGATTTTACTAATTAAAAAAGGAATAACTGAACTGAACGTGACACAATATAATAAGAACGCTCGCTGATCGTATTTGTCGATACCTGGAAGAACGAGGAGCAGAAAAGCGTCCGGAACTGAATGCGAGCACATTATGAAGTGACAGTAATGGAATCGAGGCAGAATTCAGCCAACCAGGGCGACAGCCTTTTTTTTCTTCCTTTACCTTCTTTTTACCTTTCCGTTCCGTTACATTTTCAACAAGTTACAGTCCAGCTGCTGGGTGTTGTATTGTGTGCTCAGATACGCAAGGGGGACGAACAAAGCAACACGCAGGATTAACCGGGATGCAAGAGGAACCCGATAGAATCGATTAATTAAATAATTTCCACATAAATCTCATCATTTAAATAATTTACGTTCGCGTATGTACAGAGCACTTGATTTACGCATTTTCGCTATTGCCTCAAACATGCCTACGATCTTTTCTCACGGACCCGTGTCATCGTATCGACAATCAATAACAATAACAATATCAGCAACAGTTCTTAACATTTGTTGTACTAGTCACTCTAGCATTACGTATTATTCCATATTCCGTTAAAACGTATTTGAATAAATCTCCACCATCTATTCCCTTCGATCGATGTGCATGGCACCTAAAATTTGAACAGGGAAAAATAAACAAAGGAGATGGCAGTCCTTTGTTTTCCCTTCCATTCCTTTGCTTCATAATTTCAATCATGGAGCTGGTACGTTGGTATGTTAATCGTTGAATAATGCCAATAACTCTTTGCTCATTCATAATTGTAAAGAATGAATGAAGATGTATGAATGTTACACTTCAACGCCGAGTACCCTGTCCACCACGTACTCGTACCTCATCGGTTCTTCATTGTCATTCTCCTCGGTCGACTTTAAACCCTCACCTTGGCCATTTTCCGTGCACTGTACTTTCGTGTCAGCAGGTCGACCTTTAGCGTTCATAGATTTTTGCGTATTGTTTGTTGGGACGTCTTCGGTCAAATTTGTGACGATGTCAGTGGTGGCACCGTCAGTTGTTGCGGACACATTCCCGCTAGGAACACTATCTGCGCGTGCGGTCAGATTCGAAACAGCTTGACCACCAGACTTGGTGACCGTCGATTCACTGGTTACTGGTTCCGACGCATATCTCTTATGCTGAGCACCCGGTAAGGATGGTAGTGACGTATTCACGTACGATGAATCTTCTGGTGGAAGTACAGGAACATTGAGATTGACGCGTGTAAAGAAAGCCATCTTTTCCCTGAAACAGAAAGTTAATAATCGTTTTAAGTTTTTCTAGGCAAGCGTATTCTATAATAGATTATTTTTCAATCACATATGTGAATGCAAGTAGAATATATGTATGTATTATGTAGAAGTGAGTAGTGTATGTGCAAAGGACTCTACTTTTCACTTTCATGGATTTCTATGTACGCCTATTTGTTTTACATGTACTGTTCCGTCTTACAGAACAAGAGCGAGTTCAAAGCGAAGGGAAAATTCATTCATTATTTTACGACTGATATTTTGATATTTTGGAAACCCGGTTCGAAAACATTTGTTCACCATATTTTCCAAAGGCAACCCAAACGTGCTGTCTTTGAAAAATTGAAAATTTAAACATTCTTCGCGCTAAACGATCTGTTATTTTTCGTTAATCCATCGACAACTTGCGGGATAGTGTGGTCATAAGCCGCGATCCAAGACGAGACGTTTTAGCCGATCGATTTGGATAACTTTTGGAAACCAGATATTTGCATTTCCAAAGGGATTTTTTGAAATTCGTAAAATTTTCCGAAGTTATCTAGTTATCTAAGTTATCCTCGCATCTGAGTTTTCCTCGCATCAGTGTTCTTAAAATCCGTGGATCCTGTATCTCGAAAAGTTATTATCCGATTCGCCTGAATTTTTTTTTATTTTAAAGAATATACTTTTGGCTCGTGGACAGACCAGTAAAATTTAAAATAAAATTGAAAATTGTAATTTTCAAAGACGTTGATAGGGGGGAAAAAATATAGGAAAATAGTGATTTCAAAATTCAAATGTTATTTTCTCGAAAAAATGTCAGTTTTTGTAATTTTTACTAGTCATTCCACGAGCGAGTTTCATCCCTTTCGTAATCTGGCATTGTTTTTTATTTCAGACCAATGGCTTAGCTGTTACAGGTTCCACCGTTTTGGATGAATTTTTTGACGCCTCGACTTTAACGACTACCCGGTGCCGTCTGCAATGATTAATTATAAAACAAAAAGTGTATTTCTATAGTTAAATACATCCTTAATACAATGCAGCAAATCCCATTAAATTATATGTAGTAGCTTTCCTTTAATTAATTCCTAAATATCACCTATTTTCATGGGCTCTAGTTCGGAACAGCCCCTTAAGACCGGCTGCACACATCCGTTTTTTTTAACGTGCGGTGCTTTTGCATTGCCGGAATTACGGTTTAAGAAAACGGCGTACACATGCGTACACATGTTAGACGTGCGGCGACTTCTTGAGGTCCGCCGCCGCAAATAAATGTACATCGCCTAATTTAATTTATAGTACTTCAAACCGCAATTATGTTGCCGTACCATCGCCGCACGTTAAAAAATCGGATGTGTGCAGCGGACCTAAATCTTTCAGAAGTTGGTGGCCTCCCCGCTAGGCAAAAACGGCCCCAAACGACTACTGAGGCCTACACAAGAAGCGTTAATAACATTTTAACAAACAAGCGATGGCTAAAACCTTCTGTAGGTCATTCAGGGAGGTGTCCTTAACAACATATGTCAAAGTCAAGGTCGAGGTCATTGGAGGTGGATCTTCTAAACAGAAATTTTACAATAAACATAAAAAAAAGTTGGTAAGCTAAGTTTAATTCCTCCAATATGCAAAACTGGAGTCGTGACATCGGTTCACAGAGACAGGATTACTGGTGTTCGTGACAAAAAGCTTTGCAGTAGAAAAATTACGATATCATAAGCACGCTAAATCGCTCTTCATCTAGATGTTGAAAGTGCCACTCAATACGTCGGTATAATTGTGAAAATAATAATGAGAATTTTAATGCTTCTTATACAGGAAATGACCCCAGAAATCACATTCATGGAGTTCGCTAGTTTTAAAAATTGCAGTTTGTACAGTTACGAACACATTCAACGCTAGCATGAATCATTTATTAAAAATTATGGACGCGTAAAGAGTTACTATGGGAATTAACAGCACAAATATTGTGCATAGGAGAACAGCGCGAACACGCGCAGTGCGCGTCAGCATTGCAAACGCTCACCACTTCGAATGAAAACGTTCATAAACGAGGTAGACCTAAATACTTGTGACCTGCTAAATCTAAGGAAATTAGGAGATCTGCGAATAGGAAGGTCTGATAGGTACACTAAAATGCGTGGATTAAGGAGTTATGTTTAGTCAGCTGGCGAAAAAGAACGCGATATTCGGAAATTTTTAGTGGAACATCAACTGTATGTTTTTTACAACTATTCGCTTATTCTAAAAGTACATACATGCAGCAACGCTCCGTAATTTTGTTATAGAAAAACATTAAAAAATGAGCGAATAACAGCCATTCTCGCGGATGCTGTTTCGATATCGGTGAGTAAGATATTTCGGAAACCACTGTATGGATTGGCCAAAGCTTTTGCAGACTTCTTTTATATACCAAAGACTAGTAGATAAACGAAGGATTTTTTATTTTAACAAAACTCTATTTTTAATTAACGAAAAACGAACAATTCAGACGTCGAAGAAGCGTGGTTTTCCGTTGAACAGCCGCCCTTTGGTGAAAAATCCACTGTTTCAAAATCCCCTCATTCATCTACTGAATTCTTATTTATCCGTATTTTTAGTTTTAGACAATCTGGCTCAGAGAAATCGTGCTCACCAGACAGTGCATTTATCAAAACAGCTTCCGCGAGAGTGGCTGTTATTTGTTCCTATTTTAATGTTTTTTTTTATGCAAAATTACTGACAATTGCTGTATATATGTACGTTTAAAATAAGCGAATAGTTGTAAAAAAAATATACAGTAGATATTCCACAAAAAATTCTAGAAAACCGCATTCTTTTTCTCCAGTTGACTAAGCGTAACCCCTTAAGATAGTATACATGTAGTATACGTATACTGGGTGCTCTTAATATATAGAACCCACTTTAGCGGCGGTCGGAGACACAAAACAAAATGAAAAAATTCCAATAAACATGTGCCATATATAACCCATTATTCCCGAATTATAGTCATGTTTATACTCCACTAATTATTAATGACAAACTGAGCTACTCTATGGTATAACCTCGTGACCCACTTCATTACGAACAGGCCTGCTAGTTCCGCAGACTTAAATACACTGGATTTTTATTACCGAGGCCACTTGAAAACAATTGTGTATTCAACACCCATTGCCAGTGTTGAAATGCTTCGTCAGCATATATATGTACAAAGCTGCTAACAAATCCAACAAGTATCTGGAATTTTTGAAAGATTGAGAAACTCTACGGCACGACGAGTGCAGGCTTGAACACTTCCTATAAAGGTAAGCAGTTACACATTGCGGGGGTACAAAAATGGCTGCAACTCGGGACTAAGGTCATATACCGCAAATATTTACATGAACTTTTCCTCATTATTTTTGTGTCCCTCGCCGACAATAGGTGAAGTGGTTCACACATGTTAAAAGACAGTCTGTATAGTATATATATATATATATAGCATTGCGGTATAATATTGTATATTATAGTATTATAAAACCGTGACCACTTCTTGCGATTAATACTAAAATAAAAATTTCTTTACCTCTAAAAATATTTTTATCTTTGTCAATGGAAATTTGAAAGAAAAAAATTTTGAAAGACGATCGCAGAAACGTCTGTGTTAAGGCTCCCACAGACCAACGCGAATATTGCCGCGCGAAGCGGATCCGCCGCGGATTAGATAAGGCTGCCCATAAGCCGACACGTAAAAAAAAAGACACAAACTTCAATCCGCGGCGGATCCGCTCCGCGCGGCAAAATTCGCGTTGGTCTGTGGGAGCCTTTAATCGTTGTATTGTACAAGACAAAAATTTCGCGCAGTAGTAAGTGTACTCATTAATGAAATTATGTACTCGAGTACATGTAAATGTAAATGATATGTATTGCACGTTGATATACATACTTGAACGAAATAATGTCGGGTTTTCCTTTGCCAGCTTTGGTCTTTCTTAGTTTGTAGATTTCTTTCGAAGTCCTCTTCAACATTTTCTCCACTCTCTTATCCTCAGCGCTCTTTCCATTCTTTCCACTTTCCGCTTGTGCCATAAGATGCTGGAACTTGTGATCCTCCAGCAGCCATGTTGCAAAATCGGTATCTCCTTTCTCCCGTGCTTGCTCTAACCTTTGTTTCAATGCACGCAATCTGCTGAGCTCGTCTTGAAGATTGCTCAGTCTCGCGTGCTGCGCTTGAAGATCCAATTCAAGATCTAGGGAGGTTCGAGCAGTAGGCGGCAAATTATTGGTCTTCTTCGACACTGTTTTACAACTGAGCGCAGACGAAGGACGTCGCCACCGAAGAGATCGTCTTTCCACCGAATTTCGTTGGAACGGTCCGCCTCTGCGATAAAGTGGCATGCTACTGTCACTGTCGCTTCGATTTAGCTACAGAAAGAAATGAGAAATAATAAAAAAGTATAGAAATTGATACATATGTAGTAAAAGCTGATGCATGTGTGCGACACTCACCCGACAAATATAGTGATTCTTGCTAACTGCGGCACTAGGTGAAAATGTTTGACTCCTTTTAATTACAATAGAATTTTTATCGTCATACATAGCATTAGCAACAACCCCGGCCGCAGAGAGTTTCCTCTGTTTTCCCTGTTCAGGGATAAAAACACATTCCGTGTTGGTTTCCTTATCTTGGGTCTGTTTTGCCTCTTCATTTAACTCTTCATCCTCCTGTTATTTACAATTATACAGTATTAATTAAACGTTGCAACAATTGTATAATAATGAAACACAGATAAATGCAAAGATTACACTGTGATTAACCATCTGGACCCATCTTGCGATTAAATGTCACCACTTGTGTTACTTGTTGTTTATTAGTACCAGTTCTTTAAGAGAATGAGAGTTACAGATCATAACAAGTTGAAAATCTAATATAAAAGCTTATCTTGGGATGTGTACGTGAAATTATACTAAGGGTCAAAATGGACCCTGCATCCGTCACGCGGCAAACTAATAGCACGTCAGTCGCTAGCTGTCCAAAGGTTACAGAATGATTCACACTATAATCGTCTATAAGAAAACGGTTGAGAAACGTAATTCTAAGTGAGCAATATTACCTCGTGCTCCAAGACGTCTTCCAAGACATTATCCTCCATCATGAATTCCACAATAATTCCCTCCTCATCGCTGTCCTCGCTTCCGCTTTCGCTACCACCATTTTCATCCTCTTCTTCAGGGCTCCCCAAGCAATTAGCCAGCTCCTCCAGCCTTAACGAGATAGCTGTTTGTAGCTCGTCGCATCCTTGATTTCTTGTCAAGGTAGACGTCTGAGAGCTGATAATTGTACTCTCGTCGCTGCTCTCTTCTTTAGTATTTTGCCCACTTCGATAGACCGATATGTCTGACTCTTGTTTGTCGTGTTTCGTTTGCCTCACGACGCTGATGGAGATACTGTTGCTGTTGCTGGTGCTCGTGCTAGGACTGTCCGGTGGCTGCATGAAGCGGAAGGAGAGTATGTTGTACCATTTCACGCTCGGCGATTCTGGGCTAAAGTCTGCAAGAGATACTTGTGCAGATCCCTGAAAAGAAAGATTATTAATGTGATAAAACAGTTCCGTAACATCAATTTAGTTATTAACTGCTTGTCTCGATGGGAGTGAACGCGGTTAAAAAATTATAACAATTATAAAACTTTCCTAAAGTATTGCAAGCCATGTAATTCGTGAATTTGAGAGAATGAAAATTAATCTTAGTGAACGTAAAGAAAAAACCTTAAATTAAACTAAATTATTACTTGATAATGCAACAAGTTATTTATTCATAACACATACAAGGTATTTCAAAAGTGCAGGTAAAGACTTGAATGATTAATGGAACTTATAAGATCAAACGAAAGTACTTTAATAAACACAGATTTGAAAAATAATTGTTTTCGAAATAATTCAGTTTTCCATCTTATCAGTCAACTTCTTTCTATAATTATACATTTTGCAGAATAACTATTATCACAGAGTTTGAAATATAGAAAATTTTAGAATTCAAAGGTAAAACTTGTCATCCAAAACTTCGGCATTTAAAGAAAATCTTCATCGTCCAAAATCTAGAACTCCCTAAGATTTTCCGTGGTATTTGGCCACTACTACTGAATATGTAAACAAAACTAAATACATGTTGAAGTTATTCATACCCTGAGTTGTCGAGATACCAGTAATACTACGGTATCCGCAATTATACAAAAAAGCTTACCTAGCTAATGAAATAAAAAGCTGAGTAACTCGAAGATGATTATGTTGAGAGGCTATATTTGTCATGACTTTTGTGTTTGTTTTCTGTTAGTTCTATTAGCCAATTAAGTCTTTACCTGTAATTCCGAAGTACGTTATATCAAAGGAAACGCAAGAGAAAGAGCGGCAAAAAGCACGTACCAAGCACTCCTCAGACTCACTGCTTGTGCACCAAACGTTAACTTGCAGTGTTTTCGTGTACAGCTTGTTGAGTGGTACCACAATTGGAAATGTTTCGCCAAAGGTTGGTTTCTGCAAGTCCACGACAGGTTTCGTACAGCACATGTGATTAACAGGTGGTTGCATCGGAAGTAATGCAGCTTTTATGTACCTAGAAACATATAAATGCAAAAACAACTATTATTTTCGTAATTTCATCTTGATTATATCTACTACATTCAAAAACTAAAATATGTACGCATAGTACATCTCACGCATTGTGTGGAGTTGCATATTCTTCCAAAATTTTCTTTAAAATGGTTAAACCGCCATGCAAAGAATTTTTTTTTCATTAGCTGCTATAAAGTTCTGGTTTCATCATACTTGTATAAATGTTACGCTGTCTTATATCATTATTATAAATCACAAGGCTACATCTACCAGTTTCACAATAATAGTGACAATAGCAAGTAATTTTTATTAGTTACAATACAAAAGCCTAATAGTACTCGTGTTTAAGAAAACTAAATATAATCCAACAAAAATTAATCAGATGAAATTCATAATGACTATTATGCGGCATTTTATTTTCGCTCAAAGTATAAACAATGTTTCTGATGTTTTGAGAAGCATCAACTAAATTCTACCAATTGAGTAAACATAAATTACATGATGTACATTAGAGGAATGATTTTAGCATTTAAATGAATTGTTGCTTAATCGACTGCATCTGTTACTTCTGTGAAAAAGCAGGTACATTTATATTCGACCCATTTCCACTTTGAAACAACATGAATATAGCTATGCGACATATAACGTGTTTTATAATATGCTAACTAAAAGTAGCCCGTGCTGCCCGGGCAAAACTTTGATTAATTATCATCAAGTGTCAAGGGAATGAATGTGGGTGGAAAGTCCAGATTTCATAGTAGCCTATATTTTCCGTAGGGTTCCAGAAAGTAATACCAATTGTCCACTAAAATTATCTAATTGAAAGGGACTACGGAATTTGGAAACGATTCGAATTATGTATGCATAATTGAAATTAATCCGAATAAGGTCGTATATGAACTCATTTTCATCGGGCAAGTGGTAGCGGCCGCTCAGAGTCAAGCTTATAATGCGCGATCTATAGTTTACGCCCTAGAGTGCGTAGAAATAGAACCACATAAGTGCAACCCTGTAATAGACGATGAATAATAGATTTGGTGGTTTGTACCCTCCGGGATATCATTTTACACACCACTTGGGAGAATCTCAAGTTAGTTACTATATATGTATATTTCTGCAAAGCATAGAATGTATATCCTGCTGAACATATTAACATAACTGTAATCAATGAATTGCGAAATGGTAGATTAAAGTAAATACTCACACTTGCGAGTTGTTAGGAATAAAAAGAGCAGCCAGGTTCCTCGCGCGTTCAATTCCAACATGCAGTAGACCGTCACTAACCGAGTACCTAAACAAATAAGTCGTTTCTCTGAGCATTTATTCTTACAAAAGCATGTACATATCTATAGAAAGTAGAGTGATTGTATTAATTTATAAATTAAGATTAAAAAAAAAACGCGAAACAAACCTAAGCTTAATTTGCACCTGAGCCGTCTCGAGACTCATCTCCCCAAGTGCCAACGAGTCGACGTCACCGATTACACCAGACAGTCTCCTTCGATTGGAGGCCTCGAAGACTCCCGAGTCACCGGCGACGCTTTCGTCAGAAACAGCGGCTGAAACGGACCTCGTGTTGGTACCAGAACTGCTTGCTCTTGATCGAATTCCAGTGGGTGGCGGAGTCTCGCTGATGGGTGAGAGGGGTGGCGGCTCCTGTGGCGGTATTTGATGTTGTACAACAGCAGCCACGGGCCTGCCAAGACCGCTGCCTTGAGACATATTCCCTGACTGCAGTTCGACAGGTGGATGAGGACCGCCGACAAGCTTAAGACGATCTTGGGGGCCAGGGCAGGATTGCTCCTGCGACGATGTTTGCTGCTGGCTGAGCTTAAGTTCCGCTAGCCGATCCTCCAATTGATTTCCATCAAAGTAAGTGGTGGCCGAAGTCGTGGGTCTCTGATACTGCCGTCTTTGCATTTCCACGTGCTCGTACGCTGGTGGCGGTCCCATTGGAGCGTTCTCGTAAAGCGGCGAGACTGGGGGACTGACGCTGGAAAGGCTTGACCTTGGCGAGAGACTTGGCTGTGATCTACCAGATGAGGGCGTGCTAACGAGATTATTTTGTTCGGAACCCCTGAGCAATCTGTCCACGCGTCTGTGGAGATCCACCATATCCACTGGACGTTCCTGTTGCGAACTGGCGGAGCCCAGACACTGGGGCCCACCGTAAATATCGGTGAAACTCAATCCAGAGCTTAGAGAACCTTTGCTGCTGGTGGTACTGAGGCTTCCAAGACTGGAACTGCTGCTCACCGAGAGTGTGCTCGCGCTTAGCGTCTTCAGCTGCCCTTCGAGCATCGCCATGGAACGTAAAGCGTCTCTCAACTGCTGTAACAACAGCTGTTTTTCCTCGTGAAGCCGCACGCGGTCGGTGATAGTCTTGTTCGACAATTCTAGCGCGTTGTTCAAATCTTGCTCGAGGCGGCGAATCTCACTTTGGATCTTCTTCATGTCCTGTTGCGTCCTAGTACGTGGCGTAATACTCCTAAGCTCTCTGAGCAACTGCTCCTTTTCTTGAAACAGCAATAGCTTGTCCTTGTCGCTCTCCGTCTGACCAGGTGTCACTTTTTCCTCGAGGTCTGCCAATTGCTGTTGAATATGCTGTATCCTCTTCCTCGCTTCGTCGTATTGCAACCTCATGCGCGCCATCTCGGCTAAACGGGTGCCGATTGGTACCAGTTCGCCTGACAAGTCAGTCTGAGACGCTGTGCTGAGCTTCTCCTGAGGCAAGCTCAGCGTGCTAGCTTCGGGGCTACCTTCGCAGAGTTGTAGTCGTGTTAACTCGTCCTTCAGTTGCGCCAGAGACTGCATTAACTCAGCCTTTTCTTTCTCGCCCGAACTCAGGGACTTTTGAATATTACGAAGCTCTGTCATGATCGCCTGAGCCTCCGTGATATTGTAACAACCTCCATGGTGACCGCTCAACTTTTGCTCGACGCTGTCCAAGTAAAGAAAGATTAGAATTTCGATCTTAAGTCAATGATAACAAAAATACTAAATAACGAACAATTGCAATAAGAATTTTTGGTAATTGCGATCAGATAGAAGCAATACACAGAGTGTCTTTTAAAAGTGATTCAAAACTTTACAGGCTTGTCGTTCCTCAATGAACTCAATAAAAAATGCGTAGGTCCACGGAACAATTCTTTTAAACATAAACAACGATTTTTTGTTTAATAGTCTAAGCCATCCACCCTCATCTATCCACGGCTAACGGTAAAAAAAAAAGAATTCTGGGATGTATTTAATTACTTTAGTATTTTAAGGGGCATTCCATTTCAGTTCCACTTGATATTTTCAAAATCATCGAATTCGTACTTCTTTGAAAATTCCCGCTTAACTTTAAATCACTCGACAGGTCTTATGTCGTCATTTACATGAGTCTGCTAATCTGTTTACATATCCATACAAAAAAAGTCTATTGTAATCTTTAAATCGAGAGGGATAACGATTTAGATACCTGACAGTAATTATAAAATGGCGTAGATCTCCAACAGACTGAAATACAAAATCACTGTTTACTCTGCAAGGATTGATCTGTAAAACTATATTGCAATGATTTGAACCACCTTTTAAGATCGCCTTGTATACATTTTTTCCTACCGTACGCAATCCTATAAATTTAATCAGGTATGCGTTGTTTCGTCGCCTGATAAAGCGAGCCTCTCAGAAGTCAATTTTGATCAACTGCATAAAATAGAACGTAGGGAATATTGATAATTTAAGCACTAATTGTGCGTTTATGTACTAAAATTGAGGAATTTACGAAAAATGGAGGTTTGGCTTCTGAAACCCTCAAATGCTGCTAGACTGGACTTCGTTGAAGTTTGGAGAACGATTTTTTAAACAGAGCGATCGATATCATACCTCACAAGAGTATCTACTCCTCGCTGCGTACAGTTCATTTCTGCTCGGATCTGTTCGAGCTCCCGTTTCAGCCGAGAAACTCGACTCCTCGCGAGCGCGACATCGGATTTCAGAAGATCCGGATCATACTTGGTACTCAATGAACTTGAACTGGAGCACACTGTGAACAAGGCAAATTAGTCGCTAATTATTCTTCTCCCATTTGCAATTTTCAATGCGATGAAAGGTAATATTAAATTAAATAATAAAACACGCGAGCGTAACATAACCGATCTCATACAAATTTTTTAAAATCAATTCCCATGCTATCGATACACTTTAACCGACTTTTCGAGCACTAAAAACTTCGAGCGATTAAATACTGTTAGTATTAAGGTGTACTCACAACTTGTACGTGATGCGCCGAGCGTCGTTAAAGCATTATTGAGGTGATTGTACTCATCCTGAGCCAGACATAGCCTCTGCTGTTTTACGTCATAGATTTCCTTCTTTGCCTGCAACAGAAATGCAAAGGTGCTCATGAGAAAAATTCACTTGCATAACGACTTAACGAATTGAGAAGTTATAAACACCACAAAGATTCTTCACAATTTCTGTTTACGGTTGGATATTTTTTTAAGTAGGCTTTGTAAATTTATTTATCATACATCACAAGAAATGGTTATATGATACATATCGATTAGACGTTAGTTAGAATTTGTAGTGTCGTAAATTTACACGCTTAACGTAGCACTTTCCACGTAAGTAAATTCTGTGTTCGAAAGAAATATTGATTTTAGAATAGCACGTCGTTTTTTCGCTCCGATCACGGCGGCGGAATTCAGTGGAAACCACGTGACGTTCTAATCGGATGGTCTTTGGGTTTTAAAGCAGATTATCGCCGTGTTTGGCACTGCACGGTATGGATTGACAGAAGGGTTATATCCGAGCATATTCAGAATTTACTGTTACACTACATTTTGTATCCTAAATGATTGATCTGTTTCATTTATGTAATGCGAGACCATTTTGTGGGTGGATCAATATTGTCAATGATAAAGGAACACCGATATTCAAGCTACCGTTTCTTCTCACACTATTTCTCATCATGATCGCGCCAATGTGGACAAAATAAATATTTACATATCGAAGAATCTTTTTCTGTGCTCAACGCACTAACATTTGGGAATTGTGAACTCGTGCACTCAAGCGTCTTGAAAGACTAAAAAGACAAAAATGAATCCCATTAGTTTACAATTAATGCGCATAACGTTTCACAATAAACATAAAGTTTATGCAGGTGTTCAAACTAGTTGTTTTTTTAGTAAACTTGACAAACTTTAAGTCGTAGATACTGATCACTGGGATACCATGAGGAGCACTGAATTTTCCAGCGTTATATCTTCTGGAATTTCACACGAACGGGTTGCGAGATAGGAATAATATATGTATAACTCGTGCCCTTACGTATTCACAATAATAATATGCAGAGGCGTCTGTGTCATCGCGCCTGTAGCACTGCTCCCAGTAAAACCTCTGTATCTGCTCGTCATTCTCGTAATCGTTGTGATAGCACATTCTCATTCGATATTGCGAGACGACGTTCTCGTAAATTTTCTCCTGCTGATACGGCTGCTCGCTGGAGCGTTGTCGTTGGGGATATTGCTGCCGTTGTCGTTGTTGCTGCTGTTGCTGCTGCTGCTGTTGTTGCAAGCGGTGATGTGCGTGCTGATGGTAATTGTCAACGTAGGTGCGGTATTGATGCGCCGGTACGAGTACGCAGAGTGTATACTGACGGTCCATGCCGGGTACACAGTATAGACTAGGCACGATACACGATGCCTTCTTCTTCTTCTTCTCCTTCTTCTTCTTCTTCTTCTTCTTCAGCTTCTTCAGCTTCTTCCTTCTCCTCCTCCTCCTCCTCCTCCTCCTCCTCCCACCCTCCCTCCCCCTCCTCTCCTTGCCCTTTTTCCTCTTCTTCTCCTTCCTCTTCCTCTTCTTCTTGTTCCCCTCCTTGCCCTTTTTCCTCTTCTTCTTGTTCCTCTTCCTCGTCTTCTTCTTCCTCTCCTTGTCCCTTTTCCTCTTTGCCTTCTTCCTCTTCTATCCCGCCGAGCGTATATCTTTTCTCCTCACCTCATCTTTGCGAAGGTCTCGTCGAGACTGGCCGGTTTACGGGGCCCGAAATTCCAATCCCAACCTCTGTGGGTCTCAATTTTTAAGGGATCCCACCTTTTTTTCCTCTTTTTGCCTTCCCTTCCTTCGCTCTTGCACCACCCGGTTGCTCCTCTCCCTCCATCCTCCGTTCCGTCCTGCTTTTACCTACTACCCACCCTCCCCCCCATATAACATCCTTCCTTTTTACTCCTCTATTCCTCTCCTTCTCTCCCTTTCCTCAGTTTCATTCTCCCGTCTCTGTCTCCTTCCCGCTCCGGCGTGTACGCGCGGGCTGACTCTATCTCCGTATACGCATACCTTTCGTCCTCTCTTTCTGTCCGCTCCTTCGATAGTCTTTTTACAGTGATCTCGCTCCAACCACGGTGGCTTCAAGCGGCTCTTTCTTGCCCGGTGTAAAAAGGCGGGCCTCATCCTGAAGCTTCGCAGGACCGTCGCAACGGAGCCCTTGTGCCCCACCCCTTCCTTCTTCTCCTATCCCCCGTTTCTGCCTCCTCCCTTGGATCACCTCCGTCCCCCCCCCCTCCCGCAACGATTCTATACTTTTCGTATAGTAATCATTTCAGCGTGCTAAATCCACTTGATATCACGAAATACGAATATACACTAGCATTGAATGACTGCCAACAATGAATATGTACGGTATCGTAAGACGGGGCCTTGTTTGTTATTACCCTTGCTAAGGTCCCCTCGCATATTTCTCAGATCTTTTAACCTCTTTTCGCGGTAAATTGAACGTTATCCTCTCCGGCTTACTGTTTTACTATATTCGAAGCTAGGCTTGTAACAAATTACTTAAAATATAATGAAAAATGCCTGGAATCCTGGGGCAATTAAATTATGCTATTGAAGCGACTGTTATTTCTCTGTGAGAACGAATGGTCCCAATATCAGAAAGTAGCGTTGAGAATGTCTGAATGTCATGATCTGGATTAGATTGCTCCTGGAATTCCAGCGTTGTAGCCAGTATTGAGGCTGCCCACGAGGGCGTACAGATTTTCAGTGATACGAATGTTGTGGTATGCCGGCTTGAAATGCAGGGCGCCGCGGGGCGAGCGGACGATACTGTCATTGGCGGAGCCCAGGCTGTAAGGGACCGGAGCAGGGATAGAGTAAGGGGTCGAGACGTGGGAAAAGAGAGGAAAGAGGGCCTGGCGAGGTCACGATACGACCCTGCTGGACGTGGACCCATCTCGGAGTCTCTTGGTCGGTAGTAGAATCGACCTTGAATCGCGTATTATGCTTCGTCCTTGTTGGAATTTCTGGGACCACTACTGGCCCATCAGCCGTGTCTCTGATCATCTAAGAGTAGGCCCGGTGGACCTTGGTATATGTCCCCTCTCCGTCAGAAGGCCCGCTCCGTGGCAGTAGTGATGGGACCAATTTTCTCCTTCCTTGCGCACATTATCCATTCTTTGATAGGCATTATCAATCGGAAACACCTATTATGTTAAAACCAATTACACAAGCAGTCCCATACCGGCAACCATACATAGGTGTGTATACTATCCCCTTTGTTTTTGTACTTGAATGCTCTCGTAATTAAGGTACTTGGGCGTACACCACACAACTAAAATTTTACTTTTACTGGGACCCAAATTGCCGTCTCTAATTCGAACAAGCCTTCTCTGATAATATTTTCATTGGCATTTTCATCTCAGTATGCGAACAAAAATTTACTCTGAATGTTATCGCTTATTAAAATAGAATAAGACAGACAAACGTGTTTTAATGACTAACGAGGAAACGCTTCTAACCCAAAAATGCTGATTTTGATGAAACTTCGTGTGAATGCAGAGCATATTGGTGTGTATAACGTGCAATACTATATTTCTGCGGAAATTCACTCTGAAGATGTGAAATAAAATTAGTCCTTAAAGTTATCGCGATTTTTTTTTTTTCATTTCTTTAATATAACTTTATTTTTCTTTTGGTAGTGTGATAGACCATGACAAATTGAACAAATTTTATTTTCATAGTTTCGTCAAAAAACGCGTAAGGGTCACCCCTTCTGTGTGAATTAAAATTATTTATTTATTAGTGCCATTAAAATTAACTTTGTTCTAATTACCAAATGGACTTTATGAAATCATTTATATCAATCCCCTCCGTATTACTCGTCTGCCAATTTGATTTCTGCACGTGTAACGAATTTACTGCAATTCAAATTTTTTTATTAAAATTGAAAGACTGGATTGTTCGATTACCATAAGTATTGGGTCGATTCCATCACTATGCGCCCGAGAATTTCACCCCACCACGGCTTCTGCTCCTACCTTCGTGCCACCTCGCCACCCCAAAACCACCGAAGGATCACGGGGCTCGAGCACCGCGCGCATATTTCTCGGTCCACACTATTATTGTCGGAGGCTCCGCAGATGCTATCGTGTACGAGCCGGTTCGCTCGCCTCGCGGAAAGAGGGTCTTATTTTTCTACATCCTCCTCCTCCTCCTCCCCCCCCCCCCCTCCTCTTCCACCCCCACCCCATCCTCCTCTCTTCTTTCTCCGTTCTCTTCCTCCACAAGCAAAGCCCTTTTTACCTTCGTCCTACCCTTGCATCTCCCTTTGCATCTTTCATTCTTTTTTTCACCCCCACAAGATCGAGTCACTTCCTCCCATTCCATAGCATATCCCAAAAACCTCTTCCGCTTTAGATACTTCTTACGTCAAACGTGGCAGTCGGTGTCACCCACGATACACTTCCCTTTTATTCGATCTGTGACAGTGATTATAATAAGTTACTTGGCTCACTCAACTGGGACTTGTAAAAACTTGTTGGGACACGTAAAACGGAAAAATTTATGTAACGGAGAAAACAGAATTTTGGTACTGCAGTCGAACCTCGATAACTCGAGTCTCAAGGGAAGGAAAAAATCTTGTAATTATAGAGGTTTCGACTTATCGAATTTTCTTGTAAGAGAGGTTCAATAAACGACTTATAGAGGCTTTGTGCGACTGTTAATTGTTCGACTTGTGAAGCTGTAAAGGAGGACAAATTCAAGTTTTATAGGTCAATTTATTGTTTATTGTATACCTATAATCAAATATACCTACAACTTATGTACTGCATATATACTTACATATATATAAATAATTATAAGACACATTTTATGCTCGATATATTACTCTTCATTAGGGTGACCGTACCTAATACCGCCACTCGTCGTATCTCGCAAAGTAAGCACTAAAATTTATCGGTTATGCACTGAATTAGTACCTAGACATATGTAGGAAGACATTCTGTAATTGCAGCGTCATGTGATCAACAATTACAGAAAAGGAAGTATTTTAGGGAATCTTAATAGTGTACAAATTTATTGGACTGCCACAATTTTACATCACATTCGGAGAAGATAAATCTAATAATTCTGTGAATGCAAGAATATCTACTAGAAGTACCTAGTTAATGATGTACTTGAAGAATGAAATCGATTCAAATCTTTTTCGTAATGAAAATAGCGATTTTCTTATGGTAGTATGCGTGTTCTCAATACCGCCTACCTGAGAACAATGGTTTCGATGTAATGTTTGTTACAGGTGGAATCACGAAATGTGCGGAGTAACCGAAATAAACTTTATTTATCCAATATGTACATCCGAACGTAAAAAATAAAATATTTTGAAAATCTCATTTCTACATTTTTGTAATAAAAATAAAATCAAAGATGGATAAAAAAACGTGTATAGCACATGTGAAAATTACTTTAAAAATTCATATATATACATAAATCAATCTATATTTCTTGAGTTGGCGATATTAGGTACACTGTTTTCAGAACCGAATTTCAGCATGTCTCGCGTTTTTTAATTCCTAATTAAAAATTTGTAGATTTCAACGATTTCAACTTATGCTACATGAAAGATGAATAATTTCCCTTAACTTTGAAACGAGTTGCATACAAAAATATCTATTATTATTCAGTTGACAGCGATTTAACTTTTGCTAGACGATATTAGGTACGGCCACCTTACATAGGGGGAGTTCCCTTAACGCCGGACGGCACCTAATACCGGACATTAGCTATATCTGTGACATTTCAAAGGCTATGGAGCTGTTCTTTCGCGTAAACCGTAGAGGGGATAAAACAAACGACGATCATGTGTCGTCATGGTCCCGTCGCGTGAGTCTTGCTAAAGAAATGGATTGATTGTTTGGTGTGACGGAAATCCGGTGAATCGTATAAAATTTAGCTTGTTATATATACCAATTTTCTTGACTAAAAGACCTGTGAGTTGCGTTATTGGATCGTTTGGTAAGTATTTTTTTAATTACCTTTGTGTTCTGTGTAAACAGTGCACTAGTTTGCACAAAAAAAATTTTTTTTAATCCGTTCACTGTCCCCTGGTTCCGGACAGAACGTTGTCCCCTATTATCGGACAGTATAAATCTGAATCTTGTAAAGAGAATAAAAAAAGAGTTAAAGAACAAAAGAAAAACGTAAGAAATAAGGTTAAGAAGACCAGAACAATAAAACCGAGAGAGACAAACCAGGAGACTATTTGCGTAGTTTGTCTTGAAACGAACGAAGAAAACTGGATTCAGTGTTCAAGCTGCCAAAAATGGGCACACGAGGCTTGCGCTGATATTTCCGAATGTTCGGAGGATTATATTTGTGATCACTGCAAACTGTATTGAGACTGTGATGAGTTGCGTCAGTAATTTTTACTGTGTCCGGTACTAGGTGCCACTTAATGATTTCTCCAAATCGCATATTCAAGTTGAAAAGTAATTTAAGTTAACTATAATTATAATATTGAATGTTTTGTTGGGTAATTTTGACGTCACATATTGTTATCTTATAAATAGCGCAGAATAAAAAGATTAAAATATTATTTTTTTCTTCTTATTTAAAGAAAACCTTAAGCGTCCGGCACTAGGGGAACTCCCCCTACTAAAAAAACTGTGATTTTGCTTTGTGCTAGTCTTTTAGTGTATTGTAAATCAATAGCATTTTCAAATTGTGAATTATGCAGAGAAAAGATTTTCCTCAAAATTTAGTAATACATATGTAGAAGTAAACTTCGACTTGTAGAAGTTCGAGTTCTTCTAAATTAAAGTTGGAGGGGTAAAATGCATAATTTAACATGAAAAATATAGCTTGTGTTAAGGAACTTTTATTTCCAGTTGTAGTGGTGTTTACAGCGGAACGGAAGAGAATAAAGAAAATTTTCGATTTATCGAGGTTCAACTGTACCTACTGTTGTATGATAATTATTTTTCTAGTACCATCGAGAGCTGTGGTAACGTAGAATTGCAGAATGCAATTCGTAGAAAAAGTACCCTGCTTCAATTGAGCCAAGAAGTTTTTCATTTTGTTGAACTTCATTCCTGGGCATACAGTTACTGTCAATGTGTAGCCAATCCATGAAAAAGGAAGGAAACACAAAATGTGGACCGCAATTGTCATGGGGCAGTATGATTGCAATCCGCAAGTTACAATACCGTAAAAAGAAGGCGACGAAAACGAAGACGAAGAAGAAGAAGAAGAAGAAGAAGAAGAGGAAGAAGAAGAAGAAGCAGAAAGAAAAGTATGGGATGGGAATGCTTCACGACAGATGTATTCCAATCGTATAAATTCTGATTGTCGAAGTCAGCGATATGGCAAAAAGGTGGAATTTGAGAAGTCACGATACAAGAAAAGAAGACCACTTAGAATAAATAAAAGGGCATATAAAAACTTGTTAAATCTTGGTACATTAAATAAATACAACATAATTCACCACGACTTTTCAAATACATATAAGTATCTTTAAAAAAATTACGAAATGCAACTTTATAATCCACGCCATATAAATCTTCTAACAAGGGAAAATGATTAGGCATTTCTACTTATACCTATATATTTAAATAATTGCAAGAGGGGAAGAATAGAGATGGGGGGGGGGGGGGGATCAAACAGCACACAATACCTGTAAACATTTTTCCCATCGTGACAAGCCTTTGCACCGCGCGTAACTCACGTGCATCAACGGAAGGGTATCGAACCGTCAGTGTGGAATGAAACAGTAAAGTACGAAGCATGCAGCACTCGTGTATCATTAGGGAATTCGTAAAAAAATTGTTACACAGAATTCCTCTTGTGGTAAGAAACCAGGATTTTGAATCAACCGAACTATTTGCTTCGTCAGAGTTCTGCACGCATTTTGAAGGAACTTAAGCTGTAGGAAAAGATGCGGTACCAATTCCCGACCAATACCGCCCACACACGCGTGCGCGTACCGACATTCCTCAGCCTTATGTTCGTTTAAGTTTCCGCACACGCATATATGCCGATAACTTCAACTCGAAGGCGTGAAAGCCAGAAAAACACCTACCTTCTGTGCACTGAACAAAAAGGGGCAAAAGCTACAAGAAATAAATAATCAGAATAAGACAATCAGTCAGGGAAAAGGAAAAAGAGACTGGAGATGAGACGTGCCTCCATTGCTTACGAGCAAACGAGTGAAATGAATAATACCTCGGTGGACTGGGTAGAGGCAAAAGCGGGAGAGAAGGGCAGTTAGGAAACAGGAAGAGAACAAGTGACACATGTAGGAGGAAATACTAAGCGCGACAAAGAAGGAGAGATCCTGAATTACATCGGGAAAGGTTCACATTAGAGGAGAGTAAAAATGCGCAGGGAAATAGAGAGGGGCGAATAGAGTACAGTGGAAGTAGTAGTATTAGCGGCAGTATCAGTGATAGTTGTAGCAATCGCATAGTAGTGGTAGTACTACCGTAGTAGAAGTAGTAGCAGCAGCAACAACAACGGTAGGAAAGAGGGGAGAGGAGAGCCTGTAAATATCGATGACGGCGATGGTAGTGGTAATGGTAAGATAGTAGAAGAGGAGGAGGGTTTGGAATGCAGCCGAGTGAGGAATTCAGGCCCCTCCCGCATATTTATCTGAACACTGCTCGGCGGTCCGCGAAGCTCTGCTCCGGGCCCCTTTTATAGTGTGCCATCACTGTACCCTTATAGTACCCTTATACAACCACGATACAAAAGAGAGGTAAATATCCACGGTGCCAGTGCCAGGCCATTATGCGCATAGATCTATTCAGGAATGCCCAGCGTGCTTCATAATTGGGCACACTCGTAAGATCGCGCGAATACGCAACAAGTGAAAATTTCGTAACTAATGTAAGTTCTTCATCGAATGTTAAAGAGTTTGATACACAGGCGAAAGCAAACAGCCTGTTCTACAGTCTAGAGGGACGAAATGAATTTCTGTACCCGGAAATTATTGGGTGCTTTAATAACGTGCGAAATTTTCTGAGGGAACTCGTTTTGCTTTCAATGGATATAATATGTATATGTGACGGTAACAGTTCGGGGACCGGTGAATCTTTGAATATACCGGCGGATCCGAGCATTTGCCGTTGTGAGATGCTGGAAGTTCAAGATATCTTATCAAATATTTGAACGGGCTTTTGTCAAGAGGGTTGATCAGTAAATCCTGATATTGGTGGTGTTTTGTGTATTTGGGACTTTTGTCGCCCCGTAGCGGCGAGTGTTAGGATTTGCCGGTAAATTCTAAGATTCGCCGGTTCTGTATCTTTTAGAGTAATATAAACAGTGCTGGAAACATTTATTGCATCGCGTTATTACTTATAGGGGAGAGTTGCCTATATCGTACCACTTAAGACATTTTACGTTACATTTCATATTTGGTAATAATTTCAACACAAATGACTATTGGATTTTGTAGCTTGATCTCTTAGGAACCTACTATTATATGCTTAACCTTTTGTTCAAAACAAATTAATTTGTTATTAATCTTTTCGTCGCGTACAACCAGTCTCCTAAATCGTACCTCCACTAAAAATAGTATGAATAACAAATAGAGAAGAAAATATTCAACATAAAGTAATGATTAATACAGGCCGCAATAACCTATTTATATGATATATGTACATAACCTATATTATCATTATTAAACGTCTTTATTATTTAAGTAAAGGCGAGGTGCAGCCAATGTGCTGTTATTATACCTAACCTTAACTTATAACATACGAGTTGTCAAATCCTACTAGTAAAATTGTAGTGGTACGATTTAGGAAACATGATCAATTTAGGTACTTATAAATATCAATTTAAACTTTATAATGAATATAATATGTACTTAAAATGAATGTAAAATATTCTACATTAAACCCGCTTTTAGAAAAATACAAAAACACAGGACAAAATTGCATTGTTTGATTATTATCAGCTAAAATAAACTTAAATGTTTATAGCACGCACAAAATAGAGTGTAAGCTCATAAGGTTTTGTTTCTATTTCTTATTTCGCATTTACTTGATATTTTTATTATCAGATGTCGTTTACATTCATTAATTACTGAGAAATTGATGCGGTACGATTTAGGTGACCCGTACGATATTGGCAACTCTCCCTACATACCTCTGTTATTATCAGTACTAGGAAAATATTTGTCGCAAAATTGTGTAGTCCACTGTCATGGCCAAAATAAGTCGGATACAAATCTCTTTATCAATCATATTGTTATGCAACTTGTGCAAACGTAAATTTCAGAGTGATGCAATAAATGTTTCCAGTGCTGTATGCTAAGATGCGTTATTAAGAATTTTAAACACAAAGGTTGAAACCAGAACGTAGTGATGTGGTTATTTAGTATATACTAGAAAAAAAGTTTGCGTAAACAGGGGTCTACAAAATATTTGTGTTTGATGAAAGAAGATATAGAAACGACAACGAGGATATAATACAAAGAGATTATTTATAAACAGTAATCGCTTTACACATTCTTAAGTAAACTAGAATTTCCCTAGGTTTTAATCATCGTTGATAGTCTCAAAACGAACGCCCCACATTACAAATGGAGCGACCAGAGTTCTAATTATGTATTGCGGGGGAGCAAGTGAGGTCTCTAGATTCTGTTATCCTTTCTTTTTTTCGAGTTCCTGTTATTTTATGTATTGTTTTACCCAAATTTGGTACATTTCAACTTAATATCCGAATATGAAAAGAATTATATTTGAAATACGAGTTCTCATATTACTGTGAATACATGGGAGACCGAACAGAATATCGAAAAAAGTTTTGTTTAAAAATTTATGGTTTTTGATATTCTACAATAGAGTAAAAGATAATTTTTTCAAAAATTAACCGCACCGCCCTTTTTTAAAAAAATTCTCTATCTCCACATTGTAGGATATAAAGAACCATACAACTTTAACTAACATTAAACTGTTTTTTTATATATTTTTCGATTTCGCAGATACTCATGAGAATATGAAAACGCACAATTTCTTTGAAGGAGTGTTTTAACTCCTAGGATCGTTTGATTGGGGAAACAAAAAATGATTACGCTAGTATTAGCATTACTTGAACTACATTTCCACAGGGTTTCAAACTTTCTTCAATTTCCGAGTTGCCGAACATCCCTTGTGTATTTCACTAGACATATTTCAAACACCTCTTCTGAGAAGAAATTGTGATACAATTAGAAGTATGCCAGATGCATTCGATGCGCAAGGCTATGAAGTAAAACAATAATTTAAAGTGGCTGTAATTTACTTCAGAATCGAAAAGTTTGCGGAGTCAGCCATGTCTAGTAGGTGGTCCTTTTTCGAAACTATAAGTAAGTTGCAGAATGTATCTGTATGATAATGCTATCGTATCACTCAGACTAGCTCGTGTTACGTTCGGACGTCACCCTTGTTTAGTCGTAATTGAAAAAGAAAAGTCAAAGTAACAGCAGGAACGTTATTTTCGTCGATGCTGTGTGACCACTGACTTTGCAATTCCTTTGTTGAAGATATAAGTACAAGTTCAAATTGCATAACGTAATCGATATAACTGTTGTACGTGTCAAGAGGAAAAGAATAAAATCACTTCCAATTTATAGCAACTTTCTTTCCCTTGAGTTAAAGAACGTTAATTGATTCAAATTTCGAAGAATAAACGTAAGGAATCCACCAAACCATCACAAAAAGTTTCTACGTTCCATTGTAAATTGTTTCTAAAATAATGTAAACTGCTTTTTTAATATTTAAAAAAAAAAATCTATGTTAAATATTCTCCACAGAAATTAAGTGATGTAGGTATGCATGAAGCGGCAATTACTGACTAATTTATTTTGTTGTTCATGTGTTATTCATGTGTTTGTGTCAAAACAAGAATGGGGAGGAGGGGTTAATGTAATGTGGTTCAAATGTAGATGTAGTAGCAGGCACATAGGAAAAAGAAACGGCGGTAAGCGGGCCGATGATCGGGGAAAATACTTCTTCTGCTGGACAGCTGCTAGTGAACAAAGGCCAAGGGATATAAAAGAGGAATTTCTTGGGGCGCACGTGGTTCTCGGGGAAAAGAGAGAAGAGAAAAGGAGAATACATGGCTAACTCAAAGGATCGACTACACATGTGGCCCGCTTGCGAGCTTTCAAATACTTCTCTCTTTTCGCTTCTAAATATTTTTAATTTATGAGTCTCATCCAACTGAACAAATTCTCTCCTAGATTAAAATTGTTTTTAATCGATATTAGCATGATCTTCAAAGAAACTTTTGTTGATTCTATTTCGATTTTCCATTGGGCGAAGTGGAATGTTTTCTAAGTCAATGCAAATAGATTGATGCGAGATACGTGACTAGTACTCGGTTAATTTCAACATACCGATTCATATAAAACAGCTGCACGTAGGTAGTGTTCCTTGTTGAGAATTCTTCCTCGAGAATCTCTGGAGAATACTTAAATATTCGAATAGTATTTGGATACTTGGATATTCGAATTATATTCGCCAAATAATTGAGAAATTGAAGTATTCGAATACTCGAATACCGAAAAATTTGACAAATAATCCTAGCTCTACTCGGAACTTACAGAATTATCTCTTATTAAAATTGTAGGTGTCGGAAGAACCATAAATTTGGCCATTTTTATCACCTTCCTTTCCCTCCACCTCAATCAATCAATTCTACAAGATGCTACTAATTTTATTTGTTTTAAGCAATAATGTCTATTGCAACACTGAATACCTACTTGACTACAGTAACAGTGTAGTATGTCCATTGAAAATGAAAATTATTCAATTTTGTTAGAACCCAAGTACTTTCTATCGGAAGATAGAAATACAAGCAGCTGTTAACCACTTAAGTAGGGAGAGCGGATCCATCAACCTCTGCAAACCGATCGTGTACATATGGTGTATGACTGATCAAGTGGTACCTATCTATTTTAGCGGTTCAATTTAAACGTTTGTACTTACAGGCTGTTAAAATCATTGTGTGTCACACAAAGAAATATTAAATCCGTTCGCGCACTGTTACGTGTTAAGTGATGTTAAATATAGGGAAATATTTTTGTCACTACACCTACTTGTAAATACTTGTACCTTACTTGTAGATACTTCTAAGTATCTGCATACGTTCAATGTTAGTTACATGATTTAATAATGAGGAAATTAATAATTTTACTGTCTGAATTATTTAAAGATTTATTCGCATGGCCACGAGGCTTACTTATTGTTAGTCAGTAATGCTTCCTATCTTCTACTTCACCAATTCCTACACAAAGGTATTATAGGGGTGTAGTCTTAAATGGGAGTGTAGTCACAATGCCGAGGAATAGAAAAGACTTAGACTTTGTAAAAAAAATCAAGGATTGTTAATTTGTCAGAAAAAGTCTATGGTATTAGAGAAATTTGTGAAAAGGTGGGTGTATCGAACTCTTCTGTATTATGAGCGGGAGTGTACATAGCTGGTGTATCTTGATAAACAACACCTTTTAATCTTTCGTGGTCACACTTCTGTAAAGTTCCGCGGTGGTCCCACTGGGTCCAATGGACCCGGCCGATTTTTAACCTTTAAGCAAGATTCACACTAACCGTCTGGACGGCGGCAGAACGACGGCCGTTCCACTAGTGCAATGAAGAGGTATGAATCTGTGTCTCGGTTGCACTAGTGGACCGGCCGTCGTTCTGCCGCCGTCCAGACGGTTAGTGTGAATCTTGCTCTAGAGGGCCGGGCTGGCCACTATAGTGGCCACTGGAAATTTTAAAAATTGAACTTGTTTTTAAAGGTTTTTGATATCGTTAATCACGATTCCGTGGTCAGAGTATTGAAATTTTACGCAGAAACAGTGTTGCCAACCTAAACAAGCCGAAATGAATAACAGCAGTTACATTCATATATTATTCTTTCCTTTGGCGTTACCCAAGGCTAACGTCGTGTACGTAGAAAGTTTTGTGTTACTTTTGTATTTTCTAATTGTACTATTTATTATACGAGCTGCACTCGTGCAACGCATGCATTATACAAAACGAATAATGAATATGTATGTGTTTGTTGCGATTTTTATCTGTTTGTTCATTTTTTCTTGTCCTTCCAAATGAAAAAAAAAATTTATGTCAGAAATTCGAATTTACGGTATTGATTGTTTCGTATGGAAATTCTCAAAACAGGGTGTTATGCACAATGAAGTGTCACATGTAGACCATATATAAAGAGTTCGACGTCTAGTTTGTCGTAATGAACACAAATTGCATCGTCGGTTTTTATCCAGTAATTTTGGAAAATGACGACCTATTAGTCGAGAGGGTTTGGGCAGATCAGAAATGGAGTCATTCGGATCAAGATTCAGTAAAGCCCTAATCACTTGTAAACGAAATGAAGGAAAGGATACACGTTCATTATTTATTTTGTATAATGCCTGCGTTGCACGAGTGCAGCTCGTATAATAAATAGTAAAATCAGAAAAATAAAAAAACACATCCAAAAATAATACAAAAAACCCCAAAAACAAGAAAAGAGCTACAAAACTTTCTACGTCCATGTCGTTAGTCCTGGGTAACGCCAAAGGAAAGAATAATATATGAATGTAACTGCCGTTATTCATTTAGGCTTGTTTAGGATGACAACACTGTTTCTGCATCAAATTTTGATAATCTGACTTGACAATCGTGATTAGCGATATCAAAAACCCTTAGAAACATTGCAAGTTCAAATTTTAAAAATTCTAATATATGCCATACCGTTCGGGGCCGGGCTGGCCACTATAGTGGCCACCTAGGAATTCGGATACTTTGCCGGCCATTTTGGTGCTATATATGCATAAATTTTAAGTAAATAAAATTTACAATTTCAATGAAAAAATCCCGGTCCTCTAAAGGTTAAACAGTTAATAACACGAACTGTATCAGTCGAATCTGGTTCAAAAAATTATAACACACACTTTGAACATAGTAGAACATGGAATAATCGCGTTTTATACCAACAAAATCAGAAAGGAAAGCCAGGAACTTATCGGTATCAAACTCGAAAGTTAAAAAGCGGGTCTATTGGACCCAGTGTGGCCATGAAAGGTTAATGTACCCCACAAGAAAAAGTCTATTGGTTGAAAGTCGCTTAAAAGTCACTTTGCTATGGGTCAGTGAATTAGTATTTTTATCAGCTACAACAGAGTAGGGGAGACCGAGGGTAAGTTGTTCCGACGGTTCTATCTTCAAAATGAACAGAGCGTAGTACTTGAAATTATTTTTTCCGTGTGAGTTGATCACGCCACTCTGTCGCCCATATTAATAGCATCCGCGAAACCGAATCGTGTGGTTGCAAGCAAGGACCTGTTAGTCCCGTACCAGATAAGTAAATATTTTTCTATTATGATTTTTTGGTCTATTTCGATTATTTAACGTCGATATTATTGATTGATTCGTTCATATGGATCAAATGGCATTTAAGAAGATGGAGTTATAATGTTTATCGTTTCAATATACGTATAAGCAGAATAGTCTGTGAAATTGCTACATGTGTCGATGGGGGCTAGTTGTTACCGTGACTTGGGGCACGTTGTTCCCGTAACAACTTGCCCCACTACAAATGTATAAATTGTCCCTGCTGTGCTTTAAGGTGCGAACATATGAATGAAAAGCGGAAAGGGGCACCATTTTCATCGACGTTATGCATAAAGATAAAAACTGTCGCTAGAGAATTCAGTATCTGCCACTTGACTCTAGCGAGAGTTATTAAAAAACTACAATCTGAACAAGAAGCTACTTGTAGACTACAAATACAAATCTCATTCAGAATATACCCACAAACAGTTGAATGTAAGACTGATGTGTATATTTTAGTTTTTATATCGAAGATAATGTTTATGGTTGTTATATTGTTTTTGGTTTTCTTTGAAAAATAATACATTTTTGTTGATCCGAACCCTCAGAAATAAACATTATTAATAAAATTCTGTTTTATTTCATTAGAAAATGAAATATTTCATTAAAAGGCACCTGTTATATCTTAGTAACAACTTACCCCAATGCGATAACAACTTGCCCCAAAAAAGGGTAAGAAGTTCCGCTTTGACCAGCCACAAATAAATTACTTTTTATGAAAAACCTAGTACAATATATTACAATATACATTATTTAACCATCACTTTTTATGTTTTATCAAAATCGGAACTTTTAGCCCAGGTCTTCCCGTACTAAAAAAAATGGCGGTGCCAATTCAAAAAACAAAGGTGATCTTGATATCTCGGTAAATATAGGATATAAAAAAAAACGCTTCTGTTCGATGGGCCCCATTGAATATAACATCTCTGATACAAAACAATTTTTGATAAATTCATGTAAATAACGTTTTATTTTACATAGCAGCTGTCGTTTGCGCACTCTGTGTACAGGGTGCATTAAAACATATGAGCACAACTTCAAGGGTAAATACAACTTACAAGAATAACGAAAAAAGTTCATTGTATAATTATTTGTTTGTGTTTCACTAGTTCTCGTTACAACTTCGGCTGGCATAACGGATTTCACAATTAAAAATTAACAACTAATCAGTGACTTATGGGGCTTGTAATGAAAGCCAAGGTGGTCACTTCAAGCACTTGCCTTGAAGATGGTTTTCTGTGAGGACTCTCCACTAGGCAAGACAAGTTAGATACGACAAATGTTCATGTGAAATTTCTTTATCATTTTTTATACATCCTGTATATACGACCTTCACGATGTGTTGCGTATTTACTTATATGACGTATGTACTTATATTTAATTTCTTATGATTGTTTCTTCGTTTTGCTAATAAGATGTAATTGTACACACTATACAGGATGGAGCATAATTAGTAGTACAAACGAAATACAAGTGCAGTGAAATGTTTTCGTACGTGGCTTTGCTTTCGCAAAAGTCAGTGACGAAGATTCGTCTATATAGTACATACTAGTTCCGTGTCAGTACCATTTGGCTACCTACAGTTTTATATTTCTACTTGTGGGTTTTTATTTGTAAGCATTTACAGTGGCATAAATCAAAGAAAATGCATCATTGCATTTGTCTCGCCATTAATTTTCTTTTTCTTTTAATAAACTGTTGAAAGTTATACGCCTACGGTCTGATTCAAAGTTCTGTTTAACGAATTAAAGAAACACGGATTAAAAATACTAAAATGTTTCCATTTCGGAATTTTTCAAATCCTTTTACAATTGTACCTTTCAGCTTGGAAATAACTTTAATATAACTTCTGAACAGAAATCAAACGATCCGACATCTGATGATTTGGAAAGCCAACTTATTGTACTATCATAACCGAGCCAAATTCAATTTTTAGGATAATAAAAATCTAATGGACTGCAAAATATTGTGGTATTACATATACATGTAAACCAGACCCCACCCCATTAAAATGTACGAACATTGCGTGCAAGTAGAAATGGCAAGAACTAGACCAGCCGTCGATTTGGGAGGCTTTTACATTTAGGTGGCTCCCAGAGCAGCGCGGGAGCCGAGCTCGGAACCGATGATATCGTGCGCATACAACGAGTACGTGTACGCTAGTACCCGTAGGGGCGTAGGCTCAAATAATTGACACTCTTGGGGGTTCCACGGAGCCAAATTTTGTCGCCTCAATTATAGGGATGTACGGGCAGTCGGATACGTCGTGCACCCGAGCAGTCGAGTCGGGTCGTGTCGAGAAAAGTGAGGGGGGGGGATCGGTGCGAGATATCGACATTAACATGCTACAATTCCTAAATCGGGTACAGTAGGGTACAGAGGGTCAATTATCCGAACTGCTTCGGACCGAGCTGGTTCGGACAATGTTGCCATAACAATATAGTTTAGTTTTAAATTATCATGTGAGAAACATAATTGTTCCTCTATGCTCTGCGGCAACAATTTCGTTCGTGTTACTGATACAGAAAACACACGCTCGCTACTTACTTGCGGAGCAAGGATTGCAAGAAAATGCCTTATAACTAACGAAAATATTGAAAATCTTGTATTATTAGATTTCCACCATTCTAAGAGGTTTATACTTCATGGTTTATACTTTCCGAGAAATAAGTTAATATTTTCCGATTTTGACGCGTTAAACTCCAGTTCTTCGCCTTCATTCACCAGTGTTTTATTAATAAAAAAATCTTTAATTGTGATTTCATTCCGCCTAATTAACGAATTATAATGTATAGGTGACTTTTGAAGTTAGTGAAATTAATTAAGAAAAATTGTACTTATAATTTATTTCTACTCTGAGCAACCGATATTAAAATCGTAGCATACCTAATAATGTTGGTATCCCGAACTGATGCCGCCCGACTTCTTCCGACCCTGCACGAAATTTTGGGGTGCCCGAGCATACATATGTCGCGGGGGAACTGTTCCCGATCACACTCGAACTCGTAATCTCGGGTACCCGCACACACCTGCCCAATTACATCATTTCGGGGCACCTAGCTTGTTATCAGTAAAGGATCTGAGGTCTACAGTGACTGTACCTAATATCGCCTAGCAAAAGTTAAATCGCTGTCAATTGAATAATAATTGATATTTTTGCATGCAATTCGTTTGTAGAAACGAATTAAGAGAAATTATTCATCTTTCATGTAGTATAAGTTAGAATCGTTAAAACCCATAAATTTTTAATTAGGAATTAAAAAACGAAAGGCACGCAAAAATCCAGTCCTGAAAAAAAGTGTAGGTAATATCGCCTACGTAAGAAATATTGATTAATTCATGTATATATGAGTTTTTAAAGTCATATTCACATGTGGTTTTGTTATTTATTGCTCTATAAATGTATTTTTGTCCATTTTTGATTTTATTTTTATTAGAAAAATATAGAAATTTAAAAATCTATATTTTTAAAAGGTAGATTTTTATTGTAGAAACTAATTTAGTGCATAACCGATAAATTTTAGTGCTTACTTTGCGAGATATAGGGAGTGGCGATATTAGGAACGTAGTGGATATTACGTACGATCACCCTATACACTCATGGATTGCCCCACCACAGACCGCGGCTCTTGGAGACGAGGTTTCTGGCTCCCGATAGCTATACGGCTCTGAGTTCCCAAAAGAGTGACTCCTGGGGCCACGAGTTGGCCTGGCCTGCCGTAGGCAATCGCACACGTATGTAACAAATCAACAAAATCTCGAATGAAATTTTATACCCTACTTTTTTTGTTTTAACCATCAAGCTATTTTCGATTTTGCCACGAATTGCGTCCCATCATTTATATACGTTCCTCACAAAAGTATCGGTCCACCCCACATGTAACATATCTTATACATTAATTTGACTTCAAAGTAACAATTCGCAAACCTAATTCACATTAATATGAACCTTGATTAATATAATTAAGTACTTTTGTTTCAAATGCATTCAGTTGAAAAATTGCACAGTTTATTTAAAAAAAATATTATTATCCATGGAAATAGCAAAGGTCGTGTAAGAGAATATTCACTCAAATTCAGTATTTAATTTCTACAAACGTGATTGCAATAAGTTAATGTTTTTCTAGTAGTATTGCAGTTTTGTTATAAGCTTTAATTTATTATGCATAGAATTATCTCATTTTTGTGACATTTTGACTTTTCTTGTTCCATTCTTCTAGCAAATTTTTTTTGAGCATTTCTTTATAAGATGGTACGTAGCTACTAACTAAAAATATATTAATCAGGGTTTATACCAATGTAAATTATAATGGATAATTCTGCATTTAACATTCCTTAAATAAGTAAAATATGTTATACGTATACGGTGCGCGGATGAATTTGTGAGTAGCTGTATATGATCTATATAAACCTGAACGAAAGATATACAATTGTTCCCAAACATTTCGTAACCATTGATATAATTCCCTCAGCTTCGCTGATTCACGAAAAATCCTGCGAGTTCTCTTAGCGCCCAGTGTCAGCACTGCTGGTTACGTGCGCGCCGCAGCGAAAGGGTTAAATGCCAGGCAGTCGAGCACGCGATAGCGTATCAGCACACTCGGCACGAGAAATACTCCTAGATGAACGTTCATGTGCTTTGTACAAACACAATATTTCGCTGGTAGCAGGAAAAAACATTTTAGATAAGCGAGTTCGAATGGTAGCGTAAATATAGAATATAACAAAATAATATTCTACAATGTAACTTTAAATAGAAGAAACTATAATCAATATATGTATATTAATTAATAATCATGTTTGTACACAATATATTGTATGTACATGAAATGAATATTTCCTGGCTTCAGTAGAATTGAATGCACTGTAAAAATAAGTTGGGTAAACTGGATAATGGCTGACACCCTAAGCGGAAATCCCAATTGAAATGTCCATATTCTTTTGTCAAGTTTTTATATGGTCTTAATTTTCAGTTATTATCTATGATTATGGATTTCTCGTTAAAATAAAACGACTTAAGTACCTATTAAGTCTTTTGTTTTAAAAATATTCAATGAGAAACAAAAATAGGCATAAAAGTACAATCATTGGCACCCGAAAATTTGAGATTACACAGAAAGAAATAGTTAAAAACGAAATTTAAACAGAGTTTTTCATTCACTATTAAATACCTACAACACTTAGTAAATCTGCATTTCCATCCATTACTTAATTATAAAGCGACGAAATGTACTTACTCCTTACCAAAATGTTAAGAAAACGCATGAAACTCAGCACTTCGTCTCATCACTACCTTTAAGACTTGTTGTGGTGTTGCCAGATATAAAATGAGTAGTTCAACTACTGAAATTTGCAGTGTTGTAGTGAAAGAAAGATAAGAAATTGTAAAAAAGTACACTCTAAGCTCGCACTTCTTAATATTTCGCTTTTTAAACAGGAGTGAATACATCAGTAACTTGGCCAGTCCTTGATTTTCGGTAGCATACCAAAAAGTTTTAATGAAAATAAATTATACGTCACTTCGACGTGGTAGTAAAAAGCAAGGCATGCTACCCCAAACAGTTCCCACTTCGGTTATTGAAACAATATTAACTGAAATTTAGAATACAAATTTGTGTTACAACAATTAGCCCTGATAGTTTCCACTGGTTGCATTTCGAAAATATAGTTACAGTAACATAGGTACCTATATCTACTTTCCTAAAAGAAAATGAAATTGAATAAAAAATAAATGTACTTGTTTCTTTTGGTACTTCCCGATTTCTTTTGGTAAGAAAAAGTTTTGCATTTTGATTTGTAAGGGTATCATTTTAGAACACCTTGTATACACGAAAACTAGCTTGCCGTTTTGCAATAAGATGCTTCAATTGCAGGTTGTAGGTAGTTAAGAAGGTGGGCCTTTTGGCAAAAGGAATATTTATATTTTTATTTGGAGTCACCTTGTGTACATGCAAACTTCGTTATGCAATAAAAGGTTCAATTTTTAAGGTAGAAACAATTCAAAATTAGGGGTCCAATTTCTAAGACGCGCCATTTACATGCCAAGGGATCTAGCGTGCGGCGACACAATTACGCATTCAAATCAAACACGAGACACACACTTAACATAGCATATAACATTCCCAGCAAATAATCTAACATACTACATTGCTGTGTAACAAATTTTTTGTATGGTCTCCTAGGGGATCAACGTAGCCCTACTCAGTTTTTGTACATGGAACGGCGTATTAATTTTTTATTCGGATAGCTCTTATCGGGCTTGATAATATTTACTTGAAATATGTTTTTTTTTATTCTGCATAATTGAAGAGTTATAACGATGAAGGGTCTCCCCTAGAACTTTATATTTTCAGCTTGTTTGTAACACACACAAACTATTCGTATATACAGAGGAATAATGTGCGCACACCGTGAACAGAGAATGCGTAAATAAGTTATTCTGATCTTTCCCTGAATTTACTTTATGTTAGAGTGAATCAAGACTAAGTTTCTGAAATACATTTGCATTCAAACTAACCTAGTTCCAATTTACTTAAGGGATTATTCCGGTTAGACGGGTTGAAAAAATCTATTTTATTTTTTAAACGTTTTTCGAAAGTACATATTCTCAAGAATGTACTGTTAAATTTTCGTGGAAAAATTTCAATTATTTTAGCTGCTACAGAGGCATTTTGTAGGCTGCGCAGAGTTTCGGCCTCCATAGATGAAAACTTGGAACGCGTTTTTCTTGAAACGTCATTTTTTCACATCGTGAAGATAAAATCTCAAAATCTATCGAACCGATTGCTTTATAAATTTTACTGCTTATTCTGTACATATATGTATGTCTCTCGCAGGGACTACAACCAAGTATTTTCATTGAGCCCAACCTACTTTTAAAACCGAAAATAGCAAAAGAAAAAAGTCGAAAAATATTTTTCTTGCATTTTTGCCCACCATTTTGCTAATTTTCAAGATAAATCGCTAATTATAGTCCCAGCGATTGCGACAGTCATAATGATCAAGAATCCGTTTCGATTTTTGGGTTCAGATAAGTCTGAAATCGCCTTCACGAGCGAGGCATGAATTTTTCTACATGGCATTAAGATCGCTTTCAAAAACATTTGAAAAACAATAATTTTATTACTTTTATATTTTTTATTTACTGTAGAAATGTAGTTTAATAAATAGAAAAAAATTTATTCCATTACTATAATTATTTCCGACGCAATCAATTCCTAGAAATCGCTGAATTTATTGGCGCACTAAAAAAAAGGACCTGTAATGATTTAAGGGGGTATTCTGGTCTGACGAGGCGTTTTCGTCGTGTTATTTCGGAATTTTTTTACAAAGAACCCATCAATTTTATTATTATTTAGTTTATTGCTACATGTTTATTGATGTTTGAACTATCTTTACAAATTTTGTCAATGGAAAAAATTGTACGCAAAACTTTAAACGCGTTTTTCTCGAAACCATGTTTTTCGAACCGGTGACCATGATATTTCAAGATTGACTGGACCAACTTAGTCCAAGTTTTGCATATATTATCAGCACACACGTGGCTATCGTCCCTACCAGAATTATGATAAAATATTTTGTTTTTAAACTTTCACAGACCTTTAAAGTTGAAAAATTGTGCGAAAATCGAAACTTAATTTTCAAACCGCCGCCATTTGCTTAATTTTCAATATTTTTTTATCATTCAGGTAGGGACGAAAGCCACAGGCATACAGATATAGAATCTCTTTTCATTTTTTGTTATAGCTCACTAGAACGAGCCCAATCATGGACACCGTGACACCATGTCTTTTTTTTCACCATTACTTTAAAACAGTCAACTGCGTTTGATTTTAATTCTTTTCCATTGACAAAATTTGTAAAGATAGTTCAAACATCAATAAACATGTAGCAATAAACTAAATAATAATAAAATTGATGGGTTCTTTGTAAAAAAATTCCGAAATAACGCGACGAAAACGCCTCGTCAGACCAGAATACCCCCTTAATCTGAAATTATCCCGACATAACGATAAAAACCATGCGGAAACTCATACAATACTCTATGTAGTAAAAAGTAGCATAATAATCAAAAGGTTAACAATCATGAATGTGTATTTGAAACGCATCTACGTGTATTTTTTTTTTTCAAATATAGTGCGCGCATGCGTGGTCGCGCTCTCGATCCTGGAATTTAAACTGCACGCACCGGAACTCGGAAGTCATGTTTAAATCCTTCTCCTTCGAAAACAATGCCTCCAAATGACAAATAGTAAAGGATTTTTCGCTTCCCTTGTCGTTATTTTAAGACACCCTGTATAATCATACCAGACAATATTCTCTAATCGGATGTGATATCAATTTGGTACAATTTTTATCCGTCGTGTAAGTAACACTCGGACAGAAAAGTAATTGCATTTTAATCCCTAAGATAGTCAGGTAATAAGAAACGTTGTTCAGAGAAGAATTCATACAAAATCGTATGTCACACCACCTTGATGTTGCATACCTTCATCTCGTGCTGCATTTTAAACTACTGCCAATGTAACACGAGTCAAATAGTATAATTTCTGCATTAAGCACCATTTCCCCGCAAATTTAAGCAGTAGTTGCCTTGAATAAATTCATCGAATCGGCAATTAGAAGCTGACAAGTAATAATAAAGAGTACAGATGTTTGATGTTAGAAATTCTCGAGATATAGGGTAGATGTCCCAATTACTGCCACCTTAAGATTATAACTAAACTTTATTTAATCATTTCACGTGTTGTTTAACCTAAAAATCGTCTCAGTTTGAAACATAATATTATTTAACATCTCTTTCATTAAGAAAAAATAGTTTTATGAATTAAATATGAAGAATTTATTAATAATTAATTAAAATTCGCGAGCGATCCTACTGTACCTATAACTGTCACCTAAAAAATTGTCTTGTCCGTATGACTGCCACCCAATAACTGTCGGTCCTAATAACTGTGACCACATAACTGACGGTCCCTATTATTGACAATGAGACCCGATTACAGTCAGTCCTTTTTACTAAGACTCGATTAGGTACTGCCAGTCCTTTTTACCGATTAATAGCCAGAATTATCGAACGCATAGTTTTGGAATTATTAATTTATTTGTCGTATACTGTAATTGTTCATAAAATATATGTGAAAGTTTTATAAAATAACATTACATGCAACACACGCTACACGTGACTTTCGGGTTAGGAATTGGAACTTTGATATATGACAGTTATACGTACTCCACGTTCTTTTGTCCCGAATACTGCCAGCAGTAATAGGGACAAGCCCAAAAATTTTGTCCCTAATGATGTCACCGTTAATTATTATAATTTAACAATAAATATTATGTATTTTATTCGTTACATCATTAAAGTAATTCTTCTAGACCGGAATAATTAATTTTATACGAAAGATAGAGGTTGAATAGTAAAATTGTGGCTCTTTCTTTAGTATGATTTCGCCATCACTTCCTACTAACGTCTTCGCGTTTTTCACGCTCAAATGGCACTTTCATTTTTCAATATTATTTTTTAAACACTAGATACATATAAATACATATATTTGTTTTATTTTTATGTAAATCAGAACCTCCGTTTAATAATACCTTTTTTTTGTACATTTTTTTATACGTTACGGTTTTATCACATAAAATAAATAAAGTGGCAGTAATTGGGACACTGGCAGTAATTGGGACATCTACCCTAATTGACGCGTATATAAAACTAGCTTTACTACTCGGCTTTAAATTTAAATTCTGATTTTATAAAAAAAATTATTTATTTATTTTTATTTTTTATTATTTTTGTTAAGTGTCACATTCATCTGGATTAGCTAGGCATAATGAGGCGGGCGCCTTTCGTGGGCCCAGAGTTTACCGTTCAAAATTTTTTTGGCGATAGTCAAACACAAGCAATTTCTGCTTTATACATTAAGATTTATGAAATTACTGAAACAGTCCTTTTTAAATTTAACAACCTTCATTTCAGAGAAGACTGAAGGAATAGGTTTAAATATACATATCAACAAGCATTCGAGGATGATATTATTTCGAAAAATATCTTTCAATTGTGACATATATATAAAACCATGTAAAAAAATTCCTTAAATAAATTAATTTAACCTTTCGTTGCATAACATTTTCGATTTTGGAAAAAATACATTTTTGGACTCGTACAAGTGATAATAATAAGAGAAAAATAATTTAAAAAAATGTTCTTTTTTATTTTTCCACTTTTTCTGCTATTACGATTATGATTACTTAAAAGCTGCGGAATAACAACGTTCAGCTCGATCTTTGTAAATTTTATTTATTTATTTTATTTTTCACCTTTATTCCACCAATTAGTACACGGATGGTGAAAAAGCGAGGCTCAGCTAAAGCAGTTATTAGGCCTAACCTCGTGTTATTAGACCTAACCTCGAAACGATTAGAAACTAGGATATGTATCTTTAATAATAAAGTAGTTACATCACACTACAGGCTAGTTAAAACAAAAAATTGAAAAAAATATATGTTGCATATTTGCAACAGTAGATATGCAACGAAGGGCTAAAGAAAAAAACATATGCCAACGTGGAGGCTGCTTCATAAATGTATGAGCGGATGATCGAAATGGAAATGCGTTTATTTGTAACGAGACATGTCCTTAAATTGTGGACCAACTTTTTAAGGAACCCCCTTCTACTGCGAGTATTTTTGTGGCAATGGCCGCTCGCGAAAAGCTAGACCGTGAACCAAAGAATTATCTTTTTTCATCGCTTGCTTTTGATGGGGGAGGGGTGGGAGTATTATATGTTATTTCAATATTGATGTCTCATCTTATCTCATCTGAACATTAAGCGGTAGCATAGCAGTACATAGCATTACGGTAGGAATAGTTAATATTACGGCAATAATAATGGCCGATTTCCAACAGTTCCAGAATAGAACACAGAATCAAGTCCATTTTTCACCTTCGAAATATGAAGTACACAAAACACACTCGTAAAAAGAGAAACATTCCCTTTTTATCCCAATCACAATTGTCATATCTACACAGAACGTGGAAACAATTCTACAAAATGCCAATTGTAAAATCAACGATTTATAAATACCAACGCGAAAAACAAGCGTCCATGAAGCAAATTAGATACAGTCAAATATCTTTGAATTCATCTATTGTATTTAAACGCTACACATTATCAACATTCCGTTCCGTTTAAAAAACATCGATGACCTTGAAATTTCCTCAACACCATCAAATTCCAAAAAATAAAAAGCAAGTGAAGCCGATAAAGTGGGCCCCTACATCATTTCAATTTTTCCTAATAAACTTTTTCGACATAACTATATTTTTAAAAATGCGCATAATAGTTGTCACGTTTTACATGCGTCACCCTGCATAGCTTTAAAATTATTACAGTCGATAGAAGAAACCAAAATATGAAAATTAATACAGAAATAAAAAAAAATCCTCCCGCTCCGAGAGGCAATTTAGTGATCATTTTGTTTAAGGCGAAACGTCCTATGCGCGTCATCTAATTGTAAGTAATGCCTGAACACTTGTCACTACCAAGTGTCGACTGTCGTCACATCGTCACATCGTCACACGGTCGCAGAAGTCTTATAACTTCGATTCAAGGGGACGTTTATTAGCCAGCTTGTCAAGATCTACAATTTCAGATACGACTCGTTAAAACGGCGAGTTTCCATTCCTGGCCGTTTCCTCGTTAAAGCTGTACGACAATTAAGTTCGGGCTCCCTGATTTGTACTGCCGTCGAAATCCATGCGTTTATCTCCTTCGAATCGGCTCTGCGACTGGGAGAATACTCGGAGTAAATACAAAGTAGGGAAAAGAAAGCGCTAGGCGGCGGCCGAATTGCTACGGCCGCGAATGAGCTACGCACTCTAAAGATAAGTTTCCCCGGAGAGTTATTTTCCAGCAGTCGTAGAAGGAATGCACACCAGACGAAGCCAGCACGGCGATTGAACGCGTAAAGGTACGTTCACATGTGGCCGAGTGGGCGCGTCGCGATCAAGTGGCGGCGAGCGGTACCAGACCCAAGCGATACGCGCGATGCGCACGGCTCGATGGAACGAGCAGAACGAGCAGAACGAGCTTCACACAGGGGAAAGGGGCACGGGGCGAACGGGGGAGCAGTACAGGAGGAGGAAGAAGGCAGGTTGCGGTGGCGAGCGAGCGATGCTGATATGAATGGAATGCGATGCCATTATCGCGGTGTACATACCGATAACTCGATGCCCCGTAGCGAGCGAAGGTACCTACGGACTAAGCAAAAGCTCGTAACTTCTGAGCAATCGTATATCTGTGGACAAAATGTACCCCGCAAGTCTTTTTGCATTTTAAGGGCGTTAAGGAGAACGAAATTCGGGGCCGAAAAAACGTCAATGAAAGCAGCATACCGGTCTCGATCGGGGGCCTGTACCGACTAAAGGTCCGCGCACACATCCATCCCGTGTCAGTTCCGTTGTGGCATATCAGTGGTAAGAAGAAGAGGGGCGTAGAGGGTCTCTTCTTCTTACCACTGGCACGCCGGAACGGAACTGACACGGGACGCGGGCCTTTATTGTGTGGTTCAACGAATAATGTTCAAGGTCACCGTCGGTCATATATTTAGAGGAGCCAATTGATGATGTAACGATAGACCTTCCCACTAGGATTGGGACTATTCGAATAATTTAATATTTGAATATTTTACAAATATTCCAATGCTACGAATAAACTTCAAATATTTGAGTATTCGAATGTTATTATTCGAATATTGAAGTATTATACTAAATATTTCAATATTTTCGGCTGTACTTCCGAATGACCCCAGTGGCCGATCGACGGGAGGTTTGGGGAGAAGAGTAGGGAGGGGGTGTGGACCCTAAATCTAAAATTGTTTCTTCAGGTATTTGTTAGTGTCCAATTAATTAATAAAAAACTTTCATTACATCTATTGACTTATTCCGACATAACGGATTCTACTTTCCAACTTCTCCCGGGTATTAGTATTGGTTGGGGCTAGGTTAGTGCAGGGAGACGCGATATTTGAACCAGCAACTTGCGAATGCGACCCATCCTACTATATAGGGTGTTATTCTACTGATAGTCAATAATCTAGGGGGTGATTCTACAGGCCAAAATAAGACGAATATATAAAATACAATTTTTTAATTTCACGTTTCGTTTTCGAGAAAATTGACTTTGAATTTCAGCTAAATACAAGTGCCCTTCCGGCGCCTGAGGAGCACGCGGAGGTAAGGGGAACGCGTCCAGCAGTTCGTAAAACACTTTGGGGAGACAGAGGGTCGCCGGGTAGGGGTGCCCACACCTAGGTCCAAAAAAATTTCAGAAAAAAATTAGGTAATTATGCAGAACAGGTGTTTCCTCACCGATTTTGACGACCTTGAAATATGTTGTCGTGGACACGATTCTAAACAACTCTTTCCTATATATATATAACTACTTTTGTTTACTTTTAGTTAAATTTTGAAATTTATTGACAATAATTAAGTTTCAGTTTCGTTGCTAACTGGAAATATTTCCGCCATTATATTAAAAAAAAACGCGATTATGCGATTATTGAAATCGAATTTACGTCAAAATTGGAACTCCGCTACGTATCCGGAATAATGGTATTCGCGTGTTCCATAACACGTTTGCTCGTGTTTCCCGCCATACACGCTCTATATTTTGAGTGTGTGCCCCTGTATCCAGATTAACAAAGTTGATTTTATGATTCACTCTTAAGTGTCTGCAGCCTTCTTGATTTAAACAAACGTAAGATTTCCAACAGTCCGACATGACTGTTGTTCCTGTTTTAATCCATTTTTTTATAACGGAAAGTAGAGTTTCGCAAGTTCGATTTGGTACCGGTTCAATGAAAACTTGCTTACTGCCTCTTTCAATTTCTCCAAACACCCACTGTCCAGTAACAAGTCGGCCCTTGTTGTATTTACTCTTGCCAATCTTAGCTTCGTCAATTTCGACGACTTTGTTTTCGCCTCCTATTTGACCCGAAGATTTTTCGACCCATAATTCACACAACTCCTTGCAAAAGCTCGCCCAATCGACTGATGTGTGTGCACAAATGCCTAATTCTTGTATCAAAAATGTTTGTCTGGGTGGCAGAAGCATTATGTGCCCTAGTAGGGAATTTGTTGGGCCAATGACGTGTTATCCGTTGGCCAACTGTTGAAGTGTCGCGCTATTTTTAATTGGGCCAATGATTGTAACCAACGCAGGCCCAACTAAAGGTTTCTTTCCATAGACCCAACTGAAGGTTTCTTTCCATAAGCCCAACAGTTTCTTTCAAAAAGACATCTTAAAAACGTCCAGAAGGCGTCTTGAAGAACTTCAAAAGACGTTGTAAACACATCTGTTTCAGGTCTGATTTAAGAGAAAAAAAAATTGCGGTGAGGAGAATCGAGCCCAAACTTTCCACTTACGAAGCAACCGTTATTCGCACTTACCCAATGCATTTCCTTGTAAACACTTCTAATTTCTCAGTACATAACAAGTATTAATTGTTTATAACAAGTACACAGTGACGCGAAATATTTTACAAAATATCATCATTCGACCTTTAGACTCATTCCATAAAATTTCACATTCGTCTCAAGACAGACGTCCGCATTACGTATTTATAATAATAGGTTTTTGGATGTACCAAATTTTCTGACGTTTGTAAGACAACATTTAATCATCGTTGTAAATTTTTTGTTAATTAACCAACCATAGTAATTGTAGGCCCAACATTGAATATTCGTTGGCAAACTGTCGTAACTTTTTATTAATTAATCAACCATAACAATTGTCGGCCCAACATTGAATATTCGTTGGCAAACTGTCGTAACTTTTTGTTAATTAACCAACCATAATAATTGTAGGCCCAACATTGAATATTCGTTGGCAAACTGTCGTAAGTTTTTTGCCGTAGGCCCTATGTTGGGAATTTGTAGGCAAAACTCTAACTATATCCCACCTAATTCCCAACTGTTGGCTACCGTTGGGAATGCTACCAGAAATGCTACTACGGTGGTAAGCAATAAATTGACAAATATTTTGAATTAGCATGTGTATATTTTCAAACCAGGTATTATGTAGTGCACTAATTCTTGACATACACTGTTGTTTTCCCCTTTTTTTGTTTCTGTTCAATCCATAGGATGTGTTATAATACGCAAACACTAATATTTTACTATTAAACGTCATTTCCTTTTTGCATTTCGCGCAATTCATCCTGCCATGAATTACATTTTGTTCAATTAAAAACTCCAGTAAATTGTTATAATCATTGCAGAAATTTAAAAATTCGTACAATTTCATGTCAAACACTCTCGGTACAGAAAACTAAAGTGATTCGTCTTTCACGTCGTGATGTGTGCTACGAAGCATACAGTCACTCAAAAAAGTCTATGCGCCCCGTCTTCGTGGTAATACATACACCCATCAGAATGATTAAAACTACCGAAATTTGTATAATATTCAAAATTATGAGGTTCGTGTATCTAAATTTTTTTACTGACTGTACATGTGAATTTTACTTTTTCAAGCCTGTAAACTAGAAACCCGGTAACTATAACAGTCACAGTAGAGCTTGTCGGTTTTTAAAAACCGGGATTAAAAACATTTTTTTTTTAAATTTGTAAAATTCGAAAACCGGTTTTTAAATTTAAAAAATCGATTTTATATACTAGAATTAATATGTAAAATGAAGTAATTATTTAATTGAAACCGCCAACATTTGTACTTGAATCACCTCGGACACAAGCATGTTCATATTTTTGGAAGAAAAATAGTAAATGAAATGCAGATTTAAAATTTACATTTTGTACGGGTTTTAGATATTTTAGTTTGTTTTCCATCTGGTTTTGTGTGTAGTATATTTTGTTGGGGTATTTCTTTGTAGATCCTTAAATATTACATGAATTAAAAAATTGTACGGGTTTTAGTTATTTTATTTTTTGTATTATGTTTTTGTAATTCCACAAATATTAAAAAAGCTGATATTTTTTAAAATAAGTACAAATATTTATTTTCTATTTTAATTATATTTTTGTGAAAATTCCGAAACCGGTTCAACTGGTTTTTCGGGAATAGTGGAATTCGAAAACCGTTTTTTTTTTCAACAGTCGGTGTTTGTATAAACCATAATACACACCAAGGTGGTAGGATTAAATTTCCACGACGTCTCTTTCAAATATAGTGGATCATATTTAAAACTGTCTGCCAATTTTGCCTTCCTATTTTTGCAATCAATTTGAGAATATTTCGTTTATATTGTAACTCATTTAAATGTGATGACTAACACAAAGTTTGATCACATAGCAATGCAGTTTTAATGTATGTAATAACTATAGAGAAAGTAGAACTAAGTAGGACTTAACACAAACGAAAGCACAACGCGAGTGATTAGGTACGAAAAGTAAGGAAGAGAGAAAGGGTTTGCAAAGCAAACTAGAAAGTGAAAGTGGGAGGATTTGAAGAAGAACGTGCAAGGAATAAGTAAAGAAATAAACGCAGCGAGAGGGCTGAAAAGAGTGGAGAGAAATCGACCCAGGATGCATAGATAGACAGTAAGCCTATGAAGTTATTAGGGAATGGAAAATGAGGGAAAGGTGGCGGGAACTCGGGGATTTCCTCAAGAATTGATGGGTCAGGAGGTGACGGGAGAATAGTAACAGAGGGTGAACAAGGGTCAGAGCAGGAGATAAAAAGGTAAAAAAAGGCAAACTGACAAAATACAAAAAGTAACAGGCACGATAGGTAAGACCAGAATATCTAGAAAAAGCAACGGTGAAGAAGAAAGTAAAAAGAAAGTAAAAAAAATTAATAGCTAGGTCTAATAAGTGTGGAAGCATGCAGGGAAGCAATAGATATTGGTCATATTGGTTAAGTTGGAAGATGAGAATGTGTGTGTTATGTGAAAGAGGCAGAGGAAACTGGATACAAGAATGCGAAAGACTGGAAAAGTAACAGAAGAGCTGGTGGCAGAAGGGAAAAGATCGGAGAAAGTAGATAAATTGCTTGAGATATGTACCTAGAGATGAAGAAAGAAGCTGCGTTAGATTAGAAAACCAAAGATTATGACCAAAACTTCCTAGAAGAGTTAGTGAAACATGTACTTAAAGATAAATAGAATGCGAGTTAAAATATAGAGTACCTATAGAAGTTTCTATAAGGAACTCTTACAATTTTAGTACAAAGTTAGTAGATAAGTGAGAGGGAGTGAGTGACAGAGAAAGATAGTCCAATTAATTAGGCAAATAGGTGATAGAAATATCCTAAAATACAGGAGCGGACAAAAAAGTCTCCACTTTTTCGAACCACCCTACTTCTATTACATTTCGATATCAACTAAAAACAGTAGTATGTGCCGAATATACATATTCTGAAAGAGAATTAAAAGCTGTATAAAACCCAGTTACAGTTGAATTTTTTAAACTAACAAACAAAACCCTACATAACATTAAAGAAGACGACACACTTTTAAAGCCAACAAAATGTTATCACTTTTGAGCATTAATAAAAATATCTAATATTTTGTGGGAGCACCTTTTGCTTTTAGGAACGTGGTAACTTCATTGTCGGTCCCAAAAACGCGTTACCCTGTTCAATGTCATGTAATACTTTTGTTTGTCAGTTAAATAAATTCAACTTTAACTGGGGTTTATACAGGTTTAAATTCTCCATCAAAATACGCATATGGAACATACCACAGTCCCCAATGTATGCTAAAAATAACAAAAATAGAACAAATTAAAAAAGTGGAAAATTTTTATCCACTAGTGTAAAGGTAGAATATGTAGGCTTACGTTATACATAGAAGCAAATAGTATAGGTAAGTTAGGGCAAATTAGTATAGGGGTGAAAGAGAAGAAATGAGAATTTTAAGGGAATATTTAAAATTTAATGTAAGTCATTGTGGGAGTAAATAAAAATGTGTAATGGAGTGTATCATAATAACTTGAATTTACATTTATATAGGAAGTATCTCGCATTGAAAATCATTCATCTATAATATTTCAAGATTCCATGAATTAAAATTGTTATAATCTACCCAAATCTACGGTTACTTACGATTAGTTTAGTCATGTGCATCATATGCCTCGAAACATTTCAAACAAATGACGTCAGCTATGAGTCACTTCGGAGTTTAATTGGTCTTGAAAATTTAAATACAGTGATGGTCAAAAGTTCAAGACTTTATCTTAATACATAAAGCAGAAAGCTTGCATATTCCGTAAACTGGGGTAACATTGGCATACGCCGGGGTTACATTGGCAGCTATACGCATGAACATATAAATTCGTATTCGAGATCGAGATTTTATTATAGGGCATATATACATTGTTACGTATTAATAACTTATGTTACTGACTTCAGATTAGTAAAACTTAACCTGTTAATGCTATTTATACGATGTGTCAATGTTACAATTAGATTTTAGTTAAGATGTAAGAAATAAAATAAAATAAACAAATCTAATTGTCAATGTATCTTAATGACTTCAGTTTAGTAAAACTTAGCCTGTTTATGTTATTTATATGATGTGCCAATGTTACCCCGTACCGGCTGGTTTTTAAGATGTATTAAAGAAGGAAAGGACAAAGTTTATGCATTTTGACACTAGTGCATTCACAAAAGATGCAATGTTATGTAATTCTATGTAGACAGGACACTCAAATATATACTAACATTTTCACAAGAATCCTTGCAAAACCTTACCAGTTTATAATTCTATTACAATCATGTGTTTATTATTAAGAAAAATTTTTGTATGACTTCTCGAATTTTCATTATAATCATTTTAAAAAACCATAGGAAACATACAACGATAAAGTACGCGATGTGTTATTGCACATTTCAAAAGAACATATCGCATTTCGTTATCGTGGCACGTCGGAAATCGCCATAGAAGAAATTAGAAATCCTGAGGTATGTGTTTGGTATGCGTATCGCTTTACGGTGCTCGGCCGCTTCGAAGAAGCCGGCAACTAATACACACTGACGCATTCTCTTTGGATGAATGTCAAGCGTTATATTGGGATTTCCAAGGAATTGTCTTATCATGAAAATAAAGATGGGAAGATAAAACACTGAGCACCAGTACAGCATTGCAATCACCAGAGTGTCGATATCGATTACGTTCTACATCCTTGTTTCTATTCTATCGTGCTAACGTGAGATGCGTGCACATACAACAGAAACTAACGCGATACGAAGCCAGACAATAGAACTTGTCAGCTTTATTACAGAGAATGTACACTACTGGTAACATTCATTAGGTCACTCGAATATTTAACACGCTATCGCGTAAACCTCGCTTAATATTAGAATTGGCAAATTATTATTGCGTGATTGTTGACACAATATTTGATGCTTGATACAATGTCCAAAATAATTTCGATACCAAAATTCTGTACGTTACATGAATTCGTGGATTATTAGATAAATATTGTCACGCATAAGCATAAAGGTATATGGGGGGGGGGGGGGGGGGAAGGGTTTGTAGAGCCCTTTAGTATCTTACTGACCATAAGAAGTCAAGAGTCCACAAATGTTTTCTATAGACTTTATTTTCGAATAACGAAAAAAAAATAAAAATCAGGAAATATAAATGTCTGTGTAGTAGGTGCTTTTTTAATATACCTACATATCGTCCACCATGTTGAATCGGCCATTCTGAATTTTGGAAATCTGGTTCAAATTCGTTGTTAGCAGTCAGCCAAACTCACAATGGCCGATTCTACACAGACATTTATATTTCTTAATTTTTATTTTCTTTTCGTGAATTTTGAAAAGCTAAGTTCAAATTCGTTGTTAGCAGTCAGCAAAACTCCTGGAAATAATTTTTTAAATTATCGGAATGACATGAAAGTCCGTACATCGATGCGTATCGGCTGACGCGTTAATGAATTCTCACTTCTTTCACCTCCCATATCTCAGAAACTAATTGTCGCCTCAACTTGAAAATTTGTTGTGATTGATGTCTCATCATAAGCTATCATTTGGCACAAAATTCAGTTCCAAAATCGTGGGACCAAAAAGAGGCCAAAAAAGGCCTCACTTTTGGGTCACTCTTTCCAATAACGGCCAATTTCTTCACCTTCAGTAATCTTTCAGTTAGAGTTATGTTCCACATAACTGGCAAATGATAGGATCCTATAGGCTTAGAGCATTTAAATGCTCTGTTATCGGATTTACATCAAACATGCACCAAACGATTATAACTCATAAACTGTCATAACTAAAAAAAACTATCAAAAATGGAGCTGCACCCCTCTTGTTCATTTATATTTCGGAATTATATTTCTTTTATTTCCAGTCATTGCGTATTGGTAGATACTGTTTTTTTAAAATGAAAATAATTTGGAAATGCAGTAATGCCTCGCTATTAGGTTATGAATCGAGATCGGCAGTGATCTTCGAACATGGTTTGGCACGGTTTTCGGTACCACATTATTGGCCGATTTCTTCACTTCCGACTAAAGTCTCGGTCAGTGAACGACCAACTGGATGCTAGCATATGACACTCGTCGACCAGTTGGATGCTATCATGTGAAAGTTATATGGAAGATAACTCCAACTGAGAGATTACTGAAGGTGAAGAAATCGGCCGTAAATGAAGCCGCATTTGGACACATTTTCATCGAAAAATCTTCGTCAATATATCGGTAATAATTTCGTGAAGATGTAGCGAAAAATATAAAAAATATTATTTTTGTATTGGCCGAAGGCATATCTTATTATCTTACACTTTTGAACGCCTTTCATCATCTGTTAGGTGTGTCAACAGTCCACTCTGTGGGAAGTTCTTAGAAATAGGGGATATCGTGAACTAGTAGCGGGGTTTGACAGTAAGACTAAGGTCGGTATCATATATATTGGCCGGTGAGTTTCGGAGGGGTATTCTCCCACCACACCGTTTGTTTGCCTCGGTGCTCCTTTTCTCAAACGTTTTCTAACTCGCTCTCGTTCCATCTCGCTTTCGCCTTCACAGAACAACAGTGAGCCAGAAGTGGTGGGGATAGTGCCAAGATTCTGACGTGTAGGCCAAACCAAGATGTCAGCGTAGAAATACACACATCAGAATAGGTGTGCGTTAGCAACGAAAAAATTTAGAAACTTTATTGGTTAGAACATTGATTCGTTCTCGATAGCTTCATCTCGTATTGGTCTACGCATAGCTTCGCAACGCACACAACTATTACGTTAAGGATAAATAACAGCCAACCGGCTAGGTTCAGGCGGAGCCGAGGAGCGTTCCCTTTACCCCACCATACCCTGGGAGGGCCACGCAACTCCAACTGACAAATCAGTGATCGTCAGACGGTGGTGGCTGATTTCTCCTCGATCGCTGCTCGCGAAACCGAATTCACCGGCCAATATATTTGATACCGACCTTAAGAGGGAGGTACCTACCTATTACTGAACAATAATCTAAAGATATGACATACAAATTTACAGCGCATACAGAAACAACATTACCAAAGTAAAACACCTATTTACTGTCATCCTAAGAATTAACTCTGACACATGGTTTTTGCCTTTTTGGCCAAAAGTATAAGTTTTTCTATTTATTTACTATGATTTATTTGAAGAAAAAATGTTTTTTATTATAAATTCATCGATTCAAAAAAGATATGTCGGTAGCCATTACTGTCACTCTTCAAACGTGATCGGTCGAATTACTGACAACTCCAATTACTGTTAGCTAACCAAATACTGCTTATCTCATTTTAAGGCTATGTCTCACACGCACTACAGTCTGCAGATGGTATGGACAACAGAAATAGTGTAGGGTTTCGTTTACATGAGCAACTATAATTGCCATGACAGTAATTCCAAAAAGCTTGAACCGTTTGTACCAATCACTATCACCAAAATATTAAATAAAAAAACTTAATTAATCGTTAAATTCCGATCGTTATCATTTTCTACAATGCTTATATTATCTAAAAAAATATATATACTTTGTTATGTGAATAGCTTAAATATTACAATTACAGCCGTTTCTTTATTGCCTTGTTTTCTCTTTCGCTAATAAGGTAGTCATCGTTTTCACGCTTCTAATATAAACGTAAATGTTTGATGGTCTTAACAAAATTAATGAAAACAAATTAAGTGCCGCGTTTTGTATCGTATAAATAACAGTTGTCTACATTTTTCTATGCGTGAATTCACAAGGTTTATTCATTATTTCAAGTAAAACAGCTCAGGGTGACAATAAATCGGTCTTTTACCCTACGAGTTACGAGTTAGGATTGACCCGTGTCCGCCTTGCACGCGATTACCATGCCATTTAGGAATTAATCTTCCTATTCACTCTATTTTTTATTATCCTTACTTAAAGTATGAACGTATAAGGAATTTGTTAGAATAACGCAGGACAAGTATGCTTGCAGAAAATTTATGTTCCGTTCTGTGACAGAATTGTTATATCCAAGTAGTAAATTGAGTATAGATTTTTTGTATGACAATTCTTCAATCAACGCATAATTTGGGAGTTATTCAGGTGTGCGAGTTAAGTGGCCCACCCTGTATATATGAACAGGAATACTCAATTTTTGGTGTTCGAAATATTTTCCTTGAAACGAAGGTGACTCTCAATTTTTTAATTGGAATGCTATATATTTGATTATACAAATATGAAAGCGACTGTTAAGATAAATTCAACCATATGGTATACTTTGACCTTCAAGGGTACACAAGGTTAGGAATGAAATAAATATATCGAACTATATATCCTAACCTTGTGGAGCCTTGAAGGTCAAAGTATACCATATGATTGAATTTGTCCTGACAGTCGCTTTCATACTGAATAATCAAATATATAGCATTCCATTTAAAACACTGAAGGTCACTCTCGTTTCAAGGAAAATATTGCGAACATCAAAAATTAAGACGCCGTATTATGTTGTGTATAAAAAACAGTAAAAGTTTTTCTTCTTCAATTTTTTTACAAATATTTACCATATTTGACGCAGCGTTACATTCAATTAATTTTCATCTGGTCAATTTTAAGGGGTCCACGATTTTTAAAACGTGTCCGCAAAGAGGACAAACAGGACCATATCCTCCTATTTTTTCAGATTTTCAAAAAGGTGCCTTCAATTATAAAATTGCATTTGTTTACAAGAATTGCACAATAAATGGTCAGATCAATTTTTTTTCAGTGAAACAATTTTTATTATGTACTGTTATATCTCCACTGTAAGCACCCAAAAGGTCATTTTTATCGGTTTGTTAATTTAACAGTTACAATTTTTTGGAAAAAAAGTAAACACTACCCTACTTAGTAGCATTTATTGTTGGCATTTTGATAGCCAACTAATTCCCAACTTGGGGATACCGCGGGCCAACCAGAAATGCTACTAGGGTATATTTCAAAGAGCTGTGACATCCACTATTTTTTAAATTTTCAAAAATCCTTCGAGATCTGTTTATATATCCCTAAAGATTACAACATATCCAAGTTGCGCCAAAATCCGAAATGTTACTCAGAAAAGTGTCTGAGTTCGCGTGGAATAACCCAGTAGTGTAAAAAAGTACCCAATATATTAAGGACTTATTGATTTGTAGAATACGAAGTGAAAGAATTGTTATTCCCAGTTTCGAAGACAATGCCTTGTAATATTTTATTTAGTTTTTTTACTCCGATTCAATTTAGTCTACAACGCCAATATATTGAACGAAACATGTGCATAATGCTTCGAAGAAATCTACATACATACAATCGCAATTGCACAAATGTAACACCAAGCAAATATTCAAAAACTTGAATTCAATTTTATTACTTAAAAAACGAGAGTTTTTCAAATATGCCATTTAGTCGATAATGCTACATTCTTTCACGCCAATAACATAGTAAATAATCTTCTTCTTTAAATATAGCGGGTGTGGTGCGAATACATGCACAATCACAGCAGCTGAATTTGAATCTAGAGTACGTCACCGAGTGTTTGTTATCAGCCAATGATAATTTCTCGATAATCGCGCTTTATGCATACCTGCGGTGATAAGAAACAGTCGTTTCGTGATTCAAACGCGTTCTATAATCCGAGGCACGTAGATATCTTGCAGGAAAACGCAACTAGTGACATACGCGGGAAAAACGGAAATACCGAAGATTTTAAAAAAATGGAATCACATTACGCTTACAAATATCATATTAACAATGTAATATTTCCAAGTAAAATCTTATACAGCAAGGGCCAATTAATATTTGATTTTTATAATAAGACCTTTAGCATAACAACACGTCGCAATCAGAGACGAAGTTTCCTTCACTAACTTAGGGCTGCTGTAATAAATATTTCTTTGCATATTTCTGACGAAACTTGCGACATCTGGAGCAGTGTGTATACAAGCAAAGCAGTGCAATGCTGATTGTTGCTGATCGTGAGAAAATGTTCCCTCGGAGGAACTAACCCGTTAATAAGGTGTTATAAACAGAATTGTAACAGAATTGAATCGGAGTGTCGTCCTTTCAATTTTAATTCAGTTCATAATATGCTTTTGACTCCGTTTAGGCCGCATTTTGGTTCAACCTTTACATGTTCCCGCTTTGTGTATACTGTTTACCTCTTGTCAGTCACGTTTCAACCGACTCGTACGTTGCACGTTTCCAACAAGCGTGTTAAGTGTATAAAAGCGAACGCAGTACTTATTTTTCTTTCTAACTTTCATCGAAAATGGTCACAACCAAAGACGGAAACGTTGGAATGTATAATTATTAAAATTCCACAATAGCTTTTATTGGTATGTTTAATTGACCGAACTAGGGCGCCGATATCACTCTCGTCTCTTGGAACTAGAATTGTAACGTAATAGAACCACGAAGTAAGATGAAATGCGGGACGACAAATGCACAGAAAAGGGTATTTCATTCCTTATCCTTCCTGGTTCTTCAGAAGTACAGTGCAAGGACATCTGATAAATCAAAATAGTTCGCGAACGAATGTTCACACAACAGCCTACAAATTATACTTTCGCGTTTTATAACAGTTATAAATATCGAACTAACTGTTAAAACGTGTTTCCTATGAGTACTTTAAACATTTGCAATATTAATGAAACGAATGATATCTGGAATATTGGTAATATATGAACTGAAAATCTGTAAAAGTGGTATAAAACTTTGTAATCGATTATAATGAAATATAAACAGCATTAATATAATAAAAATTTGTATTACACGTTACATATTGTTGTTATTATTAGACAGCAATTTTAGCATTCTAAAATGTGTTTGTCACATTACCTAATTTGGTTATGGACTGATCAGAATCAGTGATATTCGGGTAATTGGACGACCAGATTGGAATATGTTGATTCAAATCATAGATATTCAGATAAGATTCAGCAGATAATAATAACGTTCTACTTGTTGTCAATGCTATTTCCTTTCCCGGAAATTGAATTCTCATTTACTTTCTACGCATATTTCTCTACATATAATCAGTACATATGGCAGATGATCAATACTGACGGTATCTCTCAGAATTGTGAAAAATCAATTTGTTCTTTCTGCTTGAATAACCTGCACTGCACGTAAGTACAAACTAAGTAAACATTGCAATTGGATATTACATCTAGTGTCACTTTTTTAAGCTTCTAGTCCAAAATGTGATTTTTTGTATGTAATCGTATTAAAAAACTTTAAGACCCCTGTATTATAAATTAAGAAACAGTTTACAAAATACCACACGAAAACTTGCTTTTGCATTACATTCATACAACAATATTGTATGCTATTGTATGTTCCCCCTCCACGCCCAAAATTTACTCTTCGAACGACCCTGTACTTGTACAATTTTTCGATAACTGAGATTACTAATATGACAAAGGGGACATGAATAACTCACTTAAATGGTAAAAAATAAAGAAGGAGGTGAAACGAAAAAGAGGGAACAGAAATAAAAGGAAAAAAAAAGACGGAAGAGAGAAGCGTGAAATTCCACCGGGTGTCTAAAAATAGTCGGTTAAAAAAAGGAATAATAACACGGGTACGTATATATATATATCTGGTGGCAGGGTTAAATCGTCAGTCTATTTATGTATCGTCCGGTAGAGATGGAATCCCGATCCCTTCGCGTGGTCGTTAACATTGTTTGCCACTGGAAGAGAGCCGTAGGAATGTGAAAAGCTGCGCCGGCAAATGGCGAGCAACAACGCCGTAAGGTCGGTCGTGCTTCTTACCGCATTCCCCCTATTTTTCTTTACGGTATTTCCGAAGCAGATTCTTCTCGGCGTTCGCATGAGAATTTTACGCGGAATGTGTATGATTAGCCTCCATAAAACGACGAAAAAAAATGTAGAACGAAAATATTCAAGAGTATTGGCGGAGGATGAATAAGCTTGAGAGCACACGCGCGCGGACTAAAATGCCATCTGCTCTGGAAATCCTAATGCGAGAACGATCCGTTTTGCGTCACGATATCGAAGCTGAAGATGAAATGTACATGTGAATTCAACAAATTCCAGTGGTTAGCTTAAAAAAAACAAACAGTTATTATATGTACTGCATTTTAAAATATTTACGGTGAAACTTATTAAAAAGCTTTGATTAACCAAGGAGCGCGATATATAGTTCGAAAGAGGGAGTAGAGGGAATAAATATTGAATGATCTATCGACCGTTTATCGAGATACGCTGATCGTTATGATATTTATAAATATTGTGCATATATCGGTGTCATTCTATTTCTTTGGCATCGGCGGGAAAGAGTAAACGGCATGGCGTAGTCGATTCGCATCACCGCGGGGCATCATCCCGACGAGTATCGAAGGACAGTAGCACATCCGCTCGTGCATACGGTCGTACACCCTCGGGAGTCCTCGTAGCTCTTCGTGGATCCGTTCGTGGATCGCCTGGGGGCCCTACGAGCGTAATACCGGTAGCCACTACGCCAAAAGGGTCGCATAGCGCGAGAAGAGAAAAAAGGAAGATAGAAGGACAGAAAGAGAGAAAGACAGAATGAAAGAACCAGGCGAGAACGAAAGATCCAGGGCCGAGGTCCGAGGGGACAGGACGGGGGGAGGGGGGGCTTGCTGGAACTGGCATCTTTTCTTCAAGATGCATTCAGACTTGGGAGAAGGGTCTGTGGGCGATGGGATCAATATCCTCGCGTACTCTTTCCAACATCCTATTACTGACTGTTCTGATGATACTACTGGTATCACCTGATTTATATAATTTTCACTTTACCCATATTATCGTTATTGATGCTATGCGATGACAGTTACTGGGAACTAGAAATTATTTATATACGTTTTACCGTTGCGTATTTTGAGTGTCCTTTCCTTTCGCTTTAACTCGTTTCAATTTTTGCACTATTTCATATGAAATAAGAATAGAGAAATTCTACGCGGTGGGTATGGAACAATGCCAGCTTTCGTAATAAAAATACGTTGATTGTATCCAAATGCGGTGGTTTGTTAAGAGTAACAGCAGTGGGGTATTATCCAGGTAATAAGAACATTTCGTATTCATAACATTTTTTCAATCGGAAATATTTTAATTTTGTTATGTCCGACAAACAATTTTCACTTACATTATTAAAGATTTTGGGAAACAAATATCAGAATAAATTAGCTCTACTATCGATCCCACATCAATAAGATCTCATTATTTGCTGATTAATGATAAGCAATAATAACAGTTATAAAAATTCAATACTCCGGTTCAAGAATAAATGAAATAAAAAATAATGAATCGGAAAAAAGAAAAAGTAACAACAAAACGTCAGAAACGCATAAACGTTTATATGGTAATATCCGATAGCGTGTCGTATTTAAAAGGATAAAAATGCCCTAAGAAACAGTTTATAAAACGTGTTATGTCGAATACTTTTTGTAAATATTATCATATAAACGTTCAGCCACCTGTCCCTTCATTTTTATTCCATTTTATATCCGCAAGAGAAGCAGATTGAAATTAACTATTACTTAGCTTATTAGTCTCCACATTTATAAACCAAATACGCTCCGCAAATTAAATAATTATTATAATACCAGGGGTAACAAAATTTAAAGACGATACTTTCCTTCGAGTATCGACAAGTTCATTCTTCAGCCATCGGAACAAAGATTTATTCTGAGAGACGTATCGCGAAAGGTTCATGCGGGGCTGCAAAGTTATATCCATACATAAGCGATAAATTATGCAGCAATTTGATCGTAAGTACCTAATTGCTTGAAAACTATAAGCAAACTTCAAGTTAACCCCATCGCTAGTGGAGTTTTTCATCTTTCTCTGGCTCGCCTCCTCTCTTTCTCGCTACAGGGCCACGCACAGACTTTCTCTATCTTCTCAGACTGCCGCTATCTTGGGCCCAGCAGAGACGATGGAATGAGTGCTGCGCTGGACGAGGGGGGAAGGCCGTGAAGAGGGGAAGTCATTGGCAGGAGCCAGTACGATGGACAAGGGTCGGAAGAGGGGAGGAGAACGAGGTTCGAACGGACGGGAGACATTCCAATCTCTCGTGGCAAGCTTGCTGCTTGCCTGCTTCGCTTCGCTCGCTTGCCTGCTTGCCAGTTTGCCAAGATATCGTCCTAAAGCCGGCCTACGCTACGTCGAATGGCACACGGCATCGTAACCGTATAACAGTGCTGTCCACAGGTGGGGCCCTTTACGTGCCTTTGCCCCCCTCTATAACGCCGTGTTTTACCTGCGTATAAAGCGCGCGAGCGCACGCACGTACACACATAAGACAGGGATATGGGGAATGGTAACAGAGGCAGGCTGGCGAACGGTGTCCAATCTCCAGAGCTTAAGCTCTTTTCATAGAGAAAGCTAGTTTAAAGGACATGAGGAGAAGTATCCCGAATATGTCCGAAATATCAGTCGCGATTCACAGGGCTCCGTGTGAAGAGACCTTGAGGTTGAACAGCACTGCCGTATAATCTCGCGACGCGATCGTCATAGGTGATTTTGCCGGGTAGTACAGGGAATGAACATTCTCTCGAATAGTCTCGATATGAATGTCAGAGTATCAGAATATGAGGAAGATTTATTTTGGGGAATTAAATCAGTGAAAAGGTTTTATTGACGCAGGTACTTCTTTACGATAGACAAGCTTGATTAAATAGTTTCTCTATGCGTTTTACACGATTACGTTTCTTGTGTGTCAGAACAACAATATTTAAGCTTCACCGAATTACGGGAAAATCTATTAGAGAAAGACGCGTGAGAAAACCGGTCGCAGCTAATCGAATGAACGTGTGTCCGAAATTTGGCTATGCTGGCTACACCGACGACGATATAAATGACTGCCGTTTCGATCTGAAGTAGGGCTGGGACTATTTGTCGAATTTTTCGGTATTTGAATATTCGAATACTTCAGTTGTTCAGTTGTTGTCGAATATAATATAATTCGAATATCCAAGCATTCGAATACTATTCAAATATTTCAGTATTCGAATACTATTCGAATATTATACTAATGTATTCGAATAGTATTGTGTGAATTATAAATCAAGTTCTTTAGGTTCATTTTTTACAATCTTTTATTTAGTTTTAGTTGTGAGTTCGTTAGTTTGTCAAGGTGAAATCTTGTAAGTTAATTTTGACACATTTCAACATATCCGGTCGACTTGTAACTTTGCACACATACATAGTTCCTACGACAATACAATATTTTCACAAACAAATTTTCAAAATTTTTTTAAACAGACAAGCTTTTGTTAAAATGTACTAAAAAAGAAACCACTAATTTTGATATGGGCCCAAATGACTGCCTGAGAAGAATTCCCTCATATGACTAAAAATAAACGCGTGAAAATATTTAAATATTTAGTATTCAAATACTTAATAGTCGAATAGTATTCGAGTGCTTAATACTCGAATAGCATTCGAATAGTAAAATATTCGAATAATAACATTCAAATACTCAAATATTCAAAGTTCATTCGTAGCATTCGAATACTTGTAAAATATTCGAATAGTCCCAGCCCTAATCTGAAGCTGCTGTGACGTGCATCTGTATACACGCAGAAGGATACCTCCAAACGTGCATGTACAGTGAACGATATTTCGAGCATGGAGATGCAGCATGCACATATTTCGATATTTTCTATTCAATACCGTCGTTTACGTTCGTATTGTTAGTAACAAGCATCGATCTCGAACAGACATCAGCACGGTCACCTGTTAAGCACGTTTTAAATTAACGGCGAGCCGGTTCCTATTTACAGAGGGTCGCGATACGTCTTATGTATGTATTTAATTTCACAGATTAGTGTGGATAAGAATGGTTGGGATTGGTCAGTGACGAGATAAACTATGACCGAACTACGTGACAATTGATAGATCCCCAGGTAATTAAGATATAGTGGTGTTGTAAAGGCAGCAAGGGGCGAACTTGGAGGCGTCCTTGAGTGTGTTGCTGATGAGTCAACAGCCCAGGGACCCATTTAGCATGCTTTTTCGACACTACAGTACTTTAAAGCCCTGCGGTGTGTACGCGTATCCGAATGCAACCAAATAAGTGTGATTCTGCAATGAGTAGCGAAGATACATTCCGCGGCTTGTATCCTCAAGGGTAGGTATCGCTTTCTACATCACTTGAGTGGGTGATTCATCAATCTCTGCATATGGTATATAGTATACTATATCGCAGTGTTACGCATGAGAAGCATTTAAGTAATTTACCGAGTAACTAATTACGTTATTATTATAAATTGATGTACCTTTTTTTTATTTATCTTCAATTTTCTGTACAAATAGCATCGTGTGAAGTAGTATATAGTTCAGAAATAAAACTTTTACTATAACTCCATGGGTAGAGTGTATTTTTTGTTATCGTTTTTAAAAATTAATACTTCAACGTTTGTATCTGTGATAGAAACGAATTCGTAAAATTTCCTGTCAACAGTCTATGATGTACGCGCGAGTCCCGAGATATTTCTACATTCCTTGGTATTTTTAGTGCTATTACTCGAGATGTGTGAAGGAATGATTTCTCTTTAAACTTGGTGAAAACGCGAAAAGTTCGGAGCTGGATTTCCGCGAAAGGCTGGAACGCACGTACATAACATAGGTATAATATAAGCATCAGGATCTACAACTTCCTCCGGCGGTGTCATAATCGGTTTCGTATCTGTCCGCCCGCGTCGACAAGCGGTACAAGAACTGAGCGAGCAAAAGTAAATGGCAATTAAAATTCCACTCGCATCCCGCTGCCTGGCAGAGAGTCGTCAAGCATTGTAGAGACGAAGGAAAGGAAGCACAGCAGAGTGAAGCAGATGGAAGTGAGAAAAATTGGAAGAAAAATGAAAATAGCCTAAACTTGAAAGATGAAACGAAAACGTGTTGCAGGCAAAAAAAGAGAGCAGGTGGAGGCAACGCGCGTATTGCAAACGACTAAAAATGCATCAAGAATAATTCGAAAAACTCCATTTGCAAGAATTTTTAACCATTTTGACTCACGAACATAATGTTCTGAGAATATTTTTTGTCCGCGAATTTTTTAAAATATCTTGGCATTAAATATATGAGCGTTCTCACGGGACAGTATTGTTATTTAATATTATTATGCACAATATTGTCATTGAGAATTAATATTTTAAGTTATCACATAATTCCCTAAGCAATATTATTATGTAACTTCAATATATTAACTATTATCTTCCATCGTTATATATCACTGCTCCGCTAATTTCGCAATATTTTGCTTAAAAAATTGAAGCCAATTAGGTTCATAGCACTAAATCACAACACTTTTCAAGTTACCTACTCTACCCAATCTTTTATACCTAAAAACTCTGTAATGATCAGAGTAAATACAAATCTGTAACAGTAAATTCCACCATCGAATAAAGTTAATTTTTGAGAAATCGTTTACTATCGTTAAATGTGGCTCTCCAAGTAAAATCATAAATGCTTCATTGCCAGAGCCTATTAATCTTCGAAACATTTTAGAAACCAGCGCTGACTCTGCCTGAGTTTTGAAACATCTCTGTACAGCCCATAAATATTTTTAATGCAAATTGCAACACCATCCCGTTTTTATTAAATGTACACCACACTCAATGGCCGAAACAAGTTTCATTAACATTAGTTTCACTAATTTTTTGCGAGAAGAAAATGTAGCAAAAAGTGGCTCTAATCGATTGATGCAGGATCAAAAATTGAGCTAAGATTTTTTTAGCCGGAACGCAAATTAGAATTTATGACCAATGTCGATATAAACAAATTTCTGTGTGAAAAATGAAAACAGTGACAGAACTTATGAAACTCACCCATATTAAAATCACTCGATTTGTATTTATTTTTATTCAGCCTGCTCGTAAGTTTTATAAAAGCGATTACTTAAGAGGGAGCACCACGGCAATGGCCCGAAAAGTAAAGGTGTGTTTGGAAATTTATTAAAAGCAAATTACGTAATGAATCTTTTTCAAACTCTCAGGACTTTTTATTGGATATTTAAGTTATACGAATATCTTTTTTTAAATTTATTTACAGAAAATTTATAAGCTGTGCAGGGCCAGTAACTTTGCGCTGCAAAGAATCTAATTGACAGTTTTTTCACGAAACGGTGCTTCTAAAATCAACAAACCAAAATCTTTTAGAAACTATATGCGGATAGCTATGACACGCCGGGAGATATTTTTGATTGGTAGTTTCCTGCTTCAGCAAATTTCAATCAAATTTCACAATTTTTTTCAAAGGTTCGAACCCGTCGTGTTATTCGCATAGGTGTGGTTCCTAAAACTGTTTGGTTCTTTTACTTCCGAAGAACCGTTTCAAATTTGTCACCCATGTCAGCGGAAATTCTTTGCAGCCCTAATTCACTGATCCTATACAGTTTATAAATCTGCATTAAATAAATTTGAAAAAAATATTCGTATAACTTAAATGTCCAATAAAAAGCCCTAAAAGTTTGAAAAAGATTCATTACGTAGTGTGCTTTCAATAAATTTCCAAAGATACCTTCACCTTTCCGTGGCCATTAGCGTGGTGTCCCCCCTAAAATTCATTCAATATTTGTGCCAATAATTATGAAATTAACCTAAATTAAAAAAAAAATACGCAAATGACAATTTCAATTTTTCTTGATTTTGAGTTAGCTACTTTTGTGATTGCTGAAACATTCGGCAACTGATGACAATTATATGAAAGAGTTCATGAATAAGCTATGACTGAAAAATGGCACAATTTCGGTAAGTTTCGTTTTGAATTCAGAAATCGATTATACTAAAACGTTTCGTCGCTACATAAACCTCTCGCGCCAAGGTTAATTTTCGTCTTCGCGAATTCCACTGTACGCTTTCGAAATTCCTCAACGTTACATCATAGTCTAGTTGCCCGCACAGTTTGGTCGGTTTGTCAATGGAGTATTGCATAAAGAGGCAACTATAGAGAACCGGTTAAAGGTAGCACGGATGTTATAGTTATTGTCTGTCAATAATTGTGTTGGAATAACAAACACTTACGCGTTACTACTCGTGATATTAGTAGTGCCCTCATACAAACCCGGGTGACGCGGTCGACCTAATATAAAATGGCTATTAAAACTAATACAGACGTTACTTGTTTTATCCGAACCAACCTATATGTTCAGAATTTTATGCTGATTCAGAAAAACTGGTCGATATTTGCTTTAATCCAATATTTACTGTAAATTGGGTTGAAAACTGAAGTCATGACATCTGACCACCTCTCCCAAGGTGCCGGGAGAAACGGTTTTCGTCGTTGGCAGAGACCACTTGCATAATTATCCATAGAAAGTTAACAAAGGATAAACCAAAATTATTTATGAGTGAATACAACTACATATTTATTGATATTTAATTTGTTTAGGCTAAACGAGTAAAGAACACATCAATCAAAAAGTGAACTATCTACTGGCGATTAGTGAAGTGAGTAAATAAACTAAATAAACGAAAATAATAATAAAATAATAATAAAAAGTAAAAAATAAACAAAAAATAATAAAAAAAAAATCGTAACTCGACCATCTCTCCTTTTTGCAGCGAGAGATAGTCTTCTCGTTAACTTGGAAAGGAAGAGTTAACATGGCCAAATACTTTAGCTGCATTGTTCCTCAATGTCTGTACTATCTTTTTATCCCAAACATTAAACGAAAATATACTTAGAACTATATTTTAAATACGATTCTGTACAACCGCTGTTTGACCAAAGAGGTTAAATGTAACCCCAATTTACATTTTAAAGCCTATAAATCCTGAAGAACACAGAAAGAAGCGAAATGACGCTATTCATTCAACTGTTTGGTTTCTAGAGAAGGAATTGGTCTGCACTTTAACGCGTTTTTACGTACAGTGTCTGAAATATAGCGACTCGACCAACTCTCCGACCCGATCGCGTCACCCGGGTTTACCCTATTTAGTGCACTGTGCAAGGTAGCATCTTGGGGCGTCACGAGATCGAGAAAGACATTCTTAGTTCTTTCATTCCTTTACTACAGGGATAGCGAAATTTTTGCTGGTATGTCAATAATGTACAGGTGACATCATTAATATATGTACATTAATCTAAAATAATTATTATATGGTTAGATATACTGAAATATTTTTGGCCAGCTTTTACTATACGATAATGTGTAGGTCAAGTTATGAAATTCTATGTTAATTTTTAAACTTGTCTCACAAAATTCTGCGATGATTTATGAACTAAGTTTTTACCCTATTAAAAACTGCCTGGCACGTCAACAATTCAATAAAATAGTGTTTATAAATTTTAGCACGCGCAGATAAAAAGATTCGCCACCACTGCTTTATTAGGAATCACTAGTGGCGAAAACCAAAAGCAGTCAACTAAATAAACAAAAATGGAATTTACAAATAGCAGTCGCGCACCCAGGGGGGGGGGCAAAGGGGCCTGCCCCCCGTCCCAAAAGAAAAATTCAAGAGCGTTATAAAAAGAAAGGAAAACAGAATTTTATTCCTTAAATAAATTTTTATAATCACCTAATGAATTTTATTGAATTTGTATTAGAAATATTTTTATCCGTCCAACTCGGCTCCCCCCAAGATTAAATCCCGTGTGCGCCACTGACAAATAATCAAAAGAATCCATATCTTGGATTAGTAAATTTCTTGTTTGGGCAAACAAGAAGCCACAAGGAGAGAGAATAGCAGGGAACAAGAGTTTGATCGCAACTAGTATGGAGGAAATGCACAAGGTTCGAGTTACTGATTTGTCTGAAATTGTGCACATAGTTAGTGTACACCATATACTGGGTGTCCCCAAACGAAAATACACTGGCTAGGGGTATGATGGGTAATGTAATTCAAGGGAGAGAATTTCTACTAAATATACAATTAATATTACGGATAGGATCATCAAAGTTAATTCCTGTTAGAGTAAACCTCGACTTACATAGTTTTTGTTTGTTTCCATTTACCGAACAAATTTTAGTAGAAGAATGGAATGGATTGAAAATGTAAGTAAAATTTCAAGGGTAATATAATTAAGTTTATATAGGATTAATATTGAATTTAAACGAATATTTGTTTGCATCTGTTTTGGCACTTACGTGGATTATAAATAGTTTCTTAAATATGCTGTGTATAATTTTTCAATTCAATGCACACCGATCTAAAGTTTATGCTAATCTGAATTGGAACTGGTGATTCTGACTTTGACAGTGATTAAATATGTAAAATATGTTATGCATAGGGTGGGCAAATACTTTTCAGTCTATTGTGTGATCGAACATGAACTTAAAAAATTACTATTAACAAGTTTTACTTTCCATACTTTTTTTAAACAAAAATTAAAAGATGAAGTTTATTCAGCATCAATTGGTGTGAGAGTAGAATTCACTAAAAGGATAGTGAAACCTTTCACAATGTACGTACCTATAATAACATCTTTTTGCTCAGAATTGGATTTCTTATCAATAACCGGGCTAGTTCAATTTCACTTTGAGGCCACCCTACAGAAAACTGTGTCAAATTGTGAATTATACGGCCACTGCCTAAAGCTTTGCAAAGAAAAAGTGAGATCAAAGTATTGCCTTTCCAGCCCTCCGGTATATGTATGTACTCATACGTAAACGAAACTGTAATTAAGCTACAGTGGTAGATAGTGGATACTATGTGTACCCAACGTGAAAATTATGAGTAACAACTGTCCCTGCTGATAGCCACTTTTTGCTACGTAAATATGTACCGTCAAATGGGGCAATTTTGACCACAAAACTACTTACATTTTAAAACAAATTCCTCTAGCATTTAATTGTACATGTAACAGTTATTACTCTCAGATAAACTGCATCTGTAAGTAGGCAATTAAAGCTATCCAAAGCTCTTTGATAATGACACCTATTACATAACATCCACATATACCTATGCTAGAGTAATTTGTTTTAAAACCTAGCTTTGTGATCAAAGTTACCCATGTGACGGTATGCACTTTTTTCTAATTTTTAATTATTTCTGTGATCGATTGTTTTAGTTAGCGTTAATTGTATATCTTCGTTACATATTAATTTGTTCTGAAAACTGGCATGTATTACGTGCATTTTAAGTAGTTAATTAGGTTTAGTACAGGCATTACTATGTAACTATACAGAGTGAATCACCAAACACAAGAACCTAAATATAAATATCTCTGTTGCGTTTAATGACCCCAGAAAATATCTACAGAAAAAGGTCTTTGTTTCGAAGTAGCAAATTATATAATACATAATACTTTTTCCTCGAAGTCAAATTTATTCATCGTCGCGGTGTTATATTTGAGAGAAAGAGAAAAATTCACGCATATGTTGAATTTCTCAAAACACTGTTAGTCTACAATTTCGACTAATTAATTTTTTTTTAATACAGTGCCTGAAATTAAATAATGCCATTCGATATTTTAGACTTATTTTTTCCTGTAGAATCATCAATGTTTGGTTGTATCATCAGTTACAAGGCATTCTGTATGTAGCGTTGATATGCGCACATGAGTATGATCTGTACAACGGACTGGGACTGTAGGTATTGGCCGCACTGCGACACTGTTCATTGTCTGCACGCCTGCCTGGTTTGGTATGCGGAGGTCTTAGGGCTTTTTCACACGAAACATTATTATCTTTCGCGGCTGGTATGTTTTTGTTTATATATATATTCGCACGTTGCTTATCTGATTCTATACTTGTCAAATTAACGTTCCCTAGTAACATTTTTGGTTGGCCAACAGTAGTCAACAGTTGGGAATTAGTTGGCATATAGTTAGTGTTCTTGTCTACAAATTCCCAAAATAAGGCCTACGGCAAAAAAGTTGCGACAGTTTGCCTACGAATATTCAATGTTGGGCCTACAATTACTATGGTTGATTAATTAACAAAAATGATACAAAGATGATGCAACATTGGACTAAGCAAAGTAAGACAACATTTAAATGTCTTGCAAGCGCCAGAAACTGTACTACATTCAAAAATCTGTTATTATATTCCAAGTTGTGATTTTTCTTTTCTTATTTATAAATAGGTACATTGTACATAGCAGTTTTTTAATGCCGGCCCCTGGTTGGCCCACTAAAGTTTTGTTGTATGCAGTCTTGGAATTTATTTATTTAAATTTTTCCATTTTAGTTTAAAGAAGTGGAAATAATATCGATTCAGAAAAACGTGCTTTTTGTCATCGATACCCAGATAGCAGACGACGTCTTAAAGATGTCCATTTTACGTCTTTCTTTGGTCTGAACGTCTTACGACCTTATTAGGACATCTTTGAGACACGTGCCTTCGGACATCTTAAAGACGTTTGTCTTAAGACGGATGTGAAATGTTAAGGAACGAGTCTAAAGGTCGAATGATGATATTTTGTAGAGATGTACCGACTAGGGTTTTGGCCGACAAGAAGGCGACTAGTCGCCGGATAGTCGGCTTAACCGACTAATCGGCCACTAGTTGGTACACCTCTATTACAAAAATGATAAAACTTGTTAGAAAAAAGAGAGAAAAATGATTAAATATTTACAAAAAGGGAGCCGATCAATCGGCCTTTTTTCCGATTGGTCGCCGATAGGTCTAGAATTCCCAGCGGAATTATTTAAAAGTTCAACTATTCTTTCTCAGTTGGAATCTCGGTTAATTGGAGAATTGGTACAACGATAAGAAAATAGATATCCGTATGGCACTTGCACGGTAATGTCCAATGATAGTGATGTATCGCTTTCACAGACAAGTTTCTTCGTTTATGAGTGCTCATTTGTACGCAGCACAGGAAATCATGTAATTGCATCCTTCGACAACAGATCGTAATGGCTTAGTGAATTTAATGAATTTAAATTATTATTATAAATTCAATTATATAAAATGTATTTTATTTCGACTATATTTGCAATTTGTAAGTTTTGTTCACTGGGCTATAATTAGTAGTAGGTTTACCTCAGTCTAATACACGGCAGACGAATTAGAAAAAGGAACCTCTGAATAAAATAAAATGTTGCATTAAAATAGTAGTTATAATTATACCTAAATTGTTTCTTTGGGAATTGTTTCCTTAGGGAAATATTACTTCTTGCCAAACATGCAGAGCAACATATTAAAATATAACGTGCTCAAAAGTAATAAACTTATAATTAGCATTTCCCCCAAACTTACCACTTTACCACCTACTAATGCGCTTAAAGGAGACGATAATAATTAAAGGACTCTTTTAGACTTACCTCAAGGACGTCCTGTGCGGTCTGGAGGTATTCACGAAGCATTGCCTCTTGAATAGCACGCCATTCTTGCCTTGGATCCTCCAGTTGAGTCGTCTCTGTAACAAACAGTTGAGGAAAAATGTTGTATAACTTTATCTATGTATACATGCATTTAATTTGCAGCATACTCGATAGCAAGAGTTATGAAAGAAATACGAACGACAGGTGGAAATATTTGCTACAATGAATATTTTGTATTTTATTTCACGTTTTGTAAATTGAAACACAAAGTAAGTACTTGCAAAATATGTACAAAACATACATTGGTCATATTAAGATCTTATTTACGTGGAATTCAAATTACTTGCTTTTATCCATTGTAAAAAATCTATTGACCAACCTGATACATCATTTATTGAAAGTGAATGCTTTAGGACTTTTCGTATGGCTCAATAAAAAATGTTTGAAGGTCACTTTTTGGTATTGTAGCATTAATTGTAATCTTAATAGTAACGGTAATCTCGTTTCTCATTCTTGCGTAACACGCGATGAACAGGGGACGTACATATGTCGACCAAGTCACAGAATTTGATTAAAGAATCATATTTTCGTGAAATAGAATTAGATATACCATATAGATGTAATGATACAATTAGTAGTTAATTTAGTAAATTTATTATTTTTTAATAAATAAAGTTGAAGGAATTCGCCAAATTTAATATTCACCTGTTTATCAAAAACATGTCCTTTTGTTTATAGTTTAAGGTCTGCTCTGCCCAATGAATGATTTTTTAAGTGGCTGATGATTTTCAAATCTATGTTTATGTAACACTTTTTACTTTTGTTAACAAGTACCATACGTTTTCTAACTCGTTAACACCTTAATATTTAACGTCTTGTAAAATTGCATCATTGTAAATTATACTACTTTATTAAAATTTAGATACACAAGATCTATAAAATATTACGTTAACAATTCGGATGGCATGTAAAAAGGAAACTAATACTCACGGTTGACATGATTAATGTAGTATGCACCCACATGCTTGTCATAAGCTTCCTCCCACCCAAGTGGAAGCTCATTTCCGATGCAGTCTGCGAACGTTTGAGGTTTTGTAAATCTGTAATGAGAAACACAAAAACACTGTCAAGAAGTTGCATTGATAACGGATTACATGTGATATTTTTCGACCCAATGATAACGTTAGAAAGAATTTCATGACGTATGTTGAATCCTCACGGTAGGAACAAAATTTGTCTGGAGTTTGCAGAATTTCATTTGACGAATAACAGACAGCTAAAAATAACGAATAGGCTTTTATTTAGATATACATTTAATCGTTATTTGTATTATCTGAAGCTTCTATTCTTTGCGTAGTATCATACACGGCATTCATTCATTCATGCGAAAACAGTTATCAGCCAGCAGACTGTGAACACTATCAACGGCTATTGGCCTCATTATTCGATTACATAATAACGAATTATTCGACAGAAGAGAATATATTTGGATAATTATACTAGATAAATATTTATTTGAAATAATTTGAATAATGCCTGACTCTGGGGACAGTACCATTTATTAAGGGGGCAGGTATATCTGTTTGAACGCTCGGAAAATGTGTACATTTTGTGGATTTTTATCGGAGTCTAACGGCTTGATGAAGATTTTCCGTTTTTGTACTGTCTTCACATAAGGTAAAAGACCCAATACGTGGACACGTCCCAGTAGCTGGACACTGGTGCAAAAATACTGATTAGTACATTTAATATCCGCTTTATCCAAAAAAGAACTATTTTATTCAATTATTCAAATATTTAGTAAAATATATTCATATATATATTTTACTAAATATTTGAATAAAATAGTTCTTTTGCACCAGTGTCCAGCTACTGGGACGTGCCCACGTATTGGGTCTTTTACCTTTGTAAGGTAAATGGCCCAGTCCTTAAACAAGGCCCAACAATTAAAAATTGAGAAGAAATTTTATTAATAATAACAGTTTTACTAATTTACAACGTTTAAACTTTTCGAAGTATAATTGCAAAATGTATTAGCTTTATATAGATACAATTATAAGTTTACATAAAGCTTCAACTAAAGTACAGTAAAGCTTCAACAGTTCTCGCTTCTTAACTAATGGGCTCGAGCAAGCGACAGAATATTTTTCTTAAGGTTGTATTTAATTATTACTTTATAATTTTTTAAATAGTACAGTTGTTTTGGGTTAATTATATATTGAAGAATTGAAAATTAAGTGGATCTCTTAATAATTTTTTGTTTTTAATATTGAAATTGTTGCGTTTATCGACTAGTACACGATACCATGACACGGACCAGTTATTAAACGCGTGTTTAATGGTTATGTAAACACTGGTACAGACGCCAGTATTCAGTGAAGTTTTAAAATTATTAACATTTATTGTACCAAAGTATTTTTTTGAATCCTATATATTTACGTTAATAATAACTAAGTAGACAAAAATATAATACTGTTTAAGAATTATTAGGATAATTAATCTTAAACTCGTCACAATTTTAACATAACCTAAAATTTTATAATATACTATTAATCATTTTTTCATGCCGAAAATTGAACACAAATTTATTATAAATAAAATGCTTTTATTACCCCAAAATATTACCACATTGATTTATTTTCATTAATTGATAGATATAGTTCAATTAAATATATATTCAATAATTGGAACACTGATAATTAAAGACTGGGACACGCTATGAATTTCATTTAATTACTAGGGCATATGAACAGTTTCATGTTTTAATTAATTTAAAATTTTTCCATTAACAAATGTAGATTATTATTACGTTATCTGAAAGTAGAAATTTTACGCTTTCGAATAATTATATTTAGTTATAATTTTATACTATTTAAATATAAAAGAAATTGCAATTATCTCAACTCCTTCCTTAACTGTTTTACCACTGGGCCATTTACCTTATTATGAACTACTTGAAAAAAAACTTTCAATTAAAAAACTATTGTTTTTCGGAAGATATGGATGCATATCCGAAACTCCCTCGATTTTAAACGACTACACGCTGGCCCTGAAAAGAAATCTGTACGTCAGGTCTGAAATCAAAAACAGTAAAATTTTTTTATAAAATATGTTAATAGCTATCGACTCACGGCGCCAATTTAGAAAATTTTGAAAAATAAAGAAATGGTGATATCAAAGATAAAGTTAGATTTTTCTAAGAGAAAAGTCCACTTTTTCTCTTTATAAATAATAAACGGGTAATGGGAATAAAAAAGGCGTCGTAAGTCGATAGTTATTAAGATATTTCATAAAAAAAAATTACTATTTTTTATTTCAAACCGGACATACAGTTTTTTTTCACGGCCAGCGTGTAGCCGCCTAAAATCGAGGGAATTTCAGATATGTATCCATAACTTCCGAAAAATAATAGTTTTTTTAAGTGAAACTTTTCTTTAAGTAGTTCATAATACTATGTAAATACAATACAAAAGCGGAAAATCTTCATTAAGCTGTTACGAGCCGAGGTTGAGGGCAATGAGAATGGCGACTGCGAGGCCGAGGATTGAATTTGGTTGTTTGAGTATGTTCGTAGCAGACGAACCGAGGTCTGGTATTCCCAGGAGCCACTAGGAAGGTGGAAATCGTGAACGAACCGGAGTCTGGTATCCCCGGAAGCCACTAGGAATGTTAGTTTAACCTTGTAACTTTATAATGTGATAAGGTAAATGACCCAATTACTGGTTCCCAACCCAATTACTGTCACCTTAAGCTATTTTACTTAAACGTTTATTTATTCGTTATTTTAAGTAAAATAACTTAAGGTGACAGTAATTGGGTTGCGAGGCAGTAATTGGGTCCTTTACCTTACACCTTGAGCGGTAAATGAGTATCAATGTGGATTTATCTCAAAGAGGAAATTCAGATGATGATTGATTTAAATAAAAGAACTCCGAATTAGAAATAACTAAGTAATTATATTCTACAAGTTCAGCCTTTTACAATTGTTTCAGTGTTTAATTGTCGCGGTACCTAAGTCCACCTCTCGGTTTTGACGCACTGAGAAATGCGGAGGTCTCAAAGAGTTTAATAATTACGACGTCTATCAGCGACACTGCGTACTGTATGACTTAAGTTGAATTAATACTTGAAGGAGAATGTTACTCGATCGAATGTTTCTCTTAAATAAGTACTGCGAATGAGTTGCTATCGCGCGACATGGGACCAAACAGTCCTCATAACAGTTCGTGACAGACCATAGACCCTTGCACACGTTATTGTTTTATTTAGAGAGCTGAAAGAATTTCCAGTTTTGTAGTCTCGATATTGTGTTGGTTCTGGGCCCCCTTTTGTCCCGATGCACGTGAGAAAGATGCCACCAATATAAGCAATTAAGAAGTATTACCCACCAAGTCCACCATCAATACGCATTGAGGAGAGACATAGAAAGACAAGGGGTAACCCGCTCACTGCGCGTGTTCCTCCTTTCAAATTAAAGACGGATCCCTTATCTCCCGAGTATAAACACGCGCTCGATTTTCAAAACAGAAGCAGGCGTTGACGTATTCTGTGCGAGAGGAAGTGGGTCTCGTGTTCGCGGCGCGAACAAGACCACTCCCGATGCTTCCTATTCAAGCTGGTTTTCTACCAGTGATAATCAGTAAATTTGCAAACGCAATATCTCAAAAGCCAGTGGAAATAAGATGTATACATTATAGATTATTGAATTTGTCTTGAAACGCATTATCAAGTGATCTCTAAAAAAATAGTTCCATTTAAAAAACCTGACTTGACCATCGTATCTCTTAAAATAATAATCGAAGAAAAAATTCTTCTTATCTGCGCTAATAAATTTGTCCTCTCGAACCATGCAATTGGATATAAACAATTTCTTTATCTCCAATACGTTAGAAAATATCCAGCTGTTTACTGTTCCGCGGACACCCTGTATTATGAAATAAAATATAAAATATATGTCGGAGAAGGCAACCACTTAATCAGCTACGCTACGATCTTAATTAATAGATCTATCTCACGTCACTTTTTCCTCCACACGATTCACACAATATATTGTACGATCTTCTAATATGATCCAGAGACGGTCAATATTATTGTGCAATATTCAATATTCCACAAAAAATATCAGAACCGTTTTGATTCACGCAATATATTGTGCAATCTTCCAATAGGATCCACAGACGTTCAATATTATTGTGCAATATTGAACATCTACAGACCGCTTTAGGCCGGGGCCACACTATGCGTTTTCGCCGCTGCAGCGAAAACGGACGCGATTTAACCGGAGGGCTACTACGCGACACACTGCTGCAATGAGCACGAAGAAATTTTTGAAAATAATTTGTGCAATGGAAGCAGAAGGGTTGTTACGTGATCCGCTAGTGCGTAATTATTGGGTTCATTCATATTTTTCGGAGCGAGAATCTAGTAATCGATTTCAAAGGTTTTTTGCAAACATCCGCAATTTTGAGGACAAGTTTTTTCAATATTATCGAATGTCAAAAAATTCATTCGATGAATTATTAGAAATTTTAAAACCATATATTTCAAAGCAGAACACACAGTTCAGATGACCTGTAAGTGCAGAAGAAAGATTGCCAGTAACACTCAGGTAAAAAAAAAATTTAATTTATTATAATAATGCAGTGAAAAAATAAAATAAGAATTCTGAGACTTGTTTTTTGAACAATATATATCTCATAATGCACATTATCATTATTTATATATTCCTATAATGGTTTCTGTTTTATTATATTTTTTCTCTAATTCCAACCAATTATCGTAAAATGTCTCGCCAATTTCGTTCCAGGATTTGTCACGAATTATTTTGTCACTATAGTCTTTCGTACTTTTGTCCCAAAGTGCCACCTTTTCGTGGACACATTCAATAAATTTATCGATATCAAACATCTCTTTCAATAAATTCAACAGAACGCTGCGACAAAACTGCGTAGTGTGACAGTGGGCACAAGACTAAACGTGTTCTGAAACGTCTCCGGCGATGCGGTGCGTCAAATCTGACGCAGCATGCTACGGCGACGTCCGGCGAATGCGGCAGCGGTGCACTAGTGTGGCAGCTCTCATTTGAACCTATGCAACGTCACAAATCGGGTGACCGCATCCGTCATAACCGCAGCGGCGAAAACGCATAGTGTGGCCCCGGCCTTACGCGCCGGCGAGCGGTCGCGCGCCCCTGCGCTAATCTAGTCCCAACCAATACTAATACCCGACACAAGTTGAAAACTGGACTGTACTTCCGAATGGCCCCAGTGGCCGATCGACACGAGGTTTGAGGGGACAGGTGGGGAGGGGGTGTGGACCCTAAATCTAAAAGTGTTGCTTCGGGAATTTATTAGTTTCCGAGATATTAATAAAAAAAACTTTTAGTATGTCTGTTGATTTATTCCGACATAACGCATTCCACTTTCCACTTTGTCCCGGGTATTAGTATTGGTTGGGGCTAGAGCAGTGCGGGGGGTGCGCGCCCGCTCGCGAATGCGTAAAGCATGGTAGCGAACCGATGTGAGTTTGGAGATTTGAACCAGCAACTTGCGAATGCGACCCATCGTACTATATAGGGTGTTATTCTACTGATAGTCAATATTCTAAGGGATGATTCTAGGGGCCAAAATAAGACGAAAATATAGAATACAATTTTTTAATATCGCGCTTCGTTATCGAGAAAATTGACGTTGAATTTCAGCTAAATACGCGTGCCTTTCCGGCGCCTGCACCTACGACTAAAAAAAAAAATTAAAAAAAAAATTAACAATAATTTTTTATTAATATTTTGGAAACTAATAAATATCCGAAGCTACAATTTTAGATATGGGGTCCCCACCCTCTCTTCAGTCCTCCCTCCAAACCTCATCTCGATCGGCCACTGGGGCCATTCGGAAGAATATCCGCGGTAACATGTATAGGAAAAAGTTGTTCGGAATCATGTCCCCGATAACATGTACAAAAATCATTCAAATCGGTGAGGAAACACTTGTTCTGCATAATTACCTTCGAATAGTATTCGAATACTTAAGTATTTGAATGCTATTATTCGAATATTTAAGGATGCGAATGCTATTATTCGAATATTTAAGGATGCAAATGCTATTATTCGAATATTTAAGTAGATATAATAATAGCATTCGCATACTTAAATATTCGAATAATAGCATTCGCATACTTAAATATTCGAATAATAGCATTCGCATACTTAAATATTCGAATAATAGCATTCGCATACTTAAATATTCGAATAATAGCATTCGCATACTTAAATATTCGAATAATAGCATTCAAATACTTAAATATTCGAAGTTTATTCTTAGTATTCGAATACTTGTAAAGTACTCGAATATTAAATTATTCGAATCGTCCAGAACATTCGACATCGAGTTTTTAGCTCACTTATAATATAAATCGACTAAACAAACACTCCAATTCATAAAAATGACCATTTTGCCTTTCGTTACTCATTCCTGCACTACATATTCCAACGCGAAGGCAGTCGATATGAAAGGGAAGTGTATTCGTAGCGTGCAGAGCCCCGCGTGCACCGTGCGACCAGCCATAAATAGGCAATTCAAAGCGTTGATCTATATTATAAAATATCAGAGATAGTTTCTTAATTCCTTTTCCGCCGTATGATTCAGATTTTTAACGCGCCCTTGGCCTTACCACGTCGTTGTCCTACAATGCTGAAGAAGGAGGAGGAGGGGGAGTAGGAGGGTCAAGAACGTACATCATGACGGAGGAATAACGTGGACAGCAGTGAAGGGGGCAGGAGGAGAAACGAAGATGGCGGGGAGAGGGAAGATGAGACGAGGAAGAGGGGAGGATGAATTGTGGCGGAGGAGGAGGAGGACAGGGTCAAGCAAGGGACAAATCAAACACTGATCATACACTACCATCGAGATAGCTGTGGTATGCCGAGGTTAAGCCGACTTAGCGAACTTTCAGTTTCTCATCGATCGGCTAAATTGGAGCAGATCGATGCAACGATTTCTACTTTCCCCGCAATTTCTTTAAACATCGAAGAATACCAATCTTGCACGTCGCGGTATGGAATGTGTAATGAAAATTCATACTTTTAAGCCTCGATGTAAATACATTTATAGAACTTTCTATACTCGATCTTGAAGTATTTAAAGTGTGCTCAGTGGTGTGTACTCCTAAGTACTTGGGTACTCTACCCACGTGAAAATATGCTTGAAAATATTTTTCTACAGTAGAGTAATGCTTGGTGCACGAATACAAGATTAGTTCATCGGGTAAAGCTAAACAAAAAAAAGCGCTTCAAAATCATCGCCAGATGTACATTGTGCACAGCGCAAATGATGAGGCGCCGACATAAAAAAATTGGTAGACATAGATTAAATAAAGGAAAAATTTATTTTTTACTTTTTAGTGCATTTTTGTTTTTCAAGTCGGTTTTGATTTGTTTATTTTTTACTTTTTAGTTATTTAAGTTATATAACTACATTTATGTAAAAAGAATATGAGTAGGCGTACAAAAAGAGCTGCTCGTAAAAAGAACCATTTGCTAGAAATGGAAGATTCCAAAAATAAGCGACTTGAGAAAGTGAGAATGAAGATGTCTCAAATTCGTTATCTGTGGGGCGCAGAAATACTCTAAAATGCGAGAATACATGAAATAAAATTATATAATGAGGCGAAGTTTGGATTAAGCAATACTGACAAAGTATTGAACCAGTATTGATGCAGTGTAGAATGGGGGACCACCGGGGCATCGCCCTCTTTCGAATAAAAAAAAAAAGATCATCAAAATCGGTTCATATGCTGAGGAGTTATGTGGGGCAGACATAAAAAAAATACTCTGGTCGAATCTATAACCTCCTCCTTTTTAAAGGCGGTTAAAAAAAGTTTATCGAGACGGTTACAAACCGTACGATTGCTGTTTGCTCGAAACCATTGCTACTGGTTCTTTCTATTTAAGGGGAACTTTTTTTCCGAAACTTTCGCTTACTATTCTCGCAGAAAATGTACAGCCATTGTTTCAAGGCCTCCCGATGGCTTGTGTCTTATTCCAAGAGGGGCAATAAAAAGTAACAAGAAAGATGAGAAAAGTTAAATTCGAAATAATATAAATACCAGTTTAGATAAAAGTGCATTGTGCATAAAACAAAGAATTTGATTACCTAAAATAATTTTTAAATAAATGTAAAATCTGCGTGTTAAAATATTTTGTGTTGGTCTGTTATACTAGTAAAGTTACGAGCAATAGTGCTATAAAATTGCAAACACATGTTACAGGTATGTACATATCAAGTTCAGATTAATATAACATACCCGCATGCTAGACTAATAACAATATTAACAGAACACCCGTTTAGCGTCTATGAAAATGATATTCTTGCAAACAGTATAAGATCTTATCAAATAATTCATCAGCAATTAATTATCGGAGCGAGAGTTTTTCGAGCGGTAAGTGTAGTGGGAATATTTCGTAATAAAACTTTCAAGAATGCCTTTGCGATGGTAGAGTGGCCAAGTGAAGGTTACTGTGTGCGTGTTCGTACGCGCGTGTGTGTGCGGGAGGGGGGATACGGGCCGTCACTGCGTTGCGAGAGCCAAGTTGTATCAAATAGTTTTATTGAGCGAGAAGGACAGAACATCTCGAGACCGAGCCTTCAGAAAGTTTCTAAAAAATACCTAATGTTAAAGTACTTAAGTCATTCGATTTCTATCGCCACATTACGCTTAATACTTACTATGTAATGCAAACTATTGCAATATGCAATATAAATAATAAAAAAATTCTTCTACTTAAAATTGTATCGCACATGTAATTTTCTTTATTACAGATACATAGCTGTTACTTTCGTTTAATTTGCAATTTCATTCCGATACATAGCGATATCTACGAAAAGACATCGTAAAGTTTTATAATGTTTGGTACGTTTAATGTTAACAAGTAACATCGCGACAGATTTCGAACAGAGAATTTTTACCTTTTTTGTTTCTGAAAATCCTCTTTAAGGGACTATTGAGACAAATTTTGCTTCGTCTAAAGTTTAGACTCTAAACGACAAGAATGCCGATACTGGAAGACACTGGAGTAAAATATGCTGGATAAATGAATGAAAATATCAATAATTTTCACTAGAACTTCGAGTTTTCGCTTACTGTTGTACTGGACGTTTCAACGCTGCAGGGGTAAGTGGTGTTTCGTGCAGAAAGTGTATTAACCTTTTTGGCGCGGAGATTCAAACACTCAGCCTGCGCTGTACGCAGAAATATTGCAGCTTTATTTAGTGGTCATACGCATCTGAGTAGGTTGAGATACGTTCAAATGCCTGCCATAATATTATTTTCTAGAAAGATGAGGTAAAATTTTTATGCCGTGAAAGCACCCCTCCCTCCAAGTTTATTACGTTTATCTCACCATATATTTTTGATTCGCTAGATGACCACATTTTAGACCTAAGAATCACTAATAATACACTATGTGCCAAATACTGCACTAAACTCGTAATAAAGAATTTTTGTTTACGTCAGTTTCTCGGCCAGAATCAATAATTAAAGTATAGGTCGCGAAAGCAGTGGCCAACGGCTGAATGCGCATGCCCAAACCGAAAAGTGAGGAGGTTGCTAGACTCTGGCCAGCCGTGCATTCCTTCTTTTTTCACGAATTGCTATCCTCGCTACCCTACGTAATGTAAACAAATGCGGAATTGGCGAACGATCGCTCGCCCTGAGTTGTCGACAATAAAGTTGTTGCAACCAAATAGCATTGTTCACTGACAGCCAAAGGAGACAAGGCCTTATTCCACAAATGGGCCAAGTTATGCTGAAAGCTACCAACCCTCAAAGATCTGAAATTAAGTTTGAAGATTTTAATTGTTAAAGAAAAGTAGCTTTATCCTCTATTGGGAATATTTTATTTCTTGTTATTCTTTTACAATGATTTTCAATGGGTTATTTAATAGCGAGTAGTATAATTAATATTATTTTAAATTTTCTGTAGTTTTTGTTTTTACGCCTAAAGTTGGTCGCCCACTAGGCCGAACGGAACCGAAGCGAAGTTCGTCGGCGCTCATCTATCATATGGGCAATGCATGCTCGCTGCTGTTCTATCATATGAGCGATGCGTGGCTGTCGCGCTTCGCTTCGTTTCCGTTCGACCTAGTGGGCGACCACCTTATAATGGAACTAGGGTAAAGGACCCAATTACTGTCACCTTAAGCTATTTTACCTAAAATAACGAATAAACAAACGTTTAAGTAAAATAACTTAAGGTGACAGTAATTGAGTTGGGTGACAGTAATTGGGTCCTTTACCCTATAGCTTGGTAGTTTTACTTGTATAATGAAAGAGTTGATCTATGAGTTGGTAATTTTTTGTAAAATAAAGATCACAAAATTATGGGATTCGTACTGTGTTCAACCAATTTTTTTTTCATTTTCATGGTTGGCAGGTTACTGCATAACTTACCCCAAATATATTTCGTTCCTCCCTTCTCGAATCTTCTTCTAACTGTCACCACTGACCTGAAGATGCCTATCATCCGTATGGGGATACTTACTAGAATTCTTATTGTGGCTTGCAGAGTTACAATAACTAACCCAGAAACTTATTCAAGTGTGCAAAGCAATATTCTTGAGAATACAATTCACCCAATTTTTTCTGCTTACTCCAGCGAGTAACATTTCTGTATACTATATATTTCTAGCAAGAAGTACGGTAGGGCTTACAGTGGTTCTGTTTTAAAACTGGGAGATTTCAGTAGTATGTCGCTCGATTTGGCATTAACACTTCAACTGGCGTCGCACAGAGGTTCGAAATCGCGAAAATGAGAACTGAAGTCAAATTTTCAACCTCGTTAAAAATCAATGAAACTTCCCACAGAATTTTTTTAGAGTGCTTTGAAGACAGAGAAAAATGCATGTCTCAGAACGACCGCACTTTTTTCCTGAAATTATCATATTTTGCGCCATTATATTTTTGTGCCCATAACAAGTTAGTCAAATCTAGCTACGTAGTGGGTGCATAATTTTTTTGCAACAACTTGCTAATTTGAAAGTTATAACAATAAAATCTATTAAAGCCATGTGGAATCTTGAGTAAGTGATTATAATATTTATAAAGGTATTACTAATGGGTCAGCGTGGTTTTCCTGGCGAATATCATTTGAAATAGTGAAGCTAGGAATTATTCAGATTACGAATAATTAAACACAGTTTAACCCTTAGTATCATGATTTTTTTATTTTACCTAGAAAAATTCTTATCGGTCCATTCACTCTTTATCGTAAAAATAAGCAAAAAATTCCTAGTGTAACAATTTTTTGTATAAATGAAAAAATATGAATTTAACACAAGTGTTAAATCATGTATAAAGATACCTATATATTATAATATTAAGCCAATACTCGGTTTCGCAGAATATTAGATTAGTATTACATACATTATTATGTCCAACATCAAATTTATTCACAAAGGAAAACCGAAATAATTGAAAGAAAACTTAGCATTTACGTGGTATTTTCAGTGGTCCTGGCGAAATTAAGAGTTGTAATCAATAATATGAGACAGTGTATCACAGTAGAATTTCTACAGATGTATTTCTGCCCTAAGGACACTTGTTACATATGGTAATAGTAAAGTAACGCTTTAAAGTTCATGAAAATGACCCCAAATAGTGTGCATAATTTTTTCAATTCGTGTAACACGGGTGTTACACTATGATACTAAGGGTTAAATGACGTCGTGTTTGGATTTATCTTCGTCAGAAAAGCCACGCTCGTCTGCATTCTCATTGCAAAACAGCATTCTCATGAAAACCTAGTAGAAAATATAGAAATTTAAATTTTTATTAGTGTCGGCGTATAGTCAAAGCGTGGTTCAAGCTAGACAAAATTTTCTTAGTAGAAAGGGCCCCTCGGGAAGGTCTAACCGACTTGAAACGACATTTCGTTACACTTAAGGGCCACTCAAAGTGTTAACGTATCAAGTTGAGAGGACCCATTGGTTTAGTTTTAACAATGAGTACCTACCTACTGCTCAACCCCTTACATTTAAAAATATACACGGGCAGCCAGAAAACGATAACAGATATTTAAATGGGTCCAAAGAATGAACATGATGCAAGGTCATTTCGGAAGGTCATTGATATCTTTCTAAATGGTACCTAGTAGAGATGTACCGACCAGTGGCCGACTAGTCAGCGACTAATCGGTAAAAAAGGCCGATTGATCGACCCCCTTTTTGTGAATTTTTAACCATTTTTCTCTCTTTTTCTAACAAGTTTTATAATTTTTCTACTAAAGATGTACCGACTAGTGGCCGACTACAAGAGTTTATTTAATAGATGCACCAAGTGCACGCGATAAATATTCTTCTGGCGATGAGTGAAGACCTTAATCTTGGCATTGAATAAACTGTACGAGGGGGTGGCACTTGTCAATCAAGTATAGGTAATACAAACACTGCACGTGCATGCATTTTACTCTTTTCACTCATTATTTCTTCAACAGCTCCAGAGCAAGTATTTTAAAAACTGCATGAACCTTTGTCAGGGTCAATATGAAAATTTATAAACTATAAACTAGGGTAAAGGACCCAATTACTGGCAGCCAACCCAATTACTGTCACCATAAGCTATTTTACTTAAACGTTTATTTATTCGTTATTTTAAGTAAAATAGCTTAAGGTGACAGTAATTGGGTTGCGAGCCAGTAATTGGGTCCTTTACCCTAATTTTTAATAAAGATATGTACACGTGAAGCTCCCCTTAAAAACTTATAAAACATGGTTAGCTGAATTTAAGGGGTTACGCTTACAAGGGAACACCGCGAACCCGGACTCGACCGATTGGAACGCAACTTTGTGAGTTTTTAGAGTGACTGAAGACAAGAACAACGGTGTGTTTCATTTGTGCCCTATCGCCCTTTAAGGGGGTGAAAACTAATCTCAAACTCAAATTGGCACTGCCACTTTCTCGCGTATAACTCTCAAAGTACAACAGACAGGAAAAATGTTTCAAACAAAAGTTGAATGGTGCAATAAGCGCTGCAAACTTGGGTTAACAAACTTTTGAAAACAGTTTTTTTCGTTCAGGTATTTTCTTTAAACTCTTTTCAAAATTTTGTTAACGCAAGTTTGTAGCGCTTATTGCACCATTAAACTTTTGTTTGAAATTTTTTCTGTCTGTTGTACTTTGAGATTTATACGCGAAAAAGTGGAAGTACCAATTTCACATTGAGAGGTTGCACAAGGTTGCGTTGCAATCGGTGAGTCCGGGTTCGTGGTGTTCGCTTGTTAGTCAGGAGGTCGCAAAATGTGTAATTACTGCGAATTTTTTTCTCAAAACCCATAAAACTTTATTCAAAAGACTTTTTTTGTTTGAAAGGTAATGTATTTAGCTGCGGCTCTGAATTTTGGTGTTGAAAAATATTTATTAGTACCAAAGGTATTTACAATCTCCTAGATGCACTGTTCGATAGAGGGGGTTTGCGGTGACCACGATTACTCGGAAGTGGATTATCTAAAATCGAAACTTCAAAAAATGTAGTTAATATATTAAATTATAAAGCTCACATTCTTCGATTTAAAATTTCTCAGTTCAAGGTCCCGGCAAGGTCAGCTAAAAAGTTCGGGGGGGGGGGGGGGGCGGGCAGAAACATACGATTTCATTTAAGGACATGGAAACAAAATTATAAATTGCCCTTTTTAAATCAAAAAAGAAATTACTTTGGTATACATTTTATTGTACATATCTTCGAATCCAAAAAAGGTATTAAGGTAATTTCTTGTAATTCATCCTATATATTGTGTAATAATAATTCTGAGCAATATTAAATAATGATAAACATCCAAAAGATTGTGCAGTATTTCAATACATAACTTATTGCGTAGGTACATACACATGTACACTCATTAATTATCAGCGTGCTCTGTTTGATTTTTCGCTGGTGACTAACTTGTACGACAGTGTAGGAGTAGCAGATGCCACTCAAATATATTTCCAACTATTACTTATGTACATGCTTATACTCCACTTTTACCATTTTATTCGTGCCCTATTATCGTTATTTGTAGTTCATTTAAAACCATACCAATTGATATTAATCGGTTTCCCCGTGACACTATTCCACAAGTTCAATTCACTTTCTCTAATTTTCTTTTAGTCGCCATGACATATAAAATAAAAGATCTATTCGCTAATGAAAATTAATTGTCTGCCGCGACATGTTGAAAATTATTAACAAACGTATCCGCAAAAGTGGGAGAGAGGAAAAAAGATAGTTGCATGTTAGTTCGTAAAGGGTGATTACTCGAAAACAGGTGTGACTGTTTCACGTCCAGATGATACAAACGGCCCTGAATGTAACGCCAATTGCGAGCAAACAAACAGCTAAGCGTGGGCATACAAATCGCGTAGGTGTCCCTCCGCGACTACCTGGCTTTGGCCCAAGGGCATTTTACTTGTGCATTACGGAACGCGTGCACGTCGTCGATATCGCTCACGTTTTCGAACTTTTACCTGTACGAAGAGTGAGGCCACTTCGGAACTGTTGCGGGTCGAAACAAGGAAAAATCCATGTGCATTGTTACTTGTTACGTGAACCGTTGTCATTCGTAAGTAGAACGTACCAAGTTTTTATTATACGTCGCGTTTCGAATGGACATTAATTACAAGATTTCACCTTGGGGGGGGGGGGGGGGTATTCCTATGCAATGTAAATAACATTATAAGGCCAATGAATTTAAAATTCCCTCGCATATATTTATGTTTAAAAAAAAACTGTTCGCGCAATTATCGTTGTACTTATAACTTTAATAGCTGTCAATCTGAGAGAAATCTCCATCTCTACCGGAACAAAATATACATACAAACTGGTCACATTCTAAAGGAATTTTTTTACTTTTAAAAAATGTCGATTTTTTCCCTGTCGAAGTAGGAACTTAGCTTGAAGCACTTAATTTATATGTACCTACGTAAAGCTTATTATAAATATTAACAATAATGCTACATCATACGAAACGGTTAAACTGGCTCTAAAGATATAATTGATCTTCTCATGATGTTCTTACTCTAAATAATGGTTTAGATACTACATTTAATACTTTTATAAAATATACTGGAACCAATTTTGACCATCGCTTAAGTTAACAAAGATGTTCCGCTTACAAAACGTTTAACGTCTAGTTATAAAAAAATTCTAAGAAAAGAATCCCTTTTGGTCAGTTCACTCTGTACTCAGCTTACAGGAATTTCATCTTGGTTTGCCTTCGTTCCCTGTATGTGGCCTGTGTCACGGCCTAGGAATGTATCGAATTTCCAAGTTTGGAAACACTCCTGCCTCATAATTCCTGCTGTGACTTGGTCACGTACGTATATACGTACATATGTATGTGTGTACGCAATATCACGGTGCTCCGACTCTCACTGACATTATCCGTTCGTATAAAAAACAGCGTGCGAATAAATTTATTACAGCAAAAAATACACGCCAACTTGCGGATGAGTGTTGGTAAATGTTGAATGTAACACCGTGAAATTTGTTCGAATAAAATAACTATCAAATCAATCATAACAGTCGTAACTCTTTCTCCTTATGTTAATTGTGAAGCATCGAATCTAGTTTCACGAGTATTGGTTATTTTGCGTATATAATTTAAATTAAATGTTGCGAGTTACGTTTGTTTGCTGAAGTCGACTTGGGATTTCATGATATTTCGTAGCAAATTATTAGATTTTCAATAAATTCCATTGTATTTCGCAAGGCGTTTAAAAGTATACACGGGACTCTGTTGTGGCTGAATTTATGAAAAAGTAATAAAAGCGGAAGTCGCTGACTGACGTTGGGTCGCGTTCAACATAATTGTATCCTATGTCGTTGAACTCGTCTTGACAGCTGTTCCCATGTGGTAATAAAAAAGCTGCCTATTCACACTTGTAAAAATTATTTAAGCCACCAAGGGGCTTATTGAAATTAAAGCTTTTTCATTTGTTCACGTTTTTGGAACAACGAGAAATGGATACCAAAAAATGGGTACATGGCAAGTAAATTCTAACTTCCACCTATAAATTAGAAATTCTTTCATTTCTGAATCTTAAATCTAAACCTTAATTAACTTTTCTACTTTGGGAACGTATATTTTAGAGTTTTTTAATAATTTTTTTCTATTAGAAATATCGTGTTTGCCATCCAAACGTACTTATATATGTTATTGAAGTAGATTTATTGAACTTTTAAAAAACATTTTTTATTTCTATATATTCGTGCCAGGAGTCGTTCAGAGTTGCGTTGATTTTGAGCGTTCGGTCCATGTGCCTTCTACACCTTCTGCTATTCTACTGGATGAACGGTCGGTCAGAAATCGGAAAATAAAATTAATTTACAATCTAAATAAGTGTAGTTTCCATTTGAACCACAGATGATGAATTTGAACAGTAATTTTCAAAATGACGGCGGTCCAAAGCAAAGTAATACGAATTTCACCAAATTTTTACCATTTCAATCCCCAGAAGACAATAGAAAATGTCATTGGGGTTGAATAGCCATGGTTCACTCGAAAACTATACAGTGTTTTAACCGCATGTTCCAAGCTTCAACGCAATTGCGTCATTACTTTTTCTAAATCATAGCAGTAGTTCGAGAAAACATTTTTTTTAGAAGAACACGTTTAAAATTTACCTGAGTCGCTTAGATAGCCCGTACTATTGTTCGTGCAAACCTCTATAACTCGCTAATTTCAAGTTTTTCCCATAAAGCCTTCGGTGGGACATTTTTTGGACTATAAGGATCTAAATAAAGCCTCCAAAGAAATTGATTTTTTGAGCCGCCCCAAGTAGAAAACTTTGATTATATCATAGATTCTTTTTTATTTAATTATATCATAGATCAATCTCGGAAAAGAGTATACGAGAATAGCAAACAACGAATTCAAACTCTTCCATTTCAGATTCGGAGAGACCGAGGCTGGTTGTCCCAAGGGGTAGGTTGACTAATTGTTGATAACTTTGAACCGACATATGTTCTGTGGAGTTATTTTTATTAATAAATAAAGTTCCTATATACATAAGTAACTAGTTTTAAGTTGGTATGACTGGGGAACGAAAAAAACGCGGGTTGGTCGAGCGAAAGGAGAGACAGAGTGAACATGAGGGCATTGTAACCTATATATTTTTCTATAATTACATTTAATACATACTCTATCAAAAAGTGTGAAGTTATTGAAGAGACCCAACCACTATAGTTTTTCCTCCACAAATGGTAGAAGAGCGTGGTTACATAGTTTTTTTTCTTAACTAAAGAGTGTTTTGTGTGAGGATACTGGTCATAACCTAAAAAGAACACGTGTTGCGACCATGGCGGATCATTGGAATATAAGTGCGGTAGAACCACTGGACGACACAAACTACTTCCTGTGGCGAGAAAAGATAGAAGGGATACTGCGATCCAAAAAGCTATGGAAGAAAGTTATTGGAGTCAAACCACCGGAAAAACCAGAAGAGAATGAAGAAAATTATAATACCAAATATAAAGTGTGGAACGAATGGGATGATGACAATTATGCTGCCAGGACAATTATTCTCAACACGATGACTAAAGCACAACTGTTAAGATATAGTCAGGAGAGGAACGCAGATAAATTATGGTATTTAATAAAGAACAATATGGCAGCTGAAACCGAGCAACTGAGAGCCAGATCCTTAAGTGAGTTGTCGAACCTACGTATGAAAAAGGAGGAAAGTGTGGATACTTATATAAATAGAGCTGAGGCCCTTAAAAATCAATGTGTGCAGTTAGGTAAGCCTATTGAAGAATATGAACTAAGAATGTATGTTTTAAAGGGTTTGAAATCTGAGTTCGACCAAAATGTAAGAGTGTTAGAGTGCCAGAGAGATGTCAGCATCAACGATATTAGGTATACGCTGAAACAGGAAGAGCTGCGAAAAGAGAAGAGAAAAGAAGACAAAACTGTCAGAGAAAATGAAAATGTAAGAGAGGTAAGAGAAAGAACAAAAAGTGGAATATATTGCTACAACTGTGGAAAGAAAGGTCACATGGCAGACGAGTGTTATAGTAAAAAAAGGTGTTTTAACTGTCAAGGGTATGATCACATTGCAGCAGAATGTAAAAAGCCAAGAGGATTTGGATCAACACGAGGAAGAGGGCATCGAGGGAATCATCGAGGACATGGAAGAGGAAGAGGCAATGGAAATGGTCGTGGAAGAGGAGAAAAGATGATGCAGACAAACGAAGAGATGGTGGCAACGACAAGTGAGGAAACCTGTGTAAAAAGGGTGTTAGAACAAAATCATAAACAGATTGATAACCAAAGAGATGGAGACACTGAGTGGCTATTAGATTCTGGCACAACAAGCCATATGACAAGCAATGCAAAAATCTTTGACATGATAAATCAAGACAGAAGAGAGATAACCTTGGCGGACAAAGAAGGACGAAAGCTGATTTCTGATGGAATAGGAGAAGTTTTAATAAAACAGAAAGAAATTCACAACAGAGTCCGATTGAAAAATGTGTTGTGTGTTCCCGATTTGAACACAAATCTATTATCGGTGGCGAAGTTTACCGATTATGGATATAAAGTGGAATTTGATAAAAAAGGTGCACTGATATATAAGAAAAAGGGGGAAATACAAATGACAGCTGTGCGTGTAGGTAACGCTTATTATGTAAAATCAGATATAATGAGTGACGAACAAGCGTCAACGTTGAAAGAAGATGACATTTGGCACAGAAGACTCGGGCATGCAAACAGAAGAATCGTAGAAGAGATGAAAAATGAGGACCTGGTTATAGGGATGAAAGAATCAGACAAGATGAACGTACAATGTGAGTCGTGTATTGAGGGAAAGGCGTGTAGGAAAGTTCATCAAAGAATTGGAGACAGAAGAGCCAATGAATTAATGGAACTGTGGCACATGGACCTAATAGGGCCTATAAAGCCATCGACAAGAGGAAAAAAGAAATATATCTTCACAATAATCGATGATTACTCGAGAGTTATCTTTGTATCATTGTTACAAGAAAAGAGTGAAGCATCAAATGAACTAAAGAAATTAATTATATTAAAAGAAAATGAGACTGGGATGAATTTGAAGGGAATTCGATCTGATAATGGTGGAGAGTTCATTGGAAAAAACCTGAGAGGCTGGTTCGAATGGAAAGGCATTAGACATGAATTAACTCCGGCGAGAACGCCACAATGCAACGGAGTTGCAGAAAGAGGGAATAGAACGATAATAGAGATGACAAGAGCTATGCTTTCAGATTCCATGATGCCAATGGATTTTTGGGGAGAGGCTGTGTACACAACAGTACATATCAGAAATAGGATCAAATCAAGTGTGCATGGAAAAACACCATACGAAGTGTGGTATGGAAGAAAACCAAACATCAAATACATGAAAAGGTTTGGTTGTGTCGCATATATGCTAAATAAGGATGGGTCTAGAAAAAAATTCGAGCCAAAAACCACTAAAGGAATATTTGTGGGATATGCTGCTAATAATACGTATAGAATATATATTCCACAGAAAGGAAGAATACAGAGTGACTGTGATGTGAAATTCGATGAAAGTAGAAATGGGATAGAATTATTAAACAGTGAAGAAAGAGGGGAGTGTAAAAGCGAGGATGGTCTAGTAATAGTAGGATTAGATAGTGAGAACAAAGACAAAGAAACTGAACTTAATGTAGAAAGGAAAGAAAATGTTGAAGAAATGAGTGAAGCAGACGACAGCGATTATGTAGACGCAATTGAGAACGATTCTATTGAAGAAAATGACACCCACAGTGAAGAAGGAAATGAATTTGAAAGCAACGAAATTCATGAACAGGAAATAGAGATGAAAAGAAGAGGACGACCAAGAGGAACAACTACCGGAGTGATGCAACAACGAAGATCTCAAGCACAAGAGGAAGAAGAACAACAGGCTGATGAAATAAAACTTAGAAGATCTGAGAGGATAAAAGACAAGAATTTAGCAATGCTAATAATTGATGAAGTAATACCAAAGACTGTGCAACAAGCCAAAGAGTCAGAAAACTGGAGCAAGTGGAAACTGGCAATGGATGAAGAGATGAAGTCAATGGAAGAACATAAAGTATGGGAAATTATACCACGCCCAAAGGATAAGAAAACAATTAATTGTAAATGGATTTTTAACATAAAAGAAGATCCTAGCACAAGGGAGCGACGATACAAAGCACGTCTGGTGGCTATAGGGTGTGGACAGCGTCCAGGATTCGACTACGATGAGACGTTTGCCCCGGTTATCCGTACAGAAACGATCAGATTACTTTTTAGTATGAGCGCGGAAAAGAAGAGGAAGGTGCAAATTTACGATGTAAAAACTGCGTTTCTACATGGAATCTTAGAAGAGGAGATTTTAATGGAGTCACCGAAGGGATATGAAAGAAATGAAGGCAAAGTATGTAGATTAAAAAGGAGTATCTATGGACTCAAACAAGCAGGAAGGTGTTGGAACGAGTACATGACGGAGGTTTTTATAAACAATGGGCTATGTCAGTCATGCGAGGATCCATGTTTATTTTATAAAAAAGAAGGAAAAGAATTATTATATTGCGGTGTTCATGTAGACGACATAATAGTTGTATCAAGTAACAACGAAATTGAAGAAAAGTACATGAAAAAAATAGCAAGGGAGATGGATATAAAAAGCCTAGGTGAAGCAAAATATATACTGGGACTTCAAATTGAGCAAGAGAAAGGGTGTATACGTGTACATCAAGAAGATTATATCAATAAGGTGCTAGAAATGTACGGGATGCGGGAGTGCAATACATCTTCAAGTCCAATGGATGTAAACGTGAAAATGGATAATTATGAAACAAGCGGACGATGCATAAAGGAGGAATATCAAGAGCTCATGGGGAGACTTATGTTTTTGAGTGTGCATTCAAGACCAGACATTACATATGCACTCAGCTGTTTATCGCAGTTTAATAATGATCCTAGAGAGATACACATGACAGGATTAAAAAGAGTGCTGAGATATTTAAGAGGGACAATACACTATCGACTGACATTTGGAAACAAAAATTCAAGTGAGGGGATAGTGTGCGAAACTGATGCATCTTGGGATAAGACAAAAGACGCAAAATCTTTTTCGGGAATGTTAGTATACAGAAACAGTGATTTGATTCTTTGGAGGAGTAAGAAACAGAAAATAGTAGCATTGTCATCAACAGAAAGCGAACTAGAGGCGATGATGGAAGGAGTAAAAGAAGTAGTATGGACTGATAGATTGTTAAAAGAAATAGGAGATGGAAAAAAATTAAAACGAGAGATTAGATGTGATAGTTTGAATGTTGTTAAATTAGCAAATGGGGGTAATTTTAAGACTAAGTCGAAATTGCTGAATCGGAGATGTCACTTTATTAGGGAAGAAGTAAAAAAGGAGGACATACAAATATTTCATGTTCCAAGTAAGAGAATGAGGGCAGATTGTCTAACCAAAGCTTTAAGTGGGCCAAATCTATTTAAAAACGTAAGGGATTTCTTAGATACTGGTGATTAATAAAAACAAGAGGGCGGATTGTGGAGTTATTTTTATTAATAAATAAAGTTCCTATATACATAAGTAACTAGTTTTAAGTTGGTATGACTGGGGAACGAAAAAAACGCGGGTTGGTCGAGCGAAAGGAGAGACAGAGTGAACATGAGGGCATTGTAACCTATATATTTTTCTATAATTACATTTAATACATACTCTATCAAAAAGTGTGAAGTTATTGAAGAGACCCAACCACTATAGTTTTTCCTCCACATGTTCGACCCCGCGATCGCACGTTTTTTAACAGTTATCAGCGTTTGTCGAAAAATTGACTACGTAAGTAAATATTTTTTCTTAAAGATTTTATTTTTTCACGCTCTATATAGTTACAATAGAATAAATGTTAAAGGGCTACTTTAAAGTTTGTTTATTAGACGATCTATTGACATAGTATTTTTGTTTATCTTGTTTATAATCAGGTTTAAATTGTTATTTTGTTATTCATAACGCAATTTTTAATTTTTTGTTTAAAGGGTCTAGCCGGGTAAGCATAGGAAAAATGGCCCCAGCACCAATTTTTGTATTTATATGTACCAAATAATGTTCTTTACCTAAAAAAAAACACTAAAAGAGATTTCAGATCTCTATCCCCTCTCATTAGCGTGGTATCGGGATAACAACCCTAAACTTTACACTATGTTATAAATACATTATAATTAATGTTTAAGTTGAAAAAAATTTCAGCTTTTTATTAAAATATGAAAGAAAGAAATTAATATTTTATAATAAAACCACTCTTGTGACATTGTGTTATTTTATTACCACTGATTGTGAGATAAGTTACTAATAATCATGGGGCTGGTTGACCAGTATGGAAGGTGTTAGAAAAGCATTAAAATACCTTAATTGTTGTCACAATGAGTCGACATTAATAATTTAATCAGATAGCCAAATGTATGCCCTATCAAATATACTAGCCGGTTTAATGCTATTTCGCCCACATAATTTATTGAAAATCAAAAACTGAAAAACTGGCCTACCAACCCCGGTCTCCCCTACTTTTTAATAGCATTGGATACCTGTCGGTATGAATTCTGTATGAAAACTGTATGAACTGTATGTCGGTATGAAACCTGTATGTCTACAACATCAATAACGGAAACTTGTCAAATGGGACATCAAATGACAGAAGTATTCAATATTTTTTTCGACTACACATATCGATTCTACTATGTAAATGAACGAATCCTATGCGTCATGTGAATGGAACGTTTCAAAATCGAAAGCAAAAATCCTGAAACCTCTCGTTGATTCATACTCCTCCGTTTGTAGCATCAAAATATCTCGTACAACAGTCACATGTTTGAATCTGTAGTCTCATTTCTATGACAATATTCTTCAATTTCGCCATTCAATTAATACATAAAGAGGAAAAATAATGAAGCTAATACTGTATTCTGTTGCTTGATGAATAGAAATATTATTCAATTACGCAATTGCCACATGATATGCACAATTCCTATGAACTTCATTTCATACTTTAAAAGTTCCATATTTTATTCTTATTAGGTACTAACGAAAACAAATGTGTAACACAGGAGCTAGTATGTACCTACTTATAAATAATTATTGCCAAAGTCTGCAAATTAACATTAAGTCTAAATTGTCAAGATAAATTCTTTATTTCGAGAATTTGCACTAAATTAATGGACTACTTCACCTAATCACAATTACTATTATGAGAAATTAAAAATAAAAATATTAGTAAAATATTTTTTTTCTAGGATCATTCGTTTCCGAGAAAATTAGGTTTAAAAACATGTCTGATATGTGTGCACTTCGCTAAGAATTGGCAGAATGCAGCAGTGAATATGAACAAATGTGGATGAATCAGTTCTTGCGGAAGAATGGGTCGAAATTGCAAACAAATTTTCCATCAAACTACGCCTCGTTTTCGAGAAAATTAGTTTTGGAATTGGAATCAGTTTTCAATCAAGTGAGCACATACACGATTGATTTCAAAATCTATTTTTTTCAAAGCATGGTTCAAGAAAAATTATAATTGTAATTTCGACTTATTTTTGCAGATGGATTTGTTTCATCCGCGATTGTACAATATTTATTATTTCATTCTGCTAAGTTTTAACCCGGTGCGAGCATATCTGAAGAATTTTTTAACTTGATTTTTTCAAACCTAAGGGTCTCACAACAAAGCTTTATTTTGTATTTGCATTTAGAATTAAAAAAGTGCATTACATGTATTTTCTATTTAATATGTAAACAGATATAGCAATGCAACCAGAGGCAATAAAGCTATTCATTAAATCCTAAATGATTTAGTTTACTTGAGATTATTAAAAAAAAAACTGCATGCTATTCATAAACAAGTTTCACAAATTAACACTGAATTCCTATGCAACTGCCTTGCCAATTAAAATTCTAAATATTCTTGCCTCGGATTATTATAAATTAAAACACACATTCAATATTTTTCAGAGTTATGAGCTAACAGCGAATATCTTCAATGCAAGTGCGCATGCACGCATAAACTACAAGAATCAGTAATAGTAGCCACTATTTATATAGAAAATCAACGAATCAAGGATATATTTCTTCATAACACCAAAGTATAACACTTACCGAGAGCATGGTATGTCTCATTCTAGCGATCAAAATGGAGCTTATTGATACAACAGTAGCAAGATCAAAGTCGATAAAATTACAACCAACAATATTTCAATTCTGTAGCCAATCCAAAATGGTATTCTATATTATTGTTACGTACGCAGATTTTCGGGTGTCCGCAAAGCACGTGACCCGACGGGGTCACCGTTTCCTGCGGTGGTGTGATGCAACCGAGTTTTCTCCGAAAACCTAATATTCAATGAAGGCACTCATGTCCCCACCACTTTCTAGCCGAATTTCAGCGTATAAAAAGGGCCACGAATCCACACTCGAGGGCTCATTTCAAGTTTAGCACGTTTAGACGAAAGAGTCTTACAGGATCAAGTAACATTCTCCTTCAAGTATTAATTCAACTTAAGCCATACAGTACGCAGTATCGCTGATAGGCGTTGTAATTATTGAACTCTTTGAGACCTCCGCATTTCTCAGTGCGTCAAAACCGAGAGGTGGACTTAGGTACCGCGACAATTAAACACTGAAACAATTGTAAAAGGCTGAACTTGTAGAATATAATTACTTAGTTATTTCTAATTCGGAGTTCTTTTATTTAAATCAATCATCGTCTGAATTTCCTGTTTGAGATAAACCCACATTGATACTCATTTACCGCTCAAGGTGTAGGGTAAAGGACCCAATTACTAGCTCGCAACCCAATTACTGTCACCTTGAGCTATTTTACTTAAAATAACGAATAAATAAACGTTTAAGTAAAATAGCTTAAGGTGACAGTAATTGGGTTGGGAACCAGTAATTGGGTCATTTACCTTATCACATTATAAAGTTACGAGGTTAAACTAACATTCCTAGTGGCTCCCGGGGATACCAGAGTCCGGTTCGTTCACGATTTCCACCTTCCTAGTGACTCCCGGGGATACCAGACCCCGGTTTGTCCGCTACTAACAAACTCAAATAACCAAATTCAATCCTCGGCCTCGCAACCGCCACTCTCTTTGCCCTCAGCCTCGGCTCGTAACATTATAATTTGGGAATTAATTTTGTTATATCTAAAGATGAATAATGTAAAATTATGTTTGACAAGCTACAATGAATTAGAAGTTGAAATTGAGAAATCGAAACCAAAAAGAACTGGCACTTTTATGATATCTGCGCTTGTATAATTTAATAACTATTCTTTGTATTTACTTCTGTACTACTTAAAATAAGTAATGCAAGATTATGCTCAATATTCTGATTTAAATTAAAAGGTGATGTCATAATTGAAAACAAAATAATTATCAGCTCAGCGGTATGTATGTAGGTACAGGTGCGATTGTATGAAATAGGCAACTCATATCTATATATACTTAAATAAACACATGTATATATATTTGTATTGTACTTTAAGAATTGTTATTGTCTATTCACACAATATTAGCTAGTGTGAAGATAAGTTTAATATCTAATGTAAGTTAGGATATGAGTTTAAAAGTCAAAATGGGGAACAATCAAAGCATCTATACAAGGGCCTGTTGGTTTTTAATATTGGTAATTAGGCTATGAAAATGAGACACATATTATACTTTTTCTTATAGATTTATTCAGGACACTCGGAACGTCTGTTACGAACGAAATCTTTCTGCAGAATGAAATCATAAAGAGACCCGTCTAGCACGGACTCCATCAGTTGGTCGTGCTATCGCTTTAATCACTATAACATAAACATTACAGCCCTGTCCTCTCATTCATTCCAGAGCAGTAATCTAAAAGATAATTTTTGTATAAATAAACTTTCATTCGATAAACAAAACCAACACGCCTCCTCAAAAATTAATCGATTATATTAAAAAAAAATTTCCTTGTGTCCTTTCTGGGGCAAGTTACATATGGTCCAACATTTGTTGCGTAGGATCAGGGAAACCCAGAAAAACCTGATCAGACCATTAAGAAAACTATATCTACATATATGTATATAATTACAAACATTATTACTCATATCTATATATTATTCCAAACACATCCCAGCCCTGAATTCCAGGAATTTAACAGCTGGTAGTGGTTTCGTCAAAGCATCGGCCAACTGATTACCTGTAGGGATATATTTCAATTTTATTATATTTTTCTCAATCTGTTCTCTCGAGAAATGATATTTTATATCAATATGTTTTGATCTTTTGTGGTTAGTTGGATTGTTTGCTATGCTAATACAACCATTATTATCTTCATAAATAATAATTGGATTGGAAACATTTATTTCAATACTATCTGCTAATGATTTTAGCCACAATGCCTCTCTGACAGCTTCAAAAAGAGCCATGTATTCAGCTTCAGTCGATGAGGCTGCTACAGATGCTTGTCTTTTCGTGTTCCAGCATACTGGACAACGTTCAAATAATTTGAATAAGAAACCTGTAGTACTTCTTCTATCATTTTCATCGTTTCCGCCCCAATCAGAATCAACATAACCACTTAAAAGATCGTTATAATCACCTCGGACAAAAGTTAATTTAAGATCAATTGATCCTTTGAGATATCTGAGTACCCGTTTTAAGCATTGCCAGAGATCTTTGTTATTCTTATTTAGATATCTACTTAAAATATTAACAGCTGTGCTTAAATCAGGTCGAGTACATAACATTACATACATCAAACATCCGATAAGATTTCGACAAGGAGCATCAGTTTCCTCATCAGAGTTTAAAGCTACGTAATTTAATTTATTTTCGATAGGTGTACTCACAGGATTGCAGTCAGACATATTAAATTTACTTAAAATAGTTTTAATATATGCACTCTGACTCATAGTTATCCTATCTTTACTTCTTTCAATTTTTATCCCCAGAAAAAATTTGATATCTTTTAAATCTACCATGCAAAATTTATTCATCAAATAATATTTAAGATTATTCATTGCTTCAATATCAGCTGTGGCAATGACAAGGTCATCTACGTAAAGTACTACATATATACTTTTTGATATATCTCCTTTGTCTAAAATATAAATACATCTATCAACAGAGGAATTTCGAAAACCTTTATCTATAAGTGATTTTTCGAAAACTTCGAACCAGCATCTTGCTGCCTGCTTTAATCCATATAAGGCTTTGTTTAATCTACAAACTTGATTATCTCTACTTGCAACTCCCTCAGGAACTTTCATGTAGATTTCCTCTTTCAATATACCATTTAGAAATGCAGTTTTTACATCCATATGATGGACTAACAAATTAAATTGATTAGAGAACGCCATTATAAATCTGAAACTTGATATCCTTGCAACTGGTGCAAATGTTTCAGTATAATCCACTAAATACTGCTGGCTGAATCCTCGAGCAACAAGTCGAGCTTTATATTTTAGTGGATTTCCAAACTCGTCATTCTTTATTGCAAATACCCATTTACAATCAACGATATTCTTATTTTCAGGCTTTGATACTAGAGTCCAGGTATTATTAATTAAAAGAGAATTTATTTCATCCCTAATTGCTTGTTCCCACTGAACTCTATCATCTCTATTTTCAATTTCCTGATATGACGTTGGAATTTTGTAAATTAAAGATGGAGCACACATAAGGCAATCATCCAGCATATCGACTTCATTATAAGAAATTGGTGGACGATATTTAATCCTATCACTCCTTCTTCGCTCGGGAGATATTTGTCTTTTAGTTCGATTATTTTTAGATGAAGGTTTGTGTATATCTGTTTCAACTACAGATTTATTTAGTCCATGACTTAATTCGGTATTTTTATTAATTGCAACTTCTTTCGATTTCAATATATCTGATTTATTACTATCAGATTTATGATACGTTACTGATTTTGACCTCATGTCAGATGCATCAGTTTTAGGTTGTACTGATTTTGACCTCATGTCAGATGCATCAGTTTTAGGTTGTACTGATTTTGACCTCATGTCAGATGCATCAGTTTTAGGTTGTACTGATTTTGACCTCATGTCAGATGCATCAGTTTCAGGCTGTACTATTACGGGCCTGGATACCAAGAAATTAGTCTCATCTACTATAACATCTCGAACTACTACAAACTTTTCAGCTCCAACATCCCACACTTTATATCCATTTGGTTCGTACCCAACTAGAATGCCCTTCCAAGATTTTTCTTCAAATTTCGATTGTCTAGTTTTATTGTGTACATAAACGGTTGAACCAAAAATCTTTAAATATTTTAGCTGAGGCTTTTTATCATGCCACAATTCATATGGTGTTTTGAATTCTTTTAGAGCTTTAGTTGGCGTCAAATTAATTAAAAACGTGGCAGTAAGAACAGCTTCACCCCAAAAACATTTTTCTAAACAAGCTCCAGCTACCATTGCTCGAGCCTTCTCAGTTATTGTCCTTACCATACGTTCTGATACACCATTTAATTGTGGGGTTCTTGGAACTGTCAAGTGGTAGCTAATACCTTTTTCTACACAATACTCCTTCATCTCAGTCGACAAATATTCTCCGCCATTGTCACTATACAAATTGACAATTTTTAAATTGAAACGAGCTTCACTTTTTGCAGCATAGTCTCGAAAGACTGAAAACACATCTGATTTATGGGTAATCAAATATGTAACACAATAATGAGTGTGTTCATCAACAAAAAATACAAAATAATTTTTATTATTAACCGTCGAAGGAGTGATTGGACCACAAACATCCGTATGAACAATAAACAATGGTCGTTTTATATAACTCTTTTCTTTTGCTTTTCTAAATGGCAATCGTGCTTGTTTGCCATTTATACAAGCTTCACATAATTCATTGTTAACTATTACTTTTTCGATCTGCCCTATATCTTCAAACATTTGTTTAGCTTTTAATTCTAAAAATTTAGTTTTTCCAATATGACCTAACCGTTGATGCCACAATTCATAACTATCCTTTTCGGTACTATTTACTTGGACAATAGAATTTACTTCATTTGAATGAACTATAAACTCAATTCCTGTTAAATTATTTAGTTGTTTACCTGTCATTATAATATTTGCGTTTTTACTTATCTTGACGCCCTTGTCGTCGAAAGTGGTAGTCATTCCGGCCTGCTGTAGTCTTCGGACAGACATCAAATTGTAGGGCACATCACGACAATAATAGACATTGTCTATGGTCCCTTGGATACCCATGTTGGTGGTGACGTTCATCGTTCCCTTCTTCGTCGCAGTTATAAATGTTCCGTTCTTCGCCACGGAAATCTTTATTGGCACCTTCAGTTCGTTAAAATTTACAGCTAAATCTTCTCTGTTGGTGAGGTGATCGGAAGCTCCAGAATCAAGGAGAAAAGTAATTTTATTTTGAACATCGACTTCTGATTGAAAATCTCCAACCATAAATGCAAAACTTGAGACATTTGCTTCTGTCGATGGTTGAAGTACTTGTACCGTTTGAACGGTTTTAGTTTTCTCAGCATTCTGTTGTTGAAGTCCTCTTTTATAATAAAAGCAATCTTTCTTGACGTGACCCGTCCTTCCACAATGGTAACATTTTACCATAGATGATGACTTATACGGTTTGAACGACCGTGTCTTATTTTGTCCTCGATAACACTTCTTGGGCGGTCTCGGGTTTTCGACGTTTTGTCTCTTTGCAATATTGCCTTTATTTGCTTGAAGCACTTTTACACTCGTGTCACTGCTCTCGTTTCTCACTTTCACTTCATAATCAAGAAGTCTCGTTTTGACGAATCCTAATGTTAAATTGTCTTCAGATAGTGTTTCTATTGCAGTTATTACACCATCGTAGGATGTAGGCAAAGTTAATAATAAATGGGACACTTTGTCAGTTTCTTCCAACTTTGCACCCGCTGCCAATAGTTCCGAGATCAGATCGTCAAAAATTGTGAAGTGACTTATTAACGACGTATCACATTGTAATTTTAAACCTAATAATTTTTTTCGTAAGGCTAATTGCGTGGCAATGCTTTTGCGCTCATAAATAGCGTCCAAATTATACAACACTTGCCTAGCACTACTTTCTGTCTGAACAAAGCTAAGGAAAGAGTCTGATAAATATTCCACAATAATGTTTCTGGCAATTTTATCAGCTTTAATCCAGTCATCAGTCAACTTCTCTGGAATTTGATCATCGATAACTTTAATAACATCTAATTCAGTTAGCAAAGCACGAATTCTAAATTTCCACACACTATATTTTTCGCCGTTAAAGGCTTTAATGTTCCTTTTCATATTTAACTTCTCCATTGTCTTTTACAAGAAGTAACAGTCCCTTTTAACTAATGTCTTTACACGAAAAATCAAACTTTTCACTTTTTCACTTTTTCACTTTACATACGCAACTCACGACGTAACTGGGCCCATAACCTATTGGTAATTAGGCTATGAAAATGAGACACATATTATACTTTTTCTTATAGATTTATTCAGGACACTCGGAACGTCTGTTACGAACGAAATCTTTCTGCAGAATGAAATCATAAAGAGACCCGTCTAGCACGGACTCCATCAGTTGGTCGTGCTATCGCTTTAATCACTATAACATAAACATTACAGCCCTGTCCTCTCATTCATTCCAGAGCAGTAATCTAAAAGATAATTTTTGTATAAATAAACTTTCATTCGATAAACAAAACCAACATTTAAAAACAGGTTTAAAACCGTTTTTTTTATATATTTGTAAAATTCGAAAACCGATTTTTAAATTTAAAAAAGAAACGGTTTTATATACGAGAATTAATATGTAAAAATGAATTAATTATTTAATTAAAAACGTTAACATTTTGACTTGAAATCGCCTCGGCCACAAACATATTGTAGTAGGTAACAGTTTACTGTAAAACTAATCTTCATGAGTTCATATTGTCGGAAGAAAAATGGTAAATGAAATAAAGATTTATAATTTATGTTTTGTACGGATTGTAGTTATTTTAATTTTTTAATTTGGTTTTGTATGCAGTGTATTTTATTGTGTTATATTTTTGTAGATCCATAAATATTAAATGAACTCAAAGATTGTACGAATTTGTACCGATTTTAGTAATTTTAATTTTGTTTTATTTATTTGGTTTTGTATAGATAGAGTACCTACATTTTATTTTGTTAGAATTTTGTAATTCCATAAATATTAACAAGACTGATCAGTTTTAAAATACGTACAATTATTTATTTTCTATTTTAATTATATTTTTTTGTGAAATTTAGAAAAGCGGTTTTCTTTCGAAAATCGGTTTTTGTATAAACCCTAATCTATATCTATCACATAGCTTACTGTATTGCACATATAACTATAAGCTAATTTTTCTACCATCTGTAGATTTTGTTCGCCCTGTGAAAAAAGCTTAACCTATACGCTGTGCAGAATTGTCAATGTCCTGTTTATTAACCATACTCGCTGAACGCCCATAAACGTTTCCCGCACAAACAGTATGCACTGAACTCTGAAATAGAGTAGGGGGGCAAGTATTTCGACCAGGTTCCAACATCATGTAAGTCCAGCAGAAGAAAAAAAGAAAGAAATTAAAAGAAGGAAAAAGTGTAAATTTTTCTTAACTTTTTGTTTACCCGACAGTAAGTTCCTTGACTACCAGTATTCACTTTGGACTATAATTCTATCATAAAGTATTATTGACTTGATTTTTTGATGGTGTATTAGTGTTCCAAATGGTGAGATATAACAATAACATTTTTATGAAAACTAACCTTTTCACTATTATTATTATTTTTAATGCAATAGCATTTTTTGTTTCATACCTTAAGCAAAAAAAGTTTGACTACAGCTAATAAACAGATGCTCCACACTGCAATATGTACAGCTGCGATGAGAAAAGTGGTTCGAGGGGTGTGCGCGTCGGAATGTCCAATTTAAATCTCCGAACAGGAAAAGGAAGGGAGGCGTGCTACAAACTTCGAAGAATAAGAATTTCGAGATTTCGGGGAACGAAAGTCGATACGCGGAACAAGTATACCACTGTTGTTCGCGTGCCAAATGTGCAAACAAAAACAGGGGCAAATGCTAGTTAAGTAATCTATGCGCTCGAATTGCGGGACTATAACTCGAGTAAAAAACAAGTATTAATAGTCCAAATGAAAGCTGAAATTCAAGTAGGTATATCACTATCAATAAAGTAATTATTGCTCCCCTTCACTCGTATGATGATCGAATGGTATAACTGTTTAAAATTTTAACAACGATGTTTCTGAATTACGTTTGACGATTATCAGTCAGTATGACATTGCAGCTTCCATTGGTTACTTAGAATTTTAGGGCAACAGAAGGAAAATCGAAATGAAAGAAAGAATGAGTATTGAAAACGGAACGTTTTAACACATCAAAATCGAAAGAGTAATACCCTTGTAGCAGGGACTATTTTTAGGATTACCACTCAGTTGCATGTCGTTACACACCGGTTAGCCCCGTAAGATGGTTTACTTACACTGCGATCTACAGTTACGCATACACATTAATCTAGGCAACGTGGATACGTAAAATGGTGCACATGTGGACACAAGTTTTATACACATTTACAGCAAAGCATTAACTTCGATTTATTTTTAACGTTCGAATTATTTCAATTTTTACACAAGGTTGCTGCAATCGCAAGTGAACTCGATTAGAATGATTAATGTAACTACTGATCTTTAATCATAGAAAGGAAGTAGCATCTGAATTCCTGCATGTGTTCACACATTGTGAAATTCAATCTACAGTTTGTATGAATTCTGCGCACTGTTACGGAACACATGCATAAAAATCGTAGTATTTATTTTGCTGGAACATGTAGATAAATCATGTTTTCGAACTACTCCAATATTCTTTAATATTGTGCACCAATTTTGCCACGAATGTGTAAAGAGAAAGGAAAAATATAAATTTACTAGACATAATAAATTGAAATAGAAGTCATTAGCAAATTCAATGTTTCTATTATTAATATCAAATCAGGTAAAATTAACGAAAATATAATTTCTCGACGGAAAAAGAAATAATAGTCTTGTTTTCGCGTTAGACCTGATCGTGAGATTTCTCGAGTTTTTCACCGAGAGCGTGCGGCGGCCCTGGCGACTGGAATGCGGGCGCGGCGAGTCCTCAGTGTATGAATATACGCATACACATAATAGATACACACGCTCGAGAAACTTAAGGGGCGCTCACACGGGGACAACGTAACGTCAGAAATATTTCGCGTTCCCGCTTACCCACGTCGGCAGACATACGTACGTTTTATAACGATACAGCACCGCATTACGTTGCAGTCATTCGTTATTATTTTCATATAATGAACACCGCGCGTAAGAAGCACACGCGGCTTTGTACAATATCCCATTTAGCACGTGCTCGAATGCACAACAAATATGTATATACGTATAAAATGGCATACCTGTCTCTCGGATCGATCCACGTTGTTTTCCTCGTATTGTGATCAATGAAATACACTTTTCCATCGAAGTCTTGCGCGACGTCCCACCCTTCCGGAAGCGGTATCTCCCCATTCCGTCTCCTTGGCATATTTCACTGCGCTCTAAATCCATCCAAAATTCTCTATCACCGACTAGTCGACAGGCATGTGTCTCTGTGACTGCGAGCGCACACTAACCGCGCTACATACACGCTGAATTGACATACGAGAAAGAGAGATAGCCGATATATGTATAACAGAGATAAAGAGGGTCAGTCAAATGGTAAAAAAAAGAAGGCACGCAAAAGCTATACACACTGACATACAGTGGAATGGAAATAGAAAGGATGTATTGCAAATCACTGATTATATACATGCGCACATACGCGTGTGCGCGCGCACACAAGACACTATCAAGCATACTCGTACGAATGTACGCACACATGCGCTCTCTCTCTCTCTCTCTCTCTCTCTCTCTCTCTCACTCTCTCTCTCTCTCTCTCTCTCTCTCTCTCTCTCCAGGCTCACTCGCTCGCTCGCTCGCTAGTCCGCCATCATGAATACCTCATTATCATGAGCGGAGTGACGTCAGAGTCCCCGCCTTCAGATTCCTCTCGAGCGGAATTCCACCGTTAACATAGCTGGCTGCTGAAGAAAAGTCCACTGTTGGTATCTTGCCTTGAGACGGGTACCGTGGTTCTACATTTGCACGAGTGCGCGTATTGAGCCAGTTGCAGTATCGTAACACTTTTCTCTCAATCTCGCACTTGGTCACTTTGCGATTTTATTCAGAGAAAATATACAAATGACACAGCCTTTAAATTCTTTCTCCTACACCACAGAAACAACCGAATTCTGTAGAAAATACACTTTCACCCCTCCTGCCGTCTCACTCGTGCTTCACTCGAATTTACACTCTTATCCAGTATTTCTCAAGACCTTGATTTTACATCACGCCCGGTGTATTGCCTATACACCATTCGCTGATTTTAATCGTACCCTCAACACTTGTTACTTGCTTATTAACACTATCGAAAAACTGGTTCCTTTTACAAAATGTTTACACTCGTCGTGTCGGGCACTTATGAACGTGGTCGGAGCGCGCGTTTTGTCCAGATATCAATTCAAGTGTTGAAAAATAGTTCCAGCTAGTCACAGTCACGTCATTCCTTCTTTTTTTCGGCAAGAGCAGGAACAGCGAAGAGAGTTTCTCTGATCGGAGACGGGATAGTATCTACGTCTGCGACCCGCTTTAAGAAGCGCACGCTAATGCCGGTATTGTCGAGTACATTTCACCGCGCTCCCTTTTCCCTCTTGCAGCTAAACTTCCCATTCGTTAAGTGCAACAGGCATCGCAAATCGACGCGACACGTTTCTTTCGAGAAATGTCAGAACTCGCCTTTACGTCCCCCGCGCGCTATTTCACTCTGCTTTTACTTACACAATAGGACACTGTTACAATTGCCGCAAGACACTTTTACTTATTCGTGGATCGAATTGGACGTGACTTCGCAGGAATCGCACATTCTATAAAGTCCGCTGGTTCAAGTGCCAAGAATACGGGCAAACTACTCCTTCGTTTAGACGATGCTACAACCTCGCGCCAACTACAAGCATGTTGAGTGTTTGAAACATGCCACTGAACGTTCATACCGTGTGCGCTTAGCAATGCTTCTCGCTTACTCTCTCTTCCTCTTCGCCTTAACGCGTATACCGATGAGAACCGAATGTAATCCCCTCCCAGGCCTCCTACTCTCCTTCTTCCTCTATCTTTCTCTTGGCTTGCCCCTTCCAACGGCCAGAAGCTTCCGTGTCTCTGACCGCTGTGCACGAACGACGACGGGAACAGACGAACGCGATGCCCTTTCGATGGTTTCGCATATTTTCCGTTATGTTGCATTGGCGGCACCACCGTACAACTTCTAACGCAGGTGCACTCGAGACCGTTCAACATCCGGGACGAATGAGTAAATTGATGGTAATCCATCGGCGCCCCTGTCATTATAAGATTATAATGCCTTATAAGTTTCTCTGGTATGAGAACATATTGCTTTCTCTTTTTTCCTTCCTACTATTTTCATTAATGCTCAGCTTCTAAGAGTTGTCAAAACTCAATCGGGAACCTCGTGCACTTAATTACACGTAAATCTTTTACTATTAATCGATCTTGATACTTCGTTTAGCCGATGTGAATTGTACGATTCATGCAAGGAACAAATCATTTTTACAATTACAGAATCCGACTAGTTTGTCGTTTCTGCAGTGGAACTATTTTCTTTCCGGGATGTTCAAAATATATGTTCCACGAAATCTTTCCTATTAGTTTTGGAACGAGTAAACAATTTTAGTGGTAATAATTTTCATCCATTTTCTATTTCATTTGTTTTTGTGTCAACCAATAGAAGACGTATGGAAGTTGTACGAAATTGAAGAATGTTGTACTCCAGCTACCTATTCGATCGTGAATTCTTTTTTTCGCATGCGCAGTACTTACGTTTTTGACTATCGACGAGAATCATATGAACATTTTATGAAGTCCCTGAACTACTACCTACTGGAATGTATATATGCACAATCGGTTCAAAAATATCGTTCCAAGTACATACCACAAATGTACCCTTCCTAATCGTAATCCGACTTTGGGCCATGCGCAAACTTGGTGCGCATAAAATTATCATGCGGTCGACCGCTCTACGGTGAGAATGGGGAAGGTGGATAATACTGATGTAGATATTACAATAAAATTTATATTACACTAGCATGACTACTCGGCTTCGCCCGAAATTTAGATTCTGATTTCATAAAAAAAAATTTTATTTATATTTTTGTGGAAATAGTCACATTCATCTGGGTTGGCTAGGCATAATAAGCTGGGACATATTTCGGGACCACTGAGTTTATCGTTCGAAAGTTTTTAGGCAATAGACAAACACACAAACACTGCTTTATATATTAAAATTATTTCTACTGTATTTGTTAATTTGTTATAGATTTGAATATCCTCGTGTAATTGTACACTTTATGAGTCTATTATTCGCCCTGGTTGTAACAATAAACATAACTAAAAAAATAAGGAAAACAAACAAATTATTTAATTAAAAAAAACCGACTGCGAGTATGTTTTAAAATAATAATTAATTAAAGAAGAAACATACTTTGTTTCGCTTCGAGGTTCACGTGCGTACATTTTATGTAGTTGCACGCGTGGGTCGAGCTCGATTTTAATTCTATATAGCCTATGTTACTCGGACTGTTAAGCCGAATCTAATGCTACCTCATTTGTCAAAATCGGTCCAACTGTTGAAGCTCTAGCAGGGAACAGAGGAATTCTGATGGATACAAACATGACAGTCAAACACATTACCCTCCTTTTCGGCTGCACCGCAGTCAGGTAATTAAACAGATTTGACTACATATTACCTGTTAATTGTTAATACATAAACACTCTTCAATACTGGAATGATTTTGTATTAATTACATATAAATACAATAAGAGTTAACGTTAACATTTAAGTGTAAAGAATATTTCAAATAATTTAACTTTATAACAGTGGCGGATTTAGAGGGGGGGGGGGGGCGCGCCCCTCCTTCAAGGGAAAAATACTTATTTTAACTTAGCAATATGAGGGAAAATATGATAAATTGTTATTAAAAGAAACACTTTATCATTTAGCAGAAAAATATCGGAACGGTCCCAGGTTTATGTCTTACAAGGAGAGTATTTTAGGTGTCCGCCTCCGATCATTTTGATTTTTGGATATGTTATAGAGGACCCAAAAATAAGAAATACGTGTTTATTTATTTTTCCCCGTTTTGATATTTGGGGGGTGAAAACTGCGTTCAAAGTTAGGGTTGAAAAATCATTTTTGTGGAATATCTCGAGATTTTGAAAATCTAGTGAGTCAGTCATATTTCGCATTCAAAGACACAAAATTCGTCCATTGACACTATTCCCCTATCTCTAATAGTTCTCGAGATATTTCAGAAAAATGATTTTTCAACCCTAACTTTGAACGCAGTTTTCACCCCCCAAATATGAAAACGGGGAATAATAAAAAAACACGTATTTCTTATTTCTCGGTCCTCTATAACATATCCAAAAATCAAAATGATCGGAGGCGGACACCTAAAATATTCCCCTTGTTAGACCTACGCCCGCCCCTTCCCCCTTTCAAGAAAATCTTGGATTCGCCCCTGGCCCCCCTCCCCTTACCGAAAATCCCAAATCTGCCCCTGCTTTATAACTGAGAATTGCAGTTGATTTTGTACTGAATTGTTCTCTGTATTTATAGAATAGTGACTTTTAACGTGCATACAAACAGTAATGAATTAGTTTTTTGAGTTTCAAAGTTGTAATAAGAAATAGTAGTAATATAAACACAGTACATACCAAAATCAAAGAAATACTTTATCGTATAAGTAATAGTCAGAAATAATCATTTCAACCTTATATTTGTAATAATATTATTTAAAATAGAACAACTTAGGAACTGTTTCCCCTCTACTCAAGCTTCTTTCAATGGCAGTGGCGAATTTAACAGGGTGACCGATGAGCAGTTGCCACCTGGGCCCCTACATTATAGGCCCTCCAGGGTCAATATAAAAAAAAATTATGATTATGTCCAAAGCATATTTTTTTTCTATATTATTACACTGATCCCGTTTTTAGTAAACTACCGCTTTATTTTCTCTAAAAATAGGCCCCTGCTCAGAAGGCCCCCCTAGGGCCCTGTCTTAAAAAAATGATTGATCTATGGTTTTATCTAAGCTCCATATTTTTTCTCTATACTTTACTATACACTTACCCCATTTTAGTAAACTACCTGTTAATTTTCGCGGAAAAATGGGTCTCTCAGAACGTTTCCCACTTGGGACTTTTTTCTTAAATCCGCCACTGTTCAATGGTGTATATCAAAATATTAATATTACATTAATACCTTTTTCCCCTTGAATCATAACACATTTAAGTGTTGCAATAACATTTATAGTTTCTCCGTATGAAAGGTATACATTTAAAGTACATTTAGAATGTATAAGAGCAAGTGCATTAAATTTGTTTATTCCCTGCATAATTTTTTACAATAAAAACACATACTAATTTGATTTTTAGAGTTTGTAATTATCAACAATTGTAATCAAATACTTGTATTGACCTAGCGATTCACTATTTTATTATTTCAGTTTTTTCGTTTTGTTAATTCCATATTTTTCATTCTCTAAAGAAAAATACTTCTTTCGCAAGCTTAGAATTTTTATAGCAAATGATTAAGGGCATCCGGAGACTTTTCCGAGGGGGGGGGGGGGGCAACTTTGAGATGTTGATAAAGAAAAATGTACTCCTTTTATTTTTTTAACCCATTTTGTCGTGTCAATTTAATTAAAAACTTAAAACCGAAATTTAAAAATATTACCTTGTTTTTAGCATAAACTTAATAAAGATCAGTTTTGAAAAATAAGCGATTTTTTCTCAAAAGCCAGGGGCGACAACTCTCCCCTCTGCACGCCCCCCCCCCCCCCCCCCGGACGCACATAATTACATTCACCTGTAATTCAGTGTGCTCATAATAATATCATACAACACATAAATCTGTAAGCACGAAAACTAAATATGAAATTGCTCATAACCTCACAAAATACATCGAACCTAGCAAATACGGATGTATGCAAATTAAAGATACAAATGGATAAAACATGGATAAAGTGTCTTCATAACGCGAGGTTATAAATATACATTCTAATCTTCTAGACTCGAATGACTACCTATAATCTCGAAATTTACAAATTTGCTGTAGCAACGCAACGTTACGCTAGGATCTCCGAGTTGATAAAAAGTAAAACGTTAGAGTGCAAAATGATACGATAGTAACTAAAAATTTGTCATAGCACATTCATAACGCCATTCACTTCCACTTCCACCCACGAGCGGTCGACGGCATGGAAGGCACAATAATAATTTTATGCGCACCTAGTCCGCGCACAGTCCGAAGTCACAGCACGGCTGGTGGTGGTATTCCCCCGGGCATAGATCTGCGGTAGTTGGTACGATATTTTTCAGCCGAATGCTGTACGAACGTGGTCAATTGTACATTCGCATGTGTAACGTATAGTTACGCGCATACTTGCATACGCATGTCCGCGAGTGTTCTTTTTCCCATGCTGTGCGAAATACACGAGTCCCATGCGAACTGCAACACATGTAGGAGGTAGTGGTGGAATCTTATGTTGATGCCAATTTTATTTCTAGAAAGTAAACTTAGAGCCGACGCGAAGTTATAATGGCAACATCTGAGAGCGATGATTTTGAAAGCGCTGACGAAGAAATGAGCCACGACAAGCCTGCAAAACGAAGTACTCAGCAGTGGTGCTCGTCGGCGGCAATAGATTCAGAATCTGACGACGATACGGAATACATTCCGCGAATGCCATATGCAAATATGATTTGCGATAGAAAAATGGGCAGATATTCCTCCGAGGCGAGTATGTTTACAAGCGAGAAGAAACCTCGGAGAAACACAATAAAGGAAAATAAAGACATTGTTGAAGAAACGTGTAACAATGCAGAAGATAAACAATCAATTATTACTAATACCACAGAAAATTCCGAGGAAACTAAGGAACAGATAACAGACACAAGAGTCGCAGATGTCGAGGTAAACGAATCCGAAGAAAAGACAAGTTCGAAAAAAAGGAAAATTGGTGCAAGAGCCATGTCCAAGTCCACTGAGGAAGATCGTACTTTGCAAAAATTAGGTCCAAAAAAGTTAGGAACGAAGCTTACGCAAAGTAATGCTTGTACAACCGACACAGCTGATACGATAGGAGAGATTAGTAAAATTGACACGTTACCAAGAGAGGAAACAATTTTTTGTAACGAATCATTCGTGACAAACGAATTGACCGAATTAGATGTGCCGGAAGAAATGTTGTCGAACAAAAAGTTTAAAGAAGTATTTAAACCCGAAGGTTGGGAAGGACTTGGGAATGAAATCGAATTACCCGAGGAGCTGACGGAAGAGAAATTACAGCCTATATTGAAAAGATTATCTCTGGCGGGGGAGGAAGCGCAGAACTCTACCGGAGGATGGGGTTGGGGTACCTGGGGTGTAAATTCGTTAATCAATACAGCCAGTGCTGGTGTTTCTACGTTGACTAGTCATGTATCGCACGGACTGACGCTTTTGGAAGAATCTATTGCTGTATCTGAGGAACCTAAAGTCATTGAAATGGAAGGCGAAGAAAATTCTGTGACCAATGGTAGCATATTGTTTCCAAAATTTCTCACTTTATTTCCTTGATACCTTGCAAACGACAAATTAAATGACACTTGTATCCTTAAAATAAGTATGTTCCAAGACCTTGTAACAGTTATGAAATTTTCCAGTATTATACATTTGTTGCAATTAATTTCATTTCCAGAGAATAAGCCAGAGGAGTCTCCCGAAGAGCAACAGTCCTTTTTTGGATTTGGAAATTTTATATCAGGTGTATCGTCGATAACGAAACTGGTCGAATCGACTGGAAGCAAAGTTATGACTGGTGGGTTGGACACCTTGGAAGCCATTGGTAAGAAAACAATGGAAGTTTTACAGGAAGGTGACCCAGGCTTAAAGAAAAAGAGAGCTCTGTTTACGAATGAAACGGATGGGCCGAGTTTGTCGCAGATTCTTCAAGAATCCAAAGAAAGGGCGGAGAGTATCGAGAAAACGATCGAAGAAAAGCAACAGATGAGAAAAGTGCACTTTGAAAGCCTTTTCGACGATTACCAAGGTCTCGTCCACTTGGAAGCTTTGGAGATGTTGTCGAAACAGAGTACTATTAAAATACAACAACGTTTAATGAGCTTAGATACGGCTGAATTGAATTCTGTTGAAGAGACATTAGAAGAAGTGAAAGAATTATGTGATTTAGATGAAGACGATGAAAAGGAAGCAGATGTATTGGAGGAGGATTTAAGATCCAGGCTACAGGATGCTTCTAACAATCTTGCAATCAGTATTACCTTTACAAATTTTTTTAAAGTAATTTATATACTAGTGATATACTTACATATGCGTACAATTGTTCCCAGTTAACGCGATAAATTTACCTCGGTTACATTAACACAAAATCATCCTCAACTGTATTATTTTTTGCTTGGCGACCGAGCGCCCGGCTCTCGAGAATAGGGAACGGGAACAAACTGAGATAACGCTAGCCATCAAGAAGTGAAAATTTCATGTTCCGCATTTCCCATCGGGTCTTCACGAAAGTAACACCACTCGATTCCCTGTGTTCTTCCGTTTAAAAGACACCAAATGCCGTGTAAATCGGACTATAATTGACGTAAATTTAGTAGAGCGTCGAAAATCGAATTGTTCAGGGAATGAAGAATGCATGTACTTACTCATTTTATAACTATAGGAATTATGTACACCTAAATGTAATTATGTACATACATAATTATCATATACTTCCAAGATATGCAGGGATAGCGTTGATGCAACACTGGTTTGGATAATTGATGCTCCACTGTATAGAAAAATAATTTACCCAATTTCAGGCTATCTTCGTTAAAAATATTCTGATTTACATGATATTTGGTGTTTTTTAATCGAGAAAACACAAGGAATCGATTGGTGTCACTTTCGTGAAGATCCGATGACAAATGCGGAACTTGACATTTTCATATCTTAATGGCTAACGTTATCTGTTTCTTACCGTCCACTATTCTTCAGCTCCGAAAGCCATAAGACCAGTGAAGCGTGAAATCGGAGGTGTGAAATTCGCCTACTATTCCGAATGAAAGATATTCTCTGAACCGTGAGATTATCAACTTGACCGGGAACAATAGTATATGCACAGGGGAAGTCACCCACGATTGTACTTGCATCTAGTTTGTGGAAAGGAGTGTTTGCTTTAAAGGTAGGGCCGACGTGAACTTTTGCTGGGCCGAGTTCCAAATCTGTACGGGGCCAACAAAAACTCCTTTATATCTTCTGAATTTTATAATAATAAATATCTATGCATAGGACCTCGCGAAATTGACGATGAGCTGTCCGTGGACCGCGAAGCCGGGTAACCGCGCTGAAGCCGCCTCGCGCCGGCCCTGCTCAAAGAGACACATAAAATGATAACAATCACTTTTCTCAGCGTATCACTGTCTAAGTTTTCAAAGTTATGCGAAGTTTCAATGATCACGGTTCCATGTTTTCTTAAGCTTATGTTTTCTCAATCCAAGCTAACACTTTGCCAAAGACATTGTTGACATTTATGATAAGGATTATATTTATTAAGATGGTAATGCTGATTACAGCTCACCTGATTTTATGCTTAGGTTCTCTATAGTGATTAGGAGGAAACTAGTGTTGTATAAATGATTTTTTGAACGTTTCAAGTTCAACACTACATAAAACAGCTATTTCTTTTAAACATGAATTTCAAAAGAGAGCATACACTTGTTGGCAAGAACCGGAGTTGGGCATTATTCGACTAAATTGTTATTCGACTAACCATCGAATATAAATTTCGAATAAAGTGAAATTATTCGAAAATAACGAATAAGTTCTTAGTCGAATAAATTTTTATTCGTTATTCGAAGGACCTCCGTGGCGACTGTTGTCACGAATAAGCCGCTTCGGCTCGAGTCCAGTGATGCCAGATCGAGGACGGGTGCCCTCGAGAATTTCCCCCACCTCGCGCACACTGCGCCGGAGCAGCGCGTCCGTGAGTTGGACTCCGAAGCGCCGAGCTCACGGACACGCTGCTGCGGCGTAGTATGCGCGAGGTGGGGGAAATTCTCGAGGGCACCCGTCCCCGATCTGGTATTACTGCTCGAGTCCCGTGGCCCTTGGCCCGACCGGAAGGCTTCCGGCATAGGCCGAGTGCCTTCGGCAGTGGCCGAGGGCCTCTAGTTCTGACCCATGCTTATTCGTGTCGCTTAGTCGCCACGGGGGTCCTTCAAATAACGACTAAAAATGTATTCGATTATTATAATATATGTAAAAATGTATTCGATATTGAAATTTGTATTCGAGTTGGTTCGAATAAAAATTTAGTCGAATAAAAATGTATTCGACTAATGCCCAATTCTGGCAAGAACTAGGTAGTTACCAACGGACTAGCCCTAGTATTCGGTAAACGGAGAAATAGGCGATTTAAAAATTTGGGTTTCAACAGCATTTTCGCCAGAGCAGTCGTAATTTTCAGCTTCTGATACTATTCGAAATGCTTCCGAACGAAGACATAATTAATTTTTCATTTAATTTTAATAAGCGTTGCTCACAGAAAAATAAATTTTTCCTATTTTATATGACATTACGGAATACATTACCGCTACTAACTCCATTTCGCAAAAATGTGGGTTAGTCCGTTTTTGTTCTTAAGGAGAAATTTCAGTATCTACATATAAAAGTAACAAATAATAAATACCTAGCTGCATTACACATTATGCTTTACAATTAGAAGTTCATAAAGCATTTGCACACATCCAAATTCAAATTTTAATTCTGACGAGCACCGTGGAATTACAATGCAATTATTATAACTGTGCATGAAAATCAGTGTGTAATAATAGCAATTACTGATTGTAATAATGAAGCGATATTAAGAACAATTGCACATTTAATGGTTACAGCACTTTTGTATGCATATTATTTAAATGGTATAACATTGCTTTCATGGAAAAGTGTAATAAGAATATCTATTATTATTATTATTTGTATATATAAAGGAAGTCCTGACTGACTGAGTGACTGATTAACTCATCAACGATTAGCTCAAACCGTTTAACCTAGGAACGTGAAATTTGGAAGGTACATTGTTTTCATGACGTAGGCACCCACTAAGGAAGGATATTTGAAAATTCCATCCCTAAGGATGTGAAAAGGGGTAAAATGTATTTTCCTGGACTCTCTAGTATCTCTTAGGACCGATTAGATATCAACTTGGTTCTTACTCACAAAGATTACCCACACAAATGGCTAAAACCAAATTTCAGGATTTTTCCCTAACCAACCCCTAAGAGGGTGAAATGTATTTTGATGGATTCCTCAAAAACCTCTTAGGCTCGACTAGATAGATATCAACTTGGTTTTTACTTCGAAAGGTTACCCGCAAAAATGCCTGAAAATCAATTGCCGGATTTCACCCTAATCTACCCCTAAAGGGGTGGTGAAACGGAATGGAAATGTGTTTTCATGGAGTCCTTAATATCTCTTACTTAGGCCCGAAGCGAAGCGCGGGGTGTTCTGCTAGTTGTCAATTAATCTTATTTCCATTAATTCGGTTCTCCTCATTTCGATATGCACATCGAAATTCCACTGTACTGAAATTCCTTGGAATGAAAAATGTAAATATTTTTTTAAACATAAACAGGGAAGGGCATAATGGTGTGCGATTTTGTTGAGCAATTTAAAAATAAGAATGTGTTTAAACTTGCATTGGAGAGAAAGAGTACAAAATTGTGTAGCATACTTTTTCTCTTAAACTTTTTCGATACTTCGAAATAACGTGAACATTTGTAATTACAGTATTAGGTGACTCACCCTATATATGAATTGAGTAAAGCAGGTGTAGTATGTAAAGTGAATTTTTATTTTTAGATTTGGGAAGATTCTAAAACTTATCTTACACCACCTGTGAGACATAATGATCAAGAGGTATTGGAGCAAGCTGTATCTGTGCTGGCAAAATTCACAGCTTTCTCCGTAGAAAGATTTCACAAAATTGCCGAATTCCTTCTAATCAAAGAACACAGGACTACCGTGGACGAAGCTGACACATTAGTTCTTTTGGCACATATTTTCTCCAGTCAAACTGGAATACTAGCAAATGATTACTGTCATGCATTGAAAGTATTTTCTGAAACTTCGGACAAACCGAATGATGTTAATGGTAGTATAACAACGATTTATATGAAGGTAAGAAAACATGGTTGCATTATGTTAATTATACGAATGCCTGTTTGTAACAAGTCTTTTCTCTTCGGCAGGCTTCAAAAGCAAGTTCATATATTCAAGATGCTTTCAGACTGTTGATTCCCATTATACAAGTTGGTGCTATTTAATGGCCAATGCAAGTATTTTTTTGATAATAGTTATAACGAACCTTTTTTTTAAAGGAGATTTCTCCTTCTTTATCTTTATCTATATAGATAAAATAATTTATATTATTATGAATTAAAACAAAATAGGGATGGGTGTGAACCTAACTTTTAATTTCTCGAAACTCGAACCCGAATCTTTCCAGACTCGAAACTCTCGAAACTTGAAGTGCTTATTTTATTTTAAGAACTGAAGTGAACAAAATTTTTGCACAAATCTCTATTGACCATAGTTGAACAAACTGCAAACAAAAATATAACAATACGCAAATTCTTTATTCATTGTTTTCATAATTTTTCTTATTTGGGTTCCGAGAGTTTCGTATCACGAAAAAGTGCAACTCGAAACTTTCTCGGGTTTCGACGCTTCGAGAAACCCATCCCTAAAAAATATATATTATATAGTTATCGCTAGATGATATAATTAATAAAGATTAACAGAAATTTAATAAATGTATTATACACACAGGAGTTGTTCCAGTATGCACAACCTATTTCAGGCCTGGGATTTAAGTGAACGCGGCGGCCGATTTTCAGAGTCAACGCCTCTTTTCCCCCACCGCACGTCTTGGCCCCCGCGGCGGCCCAGGAGCTACGCGCGGTTCATATGGTACGGGCCTGAAGCGCTGGAAGCTCCTAGGCCGCCGCGGGGGCCAAGACGTGCGGTGGGGGAAAAGAGGCGTTGACTCTGAAAATCGGCCGCCGCGTTCACTTAAATCCCAGGCCTGACCTATTTCATGGATAAATTCAGTATTTATGTGTCACGAAGTAAATTTATGTAGAATTTAACCAACCATGTAATTTCTCTGATATTGCTTTCCAATTGTATCTATTTCAGTGCTTCGGTAATTCTGTTGGTAAATCGAAGTACCGAGTATAGCTAATTTTATTAAACTAGGGTAAAGGACCCAGTTACTGACACCTGACCAATTACTGTCACCTTAAGCTCTTTTACTTAAAATAACGAATAAATAAACGTTGTAAAGTGATACAACAAAAATAATTATGTATTTGAACCTATAATCTATACTATAGATTATATTCTATAGTTTGTTTATCCGTTATTTTAACTAAAATAGCTTAAGGTGACAGTAATTGGTCAGGTGTCAGTAACTGGGTCCTTTACCCTATTTTGTCTACGAACATACTACATCTACTGCCATCTTACAGTTCCATAAGTGCCGTTAGAATCCTTAAATTCATTTAAGTGAAGAAATAACATAATTAAAGCAAGACACCTATGTATAAAACATTTTTTAAACTCTATACTATGTTTACACACATTTACACTCAAGATGAAAGTGCTTATTCCGGGTACTGATGTCCACATAATAAAATATACCTACCTATAAAGTTGGACGAGTTGCTTTTTCAAAAATCATTCGATACAAACATTCAGTTTTTACTGATGTCTGATACTGTATGCTTCGCAAACAAAACTATCATTCTCGAACATACAGAATATATTTTTAAAACTATTCTAGATTATGAAAAATCTACAGGGTCAGCTACTCGTCGACTGAATTGTAATAATATTGGAATACATTCGAATGAAACTCATTATACCACTTTGTACAATATTTATCTAAACGTGTCCTCAGACAGGAAAATTTGTGACGCAATCATTGAAGACACTCCCTATAATTATCATTATACTTTGCGTTGTTGGTTCCGAGGTTTACTTGAATCTAAAATCCGCGTCATGGTTTCTGAAAATAAAACATTAAAGAAATCACAGAATAAGAAATTGCTTCGGATGGGCTTTTTTACTGTTTCAAAGTGTTGAATCTATTCTTCGAGGCGACCCGTGCCTTAGAACACATTTTGTATCGTCTTATAGTTTTGTTATTCTATAAAAAGAACAATATATTCTGTAGCAATGTCTAATTAATTAAATAATTTGCAAAATAACTGTGTATTTTTGAATATTGTTATCATTTCTTCACTGTGCACATGAAATACATTTATAATTTTAGACATACGTTAAATAAAAGAAAGTATATGTAGCGATAGTGAAGAAAATGTGGCATGCAAATATTTTCTTCTCGCGATAGAATGTGATTTGGTGTTAGATACAGATATTAATGCTACACGATATAATAAAATAGAAAGTAGAAAACAATATATTAAGCGCGACTCGGAGTGATACGAGAATAAATTTAGGCACAATTTAATGTTTTCCTCTTTTATTACCAACAGGGGGTTTTTGAAGTTGGAAACTCGAGCTTGATTCGCTTGTTGGTAAAGGTGCTGTAAGGTTTGATGGGGTATTAAAAGTCAAACTTGCAGTTGGTGGTTTCAATGATGTGCCTAGATTAATGTTAGTAGCAGATGATGTTGGTATTGTATTTCCCCAAACTGTAACAATATATACACTGAATTACTTTGAATCTATTTCACTGCACTAGCTTGACTTTTATAAAACAGGTAAAACTGTATATAAACTCAAGTAGATTGATATTGTCATCGAAAAATAACGTATTAGCAATAGCAACGATATTGGGAAGTTGAAGTATATCGTTGCAACGAACATTTACAGATTACCCATGAAATATTAGTAGAATCCTTATGCGTGATACAGATCCCATATATGTTAAATGTACCTTTCAGTTAATGCAAGCATCTTTTTTATAATCACGAGGACAACAGAAGCGGTTAAAGCACGTATACAATATGCAGCCATTTTTCAACAAATGCAGGTTTCGATTCGTTCATACTTTACTGCTTCCCGACGAAGTTTTGAAAAATGAAGGGAAACAACACTTTCGTACGTTAGTTATGTATGTTAGGTAAATAAGCTTCGAGCCCCTTCCCACGAGTGACAACACAAAAAGAAACTGAAGTATAAATTTAATACCTTACAAACTAAAATAGATCCCTTATTCTTTTCCTGTAAAGGTAAAATCAAAATCAAATCACAGAAATAAAAGACACGAGTTGAAGATATTTATAAACTAAACAGCGACAAAAAGCTCTAATATCTACTAAGAGGACATTATATGTTAGTTAAATCTACCTCATACTAAATCCACGCAAGACCTGAAGGTAGGAGATGTTTATGGGATAGTTGAAACAACGGAAAAACGTTGTTTTCGGGATTTTGTTTTTAATAAGGATATATTGACACTATAAGATCACATGACTTATTTACCTAATGTATTTCGTGTGTCATAACCCCCTGGTCTGTTAGAATTTAATACCGTCGATGAGAGGAAACTTTTATTTCCTGCAAAAATTAAGTATAAATGGGATATAGGGCATGAAATGTATTGGCTGTTATTCAACGATTATAGAAAAAGGTATCACCTGGTCCGAACGGAGTAGGGCCACTTGTAATTTTTCCAACATTGCTTCGAGACGCTCTCCCATCTACTTTAATGTCTTCGAACACGTTTGTATTATCCTTCAAGACGTACTTTCTGAAATTAAGGTACTGCTCCTTCTGCTGCTGTACCTTGGAATGTACTCCCTGCAATTTACCAGCGACGGCTACAAGAGACTCGTGAAGCTTACTCATAGCCATCGTCAATTCTGAAAACCAATCGCAAAGCATCGTCAAAACATCGTCAAAACATCGTCAAAACATCGTCTCTTTAAACTTAACTACAAGCAAGACATTACCTTGCGGTGTTAGAGTTTTTGGAGTCATCATGGTCTGAATATGCTTCTCTGTACTTTCGATTTGAGATCTAAATAACATCAAGTCGTGCTCAAAACTATCAACTAATTCCATGAAGAATAACAGCGGTGCATTATTTTCATATTGTAATCCTGGTGGAGTATCGTGAGTCCTTTGAGCTATTTCATGGTTCTGTAATGCTTTCGCCGTGTCTTGTTTCAATTTATCGGCGGAAGAACGATCTCGTTGGACAGACCCAGCTAACGTCGTTAAAATTTCCATCAATAACGCTGTGTCTTCGGCGCATCGATTTAACGGCCTCGCGGAACCTCTTGCTATATCCGAAGACAATACTTTTTGCTCCTTTACAAACTCCCTGGATTCAAAATTTGCGCTCAATCAATTCTGCTTGATTCTAACACATTTATCTCTTATGCGTTACGAAAAGTAGCACGTTTCATTTGTCTGACGAAGATTAGCATTCTGCTCATTCTGACCACGGAGAACAGAATGTTTCGATTTTGTTCTCGAAAAGTAGTATGTTTTTAAAGGTGACGCATTTCGGTCCTTTGCTGTGCAAAATAACACGGGTTGCCTTCAGTCGCGAAAAATAGCACGCCGAGGACCGTCATCGACGTCCAGTAAAGCTCAAGTTAAAGTTGAAACGCTCGACGAATAAAAAAACTGAATTTTATTCGTTATTCGAAATTTTTCTTTAAATAAACAGTTTCCGCATCTTTGACGAAATGTTGCCAAATAAACAGAATGACAAAAACTCCGAAGTCCGAGTCCGAATCACAAATAATAACAAATAATGACATTAGTGATGTTTACGAATACAAACATTGACAAATATGTGACGCAGTAACTTCAGAGTCTGAAGCTCAGACGGTTATAAGAGCAGCAATACTCAGCAATACTTACATACAATTTCTCTACTAGGGTAAAGGACCCAATTACTGTCACCTTCAGCTATTTTACTTAAAATAACGAATATATAAACGTTTAAGTAAAATAGCTTAAGGTGACAGTAATTGGTCAGGTGTCAGTAACTGGGTCCTTTACCCTACTCCTCGTAAGACAAATGAAACGTGCTGCTTTTCGTAACATATCGTATAATAGTTACTTGAATTTATCTATCGTCTGTATTAGTTCTGGTGGCCAAACATTGTCTTTCGCAGTGGCTGGACTATTAATGCCTTGCGAAAGACCTTTACTGCGTACAGATACATCTAAGCCTCCTAGTCCTTTACTTGTAGTAGTCGTGGTAGCGGCAGTAACGTTAGGTGGTTTCGCTCCTAACAAGCCACCACCGGTGTTCGATCCACCAAAAAGTAGCGCTGTGAACGTACACGCATATTCGTAATAATAATAATAATACGAAGAAGCAGAACGAACTTTATATTTAACATACTTGTGGTAGTAGGGGTGCCAAAGCTAACAGTTCCGGCTGCAGATGTACTAGATGGAGCGCCAAATGTTAAACTAGTGCTCGCTGCGGGTGTGCCAAAATTAAAGCCGCTGAATAGCGGCGCGCTAGTAGCTGGAGTTGGAAATAAGCTTGTAGTAGTAGTCGTGGTAGTTGTGTTTGATCCTAAAGCTAAACCACTTGGTTGTGTTTGCGGCGCGGTTGCAGGTGCGCTATTGAACCCGAAACTAAGGCCAGCCGTTGTTGTTTGCGTCGCAGATCCCCCAAAAGGTAGCGCGAGCGCTGGTGCGGTCGAGCCGAAAGGTGTACTAGTTAAATTGAAACCAGTCGCTGGTCTGAGAAATTGTAATGGATTATTAACGATCCAACGTATTTTGACAGTTTGTTATTCTGTCAGAAGATTTTGTTTAATTTTTTTTTAATTTTCTGATATAAGGGTTAGTTTATTATTAAACGCAAGATTACACATACTTCTGGCCGAATCCGAAACTCGTGTTGCTCGCTGGTGCAGGTGCTCCGAAATTAAACGTCGACATTCTTCCCAGATGAAATTAATAACATAAATAGATCGCGTTTCTCTGCTTTAAATACGAAATTATCGTGTGTATATAAGTTAAAGTGCGTTAAACTGGGTTTAAAGGTGCATTTTCATGCCGACGCTCGACCCTCGACGCTCGTTTTCAGCGTAAAAACCAGTCACGTGACCGGTCCACGTGACTTTCAGCGTCTTAGAGCATATAAACATGGAGGAAGCATGCAATAGGAAAAAATGTAGACGGCGATAGAAAGAGAAAGATATACAGGAGGGACAGACCCTTAGAGGAATAATAATTATATTCCTATACTTTACTAGAATAATTAGTAATTACCCATCAAAAATTAAATTAAGAGAAATTATAATAATTAGATATTTAATAATTATTACAATTTTAACACTAACTGTATACACATATTATTCCCCCACACCTGAATTTTATTTAAATAATAAGATTAACTCAACAAATATCTTTATTTATAAAATTTATCTCTATCCCCTTAATCTTATAACAACAGTCACAATTATAAACTTATTATATTGCTTAATCTTAACAATTAAAATATGTTCATCAAAATATTTACCCCTACGAAAAATTAACTATGAAAAAATCTAAATTTATCAGAATTATAAAGCATAATCCAACTATAAAAATTGCAAATAGATCTTTAATTAATTTACCTTCACCAATTCACTCTTTCTAGCGCCAGGGACTAGAAAGAGACGGTCTGTCCCTCCTGTATATCTTTCTCTTTCTATCGCCGTCTACATTTTTTCCTATTGCATGCTTCCTCCATGTTTATATGCTCTAAGTTCAGCGTCGACGTTCGTTTTGAGCGTCAAGGGTAAAGACCAATCACGTGACCGACGCTCAACCAATGAACGAGCGAGTCAACCAGAGTAAACGAGTCACGTGATCGGTCCACGCGACTTTTAGCGTCAAGGGGGAAAGCTAAACTGGGTTTAGTTTTTAGAGTGTCAAAACAAACGCCCAACGTCAGCAGGAAAATGCACCTTTAAGGTAAATTACGACGCTCAATCACGCTAAAGCTGCTATTGGCTGCTATTCAAAAGCGCCATCTTCGATACAAAGATATCCCGTTTAAATTGAACTTGTCATCGCAGAGCGCCAAACGCTGGTTACACTGCGCAGGCACCAATTCTTGTCTCTGTTTCTTGTAAATAACAATAAACAGATGAAACGTCTGTTTTGTAGATAAAAAAAATCAGTTTTTTCTCACAGTCAATATGAATTCTTCACATTGAACGTAACATCGATACGTCTAATTTGTATATTTGAAATGTTCCCGCGCCAATTTTGACAGTTCAGCGCGCAAATATTGAAATTTACTGTAAGACAGAAAAAATAATCTAATATTTTCATATCAAAATTAATTTTTAAAATTGAAACCTCACCAGTTGTTAGTTGTGAATATGTAAAATATATTCAATCTTGTTTGGATTTAAATGAAGATGGGAAAAGATTTATTGCTGATATTAACCCGCCGTGCGCGCACTGGGTCGTTTATGTTCGGGTAAATTGCCACTTTCCTTAAATTTCCTTCCGAATTTTTATTTTTCCTAATTGATCTTTTAAATATTTGTGAATACATCTTTTAAATAACGTGCTTCTTTGGGAATTTTTTCTAGAGAAGTCGATAAACTTTTATTATTAAACATTAGTCTATTGGAAAGAGTTATAAAACTTATGGAACTTATAGAATATAAGAATAAAAATTTCTCTACAACAGGAAGAGATATTTTGTTCACCGATATTAAAAAAGTTCTCAATCGTTGTAACAAATACTAAATACTATTCAATGGATAGTACTACAAGAATATTAAATAATTCTTACAGTTAAATTGATAGTCTGAATGTGTTATTTATATGCAATACTTACCTACGTAGATGTTTCAGAATCGTTATAATAAAAGTTCCATGAAAACAAGTTATATTAGAACGTTTATTAAAAAAGTTTTCACAAGATAAAGAAAAGTACTAAACTATTAGGTACGAGTTTTATTTAACAATATAATATCATATTCTTCAAATGTTTATTTAATAAAAGGTATGAAAATCATAATATAATTAATGGTTTAAATACGATAATGTATTATAGCTATAATACTATCACGCTGAATTGCAAAACATAAATAGTATAATAATACATAGATGTATATTCATATATTCTATTACTGAAATATAAATATTATATATTATATTAGAGATTTTCTATGTATTTCGGTTCATGTAAGTTATAAAAAAATGTTATTTAGGTATTATTCTTGACAAGTTCTCTTTTCCGTTCAATACTTCTTATGAAACCATTAATTACTTATGTTATGATTTTCATACCTTTTATTAAATAAACACATGAATAATATGATAGCATACAGTAATGCCCCGTTATGAGCCCGTTTTTCTCCCCCGTTGACAGCCCGACGACTATCCCCACCATTTCTTGGAATACAAATAAGTTCTTACAGAATTTTTTAAAAACAAGGGTTCGAGAACTTTTTCGATCCCTGGACTCAAAACCAATCACGTGACCGACGCTCAATCAACGAACAAGCGAGTCAGAGCAGGTGAGAGTGAACGAGCGTCTAGCGGAAAAACTAAACTGAGTTTAGCTTTTCTTCTTGATGCTTGTACTTGAAGAAAATATAAAAATCGAAAAATTGATCTTTCGAAAATTTCCAGGTAGGCCACCCCACTTAAGGGGGTATACCCGTTTGAACCCTTGGAAAATGTGTACATTTTGTGGTTTTTTTACTATCTTTACATAGTATCATGAACTACTAAAAAAAAAGTTTCAGTTAAAAATATATTCTTTTTGGGAAGTTATGCATACACATCCGAAAGTCTTTCGATTTTAGACGGCTAAACGGTGGCCATGAAAACAACTGTATGTCGTGTCTGAAATCAAAAACATTAAAATTTTCTTATAAAGTATGTCAATAGCTATCGTCCAACGAAGCCGATTTGGAAAATTTTGAAAAATAAAGAAATGGTGAGAGATCAAAGGTAAAGTTAGATTTATCTAAGAGAAAAATCCACCTTTTTTCTTTATAAATAATAAACGGGGAATCGGAATAAAAAAAGCCTTCGTTGGACAATGTGGAATCTTATTATGATTCTGCATGCAAAATTGGAAATGAATTGGTTGAACGTAGCGCGAGTTTTTAGGGCCACCGTAATGAAAAATATAGTTTCGCTGCGATCGGTCGAGCCGCCGCGTCGCGCCGCTCCCTGCTACCTGGGATGTTTCACTCAAATGCCTATAACTTCGTAAATTTTCCGAATTTTTACATCAGACCTGTTTTATACTATTTCTAAAACATCAATCTATGAAAATATGTAAACAGGCCACCGTAATGAAAAATGTAGTTCCGCTGCGATCGGTCGAGTTGCCGCGCATCGCCGTCCGGTGCTACCTGGATGGTTCCACTCAAATGCCTGTAACTTTGTCAGCCTTCCGAATTTTTACATCGGACTTGATTTATAATATTCTTTAAACATCAATCTATGAAAATATGTAAAACGAAAAAATCCGATTTTTGACACTTTCAACCGGTTAAACCCCCTTAAAGATCGGTTGTATATTAAAGTAGAGAATTGAATAAGTATCCGATAACATTTTCAGATTTTTTGAAAGTCAAAAACAGTAAAAAAAACAGCCATGGGCATAAACGATCCAGTGTGTCCACGGAGGGTGCGAAAATAAGTATACCCAAAGTGATCTAATAAGATCTTAAGAAGAAAATTCATATTTTAGTCATATTTTTCTTACGGGAAACTAAACAGAGAACTCTAGGTAATATTTCAATTTATTATTAAATGTGCCTACAGTATTGTATGATATAAATTAGGGGACAATACAATGTTTTTATCTCTTCCTAAAGTAGTAAATGTCTTCTTTGTATGTATGCGACAATGCTCTAATAATTATACATTTCATCTATAGGAGATGGGATCAATTCAACAAGGTTTGCCAAATCGGTACACACAGACTATCACAAAGTTGATTGCTGGTTCGGGTTCGTACATGGGCGTTTCTAAAATGATCACAGTTGCAAAGACTAAAGAAAACAGAGGTAAAATATTTTGCTCCTACTCATAAAATTTGCTTCCGACGTTTTCAGGTATCGCTTAAGTTTTTCGTTCTCACGATTTAGTAATTTCGAACATTTTTTACGTCAATATTTCAGTCTCATGTGAAACGAAGAAAGAAAGGAAATTGTACTTAACGTTTACGTACAGTTTAGAATACACCCCGTACATAGTATCCTTTACAGAGTATGAATCACATAATTATTGTAAAATGACACCTCCACGTTATACTCTGTAATTACAAATACATCGAGACACTGTATTCTTAATATTTTCCTTCGTATATTAAGAATATATTTCTAGGTACTTTGCAATGGCGTGCAATTATTATAAATACTCCATTCAATTTATATATAAGTATTAATAATGTCATGCAAAATGAATTGTAAACAATGGTTGACAATTTACAAAAATCGGGAAATTATTCGTTGACTCCAAATTGTTACATTTAACTCTTGCCGATAACTTGTGTTCTGTAAAACCTTGTAAATACTTATTTATAATACTCCGCTTTAAAGTTCAAAAATTCACTGTCGAAACGAAACTGCGCGCATCGCCAATATTTCTTTGACCACAACATATGTATTACTAATTTCGCTACATGTATTTCACGCACTAGACTTCATCATTTACTTGGCTTAAACACTGTTTTAACAGAAATATACAGGGTCGGCCAAAATTTGTGGTACAACCGAGAAGGGAGTAATTGTTCGCGCAAGAATTAATCGCAAATTTGCAATGAAACATTCTCACGTAGGCTCGTTTTCGAATAGATCAATTTTCTAGATCCGTTGAGCACAACAATCGGTTCCATTTAGGAAATTGATTTTTTCGGGAACGAAGCGTCGTATCAGAGGCTTCTATGGCGCTTTTTCAATTTATTTTATTACACGAAGGATTACCCCGTTTTCGGTTTCGCTACAAATTTTATTCTACCCTGTATAAGCATATGCAAGCAACTTACGTACATCATAAGCAGCTTATAACTTGATCAGTTTCACTCACACCTTAATGTAATAAATAATTCATTTTATATACAAATTGTATTCTTTTCTAAAATGTTGAAATTCACAAAAACAGTTTTCTAAAATATTCAAACACGCTTCTTTGTTCATCAGTAGTGTTGTGCATACTCAATCGTAATTGCTATTTCCAGAATAACGGTGGCACTTTTATATATTTTCACAGAATCCTTAATGTTTCAATAATCAAAATGCAAATGTTAAATATTCAAGTTACACCCATTATTCTGAGAATAACATCGAAGTCACAGGTGTCATACTTTAAAATGGAAATATTGTTTATAGATAATTTCTTCAGTGATTATACAATATTTAAAATAGAGTATTTTTGTTTTCTTCTTTTTTTTTACGGAAAATTTACTATATCATTATGACAACAGAATAGGGCTCTATGAAATCATTATTGATTACCTGTTCGTTTATAATGCTTTGCTATACTTTGGTATGTCATTAAATATTAATTTAAAACTTTTCATAAGCAACATCGCATAGACGCATGGTTTGTTTCATACGAAAAGAGAAAATCAAAAACTCTACTGCATCCAATACTATGATTCTCTGTTTCAGTGCACCGACGAAACTTATCGCGATTCAAATTTATCATTTTAAATGTAACAGTCGAGTTTGTTATGAGTAAAGTAATCGTAACGATTAAACTTATGTGACAACTTTCCCATATTCGTTAACAAAATGCACAACTTTAGATCGTTTTTATTTTACATTAAATGCTTTCTTTTTTAAACGAAGGCCACTTAACGCAAGATCTATTGCAATTATAATGATTATTTCTAAGAATAATCCTTTAAAGATTTGTTCCATTTTATAAAAATATTACATAAATTTTAGACGATGTATTATTAAGATAAGTTCGTAATTAAATTTGCTAAAATTCTGTCTAAACTTAGAAGAATTAATTTCCGCGAGTATAAACGCACTTTTTTATAATTTCATATGCTTTACATTACGAATTAATTATTTAAATAGTATCACAAGGCGCATGTGATTGGTTTTTGATATTTCTGTTAAGTAGCTTAAATAAACTAATACAAACTCTTAACCATTAGGCCACATTCAGACAACTAGAACCGTTTCTCTTTGAGATCAATAGGCATAAATAACTTTTCGTTATTATATTGTACAAGAAGCAAACTATAACACTTACAATAGTCGAATATAAGTGTCAGGAAAATCAAGTATATTAGGATGACAATACACAGAGCGTAAAAATACATGCAGTAATGTCAATATTCCATGTTTTTAATTAAGTAATCGAGAAACGGAAATGTAAGGAATGTTGCATTGTCTGTAATTGGTCAAACTTAAGTACTAATGCTAATAAATCTCACAATGTTTACGTCCAACTGAATAGCTCTATCCTTTTGTATTCAAACGAAACAAGTATATTCGTCATGGATAGGTATTTCATACACTGTCATCTGAAACAATATTTGTCTGCTGTCGCTACATTTATTAAAACATTTCTTAACTGTCGTTGTAATGACAAAAAACAGTATTAGCTGATCACAGCATTGAATATTGTCACGTCAGCATGTTCAATGTGTATAGAAAATATCAGATAAACTTTCTATCAGATTCGGGTCACCATAAAAGCAATGTTTCAGTACCACTCTTGTCATTATCCTTGATTTGTACATTGAAATATGGATCCTTACAGAGAATATGTATGCCGCACCAATAAAGATCAGGAATATTTTTTAGGGATATCGTAAATAAAAATAAAAAAGGATGTACATAAATTTACATGTGCGAGTCTTTCTTTTTTAATTATGATCTATAAAAAGTTTCAATTTACATATATATTAGATTACATTCTCTTTTGACTAATTTTATACAAAGTTAGGATTACTTTATAATATCGAGTGTAATTTACATATGCGTTGAAAAAAAAATTATCTCTCACTCAAACATAATGCATTAATATATTGTACATATTTATATACAGTACAGGGCATCTAGAAGTATACACTCGAATTTCTCTATTACATTTGAATTTGAGAAAAGTAACAGAAATGGAAGTTGCTCGGTTTGAAGTATAAATTTAATACAGTGAAAAGGTCATGGTTCTCACGTTCAAAGGTCGTCAGTGCTTTTCTTAACGAATCCATCTACATATTTCTTCCATATTTATGTGAACAAGGAATATGTATTTATCACTGTTAACTTAAACACATCACACGCATACTTGATGTTAAATACTACCTTGTATGTCTCACTGTTTCTTTGTGTGCGATTACCACTCTAGTATTAATCATTTAAGGACTATATCAAGCATCCCATGATGTGCGTGAGTAAACAATAAATATATAATTACATATTGTTAATTTTATTTTCAGCAAGAGGTGTAGGTGTATGCAACTGATTGGTCACATTATATCTATGCATGTTTATATAAATATGGATACGGTAATATAGACTGCATATTTATTAAAATGTAAGTAACTGTAAATAATATATAATTTAGAAAGCGAAAATCTACAACATTGTGTGTGTATATGTGTACAACGAATCATTGATTTGTTTTTTATATATTTGCCCTTGTCAATGAATTAACATAAGTGTATCGAGTAAGTTTAGTTCTCGATAGAAAGAAACAGTAATGCGCGTGATCCTTGAAAATTCAGAAAACTCTTGTTAGTTTTTCATAAGTTCAAATGCAATGAACATATTCAAATGTATATGTTTAGGTAACTGATTCTTGATAAACTCGATAAAAAAATTTAGAACGAAAAAACGAAGTGTCTATAGATATAAGATTCATACAAACTTTCTGCATTACTTGGAGGTATACAAGTAATATTAAAAAAAATTTCCCCGATTTTTATTAACGCTCTGTGTAGTACATACATGGAAAGAAAAATCTCATGTAAGCTAATACACATTGTACTCGATATATGTAATAAGTATGTCTGAAAATGTCGTTTGGAACAGCATTTAATAACAATGGCAAAAGCATTCAGTTCATTCTGAGTCATTATATAGATAGCGACGTTTAAAATCATTGTATAAGCAAACTGAAATCGTAAAGTTATGTATTGCAAAATTTATTACAAAGTCATAATATGAAAAATGTTAATTTTCTGTTTAAATAGAAAAGATACTCATGTATTTTATTACCCGAATATTATTTGTTTCATGAGTAGAACATATTTGTATCTACGATTTATTCATTCATAATTGCCGTATAAATAGCTGTTCCAATATCGTGATTGTAAACTGTACAAGACTTACAAAATTGATTAACATGTTAATTGTCACGCTTGCATATGCATAAAGTGTAAGATATTCGTTATAAAATAACTGAACGCGAGGAGCATGTAACAGTCAAGAGTATGATTTTGTTAGTAACTTGTTACAAAAATGCAGAACAGCAACTGAGGTGAAATAAATACATTGCATTGGCTGTCAGTAAACGAGTTAATATATATATTGTAAAACTTTCACGAGAGATCTTTGGTTCTGTAGGTACAGATTTGTCTCGAAAGAAGGTCTCCGACATTTGATCCCAAACCGTCGCCTTCTTTCGAGACAGGGAGCTTTTTCGGCCTGCCTTATCGCGCAGAATGAGAGAGACTGGGAATGAGCGCGACAGACTGGGAGCCCGTCTCGTTCATACGCAATCTGCCGTAAGGTTGGTTTAAGGTCTAAACACACATATCCGTTCCGTGTCAGTTCCGTGATCGCAAAAGGTATCGGTTGCTTGTTTGGAATGGAGCAGCACACACTTGTCAATTCCGTGAAATTCAACGGTCCCTCCGTACCATCAGTTCCGGATCGTCAGGATCAGTGTTAAAAAATATCGTTTGCGTGCTTTACAATGGAGCGGCGCACACTTGTCCGTGTCAGGGATGCAGCAGATGTCAGTGTAGAACCCCTATGCGTTCAGTGAAACTAAAATTTGGTTGCCAACGATATTTGGGCATTTGGACTGACGGAGTCCTGAAATCACGGAAAAGTGAAAGGGACGACCTTTTTCTATGACCGTGATGGGTTCTCAGGGCGAAGCTCTCGAACCACGCGCTTCGGGGGTCCTAGACCCTAGAGTCATAAAGCCAAGGACAGCAATAGGTCGCTCAGTAATGAAAATGGAAATTTCTATAATTAATATTAGATCGCCACACCTGTACCACCAATAGATTGCTGAAGTTTTTGCAATGAAAATGATACCAAACGTGATATAATTCTAATCATTTTTAATGATTGTAGTGAAGACCAGGCCTCCTAAACAGTGGTCAGTGACACGGAACTGACACGGAACTGATATGTGTGCGCAGACCTTTATACAGCCAACGAGGACGGGCCGGGGACAAGTCGAGCTCCGGACGGGTCCGAGATGCAACCTGTCGTGGCGTACTTATCCGCCGCAGCGGTGCCGGATTTTGTGCTCGCACACGTAGATAAATCAAACCTGAGCTGATAATGTTCTGTCATTACTTTTCAATGAGCTTTTGCAGTCTGATAGGGCTTCACATACAGCAGGTACTGATACGTGGTTTTCGTATTTTATGAGATACTCAATGTTAAATGAATTCCCAAGGAAAGCAATCGGACCTCACCGCAAATTCGTCGGTGGAGAAGGAATTCTCTACTTCTTGATTAAGTAGGATAGCAAAATGAACATCTGGTTCTCAGAAACTGCTTAGTTTGAAGGTAGGTATGCACGGAAATTTTTATCCAATCTCTTCGCAATGACAAAAACTGCACTTTGGGTGGTATTAATGCCAATATTATTAAAGTTCAGTGTCTGTCATATGACTCCTCTACGTGTCGCGAGCATAAAATCCAGAAACGTTACACTCTTCGACATGGCACGAACTCGGCCCGCCGTCTCAACGAGCGGCCGCCGAGCACGGGCCGAACGGTGAACGACGAGCCACCGAGTTTCCACCGAGGTCGGTGGCTCCTCGTTGTCCATAAGCTTATCATAGCTCGGCTCGTCCCTGGCCCGTCCCACGGCCGTCTGCAATAGAGGCCACCACCTACGATGTTGCAACACCGCATTTCGAACAATAACCATCAGTTCGTTGACTATGTTCCGACTGGTACCAGACGGCCGTGGTTGGACGAAAGGCTTCAGAAAGGACTGATGACAGCGTTGCCATTTTGGCAAGGTGGTGGCCTGTACTAGGGACGGCCGTGCCCGTCCTCGTTGGTTGTATAAACCGACCTTTATTCGCCGCGGCATCAACAGAAGAGGTGGAGGGGATAGCGAACAGCTTAATTCGAGACAGAAACACCGTTCTTCTTTCGAGACACTACTGTATGTGCTACGTTTATCTTTATCCTTCACAATCACCTCATGTAGGTATAACAATAACACAAATTTAGAGGAATAAACATATCTTAACGTGGTCAGTATTCAAAACCCTCATGCACAGTACAGTGGACGCTCGATAATGAGCCGCAGTCGGGGCTCTAGAGGCGGGGTTTTCTCAGAAGCGGCATATTAACGAGAGCCAATGTAACGCGCGCTCTCCCCATAACTCTCCTGTTTTCTTTTCCGTGATGGCTGCCCCCTACCAGAATACTCTTAAGGTGCGTCACACTGATGTGAGAAAAAGACAAAACACATTCACGTATATGTATTGCTTGCGAATGGCTTGCGAACTCCAGTGTGGAGGCACCATTAAGGGTTAGCATTCATTGGCTCGCTGAGCGTGAGAGAAAGGGAGGTGCACACACGCGTGCGAGTAATGCGTGTGAGCTGGGGCGTTCCTAACGGCACTTTAAACAGCGGCATATTATCCAGCGTCCACTGTATATGTATATAATACATCGTTTTCTTTTAAAATGTGGGTTCTGAATGTGGCCTTATGCATCTGAAACCAAGATCAGCATCTGATCGTGAGTCGCAAAAATTGAAAACATTTTGATCCATAATTATATCATATTCTAAGCAATTCCAAAAAGAGTGTGTATGTTTTTTTTTGCACACTATTAATGACTGTGACATTTCATTCTACGTATTGTTACTGTATAATCATTATGCTTTATCATTTCTTACGATGCTTATATGTTAAGTTGAGAAAATAATTCTTTTTTATATAATAAGCAATGTGTTTAATTTGTTCTTCCATAAATATTTAATTTCCCTTAAGTCTTCTTTATGGATCAATGTTCCCCATGAAAAATGGGAATTCAATAATTTAAATGGGAGCTTAATTTGCACGCAAGTTTTAAAGTATATTCATTTTCATTGGTATAACAAATTATCACTACCTAATTAAATAATAATAATAATAATAAAAAAGGACACAAGTCCTAATCACTGATTTCAGGACCAATGTATATTAATTATTGTATTACGTTCAATAGTGAGCTTGTCATAATGCTAAAAAATTTTCATACAATACGATTTGCTAGAAAGCACAAAGGGTGTTATAATTTCCGCGAAATTTATTCTGTTCTGAAATCTTTCTAGCTTACTTTGGTTTTAATAAATTTCTGGATATCACGAGTAAATAATAAACTCTCTTACTTGACAAACGATACTTTTACACATTGTTCTATTTGTTCTCAATCATACGCAAAACTCATTTGTTCACGTGATTAAACGAGGACTGTGTAAACCTTCGACTTGAGTGTCAATTTGAGGGCAATGCTGAGTATCTGGCGGACCCCAGTCATGTAAGTTCCCACTGTTAGCTAATCTGTGCGTAAGTCGATGTGCTATCGAGAAACCTCCACTACCTTCCAATTGAGTTAAGACTATGATGACTTGTCTAGAATTAATTCGTTACGTTCAATTGCTATAGATGGGTCGTTCGTAAAAATTGAACGAAAACAATGCTTTACCTGTGAAGTGGAGGAACACTATCGGCAGTTCTGAGCTGTCCTCTGGTGGAGACAACGTTATAGCTTTCATGGCAGTCACATTTTACATGAATCCATTTATTTACATGACGATTTTCTACCATTACTACAAGTCCAGCCCAACCTTTGGTTAAGTAATAAGCAGTCATACCCTCTCTTCCCTAAAAACGAATGTTTTATAATTGCCTCGTAATACGCGCAATAATTATTTACTCGGTCGCGTAAGGATCCTTACTTCGTGCCGCTGCCCCTTTGCTAGAGTTAAACTTATAATAGCATCAGCCAAGACAAATGCTGGCGGAGAAATTTGCTCAACTAAAAGTCGTTTTGAGCTATGAATGGCAAGGACATATTCAGGGTAACTGGAAGTGTCTTCCATTCCTGTATGCCAATGATTGAAAGCCAAACAGACAACAATGTACAAATCTCTTTCTAGCATTTTGTGACACCCAACAAATCCACGTACTTGTCGTTTGCTATGCTCTACCAGCCTTCCTACTTCTGGTGCCGCTGGGGACCGTGTGCGAAACACCACCACACACAAGTCCAACTGAGAACGTTGTGATTTTTCAGAATTCCTAAACGTGTATACAGCAATTGAATTATATCGAGCAGACAAGTCGAGCCGTTAAATGAAATTACATGAATGTAGTAGGATTCACCTCTGCCCTTCCTGGAATAATGTAAATTCCGTCTCCGTGGGTTCCAATACCGTTAGCAATACGCACGATAAGTGTCTGAGAGAAGATAAAGGAGGAAGGGTCCCGCGTAATCTAACTTCGCTCCATCCGACTCTAGTTTTACATATATCAATGCAATCGAAGTATTTCAACACGTCGTCGAAGGAAATCCAAAAGACACCGTCAGATGCACCATGTGGCATAAGCATTTCTCGTAATTGCGGTGTCCATATAGGACTATCGTCAGACCAGTCACCCTTCCAGCTGTAATGACCCCAAGGATTACGCAGTCTTAATAATCGTATTCCCTGTAAGATATATAACTCTTAAAGTATTTCCTTATAAAGTCTATCATAAATATAGATATTTGTGTTTGGTCCCTATTCGAATGTCGCAGGATATGTAAAGCGAAGGAGGAAACGTGGGAACACATGGTGGGAAGGTTCGAGACAGAAAGTGAAGAGGAGGAACGTATAGGAATTGGAGAAATATTGGATGACAGAAGGATAGATGGGAGTCGACAGGGAAGAGAACACGAAGGAGGAAAGTAAGGCAGGGATATAAGTAGAAGCAAGACAGCATGAAGGTCGATAAACGAATAATATAAAGGAAGATGCGAGTGAAACTGGGAGCAAGGAGCGAAGGAATAGGTGTAAACTTTAGCGTACAAGGTAACGTAAAAGATTAATAAATTACGAAATGATAATCGAAAGAAGTATTAAAGAGTTATTATATTATATATTCCTACCTGTACGTCTCGCACATCGAGAACAGAGTAGGCATGCCTAGAGAAAACAATGTTAAATTACGTGTCACGAGAAGCTGAGTATAAACATACTAAACAGCTACCCAGAGCACCACTGACGGGTCTAGGAGAAAAAGAAAAATCAAGTGACCCGCGCGCATTATTCTTGCGGAGTGTCCACTCGGTATTCGTTTATGTTGGGTAGAATACAGGGGCCAGAAATTTGTAAAAAAAGAAGTGGTCGGCAACAGGTTCGGATCATCCACAACTCCGCTCGGCTCTCCAAGTGGAAAGTTCCTGTTGCCCAAAACTGAGCCAGTTTTGCTCCAGGCAGCTGTACTTAATATTTCTTCAAATCTATCGAATTCACCTTGGTCTCAAACCTTTACGTTGATATTCTTCTTCGTCAACTTTCATATTACCACCTCCACAACTAGCACCCATTAAAAACATAGCTTGCCTAGACGATAAAAGTTGCGCCCATATTAAATCCCTATCAAGTTCATCTTCGCTTGGTAAAGCAGATGGTTGCAAAGGCACACTCTCACAAGGGGCGCCTGTAAGTGTTGCTAGACCTTCTATAGCGCGCCCGGATACTAAAGCTTCGTAGCAACCATGAATTTTTGCTACTGCCTTTTCAATTAATGGCACCCAAAGTTGTTTTCTTTTTGCCTATGTGTTTGAGTAAAATTATGAATGAAAATTAACAAATGATAAAACGGAGGACAATGTTAAAGAGAATCGAATGGTAGCATTTTCATCGTAACAGTTCGTAGCTTGAATATTTGCAAACAAAGGAAAAATAGAAAGCTCTTATTTGAATAAAAAAATTACGATTATGTACTTGAGACTAGAGTTGGGCATTAGTCGAATACAGTTTTATTCGACTAAATTTTTATTCGAACGAACTCGAATAAAGATTTCGAATAAAGTGTAGTTATTCGAGAATAACGAATACATTTTTAAGAATTTAGTCGAATAAAATTTTAGTCGTTTTTCGTTATTCGAAGGACCCCTGTGGCGACTAAGCGACACGAATAAGCATGGGTCAGAACTAGAGGCTCTCGGCCACTGCCGGAAGCCCTCCGGTCGGGCCGAGGGCCACGGAACTCGAGCCGAAGCGGCTTATTCGTGACAACAGTCGCCACAGAGGACCTTCGAATAACGAATAACGAATGACGACTAAAAATTTATTCGACTAAGAACTTATTCGTTATTTTCGAATAATTTCACTTTATTTGAAATTTGTATTCGAGTTCATCGAATAAAAACTTAGTCGACTAAAAATTTATTCGTTAGTCGCGAATAACTCCATTTTATTCGAAATTTGTATTCGAAGGTTAGTCGAATAACAATTTAGTCGAATAATGCCCAACTCTGCTTGAGACACAGAAATATCAAATGTGTTCCTCGCCACTCATTACAAGGACCGAGTAGTTACTGACACGAACTTTTCAAAGGTGTGTAACAGTCACAGCGTACATTTTGATCCGAAATCGCTCAACAAATTTAACGTTGTCCTTAATATCGATTGCAAAGAAGTTAACCTGAGAATATACTAGATGACCTCTCTTATCACAGGGTAACAAATCATCGACGAGTACTGTGGTCCATTTTCCATCTTTGCACAATCGTACTTGGTAAGCTCCTTCCGGGCAAGTCTCTCTCATCACTAGAACTCTTTTCACGAGCTCGTCACTTTCAGCTAAAACAGCTAAAGCTGAAAGTAACCAACAGTTTCCTAAAACACCTTGCGAGATATCAGAGGGCAACGGTGTTCTAAAAACAGCCCAAGGCAGTTTGGAATCGACAGTAGAATCAACATTGATTTGATGAGGCCTTCTCCATTGAACAACGTGGTTGTCTTTTGTTTCAGCTGGATTATAATACAAGGACTTTGGCGCTGGTGGAAATGAGTCATCGACAAAAGGTTCATTTGTCTATAAAATAAATGAATAATACAATAATATAATTACTTCGCACTATGTAGAGGGGCATTTTTAGACCTGAAGTTTAATTTTTTTTTCTATAGTAGCAGTGATACATCAGTTGCAATTCCATTTCTTTTTTAAATACAACCAATCAAATTTCATCTTTATTCTGCACGTAAAGAATGATAATGGAATAGAGGAATAGTTTGTAAAATATTCTTGTTCCTCGTAATGTTTACTATGAATCTATTTGTGATTGCGATAATAAATTATTTGCACATAAATATCAACTATTTTAATAATATCTGACAACAAACATAGCAGAACGTACTTGGAGAATTGTTTGGACAGTTATTACAGCAAATATAGTAGATTCTTGATGTAGAAAGACAATAAAAACAAATCGATTAATGTAAAAAAAAATATGTTTCATCCCACTTGTATTTTGTATGTACAATATCAGTCTATTCATGGGAAAAATAAAGTTATATAGAAAATTAGATTCTGCTACACTGCGTATCTCCTTTTACAGTCTTTTGTTTCCGTTTAAATAGTACAACTCCTCTGCATAAAGGAATTATCCTACACAATTATGAATCAATCAATATTACCTCTTTACAGTAACGAACAATTCGTTCCCATTTCTCCAGTGCTTCTCTTTCTTCAATTTGCCTTAAATTTTCCATAACTACGCTTTCTTGCCGTTGTATCGTGAGTGTACTTGTGCCAGATTCAATAATTCTAGGCCTGTCACCTGATAGTTGAGATAAGGTTTTTGAAATTTGGCACATTTCACAGATTCCATTTGTACTCTTATTTTCGTATGTGCACAGTTTACACTGCCACTAAAATAATTCACATATATTGTATATATCGAACTTACACGATGTGGATACGAAATAACCAGTAGCAAGGTATACGGACAATATTCGTTTTCGAAGTGATTAGTTATAAGTAAAAGAATCGTACTTGACCATGAGTGGGATCTTTAACTCTTGAATGTCTTTTATCTCCGACCGAAGAGCCATTTCTTCTCACAGAATTTCTGTGCCTCGGAGTAACGACCTTCGAATTCACAGGCGTCGTACAAAGTCTAGGACTCGGACTCCTCGATCCGAACACTCTACTTTCCCTGGGTACATCTAGAAAATCTGCTAATGTCTTACAAGCGTTACAGGTTTGTGCTGACAGCGGATTCCTTAACGTACACGATGGGCACACCCAGCTTTCACCTTTTCGTAACGTAGCGTCCTCTAAATGCATAATACTTCTAAGCTTCGAACCGCCGCATGCCTCGCACGTTGCTCTCGCAGCGGCATTCAATAGCGTGCATTTTTTGCAAGTCCATACCGGAGAAGGTGGATCGACCTGATCGTCTAAATCGGATTCTGCCGTGGCTAGCGTAGCGGTTTTTTGTGGGATGTATCTTACGCTATCTCTGGATACTACAATCGGAGACTGCGTATGCATCGAACAGCTCGTCCCATCTTTCGTGACGGTAATTAAGGTAGGCTGTGTCAGCGAAGGAGGCGATTGAAAAGATCCGCATATGTCGCACCCCGTCGACCATAGCGGATTATACGCGTAAGAACACTTTTGACAAGTCCACATACGTTTCAGCGAGCTTACGTTCGATACATCTCCAACAGGACTTGTCGCCTCGCTGTGTGCTTTTATGGGTACAAGGCCTAATTTATTGTTTTGTTTTTTTGGCAATGGCGGCGGTATATCGGGGTTGGTAATTCCAATGTAAGAATATCTTGGTCTCGTGTTAAAGCCAACAGAATGCGGCGGTACCGCAGGTGGCTCATCTTCGTTCAGACTTCTGCGATTTATAATTTTCTTCTGAGATACGTTCGTAACAGACTCGACGTCGGAAAACGATCGCCTGTAAGATAGCGGACCTGCAGAAGATAAAGCACGAGGTTCCCAAGCAGGTACACTGATAACTACTCCGCTACAAGGGGCTGGACTTCTAGGAGCTTCACATGCTTCGCATTGTTCTAGGCCAGGAGCATTGTCAAGGGTGCAATTGTCGCAACTCCAGAGAGCATCATCTTGTCGTGCTTCTGAGACTACTAGACTCGTTGGTCTTTGAATCGCATGGTCGGATAATTTATGCACAACAGAGCCATTAGATAAAGAGCGACTAACTTTAGATTTCACTCGCTCGTATATTGAAGGACTATGTCTTTTTGGTGAACGCTGAGAGGTATTATTAGTATTTGTATAAGAAAGTGTAGTAGACTCCATGGCTTCTATCGGTAGTAGGGTCCAGTCTTCTCTATCGACTTGCCTCCTTTCGCTACGACTTATGCTCGTTAATTGTGCCATATCTGCGGAACACAAATTAAATATTAAACAGCGGACGATACAACTTTCGCTCGTAACGCTTCCAAGTAACATCCAGCCTTACTCAGAATTTTTGCATCGTTCTCGGATGTATTCGTCGCGTTGGAACCATTCAAAATATTGGCCAAAAATTCAGACGCAACCTTCAGGCGACTTGTCTTGCGTAAATTTTGTTTTTTACTTTTACGAGCTCCGATTTGCCTTTTATCAGTTTCAAATATCGAACAGTCAGCATCACAAGCTGCACAAGTCAATGCAGAACTGCAACTGTTCTCTAATAAACAACGAACGCAAGTCCATTGTGTTATTAAGGAAGGTAAAGAAGAGGATCGTTTAATTGGCTCTTTTTTACAAGGCCTTCCGTTCCAGGAATCATGATGTACTTTTTTCGTGTGGTTATCGAGTGTAATTAAATTTTCCTGAAAGCTAGAAATGGGCGTAAAAAATACAACGGTTAATAAAAAAGCAACGGTCGATCCTTTTACATGCGACACAGAGGAGTAGGAAAGAATTAAAAAAGATACTTGAATTCCATTCTTTACAACGAGACTTGGACATCTTCGATAATTTATTATACACAAAAATCATAGCATGAATACACAAACATAAAACAGGATACGCATGAAAACATATGTTAATTTTATTAGTTGGTATAATTTAGATACATTGAAACGCGTTGTTACATTAATAACAAATGGCATGCCTGCATTTGTAGATGCAATAATATTTGTCATATCTACGTTTGCGCAGGTATGCAATAAACAAACATAACAAGACTTTGAAATTCAACTACCAAAGCTGTTAAAACAGCTATTGTATTCCCCTTATGTACGAATGATTTATAAATTCTGCGAATTCCTCGAAAGCAATTAGTGCTTCTAATAATAAACCACTTCAATGAAAGATGAAATAAATTTTATAACATAAAGAGTACATTATCGAAGAAATTGGGCGATGGTACTCGTAAAACATAAAAGTATCGTAGGAAATTTCGAACTCGCGATTTCATTACACTGTGTACAAACACGGGAGAAATCGAAGAAAGAGGGAGGCGGTGATGAGGGAGAGGAGAGGATGCCATGTAGAGGGACGAGTTAACAATATCCTCACCGATGTTTCAGATCGGTTTCGATGTGCTGATGAATTATCGGATGAGTGCCGTCCGCTGCTGGCTTGTTAAGACGAAACCGCGGCGGAGGAGTTGGCGGGACAGACACTGAAAACGATTCACTGTCCTCTTCGTCCCGTTTCCTTCCCTCCCCCCCTTGCTTTGGAATTGCTTCGCACCTAAAGCTCAGATCGTGCCTAAAGTTTGCCTTCTCATCACTCCTGAGCCGAGTAAGGCCGCACCTGGCGCATCGCGTGCTCTCTGTTGGATTTATCAGAGCGCACTCCGAGCAATGCCACTGCAGCACCGATGCGATCGAGCCCATTCTCTACGCGTAGTCATGGCTCCTTCGCTCAGAGGATCACTGACTTCTTTAGCCACGATCCCTTTATTAACAAAAACCACCACACCTCTACGCGGACACGAGGATCAACGATATCGTAAAATACCTTCCGAGAGAATTCCTTTTGACCGCGGCGATTGCCCGCCGTTCTTTGTCATATGTTCCAAGACGGCCATCTTTTCTAACCCCTTCCTTCTGTTCATCCAATGCTTTTATTCCGCCTTTTCCTTTTCTCCTCCTTCACGTTGACGTTTTGCTACACAGCGAAAACACAAATGTACATTCGTAATATCGGTTTGTCTACGCTTCTCTTCCCTCTCACTTTCTATGCATCCTTTTATTTCGTACGATTCATCTTCACAATTTCTTGCCTTCCAGCACCCTCGAACTTATACATGTGTGCACGGTCGATAACTTAATTTGCCGTTTATGTAAAGACAAAGTTTAACAGAACGAAACGTCAATTACGAACGGGGTAGACATCTGTATGTATATATGCACGACTGTTTCTGGGCTCTCGTTGTGTTGACCACACGGGCTCCGACACAGGGCTGTATAATGTGTATTGATGTAACAATCGTGGCTCGTCAATGTATAAATTCTTTTAATATTTATTTAGACCTTGTACTTTGTATGATATCTTCTTAATGGTGCTGTTTTTGAATAAGAGAAGTTTGTGTTCGAGAAATTTAATTTTGGATTAATATTTCATTTATATTTCAAGTATTTAAACATTTGGTAAGTATTACAGACATTTCGAATAGTAAAATAACTTCACAATATATTTTTTATATTCATACATCCACATTTGTTATTTTACTAGATGTAGGATGAGATAAAGCTGATATTTTAGGTCTGAACGTCCATGGCTTGATTTGTGAAAATGGACATCTTTAAAACGTTTTCTGGATGTTTTTAAGACGTTTCCTGAAAACGGTTTAAAGACGTATTTTGCAAACGTTTTTAAGACGTTCAGAACGTCTGGTCTGGACGTTTTTAAAACGTTTTTGTGCTATTTGGGTATAACGAAGATTCGTAAAGACATGTTTATTTCTCAACTGATATTTTAAAGAAATTTTATTCAGTATGTTGGTTCGCGTTAGTTACATATGAAATTTTATATACTGTGCTCCGATGGAAAGATGAAACCCGAAATGTCAGGGGGGCGAGAGGGGTTCTTCGCTCGCATTGGCTCCCGCTGCCTGTGCCCCGTTTCCTTACTTTGTATTCGTCGACGTTGTCGCGCCAGCCAATAGGGATATACTATTCGGGCCCTGATTCGGACCCTAGAGTTTCTCGAGTCTCATCTTTCCATCGGAGCACAGTAGTTATGATTACAAGTATTTCAATTTCTTTAAATATGTTACTGGTTTGGGCAAGTTGTGTAAGGTACTCCGATTCCTGGATAGATCGTCTTAGCAAGTAGACAAAGAAAAACACATCTTGATAGATAAGAGTACAAATTTATAATAACAAAAATCAATGCACAATAAATCACTATAAAACGATAGTAACATAAAAATATGTATAATAAAAGAACATTGAAACATATTGCACTCACAACCAAATTCACGCATTCCTTAAATTAAATAATCGCGCACAAACCACGCAAGCGTACCATTTCCATACTAAAACCCTACAGTTGTTATGCACAATAGCGACATCTATGGGAAAAAGGTATTCTCATCGCCATAAGAAAATTATAAGCACGGTTATATCACCGAGTCCCTGTGGCGCAGAGGATAGCGCGTTGGACTTCTAATCCAAAGGTCGTGGGTTCGATCCCCACCAGGGATGTTTTGTTGAAAGCTTAAACCCACCGGGGTTGGTTTTTATTTGAAAACTACACGGTGGTGCTTTTTTTCTTATCTTGTGCATGTATAGTTTCAGAATGTACAATTAACAGCTGTAGGAAGGGGGGAATTACTTAAAAATTTTGTTTCAAGGCCTAGTTATTTTTGTGGTGGTTATTCTACGGTCAAATTATTTATGTGATAGAGGCACGTGTCATACGGGCCATTCCACGACACGCGATTGCTTTTGTATCTCGGTCAGGGATTTGGATTATATTTAAATATATTTTAGACCATATAAAGTTAGGGGCGGGAGGGGGGGGGGGGGTAAGTCATCATATTTCTAGTTTCGAAATTGTTTAAGGAATCCAAGTTCTCAAAGTTTACAGTTGAAAGTTTACGCTAATACGGACTTCCATATTTTCTTTATCATTTTTTTTTAATCATTAAGGGTGAATCTCTGAATAATTTTTTGTAGCCCAAAAAATGTTTTCTGCAACGCAAAAATAATGAAAATATGTAGGTATATACGTATCACCAGTCGTATAAAGTTAGAACACGCCTAGGGGAGGTAGAAGGAAACTTTAAAAAGTTTGGTGAAATATTTTTAGATCTTTAAAAACTGGATTTTGTACTGAAGACTGTCAATGGAGAATTAATTTATAATTTGTGTACTGTGAACTGATTTTTCGTTTTAACTAAAAAATTATTTAGAAACTTCGAACCTTCTCGAGTAAGATGAACCGAAAGTCTGTGAAGGCAATTAATTAAAAAATTAGACAAAATGTACATACACATATTCAGTATTTCAAGCTGTGCTTTATGCAAACTTATGTGAGAAGTGTTGCTACAATAATCACAATATGTACTCCCATAACAATAGTAACAAAAATAATGTAATATAGGGTAGATGTCCCAATTACTGCCACTTTATTTATTTTATGTAATAAAAACGTAACGTATAAAAAAATGTACAAAATATGTTATATTTAAACGGAGATTCTGATTTACATAAAAATAAAACAAATAAAAAAATAAAAAAATCATACGGACAAGACGATTTTTGAGGTGACAGTTATAGGTACACTAGGATCGCTCGGGAATTTTAATTAATTATTAATAAATTCTTCATATTTAATTCATAAAACTATTTTTTTTAATAAAAGAGATGTTAAATAATATTATGTTTCAAACTAAGACGATTTTTAGGTTAAACAACACGTGAAATGATTAAATGAAGTTAAGTTATAAGCTTAAGGTGGCAGTAATTGGGACATCTACCCTAGTTCCAATTGAAGTGAAGTCAACTGATTCAAAGCCACGTGGCTCTTAAGGGGGTAGACACGGGTAATGCAGCGCGCTGTATACCGACACAATCTGGCCCAAAACATGGGTTTAGTAGGATACGTTTAACGTCATTATATGAGCGAAATTTGGGCTGGGCGAGGTCTTATTCGAAAGAGGAAGGTTCAGTACAACACGCTCTGGCCATGGTTCGACGAGATTTTGTTGATATGTAATAATATGAGTGACCAAAGTAGAGAAAAAATGGACAAAATACACTCGCAGATTCCAAGTATTTTTAGGTCACTATAAGAGTTTTGTGACTCAAACGATGTCTAGAGCGTGTTGCATTGAACCTTCCTCTTTCGAATGAGACCTCGCCCAGCCCAAAATTCGCTCATATAATGACGTTAAACGTATCCTACTAAACCCATGTTTTAGGTTAGATTGTCGGTATTACAGCGCGGTGCATCGCCTGTGTCACGTGACGTGTCTACCCCCTTAATGTAACGTGTTTGTTTCTGAAAGAACTGTTAGAGGTTTTCTGGAATCCGAGGAGATAATAAAAAATTAGTTAACACTTGATTATGATATTAACGCCTCTTCGACAATTATACCACAGACGCGGTATGAAACTATACCTCTATACCTCGTCTGTGGTGGGATTATTTTGGCATGCAATCAATATGCTTCTATCGCACTATTCTTTACACATGATTTTGTACGTATATACATATGCATGTGGGTTTGAAAAATGTCAAATTTCAAACTCGAGTTTTTCGTGAAATCTTGAATAACACACTTTCATATCTATATCACAGACCAGGTATAGAATAGACCTTCCATCCTTTTGTCTTCAGTGTCACAGGTCTGAGTACCGATATTCTGAAATAACCACTGGTTTTCGAGCGCCCTCTCGAATATTCGAACGGTGGGTGCCGGAAACATTATGTGTTTCTAGTATTGACACAGGTAAAGCTGCCGGTACCGCCGAGGAAACTATAGAAGCTATGCTATACAGGGTGTCCCACTAAATCGGTTCACTTCAAATATCTATTATTTCAAGTTATTACTTAAGCGAAGCACAGTGAAACTAGTTTCTTTACAGACATAGATCAGATGTGGAGGTCAATTGTATTTTTTTCAAATGGACTGTCAAATTCCATAGAATAGCGAATTCTTAGTAAATATTTAGTTTCGGCGCAATGGTTCGGTCAATTTAAACTGATAACTAAAATAGCTATTTTGCAATTGTATTTTATACGCTTTCGACGTTTCGATCTGGATTTAGATCATCCTCAGGAAGGAATTATAAAGTATACTGCTATTGCTATTAATATTCGATTAATATTCAATCACAGTGTCATGGCACTACGTGTGAATCGCGAGTCGGTTGGAGAAAGACTGACATATACGTGAACACAACGTCTGCTTCAGAAAGGTGAATACAAGGTAATTACCGTTGACAAACAAAAACATATTTAAACTCCTTGAATTTCAAAATTAAAAGATATACCTTTTACAGTAAGCAAGCATTCATGCCATGTGTTGTGTTATATACTTTAAAGATGTTAACAAGCAGATAAAGAAAAAATTTTCATACCATTTGAAGTTTCGCCATTCTTTTTTAAAAAATGAATTTTTTAGTTTCGACCGTAATAATTGATAGTAAATATTTAGTTTCGGCGCAATGGTTCGGTCAATTTAAACTTTTAATTGTTAAACTTTATTTTAGTTATCAGTTTAAATTGACCGAACCATTGCGCCGAAACTAAATATTGACTATCAATTATTACGGTCGAAACTAAAAAATTCATTTTTTAAAAAAGAATGGCGAAACTTCAAATGGTATGAAAATTTTTTCTTTATCTGCTTGTTAACATCTTTAAAGTATATAACACAACACATGGCATGAATGCTTGCTTACTGTAAAAGGTATATCTTTTAATTTTGAAATTCAAGGAGTTTAAATATGTTTTTGTTTGTCAACGGTAATTACCTTGTATTCACCTTTCTGAAGCAGACGTTGTGTTCACGTATATGTCAGTCTTTCTCCAACCGACTCGCGATTCACACGTAGTGCCATGACACTGTGATTGAATATTAATCGAATATTAATAGCAATAGCAGTATACTTTATAATTCTTTCCTGAGGATGATCTAAATCCAGATCGAAACGTCGAAAGCGTATAAAATACAATTGCAAAATAGCTATTTTAGTTATCAGTTTAAATTGACCGAACCATTGCGCCGAAACTAAATATTTACTATCAATTATTACGGTCGAAACTAAAAATTCATTTTTTAAAAATAGCGAATTCTGAGTATGAAAGTACTATATTTCATGCATTAATCCTAAAACTTATTGTTATAAGTGAGCGCGACAATTACATTTGCACACAAACAAACTCTTTTATCCAATAATGTAATACGTGCTACTTACGATGTAAGATTACGGGTTGAGGACTTCGTAATGAGCATCGTGACGGGCCGAAAAAAAGATAGGCTCAGTCGAGAATCGGATTAACCGTTCTTTTAATAATCTTTGATTTCTGGGAAACTATAATATAATGTAAAATATAATATAAAAATAATATTAATATAATATAATATTAAATATATATACTGTATATACAGAAATCAAAGATTATTAAAAGCATATCCGCATTTCGCTTATGCTTTCCCTAATTATATAGGGTAACACGCATAAATTTTAATACCTCAATATTGGGAAACCAAGTGGAGGCGTGGCTTAGACTTCAGCGCTGTTGGCGAACTACTGCCAGTAGGCCCAGATCCCACCAAACATTCCGAATAAGTATTTATTAATCGAAGAAGTAAAAATTTAGTGTTCAAAATAATTTAAAAACATTTGTTTTTCACAACATATCCATATAAACACTGATATTCGTATATATTTCGGCCTACCCGCAGTAGTTCAATTTCTGTCACTAGTTGGCGTATCGAAATTCTTGGTTTCCCAATATCGAGAATCATGCACACGATCAATTTTAATCGTTCTGGTCTCGAGTTCTATAGACTCGGCTCGCACTCATCTCTCCTTGTATTTCAAGCAGGGGTGAAACCAATTATTTTCCTAATCCACGTTAGAAAACAAGCAACTTTTGTTGGAAGCATTTTTTCATAAAACCATTCCAAACTATTTCTCGATGTCTAGATGCTAGAAGACAGGCAAAAGGTCAGAAATTAAAATGGTTCCAAAATGAGAAGCGAAAATCACATTTAGTATCTTGACCTGCAGGAGTATCGTTTACACCACTTGGGTTTTCCCCAACCGCTTACCCGCTGACCGTCTATCGAGGTTATTGTTGCTGCGACGCGACCCCCACAACTTTTCTATGTGCGTCGCCTGACAACCAGGGGTGTGCGGGTACCCGACTTTTCGGGCTCGGGACGGGCCGGAAATTTTCGGGCGAGATCGGGCGGGATCCCGATACTTTCGTATTGCTCGAGATCCCGACGGTCTCGGGATCCCGAGACTCGATTCGGGCTACAAGCATAGCCCCTTCCGTCTCGGTCCCCTCGTAATAGCTGGCTTTCGAGCCGATCGCGTCCGAGTTTTGCCGAGCCGACCTGAAATCAAATTTCCCGCTCACGGAGGTCTTGCTTGTAGCCCGAAACGAGTCTCGGGATCCCGAAAACTTCGGGACCTCGAGCAATACGAAAGTATCGAGACCCCGCCCGATCTCGCCCGAAATTCTCCGACCCGTCCCGAGGGCCGGGAACCCGAGCCTCGGGACAATCCGCACACCCCTACTGACAACTGATTCCTGCCACAATCACACACCTCAAAAATCAGTTACACGTCACTCTTGCAAAAAGTACTCGCTCCTACAGAACACACCTATCTGCTCATTCTCCACATTCATTGTACAGTGTGTAGAAAAATTATTGGTCGTTACTCTTAGGGGGTGAAACACCTATGGATCGGTGGACATTTGTAAAAAAAGTGTCCGCGAAATTATTTATAATATTGAAAATTAATGTTAAATTTTTTGGTAAACTTGTCGAAAAGCTACCTCCTCACCGATTTCAATGGCCTTCACATATGTTGTCGAAGTCATCATTCTGAACAACATTTCCCTTTAACCTTTTTGGCAGTTGGCTTTGGTTTACGAAATATTCGCAAAAAACGTTACTTAACACAAGAATTAATACCGAGTTTAACACATGTTGTACGCTGCGGTACCATGCTTTACGCGCCCCGGCCCTAATCTAGCCCCAACCGATATACCGTCAGCTATGAAACAGATTTAAATATATTAGGGTAAAGAACACAGTTGTTGGCCACCTGACAGTGATTGGCCTTATTTTGAGAAATAAATGATTATAAAGAAATACAGTTCTGTCTCTCTAGAGTCGCGTGTGTCGGGACCGGGCGCACGCTATTTGAGAGACGAGTAGTCTATTCGGCTTCCTTTGATTTCACGCGGTCAGAGTGTAAGGTGTGTCACTATCGAGAATGTTTATGAACCTTTCTTCGGCTTTTTCTTTGACATCCGATACCCGATGCCCCGACGCGGCGACTACAACCGAAGTAGTGGGGATAGCTTCGCGCTTATAGAGAATCCGAAAACGCGTGACATTTGAGAGACAGTACTGTACCAATATTATGCCTTTTTTTAATGAACATATTCATATTCCTTGTACTTTCTTGCTTCGGATGTAATCAATATTTCTCCACTCATTATATACTGTGATTATATATAAATGCAAATAGGATGACTCGGCTTTGAAGCTTGGAAATTACAGCGATTTAATCAAAAAACCGTAAGAGTGCAGTTGAAAGTTTGTGAATAGTTTAATGTATTTATGATATGTATATCTCTTATATTCGGTTTATATCGATAAATAAAAGTTGAAACTTTATAAAAGAATTATTTATTTGTTAAATTTATACATATATTATGAAAAATACCGGGGGCCAACAACTGTCATATGAATAATGTTGCATGACAGTAATTGGCCAGGCGACCAGTGACTTTTTTTAACCATGTTAATGGTGAAACAGTAATTAGCCACTTTTTAAAAACAGAAATAAACACAACAAATACATACATAATAAAATATATTCATTTTTGTTGTATAATTTTAATCTTATTTCTATCACCAAATCAGGTAACATTTTTCTTTTAGGTTACATTATGTATCCAATAGCGGCCAATCACTGTCGAACCGGTTGGACAATTACTGTCTTGACCATGCCAATAACTATATTTCTTCGTAGGAAACACATTTTTTGTATATTTTTATACGTTCTTGATTTTTTTCTATAAACTCTATTTATTTTTAGATTATTAGGGGTTTTTCGTACTTATTTATATTGATTTCCATTTCAAATTTACTAAATTCGCATTTATAATTTATTATTTATGTGACACTATTACTTAAGTGGCCAACCATTGTACCCTTTACCCTATGCCGAAAGTTTTTCATATGTTTTTTATAACATGGCAAGATCATTGAAATCAGTAGGAAGGTAGCTTTCAATCTATTATGCCGAAAGTTGTTTATTAATATCTCCGAAACTGAGGCCGTCAAAAAGTTTAAAAGGAAATGTTGTTCAGAATGACGACATTGACAACATATGCAAAGGTCATTGAAATCGATGAGGAGGTAGCTTTTCAACAAATTTACCAATTTTCTTTTATATCAATGTATTCTACGTGTTGGAAAGGAAAAATGTTTGAATGAAGCTTTGATCAGTAAAAATTGTTAAAGATTTCGGAATGACTTGATTGTGTAGAATTACACAATCAATATATGTAGGCAGGGGCCCACCACTACTCTGCTGCTTGATACGAGACACGCCATAAGATTACCATAATTTATTAATCATTTTTTAATTAGTTCTTATAGGAAGTGTTCAATACGATAAATGAAAGTGTATGTCTGTACACAGAGTATCACGGGTATACAGTTGAAAAAAATTGAAAAGTTGAAAAAGTTAATATAAACCCATGTCCGCAAATAATTTATTAGGAAATTACAAGATAGCAGAGGTTCGTTACATCGTAAGCGAAGTTGTACAATGCTTCTCCGTTGTATGGGTCTGTAGAGTTGCTGATTGAGAAAGAAATGAGGAAATTTTGAAATGCCTTTTAAAAATGCTGTATTAATTTGACATCGGGACACCCTGTATGTAAATTCTCACCGCAATTATAACTTTCATTCCTACCGCTTATAGCGCTGCACTCTTATTTCATGCTCAGCCGTTAACGTTGGATGCGACACGGAAATGGTAATGGGGCTCTAGAGCCCCAAAATCGAGTGACACAGAATACAAAAGGATGGAAGGTCTATTCTATACCTGGTCTGTGTCTATATACATACTATGTACCATATTATTATGTGTATTTGTATATGCTTGTACACTCCTCTGGATAGTAAACTTATTCAATAGAAAATAAAACAGCATCACAGATGTTTGATAAAATAGTAATTGAATTGTTAGAAAATATAAATAATTTCGATGATAAAAATAAAAAATGTAACCGATTTATCAAATATTCGTACCATGAGAGAGGCGACGAATACTGGCTTGTAGGATTTCGGTCCGGCAGATGTCGCCGCTAATGTTTAGTCCTCCTTGACGACCATGTATTAATTGATGTAACCTACATGGCCAACACTTGGAGGACTTGAGGAGGGCAAAGGGGGGCGGGCTGTGGCTGTGGTGTATTTGTGTTTTCGTTGAGTGTTTTTTTCGCATTATAACATGATACAGATATTATATCAGTTATTAATTGCTTAAATTTAGCAAGTAAAATGCGAACGTAGGTGTGGATTGGAACAGGTAAGACCGAAAAAATACTATAAACATCATGTGGCAGAAAGGGAGAGACGCGAGGAGATTTGAACCCACGATCTTTAGAACGCGAACCTTTGCCGCTACCTACGTGTCCATTCCACGCTAGTAGTCACTTAGTTCCTTTACGTATATATATACAGCACTAAAATATATTTTTTTCAGAAAATTATGGTACAGTTTTAATTGTTACTAAGTTTATAAAGACTTATTTGGAAAACAATAAAATTATATTAATTACAATAATAAAATACGACATTTTTTTGTTTAATATTCTATCCATTCAAATGATTTGAATTAATTGAAATTATAAATCAACTTAACTAATAGTTCGCTATAATTAGTAACAATAAGAAATCGGTAACACATTTTTTGTATTTAATTAATATCAGTTTTCAAATATGACTATATAACATCAAATAATTTTGTTAATTATTAATGGGTATGTATTAAACATATAAGTAAGGTTTACTTTCTAAAAAATGAAAAGTAATGACAACTTTGGGAATTTTTTGTGATAGTAAGAAACTTATGAATCATTGATTAATCTGATCTTGTATGTAGCGAAAGTATGGACATGCGAAGACAGGGACGAGGTACAGTGCGTGCAAGAGAGACAGTGTGCCAGATATAGTGATGTCTTAAAAGCAGCAGGTGGTGAATGTCAAAAGTCAATAGCCCAGGGAAGCATTAAGTGAATTAGTCTATTAATTGATCTTTTTTACATTTTCTCTGCGCTTATTCTATACTTCTATATTGCTAGTTGACACAGAATTTTCTTGAAATATGGTTTTAAAGGAGGCGATTTAGGAGGTTAAGGTTCCTATAAACATGACATCCAGGGCCGACGCGAGGCGGGTTCAGCGCGTTACCCGGAACTTGGCCTCGAGCTTTAAAAGGCCTTGTGGCCCACGAAAAGTTCATCGTAAATTTTTTAGAGCTCTGTACACAGATATTTATTATTATAAAATTTAGAAGTACAATACAGATGCGTTTTTTCTTTCGTCCCGCACAATTTGGGGTTCGACCCTGCAAAAATTCGCGCCGGCCCTGATGATATCAAGAACGTAAGTATAGCCAACGAAATAAATTTCAACAAAGTCGGAACATATTATCGTCACAAAGCTATAACATGTAAACTACTGTAAGGTTTCGAAATGGCTGCGATTATTTTCTACACAAAGGTTGAAATGTTGCAAAAATGCACGTTATTGATATTATCACTGTATCAAAATCATTAACTTGTTATTGTATGATACTATGTACATAAAGTATGTAAATGCATAAATGTTGTTGTTGACTAGCCAACTGTAAATGATTGATAATAGAGAGTTGCTATCAAATTCTCTTGAGACAAAGATGTGTTTTGCGTTGCACAAATTGTCTCATTTAATATTTCTGAACATGTAGCGTTGACCCAATAGTAAAATGCATTTCAACTTACAAAGTGTTCCAGAATAAGTGGGAAATATTTTAAAAGTGACTTTAGCACATCTAAACACTGGAAAGAAGTTCATATAAACATATGATCTATTTGCATTTGTTTTCGAGGTATAGCAAATTTTATATCGCCCATTGAAGTGTTGAAACTCTTCATGAAAGAATTGAATAAGGTTTCCAATGCATCCGAGCAACAGCTGGACATATGGAAAGAATAAGACAGTTATTGGTAAGCCGTCTGCAGGCTTGTATTCAGAATATATCTTATGAAAATAAGCAGTTTGGTGCAAATCAAATTCGCTATAACTCAAAAACAAAATCAAGTACGACATATGGAGGGTTCAGAAGTCAATCAGTATAAGTCTTTTCCTAAAAATGAGTTACCTAGTGCAAAATCCTTTTTATTGTTAAAACTTTCAGTTATTAAATGAATTATACTGACAGAATTCAATTTTCAAATTCATGGTGATTTGAGTCGGGAAGACAAATTTTTAAACTCCGTAGAGGGCTCTAATTTTGTAAAATTTTTGAGAAAAAAGAACATCTTGACTTTTCCGCCTCACTTCTCACAATCAGTGCAAAAGTATATTCGAGGAAAATAAACGTATGGAGGTGAAAGTAGAGGCTTAGCCTTTCAAAGCGGCTCCAGCTGAATTAATGTACAATATTTTAATTTCTTCTCGAAGTTATAACAGTTCAAAGATTGACAATTCTTCAGCAAAAATTTCGTGACTCTTTTATTTTGACACACAGTATATTATTTGATCATATGAGGTTAGGGTTGCCACCTTTTTTACAGAAAAATAACGTACATTTGCTTTCGTGACGTATACAAAAAAAGTACGCTCAACAAAGTACAATTTAATCTTATTAGTTGTTATTTCCTATAATATAATAATATTGCGTTACGTTTCCCCATAATATCATTAATTGTGAAATAAAGTATTTTCGCGTACTTTATTGTTATTCAAAAGTATAGAGTACATTTACCTATAATAACGTAAGATACTTTATTTTAAAGCACGGGTGGCAACCCTATATGTATGAGGTAGTCAGAGCAACAACGGACTAACCCACAGTTTTTTTGAAACTGAGTTAGTAGTAATAATATAATTCAATAGGCTCTACTAATCATATAAACTAGGAAAAAAGTTTTCTTTTTCAATGTGGGTTAGTTCGTTGTTGCTCTGACTGCCTCATATGGAACATTGCGTATGCTTCAATGAAAGCTATTTCAGAGGTTAAAAGAGCAGATACAGGAAACTTTGTGTTCTTTTGTTTTCGTAATAATTTGGGTTTCATTTGTTGTTACGCAGTTGTAGTCAAGCGCATTTAAATTGTTACCTCGATTAACCTCATATATATCAGAAAAACCACCTATAAACTTATTGATGTACATATACATACAGTGGGTGACAAAAGTATTAATACACCCTTTAAAATCGCATAACTTTTTTCAAATTAATCCAAACAACTTGAGTTTTTTTTTTTGAGAAGCTAGAGGGATTAGTTTGATAAATGATGTGATTCGTCGTTTTGAAAAAAATGAACATGGTCGGAATAGCAAAAAAAGTAGTATAAATCGTTTTTTAAACTTTTTTTTGTGAGCCTGTAATGAAAATTCAAAATACCCGTTTGTAGATTTCAGTAAGTTATATACGTGCCTAAAATTTCATCAAAATCGCTTAACGTTGCTCTGAGTTATGAACGCTTAAAGATCGCAGAATAAGGTCGAAAATCGCTGATTTCGTGAATTTCCGCAATTTTCGACCTTATTCTGCGACGCAGTGCCACTCACGTGTAAACAATTACCTACGTAAATTCAAGGTCAAATTGTTTTTTTAATGCACCCGTTTTATTCACTGGTAAGGAATCAATTTTTAGTTCATTATTTGGGATATTTTTCATATAACCCTTTATAACTCTCAGGTAACATATCCTATTATTGGTGTTTTATACTACAGCTGCTAATTCACAAGTGTTCCATATTCAACTATCAGGAGCCAGTATAGGAATCAACAATCGTTACTTTACAATACAATGTTTACAAAATGAAATTAAAATTTACCCGTTAATTTATATACAATCTTTAATACTTTTCATTCTTTCAGTTAATAGAACATATTGCAAAAACAAATATTTTAATTTTCAATTTCGAGGACAAAGTCAGTTTTTGCTGCTTATTTTTTTAACAGTTTCGCCTCGTTCTGCGATAGTCGTGACAAATAATTATTTTACAGCCTGTACAGGATGAGTCACTACATTTGCATTGGGTTTATCTCTGAAGCGAATGATAGTGGAAGGGACATGTTAAATGAAAAAGCTGAATGGCATAAAAATGACTGTCTTTTCATTAGAATCCTGCAAGCACATGGTTTTGTTAAATGGAATTGCTGTTGAATGAAAGAAAAGCACATATGTCTGGGCAAGCAAAATCTATACTATCTGTACTTCTATACTATATACTATTTACTATATACTATACACTATACACTATACACTATATACTATACTATATATAGTCTGCACTGGATACTACGCGACGCGACCGCCAGACGGCGATCGGGCCGAGCGCTTCTCACAGGTGGAATACAGCAGTCATGCCCATAAGAGAGCTGGGAAGATCGGGTTACGTACAGTAGTCCCCGGATTATCGAGAAAGATTCGGGACTAGGGATTCTCCATAAACCGGGGCAGGGGAAGTAGTTTGCGCCTAATAAACTGACCCTTGTCAGGACCCTCGCCCGAACCTTTCAACAAGGAGAGTGAACGACGTAAACCGAGAGTGAGTGAAATAGCGCACCAGCGGGAGACCCTCGGTCTACGGCGAATTGAAATTCAGTATTGAATATGAAAATTTTCATATTACTGATTACACTTTGATGGGAGTACTACCGATGGATTGAGGAGTTTATGTCGACGAAAATAAGTCCAAACACGAAACAATTCGGTTAATTTTTTATTATGCTAACACGATTAGAATCCAGTTCCCCGGTTTAAGGGACGTTCTCTAAAAATGGACCAAATTTCTCCATATTTGAACTCATTTTCATTGGGAAATCCTCAAAAATCCATTGGCAATACTTTCATGAACTTTTATCAAAAACATGAACATTTTATTTTTCTCTACTGAGTATTTTACCTGGCCTAGCGATTTTATTACTCTCGGCAGTCAACGGGCGGTCTACCTGGGACCGAAGGCCCTCGCTCGCACCGAGGAAGCAAAACTGTGGGATGGGTAGGTCTTTCCCGATGATCCGGGGAAAAAAGCTTGTCAATAGTCCGGGGACTACTGTATATCGTCACTCTCCAGTACCATCACTTTCCGATAACGGAAGTTTATATTTATGGGTTAATTATCATAACAATGCCAAAACAAAACCTTTCTAGAATATCCACGGCTGCTAGACGTTTCTTCTTTTTTAAGAAGAAGCCGAAAGTAGCGAGCAGCATCAAAATAGTTTCTCAAAAATGAGAACCAGAACAGAGATAGTGACGACCGGCTTTGCGAGCAACAAGAGTCAGTCCCGTTACAGAAATGAGTTTATTGCAGCAATCTATATAATCTATCTTCTATATATCTATATCTACTATCTATATAAATAAAAATGTAAATGTTCGTTTGTTCAAAATCTTAAATCTCCGATACCACTGGACGTATTGTGAATGCCTATTGCACCGTTTTGTAAAGCATTTCTCGAGGAAGGCTTATATGTATGCGACATTAACCTATGACAAAAAGAAGCCGAGCAATGACGATTTTAGTGAAGCAAGATTTGCGTGAATCGCAGCGCTCACAGAACAGCTAACGATGTGACTCATTGTCAGTATCCTCACCATTGTGCCGTCATAGTGCCGTCACGAGCATCTCTTTCCGCAGAGTGGTGCTTGGTGGTGCTCGCCACGCTATGTATAAGATCCACACTAGTTTCTACATATTGCGCGTATGGATCTGTATGTAGCACCTACAGCTTGATCGTGCTTTAAGCAGCTTCTTACTTATTTCGGTTTTTTATCATTATCCTTATCATTAATTATTAATCATTAATTACTAAATAAACGTATGGGGTGGTGGGGACTGCATCGCAGTCCGTCCAGTGATTCTCGAGATTAGCGGGATCAAAAATACAGACGCCTACCGGGGACTTTATTTTATACTATGTAGAGACAAACATGAATCAGTCATGCTAATAATTCGGGCGAAGCCGAGACGTTAGTATGTCAAATATTTGTTATTTACTGTTCAATTTCTTAATATAAATTGCCTCATATTTAATGACTTTACGAATAAGAAATTTATTAGGTGATATTAGAGAGGATATTATGTTCTTAGTTATCTATTTTGCGGTTTTGCCAAACAACGTACTTATAAAAACGAGGAAAACCAAATAACAAACATATATATTATTGGAATCCATATATTAGGAGTACGTGTTTAAAAGGATTTTTTGAAATTCGAATAATTCCGGAAGTTTTAGGCATTTAAGTAGCTGCAAATGCATGGGTAACACCCGGCCACTCGGCACTCACGTAAAAATTTAAACGTGTTTTTCTCAGAACAGTGTTCCCAAAATCGGTGAAACCTGTATCTCCAAAAGTTATTACACGATTCGACTGTAACTTTTTTTCATATATATAGTAAAATTTTATATATATTTATATATAGCAAAATAAAAAAAATGGAAATTTATAGTATTTAAAGGCGCTGAAAGTACGAAACATATAGCGAAAAAGTGATTTCAAACTTCAAGTGCTATTTTCTAAAAAAATGCAATTTTTATACTTTTTTTGATCTAGTACAGTAGTGAGTTTCATGTCCTTTAACCCTAGTTCGACTGACGAGGCACCCGGGTGACTATTTGAACTTTACCGCCGAAAAAAGATTGTTTCTAAGTATTTTTTTTTCTGGGCTTCTATGACATCTCAAACGAATGATTTTTGAGTAGAAAAAACATGCGTAAATGGTTTTTAATTTTTTTCTTCGCCTTACTTTTATCTGTTGAAATGTTTTATTCTCATTTCGGCTAACGCAGTCACCCGGGTGACTTTTAGAAAATGTATAGAAAATAAGAATGTACGTAAAATTTTTTTATGACAATGTTTTTTCGATCGACGATCGACGTTGCCACGCGTTGCACAGTGGTCTGGGGATATGTACATTTAGCGGCCAAAATTCTGATCTTTCTGAAACATGGTGAATAAGGGTTTTTGAGGTCGCTGATAACGAATTTGGCACCAAAAATTTAAAATTCAAAATGGCGGATGGCACGCATTGTGATCTGGAAAGCGGTATTTTATAGCCAAAATTAAAAATCATAGCCGTACTAGAGAAAGAAAGAGAAAAAAGAATCAGACCTAACATTATCTTTGACTCCAAAAAAAATATTAAAAATTATTATACATATAAAATATATACAATTATTACCTATAATATATCCAAATCTAATTCCACAGTATCTAAATATTGCAATATAGATAAATGCTTCATGTTCCTCATCATCTTCATGATCATGATCATGATTATCATCATCATTGGAAACATTATCATCATTAATATCAGCTATTCCAGAGTGTGATGTTGATGGTTGTGGTTCGAAAACTGGACAACGTAATAATGATATAACTTCAGTGGGTAGCTGAAGTCTGCTCAATTTTTGTTTTTGCATTCTATTTGCGAGTGATATGCTAGATACAAGTGGATCCGAAGTGTCTATGGCTCTATGAAATATATCTAGGAGGTTATTCTTCCTACTATCTTTTCGGGCATGAAATTGTCGGTCCTGTTTATAAAACTTATTTCGTGATTCTGCCGCATCCTCTCCTAAATACCCTGGAGGCAAAATACAGTTTTCGAGTATTTGCTTTCCATGTACCAAAATCTTATGGATTGTGGGCGGCATAGGGTACCATGGATACTTTTCTTTATATAAATGAGCCGTGTCAAAGCAAAATTTTTCAAATTTTTCCAAATTGATTGGATATTGGCAGGAAATGGTAATTAAAATTATTTTAAAGTTTTTTAGTAAACTAAGGTCTACACCTGTAATATCGGATAACATCTCTATTTTTTGGAATGCTCGGCGAGCCGTATTGCCATCAGTTGTGTTACCACTACCTCCTATTTGGGGCTTGTCTACATTCAAGCCAAATCTGTCCAAAACCTCTTTTGAACCTCTTTTTTCGACAAAGAAGCATCGTTTTTTCATCTTCCCGTCTTACTTGCCATTTTTTTATTTGTATTCTGTATGCTATGTGAAGCACACACTCAAACAATCGTATCCATGCGTGTAAGGAACTAACTCCGTACTGCAAATTTTCTTTATGTTTGGGTTTAAACTGTTTTGCCTGAAAATCGTGTATTTTTAACATTTGCGTGGGAGTGGTTCCGCAAATAGGACAAAATTGAGTTGACTTAGTTCCTGTTAATGTATTTAAAACTTTGCCATCGATTAAGGTCATAATAACTTTAAATTTAATGTCCAAAATTTTGTTTCCGTGTGGTATATGTAGGTTTGATAAACTATTAATTTCAGTGTCTAAATTTTCTTTTTCTGTTAAAATTATTTCCGTGGTTTCCCTTATATATTCTCCTTCCAATGGTCTGCAAAACCTGATGGACTGTGGCACGCTATTGTTCCATACAATAATATTGTCTGTTGTTACTAATCGTAATGGAATTATCGTTGTAGCGAACAGAAAAGAGTCTGGTCCAGCTGATGTTCCTTCAGATTTTTGCTTGTACGTCGAATGGCCACTACTTCCATCGAAGCCATAACTACCGATCATTTCCATACGAACGATGTTACTATTAGTTTTAATAATTATGCTGTCAATGACTTCTTGTTGCATTAATAGAATTCTCTGAACTGTGTGCTGTAAAAGGTTTTTGAGTGGAACTCGTGCACTTGTTTCTGTTACTGAAATTTCAAATGGCCTGCAATTTTTCTTCGCTTCTAGAAGGGCGTCGTAATTAGGATATATATCGCAATTTCTTCTTTTACTTTCCAGTCTAATATTTATGTACTGTCTTTTACTTAAATTGTTGTTATATAAAAAAGCCACAGCTTCATCAACTGAGAATACAATTGGATTATTACTAGAGGAAATTGCTTTTCTTACTTCTTCTGCTTCTTCCGGAGTTTTTGTTTTATTTAAAACAAAAGCTACATCCTTCTTTCCTCTTTGACGTGCAGTTATTGCTGCTGCATGCACTATTAAATTTAGCTCCTGATCCATAGTTTCGGAAAGCATTGATGCCTCCCATCTTTGAGATCGGACTGATTTTTCTTCATACGACAAGCGAGGACGCCCCACAGTTGTTGAAGTTTCACCGCTTACATGAGCATACTTTTGCAGAATCAAATGCTGTTCTAACCACTTCGCATTATTCGATTTAAATACTTTTAGTATTCTCTTGCACTTTCTCCACTTCGAAGACAAGTTCTTGCAAAAGATGCGACTTTTCTGCTCAATCGATTGTTTATATTCTTTAGAAATATCACTTTCACTTAATGAACTTAAAATAAAGTTAGAAACAGCAATTATTTTGTTGCTTGAATTTATTTCGTCATGCCATGCCACAAAGAGATCCTCATATTTAAAGGAATAGTTGTCTACAAAATAAAATTTTTTAGCTGCTTGTATTCAAAACCGTCTGATGTGATTGATACAGAAATGAAACATACTTTCCGACATTGTTATATAAAATTTTTTAAATACTTATAAAATAAACTTCACAACACGTTATGGCAAACACACACTATATATATACTATTATATACCTGAACTATGTATAACTATAACATATAACTATGATATATAACTACATTTTTACACTGAAGAATATATCAAATCAAAAAATCTATCAATACAAGAGGTGTTTTACTGTGCACATTCGACAGAGGACTAATGAAACGAGGCAGAAAATACGCTTTGAGAAAACCTAGTGTTTATAAGACTTAATACTAACAGTAGATAAGGTTCGAACAATGTCGCTTCTTCCAAATCGCTCGACGCTCCTCAAGCGGCTATGCGGCTACACGCGTCCGGGACGCCCAAATACCTCGAGCGTCATTTCTAAAAGTCTGCATAAAATTGAAACTTGCAAGAGATTGCACATGAAATTTACATGCTCTTGTTAACAATTGTGTAAGCTTTCATGTAAAAAAAGTCCGATGTTAATCCCGCTTAATCCTTTTCTTATAAGTCTTCTCAAAGTTTAAACTCATATAAACATTGCACTATTTGTTCATGGACTAAAAAATGCCTATGACACATATAAATAACTGAAATATACTTCCTTACCTATATACCTGTATGATATAAACACGTATTTTGATGTTCTATAATGAGTAATTAAAACAATTAGATTGACATAAAATTTCATGATTTTGTTTTTGTAATATTATATCTAATCAAAGAGTCATCTGAAAAGGGAAAGCTATGCGGATTTAGAAGCTCTGGAGGGTTGTGAATTCATAAAAAAAAAAGACATTGTAAAGTTGAAGTTGAGAAATTGAATTTTGGCCACCATCCAGACCACTATGTGTTGCCACGTTCCGAAAAGTGGCCGGGCGACGCGTCACTCGTCGCAGAAGTAAACAGGAGTCGCCAGCGCGAACATATTCTTTACTTACTGTTATTTAATAAACCTATCCACTACTCCTAGCAAAGTGATTCCCCTTCCTCCTACACGTGTTCTGAGCAATGCCACTTGTAATTATTAACATTGCTTACATACGTTATTCGTGCAGATGTACCTACATATAAAATTAGTCACCCGGGTGACTGCGTCAGTCGAACTAGGGTTAATAATCTGGCATTGTTTTTTACTTCAGACCAATGGTTTAGGTTCTACAGGTTACACCGCTTTGGCAATTTTTTTAACGTTTGTTAACTCCTGTTACTTATGTTGAGTGTACAATATTCTTGTTAATAAACATTTTACTAAAAAAAAATAAAAAAAAAGTAAGCCAGGATTTGCCCGAACTTGAACCTTGGAATAGAAAGTGGATGCGGTGATGAGTAACGAGTTTGGAAATAGATTTTAAATAGACGGGACTATACATATAGTTAGATGCAGAGTTGGGCGTTATTCGAATAAAAAGTGATTGAAATAACGTTTTGAATAAGGATACTTCATTCATTCATTCGTCGACTAAAAAGGTACGCAGACTTATCCTTATTCAAGGCGCCATGGATGAATGTGGTTATTCAAGGGGATTCATTCAATTGTTATTCTAGAAGGTCGACTAACCGACGAAAGCCCTTGCGACCCGACCCGCGCGCGGTCACCTAGGTACCTGTCAGATTTTACAGAATCTGAATTTGTTTATTTTTCATCGTATCAATATGAAAGTGACACCAATGGATTCCTGGCGTTCTCCCGATTAATTGGACAAAAAATAATTTAAATCGGACTATTTTTAACGAAAAGGGCTTTGAATTCTGCAAATAAATTTCTCACGTAAAATCCTTAATTATGGTCCGAATTATATCATTTTTGGGGCCATTTTCATCGGGAAGACACGAGGAATCGATTGGTAATACTTTTATCAACATTTATCAAAAACGTGGAGATTTGATGTGGCCCGTCGGTTTTATTGCCCTCGGGTGTCAACGAGCGGTCTACTGGGCCCCAAAGGTCCTCGCTCGCAGCGAGAAAGCAAAACAGTGGGGTGGCTAGGTCTTTCCCCGATAATCCGAGCCCAAAGGCTTCTCAACAATCGAAAGATTGTACAATCATATTCTTTCTGATGCTTTCGCCTACAATTATTATGTTGAGTTAATTAACAAAAAACCTCAGTTTGCCAACGAATATTCAATGTTGGGTCTACTATTATTATGGTGGGTTAATTAACAAAGAAACTACAGTTTGCCAACGAATATTCAATGTTGGGCCTACAATTACTATCGTTGGATAATTAACAAAAAATTTACAGCGATGATTAAATGTCGTCTTACAAACGTCAAAAAATTTGCTACATGCAGAAACGTATTATTATATTCCAAGTTGTGATTTTTCTCTTCTTATTCGTCTTAAGGGGACATTCTACTCTCTCGACCGAAAAATCGGCCACTTTTCGGTAATGGTGTCTATCTCCTGCGAGGTGGAGCACCGCTATACACCGTACAATCTTACATATAACAGATGTTTACATATCTGTTAATTAGTATGAATTTTAAAAACTTTGCATGTGAAAGGTGTAGGTATTCAAATGAATTTAAAAAAAAAAAAAAAATAGTATCAATAGTGAGATTTGAACCGATGACCTCGCGCTTGCTAGTCGGGAGCGCTTCGTACTGCTCCACGCTATTTGTTGATTATTCATATTTTTCAAATGTATATAAGTAAACTCCACATTTTTCAAAGTCGTTTTTCTCGAATTTGGATTGGAAGCGCGCCTTACTGCTTCGGGAAATTAAAGTCCAAGTGAAGACCTTCACGTACACTAAGTATAAACAATTTCTGAGTTTGTCAGACCTGAAGGTCCCCTTGTCAGTGACTCCAAGATCACCCTGTAGACCGCTTGTTGACACCCGAGGGCAATAAAACCGACGGGCCACATCAAATCCCCATGTTTTTGATAAGTGTTGATAAAAGTATTACCAATCGATTCCTCGTGTCTTCCCGATGAAAATGGCCCCAAAAATGATATAATTCGGACCATAATTAAGGATTTTACGTGAGAAATTTATTTGCAGAATTCAAAGCCCGTTTCGTTAAAAATAGTCCGATTTAAATTATTTTCTGTCCAGTTAATCGGGAGAACGCCAGGAATCCATTGGTGTTACTTTCATATTGATACGATGAAAAATAAACAAATTCAGATTCTGTAAAATCTGACAGGTACCTAGGTGACCGCGCGCGGGTCGGGTCGCAAGGGCTTTCGTCGGTTAGTCGAACTTCTAGAATAAGAATAGAATGACGTTGAACCACCGGTTATTCACAATTCATGAATAAGTCCCTTGAATGATCATTCATTATTCAAGTTTTGAATAATGAATAACCGTAAGTCCCTTTTATCTGAATGTCATTCAGATATTATCTTTGCCCAACTCTGGTTAGATGCACCGTTCTGTGACTCACAACGTAAGCTAATGTAACCCTGGTGCCTAATTCAAGAGTTCGTATTAACGGTTCTTAATACGAAGATATAAAGACGTATTGTTTTAGATGTATTGCTTCAGTTTAATTTTAATCCGCTCGTAGAATTACAAATTTTTATTTGAAACAATAATTCATTCACAAAACATAAGGCTCGCAATGAATGATAATATTGGATATAAAGTTACTCACAAAAGTATCCGCCCACCCCATACATATAACATGCTTTACTTATTTAATATTAAATTCAGAATTACCCATTAGAATTTACATTAGTATAAACCTTGATTACCAAAGAAATACTCAAAGAAATTTTGGTACAAGAATGGAACAAGGTACCTAATTGTAAGTTGAATCTGTGCATAATAGAGTAAAGCTTATAATAAAATCGCTAGAATATTACATGAATATTAACATACTGTAATTACGCTTGTATAAATTAAATATTAAATTTGGGCGAATGTTTTAGCACAATCTTTGTTACTTCTACGGGCAATAATACTTTTTTATATGAACTGTGTGCAATTTTTCCATCCATCCAATACACCAAAAACGAAAGTATGTCAAGCTTATACTAATGCTCAAATTAAATTAATGAAAATTTATTTTGCTGTGTATTAGATAATATGTACATGTACAGGGTGGACGAATACTTCTGTGAGTAACTGTAAACATAACGTAACTATATAATGATTGAACTATCTAAAAATTTATAAGTAGCAGCGGGGTTTTATCTGACACCTATCTGCACACCATTTTTATTAATAAAATTTGATCAATAAAATTTACCTGCAGTTTACAGGATGCAACCTTAAACCTTTGAACTTTAACGGTTTTTAGAGCGTTGTAATTATCGTATCTCATGGTCATTAGATGACTTATCATCCCACGCGATATTATTATTCTTTACACTGCATATGTTAGTTAATACATTTGTTTGTAACTAACAAGTAATAGTACGAATAAGGCATTTTTATGGGGAACGGTGGAATAAGAGATTATGTCAGGTATTACAAAGGTATGTACAAATTTAGTTGCATTATCACTTTTATTGCATATGGTTTTGCTGTCCGAAAACGCTTTCAGCACTTAAACACATACAGGGCGTCTTATCTAATTTTATCAATTCAAAGATTTCTTTTAGATTCAGAATTTGAAATTTTACATTCCATGGTGTCAAGGAGAAATGAAGGTTAACATGTTTTTTTACGCAACAATTTCTTTAAGGAGAGGTTTCGGTCTGAATATCGTTTTTTTAATTTCCTATTTCAAATTCTTTAACCTTTTAAGAATACGTATTTAAAAGGATTTTCTGAAATTCGTAAAATCACCGAGGTTATAGGCATTTGAGTAGCGGCAAATGCATGGATAACACCCGGCCACCGGCGCTTGCGTAAAACTTAAACGCATCTTTCTCCAATCAGTATTCTTAAAATCGGTGGAACTTGTATCTCGAAAAGTTATTATCCGATTCGACTGTAACTTTTCTTATTCTTAAGAATATGCTTCTGGCACGTGGACAGACCAGTAAAAATATAAAAAATTGAAAACTTGTAATTTTTAAAGGCGTTGAAAGGACGAAAAATTTAGGGGGAAAGTGATTTCAAACTTCAAGTATCGTTATTTTCTCAAAAAATGTAATTTTTATATTTTGTTCTGGTCTAGTCCACGTGCGAGTTTCATGCCCTCACATAATCTGACATTGTTTTTTATTTCAGACCAATGGTTTAAGTGCAATAGGTTCCACCGTTTTGGATGAATTTTTTGATGCCTCGAATTTAACGACTCCCCAGTGTCGTTTGCAATGATTAATTATAAAACAAAAATGTATTTCTATAGTTTAACATATCCTTAATACAATGCAAAAAGTTCCATTAAATTATATGTAGTAGTTTTCCTTTAATTAATTCCTAAAGATCACCTCCTATTTTTATGGGCTCTAGACCGGAATAGCCCCTTAATAGTGACCGATAACGGATTCTGTGACAGGTTCAAGGTCGTACTTGAGTGTCATATGCAAAGAAAACTTGTTTGGAAAGATGACAGTCGGATATACACAGCAATAGGTACATTCGTTTTCCCACATTCTGTTGTGTTGTGGGCTCCCACAGTTCACAGTGAGTAAGTAATGCGAAGGATAAATCTGGATAGATATTCTACCTACTGGCTCATTTTTTCCCCATTACTGCATTTCACGTTGATCACTTTAAATCTTCAACAGCTATGTCCAAATACTGTGAAATACTGACTAAAACTTGAACTACCAAACTGAAAAATGTTAAAAAAATCTTGATAAATATCTGTATTTATAAACGTGTGAGATTCAATTATCCAAACGAAACGATATTTTTTATGAATTGGGAAGTTATGTAAATAGAGAAGTTTGTTTATAAATGACTATCATTGACCTTGAAAGACCTTGTGGAGGTCAGTGAACACGTTTGAAATATTGTTGTCGGATACTATCAAGAAAGTTTTGGTATATTATATAAAGTAAAGAAAGGTGAACTTTGGTATTTGTTCGTCACACCTTTACCTCGAGTGAAAATATTTTTATCTATAACGGTAGTGGAACTATACTACACTTCACAATTTTTTTTTAGAATACTGAAGGTAGAGGAAATTGTAGAGGAAATGTCGAGTGCCAAAATTAAGTGGGACACCCTGTATATGTAAATACGTAGGCACTACTGACGTCAGTGATTTTATCGAAGAGAACACAAAAGATAAATTGGATAAACTTGAAAACAGATATATTCTAATCTTGCAACAAAATGGTATAGGGCAAAGGCCAAATGCCAGTATCCTTGATACTGCAAAAATGGTAAACAATGACCTCGACAATAAAAAGCAGGGAAGATTAATTCAGTCACATTCTAAATCAAAGAAACAAAATACTTATGTATGTTCCCACTAGAAGTGAGCTTCAAAAAGAGTTATCCAGCACACTTCCTTTATTCGTTTATTTATAACTTTTCTTTTATTCCATATAGAAACGTACAATTCAGTGCTATTATTGTTCCAATACAATAGAGAGTAGGGCTGAGACTATTCGAATAATTTAATATTGACTTATCGAATATTTGATTATTCGAATGTTATTATTCGAATATTTAAGTATTCGAATACTGATGTATTCAAATACTATGGTGTGAATTATAAATCAAGTTCTTTAGCTTCGTTTTTTTACAAGCTTTTTTTCACAGTTTCAGCTGTGAGTTCGTTAGTTTGTCAGGGTGAAATATTGTAAGCTAATTTTAACCCACTTCAACATATCCGATTGGCTTGAAACTTTGCACACATACGTAGTTCCGATGACAATATAATATTTTCACCCGTTTATTTTTAGTCATATGAGGGAATTCTTCTCAGACAATCATCTGGGCCGGTATCAAAATTATTGGTTTCTATTTAGTACATTTTAATAATTAAGCTTGTTTCTAAATAAAAAATTTTACTATAAAGTATTTCATGGTTTTTAGTGAAAATATATTGTCATTGGAACTATGTATGTGTGTAAAGTTTCAAGTCGATCCGATATGTTGAAGTGGGCCAAAATTAAGTTACAAGATTTCACCCTGACAAACTAACGAACTCACAACTAAAACTAAATAAAAGCTTGTAAAAAATAAACCTAAAGAATATATTCGAATAGTATTTGGATATTTGGATATTCGAATTATATTCGCCAAATAACTGAGCAATTGAAGTAATCAAATATTCGAATATCGAAAAATTCGACAAATAGTTCCAGCCCTAATAGAGAGAAAAAGAAGAATAAAATAGAGATTGCAAAAAATATAAAACAAGTATTGGAGCTGCCTAATACTTGAATACTTTAAGTACTTGAAATTCAAATCCAGTAAAACGCGTTTTTTCGAACCGAGCCAAGTACTCGATTATCCAAGTAACACTTGAAATAGCTTAAATAGTATTCGAACAAGCTTGATAAAATTGAATAATTTGAGTGGCTTGAGTGCTTGAGTCATTTCAAATGAATAACAATATTTTATTTATTACCGAATACTAGCACTCATAATTGATACCCACTAATTTTATTCGCGGAATCTAACATCATTATTAATTTTTCAACTTAGACAAACATATTTATGTACATTAGTAATTATGTATCTACAATGAAACACCAAATTATACGAATATCATATGAATCCCAAAAGTGTGTGTTAGACGTTAGATAATATTCAGTCTTTTATTTGAACACATATATAATACATATAAAGTAACTTAGTTTTACTCGCTCTTTTTGTTCACAATCAGTCTTCAGTCTCTTAGTACAAAACGTGTGTGTTCCCGTGCCGCAATCCCTCTCTCTAGCAAAACGCGCTTGTCCCTCTGGCGGTATCGCAATTAATCTACGCGGTTGAAAATTCACATTTCCAACAGTGTGATTCAAAACTGTATAAGGAGAAAAATGGCTGTAAAACATAACTTTATTTACATTACTTATATCTGAAACATTTTTTCGTAGTCACGGGTATTTTCAGGAATATACGTTTAAACATGTTGGCGAATCGCAGACACAACTTTTAATACTGTAGGTACTCCGAAGTCACAAAGGCCGGTATTCATAGTCGCTACTTATTCTTAAGCAAATGCTTAAGCATTCGGCATCCTTTACTAGCTACTAGGTTAATAGAGGATGACGCATGCTTAAGCATTTGCTTAAGACTAAGTAGCGACTATGACAGGCTAGTTCAGGTAGGCGGTCCGAGGACGCTAGCTTCCATAGCGTCTTCTACGTGCTGCGTGGAAGAGGGTGCTCGAAGCCAATGAAGCGACGGGCATGCCACGGATATGGGAACCTCTAGTAGTGTGCGTGTAGGCTCGTACCCTTAAGGTGAAGTTCACCTTTAGGACCCAAGAGCACACTACTAGAGTTTTCCATATCCGTGGCATGCCCACCGTTTCATTGGCTTCGAGCACCCTCTTCCACGCAGCACGTAGAAGACGCTATGGAAGCTAGCGTCCTCGGACCGCCCACCTGAACTAGCCTGGACTATGAGTACCGGCCAAAGATGCGCAAGTTCAACTTTTGTACTTACATTCTTTACACTACAGACTATATTTCTACTTCCCTACTACTTATTGTTTAGTCTCTGCGCGCTCAATATATTTTGATCTTATAAAAAAGCTATTTTTGTTAAGTTTGGCAATTTTATGCTGTAATTAAACCAAACGTTTAAACTAAACGAAGTATCTCTAATTAAAACACTGTATTTCAATACTTTATAAATTCTGACTCGCTATATTAATATCTTATTTAATAGCTATTTTATCATTAGGGTAAATCCGAAAGACGGGGTCGGGCGGGAGAGTTGGTCGAGTCGCTATATTTCAGACTCTATACGTAAAAATGCATTAAAGTGCAGACCAATTACTTCTCTAGAAGCCAAACAGGTGAATGAATAGCGTCATTTCGCTTTCTTCTGTGTTTTTCTTGATTTATAGGCTTCAAAAGGTAAATTGAGGTTACATTTAACCTCTTTTGTCAAACAGCGGTGTACAGAATCGTATTTAAAATATACTTCTAAGTCTATTTTTGTTTAATGTTTTGGATAATACGATAGTAGAGACATTGAGGAACAATGCAGCTGAAGTATTTGGCCATGTTAACTCTTCCGTTCAAAGCTAACGAGAAGACTATCTCTCGCTGCAAAATAAGATAGTAGAGATACTGAGGGACAATGCAGCTAAAGTAGGTATTTGGCCATATTAACTCTCTCTCAAAACTAACGAGATCATCTTTCGCTGCAGAAAGGTGAGATGGTCGAGTTATGATTGTAGTTGTATTCACTCATGTATAATTTTACTTTATCTTTTGTTAATTTTCCATGAATGTGAGTGGTCCCTGTCAATGCCCATACAGCACCCTCTCGTTACAGCAAAGTAGCAAGATGGTTGCAGTGCAAGATCGCAATGTTTCACGCAACGTTGCCGCAAGGGCGTAGCAATAATTCTATGTCCGCCTGCTGCAACGATTCGGGCAGTAAGGCCAACATTATAAATAATAAATAACAAATAATTTATATATTGAATGTGTGCAGAGAATCATCGTAGGAATTATAAAGCCCGCTTTTCTCATAGAATAGTATATTGCGTGACAAGGGAGAGAAGTAAGCGAGTCAGAATTCACGCGAGGCGGAATCGCTTCTCTCCCGTGTCACGCACTATATTTTTTTCAACACCTGCATGAAAGGTGTGTTTTTGAAAGCCTGTTGAGCGATTCGCAATGCCGAAATTAATAAATACGTGTATAGAGATCCCAACAAATTTTTTTTTTCATTATTTCTAAAATATATTCAAATAATATAAAAAATAAATGCAAAATGCATTACGGGTATCAAACATTTTATTTATGAATTTGTAAAAGTGATGTTTATATTTGAGCAATTAATAAGTTGAAGACTCATGTTTTTATTAGGAATTTTGATTTCAGTCGCATCTGTTTTCAATTCATCCGCATTAACAATTGGCGTTTCGATGTTTCGACTCTCGGTGGTTAATTTTTTAGGTGCAGGCCTAATCAAAGAACTTGTTTCTGACAATTTGATACCTATACGAATACAATGAACATTAGTCTTCTTATTTTGAATTACAATAAATTATGATTCTAAAATTTATAATTTACCTGATGTTACTTGTTTTCCAATTTTGGCTTTATACATCACAGAATTTTCAACGTAACCTTCTGCTACTTTAACAGATTTCCACCCACCAAATCTACATAAAGCCTCAGAATTTGCCCCCGCATCTGCGAGTAAAGTTGCTGCAGTCCTGCGGAAACAGTGGCCAGTGTATTTATCTACCTCCGGCAAACCCAAAAATTGAACGATAATTTTAGGCATGTTTCCGAATTTATTTCTGCCAATCGGTTGATTGTAACATTTTCCGTTTTGGAAATTCGGGAAAAATCTGTTTCTGGTTGCATTTGCAGGACGTAAATTTTGGTATCTTTTCACTATTTCGCAGTACTCATCATCAATTACAAAAGAACGATCATCTTTGTTCTTTGTGTCTTTCAGAGTTATGTATAATAATCGTCCTTGTGATTCAACATTGTCAGTTGTTATTTTTATTAATTCGTCGCTGCGACAAGCCCCTTTGATTCCAAAAATCAGCGCTACCTATGAATTAATGATATTTTAAAATTAATTTATGACTTTATATTTTAGATTTAAATAATCATATATTTTTCAAAATGTACCTTCGTTGACAGAAATCTATTATCTGGAGCCTCATTTAAAAATTGCTGAATTTCACCGGATGTTAAAACTTTCGATTTTTTTGGTTTGAAGCGCTCAGAATTTCGTTTCAATAAACAATTCAATTTACTGTATTTGCTAATGTCTACTTGGTTATAAATTTTTAGAGTAGCCCTCAGCATGGAATACTGTGCCCAAAGCGTTGATGGCTTAATACCTTTCTTTTTTTTATTAAAATAAACTAATAAAACTGCTTCCGAAAATGTTTCCAATTTGTGGTTATCTCGCCACTCCATAAATTTTTGGTATATCATCTGGTATTTTGCTTTCGATTTTGATGGCAGCAAATTTTCTTCGATGGCTTTTGCAGCTTCTGCTATATCGGGGGGCGTGTGGTATCCCGTGTCGCTATCACTGTCAGTATTATTCATTCTACCTTTTAATTGTATCTTTTAATGAAAAATGGTGCTGTGACAGTTGTAATATCAAATAAAACACGCATGATCGATAACGATTAGTCGAACAACTGCATCTTCATACCACAGGGTAATGTCAAACTCCAGTTTCCTTGGGAGAAAAGTAGAAAACGCGAACTCGTCTGAAATTGGTCATTTTGCTCCCGCTCAGCAGGCGTAAAAAACACACATTTTCATGCAGGTGTTGAAAAAAATTCTTTGCCCCCAAGGGGAATCGAACTGGCGGCGACATGTAGCGTCGTAGGCGCACACTTTACCGCCGCGCCGCAGCACAACCACTCATTGATAAGACTGCTAACGTATCCTACTATCCTACTTATATAATATAATAAATGCGAAAGTGTGTTGAATGTTTGTTACTCAATCACGTCGCAACTACGCAACGGATCTTGCTGAAATTTTGTATACACATAGCTTCCCAGATAGCACCATACATCCCAAGGACGTCCGTTCCATGTCCAGTTTATATCCGAACGTCCTACGTCCATTTTGAACATACCTAGGATGTTCTTAGGACTTAAATTTCGGATGTTCTAGGTACGTAAGTTTCTTAAGTCCTACGCATGTTCTTAGGACTTAAATTTCGTATGTTCTTGGAACATCCGTTTCTTAAATCCTACGGATGTTCCCAAGACCTAAATTTTATACATATATGTTCTAGGAACGGCCTTTTCTTAAGTCTTACGAATGTTCATAGGATTTAAATGTCGGATGTTCTAGAAACATCAAACAATCTTGTAAGTCACGTGATTGTTTTGGACTACTACATTTCGAATGTTCCGAGAATCTTCGTCTCGTAAGTCTTGTGAACGTTTAGAAGAACTGAATTTCCGATCTTCGAAGAACAACCGTCTTGTAGGTTTTACAGATGATTAAGGTTAGGTTGCAAAACAGTCCTATGATTGAATCTGGCATTTGCGTTATTTTTTGTGCAATGAAGTCGCTGAAATGTTCTCAGATAGCATACGACGTCTTACCCTAGTAGAAATTTGTCTCGTTTTTCCCTATTTCTGGTGAGGTAATAGTCAGGCTTGGATAGGGAAAAACTAGAAAGGAAAAACTAACCAAATTCCGCCTAAAACCCAGTCTGTAAAACTGGAATAGTTGTAACTCGACTCTGGCTAACTAGTTCACATCTAGTTTTTCCCTTTTAATTCCTGGCTATAGCGTTATAACTATAGTTATAACGATCCTCAAGCTGTCAAGTCCATATATGCAACTAGCGCCGACTAGGAACCCCTACTAGTTACCTATTAGTCATGTAATGCTTTTCCCTCCCAGGCGATAGTGTGGAAAAACTGGTAGGGAAAACTAGCTTAAAACTATTAGGGAAAACTAGCTTAAAACTAGTAGGGAAAACTAGCTTAAAACTAGTAGGGAAAACTAGCTTAAAACTAGCGAACGTTTATTGTCGAATTTTGAAAAAAATATTACAAATACCTGTTAAATTGACAGAAAAATATTTATTTAATAAAATTAATTGGTAACAATTGAAAAATATTACAATTTTATTTGGCTTCTTCGGTGTTTTCCTTCTTCTTTCGCTGACTTCTACCTCCACTCCAATCTTTAGCGTTCGGCAATACTTCACTCAAAGCCTTTTCATACTCCTTCACTTGAAGCCTTTCATTTCCTAAACTCCGTTGCCCGTCGATGAAATCTAAAATTTTTTCTTCCTCAATGTATCGAAACATAAAACTTATTCAAGTGTTCAGTAATAAATTAATTATACTTTGTACACTTGTCGAGAAAACGGTATCTTTTAATATGAGCTCCTTAGTCCTGCTCTTCTTTACTGCGGTGAATTGTGTCGCCAAATCCCTGTGAAGATATTCTTTTAATATGGCGGTCAAGTTCTTCGTCAAAGAATGCAGCTTCGAGAACAACGAGCACATCGATGAATTCTGAAATAGTTTGCAATACATAATATTTTCTGACAGTACTTTTTTATCTTTAACAGTCTGATATTTAATGGTTTTTCAACTCACAAAATCCTTGGAGAATTCCTCATTTGTTAACAAAAGCTCGCAGAATGCTGTAAACTCAGGTACAGTCTGGAGGGGCAGGGTCAAATTGTACTTTTTAGCCAGCATATCAGCATTCAGAATAGTATTTGATGAAGCATTGTTGCTCGATCCTTTTCTGTGTGCCAATTCAACAATATCATTGCAATCCTTCTTCATATCCGAAACATGGAACTCGATAATGTTATTCACTCCTCGAAACATCAAAGCCAAGTAATCTACGAAATATAAATATGTGATATATAAATCTTTAAAGAAAATCAATCGGTTTCATATATTGTACAACAATAGTGTTATTATGTATATAATAAAAATAGCATATCATTATATAAATAAGTATATGAATAAAAAATATTGTAAGCAAGATTTCACTGAAACCAAATCACATGAAAGTATTCACAGTCTCATACCCTTTTTTGATATCGATTCTCCTCCTTTTTTACTCAGTACAGTGGCCCCCGATTATCGAGAAAGATTCGGGACTGGCGATTCTCCATAAGCCGGGGCAGGGGAAGTAGTTTGCGCCTAATAAACTGACCCTTGTCAGGACCCTCGCCCGAACCTTTCGACAAGGAGAGTGAAGGACGTAAACCGAGAGTGAGTGAAATAGCGCACTAGCGGGAGACCCTCGGTCTACGGCGAATTGAGATTCAGTATTGAATATGATAATTTTCATATTACTGATTACACTTTGATGGGAGTACTACCCATGGATTGGGGAGTTTATGTCGACGAAAATGAGTCCAAACACGAAACAATTCGGTAAATTTTTTATTATGATAACACGATTAGATCCCAGTCCCCGGTTTAAGGGAAAAGCACGTTTCTGGTGACTCACAATTGTCTAAGTAATTTGCCAATCCTTGTAGTATCTGCAGCTTCGATTGGAAGATTGTCTGTCATATGTGTCTTTCCTTGGAATACTGTAAAAACATTAATATTATTTGTTAGTGGAATAAAGAGATCGGCATATCATACATTTTAAAAACGATTAGATATTTACTTTTTTGGTATTATTAACGTAGATTCTTGTTGTATTTGTCTGTATGTACATATGTATTCGTTGTGTGTGTCAACTTCATTTTCGTCCCTGATCGTAATAATTCCTCAAGACATTGACGTGCACTTTTACGAAATGTGGTTGCGTTTCTGACCACAGTACGAGGTTCTGAAACGTACGATCTATTTCGACATCGTCAAGATCAGGTGTGGCATTTTCTTGGGGACGTTCTTCATTCTCCTCGATTTGTAGCTCTTCCGCAGCAGGTTCGTTTTCTTCGCATACCGCTAACCAGTCCTGCACTTCTTCTTGCGAAACGGGCCTCCCAGCAAGTATTTCCATTGTTTGTTGCATAGCAGTAGCATCGCAGAAATCGGGCATTTGCTGTTGCTGTTGCTGTTGCTGTTGTATTTGTGGTACGAGTTCGTTGGGTCCATTGCCTAATAATTTTCGCCAGGAATTGTGAATGTTAGCCGCTGTGACCTGCTCCCATGATTCCTTCACGAGATCCACGCAAATCTTCACATTATTATGTAGATAAAAGTCCGTTACCCCGCGAGGATATTCTAGTATTCGCCTCATCATACGATGTCGAAAAGTTGCTTTGAATTTGGCGATAATACCTTGGTCCATAGGTTGAAGAATGGACGTAGAATTCGGAGGAAGGAAAACTATTTCAAAACTTTGATCCATCAATTGAATATCATTTGGTATTTTGTGGGCCGGAAAATTATCAACTAGGAGCAATACCTTCCCATTGGTACAGTTTTGTAATTGATTTTGTCGAACAGCTGGTTTGAAATAGTTTTGGAACCACTCTAGAAACGTTTTTCCGTCCACCCAAGCGTTTTTCTGCGCCATGTAGGTGACTGACAATGGGGAAGATGACGCAAAGCTCGGCGCAGATGGCGCCACTAGCGCATGTACTGTGGATGTGCCTGATTGCGTATGTGTGAATTGTTTGCGCGCGAAATTTTCATTTGTGTATTGTATAAATGGGACTGTGTGCTGGTGGCGTCACGGGTGGGAAAAAGTTGCAGTCATCTTCCTCATTGGTTGCGGCAATTCTTCAGAGCCCTCGGCTTCTCATATTTATGGACGAAAAGCGGGGGAAGTTTATGCGTTCCCGTCGCATTTGCGCAAAGCCCCACTGTCACACGATCTTTCTTGACTTTCTTGCCGAAAACTCTCCCTTCCGCTCTATGCACCAATGTCTTTTGAGAAAGAGCTTTCCACATGAGGCCCGTTTCGTCCATGTTGTATACATTGTCCAGCTCTATGTCCTCCTCTTCTAAGCGACGCACAAAATATTCGGTGAATCCCTCCGCTCCCGCTCTGTCAGCATCAGCACTCTCACCATGTAGAGTGATCAAACGGATGCCATGGCGTTTTTTGAACCGCCATAACCAACCTTTGGAGCATGCAAATGCCGAAGGACCACCATATTCCTCATACAGTTGTTTGGCTTTCTCCATTACGATTGCATCACTGATTCGATCGTCCAGGGCCCGCCGCTCTAAAAACCACGTGTACAAACGATGTTCTATCTCAACAGCTGTTGAAGATCGCGACACTTTCCGTTTATGGTCTTTCCACGTGTCCGCGCGTTGGTGTACCTGTGCTGAATTACTTTTCAATCTATAAATCGTTGTAAGACTAATGCCATAATCTTTGCATAACTGTTTCAATGAAACACCATCCCCGATCTTCTGCAGGACCTCGAGCCGTTGCTGTAGCGATAAGACAACTCGTGTATTCGGTGTCGTTGACATCATACGCTATCACTGTCACACACAGTTCTCAAGATTCTTTGCAGTGCTGAGAAGTACTGAATCACTCGCCGTATTTCACAAACAGTTCACTTTTTGAAAATACACACAGACCGACTTACTGATTCTAGATGTGCACCCTACAGAATCGTTAAAACGAATGCCCACGTTTACGGATGGAGTGTAATATTTATCTAGTTTTCCAAATACCTGCCCAAGAAAGTGAACCTTTACGTTTAGGACGTCTTTAGTACTTTCTTTTATAGTTGGAGGGTAGGATTACTTTATATGGTACAATTCTTTTATTGGTCTGTTATGACTTTATAACTGGGATAAGCGTTATGAGGAGCACGCGGAATTTCCCCCCGCGTCATGCGAATGGTCTGTTCCGTACCTGTGACCGTCTATTATGTGTAAATGATCACCTTAGTTCAAATAACAGAATATACACAATACTATCACAATAAAAAACAAAATTTCAACTGAAAGGAACTGGTTACTGCCAAATCGAATAGGTACTAAACATCCAGGCAATTTCTCCTGAAGGCTGCATTTAAGCAATCTTCAGGAAACACTTTACAATTTGGTGAAGTCGTTGATATTCTCTTTAAATTCTCTTCTGCATTATTACATAGTGTGTAATGTAGTGACGTTCACTAAAAATGGACCGAATTTCTCCATATTTGAACTCATTTTCATTGGGAAATCCTAAAAAATCCATTGGCAATACTTTCATGAACTTTTATCAAAAACATGAACATTTTATTTTTCTCTACTGGGTATTTTAGCTGGCCCAGCGGTTTTATTGCTCTCGGCAGTCAACGGGCGGTCTACCTGGGACCGAAGTCCCTCGCTCGCACCGAGGAAGCAAAACTGTGGGGTGGGTAGGTCTTTCCCGATGACCCGGGGAAAAAAGCTTGTCAATAATCCGAGGACTACTGTATATCTGAGTATTTTGTGATCACATTTTCGATGAAAGAGTTTTTTTGGGGTTGTGCTGAGGACCCATTTTGGAGCATCTTTGAAATGGTTGTGTTCGAGTTTTTCGACTGCTTTGGCGTACAAGACCGTATCTGTTGGTGTCGCGCAGGAGTTGTAGGGTCTTTCTCTGGGGAATTGATTAACTTGGATTGGATTCGACAATAAACGTTCGCTAGTTTTAAGCTAGTTTTCCCTACTAGTTTTAAGCTAGTTTTCCCTACTAGTTTTAAGCTAGTTTTCCCTAATAGTTTTAAGCTAGTTTTCCCTACCAGTTTTTCCACACTATCGCCTGGGAGGGAAAAGCATTACATGACTAGTAGGTAACTAGTAGGGGTTCCTAGTAGGGCGCTAGTTGCACCAAGGGAAAAACTAACTAGTGCCCCACTTTTTCCCCATTTGTATTTCTACTAGGGTAAGGCAGACATCTTTAATTTTTACACACACGACGTCTTAAAGACGTCAGTCTTAAGATGTCGTTAAAACATCTGTCTTGAAACGAATGTGAAATTTTAAGCAATGAGTCAAGAGGTCGAATGATGATATTCTGTAGAATATTTCGCGTCAATGCGTGTATTTTATAAACAATTAAATCTAGTTATATATTTAGAAATGAGAACTATCTTCAAGGAAGTGTCTTGGGTAGTTGCGAAAAGCGGTTGCTTCGTAAGTTAGGAGACCCTGGGTTCGATTCTCGTCACCGCCAATTTTTTTTTCTTAATGTCCTAACCCAGACTTGATGAAGACGTCTTTTGGACGTATTTAATTTGTACTTTCGAACATTCAGGAAACGTTCTGAGAATGTCGGCACAGCACGTCCTCAGGACGTTCCACTTTGTAAATAGGACCTTCCTAGGACATTTAAAGGACTTAACGAGGACGTACAAGGGACATATGGACCTTCTGGGGACATCCTTCGAACGTACAGTACGTCCGGAACGGACGTTCTTGGGACGTACATAAGATGTCTTTGTGCTATCTGGGTTAGGACCGGAAATAACATATAGTATACTTTTTATCCCGAATTTTTTAACCGATCTGGACCAAATATTGCGTAATTACTCTCTAAACTCTGTGGAACATATAGGCTACCGTGAAATCTGGACATCACTCTCCTTTGCCCTTATTTTACCCCCTTAGCACTCTGTGGCAATCAAAGTTTTACCCGGGCAACGCCGGGTACGTTAAGCTAGTTCGAATATATATTCCTACCATGCAAAACTTATTATTAAACACAAATTATTAAAAAACGAAGTCACATTTTGACAAACTCTATTAGAGTTTTGTAACACTATACTAGCAGACTGGGTTTTATACAGCTTTTAATCCTCTTTCAAGATATGTATATTAGGCACATAGTGCAGTTTTAAGTTGATATTAGAAAATAATAGACGTAGAGTGGTTCGAAAAAGTGGTAACTTTTTGTCCGCTACTGTAGATATGTACTACAACTTCCACCCTGTGTCATTCCACACATTAAAATATACAGCATCCTGTGTCTCATCAGATACCTAACATTTAAACTTAAAATATCTCCGTTGTTTTTAATGATGAAAATGTCTCAGGAAAATAATGATTGCTAGATAAAAAGGACAACATATTATACATGGTTCAATTTGTATTTTTTATTAGCTATAGCGTTATAGTAATGAAAATACGTCATCCCATTAAAAAAACCATCGATGATTTGTAAATTTCGGGAAATATAACCTTGAGAATAAAATCGTCTTCGTCAGAATAATTGTCTCTCTGAAGCAAACATTTTTTTCCTTAGACATTTTCTCGTGTCATTAAAAACAACGGAAATATTTTAGGTTTAAATTGTAGTTGCCGCAATACTGGTGCAACGTTACAGCAACATTGTGGAAACGTTGCCGTAACGTTGCAGCAAAGTTGCAAGATCGTTGCAGTGCATTATTGCAACGCCCCGTGCAATGTTGCACTGCAACGTCGCAGCAACGTTACATCGACATTGCGCTGCAACACTGCAAGCAAGTGCAAGGTTACTGCAACCATCCCGCAACGCTGTCGTCACGATGTGTACTGTATGGGTGACGAAAACCATTTCTACCGGCACCTTGGGAGACGTGGTCAGATGTCATGATTTCAGTTTTCAACCCGATTTACAGTAAATATTGTCTTAAAGCAAATATCGACCAGTTTTTTGAATCAGCAGAAAATTCTGAACATATAGGTTTCTTCTGATAAAATAAGTAATGTCTATATTAGTTTTAATAGCCATTTTATATTAGATCGACCGCATCACCCGGGTTTACCCTATAGGTATTTTCATCTTCAAAGCGACTGTAGTGTCCAGACTCTTCAATTGGACCTAAAATTTTGCTAATAGTTTATTCATATACAAGCTGAAAAAGGAAAATTTTATTCAAAGCTTTGCTTTTCCAGACCCTCAATATACGCACTCCTACGTAAGCACGGAATCGTAAATAGGTTACAGTAATACAACTGTAATTTATACAGTAATTTCAGCGATGTGCATACATCTTTATATTCTTTATGTAGGTATACATACCTACATATATGTATGTTGTTCAAATCCGTCTCGTTTCTACTACAGGTGGGCATTATTCGAATTATTTCGAATAAATATTTATTCAAAGTTAATTATAAATGAATCCCTGTGTAGATAAATATTTAATCTGGATAATAATTATTCGTTATTCATAAGTAATAGATTACACAGTACAACAGCCATCTGGACTTGTAACATTCAATAGTCGTTTCTTATAGGTTTTCGTGCCCTGAAAACGAATCCGCAACCCGTTTGTCGCCATCACCCTCAGTTTTTGAGAAAATCGATTTTGAAAAAAACTGCAAATTTTCAACTTTGAAAATTTTTTGTGTCGAAATGGTAATAGTTATTCGATTGTTCGTTGCGTCAAATTATTCTATGAACCCTCCCGGATACAACGATATAAGTTATTATTGCATTATGAACATTTAAATATGTTTAAACAACGATAAAAGGGAAAAGGACACCCGAAATGCACCAATTTTTACGGATGTCTTTCAATTTATTTCCAAAACTAAGGGTCTGAGACGAAATTTGACCATCCCACGCGATGCAGCAGACATTTTTCCTTTGGAAAGCATCGTCAGAAGTGGTAAGTCTCATTTCGTTTTCAATACAGAAGCGAAATAGTTTGGCAAAACGCGCGGAGCCGACAGTGGTAGTCAACTGCGGCGCACGAGTCACTACTGCTCAGCGTACCACAATCGCTTAATGCGCGTGACTACCTCTATCGGCTCGGCGCGTTTTGCCAAACTATTTCGCTTCTGTATTGAAAACGAAACGAGACTTACCACTTCTGTCGATGCTTTCCGAAGGAAAAATGTCTGCTGCATCGCGTGGGATGGTCAAATTTCGTCTCAGACCCTTAGTTTTGGAAATAAATTGAAAAACATCCGTAAAAATTGGTGCATTTCGGGTGTCCTTTTCCCTTTTATCGTTGTTTAAACATATTTAAATGTTCATAATGCAATAATAACTTATATCGTTGTATTCGGGATGGTTCATAGAATAATTTGACGCAACGAACAATCGAATAACTATTACCGTTTCGATACAAAAAATGTTAAAAGTTGAAAATTTGCAGTTTTTTTCAAAATCGAATTTCTCAAAAACTGAGGGTGATGGCGACAAACGGGTTGCGGATTCGTTTTCCGGGCACGAAAACCTATAAGAAACTGCTATTGAATGTTACAAGTCCGAAAAAAAGTCAAAATTTGTTGTACTGTGTTATTATAACATATGATTCGAATAATTCGCAATTATTTAATCGAATATAAGTGTCATAAAATCATAGAATCTTAAAGTACTGTATTTGGAAAATAATAGAAGACGTGGACAACAGATAATGCACATAAGGAATAAATAATTATCCACACAGAAATTATTGGTCGGTTTACGCTATTTGAATAAATTCTTAGTAAATTAAGAATTGAATCGTATGCTATAATCGTCATTTCAATCAAATTGTGTCCAACATTGGTTCTTACGTATAGATCTATCTCTGTATAATTTTTGAAAAAACGTAACCTTGAACTTCATTTCCTCACAAAATTTTGTGCTGTGCTTCCCAATGTACTTATTTCACGCGTTATTCTACATGGCAGGTACTAGCAATACGCCAAACTTTCGACGAATCTGTGACTCAACCCTCGCGCACTCCCCTTGTGAATCTTTTAAGAATCTAGTCAGAAGGGTTCTTATGTCCTTTTCGTGAGTCATAGGAACGCTGACTCTTCGGGAAGTGATTACTCAATTGTTTTCGACGATATTTTCTCTGCAAATTGGGCTGACTGAATTTATTGATAATTTGCTTAACAACGTTGTAATCAAAGTTGATAACTAACTAAAAATTTATTACAAAAGCGGGTAAAATGCGGTACGAAAGGTTAAGAAAATTTCATGGACATACGCATGTAAATAATTTTATAACAATGTCGTGTTTGATGAAAATTTGCAGCTGTTCAAAATATTGCACAGAAAAAGCATAGAAATTATGGGCCCCAAGAACCTGTTTTGCAGTGTTCTTTCAACTGAACCATTAAAAAATTGGAAAGGGAGAATAAAAGATTCCAACAAATTAAATATAACACTGTCATTGACTGCAATTCTCAAATTCACAGGAAAAATATTATGTGTATAACAATAAACATTTGTTGACCAGGAACGCTTGCAGTGTCTATATATGAGCTATTCCACGTCAAAACGCATAGGTGAAAAATTTAGTTTTACCGATTCTCTTCAAAATTAGAGCATTTGTCGATAACCTTGCAAAAACAAAGTATATTGAATTTTAAAGCCCTATGTCAAATAGCTTTCGAAATATTTGATGTTAAAGTCTTAAAAATTGGAACAAAATTGGCTGATGTGTCATCACTTAAACTGTAATATCTCGGTTATTTTTAAAGATAATGCCTCCGTCTCGGGCTCATTTTAAAGCTGAAGGACTGCTTTCTCAAGCCGTATATATAATATTTTGTTGATTGGTAATAAACTTGACAGTAATCGATGTCAAAGTTTTAAATCGCGATTTCACGTCGTTCCGACCCACGGTCCGGGTTGAAAAAAATACCATTCGATTCACTGAGCCTTCAGCTAAAAAATGCGTTTTTCAAAAATGTGGAGAGATTTTGGGAACAGTCAACAAAAAAATAAAACTTACGATAGTGCACACCGCTTGGAACTGCACGGATCCCATGGTCCGTTCTTACTAGGGTGGCTCTTATTTTCAACTTTTGAATTTTCTTTGGGGCACCCTTCAGAATAGTTCCAAATAATTAAAAAAAAATCCGTGTAAAGTTTGAGCTCGATCGGACAACGGGAAAGGGTGCCTCTGGGCCCTTAAACATTTAAATCATTATTTAACAGTTCGCAAAGTCGATTTTATATAACATCCTTCAAGTTATTGATTAAATAAAAAAATATGTCAAACAAAAGATGTAGATCCGGACAAGAAGAATCTTTTATGTTGTATTACTTTTTCTCGGGCGACAAACGGTTTTCGCAGAAATTCCGATAAACTAAAAAAAAAAAATTATTTTTCCAAATTTTGAAAATTTAAATGCTTCTGGAACACTTTTTATTTATGAAGGCGAACAAAAAAATGGAATTTTCATTTTCAAGGACCATTTTTTAAACATTTAAAGGGGAGGCATATACCGAAATATGCGAAAAAAATAAAAATTGTTTTTACTTATTTTCAGTGTTTGATATGTGATGAATGTTTCCTGAAAGTTTAGGACCGAAATTTGAGTCTATATCTTGATTTGAAATATTGATATCGATTACTGTCAAGTTTATTAACAATCAACAAAATATTCTATATACGGGATGAAAAAGCATTCCTTCAGCTTTAAAATGAGCCCAAGACGGAGGCATTATCTTTAAAAATGACCGAGATAATACAGTTTAAGTGATAACACGGCAGCCAATTTTGTTCCAATTTTTAAGACTTTAACATTAAATATTTCGAAAACTATTTGGCATAGGCCTTTAAAATTCAGTATACTTTGTTTTTACAAGGTTATCGACAAATGCTGTAATTTTGAAGAGAATCAGTAAAACTAAATTTTTCACCTATGCGTTTTGACGTGGAATAGCTCATACGCAGATAAAAATGGGCATATAATAATAATAAAAACCGATATAACTCACTTTTTTTGCAGAAATATTACCTAATATACACCATTTTTACTCTTGTAATTCTTACATTTTTGCGACGAATTGAAGCATTTTATCCAAATCCACTTTCCAATGAGGAGTTAACTCGTTTTCTCTAATTAACAGTTTGTTGATAAGAATCTATATACATAATACATATGGAGTGTAAATGTAAAAAAGACCTTGAAAAAATATATAGAAACAAAAAATAAATATAACTCAAATAATTTATTATATTAAGGGAGAAAACGGGGAATGCCCATTTTTCGTGATTTTGCGATTTATAGCATATTTTGTTTCAACTGAAACTACAGCCGAGCTGCAAATGCTCCTCTAAGATAACGTTACAGACTTGGTATCCTAGTTAAAAACAGGAAATGTCCACTCTGCACTGGGACAAAACACGGAATGTCCCCACTCTTTGCCTAAGCATATGCTTCTGTCGTCAAAGTAAAACAAGAAATTATGATAAGCGAATGCAGATCTTTCCTGCGAGAAAGATTTGTTAAGAGATGCCCATTCCCCATTCAGCAAGTGAAGGAAATATATTTTTTATCCACCAGGAAATATATATTTAACCACCTATAATATAAAAAAAACGAGCCAGTAATAGAAACAATAGAGCATATACAGAATTCCTGCCTATTTCGTAAGCAGAATACGAAGTCCTCATGATTTTAAGAAAATTTGCCGTCCTAAGACTCGGTGGTTTGATGAGACGTTGTTCCATGCATAACAATTAAATGAGAAACAAAATATCTGACAACTAATAAAATGAATGGCTTTCTTTGTTTTGATAATAATAGGAGTGGAAATTTCTTATTTTGTTTCAATATGCTGCTTTGTTCAAACTTGAAAAAAATATTAAAATAATGTAGAGCAATTGAGGGCTCGGATGCAATAAGGGGACTAGCGCTCGAAAATGGGAAAAATTATTGTCCAAACGCTAAGAAATATTGGAATATTAAATGTTGTCAAACTGTATTTTAAAAAATATAGTGTTGTACAGCTCGTCCCGACACACATTTTTTCTATTTATGGTTCGTTTATCGAATCATTACTATTCGAGCTAAAAATTATAAACAAAAAATTTTTCATCGTCCAAAATCATTATTTTTTTAAACATAAATTGCGATAACTTGAGTAAATATTAAGGGATCGTTATGAGACTTGAAATATAAAACTCAGAAAATTCTAGCGAAGCCGTAAATTATATGCACAAAACCCTTATGGTAAAAAATGTAATAATATTTAATTAAAAAGTAATACTGGATATAACCCATGTTTTTCAACATTCGCCGTTAAAAAGTATCGAGGCAATTTTGAGGTACATATAACTTGCAGCGACAAAGTTTTTCCTTAATATACAAGGAAGATTTTCATCAATTTTCACATTGATTAATAAATAATTGTAAAAGATATGACGATATATATCATTCTCGCACGGGGCCAACTGTCAACGCGAGTGCTAAAACTGCTAAATAGCGCATTATACGCGGCTGTTGACGCGCAAGATTTATATGTATCATCATATCTTCTACAATTATTCATTAATCAATGTGAAAATTGGTGAAAATCTTCCTTGTATATTAAGGAAAAACTTTGTCGCTGCAAGTTATATGTACCTCAAAATTGCCTCGATACTTTTTAACGGCGAACGTTGAAAAACATGGGTTATATCCAGTATTACTTTTTAATTAAATATTATCACATTTTTTAACATAAGGGTTTTGTGCATAAATTTTACGGCTTCGCTAGAATTTTCTGAGTTTTATGTTTCAAGTCTCATAACGATTCCTTAATATTTACTCAAGTTATCGCAATTTATGTTTAAAAAAATAATGATTTTGGACGATGAAAAATTTTTTGTTTATAATTTTTAGCTCGAATAGTAATGATTCGATAAACGAACTGTAAATAGAAAAAATGTGTGTCGGGACGAGCTGTACAACACTATATTTTTTAAAATACAGTTTAACAACATTTAATTTTCCAATATTTCTTAGCGTTTGGACAATAATTTTTCCCATTTTCGAGCGCTAGTCCCCTTATTGCATCCGAGCCCTCAATTATTATTTTATTGCTTATATTTTCTGATGTCTAATTAGGGTATAAGCTTCATGTTATGAAGAATGCAGATAAATTCACTGAATCGTGTTTCTTCACTGGTGGATTAAAGTATTATAACTTAAAAACTCTAGATAAAGCTATTTTGTGGCATTTCCTGTTTTTCTTCAGAAGCCTTCCTTGGAGAGGGCAAAATATGTAAAAGTACATAAGCATATTTTTGAACCTTCGTTTACAACAGGAATGGCCACATCCACCCATTTGGGAGTAAGGCCTCCATGATGTTTACCATAGCCGCGCAGAAGGGGAGCTCGAAAGTCAATGGTAACGTAAGCATGCCACGGATAGGAAAAACTGTAGTAGTGTGCGGTGCAACCTCATGCCCGTACGATAGACTTCAATGACTGAATTTTGGGGGCCCCAGTGATCGCTGGTACTTGGGCTCCTAAGAGGGCCAGTTATTTCAGCCTAGGGGTACGAGCATGCACCGCACGCTACTACTTACATTTTTAAGTTTTCCCTATCCGTGGCGCGCCTACGTTACCATTGGCTTTCGAGGCCACTTCCGCGTGGCTAAAGTAAACACCATGGAGGCCTTACTCCCAAATGGGTCGATGTGGCCATTCCTGGTTTACAAGATTTAAAATTTGCTTGTAATTTATAGTCTAATATCATTAGCTGATACTATAGCCTAAACAATTAAATGCACATTAATTATTTATACAGAATAATGCACTACGTCATAATATTTTTCTATTTTATTACTCTTAGAGGGGGGGGGGGGGGGCGATCGCTCCTATCGCCCTCATCTGGATCCACCCCTGGTTATTTTTGCAAGTGCTATAAAGTATAAATCCATTTTTCTAGTTTCAAGATATTTAACGTTTTCCATTTTACTCTGTTTAAGAAAATTATTGAAAATTATTAAAAAAGAAACATCAGACTTAAACCACTTGCAAAAGTAACTGCTCATGTGTAGATTATCTACTCTCTATCTGGATTAGAGCTGTTTCGAGACTCGAATGTGTTTCGGATAGCTTGATTTTTTCGGGCCGCTTAAGGGGGTAGACACGTCACGTGACACGGGCGATGCACCGCGCTGTAATACCGACAATCTAACCTGAAACATGGGTTTAGTAGGATACGTTTTTCGTCCTTATATGAGCAGATTTTGGGTTGGGCGAGGTCTCATTCGAAAGAGGAAGGTTCAATGCGGAGCGCTCTACTCACCGTTTGAGTCACAAAACTCTTTTAGTGACCTAAAAATACTTAAGAAGGTAAACACGCCACGTGACACGGGCGATGCACCGCGCTGTAATACCGACAATCTAACCTGAAACATGGGTTTAGTAGGATACGTTTAACGTCATTATATGAGCGAATTTTGGGCTGCGCGAGGTCTCATTTGAAAAAGGAAGGTTCAATGCAACACGCTCTGGACATCGTTTGAGTCACAAAACTCTTATAGTGACCTAAAAATACTTGGAATCTGCGAGTGTATTTTGTCCATTTTTTCTCTGCTTTGGTCACTCATATTATTACATATCAATAAAATCTCGTCGAACCATGGCCAGAGCGTGTTGTACTGAACCTTCCTCTTTCGAATAAGACCTCGCCCAGCCCAAAATTCGCTCATATAATGACGTTAAACGTATCCTACTAAACCCATGTTTTGGGCCAGATTGTGTCGGTATACAGCGCGCTGCATTACCCGTGTTTACCCCCTTAAATGACCGGATATGAGCTAGAGAATGACCGGTCAGCGGAAATAATAAATTAAGAATCAAATAATTACAAAAATATTTTTACATCAACATGATAGGTAATTATTAAATGTAACAAATTTTTTCCAAAACTTGGCTAAAGCTTTCATTTTATTTTAAGAAAATATTTTTATTTGAACTTTCAAATCATACAATGTAAATCTCGCTGGGCTAGAAAGACATTGAAAACTGTTATTGTTCAATATCATTTCTTTCATTTAGGCAATAATACTGGAGTTTGTAATCTTTTTTAATACTCTTCTTCTTTTGGTATAAGCAATATGTATCAGCAGCATTATTTTGTAAATTCAGAGGGTCAGTCTTCTTTTTTTTAAGCAATTCTCTTTTAGCCTCTTTCTCTTTTTTTTTAATTTGCATTTCTGCCCGTTTTTTTAATTTTAATTCTTTTTCAGCTTCTCGTTCCCTTTTCTTAGTTTCCTGTTCTTCTTGCTTGAATTTTTTCTTAGCTTCTCTTTCCAATTTTTGAAGCTCTTTTTGATTTTGTTGCTCTTCTTGTTCCTTCAGTTTTTCTTCGTACTGCTTTTTCCATTCTTCAGATGAAATCGCGTAATCTTTAGGCTTTATATTTCTATCTTTTTGCTTTTTTGAAGTTTCTATACGAGGAAAGTGTAATTCCTGTTCCCAAACTTTGTCTATGTTAATAATTTCTTGTGTACAAAGTAATGAATTCTGAAAACTACTTTCTTCCAGTAATAAATTTACTGGTTCACTATAAGCTTGTTTTACATTTGCATCAGAAATTACCATATGTTTGTTGTTCTCATTGTTCTTCAATAAATGATATTCTTCTTGCGTAAGATCTTATAAGAAAAAATTATTATACAATTATTATATTTTTACGACTATATGTAAAATAATCTTAGAATCAGAACATAGCATACCTAAAACATTCATACTTAATATACTAGCATTGAAACAGCCCTCGGAATTTGCAGTTGAACATTCTAATCCAGAAGCAACCATAAGTTCATGATCCTCCATCAATAAATTTTGAGATTCAACACTATTCAAAGGCGTTGTTCTGATGAGTATTTCTGTTATATTTTCATCACTCGACAAATCTTTTACATCATCGTTACTAACATTTTTCTCTATCACCAATACATTTTGATTAGATTCGAGGATTGCCATCTCAGTATTCAAGGAATGTTTATCAGAATGGTCCTCTTCATTATCTTTTAAATTGTTATCAATTAGATTTGGCGAAGCATCTTTGAATTCTTTCCATATATTAAATAAAATAATTTCTGTTTTTGGCAGTTCATGTACTTTATAGGCTATTTCAAATTCATGTAAAACATTTTGGGGTATCCTGGATTCAATATTCAGCAAAGTAACATCCTTGCGAGTTGTATTTTCATTTACTACATCTAAAGAGTTACTTTGATTCATTAATTTACGTCGATGGGATATGCATTTAGAATAATCTATTTTATCTGGACTAAATGGACATAAACCACAACACTCGAAAGATTTTTTAATAACCTGCGGATCACAAGCATTAATATAAGCAGCATTGAAGAGTGGTGCAAAATTTGCTTTAGTTATTGGTTTGCTGGACAGTTGAGCATGTTCAGCAACTTGTTTCTGCCAACACTTTTTGAGTGGTCTGAAAATTCCCACGTCACAGGGCTGCATTATATGAGTTGCATTCGGATAGAGGCAATAGAGCAAGATGCGATTAGCCACACAGAAATCATGCAACTCTAAACTTATGTGAGATTTATGTCCATCAAACAATAAAAGAACTGGAAATTTAATGCCATCCTTAACAAGTTGTCTATAAAAACCATTTTTAATAAAATTATTAAAAGTTTCTCTGGTCATCCAGCCGCTTGGGCTATGTCCAATTATATATCCATCAGGTACTGAGCCTGCTACTTCCTTAGGAGGAAATCTTTTGTACGGATACACTATCATTGGACAAATTCCTCTCCCGTTAGCACTATAAGTGCAAAGAACTGTAATGCTTTCCTTTTCTTACCCTGGTAAAATCAAATACATATTTTTTTCCTTCTTTGGTCCTAATAATTTTCCAGTCTTGGGACATAATTGGACTCCTGTTTCATCCATGTTAAATATACGAGAAGGATCATTTAAAATATCACAAGCGTTTTCTTTTTCCAAATAGGCTATTACATCTGCAAACCATTGCCTAATATTTTGTTCCGTAACGGCCGCCCTACTTTTAGATAATACTTCTGTGTTTATCAGGGCTATTTCTGGATGCCGCTTTAGAAATAATTTAAACCATTTTTCTCCAGGCATATTATTTTTAAAACAGTTAGAACGTGGAGCTTTGTCTAAGACATTTTTTATTGCATTTTTTACTATATTAGGATGCATAGGGTATCCAATGCGGGCCTTATCTATTATCCATTTTTTTATTCTACTCCCCTCTTCCGCAGTTAATGTTGTCGGTGGACCCATTCTTCCTATTATCGGTTCATTTTCATCACACAATTTGTTTATTAATGTACCTTTAGGTATTTTGTATTCTAGTGAAGCTTTGTTAGCACTTAAAACTTTGGCTCTAACTTTGTCAACCGCTTCTTTAAGACTTTCTTCCGTATACTGAAATATTTTATACTTTCTTTTCGGTTTTTTTATTGGATTACATTTTTTCTGCGATTTCGTATTTTTCAAGTTCTTGTCCGACTTTTTTTTCTTTAAAACAGGTTTCATTTTTGCTATAGGTTAGATATGAATTATAATTTATAAATGTAGCTATACTATAACCTTCAAATCGTGTTCAGCAAGCCCAGCAAGCTTCACAGTCATTGACTGGTTGTAATGAATATCTAACCTGCCAATATTTGACCAGTCGGTCATTTGCTGGCAGAATGCTCCTGTTTTTAATACCAAAGAATGACCGACAGAAAATTTAAAATAATGAATACTCATAATTAATTTTACTATACATAAAAATAATTTTAATAATAAATGAGTTTTTCTTCTCATTGTCATTTAGTTTATAAATAAAAACAATAAATATTACCAGCACAATACATAATTTTCGAGATTACGCATTTACTGCCATCTTACTAAAAATTTGGTGATTCCTGAATGAGTGGTCACGGGATACACTTTTGAAATACTTTTAATATAAATTATACTTATTAATGTTTGCTTAATACGCGTAACTAAAAATATGGGATATTACAAGTGCAACTACACTCCATTTATAAACATATATTCATTTTTAAATTTATAATTGACATTTCTTTGCCTAATGGTCATTCACTGGTACGCGGTCAATTACTGATTGGTTTACCCTACATAAAAACTCTAAATTGCTGGTATACAAATACAAATATCTGGCAATTTAAATGCAGTGCAATTTTTTTACTACAATATATATATTATTTTGTACATGCATGGTACAAATTTCGAGAAACTTGTGCGAAAGGAGATGCTTCTCAGTCGAACCATCTCCGGACAACTTCCAAGTCTGCGACTCTACATAAGAAATCTATTTAAAAAATTTTGGCGACTTACCTTATTAATTGAGGCAATAATTCAGTCTCCTATGTAGTGTAAAAACTCGAGACATTTCAAAAAATTCGGCCAAATTACTTTATTTGACAGTTATCACTTGGTAGGTTATAAAATTCAAAATAGTATATGTACAATGACGGACGACGATCCCTGCCGAATAAACCCGAGAGTCGACGAAAGAAGAACGAACATGTGTTGGCTGAAGGTGTGTGTGTACCGCGTGTATACGTATTATATGGACGAAAATTTGGCTTGGAGAATCAGAAGAAAAATCTTAAACCTTATCGGATCCGACCGATCCATGAGACGATATTATGATATCTCTGTCATGTGTGGACCGATTTTATTGAAATTGGTCTTGTTCGAAAGCCGATATGCGGTTTACATAAGAAAAATTCCTTTAAATTTACAAAATATTGCAGGCGTGATGAGATATAATGTAATAAATGTCAGAATTAGGTTGGAATGCCTCCGCGACGAGTAAAGATACACGGTAGTAGTCAACAATATACAGGGTGTTTTTCATGTACTTGGCGTCGAGACGCTACCACGTCTCTAGATCTATCGTTCGTACGGAGATAAATCATTTTAATAAACATAAGGAATTACCTTTAATATATATCCATACTCCATTGGGACCCTCTGAAATATCAAACTACACGTGTTACTTCTTATTACCCATACAGCACACTTCGTTGCAGCTGTATTGCAGGAATGTTGCTGCAATATTGTGTTGTTACAGGTTGCATTGCAATATTGTGGGAACGTTCCTGCAATATTGCCATGCATTATTGGAGTGGCAATGACACTACAATATTTCTGCAATATTGCGCGCACATCGATGTGCATTGTTCCAGCGGCAACGATCCTGCAATATTTCGGCAATATTGCGCGCACATCGACGTGCAATGTTCCACTGGCAACGATCCTACAATATTTCGACAATATTGCGATAACACATTCGAGCTGCTCGAAAAAATCGAGCTACCCGAAACATATTCGAGCTGCTCGAACAAATCGAGCTACCCGAATCATTCGGGTTACCCGAAACCGTTCGGGTCTCGGCTCGGCTCGGTTGTTTCGAGTCTCGAAACAGCTCTAATCTGGATACATTTCAGAATGACAAGATAGCTCGTCATAACCAGTCAACTGGTTAAATATAAGAATGGTATTGAATACTACTAGCGATTTGATTTTATATCATTCGAGGTATTGAAGTATTTGCAGAAAACAATTTGAGGTAGCCACAAGACGACAATCAGGAGTACATATATATGTACCGCTCAGTTTCGGGTCGCGTTATCTATGAGGCAGAAATAAACAGGACACGTTTCATGTGCGATAAGCGAGATGTGTATTTCCTTTTGTCGGCATTTGTTTGCTTGTTTGGCATATGGATCAAATCTGGCAACGCAATTTTTACCTACTTCTACCAGTTCAATTGTCTTGGAACTTTGTAGGCGTGCATGGGTGTGATGACAATACAATTTCTTATAAAAAAAAGTAAAAAATGAAAAGATAAAAAATGTGCAATTTCGCGCTGAACACGCTGGCGTAAAAAACCGAGGGGTTTAAAAATAAAACACAAATAAAACTTGGGCACTAAAAAGTAAAAAATAAAATATATGTATAAAAGCTTTTTCAGTTAAACAATTTAAAAAGTGCATTCAAAACCAAAAATAATTATTTTCTTGTACTACAATTTCGATGGCGTTTCTCACTTTAAATAAAATCGTGGCGCTGTATTAAATTGATTCATAATCTGTTATGAAATATCTCGCGCCACGATTTTATTTAAAATGAGGAAACACCATCGAAATTGTAGTACAAGAAAATAATTATTTTTTAGTTTTTAGTGCATTTTATAAATCGTTTAACTTAAAAAGTTTTTCATATATATTTTTTATTGTAGGATCATCACTCTGTAGGATACTTGTACTTTTGTACATTTACGACAGTACAGGCTTACAGGGAGAATCAGTACACCTTGGCACCTTCTTCTTCATCGTGCTCATATCTTAGAAAGACACTCGTGCCCAGAGATGTGTGTGTGGGGGGGGGGGGGAGGGGGGAGGGGGGGAGCAGGGTAGTGTAGAATTCTTACCCATTCTTACCCAAAAGAACTTCCTTAATTTTCATTCGCGGAAAAATGTCTTAGGATGAAATGTTTTTTTTTTAGTTGGTGTTTAAAGTCGTATCGACTGCACAAGTCATTAGCGAGTACAATACATCAATTCAATTGCAACTTTACATATTTTTTATGTCGTTGGGGATTCTATTGTTTCTACAAAATTTGATTATATTTTCCTGGTGTGATACATGGTTATGATTAATATCATAATTATTTCTTTCTGGGGAATATTTCTGACATTTACTGATTACATGCTTCATTGATAGGCATACGTCACAGACATCGCACATAACCGAAGGGTTATTGTTGATAATATCTTCACATAGGGATACCTTGCGTCTCGGTTTTAAACTCTTATCGGTTTTCTTATTTCTTGATTTTTTACGGAATTCTACGAAGATATTAAGTATTATTTCCGAAGAAAGTTTTATGTACAGAAAAATATGACTTGGCTCACAAATAGATTGTTGGCTACTTGTAATTATTAATTATTACGTTTTCATTGTATGCCATTTTTTAACCACTACAATAAAACTACTCTTTCTCAAAAAAATTTCGTTCTGTCTTTCTTCTAACCTATCCCTGTTTGCTGGTAAATAAATATGGCAACCCTATGTAGGGTAAAGGACCCAGTTACTGACACCTGACCAATTACTGTTACCTTAAGCTATTTTACTTAAAATAACGAATAAATAAACGTTGTAAAGTGATACACAAAACGAATGATGTATTTCAACCTATAATATATACTATAGATTATATTCTATAGTTTGTTTATTCGTTATTTTAACTAAAATAGCTTAAGGTGACAGTAACTGGGTCCTTTACTCTATATGAATCAGTTTGGTGTGTGTGGTTCTTATTCTGGTTATTATAACTTTAAATTAGGTAGTACCTAGTAGGTACTATCTATTACTTACGATTTTGATCTGGGTGGGTTTCAATATCATACGAGACAGATTTATGCAGTGGACTTGTTTCATATGTTTTCCACGTTAAAATATAATGCAGCGTACCGACGAATAATTGAAATTAATTTAATTGTTTATAAAAGAGCAGTCCTCGCCGATTTCGATGACCTTGAAATATTTTGTTAAAGTTAACATTCTGAACAACTTTTTCCTATACACGTTGACGCCGCTCGACTTCAGTTTTCGAAATATTTTCAAAAACTCCGATCGGTTGTGGATCAGATGGTTTAGCCGTGGGGAGGGGGGGGGGGCATCTTTTATGAGATTGAAGTTAAAAAAAAATGTGTAAAGCTCCCCAAAGGTAGCGGTCCACCCCCGGGGGGGGGGGGGGGCGTGACCATCTAGCCGAAACTGGCTACCGATCACAGTTTTTTAACGTATGCACGGTTCTATGGTCTGTCACAAAATGCTGTGAGAACCCTTTGGTTCCATGTCACGGGATATCAACTCATTCGCTCCTCTTATCTAAAAGAAACATTGATGTTCCGTTTACCCACCCGTTCTGCCCGGTCCCAGTAAATGTAGAAGGGGAAGAAAAAATTTTCGGGTATAAAATTTTCCTTTTTATACGCATTCAGTACGAATGTGTTCATCAGTGTGTGCAATCGTTACGTAATTTGCAGCGTTTTTCACCATTCTGCAGCTGTTTTTGTATTTAACGCATCATGCCTTTTTTTCTAACAAAAACAAATTATTTTTGGTTAAAATCTTATAAATTGTCGAAAGTAGCATAAAAGGGTGCACTTTATACAAAAATCTATTTCCGGCATCTGGGAAGGTCAACTATTTTTGGTGCCGCACGCAACGTGTTAAGCAGCATAAAATTTCGTCAATATTGACGGCCTATATCTCAATAACTAATCAATATATTTAAGAAATTCAAGCGGCATTTGATGCACCGGTATATATACAACAAATCTGCTATAATGGCAGAAAGCTGTTACATACTTCGAAAATTGAATTTTGTCCAGCTTTTGGCGATTTGGGACCACTGTGCGACGCGTTCCGCTCGCTACAATCGGTTAATTTAAAAAATTTTTGTACGTATTTTTTTTCATAGTTTAGAATCTATTTTTGTTACACTCTTTTGCAAGAAAAAAAGGTATTAATCAAATACCTATTGAAAGCATGTTTATGCTTATTTTGAATGTTGGAAGGTTTATTCGAAATGTATAATACGAAAGCGTATTTCCGATGGGCTGGGATTAAAAATATCCCTGAAGGAAACTCCGAGGTCTCATAGGAAGCGCCTTTGTGCAAATTTAAATTCCTCTTTTGTAGATGATACGTTAACGGTTTTCAGCTCCTGCATCTGCTGAGGTTCTTGGATCAAAAGAAAAGCGGACTTTACGTTGGAACCTGGAGGTATATATGTACCTACATAGTATGTATGTGTTTGGATATGTATAAGCGTGAATTCTATGCACACCCTATAACCATGAGAGCTATTGTTAACTGCGAACAGATTCCACTTGTATATGTTACGAAAGGTTTCGACCTGCCTGTGCGGATCTGATTTACTGTACATTAGGGTTTATTCAAAAACCGACTTTTGAAAAAAAAAACGGTTTTCAGAATCCATTATTCCTAAAAAACACGGTTGAACCGGTTCTTGATTTTTCACAAGAAAATATAATTAAAATATCAAATTAATATTTGTACTTATTTGAAAAAATTTCAGTTTTTTTTTTAAATTTATGGAATTACAAAAATATAACAAAATAAAATATATTCTATACAAAACCAAATAAATAAAAAAAATTAAGATAACTAAAATCCATACAAATTTTGAAAAGAAAAATAAAATACCTAAAGTCCGTACAAAATATAAATTATAAATGTTATAAATCTTCCGAAAATATGAACTCCCGAAGATTAGTTTTTCAGTAAACTATTACCGACTCCATTTCAAGTAAAAATGTTAATGTTTTTAATTAAATAATTAATTCGTTCTTACATACTAATTCTAGTATAGGTATAAAACCGGATTTTAAAAATTTAAAAACCGGTTTCCAAATTTTACAAATTTATAAAAAAAAATAGGGAATAATTATTTGAACTGCAAATTAAAAAATATGGGCAATTATGCGGTATAGAGGAGGCAGCTCCGATGACATCGATCTTGATGTGAGCCGTTGTTTTTGAGAGTGGTATAAGTCCATTTATTCATACATTCAGATATTTAAGGGTTTGCGTTTGAATCAACTTAAAAATATTCGTATACGTTAATCAATTCGGGTAATGATTTTATAACTATAAATTAGTTCAATTTTATTATGCAATAATAATCAATAAAAATGTTAACGAAAGAATTTTTAGCTAAAAATGGACTTGTACCACTTTCAATAATAACATATTATGAAAAATATAACCAATAGCAATTTTAATTTTATATTTTAATTGGAGTTGGATTTTGTGAAATGTATTTTTTAATGTAAAAAATAATTCAAATGAAGACATATATGTTTTCATTACTTAGGTACTTCATTATATTATAATGAATTTATACATAATTTATACATAACTTCCTTATTTGTGCATGGATTTTGCTCAGGTTGGGCTTGTTTTCTTCGAAAAGGTGCACACTCTACGTAAAAAATAAGAAACTGGACGTTACATGATAATTTCTATGTCTTCCAGGCTATGTAGTGAATTTTCGATTTCAATTTCGGCCCCACAACATTATATTTTTCTTAAGTTTCACATCTATTGCGCCTACACTATTGGTCCGATGGGAAAGCACCGTAGGAAAGAATTGTATGCAATTTAATTACCATTAATTTAAGAGTTTTTCGATCAAATCGAACAACTCTAACGCGAGATATGGCCAAAAACGTCGGGTCGTCTTTTTAAAAAATTGCCAAAATATTCATCGGGCGATATCTCAAAAACGTATCCATAGGATTTCGTCTCATGTCGATTTTTGAGTTTAGGGGACCACCTTACATAAGAATTTCATAGCGGAGTCTGCATCACGAAATGACTGTAAACTAGAGCTCTTACTTTTTGACCCGTCGGGTACCCGTCTATCCGAAACAACTTCATGTCATTGAATGTGATATTGTTCGATCATTTTTGGCTAACATCAAACTATGCCACAGAGAATACAACATTCAATGACTTGAAGTTGTTTTGGGTAGACGGGTATCCTAGTGATCCTCTAGGTCAGGCCTGCACAGGGAGCCTTTTTCAGCGCCTAGCGGCAAGCAACCAGCCGTACGCCGTTACTAAGGGTAGAATCGGTGAGGAGAACTGCAGTAGTCTAAGTTGGGGCTCGTAGGCGCGTAGCGTAAGTATATATGGCTGGGTTCCTTGTGGGGCCCCAGTGCAGAGCAGGTCCCGCAATATAATTCGGTGGGGTCACTAGGGCCCCACCAGGAACCTGGCCATACATACTTACGCTTCGCGCCTACGAGTCCGAACCTACACTACTGCAGTTCTCCTCACCGATTCTACCCTTAGTAACGGCGTACAGCTGGTTGCTTGCCGCTAGGCGCTGAAAAAGGCTCCCTGTGCAGGCCTGCTCTAGGTAGTGATACGCAGATGTGTCCACCATTTTCCCCTAAAGCGGAAGTCACAAATTGGCGGGCACATTTTGAAATAATCGAGAAAACTGAAGTTGTACTATTTCCTTCTACCGTTCTTCATACAAATTAAAACATGTTAGGTTAAATACATTAGACTGTTTCTAGATCTCTACGGAGCACGTAGGGTTTTCCAACTTTACTTAAAAGGTAAAAGACTAAAAAGGTATATTTCTGGTCAGGCATAATAACAGCGACACTGAGCCTCGCCCTTTCTGTACATTGCGTTTCTAACTCCACTACGTTGTATCGAATATTATAAAAAAATAAAGACTAAAAGAATAAAAAAATAATTTATTATTATTATTATTATTAAAAGACGTGTGGAACTTCCAATATTTTAACATAGCTTGAAAAATGAAAAAATGCTAGATAGGATATTTTAACTGAGGAGAGCAGAATATAGGAAAGATTTCTGGAAAAAATCAAATCTATAATTCAGTTTCTCACATACCTTATTACATTTGGTAATTTTGTTATTTACTTTTAATCTACAGGTACAAAATTTTGAAATAATTTGCCACACTTTCACTGCAACTGTCACAAAAAAGGTTAAAAAATATGTCAAAATATCAAAACTTTCTTTTTCTACTTATTTACTTGCTCTCTCTACTTCCGGTTTCGGTTACTAATGGTTTCGACCAATAGAAAACGGCGGCCACATCTGCGTATCACTACCTAGAGGATCACTAGGGTACCCGACGGGTCAAAAAGTAAGAGCTCTACTGTAAGCAAGTGTTACCAGGTGTACCTTCTTTATAATGATTCAGTTGACACTTTTACAAATATCTTTAGTGTAGAGCAGGGATGCACAAGGGAGCTATTTTAGCGCCTAGCTGCGAGCAACCCGTTTGTCCCGTTGCTAAGGTTAGAATCGGTGAGGAGAACTGCAATAGTGTACGTGCGTGCTCATAGGCTCGTAGCGTAAGTATATATGGCTAGGTTCCTTGTGGGGCCCCAGTGCAGAACAGGTCGTGTAATAAAATTCAGGGGGGTCATGAAATTTCCAAAATATTTGCTACTGCCGGAATTTGGTATGACTTGACGGTTCGATTTTACTGATAATGAAACATTTATTGCTAATAATACTTATCTTTTCACCGACACATAAAATATTTAGAAAGTTAATACTATACAAATTCTTACGAGCCGGGGCTGCGGCAATGCGAGAGGCCGGCGAGAGGGGTATTTCCCAAGGAATACGGTTATGAATTTGTTAGTTAGGTGCGCGGACTAACCTGATGCGAAATCAGGGAGCCGCTAGGATTATTGGCGGCGAGGACGCACCTGATGCGAAATCAGGGAGCCGTAGGAGGGTGAAACGTCGTGAACGAACCCGATGCGAAATCGGGGAGTCACTAGGATAAAGTTCACAGACGAACCTGGTGCAAAACCAGGGAGCTGTTAGGAGGTTGGATTATTCACAGAGGAGCCTGGTGCGAAACCAGAGGGAGCTGTTCGGAAGTTGGTATACAGTGGGTCCAGGGACAGTGTGGCCAATGAGCCGGAAGCCGCCATTTTCAGTTCCAGCCTGAACAAGCGCGCGCGATATAGAGTACAACTCTGAAGTTGTAAGAAGTACAACTTGAGAATGTGTAGGTATATATGTATACTATCTATACATAAGATCTGCCGGAAGTTGCCTGAAAATGGCGGCACCAATCAGCGGCGAGGAACACATTGGCCACACTGTCCTTGGACCCACTGTAGTTGGTAGATTTACAGACGAACCTGATGCGAAATCAGGGAGCCGTAGGAGGGGTGAGGTTTCGTGGACGAACCTGATGCGAAATCAGGGAGCCACTGGGTTGGAGAAGATTCCTTGTTTTGGATGAAAGGTTGCGAACGAACCTGATGCGAGATCAGGGAGTCGCGGGAAATGTTAGTAATGCCTCGTAACTCTTAATTAATATTTGATACAACTCGAGCGGTAAAGTTGTATCAGTGGGTGAGTGCTACTAATATTATAAGGATCACTGGGTAAAAGATGGGTTTAACGAATCTACTCGATTTAGACGTGAACACCATTAGTATATTCAATAATTAGTTATTGTACAAATGTAAGTGTCGCGATTAATAATTAAATAAAGTGTGTATGTTACCACTAATTGCACGGTGTTGACGCACTGGCGATGCGGGGCGTACGAGTGGATATTTCAAAGTTCCAAATAGAATATACAGTGGACGCTCGATAATGAGCCGCAGTCGGGGCTCTAGAGGCGGGGTTTTCTCAGAAGCGGCATATTAACGAGAGCCAATGTAACGCGCGCTCTCCCCATAACTCTCCTGTTTTCGTTTCCGTGATGGCTGCCCCCCGCCAGAATACTCTTAAGGTGCGTCACACTGATGTGAGAAAAAGAAAAAACACAATCACGTATATGTATTGCTTGCGAATTGCTTGCGAACTCCAGTGTGGAGGCACCATTAAGGGTTAGCATTCATTGGCTCGCTGAGCGTGAGAGAAAGGGAGGTGCACACACGCGTGCGAGTAATGCGTGTGAGCTGGGGCGTTCCCAACGGCACTTTAAACAGCGGCATATTATCCAGCGTCCACTGTAAACCGAACTCGCGGATTCTATAAGATTAACTTTGATTCCGACGGAGACTTTAGCCTGATCGAACTGAATCTAACCAACTCTGTACGAGCATGACACGACGTGACTTTACGCGTGACTCTATTAACCAACTTAACCAACGAGGTCTTTTAACCAACGAGGGTAGAAACCAAAGGGTTTATATAGTCCCAAAAATGAGTGGGGATGCGTTAGGAATTTCCATATAAGGAAATCCTTCGGGGTCGTCATCGTGTCACTCCCGTTCCCATGATCGCGATCCAGATGGCCGAGATCATGACCCCCTTACAATTAGTGGTATGTGATAAACAAAAAGGCTTTTGGGGCGTTTTCCCTTCGCAGACGCGAGCTCGAGAATGGTTGAGAGCGGCGTATGGGAGGATTCCACATACGTAACAAAATAAATAACTCGGAGACAAAGAAAACCAAATTTTAATTAATGATAACGATTATTTATAAATGTTAAAAAGTTATACATGCATGTGGTGCCCAGCATTGCACTTAGCGTTATGTACAAGCACAACAAATTACATAACTAATAAATATATACATTTAACAATATACGGGGAGGTAACGAAAATATAACAATAATAATATATACATACTATGTAGATAACTGAAAAATTATATACACAAAGATACATATACAGGGTGTTTATAAATATGTGGGACAATATTGTGCACAAAATTACATAACTAATAAATATATACATTTAACAATATACGGGGAGGTAACGAAAATATAACAATAATAATATATACATACTATGCACATAACTGAAAAATTATATACACAAGGATACACAGAACAATACACGCAGACTTTGTGAAAGGTACTAGGTGGGGTACATGCAATTATAAAAAATGATTGTCGCGCTTTGTTGTCGGTAGTCGTTTTTGTTGCACCAGATATTCAATGTTTGGGTGTATAATTCGGTTTGGGCTCAAGAGCAACGAACATTTTAAATTGTTATCCGTCATGAGTGTCCGGAACGGCGACTTCGCTTTCTTCATAGTGGAAAATAACTACTCGCACACGTATGTGGAACCAAATATTGATAATATTTTCGCGACGCATTTGTGTAAATATGGATATTCATTTTTTGATATATTAAAAATACCATCCGTCTCCTGAATTTTTTTCTCATTTCTACGTCACCTCTTAAATTTCTTAAATCTATTTTCAATTGTGGTGACACTGTATCTATATTTGCAGTTAGTGGACTGATAACTACATTTAATTCATTTTCGAGTGCATAAAAATCCTGATATCGGTTTTCAAATTGATCACCCAACTTCTGTAATATACTTTTATAATGATGAAAATTGGTATGCTGTGTCATAACTGATTTTAATTTTGTGAAATTGCACACATTTTTTGTTTCTAACTCTGCGTTCCATACTTGAATTTTTTTTTAAAATCGCAAATTAAATTAGAAAATTGAAATATGGTCTTATCTTTTCCTTGCAGCTATGTGTTTAGAACATTTAAATGGTCTGCCACATCCGAAGTAAATCCTAAATCACAGAGCCAATTTGTATCTTCCAACTCGGAAGCAGGGTTTCCTGACATTTCCAAAAAAAAACGGAAATATCGCTATGTAGGTGGAAGAATCGATCTAAGGTTCTTCCACGGCTAAGCTATTTCCGTATATAGGGGTATCTCCCTGAAATCTGCGTCTATATCTTTTAAAAAAATTCTGAATTGCCGGCGTTTTAAAGTATTCATTCTAATACAATTAATTATTCTCGTCACAACGGACATAACGTGTTCCATCTCTATACTTTTTGCACACAAATTCTGCTGATGTATCGCACAGTGCATCGCGCTAATTTCCTGGAGAACTGCTAGATTTTTTAATTTGCTTCGGAGGCGGCCAACGAAACCAAGATGTTTCCCAATCATCGCTGAAGCACCATCAGTAGTGACGGACACTAATTTGGTCCAGTCTAATTTATGGTTATCAACCGCCTCCTCCACGCAAGACAGTATATCCTCTCCTGTCGTGGTTTCTTCTAACGAAGAAAAATCTAGCAGTTCCTCAGTTACTACTAAATTTTCGTTAGCCCCCGAATAAAAATTGCCACTTGTGGAGTGCCGGAGATGTCCGTCGATTCATCCAGGGCCAAACTATAAACAATAAATGTTTCCCCTAACTCCCGCAATTGCCGCGTCACATCTGCAGCCATCTCTTGTATCCGCCGCATAATTGTCATCCGCGAGAGATTGGTGGCTTCGTATATTTTACATTGCTGCGCATTTTTATCCACTGTCGCCAATAAACAACTTTTTATGAATTCTCCATCCGTATATGGGCGGGATGTTTTCGCTATTTCCAACGCGATTTTATAACTATATTTTATTGCAGCAATACTTTCCTAGGATCAAAACAATGAGTTACTATAATGAATCTTAAAACAATGATTGATAATCGGGGTTATTCCACGTTAAAATTAAAATTAATTGCATTGCTCATATTTGGATAAAGGATTTCATCAGTTTTAAAATGATTATAAACACAAGACAATACCTTGAAACAAAGCGCAAATATTGAATAGAATGATTCATAGATTGTCAAATAACTTACTTCGTCTGAGATGTTATCCTCCTCCTGTAGCGCTCGTCCCTTTAAAAGTTTAATTTTTTTAAGACGTTCCACACCCATGAACTGTTCGTAAAAAGTCGCATGGTGCCGAGTGTAGTGCCGCTTTAAATTGAACTGTTTGGCCTGTGCAAATGTGGTGTAGCATACAAGACATTTGGCACCACCTTTGTACTCGGTAACTAGGAAGGCTTCTTCCCATGCCGTCTTAAAAGGGGTCAGTGCAATTGCACCCTTCCTTGTTGACGTCGATGCCATTTGCTCTATATTTTGCACACTTATTTATATTTCGTACAATGATATTTCGGTAGATACTTACCGATTGATAGGTTACAGTCGGAAATTTCGTAATGGTCGAAACGCAATTTATAAAGGACAAAACAAAGGCGAAATGATAATCAATAAAAATGGCATTTAACGAAGCCCAACCGGTTGTCCTTTAATAGACATTTCGGGCTGGTATTTAACGGAATATAAAAATGCTTATAACTGCAAAACTAAGCATTCTCGGACATATACGTATACCAACTTTTCTTATTATCTTGATGAGTAGAATCGACCTTCCAATATTGTCACGAAATATAAAAATATAATATAAAATATAATATAATATATATTATAATATAAAAATGCTTATACATTATTATTGTTACATGTATTATATACATCCTGGTGTATATAATTTTTCAGTTATATACATATTATGTATATATTATTAGTGTTAATAATAATATACAATGCTACGAAGAATTATACACCCAAACATTGAATATCTGGTGCAACAAAAACAACTACCGACAACAAAGCGCGACAATCAATTTTTATAATTGCATGTACCCCACCTAGTACCTTTCACAAAGTCTGCGTGTATTGTTCTGTGTATCCTTGTGTATATAATTTTTCAGTTATGTTCATAGTATGTATATATTATTATTGTTACATTTTCGTTAACTCCCCGTATATTGTTAAATGTATATATTTATTAGTTATGTAATTTGTTGGGCTTGTACATAACGCTAAGTGCAATGCTGGACACCACATGCATGTATAACTTTTTAACATTTATAAATAATCGTTATCGTTAATTAAAATTTGGTTTTCTTTGTCTCCGAGTTATTTATTTGTATAGTATTAATATCATGTTAAGTCATACCAAATTCCGGCAGTAGCAAATATTTTGGAAATTTCATAACCCCCCTGAATTTTATTACGCGACCTGTTCTGCACTGGGGCCCCACAAGTGCTTACGCTACGAGCCTACGAGCACGCACATACACTATTGCAGTTCTCCTCACCGATTCTAACCTTAGCAACGGGACAAACGGGTTGCTCACAGCTAGGCGCTAAAACAGCTCCCTTGTGCATCCCTGGTGTAGAGCATCAATTTGGGTAACATACAATACGTATTAATCCTTTGTGGAGGATGAATCCATATAAGCATTCAGTTTGTGCGAGGAACATCGATCTACGTTCAGTGAATACGGAGGACACATGAGACTAGAAGATTTCCGCACACGACGTACTTATGTAGGTAGGTACGCCAAGCGTTTCAGCCTCTGTATTCAAAAGTTTAATTTCTACATATACATACTTACATAATATTATATGATCATAGGGCGTCCGCGAGTGTGTGTGTGTGTTGGGGGGGGGGGGTAGCCCACACCTTCTCCACTTTCAATTTCGAAAGTCTGACTTTAAATTCGGAACCGGCGTCCAAAAAAGCCCACAGATACTAATCTTCGAAAAGTGCTGCATATTTCGCTAGATATAAAAAAATCCGCAACGAAATTCAACATTTCGGCCGGACAGATCGGTAGAGAATTTAATTGCGAAGAATTTACAAAAAATCGTTAAGTTTTCTGAAAAATTGCAACCTGTAGGGTGATGTGAACAAAAAATGTCATTATGTGTCACTGTGCGCCCCCCGTAAATCGACGCCCGGGGCAGAAACACCTGCTGCCCTCCCCCCGTTTCGTCGCTGCGCGTATTTGTCAAACGTCCTTTATATTTGCTAATTTTAGATTTCTTAATGAAGAATGATAATTTATCAGCAGTTGACGCAAATATTGTGATACACAGTCTGTATCATAATATTTTCAGCATTTGTTGTTTACTCTGTTTAATCTCCAGGATAAGCGCAGCTAAACAGATTTAATACCACAGACGAGAGACTTCGTCTGTCGTAATACGTTTATTCGCGATGGAGTTTCTGTTATTCAGAGGAGATTAATTTGCATGGAATATATATTGCTCATTCTGTCATCATCCAAATAACGTGTTTTATTTAAGTTTAATTGGTTGAATATCGCAAGTTGTTTAAACTTGTCCTGTAGATAGTTCACGCACGCGCCTTAAGGTGTTACGATTAGACATATAGGGTGCGTTCCAGTTGGGCCCAAATCGCCCGCAACACCCATGATTTCCATTACATATCGCGACCGTGCGGGCGATTTGGGCCCAACTGGAACGCACCCATACAGTGGGTGGCTAAATTATTATATTCAAACAAAAAAGTTTATATTTTGTAACTTTATAGATAAAATAGATGTCTCGTTTTTAATGTTATAATATTATTTTTTAATACTAGTATATGTATTTAAGAGTACAAATTAAAATACATTTATATGTAGGTTTAAGACTATATTGTACGAGAAATACAATTATTTATTATTTGGTACCTCCGCCTTTAGTTTTTATGAGGGCTTGGATTGGGCAGGCATGCTTTCAATGCATGCTGTAGCTACTTCCTGCAGTTTTGGAGTGTTGAGCAAATAAAATTTATATGTTGAAAAATTACTCACAATATTTCCAGATGTTGTAGCTAATCAATAAAAAATGAAACAATAACATTCATGCATTGTTACTGAAATTGCGGCCATGATTTTCACAGATTTTGACGAAAATTTTTTCAATATAATTCGGCCACCCTCTGTACATAGGTATCTATTATTCTCAGACATTAAAAGCCTCTTCACGTGACGTGGTTTACAACTGGTACTTCGCACGGAACGTACACGAAGTTTGAATAATCGATTTATATAAAAAATAATAAAATAGAAAAAGATTGTAATGCACGCATGAAATTGAGTTCAAAGTTTTCATTTTTCCAGAACCTCGATATGTAGAGGAAGTGCAGTATATTTGGAATACCAGTTTCTTTAAGACGAATACAAAATTATGGCAGAGGATAGGGACAAATAAAACTGCATAATACCATAGAGAAACTAATAAACTTTCATATTTCATAGGCCTCAGTAATAATAAAAAATCAAAAGTAACTGAAACTTTGGTTTGAATGAAAAATGACAAGAAGTATCGATTTGGTTAAGGTGCAGGTAATTTGGAATACCGGTATTCCAATGTACTTTCACTTTATAAGCTTAAACGAAACACGTAGATAATAAAATTAGTTTATTTTATGATGTAATCAGGCTAAGAAATCACAATGAAGGAACAATATTATGTAAATATAAATGCAAAATCTTATTTACATTTACCTGCAGTAATCACAGATATAATTTCCTGTGTCATTGTAACAGACGAAACCGACGCAGCGGTAGACATTACGCGTGAAACAAAAGCTAAGGTTTGGAATATTCCAAATTACTGTAGTAGGCTCGCGGTGAGGCAGACACGGCGTTGCCAAACACGCAGTGCGACTTGCGAGGCACGGCGTTGCCGGCGGGGCGTTACGAGCCGGCGAGCGAGGACTGCGCAGCGAGGCAGTCTGCGTCGAAACGAGAAACAGACGATAATCTGTATGATCGAATTCATTAAAATTAAACGTTTTCCTATCTCCTTTTATTTTTCCTCTACATTACCTTCACATTCGGTATTCCAAATTAGCAACATGGCATTGAAACCCAAAATTTCATGTCACACTTTGTATTCTCAAATTTATCGCAAAACTGGCACTGAACCATAAAAGGAACATGCAAATGAGTAGATGAAGTATTTAACACTAAAGTTTTGACATAATTTAACCATGATTGGCACGATTGAATACGCGCTGAAAAAGTTATGCAGATTGACGTTTTCTTCCTCTGCAGATTAAGTCGAAAATGTAAAAATGGCGGTTCCTCCACAAATGTTATTAGTGAACAGGTCATTAGCGCCTATAATCTACGGTGTTACAAATTAAAAAGCGTTAGCAGTTTATTAGATACTTCGATATTCCAAATTACCAACAGTATTCCAAGTATGTTGCACTGCCACTAGGTTGTAATATGTATTCATATGTATAGAAAAGGTGTCTTGTAACTAGGGTAGGAATGGCCACATCGACCGATTTGGGAGTAAGGCCTCCATGATGTTTACCATAGCCGCGCAGAAGGGGACTTCAAAAGCCAATGGTAACGTAAGCACGCCACGGATAGGGAAAACTGTCGTAGTGTGCGATGCAACCTCATGCCCGTACGATAGGCTTGAATGACTGTGAATCTTGGGGGCCCGGTGATCGCTGCCACTTGTGCTCCTAAGATGGCCAGTTATTTAGCTCTGTGAAGATAGCACCCCCAAATACGATTTTTTAAAAAAACTCAACGGCATTCGTTTGTCCATCGTTTGCCCACATTTGCCCACAAAAAATTTTCGTTTGCCCACCCTTCAAAAAAAAATTATGGCCAAAAAAAAATTTCATCAGCACCCCCATGAAAAAATTGTAATGATTTCTCAGTCGGAAATGATTGTCCATCGTATGCCCACGTTTGCCCACCAAAAATTATCGTTTGCCCACCCTTCAAAAAAAAGTTATGAACAAATTAAAAAAATTGCCTTCAGCACCCTTCATTTACACATTTGAACTTTTTAAAAATAGGAGACGATTGTCCACGATCAGGCCACGTTTGCCCACCCAAAGATTTCGTTTGCCCACCCTCAAGAATCGAATTAAAAAATAAAAACCGCGAAAACAAGGGTACCGGAGGACGCGACCATGTTAAAGTTCGAATATTTCCGAAAATATTATCAAAATCGTTGGTTCAACGATACAGTCCTTTAGTTTAGATGTAGAAGAGATTTGCCCACCGAATAATTTCGTTTGGCCACCCTCCAGAATCGAATTAAAAAATAAAAACCGCGGAAACAAGGGTACCGGGGGACGCGATCAGGTTCTTACCGTAAGGGTTTAAGGTGTTTGGTGGTATATAATCCAAAATTTTTGCACACACTTCTTCCCGTCACTTTATTCGGACGACACATCGACTTGTAGCTCCCATCGAATGTTTTACACTTTTCACACATCTGCTGCATGTGCAGAATGACACCAGAGTCTATCAATGCTTTTCTAGGCACTTTTCACTAATCACCACATAAAAATCGCAAAACGGAAAATAATAGAATATTCTCACAGTTACTTCACAAGCCGTAAATGAACGCACGATCTTGCAAGAGCTGCGGTCGAACTCTGTAGACTGACTGACTTTCGTGCGTAGTTGGAAAGACTTCGAGACATCTGTTTACGTTTCATCAATGGCTCTTGACGCCGCGACCCTTTAGGGCAGGCCTGCACAGGGAGCCTTTTTCAGCGCCTGGCGGCAGACAACCAGCCGTACGCCGTTACTATGGGTAGAATCGGTGAGGAGAATTGCAGTAGTGTAGGTTGGGGCTCGTAGGCGCGTAGCGTAAGCATATATAGCTGGGCCCCAGTGACCCCACCGAATTATATTGCGGGACCTGCTCTGCACTGGGGCCCCACAAGGAACCCAGCCATATATACTTACGCTACGCACCTACGAGCCCCAACCTACACTACTGCAGTTCTCCTCACCGATTCTACTCTTAGTAACGGCGTACGGCTGGTTGCCTGCCGCCAGGCGCTGAAAAAGGCTCCCTGTGCAGGCCTGCTTTAGGGCGTCAACGTTGCGTGCCGTCAGCGAAAGAAAGTAACTACGCATTTATAAACATTTCTATTAAGTTGTCACCAAATATTCTAATCTCTTACGTTAAAAACAATCGGTGGAATTTGCTAACAAATTTGAAAAACTTTTCAAAATTCCAGTGGAAGAAGAAGAAGAAAAAGAAATAGTGGATAGCATTAAAGTTTCTAATAAAAGTAATACTAGAATTTGAGAACTCTAGCCTTACAATAATCCGAATAAAATAAATAATATACTGCCGCAATTATATTTTGATATCACATTATCTGAGGAGCAATGGATAAATATTAATTAGAGACAATGACCACCTTTAAGTGGAATTTTGATCAAAATCTTTGTCCACCTTTAAACAAATACTTTGAGAATGAATGCTTTACATTAATTACTGATTACATTTTGAAAGAAATTTGATGCTCCACTATTCGTCCACAAGTATCGACAAAATTTTTTTTTATTGTGTATCCTGTTCGTGCCGACAGGAAATGCACAACTAGCTGGTTCGAAATACTAGCCGGAATAATCGGAAAAGGTGTTTCGCCACGGTTGTCGTTTATGGTGTACTTCAGGGTTGACTAACTGGCGACTCACGAGCCGTCGAGGGCCCCTCCGCCTTGCTGCCACACTGAACATCCCCCCTCCATACCGACCAAACTCTGACGATCGCTGTCGAAAATAAAAGGAAAGAAGCAGGAATCGATTGCGATCGTCAGAGTTTGGTCCGTATGGAGGGGGGACGTTCAGCGTGGCACCAACGCGGAAGGGCCCCCGGCGACTCGTGAGTCGCCAGTTAGTCAACCCTGGTGTACTTTATGACAACGGTAAACGGGCGTAGGGTTGGTTACCGACTGATTTATAAGTCCCTGAAAGAATGGCATGATGGCAATTGTGCCGTATTCGACATCTGACAGGCAAATGTTCCCCCACGAATGCTTCGGAAGTAAGTTTTGTCCGATTGTAAACGAATAAATGCATCTTCGCCTTGTTCCGAGACCGTCTTTGTTCTGTAAAGGCGCGTATCGACTTTTGCGAGGATTCTTTCGGATTGACTTTCCAAAGCAGCCTCCTGTGGCAAGCTCCCGCGGCAGCCTCGCGAGGAATCCTTGCAAAGTCGATACGCACCTTAAGGGGAGGTTTTGGTCTAAATGTCGATTTTTTTTTATTTCATTTTTCAAATGTTCAATCTTTTATGAAAACGTGTTTAAAAGAATTTGTTGAAATTCGTAAAATTCCCGAAGTTATAGGCATTTAAATAGCGGCATGGATGCATGGATAACACCCGGCGATTCGGTACTTACGTAAAACTTCAAACGCGCTTTCCTCGAAACAGCGTTCTCAAAACGGTGGGACCTGTATCTCCAAACGTTATTATCCGATTCGACTGAAACTTTTTTCATTTTGAAGAATATACTACTGGCTTAGGGGGGGGGGGGCTAAGAAAAAATACAAAAAGTTACAAATTTGTAATTTTCAAAGGCGATGAAAGGACGAAAAATACAGGGAAAAGTTATTTCAAACTTGAAGTGTCGTTATTTTCTAAGAAAAATGTCATTTTTTTTAGTCCCCCCCCCCTGGCCAGAAGAATAATCTTCAAAATAAAAAAGGTTTCAGTCGAATCGGAAAATAACGTTTGCAGATACAGGTCCCACCGATTTGGATCAATTTTTTGACGCCTTGACTTTAACGACTCCCCAGGGCTGTCTGCAATGATTAATTATAAATCAAAAATATATTTCTATAATTTAAGACATCCTTAATACAACGCAAAAGGTCTCATTAAATTATATATAGGGTAAAGGCAGGTAATATGGAACGGCACGTAATATGGAACTTCGTAATATTTCGACAACGAAATAACGAACACTGCAGGCAATCGTGTATATTAGATCCCTAGACACAATAGACGATGATACTGACAATTGAGCACCAGTCGGGCATCTATCATTGAAAGAGAAACGTTTATATTTTTTCTGGGGTGTAAAAGTTTCTGAAAAGTGCAACAAACGGTTCAATATTGTAGCGAAGGTATGTTAAAAAGTATTATTTTGATATAATTTATCATTAAATATGCGTGGTCTTGATTATTCAATAATAGTTTACTAATAAAGTTACTTTCTTCTTAGAATAATTCTTAATTTCTTGTCGGAACATGTGTGTACGTAATATGGAACATACCGAGTAACATAGATGAAGTTGATAATGACGATGACGACGATGATGCGGAATGCTCACTTTACGATGGTAATTATAAAAATAATGGCAATGAAAAGTAGACCCAATGTATTCGCTGCTTTCAGTGGGCACACGAAGAATGTGGAGCTTTCGACGTATTATTCACGTGCCCAACGTGTAGGAGACACAGAAAGCAGGAATAAATTACAAAAATGATGTATATTTATTTATTTGTATCTTCTACTTAATAAATCTTCAGTTTTAGTAAAAAAAGGTAAAGATTTTTAAGTTTTCTTTACAAATTTCCTAGGTGTTCCATATTAGGACCCATTTTTTCGAACGGACGATTTTCAGTCTTTTCAGTTTTTTTATTATAACTGCAAAACCATTGGATTTTTTTACATTTGGCTAGGTAAGTATCATTATGCATTAGTTCCTTCGTCCCCTCATGTCCGTTTTATTAAAAAACACAAATTCCCCTGCTTTTGACAAGCTTTTGAAATCAGATGTTCCATATTACCTGCCTTTACCCTAGTAGTTTTCCTTTAATTAATTCCTAAATATCACCTATTTTTTGGGGCTCTAGATTAGAACCTCCCCTTAAGACAGAACATATCCCGCATTAAAGGTTATGCCCAAAATTGAAAATTTGATATCAACGCTCCAAAGATTAAACCAAATGAATGTAAAAGGAGCGTTTATAAAAGGAAATTCCAAGTTCGTAGTATCTAGAGACGCGGTAGCGTCTCGACGCCAAGTACATGAAAAAAGAACACCCTATATATATATGTCGATGTCGCTGCCGTGTACCTTTACTCGTCCCGGGGACACTCTAACCTAATTCTGACATTTATTACATTATATCTCATCACGCCTGCAATATTTTCTAAATTTAAAGGCATTTTTCTTATGTAAGCCGCATATCGGCTTTCGAATAAGACCAATTTCAATAAAATCGGTCCACGCATGACAGAGATATCGTAATATCGTCTCAGGGATCTGTCGAAAACGGTAGATTTTTCTTCTTATTCTTCTTCAATCTCAAATTTTTGTCGACATAATACGTATACGCGTTATTATACGCACACCTTCAGCCAAAACGAACTAATACATGTTTCGTTCATCAATTCCTATCTTCACTATGTGCAATTTACTCCAAATTTTGACAGCTTACAGTCAGGTTATATAGAAAATTTGAGATGCCACGTGTTTTTACAAATATATATTATCGTTGTACCATTGAATTGGAATCAAAATGCAGTCTCACATACAATTCCATGAATCTGGAAACACGTACAATTCCATGAATCTGAAAACACGAAAATTCGTGCTAAATCTAGCGATAACCTCTTTAAGCACAGAAATCTGTAAACATGAAAATGAAAATGATACTAAAATCAATTAGAGTCTAATATAACGCATGAATTTGGTAAACATAAACAAATTAATTTAAAAAATACTATTCCATGAAATATACTCAGAAAATGACGTTATGAATGGAAATTTTAATTTTCTAACCACGAAAAACATTTCTCGATTTGATAAAACAATTCATTAAATTGTGCGTGCTTTCAGTTTCATGGAATTGTACGTGCTTTCAGATTCAAGGAATTGTACGTGCTTTCAGATTCATGGAATTGTAAATTTCAACAGCTGATAATTATTATGCTGTAATTGTATCAAAAAAGTAAAAAAATTACGTCAAGTACATGATACAAATAAATCACAAAATATAGAAAGTAATAATAATCACAAAAAATAGAAGATAATAATATCTTTGTAAAAAGAAGTGAGATCCCCATAAAAAACTTCAAAAAAGTAAAAAATACGCCAAGTACATGAAAACATGAAAATCACAAAAAATAGAAGATAATAATAATTACAAAATTAAAAAAAGATGTGAAATCAAAATGAGCTGCTAGTACATAAAGATGCTTTCCAACTGCGCTTTAGATGACACAACTACATATGCACAGCTAAAATTCCATTACTCATAATGGCTATTTATACAAAGAAAAAATGTATTAAATAATAATATGCAGATATATTTTTATACAAATTATTATTTTAATACGAATAAATATTTGATTCAAAATACTTGGCGCTGCGCAACCGAAAAAATGTTAATTGCCTTAGTATTAATAATTTACAACTCCATTACAATATAAAAAACATATACATACACATACTAGAAACACAGTCAGATTTATTCTACATATATTTAATTCTAATGCCATACGTAGCATATGCACACGCATGCACGCACGCATGCACGTACAAGAAAGAAAGAAAAGGATTAATGCAATTTATACATATTTATTGAGGTTAGCAACACCAATTCGGGGCGCAACGCCAAGTATTTTGAATCAAATATTTATTCGTATTAAAATAATAATTTGTATAAAAATATATCTGCATATTATTATTTAATACATTTTTTCTTTGTATAAATAGCCATTATGAGTAATGGAATTTTAGCTGTGCATATGTAGTTGTGTCATCTAAAGCGCAGTTGGAAAGCATCTTTATGTACTAGCAGCTCATTTTGATTTCACATCTTTTTTTAATTTTGTATCTACTATTACTGCAATATCTTATTTTTGCATAATTTTATACATATGTGTATACTGAACAATTGCGCAACAAACTTAGAAAAATTTTGTTTAAAATTTTGGCTTGTGTCGTATTATTAACCCCCTGAGTACGGGACATCGAGTCCTGTGTCTGCTAAAATCTATTACAAAAAATGTTCTTAAATGTTCGTTACACGATTCCTATTGCCCACTTGAAACCAGTGGATGAAAGCCAGACCACGGTGGGAAAAGGTCACGGGTGGAGACAACTCGACTTTCCCCCAACGTGTATTCGGCAACACTCAAGGTCAAGTCCCTTCTAAAGGCCGCCACACACGGTCCGTCCGAACTGACGGTTTGGCCTGCGCAGGCCAAACTGTGCAGGCCGGCCGGACGCCCGTAGTGCCCCCACACGCTCCGTCCGGCCTCGCAGGTTGGCCGGATGGTGCATCCACACACTCCGGCCGGCCTGACAGTATTTTAAATTTTTTAAATTTTCTTTCCTGTGCTTTATGTTGATAAAACAGTATCATAATGGCTGAAAAAATGTGTCCTTGAATCAAAAACTAGAAACTGGAAGCGCTAAACTGCTTTTTAAATATTTTTTGCGACAATTTTTCGCGGAGATACAGCCATTTCAAAATGACCGAATTTATCGGGACATTATAGTGTTCCTTTAATTTTTTCCAGCAGTGTATTTCCATTTTCAGTTTACTTTATAATTATTCACATTATTAACAACCATTATTCACATTCCAGTAGATAGGGGAATGTGGGGCAAGACGGGGTAGTTAAGGTTTGATGATGAATAAAACACAGGTTTTCATAATCAACTAATCAATTTTATGTCTGAGCCATTCTTTGGTAATAAGTCTTTCAGTTTAACTATGAATCAACCTAATCTTTACAGGTTTTAATGGAATAAATAAAAGAATTCAGAAAAAGTCCTATCTCCCCGTCTTGCCCCACGGGTGGGGCATGATGGGGTACCAATTAAAAAACAATATAAATAAAGTAAATATATATAAATTAATTATTTATTGGGTTGACAGACGCGGCACATATGTATGACTTCATCGTCCTTATCTCCTACATCAGCACAGGAGAAATGAGGATGTTATAATTGCGGTGTTTCCAGTTTTCTCGACATACAAGTCTTTTGCTTTGTGATTGGGACGGGAATCAGTTCTTTTGGACTAATTAGTAGAAAAGAAGTATCATTTTCCTTGGTCCGTCTTTCGTTTGTAGTTTCTAACTATCCTGGGACAATGAGAAAGTTTGATTTTTATTTCTAGGTTTGTGAGGGGCATGATGGGGTAATGAAAATAAGAGGTACTCCATCATAAATTCTGCCTCAGAAACATATACATGTACTGAAGATCTTCTATATTATCATATCATTATCACGGGTGCTAAAAATAAGGAAGATATTAAGAAATCCCAATAAATTATAAATTCTGATCTATCTTTGTCACACGTCCACGTGTTTCACTGACTTGCTGCTCACTGACAGTGTCGGTAACGACACGTTTGACGCGTATGCTCAATTTTGATTAGTGCGTTTGTATCACGAGATACGGGGGGTACCTCGTCTTGCCCCCCCCCACCCCGTCTTGCCCCCCCCCCCCCCGTTTTGCCCCACCTTCCCCTACACGTTTCCTAAAATATTCCAAACATTTTCATTGCCCGAAACGTCCAACCTTCAACATACTCGACAGAGTCTACGGCCCGCTCGGTTTTTTCGGACGGCTCGGAAAAATTCTACCTACTCGGTTGTTGCGGCCGATCGGTTTTTACGGGCACTCGGCTCGGCTCGGTTCTTCGATCCGAGTGAGGTTCAGCTCGCTTCTTTCGGGCATTGGAACAGCCCTACAGTATTCACAGGTTTGTCAACTGACCATGACATCGACAGACGACGCTTTAGCCGTAGTAGGGTTTATATTAGCTACAAAAAATTCCTCTAAACGCAAAATAGATCGAAAAGTGTGGTGCAAAGAGTGGTTACAAAAAAGGGGACGTTATTCGCATACAAATTTATTAAACGAATTGCATTTTGCTCCTAAAGACTGGCACAATTATTTAAGAATGGATGAAGAGACATACTTAAGGAGACATAAGGAAACTATCGGCATCACTTCCATATCGATAACATAAAGAATAAATACTTATTTTTTTCTGAAACAAGTAGGGTAACTGTACCTAATATCGCCACTGTTCCTAATATCGCCATCCCCTGTATCTTGCAAAGTAAGCAGTAAAATTTATCGGTTATGCACTAAATTAGTGCCTAACCATATGTAGGAAGACATGCTGTAATTGCAGCGTCATGTGATCAACGATTACAAAAGGGGAAGGATTTTGGAGAATCTTGATAGTGGAAAAATTTATTGGACTGCCACAATTTTAAATCCCATTCGAAGGAGAAAAGTCTAATAATTCCATGAATATAAGACTATCTACTAGAAATACCTGATTAATAATGTACTTAAGGTATGAAATCGATTCAAATATGTTCCGTGATGAAAATACTGTTTTTCTTTTAGCAGTATGGGTGTTCCGAATACCGCCTACCGGAGAACAATGGTTTCGATGTAATGTTTGTTCCAGGTGGGGTTGCGAAATGTGCCGAGCAACCGAAATAAACTTTATTTGTCCAATATGTACATCGGAATGTGGAAAATAAAATATTTTAAAAATCTATATTTGTAAATTTCTGTTTTTCTAATATAAATAAAATCAAAGATGGATAAAAATACGTTTATAGTGCAAGAAATAATCAAATCACCTGTGAAAATGACTTAAAAACTCATATATACATGAATTAATCAATATTTCTTGAGTTGGCGATATTAGGTACACTTTTTTCAGGACCCGATTTTTGCATGTCTTACGTTTCTTGAGTCCTAATTAAAATTTTGTAGGTTTCAACGATTCTAACTTATGCTACACGAAAGATGAATAATCTCTCTTTACTTTGAAATAGTGTTCCTGATTTCTCGATATTTTTCGCATCTCGAGAAATGAGAAATCAGATTATATTTCTCGAGAATTCTCGAGAATTCTCAAGAAATTAAAAACTATTGTAAAATTTATAATTTTGGAATAATGTTGATAAAATTTATCTAAATTTTTATTCGTGTCCAACTTAAACAAAACTTGTGTAAATGAAAAAAAAACAGATATTAAATATAATAGATAAATTTATTTATTTAATATAAAATGTGAGCAAAACGAAACTTTACTTTTTTGTTTTAAAATAGTATTTTTTCAAAAGCACAATGCGTCTAATGTCGCGTTAGCCAATCTACTTCTTTTTTCTTTGTGACAAAATCTGCGGCTGTAGAAAAATTTCTTTCATTTTGAGTGGATGTTGGTTTAATTGTACATAGAACATCGGCGATACGAAGAGAAAAGTTTATAAACAATCGCGCAATTATTCGCATATATTGCTAACATTTATCACTGATTGTAGATGTGTTTATATGTTCACGATTAACACACAATTTGAACCAACTGAAAATTCATTTCTGAAAACTAATGGGATTTATAATAATTTTCTTACACTGAAGGTTCTCGAGAAACAATGTAATTTCTCGAGAAATGAGAAATAAGAAATTATAAAATTTCTCGAGAAATTATCGAGAAAGAATTCTCGAGAAGGAACACTACTTTGAAACAAACTGCATGCAAAAATATCAATTATTATTCAATTGGCAGCGATTTAACTTTTGCCTGGCGATATTAGGTACAGTTACCCTAAGCCATACAGCTCGCAGTGTTGCTGATAGGTGTTGTAATTGTTAAACTCTTTGAGACCCCCGCATTTCTCAGTGCGTCAAAACCGAGAGGTGGACTTAGGTACCGCGACAACTAAACTCTTAAACAATTGTAAGAACCGAGCTTATTGAATATAATTTGTTATTTCTTAATCAGAGTTCTTTTATTTGAATCAATCACTATCTGAATTTCCTCTTCGAGATAATCCCACGTAGGTAGGGGAGAGTCGTGCAGTACCGACCAGCTTACAGTACCGACCAAAGCTAGTTCTCGCTTCTTCAACCAGATATTAACACTTTATTTGAATTAACCAATGGAAATCACAATTCTCTATAACCTATTTCGGGGCCATATTGTTTACTCCATTGCTCTCGATGTTCTACGGCATTAAACGCATACGTTGATATTGAGTGGGTTAAAAGTTATTTTTTAAAGCTAATATTTTGTTTCTCGTGTAAGTAAATGATTTTGTTCTATTATGTATACTATCTCTAGTCCATTAAGTTTAATAAAACGTCCTGATTTTGCAATATTTTTTCTACATAATATACCATGATCTAAAATGTTGCCCCGTGTTTGTCGTACAGTACCGACCATCCAACTGTCGTGCAGTACCGACCAACAGACTCTGTCAACCAGTAGAGAACAAAATTTTCTTATCTGTGCATTCAATCTGTTAGCAACTCAGATTAGTTTATAAGATGTTCATTTAGCCTTCCTACTACCTTTTCCCATAGAAAAATAAAGTAAATAAGGATAGGTATCATAACCTAATAAACAGGAAGCTAAGATTTAATGAAGAAGTTATCCAGTGTGTTATTTGCAAGCGAAGTTGGGCATTAACTAAATAAAAAATTGTGTAAATAAGGATCAAATAAAAGTTACTTTAACTTTAGATTATTCGACGAACAAAGTTAATTTTTTTATTCGATGAGAATTTATTTGAAGAATAAAGTTAATTTTTTTATTCATTATTCGAAATTTTATTTAGATAAAAATTTTGTCTATCTCTGTTTGCAAGGAATCATTTTACAAGGATTGGGTGCAGCGTACCGTATGTGACGGTTGGGCACACGTCGAATACACAGATCAGGAGAATATGTATTAATTATCTGACTTGCGAGTTTGTACAAATAAAATTTGAAAAGAATCTTGTATTGTACTAGTTAAATGTCTTTATTAACATTGTTAATCATTTAGACCTAAAAATCTACTAATTTAATAGTTGGTCGGTACTGGACGACAATTTTTCGTTTCCTAGAAATTACAACTTTTTTACTTTTGCGAATTATCAATTCTTATTATTAAACTTCACAAAAATAGTTTCCCTCCTCTTACTAAGTTCTATCTATACTACAAATACGTTTTTGAATTTTTATTTTTCATCGACTCTACCCCAAGATATAACAAAAAAACTTAGAGCGGTCGGTACTGCACGACTCTCCCCTACTCCTTTACCGCTCAAGGTGTACCATATTATAAAGTTACGAGGCTAAACTAACATTCCTAGTGGCTCCCGGGGATACCAGACCCCGGTTCGTCCACGATTTCCACCTTCCTAGCGGCTCCCGGGGATACCAAACCCCGGTTCGTCCGTGAAGCTTACCTTCCTAGTGGCTCCCGGGAATACCAGACCCCGGTTCGTCCGCTACTAACAAACTCAAACAACCAAAATCAATCCTCGGCCTCGCAGCCGCCATTCTCATTGCCCTCAGCCTCGGCTCGTAACAAAATTGATCTCATATTTTTTTAAGTCTTTTAGGCGCATGTTCCGTCGCGTCGTCTATGTGCATCGCGCACTCTGCACACGCAACCAGCCCGGCCTGTACCTATACATATTTATGTGCATGTGCATATTAAAATCGTTAACAAGCGAACGATGTTTCGGAGACCGGATAAGAAAGAAAAGTGTGCCATAAAATCTTTTAACCTGTGACGAAGAACACTGCTTCATGAATGCATCAATAAAAAATAGAATATTTATGCACTGTTACTTATACTTATACTCAGCTACCTCAGGTAGTAAACATTTTACGGTATACACAAATTTTTTAAGTCGGCGTTTAACGGGGAGAAGCCCGTATAAACGACTTATTTGTGTATAAATTTTTAGGAATTTTTTGAAAATATACCAATGTACTAATCCTGTCGAAACTTGAAGGGTACTTTATTTAACATTATAACAACTGAACCAAAATTTATAACAGTAAAATTATAATAAATACAAACGAAATAGAGCAATATCTGAAATAGGTTTTTTTCGAGATGCGAAACGGCGCCGGTTGTAGCGTCTCTGGTAGTTATGTGAAACAAACAAATAATTTTTTTTCAATTTGTGTGCCCATTGTAAGAGTATGAACCACAAATGGTGTAAAAAATTACATATTTCAAAAATGGCGAAACTTCAAACAATTAGGTGTGATTTTCGTAAAAAATTCGTGTTTTATTTGTTTAAAAATTGTGGTTAAAATAAATAATTTGGTTAAATCTCGTGGTTCATATTCTGAGGAATATTATAAACTAAAAGTACAGTGGACGCTGGATAATATGCCGCTGTTTAAAGTGCTGTTAGGAACGCCCCAGCTCACACGCATTTCTCGCACGCGTGTGTGCACCTCCCTTTCTCTCACGCTCAGCGAGCCAATGAATGCTAACCCTTAATGGTACCTCCACACTGGAGTTCGCAAGCAATTCGCAAGCAATACATATACGTGAATGTGTTTTTTCTTTTTCTCACTAATAATAAAACTCTTGCGAACATATTTTTGTCTTATACACATAGACACTTTCTCGCGAACTGTTTGCCGATGAAGACACATCTTAACTCATACATTTTTTAATGACAGAAGTATAAGTACGTATAATATCGTTTTATTCAAATGTTTTTTTAAATATTTTGAATTATGATCAGTTACATTTTGTATTAGGCACATTTATTTCATATTGGGTATAAATAGTTATGTAAATGGGTAAGGGAAAGATAAACTGTAAAAATATACGACAGGTAGAAGGTGTACCGAAGTTACAGATTTATGTATTACAATGTTAAAAAATATATTTAACGTTAATTCTAAAAACTGAAACACTGAAAGATGCTAAAATATTACGATTATAAATAAAAGTTACATTGCTATATAAGCTTTCTTTATTCATCGTACATGTATAACGTGCTTATAGTAAAAATGTGTGTCTTCATCGGTAAACACTTCGTGAATAGGGATCTGTATAAAATTTAAATATGTTCGCAAAAGCTTTAGTGAAAGAAGTACGATTTGTACCTATACTGCTTGTGAATTGCGCGAACATCAGTGTGACGCACCTTAAGAGTATTCTGGTAGGGGGCAGCCATCACGGAAAAGAAAACAGGAGAGTTATGGGGAGAGCGCGCGTTACATTGGCTCTCGTTAATATGCCGCTTCTGAGAAAACACCGCCTCTAGAGCCCCGACTGCGGCACATTATCGAGCGTCCACTGTATGCACAATTTGAAATTGATCGGTCAAATAGTTTATGATTTATCCTAGCGTCAATTTTGAAACCATGGTTTCGAGAAAACCGCGTTTAAAATGCGTTTTAAGGGGGTAGACACGTCACGTGACAGGGGCGATGCACTGCGCTGTAATCCCGACAATCTAACCTGAAACATGGGTTTAGTAGGATACGTTTTTCGTCCTTATATGAGCAGATTTTGGGTTGGGCGAGGTCTCATTCGAAAGAGGAATGTTCAATGCGGAGCGCTCTACTCACTGTTTGAGTCACAAAACTCTTTTAGTGACCTAAAAATACTTAAGGAGGTAAACACGCCACGTGACACGGGCGATGCACCGCGCTGTAATACCGACAATCTAACTTGAAACACGGGTTTAGTAGGATACGTTTAACGTCATTATATGAGCGAATTTTGGGCTGGGCGAGGTGTCATTCGAAGAGGAAGGTTCAATGCGGAGCGCTCTACTCACCGTTTGAGTCACAAAACTCTTTTAGTGATCTAAAAATACTTAAGGAGGTAAACACGCCACGTGACACGGGCGATGCACCGCGCTGTAATACCGACAATCTAACCTGAAACACGGGTTTAGTAGGATACGTTTAACGTCATTATATGAGCGAATTTTGGGCTGGGCGAGGTGTCATTCGAAGAGGAAGGTTCAATGCAACACGCTCTGGACATCGTTTGAGTCACAAAACTCTTATAGTGACCTAAAAATACTTGGAATCTGCGAGTGTATTTTGTCCATTTTTTCTCTACTTTGGTCACTCATATTATTACATATCAACAAAATCTCGTCGAACCATGGCCAGAGCGTGTTGTACTGAACCTTCCTCTTTTGAATAAGACCTCGCCCAGCCCAAAATTCGCTCATTTAATGACGTTAAACGTATCCTACTAAACCCATGTTTTGGGCCAGATTGTGTCGGTATACAGTAGAGCTATTGTTTTGACCCGTGTATCCGGGTACCCGGGTACTCGGGTATCCGGTGAGACCCCGGGTAGAAAAAAATTACTCGAGTACCCGGGTACCCGTAGGATACCCGACTACCCGGGTACCCGTACGATACCCGGGTACCCGGGTAGACAAAAATTACCCGGATACCCGAGTAGACAAAAATTACCCGAGTATCCATGAGATACCCGAGTAACTGAAATGTGATGAGATCGTTGAGAATTTCGATTTGACAGTCGATAGTCCTTTGGCCTTTCGATCATTTTCGGTTAACCTCAGTAATGAACGGAATAAACTTCAAGCAATTGATTATAATTGATATTGGCGCACTGATTCGGTCACATGACCGAATCAGTGCGCCAATATCAATTATAATTAAGATTTACGGTCGAAACACATCTAAAAATTATTCAAGCAATTGAATGTAGTATTGTGTGCACGTTACGATTATTAATACGATACCTGGAGTATGCGCCCTAGTAGAGGATAGAAATTGTATATAAAACAAGGAAATTAAATATTTGTAAATATGAACCATGAGAATGAGATTTGTTGTTGGTTTAAATACAAACAAATGTATTCAATGTATTTAACAATAAAATATAAAAAACTGGAATTTTCATTTCAAACTAATAAACGTGCTGTTTTATTTATTTCTGAAATAAATTTTTTTATCTTAAATCTTACTAAAGACGGCGGAAGGCCCGCTAAACAGATCTAGCCGCAACAAACTCCGACAAGTGATGTGAACGAAAACCCAAAACCAGTGCATTTTCCTAGGATTTTCCGAGTTTTTCTTTGTATCGACTGAGGGAGTTGGTTGTGATTCGATAAGAGTGCATCAATGCCATGTGTACATATTTTAATCTGTATTTTCCGAATGGGACACGCTTACGGTACCCGTGACTCCTTTACTCTTAAGCTTTGTAATGGTGTATCATACTCCCCAGTGGGAAACGTTATATCGAGCTTTTAACAACATTGAATGATAAAATTTACGTCAGATTCGGGCTTCTACAGTAATAGCATAGCTTATTTAAATATAAAGACACACTAATAGGGACAGGCACTGCAATAGGGCGAACTACCCTATTGTAAGTGCAAAGGACGTTGACAGTTCGCAATTTTCACATTCTGCAGAATGTATTCTGCGGACAATACCACATTTAATTGCTTGAAGTTTATTCCATTCATTACTGAGGTTAGCCGAAAATGATCGAAAGGACTATCGACTGTCAAATCGAAATTCTCAACGATCTCATCACATTTCAGTTACTCGGGTATCTCATGGATGCTCGGGTAATTTTGTCTACCCGGGTAGCCGGGTAATTTTTGTCTACCCGGGTACCCGGGTACCCGAGTAATTTATTCCTACCCGGGGTCTCACCGGGTACTCGAGTACCCGGGCGGGCGGGTAGTAAGAGCTCTAGTATACAGCGCGCTGCATTAAGGTGGTCGCCCACTAGGCCGAACGGAACCGAAGCGAACCGCGACAGCCACGCATCGCTCATATGATAGAACAGCAGCGACCATGCATCGCCCATCTGATAGAAGAGCGCCGACGAACTTCGCTTCGGTTCCGTTCGGCCTAGTGGGCGACCACCTTTACCCGTGTCTACCCCCTTAAGTACCTATGCTCGACGCTCGGAGGTGCACCAAGCTATATAGGGTCAACGTTTTATCTTACAACGCGCGCTCGCGCGAACAGGTGAAATGGCAACAGCGCCTCACGGACGCATTCCATTACAACCATGCACCGTCCCAGGATTCGGAGAGCTGCCAGCGACCGCTGGACAGCTGTGATGCCCGCAGTGATGTCAGATCGGGGACGGGTTCCCTCGAGAATTTCCCCCACCTCGCGCACACTACGCCGGAGCAGTGTGTCTGTGAGTTGGACTCCGAAGCGCCGAGCTCACGGACACGCTGCTCCGGCGTAGTGTGCGCGAGGTGGGGGAAATTCTCGAGGGAATCCGTCCCCGATCTGGTATCACTGGATGCCCGAGCTTCGAGAATTTTGTGATGGTCTCCTTCAAATTAACGTCGGAAAGAGCTATTCAGAATTTCCCGGCCCGGGTTGAAAAATTTAAGGCCATTTTCGTATAACTTTTGAACTATTAAAGATATCGGAATGCAATTTCCCTAGTAGCATTTCTGGTTGGCCAACGGTAGCCAACAGTTGGGAATTAGTTGGGATATAGTTAGAGTTTCGCCTACAAATTCCCAACATAGGGCCTACGGCAAAAAACTTACGACAGTTTGCCAACGAATATACAATGTTAGGCCTACAATTATTATGGCGGGTTAATTAACAAAAAGTTACGACAGTTTGCCAACGAATATTCAATGTTGGGCCTACAATTATTATGGTTGGTTAATTAACAAAAAGTTACGACAGTTTGCCTACGAATATTCAATGTTGGGCCTACAATTACTATGGTTGGTTAATTAACAAAAAATTTACAACGATGATTGAATGTTGTCTTACAAACGTCAGAAAATTTAATACATCCAAAAACCTATTATTATAAATACGTAATGCGGACGTCTGTCTTGAGACGAATGTGAAATTTTATGGAATGAGTCTAAAGGTCGAATGATGATATTTTGTAGAATATTTCGCGTCGCTGTGTACTTTTTATAAACAATTAATACTTGTTATGTACTGAGAAATTAGAAGTGTTTACAAGGAAATGTATTGGGTAAGTGCGATAAACGGTTGCTTCGTAAGTGGAAAGTTTGGGTTCGATTCCTCTTCACCGGAATTTTTTTTTTTCTTAAATCAGACCTGAAAAATACGTGTTTACAACGTCTTTTGAAGTTCTTCAAGACGCCTTCTGGACATTTATAAAACGTCTTTTTGAAAGAAACTGTTGGGCTTATGGAAAGAAACCTTCAGTTGGGCCTGCGTTGGTTACAATCGTTGGCCCATTTAAAAATATCGCGACACTTCAACAGTTGGCCAACGAATAACACGTCATTGGCCCAACAAATTCCCAGCAAATAAATGCTACTAGGGTTGCTCCGAAAAATGAGGAAAAATTATTCCCTTTTAATGATGGATAATTTAACATATTTTACGTTTACTTAATTTTTCTTTTATCAATTTTTTGACAATAATTGTTTAAAAAGCGTTTGCAAACTGTTTATTTGATAATGTATTTAACGCTGTTTTTAAAATTCGTGGTGTTGATAAACAATAGGCTAGTTGTTTCTGTATCATTACTTTCATACATTGAGAAATTAAATTTTTATTCAATTATGTGTTAGCTCTGCAGACCTCAGAATCTATTGTTCTGGTTTTTTTTTTATGATTTCATCCTTAATGCAGTGTATACCTAGATCAGACGTAAGGGGTAACTAATGAGACGTGTACTTTTATTGTAGCGGTGTTTGAATTTTTTTTTCTAGAATTTTTGTGTCTGAATGTTTTAGCTACTCAACGTCACACCTATACCGGCTTCCGTTAATGTCATTTTTTGGAACGATGCGCCATTATTATGGCTTTTACACGCAGGTGGCGAATAATCTCTCCGTACAAGGGTATAGCGCCGCGGTCCACCCTGTCGTAGCTAAAAATTTTTAAATTGAGACTGCTACGAGACCAGTGAACATTGTTTTCAAATCTTATTACAGTAATCTGGGGTGCGAGTGGTAAACCGATCATAAAAGCGGAGCGCGCGGCTCGATTACCTGGGCCGAGAAATTCCCAATACCTAGCTCTTTGCGACGGTAATTTGAAAGAGACCATCCTAAAATTGTCGAAGCGCGGGCATCACAGCTGGCAGCTATCCGCTGGGCCGGTGCATGGTTGTGATGGAATGCGTCCGTGAGGCGGTGTTACCATTTTACAAGTTCGTGCGCGCGCGGGTTGCAGGATTAAACGATGACCCTGTATGTATACGTTCACCTACGATTTTAGTCAAGTATCTTTCTGTAATCAAATTATTATATGTAGTATTATCTTTGTTTAATTTAGAATGCGAAACACTTAGAAAAGAAGGATATAATTTCAATTTGAATATTTAACAACAAACTTTTATTGGCGACACTTACGAAAAAGAATATTCATGCATTCTACATACGTCGTATCTTATTATTCTTCCATTTGTCATTTATACTTTGGTCTCTAGCAATTATATAAAATCATCATTAAAAGCAATACCTACCATGTTTTTCCCGCCTTTATTAATTAATGTTAACTTACACTTACAATAACCGAATTCTCATGCGAAATTAGATATAAAAAACAGTTTATTGGCACATATTTCTTTCAACTTGCTTGTACGATTAAAAATTAGTAGTTTTCATAGAATTGAATATTAATTCGACACAGGTACTATTTCGTTTGAGAATCCAATATCGGATAGGTACTGCTTATCTACGGATCCAAGAAAATTACAAATACAAACGCAATTTGGGGGCAATACATTTATTCCTCGTATGTGCACGTGCACATACACACACTTTAAGCTGTATAATTTATATTATATACAAATATGTGATTGCTGTAAATATCTATACACGTTCGTGCGATGGCGACACGAAATTACAAATACTTGTCTGGGATTCATACATCAGCTTAAACAGAAGAATTTCAAAGTACACGCGTAAGTACTCGCTAGTTATGCGAAATTTATAAAAAAAAACTCAAAGGGCTAATTTCCTAATACATACCTAACCGCAGACAAAAAGCCTTTATCGTTTCGCTTTATATTCTCGTTCATTCATGCAGACAATTTCTTATGGTTAGTGATCGTTCACAACCTTCCGTTCCTATGTTTACGTAGTATTTACAAAAGACGCGATCAGTGGTACGTATATGTGAATGACGATTTACATCTAAGTTCCTCACACGTCAGAGTACATACATACAAGTTATCGATTCGTTATTGAACGAGACACAATCAAAGAATCTTGAGTAACGTAAACTGAATGTATGAATACGGTGATTGCGATCCAACGGCTCGTCTGCCACGCTTTGGGGGATCGCCGAGAATCTCGTTTTCTCTATTCCTGTTTCTTGTTACAATCGATAGGTGGTGCTATGATAACAGGGCGCATATAAGTCTACTGTAACGATAACGCCAACGTCTACGTAATATCACAGATAACCTCTTACTGTTGTACCACAAAAATCATGGTTACATCGATAATTAAAGATAATATCACTTCATTAACGTCTTGATTTCCACCGAATTTCCTAATTGACTATCCCATACAATTGTTCATAATTGAGCTGTTTAACATACAAACACATCCAAAATTATTCACCGTGTAACTAACAAGTGTTAAGGTGTTTGGATAAAACTCTTGCTATGCCTATGCATCTTTGAGTTCTGGGTTGGCAACGAAAATGGACATGTGGGACATGTTCAAATTGGTTCTAATTCGTATTCAATAGAGACGATGTGATATTACATGTATGTACAACATTTCTATTAGATGATGTATGGGTGTTTGTACTAAATACTTGCGACTACATATCTGGAGAATATAATGTGGATTCGTCGATCGAGATGATTAAATAAAAACGGTTGTATAAGATTGTTTACTTGTGAGAACCCAATGAAGTAATCTATAAAGATTAACATAATTTTGGTCCGTTATATAATAAATGCCACAAGGTTAACGACAGCAAACATATTGCGACACATGACAGTATATCCTTAACTTTTAAATTAATGCTACGCATTACAATAAGTGGAATTAAATTCGTAATTTACATTTTAAAGAGGAAACGAATTCGTACTCCTTTCATCCATTAATCTGCAATTCATGAAGATTCTGTTAACGTATTCGATATCTATCGTTAATTAGCGGTATATAATTCAATTATGACAAATATTGCTCCTATTGCAATTAGTGTCGATAATAGTCGTATAATATTTTGAATATCGACAGATCATTGAACGAACCAAAAATTACAAGAGAAACGCAGGTTAAAATTAAGAATCGTGTTAAGGGTTAGTTCGAGGGCACAAAAAAAATAAGACGAATTTAATTCGTAACAATTCGTCGAGATCAGATTCAAGTCGGTCCAATTAGGAGAATAGTGATGACATCCTTCAAGGATTGGTCAAGGAAGGTAGAGCGAAACGTGACATATACGCAAACAGGAATGCACAATTGGGTATATAATGATTCCTTATACAAAATAAATAAATGTGGAATCGAGTTGTTTTATATAAACCATAGTTTTTAAAGAATATTCATTTCTAAGACTCATCTAGCACGTATGCTTCGGAATAAAGATTGACAGAATACAAAAATAAATACAACACAACTGCTAATGAAATATTAATTCTCGTGCAAAATAATTCAAAATTTTGGGAATTTTTGCAAATGTTGTAAAATTCTTCAAGTGTGCGTGTTTGGATTGAGATTGACACAGGAACACCACGGACCCGTACCTACCGATTTCAATGAAACTTTGTTGGTTCATAGAGTGATCCAAGCCAATAATAAGGATATGCTTCATTCGTGTCCAATAGCCCTTTAACCTTTCTGCTGCGTATTTCAACTATGGTCGAACGTCGCTAAATTCCCGTTCGATGCGGATTTCGACTATAGTCCACGCATTAAAAAATGTATTCTCTTGTAGTGTGATACTCAGCAATGTTCTCCGAAAAAAATGAAAAACTGAAAATGAAAACACTTGTTTCATTGGTGTAAAATTAACACTTTTCAAGAATCGTCCGAAAATTTAAATACGCAGCGAAAGGGTTAAGGTAGTATAACTCTTAAAGTACAAGAGATAGAGAACTGTTTCAAATAACAGTTTGATAGTATAATAAGCGCTACAAACTTGCGTCACTGGAAAAAAAAATTTCTGAAAAAAAAAAATTTTCCTCGCGTTATTTTTAATTTTTATATTTTCGTAATAACTAAAAATATTGCGTGTTTTATTCTGAATTCAGCCGTATATATTGATTTAACAATGCATCATCCGCTTATGCAATTACACGACGAAAATTACACATTCAGATTTGTTGTTTTTGCTGCAGTCGTAATACGTGACGACAACAAATATGGTAATATATTCAAAGATATTAAAATATATTACGTATAAAACAACCATATATATCGCAATCCGTATTTTCAAAGATATTGACGTTTGATTTGTAGGACAGTGATTAATTTCAACCAAAATTTTGTACAATTCTATTAATTATTCAACTTTTATAAAACAAACAATGTAGGGGAGAGTGGGGTAATGGCAAACGCGGGGTAATCCCGAACGCGGTGGTTACGGCATTTTAATAAATAAAAACTGATGTTCCCTCTCCACTAGCTAATAGGCTAGGTCGTATGCAACGCCGCGCAGAAAGTAATAAATACAGAACGCTCATGCTAGTCAAGATAATCACAATTTATTATTTTCATCATGTTTCAAGTAATATTTTGCCCATCTTCAATTGGATGTAATAATTGTTGAATTAATGATACAATTTGCCGAAAAGTTCAGTGTTATCGTGCTCTTCTATTTTCAACTATATAGTCAATTATCGATAATTTTGCACAGTGCTACTCTTACGTTCCAAAAGAATTAAAAAATTTAAAAAAAATTTCTTGTATTTTTGTTAATAAGCAGAGTGCATCGACAATGCTTAGTGTTCTGGTGAAACCTCGTCGAGCGCATATCCGACCGTCGAATCGTCGCATCGATGTACAGGAGTGATCTGAATGCGAGAATGCGTGAGGACGAGTGTACTCCGTCTGGGTATTAGGATTAAAGATCGGTAGCGTCCAAGCATAAAGTATGGAAAGATGAAGGTGCGAACACCTAATGACATCATGCATCGATTTCTAGGGCATGATTGGGATTGCAGCGTCACCTTCTTCGAGCAGGCCTCGTGGCCGAATGCTGCCAGGGGCGCGAAGCTGAAGTCATTCTTTGTTGTACAGTCGCGGAGAGCGTGACAAGGTGTCCGTGGATCGTAACTTCCTTCTTTAACTCATAATTCCATTTCGAGCCAGAGATTCCAAAGATTATAGTGAATGGATTCAACCTTCCACGTTAAATAGTGTTTAACTTCACCGTGTTCAAGCAAATAATCGTTTTCCATTTCTATAATTCTGCGTTTTATATTCGCTTAATACTTTTCGCTATTTTACTACGTTGCGTTGAGATCAACCTTCAGTTAGATCTCATTCCTTTGTGTTTAGTTTTTTACTATTGCTATTGTTTGTAATCGTCAATATCGTGTGTGATTCTTTCTTTCCCAGGCATAGAACAGGTGTTCTATTGATTATTATCGAAAGGCAAGCGATCGAAATTCGTACATTGTAAAAGTAAACAGATATAGCGGTGGAGTTGCGCATTTTTTCCTTGAATATTGTAATCGGAATAACGATTGGCGAGCGTCGCCTCATGTAAAAAATTTATTTCAGGTGTTCTATTCATAAATTGCGAATGCAGAGGTAACGGAGGGTCAATATTGGCATTAGTCAATATTCTGCGGATTACCCTTGGCTCTTCAGCCTCTCTAACACCAGTAAAAGGGAAAGAAATAAAAGTATAACTATTCACATTTGAACCTTACACTCTAGCAGAAGTTATTTTCTGTTAAACCATCTGTATCCTAACAATAACTCATAAAGGAACATCCCCAACCCGAAAATTAAAAAAATTCTGAAACTTTCTGGATATGTAGGGGATTTCCTGCTGATTACAACGCATTTTTTTTGCTGCCCAAAATCACTGTAAGGGGGTGATATTAACCCCTGAAGATTCGGCTATTTTTCGATTTTGTGTTATAACTCGCGAACTGTAAGAGATAGGAAAACAGTTTCGAGACAAAAGTTACTTCTTTCAATTAGATCTACCAAATCGTAACGGGTTTTATCAATTGTTTAAACAATTAGAAAACGTTATAAACAAAAATATGAATAATGTATTATAAAATTCGGGTTTCCACGTGAAATCTGAACTGGATGTTGAAATAATTATGAGACAGCATAATCTATATTTTTTTCCATACAATTTCAACTATTGTTGTATCGCGGAACTGTGCTCCGCGACAAACGAAGAACTTTTGGATCCCATTGTAACATGCATTAAGCTGCACGACGAGGAATGTTTTTCTAACATTTGTTAATAAGCGATTTAAGTATAGTTAGATAACTTTGAAAACATTTGTGTGACGTGAATATATACCTATAGGTATAGTGAATATATACCTATAGGTATAGTGAATATATACCTATAGGTATAGTGAATATATACCTATAGGTATAGTGAATATATACCTATATTCATGTATTCATATATGCATGTGCATCCAAGAACATATCGTCGTGCGTTACGAAAAGTAGCACGTTTCAATTTTCTTACGAAAAGTAGCACGTTTCGGTTTGCCGCGAAAAGAAGCACGTTTCATCGTTTCTGACGAATACTAGCACGTTTCGTCTTTCGCCGCGAAGAGTAACACATTTGACTGCTTCGCCACGAAGAATAGTACATTTCATACTGTTGCGGCGAAAACTAGCACGTTATACTGTTTCGCCACGAAAAATAGCACATTTGGGAATTTGCGGCGCAAACTAGCACGTTATTTGGTTTGACCACGAAGAATAGCACGTTTTGGATTATACTGTAGATTGCAAAACTATCACGTTTCAGCGCGTGGTGAGTTTAAAAGAATTCAACTTTCTATCTATTTTATTCATATCGACTATTTCTCACTTTCGTCTTCTATATTATGATCAGATCAGGACAAAATTTTGATTAGATCATATCGGATCATACCTGACTTAGGGTAGACCGGGGCGAATCGAATCACAGGGCGAATCGGATCAAAATAAGAATTTAGTCCATATTTCTTACATCGCGATAGAAATGATTATTCCGATCGTTTGTAGTACCTCGTCCCTCTCCCCCGCACCTACTACAATAGTTCGTAAATTGTTTTAAGTCATTGCTTAGAGCTGGCATACGTTTTCAGTGAGATGGTTGCGTGCGAATGTTACAATTTTTGTCCGTATCTAACCTACGTAATCTGCAATTTCGTATTTAACATAAAAAGTAAGCTTGAAAATTCAAATGTGCTTATTGTTATTAGTTTGCACGGTGTCCAAGTTTAGTATTTGATGTATTTTAGACTATTATATCATAATATGTTTATGTAATCTACAATCTTTGAAATATTTATATATGGGGCTAATCGGATCACGTTATATGGGGCGAATCGGATCACTCCTTTTTTTTCATTTACGTACTTCTATAATTATAAATATGATGATTGTTTATATACAGATAGTTCGTAGGTACATAAAAAGCGCAATCAGGGATCATGGTGTCCAAAAAAAATAAAGGAAGCTGTGATATAAATTAAATCTAAAAAAATGACGCAAAAAATAAATAAATTAATGGTTTTAAGAAGATGGCATTGTATTTACTGCGGTCAAAAATTTATTCGTCCATTTTCAGAAGATTGTCTGAGAAGAGTGGTGCCACGATAATTGTACTAATAGAGGCGGCAAAAAACGGCAATATCCTTCCGATTTGTGTGCTAAATAGTATCACTTGACATCATTGTCATTAAATTAGATTTATTTTAGTTGATTATAAAGATTTTGGTATGAAAATTTCAGGTTTTTCAGAAATTTCTGGGTGGTCCAATTCGCCCCAAGTTTCGGGGCAAATCGGATATTCCTCACTTTTTCGTTTTTTGTTTATAAATGAAAAATTTTATGTTTAGTTTCAATTTTTATACATTCAAGTTGAAGCCAAGGGTGTACTGGTTACGAATATATAATAAAAAATTAGTTTTTTAATGCTTAACTATTGTTTTTTTATCGTCAAACACAAAGTGATCCGATTCGCCCCGGTCTACCCTATATGGGCCCGCAAAAATCAAATTGTGTCGGTTGCTGTGGTATAAATTTTTTTTTTGTAGCCAACCATTCAAATTTGCTTCTTTTCATCGCTATAAATGGTAAGTACGTAGTACTTTTCGTGAAAAATCACTCAAACGTGTTAGTTTTCGCAGCGAAAGACGAAACGTGTTATTTTTCGTGGTAAACAGCTCAAACGTGCTAGTATTCGCAGCAAAAGACGAAACATGCTATTTTTCGTGGCAAACCGCTCAAACGTGCTAGTTTTCGCAGCGAAAACCGAAACATGCTAGTTTTCGCAGCGAAAACCGAAACGTGCTAGTTTTCGTAAGAAAATTGAAACGTGCTACTTTTCGTAACGCACGTCGATATATTGTTGTGATGGGGACATTGTAGATGCGGCCTCGAAATGGCTAGCACAATGTAAACTACGCATTGCACGTAGGGCAAATAAAGAAATGGACGTAAGCCAGACGTAGGGGAAGAGTGAGTAGCCCCCGATATTTAAAAAATGGACGAATCACAATCGCATCACCTTTTAAGGCGCCAAGCCACCCTGAAGCCACTAACAACAGACAAAGTTAAGGATTTTTGTTTATATAAATAAAAGTATAGAGCTTTCATATAGATTGAAAGCAATCTTTATTTTGCTAAGAATTGTTTTTCTTTTTTTGCAGATTTCCGCAAAATGGCTTCTCGCAGCACTGCAACAAAAATGTCCCACACTCTCGGGACTGACTGGATGATCTGAGATGGAAATATCTATCTTCTATCTATCTTCTATATAAATAAAAATGTAAATGTTCATATGTTCAAAATCTTAAATCTCCGAAAGCTTTTCATCGATTGCTTTGAAATTTTGACACAACGTTGCATTCCAATACGCGTGGCCGGGTACAGTCAGTAAGAAATATATATATAAACTGAAATCTATTATGTTCCATGTAGCGTAGGATTTCAATTTTAACAATATCCCACTAATCGTTCCTATTTGGGATAACTTTTTTGTTAAACTTATGCCGCGTCGCCGGCGTGAATGGACTCGTGTGATCGTATGATCCGAGAGTACAAGTGTCATTGCAGGCACTTGTGACCACTGACGGAGTCAGTGGTCCCGCACTTTACAGCGCGGGTCGACACATGACCGATAAAATGTATTAGTTAGTTCGTCACTTTCTTGTTAAACTTATGCCGCGTCGTCGGCGTGAATGGACTCGTGTGATCGTATGATCCGAGAGTACAAGTGTCATTGCAGGCACTTGTGACCACTGACGGAGTCAGTGGTCCCGCACTTTACAGCGCGGGTCGACACATGACCGATAAAATGTATTAGTTAGTGCGTCACTTTCTTGTTAAACTTATGCCGCGTCGTCGGCGTGAATGGACTCGTGTGATCGTATGATCCGAGAGTACAAGTGTCATTGCAGGCACTTGTGACCACTGACAGAATCAGTATATAATAAAAGTATCGAGCATTGATTTTTTATATAGATTGAAAGAAATCTTTATTTTGCGAGGAATTGTTTTTTGTTTTTAAGAATGTAACATACATATTGTTATTAGTGTTATTTGTATTGATGATGAATTTATATATAAATATATGAATATTTAACTGTTAATGTTTATTGCAATTTAATTCCCTTCCCTCACATTTACTTTTAACGTTTCTGGAATAACGCGATTTTGGGGGCATGTTTCGGGAAGACGATCATTGCCGCAAAGTTGCCGTGCGAAGTTGCCTCAAAGGTACCGTGCGAATTGCCTCAAAATTGCTGTGCGAAAGTGCCTCAAAGTTGCCGGGCAAAGTTGTCTCAAAGTTGCTGTGCAACTTTGCAGCAGACGGACATAGAATTATTGCTGCATAGTTGCGACAACTTTGCGTGAATCGTTGCAATCTTGCAGCGCAACTATCCTGCAAGTATGCTGCAACGAGAGTGTGCTGTATGGGTACTTTTGTCTCCCATCAAAGTATCATCTCATGTCTATTGTTTTCTCGAGCATTAATAATGAGAATGCATATATTCGTATTCTTATCGGATGATATCGGTGACCAATGTGATAATATTCAAAGATGCTAAAGTGTATTATGTATAATTTATTTAGAGTTGGGCAAGATGTAATTAGATTACGTTTTGCCCAATTCTGAATTTATTATCTATAAAATAAAGAAGCTTATCGAGCTATTCTTAATGGTATACATATTTGTTTGTAGAAGGTATATTAATCATTTGATAAAAGTGTTGATACAATTATCATATCTGTTTTGCACGAAGTACATTTAGCACGAGGTTTTTTCAAGTGCATGGTTAATTATTGATAATTTCGCATGACTGTTTGTAAAGTTTCCGTTATTAATGCATATGATTAACTAGTCATGCCGTTTTTGAAGAAACAAACTTATCTTGAATGAGACATCCTTGTATCCTTATCTTTCTGCCTCATGATAAATACCAAGTTTTCGCAGTTCAACTTCATACTCGTTGTCACTGGCATTCTTTTAACTGCAAGCAGTACAAGTTATCGATAAAATGGTGCACATAAATCCGGCGAATGTAATTAATTTACTGATAACTGCTCTACATATATCTAGAATACCGCCGTCTCCTATTAATCATAGGGAAGTCGAATTATCAGAAATTATACATACCATAATAGTTGATAGTAAGAATGACGTTTCATTCACAACCGACTATGTTACAACCCTAGAATTTGAAGATCTAGCGCGGCCCCAAGAATGTGAGTTTGTTCAAGACGATAATATCCAAGAAGACGAAGAATTTACTATCAATGAATTTGATAATGTGTGTGTCCCAGGTGAAAGTGGTAGCGTAGATTAAAATTATAAAATTCGAGCTGTTGAGTTTTGGAGAAGCGGCTCAAAAGATAGAAAATCTCTCGGCAGTGTGCATCATCAATTCAGGACGGTTAAATCAGTTCAACAATTGTATCGCTGGGAAGCAGCGTTGGCGAATGGTGGTACACGCAGAGAACAGCTGTTATCTATCGTGCAATATGTGTTGGACAAATTTCAAACTGCAATCGATCAGGGCTCATTGATACATGACATTGATATAAGAAGATGGGCGCTAGAAGCAAAAGAGGAGGTCAATCTTCCCACATTCAAAGCTGGCCATACCTGGATCATGAATTTAAAAAAAAAAAAACACAATATCGTTTCGAGAAAAGTTACAAAATTCGTCAGCCGTTCCGCACAGCAAGACAAGCAACATTTACATTTAACTTCTTCCGAATTCGTAAATCAGGTAAAACCATACATTGCTACACACAATCCAAGTAATATATACAACACAGATGAGAGTGGATTTAATTTAGAAATCCATTCCGGTCGTACGTTGACACACCGTGGTGGAAAGACTATAGAAGCATCCGTGCAATCAGTATCCTCAATCACACGTTATACGATTCGGGCATTCGATACATTCGGGCCGTACTTTAGCTGAACAAGCAACCAAAAGTGTTACAGCAGTCGTACAATCTATATCCGCTACTACACATACCCATACAGCACACTTCGTTGCAGCTGTATTGCAGGAACGTTTCTGCGATATTACGTTGTTGCAGGTTGCATTGCAATATTGTAGGAACGTTCCTGCAATATTGCCGTGCATTATTGGAATGGCAATGATCTTACAATATTGCAGCAATATTGCAAGAACGTTGCCGTGCAATGTTCCAGTGGCAACGTTCCTACAATATTTCGGCAATATTACGCGCGCATCGACGTGCAATGTTTCACTGGCAACGATCCTACAATATTTCGGCAATATTGCGCGCAAATCGATGTGCAATGTTTCAGTGGCAACGACCCAGCAAAATTGCCTACATATTGCCGTGCAATACTGTAGTGGAAATATTGTAGAAAAAGTACAGCAATATTCTGAAGCAACTATGACTATTCTACAGCATGTTTCATTTAACTGGATGTGCTAGAATTTCTCGTCGGCCGTTTTTATTGCCGTTTCGTTGCAGAATCATTGCCGGAACTTGCAGGACTACATGTTTGCAATGCTGCCGCAACATCGCAAAAATACACACCTGCAATATTGCGAAGGCGGACATAGGACTGAACCTGCAACGTCTCTGCAATGTTATGGTGCAACATTGCAATCTTGCACCGCAATATTGCAGAGACGTTGCTGCAATGTTATGGTGCTGTGTGGGTAGCTATACCATATTCCTCACAATATCAACTTCTGGAAAACTACTCTCTCCGCTATTTATTGTTCTGCAGGAAAAGGATGGTGTACAACAATCTTTGTTTCGACCGTGGAATGTTTATATACAGGCGTCCACATCTGGAAAGTTAACAGGTGAACTGGTTATGGAATGGTTAACAAACGTATATCTACCATATGCGGGATCTCGAAGCGATTTGTTATTGGATTCGTGGACTGATCACTGTCCATCTACATTACGAAACGGTGTACCAGCTAATCAACATGTGGAAATATACACAATACCGAAAAAAAACTACAGGAATGATACAACCGCTTGATGTAGGTATATGGTTTCCGGATATGGAAAAACTTTATACGAAAATTTTCCGACCTTGTATTATTGTTTAATTACGATGTGCAGCTAAATGCAAGGAATAATGTCATTAAATTACCGTCTCTTATTCATAATCAACTTTCATCACCAAAGTATCACGATGTGTTTGCCTACGCATGGTATAAAAGTGGATACATTGTTGAGAAACAAAATCAGTTTGAAAATCCAGTAGATTTCGTTTTTTCACAACAAGATTTCATACATCCACCTCGTTGTTCCATATGCGGCAATTATGCTATCATACGATGCGCGTGGTGTAAGCAATATTTATGTTTTCAACATTTTTTTGAAGAGTTTCATCACCATGAAGAATAATTCATAATCACACAAGTGTTTTCAAAGTTATCTAACTATACTTAAATCGCTTATTAAACGCCTGCATTGCCTCGGTTGTTTGGTGAGCAAATAAGAGAAAAGTTCGATAATTATGTTAAAAATAGAAAGTTGGAATAAGGAATAAAGTTATATCTAACAGTTCCCTTCTTCTCCTCTATTTCCACCTGATATATTTGCCCTATGTGTAATTAAAGACAAAAGTATATAAATCATCTTACTTTCTTACTACGCGTCGCGTATTATTTCGTAATAAATGTTAGAAAAACATTTGCGTTGTGATCGGAAGGAAATCCCCTACATATCCACAAAGTTTCAGAATTTTTTTTAATTTTCGGGTTCGGGATGTTCCCTTATCAGTGCGGAGCCTGTATAGGACTAGATCTTTGACTCACAATAATAATCAAAATTCTTTAATCAATTAACTAGTAATTTGTACTGTAACGCGCGTAGTTTTCTTCCGACTAGAATACTAGATCAACTTTAGATACCGATTACCCGGACTCCACGCTTACCTTGTAACAACGTTACACTACATATCATATTTTCAATAACAAAAGTTTGTTTAAGACGATAATATCCAGGACGATGAAGAATTTACTATATAGCAATCAATTTACTGATATCTGTGTCCCGGGTGAAAGCGGTAACGTAGAGTTAAGTTATGAAACTCGAACTCCTGAGTTTTGGAAAAGCGTCAAAAAGTCACGAATCGACACTGCAGATTTTGTTAAGGAAGTGAAGCCCTTGATTGCAACGTATGGATCTCAAGATATATATAATTCAGATCAAAGTGGATTTCAATTAGAAATACATAATGAACGGACCTTATCAGCGGAAGGCCAAAAAACAAGTGGAATGTGTTGTACAATCTGTAGCGTCAACATCTGATAGTTATACAATACAACCAACAATAACTGCTGATGGAAAACTGTTATCATCTCTCTTTATGGTTTTGCAAGAAGCAAATGGACAGTTTGGACCAGTAGTTGCAAAAACATTATTTAAGCCGTCAAACGTATACGTAATTGCATCGAAATCTGGAAAACTCACTTCTGGTAATGTATATTTTGATGTTACCTGAATGAAGCAATTTTTCATTAATAAGTCAAGTCAATCTATGTATAGTTATAACGAATGTTAATCTAATATTTCAGCTCATTTCAAGACCTGGTTGGAGGAGGTATTCTATCCTAAAACAAATGGAGCAAGTGTATTATTGCTAGATTCTTGGAGTGGACACTGTGAACAAGACGTGCATAGTGCGAAACCAGCTGGTAAAGAAATCATAATTAAGAAAATACCACAAGGTACCATGGGACGAATCCAACCTCTGGATGTGTACGGATTTAGAGTGTGGAAAAATTACGTTAGACGCTTTTCTGACGATGTACTGTTATACAATTCCGATATTAATCTACATTTAAGGAATAATATTATTAAATTACAGTCGCTTGTGCACAACCAACTGTCTTCACCGAGATACGCACATTTATTTCAGTATTCCTGGTATAAAAGTGGGCATATAGACGAGAAAGCAGGAGATTTTGAGAACCCTGTGTACTTCGCTTTTGACCAGGATACACAAACGAAATGTGGACTATGCGATGAGACAGCTGTAATTAGATGCTCGTGGTGTCAGAAATCATTTTGTTTAAAACACTTCATTCATGAATACCATTTTTGTGATCAATATGAACCATAAGGTCTGCAATAATGTAAACATATTCATTTGAGAACGTAGCGCTACAGACACCTCGTACTCGAAATGGCAATTTTGTTCACGCTAGAAGCAATATCTAGCATACAAAAGGAAATTGTATGCGTATTAGATATGTTCTGTTTAGAATTTTATTTCTAGATAACTTGAGAACTATATTTCCCTGTAGGAGGACACCTTACTATAAGTAAACTTCAATAATAATTATATTTGTTAATTTGTAGGAAATACAAATTCTGATTTATCCGTATTTTCGGTTCGGCTGTGAAGTATGAGAAAATAAATTTGCATGAATATAGATGAAGCTTTACAAGAATTATTAACAAAAAAATAACAATTTTTTATGTATTATTTAAACAAATGGACTTTTTGAAAATCTGGTGAGTCAGTCATATTTCGCATTCAAAGACACAAAATTCGTCCATTGACACTATTCCCCTACCTCTAATAGTTCTCGAGATATTCCACAAAAATGATTTTTCAACCCTAACTTTGAACGCAGTGTTCACCCCCCAAATATGAAAACGGTGAAAAATAAAAAAACACGTATTTCTTATTTTTCGGTCCTCTATAACATATCCTAAAATCAAAATGATCGGAGGCGAACACCTAAAATACTCTCCTTGTCAGCAGTGTGCAACATAAGTTCAGAAAAGTTAAATCGGTTCAACAATTAATGTATCAGTGGGATGAAATACTGGCGAGAGGTGGTACACACAGAGATAATATGATATCTCTCGTGAAGTATGTGTTGGACTTTCAACACAAATGTCGGATACAATTATCTACAGTGTGTGTCCTTGCTTCGGAACTGTTGCGTGGAGAAGTGGGTTGAGGGAGCGCATGCGTGCGGGCGCGGCCGCGGCATGCGTGCCCGTGCAGCGTTTAGAGACCGTTATCACGTAACACGTGCGAGTTACGATCTAACCTACAATATTCTTTTTTACATCTTAATAAATGTATTCTTATAGTTCTCAAATAGATTCGCTTAAACCCTACAGAGATGAAAGTGGATTCAGTTTGGAAATCTATTTCGGTCGTACGTTGACGCACCGTGGTGAAAAGACTGTAGAAGCAGGCGTGCAATCAGTGCCCTTAATCACACATAGTTATAAGATTCTCCTTACCGTTTCTACGAGCGATCAATTACCGACACCCATTTTTATGGCGTTAAAAGAAATTAGCGGAGAATTAGAACCCAGGGCAAAAAATTTATTAACACCGGCTAATGTGTTCCTGACTGCTTCGAAATCTGGGAAGCTGACATCGCACCATTCCAACACTTGGTTTGCAATAAGGATTTTTACCAAAGACTGCATCCCATAGTATTCTGTTACTTGATTCATGGAGCTACCACCGAGAACGACAGAGAAGTTATTGCGTTAACCATACCGGAAGAAACAACAGGTTTGATACAATCGCTGGACGTTTCTAGTTTACGAGTATGAAAAAATTTTGTGAGAACTTTCTCAAATTATGATTTACTATATGATCTCGATAATCTCGTGAATTTATATTTGCAAAATAATATCATCAAATTGCAATCGCTCACACATAATCAATTGTCTTCCCCAAGATTCCGCGAATTATTGGAATCCACCCGGTATAAAAATGGATGCCTTGAAGAAAGGCCAGCAGCAAAAATATTTAGTTTCTGTTTGGAAATTTGCATGTGCATACATATTTTAAATAAATAATGGGGGAAAAAGTTCTACACAAGAACAGATACAGCTGTGTAGACAGAGAAAAAGAAGTTTCAGAAGTAACAAACATTGAAGCGAGTATAAGTTTTGGCATTGCATCGACTGAGAAATTCACAAGGGACGTTCGGCAACCCGAAAATTCAGAAAATTGTGAAACTCGGTGTGCAAGTACAGTAATGTGCATCTCGAGAACGGTGAGAGATATTGAAAAGAAGTTTAAACAAAAGTTGCATCCTTCTTTTATATCCATAAAACCGCGTAAAAAATAATTTTCGAAAAATCCATATTTTTCAAGTTACTCCCACTACCAACCCTTAAAATTAAGTTTTTGTATTTTGTAAACATACGCTGAAATACCTCTGGATAATCTCTTTTTTTATACATATAAATAGTTTGTGTTATATTTTTTTTGCAAACAAATAAAACCTCTATTACCGAATTTGAAGTCCATTTTGGCAGTTTCCATTAATAACATGGTTTCTTAAAGCCATCCCTAGTAGCATTTATTGTTGGCATTTTGATGGCCAACTAATTCCCAACTTGGGGATACCGTGGGCCAACCAGAAATGCTACTAGGGATGTTTAGATTATTATCTATGTAAAGTTCAGACATCTTTCAATTATTTAAGCAAGGCAGTACGTACCTAAAATTGCATCAAAGGTAAAACTCATTAAAACTAATCAGTGACGTGCAAGAATCAGTATGATAACAGCACATTCGTACATGCATTACTTGAAGTGTAGTCTTATTAGGCTATTTTGGAAACCACAAGAAAAATAAATAATGCGTGAAGATTTACAGTGACTTTGCATCATTTTAGTTGTAACTGATAATATTCTTGTGCCAAATTCACTTTTCGGTAAACATGTTTACGTACTCGCGTCTTTTGATTGATATAAATATTCCTGAGGATGCAGCGAATAGCAGTTACATTTTTGCAAGCAGTTATTTAAATACTATTCAATTGAAAAAAGTGAGTGATCATTGTTTGAAAGGCTTTTCTTTAAAATGCAGTCGATTAATGTTGCTAACGTAATAAACATGTTAGCCAATATGTTTAAAATTGTAAGTATAATACATACACCTATTAACTCGGTAGAAACGGAACTGCACAATGAAATTCGGGACATTATAAAAAAGTTTCAAAACATACATTCCCTACCATTAATTGAACATGATTATGTGCTCGATTTTGCATATCCATCCGAACCACATGGTGCACATGTTGTAGAGTACATTATGCCTGCAGAAGAAGAAGAAGACAGTTTTGACCCTGCAGAATGTACTGTTGATGATGAAGGTGGAAAAGTTGACTTAAGTTATAAGAGAAAAGCAGTAACGTTTTGGAAAAGTGGAAAAAAGGCACGTCGATCGCTTACCAGTGTACAGAAAAATTATCGCATGGATAAATCGGTGCAGCAGCTATACAGGTGGAAGGCGAGTGTAGAGAGAGGTGGAACAAATGCAGATAAATTTGCATTTATTGCGGAATATGTACTGCAAAAGTTTGAAGAAGCTTGTGACAGAAGATCTATTGTTCATGACATGAATTTAAGATTGTGGACCTTGGAGGCAAAAAACCAGGTGGACCTACCCTAATTCGTGGCAGGTAAATGGTGGATTTGGAACTTTAAGACTGCGCATAGGATTGTGTCCCGCAAGATAACAACATTCAGGACGTAATTTACGTTTGAAGATATTGACAATATCAAAAATGTCGCAGAATCGTTTGTTTCTCGCGTACAGTCTAACATCCCAGTTGTCGGAATTGAAGATATTTATAATGCAGACTAGATTGGCTTCAACCTTAAAATACATTCTGGGCGAACATTGGCGAAATTAGGAGTGAAAACGGTAGAAGCGACGATTCAATCGGTATCTTCTACAACACATAGCTATACTATAATGCCTATTATATCAGCAAGCGGACGTCTTCTTTCACCTCTATACATAGTTTTGACGGAATTTACAGGAACACTTGGTCCGATAGTACAAAGAACTCTATCCCGTCCGGTTAATATTTACATCGGAGCTTCAAAGTCAGGAAAACTCATGTCTGAACATTTTAAAACTTGGTTTACCGAAGTGTATCTACCGAATACTGGCCGTAGAAGCATGCCCCTACTCGACTCGTGGACGGGACACGGCCCAAATGAGTTACAGCAGTTGATTTCACAAGACAAGGAAGTAACTTTTTCAATGATTCCAAAAAAAACGACGGGCATCGTTCAGCCTTTAGATGTGTTTGGATTCAGAATTTGGAAAATTTTCGTGCGGACATTTTCAGATAATGTGATTCCCCAAGAGAGAGATGTCAATTTGCACTTTCGTAATGAAATAATTAAAATGCAGTCCCTAACCCACAACCAGTTTTCTTCGTCAAGATTCAAAAACCTTTTTCAATATGCTTGGTTTAAAAGTGGATATCTAGAAACGCATCCCAGCGAATTTTAAAATCCTGTAGATTTCTGTTACTTCAGGAATGAAAAGCTTATACCCTAATGTAGTATTTGTGGGGAGCCGGCTTTTATGCGATGTGTATGGTGCGGCAAGTATTTTTGCTTCAATCATTTCTATGAAGAATATCATTATTGTACCAATTACAAACCGTAATTTTCAATGTATCTATCGCCTTCTATTAGTATAATTCTTCCAATGTATAACCAAACAATACAGCATGTACAAAAAGAGACTGCGAATGTTTAAATATTACTTTATGCGGCCACTTCATTAATGAAAACTGCTATAATGTTATAATTAAATTTAATATTAACTGTAATATTATATATATTATTAGTGGAATGTAAAAGTAAAATTGATTTACAATCATTTAAAATTCATATACATATGCATTATGCAAATCGGAAGGTTCGATAAGGTTATCGGCATCAATGCGATTCTGCGTCATTTCAATAACATACATATTTTGCGAAGTCATTGTAAATCTTCACGCATTATTTATTTTTCGTGTGGTTTCCAAAATAGCCTGATAAGATTACACAATTTTAGCGTACTGCCTTGCTTAAATAATTGAAAGCTTTCTGAACTTTACATAAATAATAATTTAAATATGGCTTTATGAAACCATGTTATTAATGGAAACTGCCTAAATGAGCTGCAAATTCGGTAATAGAGGTTTTATTTGATTGCAAAGAAAAATATAACACATAAACTATTTATATGTATGATAAGAGATTATTCAGAGATATTTCAAGGTATATTTACAAAATATAAAAACTTAATTCTAAGGGTTGGTAGTGGGAGTAACTTGAAAAATATGGATTTTTCGAAAATTATTTTTTACGCGGTTTTATGGATATAAAAGAAGGATGCAACTTTTGTTTAAACTTCTTTTCAATATCTCTCACCGTTTTCGAGATATTCCACGGAAAAGAAAATTTTGAATTTTTTCAAGGCGTGATTTCACCCCTAAAAATTGTATTATGGCACGAACAAAAATAGGGTTGTGTTATGGATGAACTACTCTACTTGCACACCGAGTTTAATAATTTTTTGAATTTTTGATAGACAGATTTTACATCTGTTACAAGAAAAGAAGTTTACACAAAAGTTGCATCTTTTTTGTACATGTACAAAACTGCGAAAAAGTAATTATCAAAAAATCCATACTTTTCAAGTCACCCCCACTACTCACCCTAAAAATTAAGTTTTTGTACTTTGTAAATATATGCAAAAATATATCTGGATAAGGGGCCGTCCTTAAATTGCGTAAGGGTAATTTTGGCGATTTCTTACTCCCTCTCTCATCAAGTATAAGAATTCGTAAGATTTTATATTCCAACTCCCCCTCCCCCTTCCATACGTAATATTGTTATATTGCATTTTTTTAGTTATTGCATTTTTTTTAAAAGTTTCATATTGAAAATTTGGTTAAAAAATACTACGTAAGACGCTATATATCGCATTTCCCTCTCCTCTCCTTGCAAGAAAACATAAGAAATTCGCGACCTCCTCCCGCCAAAAAGCCCTAAGTAATTTACAGGCGACCCCTAAACTCTTTTCATAGATCGGCAGTTTTACAGTCGTTAAAAAAAACGCAAAAAATGAAAGTTTGAAGTGCGCCATTTTATGAATTCTTGATTTTTGTTTCTAAATCTGCTACCTACGATAGCCATACTCTCACTGATTAAGAATCCTTTTGTTTTTTTTTGTTCTAGATCAGCGGAACAGCCAAAATCGTGTACGCTATGGGGATGATCCATATCTCCATTAATTATTACTATATACGGCTGAATTTCTTTTACAATTTACTGAAATGTTAATAAATATGAATGGATAATGCTCGCAGAAAAAACTATGTTCTTGTGCGTTATCCTTAAAAAAGAGCAAAAAATTGGCCTTCTAGACTTGAATACCCCCTCAAGAGTTATATTCGAAGAAGTGAGAATGCCCATTTCACTTTGAGACTAGTTTTGTTTTGACACCCAAGGGCGGATGGGCCCGAATGAAGCATACCGTTATTCTTGTCTTGATTCACCCTATAAACTCACAAAGTTTCATTCGTATCAGTGTAGTCTGAGTATCGCAGTGTTCCCTTGTGAGTTCCATTTTCGTATTGATTTTCTTAAAAACACAACCACGCTCGAAAAAAGTTATTCTACAATTTCGATTCACTTTTGAAGAAGTTCCCATTTCACCCGCAATTGTACTATATTTATTCCTGCATCCTGCCCATTCTCAAATTCGGTTTTCTCGAAAACGCAGGTTCATGTAAAAAAAAATTATGCCACATTCTCATTATATTTTTGCGGGGACAATCAGCCTATGCTCGGCTGCACCACCGTGTAACCGGTCCCGTTTCACATGCTCGACCGACTCGCGAAGGAAGTTCTTTCTAGACAGCGATCAGGTGAACCCACCCGGTGGCTCGCGGTTACCAGGTTGAAGTTAACGGTTGTTTTCGCGCAGAAATAGATGAATCACCACTGTGCGGTCGAATCACGTAGTTAGATCCCTGGAGATAGGAACGATGTTGGCCACCCTCTTCTTCTCCCTACCGTTTTTCGCTGTACCTCTTTGTTGCGGATTTTTATTCTGCCTCGTGTTTCTCTGCTTCCCTCTTTCGCCAACTCCTCTCTCTTTCTCACTCCACCATTTTCTCGCGTAGGTACGCAATCTCTCTCTCTGTTTCTCTTCCTCTGCGCCGGCTAAAAGGAAAGCTGCGATTGGTCACAGCTGGCTAGGATCGATGATGCTGCTGGCTGCTAAAACCTAGTGCCAACATGGCCTCGTGATACGTTTCTCGAAGCCCTGATAACGCGTAGCGACAATTCTCAAAGATCGCCCACACGTAGAATCCTTGTAGCCAAACTGCTCGATGTCAGGATCTGTTGGCTCGATCCTATCTACAAGTAGTCGTGGTTTTATTTCGATATTTTCAGTCACGAAAAATATAATTCCTGCTCCGTCAGTCGCAGACACTCCTGTAATGCGAAAGAGCGGTTCGCAATACGAAAGTAGAGAGTCCATTCAAAACTGTGATGCTTGCATTGAGATGAAAATTGTTGGATCAAGGAGGCAGGAAGTTAAATAATAATGTTCCTCTTTTTTGAGTTCTCTATTCGTAATATGAGGAAGATTTGTCCATTGGCTTTCGGCCGTCCGCCGTAAATGACAAACGTCACGAAACGGTGCCTAAAACTCGAATATTCGAGAATTCGAATATTGTCCTTAGATCTCTTCCTCCTCTACGATTGGCAGGCTGCTTTGATGCATCAACGGACTCGTTCTCGCAGTAAAAGCTATTATCCAATAATCCAGTTCCTGTTTGTTTTCCATAAGGAAGGTTAACGCAATGGGGGAATCGATGCCCTTTTGCCTAACGAGGAATCCTTCGTCTCCGTATCGTTCTACTATCGTGTTCTTCAGGTTCAGCACACCCAATGGTCTACACACCTTTTTTTGTGGGTAAATTACAGCGAAATGTTCGACACTGGTCCGGTAGACCTTCACTTGAACGCTTTGACGATGACCGTTCGGGCCCACTAAGGTCATATAGCCACTCATATTCTCAGTGTTCCAGCAAGAGTCCACGTTCGAGTCCTTCAGGCTCGACTGGTTGAACTGCAGGAAGTTGGTATGCATCGCTACGTCGGCTGGCATTTTGTCCTCTTTCTCGGTTTATTTCCTTCAATTGGGCCGAAAGATCAACCACTGACCGAAAGAGATTAAATGAAAATTACCACGGTATCAGGCAGATTTTAGTACGCTTTAGGGATTAACGACTCTTTCACCACGTAATTCTTAAACAACGTAGTAGTAAACGCACTCCCGATCCAGCGAACCGTACATACCACCACTACTCTTCGTAACGAACTGTAGCGAACTATCCGCGTGAACTTTCACCGCTGGCTATTTATACAAGATGCGCGTTCCGCTGGGAACTGTACGCATGCGCGACGATATACGCGTAAGAGGTTCCAAGAGATGTCACCACAACACAATGGGTGTCTACATGCATTATTATAATTCAAAATTTCATGCCCTACAATGCCCTACATTGTGATAAAAATAATCGGGTTATAGAATAATTTTAAATGGCGAGACTTACATTCGTTAATGACGTTAATCATACGGTTCTTTTGAATTCCCTTTTAAACATTCTTTAACCAAAGATCCGAAATAACCGTAATATTTCAAATATTTTCGGAAAAAATCATTGAGGAAAAGTTAATCTTTATTCAAATCAAAGTCAATCATCATTAAATACTGCAGAAATTTTTCGAAAAATGAAGTGATTAAAAATATTAAGATTTATCTGTTTTTGTTACTGGTAACCATTATTGTAAACGGAAATATTTTTTGGTCCCTAATAACCATTATTGACTACCAAAATTGTTTTCCAGGCTGTACTTCCCAAAACCTTCATGCTCCGAATTGGTTGAAATTTTGGGAACACTTTCATTTTGCTTAGAAATAATGTTTGCGAGAAGGATTTTTGGCGACTTGAACATTTTCTTTTTACCCTTTTGATGGCATTCCCTACCTGACCGACGCAATAGACAGTGACTGGCAGCGAAAATCGTACACTCTTTAAAATCGCATAACATTTTTAGAATTGGTCCAAACGACTTGAGTTTTTTTTTCAAAGCTAGAAGGATTAGTTTGCTAACTGATGTGTTTCATCGTTTTAAAAAAAATGTAATTGGTCGGAATAGCGAAAAAAAATAGTAAAGGTCGTTTTTCAAATTTTTTTTGTGAGCCTGTAATGAAAAGTCAAAAAGCCCGTTTGTAGATTGAAGTAAGTTGTATACATGCTGAAAATTTCATCAAAATCGGTTAACGTTGCTCTGAGCTACAAACGTTTAAAGATCGCAGAATAAAGTCGAGAATCGCTGATTTCAGGAATTTCTGTGATCTTTAAACGTTTATAGCTCAGAGCAACATTAACCGATTTTGATGAAATTTTCAGTATACATACAACTTACTTCAATCTACAAACGGGTTTTTTGAATTTTCATTACACGCTCACAAAAAAATTTGAAAAACGACCTTCACTATTTTTTTTCGCTGTTCCAACCAATTGCATTTTTTTTTTTTAAACAACGAAACAAATCAGTTGGCAAACTAATCCTTCTAATTCTTAAAAAAAACTCAAGTCGTTTGGACCAATTCTGAAAAAGTTATACGATTTTAAAGAGTGTACGATTTTCGCTGCCAGTCACTGTAGTATAATCACAGACCAGGTATAGAATAGACCTTTCACCACAGACCAGTTATAGAATAGACCTTGCGAGAGTGAAAGGATTGACAATAGAGATTGTCTTTTGTGTCCCTCGATTATGGGGCTCTAGAGTAGAGCTGTTTCGAGACACGAAACATTTCAGTAGCTTGAAGTTCGAACCGAGCGGTACTCGGTTTTTCGAGCCGAGCCGAGACCCGAACGGTTCCGGGTAACCCGAAACATTCGGGTAGCTCGATTTTTTCGAGTCACTCGATTTTTTCGAGCCGCTCGAATGTGTTTCGAGTAGCTCGATTTTTTGAGCAGCTCGAATGTGTTTCGGGTAGCTCGATTTTTTCGGGTCTCTTGAATGTGTTTCGGTTAACACGCTTTATTCGTATCAAGTAATTTGACCCTTGCCTGGTACATATTTTAACAACACATTGGATGCGGGGTCTATTTTGACCCATAATTTAATTCGTATGCACTTCGAGATAAGCTCCTAAACTAGGTTTCCATCTTGCAGTCCGCCGATGTGACGATTGGTCGAGTCACCTATTTGGGCACACTTCTAAACACGGCGCACACGTATTTTGGTTATTGGTTGAAGTAGGCATATAACATACATTGTCGCACCGCGCGACGAAGGGAGCGAACAAAACACATCGAGATCGAGTGGGATGGAGCGATCTGATCGACGAACGCCAAAGCAATAGCGTAGGCATCTTTAACGGTTAACTATTAGGCTAGAAACACACTATCGGTCCGGTCACGGTCCGGTCTCGATCAAATTCACATCCCTGAGCGTTCACACTCGCCCGGTTTGATAGTGTGGCCGCTCACGGATGTGATTTTGATCGAGACTGGACCGTGACCGGACCGATAGTGTGAATCGGGCCTTAACCTTCACTTTGTGGACAGGGGTACAAACAGACCCCAGGCTAATAAAAACGTAAATAAAAAGTTATCGAATGGAAACTTTCCCAAGTATCTGTTAGGAATGCTATCTCTGATAGTTTTACACAGAATGTGATAAAAATTTCATTGAAATCACTGAATTTGAATGCATCAGTAGCCTTCATAGGCACCTGAGCGCTTAACCGTGTACAGGGGTCCATATGCACCCCAATCTCTAATAATGGTTTGATACAGCTTCAATTCGGTCTTTGCTTACGTTTTATAGAAGTAAGATAGGTTTTTTTTTTATTGAATTAGTGGAAAGTGTTGAGTAAATTATGTAGGATCACGGAAAAGGGGGAAAGTCTTGGGCGGGACTCAAAAGAGATCCCGGCATAGAACGTGTATTGAAGATACACGTGTACACGCGTACACCTGTCGTAAAAATATCCGTGTTCTAATTCGTGTACTTCTTAATACACGGATACACGGGTATTGAAATACACGTGTACATATGTATCGAAATTCACGGATCGTAGTATCCGTGTACCCGTGTACCGAAATTCACGGATACACGTGTATCGAAATATACGGTTTCACGTGTATTAAGATATCCATATTTAACTTTTTAACTAAATATCCGAATGTTTAAATTTTACGCAAATAGTTTGCGATAGGTAGGTACAAACATAATTTACTAGGTTGCAGATGAAAATAAAAAACATCATGATTTTGTTTAATAAAGTTTAATCTATTAATCTTTTGTTTTGGTGTAAGAATACTAACACGTTAACATTCTCTGGGAGTAAGTAACATTCTCTTTTGAGTCAAAACCCGCGACCTCCAGATTCATTGCGCGCTGGCCAGCTGCGTTAAGTCACCTCGGCTATCACCGACTCCCCTTAATTTTAGTATTTTAAATTAAATGGTCTAATTTTTTGTACACTTCTTCTTAAAAATTAATAAAACTTGACAAATACCTACGCAGCTACAGTTTTTCTGTACATTTTGGACTTAAAACGCGTCGGGGTCTAATTATACCTACCCCTGTACACAGTAAACGTTAAACTATTAGTACACAGAGTGAAGGTTAATATATAATGACATAAAAATTTCCTTATTTTTCACTATATGTTCAAGAACGTATTATCATTGGGTTGGTGTCAGAATAATACTTAGTAATACAATAGTAATAATAATACAAAATATAATGGTTATAAAACTTTCAGTTCGAACTGTAGAGCTATTGTTTGGCGATTGTAGCTTCACTTACTGCGGATAATTGTTAACTGAGTGTCATTAATGAAGTGTAAATACGTTTATAAAGAAAGTGCATATATCTTGTTTTAAAGAAAAGTCCCTTTTCTTCCAAAAACATGTCACAGTCGAAAACTGTCCACACGCAATGTTTTTTTTTAAACATTGTTTATTAAAGGACTTCAATACATTCAACCATAAAAAAACTTCAAAAAAGTAAAAAAATTACGCCAATTACATGAAGTCAATTAAATCACAAAAAATAGAAGATAATAATAATAACAAAATAAAAAAAAGTGAAATCAAAATGAGCTGCAGAGTACATAAAGGTGTTTTGTAATAATCACGGATATTTTAATAATGTGAAGATAAAATTTAACATCTAGACATTTATCTAGATGTTCGCGGCCTGGAAGTTAAATACTTGGCGTGGCCAGGCAAGGTCAAGGTGTCGATGAATAAGAATTATTAAAAAACGCAAAATAATGAAAGTGTTTTCATATTGTCAGAGTTTTAAATTGACAAATTATGTGAAAGCTTGTGAGAGGAAAGGTATCGGTGTCGATGAATGATCTTACAATTACTTTAAAACGCAATATAATGAAAATGTACTCATATGTCTGAATTTTAAATGGACAAATTATCTGAAAGCCTGCGAGGGGGAAGGTATGGATATTGATGATCTGAGAATACTTTGCCTGGCCACGCCAAGTATTTAACTTCCAAGTCGCGGACATCTAGATAAATGTCTAGATGTTAAATTTTATCTTCACATTATTAAAATATCCGTGATTATTACAAAACACCTTTATGTACTCTGCAGCTCATTTTGATTTCACTTTTTTTTATTTTGTTATTATTATTATCTTCTATTTTTTGTGATTTAATTGACTTCATGTACTTGGCGTAATTTTTTTACTTTTTTGAAGTTTTTTTATGGGGATCTTACTTCTTTTTATCAAGATATTTTGCATTTGACTTCAGATAATTTTTAATATTATAACGTACAAATTATCGCGAGACCGAATTAAGGATAACTTCTGCGTAGGTAAGTTTATTAACAACTACGAAAAGAAACCATGTGCACCGTATTGCCGATCTATACCTATGTAATGTATGTATGTATCCCCATAAAAAACTTCAAAAAAGTGAAAAATACGCCAAGTACATGAAAACATGAAAATCACAAAAAATAGAAGATAATAATAATTACAAAATTAAAAAAAGATGTGAAATCAAAATGAGCTGCTAGTACATAAAGATGCTTTCCAACTGCGCTATAGATGACACAACTACATATGCACAGCTAAAATTCCATTACTCATAATGGCTATTTATACAAAGAAAAAATGTATTAAATAATAATATGCAGATATATTTTTATACAAATTATTATTTTAATACGAATAAATATTTGATTCAAAATACTTGGCGCTGCGCCCCGAATTGGTGTTGCTAACCTCAATAAATATGTATAAATTGCATTAATCCTTTTCTTTCTTTCTTGTACGTGCATGCGTGCGTGCATGCGTGTGCATATGCTACGTATGGCATTAGAATTAAATATATGTAGAATAAATCTGACTGTGTTTCTAGTATGTGTATGTATATGTTTTTTATATTGTAATGGAGTTGTAAATTATTAATACTAAGGCAATTAACATTTTTTCGGTTGCGCAGCGCCAAGTATTTTGAATCAAATATTTATTCGTATTAAAATAATAATTTGTATAAAAATATATCTGCATATTATTATTTAATACATTTTTTCTTTGTATAAATAGCCATTATGAGTAATGGAATTTTAGCTGTGCATATGTAGTTGTGTCATCTAAAGCGCAGTTGGAAAGCATCTTTATGTACTAGCAGCTCATTTTGATTTCACATCTTTTTTTAATTTTGTAATTATTATTATCTTCTATTTTTTGTGATTTTCATGTTTTCATGTACTTGGCGTATTTTTTACTTTTTTGAAGTTTTTTATGGGGATCTCACTTCTTTTTACAAAGATATTATCATCTTCTATTTTTTGTGATTATTATTACTTTCTATATTTTGTGATTTATTTGTATCATGTACTTGACGTAATTTTTTTACTTTTTTGATACAATTACAGCATAATAATTATCAGCTGTTGAAATTTACAATTCCATGAATCTGAAAGCACGTACAATTCCTTGAATCTGAAAGCACGTACAATTCCATGAAACTGAAAGCACGCACAATTTAATGAATTGTTTTATCAAATCGAGAAATGTTTTTCGTGGTTAGAAAATTAAAATTTCCATTCATAACGTCATTTTCTGAGTATATTTCATGGAATAGTATTTTTTAAATTAATTTGTTTATGTTTACCAAATTCATGCGTTATATTAGACTCTAATTGATTTTAGTATCATTTTCATTTTCATGTTTACAGATTTCTGTGCTTAAAGAGGTTATCGCTAGATTTAGCACGAATTTTCGTGTTTTCAGATTCATGGAATTGTACGTGTTTCCAGATTCATGGAATTGTATGTGAGACTGCATTTTGATTCCAATTCAATGGTACAACAATAATATATATTTGTAAAAACACGTGGCATCTCAAATTTTGTATATAACCTGACTGTAAGCTGTCAAAATTTGGAGTAAATTGCACATAGTGAAGATAGGAATTGATGAACGAAACATGTATTAGTTCGTTTTGGCTGAAGGTGTGCGTATAATAACGCGTATACGTATTATGTCGACAAAAATTTGAGATTGAAGAAGAATAAGAAGAAAAATCTACCGTTTTCGACAGATCCCTGAGACGATATTACGATATCTCTGTCATGCGTGGACCGATTTTATTGAAATTGGTCTTATTCGAAAGCCGATATGCGGTTTACATAAGAAAAATGCCTTTAAATTTAGAAAATATTGCAGGCGTGATGAGATATAATGTAATAAATGTCAGAATTAGGTTAGAGTGTCCCCGGGACGAGTAAAGGTACACGGCAGCGACATCGACATATATATATAGGGTGTTCTTTTTTCATGTACTTGGCGTCGAGACGCTACCGCGTCTCTAGATAGTAGTACTTTGTGTACAATACATGATGCCAAACGTATTTATTAACATTGAAATGTAATATAATAACCACAATTAACACCTTTCGAAGAATCAAGATAATACTCATACCTTCCTCCTCGTAGACTTTCAGATAATTTGTCAATTTAAAACTCAGACAATATGTAGGTCACAGCATCATTTTACTCTGCGATTATCTACATATACATAAAATCCTCAGTTTAGTTACAAATAAAAAGCAGTTCGATGATATACAAACATGTCGCAATTCCAATTTCGGCAACTTACCTTATTTTTAGATTGCATTTTGGTTGTAATTCAATGGTACGATACATATTTGTAAAAACACATGGAATCTCAAATTTGACAACTTACCTTATTTCACACTGGCCAGGTTATAACCTGGCTGTAAGCTGTCAAAATTTGGAGTAGATTGCATAGTGAAGGTAGCGTTTGACGAACGAAACATGTATTAGTTCGTTCTGGCTGAAGGTGTGCGTGTAACGCGTATATACGTATTATGTGGACGAATAATTTCTTGGAGAAGGAGAATCAGGAGACGGAGAAAAATCTTAATAATCCGACTGATCCATGAGACGATATTATGATATCTCTGTCATGTGTGGACCGATTTTATTGAAATTGGTCTTGTTCGAAAGCCGATATGCGGTTTACATAAGAAGAATGTCTTTAAATTTACAAAATATTGCAGGCGTGATGAGATATTAATGTATAAATGTCAGAATTAAGTTGGAATGGCTCCGCGACGATAAAGGTACACGGTAGCGACAGTCGACATATACAGGGTGTTTTTCATGTACTTGGCGTCGAGACGCTACCGCGTCTCTAGATATAGTATATATGGAGCTAAAAACAAGTATAAAAAAGTTACCAAGCAGTCGGTGATGCGGGAAACTAATTGTTCCAAGAAATGTAAACTTTTAGTTTCACAATCGAAGATTAACTAATCTTTGGTCTCGTACAATTTGGCGTTAACTTAAGGTCTAATGTAGATTGTACTTGCCGTTCATCTTGCAATACGTACGTATTGCGATGAGTGCAAACCGACTGATGTTATTGGTTTTAACACATACAAGGTATAGGATAGACCTATCACCTTATGGAACTTTGTGTCACTACCCAAACTATCCTAGGTAATCCTATACCTCGTCTGTGGTAATACAAGTTCTTTTTACCGACTGCAGTAGTTTCATTACCGTCCGGCTCTTTAATAGGGACGTTTAGATCAATTCGGACCGTGACCATAACGAAAATGAGACGACACATTACGAGTTACACACTACATATTTATACAAACCCCCACTCCGAAATGCTCTAAGTGAGTGGAATCTCGATAAAAGGCATATTAAATTTTTTTTGTGACTGACAATGTGGCCAACATCGTAAAGGCCATACGATTGTGTGATAGGGGAGAGTTGCCTATATTGAACCGGCTCACAGTGGTTCGAGTATACTACATGCTAGCTGGACAAAATTATTTTTTTGCGGGTTTGTGTTCACATGGGGTCCAAATTGTTAGAAAACATACCTGATTTGTATTACAGTTTATTATTTCACTAAAAATATAAATAAAATAAAAATATGACTAATTCAATAAAGGAAAAAGGACAAAACGACAGTATTGTACATTAAATATAATTAACAGTTATAACATTATGTCTATTCCTGTAATTTCTGAATTTTTAAGTTATTAAACCTGGTTTTTGAAATCAGTTTTCTCTGCATCGCTATTAAAATAGTGTTTTACTATATGTTCCACGTCGATCCACGCGACAAGGGTTGAATGTACGGAAAGTAGAGACATTCTAGGTTATTTTAATCAATCGGTCGATCTGCAAAAATTTGGAAAACTATATTTTTTTAATTGTTTTCGAGCGCTACGCTCTGTAGCCACCACTCAGTGGATTCGAATAGTGTTTTAGTATATGTTTCACGTCGATCCACGCGACAAGGGTTGAATCTACGGAAAGTGGAGACTTTCTAGTTTATTTTAATCAATGGATCGATCTGCAAAAATTTGCAAAACTCTATTTTTTAATTGATTTCGAGCGCGACGCTCGGTAGCACCACTCAGTGGATTCAAATAGTGTTTTACTATATGTTCCACGTTGATCCACGCGACAAGGGTTGAATCTACGGAAAGTGGAGGCTTTCTAGTTTATTTGAATTAATCGGTCGATCTGCAAAAATTTGCAAAATTATATTCTTTTTATTGTTTTCGAGCGAGACGCTCGGCAGGAGAGATAGCACAGTTGTTATATTTTTTTCGCGGTATTGAGTTTATACGGGGTTCAAATGTTTAGAAAACAAACCTGATTCGTATCACATTTTATTTTGTCACTAATAATAATAATATTATTCTTATTATTATTAACGGGCATAACACTTTAAATATATTATTCCAAACATAAGAAATAAGAAAAACTTACTACTAGGTTATAAGTCGTTAATTATGTTTACAAATATGATATGAATCAGGTTTGTTTTCTAAAAATTTGAACCCTATATAAACTCAATACCGTCAAAAAGTATAACAACTGTGCTATCTCTCCTGTTGAGCGTCGCGCTCGAAAACAATAAAAAAATATAGTTTTGCAAATTTTTGCACATCGACCGATTGATTAAAATAAACTAGAAAGTCTCCACTTTGCGTAGATTCCACTCTTGTCGCGTGGATCGACGTGGAACATATAGTAAAACACTATTCGAATCCACTGAGTGGTGCTACCGAGCGTCGCGCTCGAAAACAATTAAATAATATAGTTTTGCAAATTTTTGCAGATCGATCGTTTGATTAAAATAAACTAGAAAGTCTCTACTGTCCGTAGATTCAACCCTTGTCGCGTGGATCGAAGTGAAACATATACTAAAACACTATTTGAATCCACTGACTGGTGCTACAGAGCGTCGCGCTCGAAAACAATTAAAAAAATATAGTTTTGCAAATTTTTGCAGATCGACCGATTGATTAAAATAAACTAGAATGTCTCTACTTTCCGTAGATTCAACCCTTGTCGCGTGGATCGGCGTGAAACATATACTAAAACACTATTTTAATAGCGATGCAGAGAAAACTGATTTCAAAAACCGGGTTTTATAACTTAAAAACTCAGAAATTACAGGAATAGACATAATGTTATAACTGTTAATTATACTTAATGTACAATACTGTCGTTTTGTCCTTTTTCCTTTATTGAATTAGTCATATTTTTATTTTATTGATATTTTTAGTGAAATAATAAACTGTAATACAAATCAGGTATGTTTGCTAACAATTTGGACCCATGTGAACACAAACCCGCGAAAAAATAATTTTGTCCGGCTAGCATGTAGTATACTCGAACCACTGTGCGGCTCCTAGATTGGACCATTTGTGTAAGGGAGAGTGGGGTAAATACGAACGCGGGGTAATCGCGAATTTGATGGTACGGCGTTTTAATAAACAAAAACGATGTGCCCTCTCCACTAGCTAATAGTTTAGGTCGTATCCAACGCCAGGCAGAAAATAATAAATACAGAACGCTCATGCTATTCAAGATAACACAATTTATTATTTTCATCATGTTTCAAGTAATATTTTGTCCATTTCAATTGCATGTAATTACTGTTGAATTAATGATACAATTGTTTTTCTTTTAAGTTTAAATAAAACACTTTTTTACCAATATTTTTTGACCAAGGCCTTGCTTGAATTATAATTCTAACCTCTGAAATAAATTCTTTTTATTTTTTGATGTCGTGGGGCAATGACGAACAACTCGGATGGGGTAATCTCGAACCTTAGAGATTAGCAACGATAACCGATTTTGATGAAATTTTCAGCATGTATAAAACTTACTTAAATCTACAAAAGGAATTTTTAAATTTTCATTACAGGCTCAGACAAAAAAAGTTTAAAAAACGACCTTTACTATTTTTTTCGATATTCAGACCAATTGCAATTTTTTTTCTATTGCACAAGAAGAGGAATTTGAAAAATACATTAGGTAGAGGTTGTAGCAACGTTTTTTATGGGTTGACCATTGAAATCGGGCTTTCTGTGCGAGTTCTGCAATATTTAGCACTCCGTTCGTGATTACCCCATGCACTGTTCGGAATTACCCTACTAGCAATCGGGTAAGTCCGAACAGCAGGGGTTTGGTTTTTTCATTATAAAATTAATTTTTATTAAAATTTTTGCAAAATTCGTTAGAGCAGTTTATAGAGGACTAGTTTGAGTATGTTTATAAATAAAAAACAAATTCGTATCTCACATAGTTTTCGTTCTGTTTGCTTTCTCGCTTAGGTGTTCGCCATTACCCACACAGCACCATAACATTGTAGCAACGTCTCTGCAATATTGCGGTGCAAGATTGTAATGTTGCGCCATAACATTGCAGAGACGTTGCAGGTTCAGTCCTATGTCCGCCTTCGCAATATTGCAGGTGTGTATTTTTACAATGTTGCGGCAGCATTGCAAACATGTAGTCCTGCAACGTTCCAGCAATGATTCTGCAACGAAACGGCAAAATTGTGGCAATGATCCTGCAACGCTTCGGAAATATTGCGGTGCGAGATAGGAATGTTGCACCATATCATATAATTGCACGAAAAGTTGCAGGTTCACTCCTATGTCCGCCTTAGCAAAATATTGCAGGAGTATATTCTCGCAACGTTTCGGAAATTTGACAGCAATGGTCCCACCGTAACGTTTCGGGCAGTGAGGGACGCGACGACATGAATGTGTGCAGACTGCAGAATCATAGTCGTATAATGCCCGTGTGTCTTTTTCTCATAGAAAATTTTTTTTTACCCCCAGGAGATTCGAACCGAGGACCTGTAGCATCGTAGACAAACACTTTACCGCCGCAGCTACAACCGCTGATTGATAAGATTGCTTACGTATTCGAACTTATACTCCTACCGTGCAAAACTTTAAACTCAAATTATTCAAAAACGAAGGCACATTTGACAAACCTATTAGGGATTTTTAACACTGTAGGTGCGGACTCTAACTTTAACCCGGAGTCATTTTAGGTTAGGTTGGAAAGTAGTCTTTAGACTAAACCTTTGCATTTGTCTTTTCATCTCTCTTTTCTCCTGCTTGATTATATATACGTGTTTGTTGAATAAAGACGTTTAATAATAATAATAATAATTTCACACATTAAAATATATAGTATCTACTCTATCTAAACAAATTAAATTCATTTTCAAATCTCTTCTATAATTTAAATTCATGTACAAACAACTCTCACAACAACACTTTTTTCATATCTTCAACATATCCAGTTAAATGAAGCATGCTGTAGAATCTACTCGACGTCATATTTCAAATTTTGTCAAAGTCATAGTTGCTTCAGAATACTGCTGCACTGTTTCTACAGTACTTAGTTTCTATTTCCACTACAGTGTTACACGGCAATATGTAGGCAATTTTGCTAGGTCGTTGCCACTGAAAGATTGCACATTAATTTGCGCGTAATATTGCCGAAATATTGTAGGATCGTTGCCAGTGGAACATTGCACGTCGATGTGCGCGCAATATTGCCGAAATATTGTAGAATCGTTTCCAGTGGAACATTGCACGTCGATGTGCGCGCAATATTGCAAAAATATTGTAGGATCGTTGCCACTGGAACATTGCACGTCGATGTACGCGCAATATTGCAGAAATATTGTAAGATCATTGCCAGTCCAATAATGCCCGCCAATATTGCAGGAACGTTCCTACAATATTGCAATGCAACCTGCAACAACACAATATTGCAGCAACATTCCTGCAATACAGCTGCAACGAAGTGTGCTGTATGGGTACCTCCCACGCATCATTATAAAACTCAACCGCTATTGCATTAACAGTGCATGGCTTACCAGTGCTTCAAACTAAATAAACAGTGTTACTTTAAATCACGCTTCGAATTATTGTGCCAATCCTTCGGTTACGAAGATTCCAAACCATAACAGGCTACTGCAACAGCTGAGTTCGGTTCGCGAATGCGAGAGTATTTACAGTGTTTACAAACGTACTTTCGCATACGCCGCGTACAGCCAGACCTCTAGACGTATATCACGGAAATATTACGTGTGGCTTTTTTATATTAATGCAACGGTAAATCCAATTACCGAGCCAAACCAAAACAAGTGCTATAACGGGTGTCTCCACCAAAACGATTTCTATTTAAACCATCCCTGGTCGTTCAGTGCCACGAATTTTGTATTCGCGCCTGAACCCCATTCTTCAAATATAACCCCACTATGTCAGCGTCCTAAAGACTTCCACCCGGGACGTGACATACCACTGTTCTATACACATTGAGTAGTAACGAAACATAAAAAACATAAAAATATTTGCACCAGTGCAGTCAAGGGGGGTTGGCGGGGGGGCATTGGCAGCTCGCAAAGAAAGGGGAAATTAGGAGATTAATGTAACCACGACTGAAGTAATTCAAGATCATTGTAAAAAGAAAAGAAAACTGGATTTTATTCTTTAAATAAGTTTTTATAATCATCTCATGAATTTGATTGAATTTGCATTAAAAATATTTTTATTCGTTCAACTTTGCATTAACCTAAATAGCATACGATAGGATAAACAACTAATTGTTAACAAGGATTTTTATTTTATTGTCAGCAATGTCTCAACTACGATGCTCGCGATCAATATGCCTCGCAATGAATACACCTACCCAGGTCCGAGCACCTATGCTCGACCTTCTGCTGCCTCCTAACATCCCCGTAAGGTTGTTTATCCGTTCTCTGTCCTCAGTGTTCGATTCTCGAATTTGCCTTCGAACAGACTCCTTCTGCCTCGTTCCTCAATTATTCGGATTAAGGATGGAGACCCACGACCGTTATTTAACGAAGCTAATGCATACTTACTTCCTGTTCCTCGCATCGTGATATTGTAAACTGCCACACGAACTCCCAACTAGATGCTCCCCTGATCATGTGAGGCCGAATGTTTCGAAGTTCGTCAGCCGTTGGGACACCGTTTAGAAAACATTGGGCTCGTGTCAGACCACTTTGTGGTGTTTACTGTTTACGTGCCTTTAGCTGTATCAGCCATAGACATATATAGACGGAGTGTAAACTGAATGGGTTGACAAGCCTCGTGGGAAGGGGAACCATACTTGTAAATCGGGTAACTCAGTGGTTATGTATACCGAATGCATTCGAAGCTAACCAACGTGCCTGTATCTGAACTTCGGCCTTTTCTCCTCCAAGCTTACGTTTCCCTCGCCGATTGTCTCAGCTTTTGCTCCGTCCGGGTAAAGAACCCAATTACTGCCACTTTAAGTGTTGACCCTGACATTATTTTATAGTTTTGTACATATAGACTAAACGTATAATGTTGTCCTTGTTATATATTATTGTTTAATATGTTTACTTGATGAAAAAAATTTGCTGAACCTTAAAACTTCGATTTTTATGTTATAAAATCATCAATTTAAAAAATATATTTTGGGATCTATTACTGACACCATTAAAATGTGTTTCACTGAATTGCTGACACCCCAATTACTGCCAGCTAACCTAATACTGTTTATGACATTTTAAGGTTACTTCGTGTCATGTACATGAGCAACTACTGCTATGACAGTAGTACCAATCACTGTCACCCAATTAATAAGTAAAAAAACTTAATGAATTGTTGAATTCGGATCTTTATTACTTTCTATGATGCTTATATTATTTAAAACATTATATTTTGTTATGTTAATAGCTTAAATATTACAATTACAGAATTTTCTCTCACGCCTTGTTTTCTCTTTCGCTGGTAAGAAAGTCATCGTTTTCACTCTTCGAATATTCGCTTAAAATATTTTATCGTTTATCCAGATTAACGAAGAAAAAATTAAGTCCTGTGTATTCTTTTGTATAAATAACAGTTTCAATTGTATGCTAAATTTTTGTATGCATTATTTCACAAGATTTATTCGTTATTTTACGTAAAATAGCTTAGGGTGACAGTAATTGGGTATGTGGCAGTAATTGGGTCCTTTACCCTATACGTCTATGGTACCAGCAGCTCGGGATTCAAGAAGCACATAGATATGCATATACACATTGTTTAAATACAAATGTATAGACCTTGCTCCTTATGGTAGAATATTTTAGCTCCTGATTATCGAGTTTATTAAATGTCTTTAATCTTGTGAGAAATCCTATATAATAATCGTATATCGTATACATATTATAATACATATAATAAGACGTTTAAGGAGGATGTTCGTTTGTTAACAAGATCTGTACAGAGGCTTTTTTCCTACTTCCAAATGACCTACAAGATTCAGATTCAGCATGAAGTTTCCTCGCCACCCAAAAATACCGTAAAAAATCCAAAACCTGGAATATTCGATAATGGATAGTACCTGTGGCCTAAAACAGATATTATGTACAATGTAGAAGCCGTTACCGCATTGTATATGTAGGCCGAGCCCAAGCTCGAGCCGAAAGATGAAACGAGACAAAGTATCATGCTTTCTCTGTTTCGTTGCCGACGGCAACTTCGCCTTCGTGTCGACTCTTTCGTCCTCTCTCGCTCGCTCACGAGTTCTCTCATTGTCGACTGAAGGATTTCAAGAAGTGGTGGAGACTGGAGATACAAACGCGCGCTCAACACAAAGTCGATATTCGCCCTTTATTTGGGCTCTCATGGAGGCAAACGAAAAAGCGCTGTTATAAGAGTGAATATGCTCCACAAATTTCTTTGTTTTGGGGCCTTTGTTACACATTATTTGTTGTAATGATATCGTGAATTATTTCGTTTCCGGGGAGGGAGGTCTCAAGTGTCGCTGGGCAGTGAATCTGGGCACGTATGTGACTCAGGTCCCCCGAAATGTCCATGAGGTGACCAATTACATAGGTACCCAAAAGTTGTAAAATTTTGTATTTTGCAGCGAAAATTGTTTCAAGGTGGGTTTTCAACAAAAATTATGGTTACCTTAAGCGTCCTATTATACAGGGTCATCGTTTAATCCTGCAACCCGCGCGCGCGCGAACTTGTAAAATGGCAACACCGCCTCACGGACGCATTCCACTACAACCATGCACCGTCCCGGTGTTCGGAGAGCTACTAGTGACCGCTAGACAGCGGTGATGCCCGAGCTTCGAGAATTTTGGGCTGGCCTCTTTCAAATTAACGTTGCAAAGAACTATTCAGAATTTCCCGGCCCGGGTTGAAAAATTTGGGGCCTTTTTCGTATAACTTTTGAACTATAAGAGATATCGGAATGCAATTTGCGCCGAAAAATGAGGAAAAATTATACCCTCTTAATGATTGATAATTTAACATATTTTACGTTTACTTAATATTTCTTTCATCAATTTTTTAACCATAATTGTTTAAAAAGCTTTTGCAAACTGTTTATTTGATAATGTATTTAACGCTGTTTTTAAAATTCGTGATGTTGATAAACAATAGGCTAGTTGTTTCTGTATCATTACTATCATTACTTTCATAAATTGCAAAATTAAATTTTTATTCAATTATGTGTTAGTTCTGCAGACCTCAGAATCTATTGTTCTGGTTTTCTTTTATATGATTTTATCCTTAATGCGGAGCATACCTAGATCAGACGTAAGGGGTAACTAATGGGACGTGTCTTTGATTGTAGCGGTATTTGATTTTTTCTCTAGAATTTTTGTTTGAATGTTTTAGCTACTCAATGCCACGCCTATACCGGCTTCCGATGATGTCATTTTTTTTTAATGATGTGCCATTATTGTGGCTTTTACAAGCAGGTGGCGAAAAATCTTTCCGTACAAGGGTATAGGATACGTCGCGGTCAACCGCATCGTAGCTAAAATTTTTGAAATTCGAAACGGGTACGAGATTAGTTAACATTATTTTCAAACCTCATTACAGTAATCTCGGGTGCGAGTGGTAAACCGATCATAAAAGCGGAGCGTGCGGCTCGATTACCTGGACCGGGAAATTCCCAATACCTAGCTCTTTGCGACGCTAAAATTTTCGAAGCTCGGGCATCACCCTTGTCCGTCCATCGGTTGCTGGCAGCTCTCCGCTGGGCCAGTGCATGGTTGTAGTGGAATGCGTCCGTGAGGCGGTGTTGCCATTTTACAGGTTCGCGCGCGCGCGGGTTGCAGGATTGAACGATGACCCTGTACATATTAGATAGTAATGCCTGGCGAAGGCAGCGCCGCACAGTGGTCTGGATGGTGGCCAAAATTCAATTTCTCAACTTCAACTTTACAATGTCATTTTTTTTTATGAATTCACAACCCTCCAGAGCTTCTAAATCCGCATAGCTTTCCCTTTTCAGATGACTCTTTGATTAGATATAATATTACAAAGACAAAATCATGAAATTTTATGTCAATCTAATTGTTTTAATTACTCATTATAGAACATCAAAATACGTGTTTATATCATACAGGTATATAGGTAAGGAAGTATATTTCAGTTATTTATATGTGTCATAGGCATTTTTTAGTCCATGAACAAATAGTGCAATGTTTATATGAATTTAAACTTTGAGAAGACTTATAAGAAAAGGATTAAGCGGGATTAACATCGGACTTTTTTTTACATGAAAGCTTACACAATTGTTAACAAGAGCATGTAAATTTCATGTGCAATCTCTTGCAAGTTTCAATTTTATGCAGACTTTTAGAAAAGAAACTCGAGGTATTTGGGCGTCCCGGACGCGTGTAGCCGCATAGCCGCTTGAGGAGCGTCGAGCGATTTGGAAGAAGCGACATTGTTCGAACCTTATCTACTGTTAGTATTAAGTCTTATAAACACTAGGTTTTCTCAAAGCGTATTTTCTGCCTCGTTTCATTAGTCTTCTGTCGAATGTGCACAGTAAAACACCTCTTGTATTGATAGATTTTTTGATTTTATATATTCTTCAGTGTAAAAATTTAGTTATATATCATAGTTATATGTTATAGTTATACATATTTCAGGTATATAATAGTATATATATAGTGTGTGTTTGCCATAACGTGTTGTGAAGTTTATTTTATAAGTATTTAAAAAATTTTATATAACAATATCGGAAAGTATGTTTCATTTCGGTATCAATCACATCAGACGGTTTTGAATACAAGCAGCTAAAAAATTTTACTTTGTAGACAACTATTCCTTTAAATATGAGGATCTCTTTGTGGCATGGCATGACGAAATAAATTCAAGCAACAAAATAATTGCTGTTTCTAACTTTATTTTAAGTTCATTAAGTGAGAGTGATATTTCTAAAGCATATAAACAATCGATTGAGCAGAAAAGTCGCATCTTTTGCAAGATCTTGTCTTCGAAGTGGAGAAAGTGCAAGAGAATACTAAAAGTATTTAAATCGAATAATGCGAAGTGGTTAGAACAGCATTTGATTCTGCAAAAGTATGCTCATGTAAGCGGTGAAACTTCAACAACTGTGGGGCGTCCTCGCTTGTCGCATGAAGAAAAATCAGTCCGATCTCAAAGATGGGAGGCATCAATGCTTTCCGAAACTATGGATCAGGAGCTAAATTTAATAGTGCATGCAGCAGCAATAACTGCACGTAAAAGAGGAAAGAAGGATGTAGCTTTTGTTTTAAATAAAACAAAAACTCGGGAAGAAGCAGAAGAAGTAAGAAAAGCAATTTCCTCTAGTAATAATCCAAAGGAACAGTGGCGATGTTAGGTACAGTTACCCTACAAATCATAAAATGGCAAGTAAGACGGAAAGATGAAAAAACGATGCTTCTTTGTCGAAAAAAAGAGGTTCAAAAGAGGTTTTGGGACAGATTTGGCTTGAATGTAGACAAGCCCAAAATAGGAGGTAGTGGTAACACAACTGATGGCAATACGGCTCGCCGAGCATTCCAAAAAATAGAGATGTTATCCGATATTACAGATGTAGACCTTAGTTTACTAAAAAACTTTAAAATAATTTTAATTACCATTTCCTGCCAATATCCAATCAATTTGGAAATATTTGAAAAATTTTGCTTTGACACGGCTCATTTATATAAAGAAAAGTATCCATGGTACCCTATGCCGCCCACAATCCATAAGATTTTGGTACATGGAAAGCAAATACTCGAAAACTGTATTTTGCCTCCAGGGTATTTAGGAGAGGATGCGGCAGAATCACGAAATAAGTTTTATAAACAGGACCGACAATTTCATGCCCGAAAAGATAGTAGGAAGAATAACCTCCTAGATATATTTCATAGAGCCATAGACACTTCGGATCCACTTGTATCTAGCATATCACTCGCAAATAGAATGCAAAAACAAAAATTGAGCAGACTTCAGCTACCCACTGAAGTTATATCATTATTACGTTGTCCAGTTGTCGAACCACAACCATCAACATCACAGTCTGGAATAGCTGATATTAATGATGATAATGTTTCCAATGATGATGATAATCATGATCATGATCATGAAGATGATGAGGAACATGAAGCATTTATCTATATTGCAATATTTAGATACTGTGGAATTAGATTTGGATATATTATAGGTAATAATTGTATATATTTTATATGTATAATAATTTTTAATATTTTTTTTTGAGTCAAAGATAATGTTAGATCTGATTCTTTTTTCTCTTTGTTTCTCTAGTACGGCTATGATTTTTAATTTTGGCTATAAAATACCGCTTTCCAGATCACAATGCGTGCCATCCGCCATTTTGAATTTTAAATTTTTGGTGCCAAATTCGTTATCAGCGACTTCAAAAACCCTTATTCACCATGTTTCAGAAAGATCAGAATTTTGACCGCTAAATGTAGATATCCCCAGACCACTGTGCGCCGATGGAAGGTACGGGCGAAACGGGCGACCGCACGGGGCGCCAATTCGCGAGGGCGCTTAAAAAAAAACGATGGACATACTACGGCATTACCCAACTACCATAATGAACTGAAATTTTGAGAAGTTGGGAGGGAGGGGGAGAGGACCCCTATTATAAAATTTTAGCTGCGGGCATTTGTTAGATTCTGCGGTATTAATATAAAACTTTCGACATAATACATTGAATTCTGCCTATACACGCGATATTGACCTCATCGCACGATGATTGTAATTGCAGTCTCATTTTTAGTATTCCCAAACTCACATCGGTTCAGTACCACGTTTTAAATAGCACGTAGTCAGACTCGCGACAAATACTCTTTCTCGTCATAAAACCTCATATATTTATAATATAATGATATAATATATTATTATAATATAATTCTTCTTTAAATTATTTAACTATGTTCCACCATCTCGACCATCTTCAGGGTTTTTTATATAATAGCTCGATAACAAAGCATTATTCTTGATTTTTAGAGGTGGTCACTCAAAGGGTTGTTTGCAAAAACCACCCTCCAAAAAATTAATTTTTTTTCTACCCTTCATAAATGATTTATAATTTAGAGAGAAATATATGAAGTACAGTTAGTATGTAGCTATTTTCTCGTTTTTTTTTCATTCAAATATCTTAAGTAGTAACCAAGAAAAAAAAATAATTTTAAGGGCGTTTACCACCATATTACCCTTAAACAGAGAGAAAGCGATCTAAAGCCTCACATAATGGTGTTTCAGGCAATGAGCATTGTTTAAAAAATAACTCTAAGAATCGGCATGGGGGCCGTTTGCATAATGGTAGTACAGCCATGATGTACCTATTAAAATAAAACTAAATAAATCTATATAAAGTAAAACAGATATTTTTTTGTATTTAAAAATTAGGCAGGGGGCGCCAAAAAATGGTTTCGCCCGGTATCATATGTACTGTCACGCCGGCCCTGGGCGAAGACAGGCTAAAAAACTAGTTGACACATATGTAGTTTGTATAAATATCTTGAACAGGTATTGTGTTATACAGGTAATGTATTGTTACACGCGGTGTAACAATACGCCCGTGTGCGTAGGGCATAGGCTTTTAGCCTTCAGAGTTAACGGAAGACAGACAGACACATCTTGCTAAACATCCGCCGCGCGTCTTCCATTATCTCGTGCTCCCCTGATCGGCAAGACGTTCCTGTTTCTTTCAAAGCCACTGAAGCGGCAAATCCCCCAACCTTAGAATCCAGGAAGGGCGTGCCCTTAAGTAGACTTGATAGTTTCATGTGCTGATGCATTCCTGATCCTCCTGGAATCGTCCTCAGCGACAAAGTCGAGTTTTGCTGGATAAAAGTAGGAGTCCGTCCCCCATTGTTAAATGGAGCTGATTGTGAGTGTCATTCCCCAAATAAAGATAGAGGAACGCAGGATATTTATTACACATCTTAAGCATAAATTCTGCCCGTTTAGTTAAAATGTCCTATCTAACATTTTGAAACAACCGAGAAAACTGAAGTTTTATCATTTACTTTGTACCGTTCTTATTTCCCCTCATTCAAATTAAAACATGTTGTCACTATTTGGTAACAGCCTAATATAATTTTCTGTAATAGGTATACCGGTAGGTAATATATTATTAACGTACCAATTAATTAATTGCTTTAGATAGGATATTTTAACCAATTAGAAAAAAGTTAGGTTAAATACATTAAAGTGTTTATAAATCTTTACGAAGCACGTTGAGTTTTCTAACTTTACTTAAAAGGTAAAAGACGTGTGGAACTTCAAATATTTCAACATATCTCAAAAAATGAAAAAATGCTAGATAGGACGGTTTAACTAAGGAGGGCAGAATTATAATTCATTCAATACATCGTATTACAGTTTTGTTTATAATAGTACATTGCGTGACAAGTGAGAAAAAAAGCGATTTTGACAAGTTCGCTGCGCTCGAGCATCAAACTTCACGCGAGGCAAAATCGCATGTCTCCCTTGTCACGCACAATACTTTTTTCAACACCTGCACGAATGGTGTGTTTTTGAAAGCCTGTTGAGCGATTCGCAAAAAATATGCACGTTCGATTGCGTTTTTATTGAAATAAAAAAAAAAGAAACTAAAAGCACTGCTTGCGATAAAGACTCCACTGTTTGCTTATCTCGCTTCTCCATAAATTTGTTGTGCATCGTCTACTCTGCTCCGATTGAAAGAAGTCGGTCGGGGATCTTCGCTCGCATTGGCTCCCGCCGCCCTTATTTTGTATTCGTCGACGTTGTCGCGTCAGCCAATAGGGATATACTATTCGGACCCTAAAGTTTCTCAACCGACTTCTTTCAATCGGGGCACAGTAAGTACTTTACTTTCGATTTCAAGGGCAGTATATTTTCCTCAATCGCTTTTGAAGCCTTGGTGAGGAAAATGAACGTTTTATAGTAGGTGTGAAAATTACGATTACTCGATTATTCAGTGCTCCTTATACAATTTCCGCTTGGGCAAACTACATACCTATACGCACATGTACTTTGAGAAAATAAGAAGTCCAAGGGACGTGCCTGCTTTGCATACTTTCATACTACCCTGGTCGAAGATGTTTCGTATTACACGTGGCTGTAAGCCTTGAACACCCTGGATAACAGAGACGCGCTCCGACGTAAACAGTTTCGGGGAAATGCACATGAATGGAATAACCGTTTCATAATTTCATGTTGTGCCCATGTAAAATTAGCATATTAATAAGAAAGACGGCGACAGCGGCCAGGATAGCAGAATGGAATGGCAGGAGCATCACCACCATGGCTCCTCCTCCACTCCTAAGGATCCTTTGTGGCTCTTTGGTTTCTCTGCGTTCCTACTCATCGAGTCTCCGCATTTAGAACTCAATGGAGCGAATCTAATTGCAGTTATTACGATGATGGGGGACGCGTTGTTCCTGCACGCTTGGAAGGAATGCACTTTATCCTCGGGGTTCCCAAACACACCGAATTCATACCTTGATTGTAATATATGGGGTCATTCCACGCGAATTCAGACACTTTTCGGAGTAACATTTCGGATTTTGGTGCAACTTGGATATGTGTAGTCTTTAAGGATATGTAAACATATCTCGAAAGATTTTTGAAAATTTAAAATATTGTGGATCTTACAGCTCTTTGAAATATAGTGTTTACTTTTTTTTTAAAAATTCTAACTGTTGACCTAACAAACCGATAAAAATAAACTTTTGGGTGCTTACAGTGGAGATATAAGAGTACCTAATAAAAATTATTTCACTGAAAAAGAAAAACAACCTTCTGACCATTTATTTTGCAATTCTTGTAAACATATGCAATTTTATAATTGAAGTCACTTTGATCAAAATTTGAAAAAATAAGAGGATGTAGCGCTGTTTATCCTCTTTACCGACACGTTTTAAAAATCGTGGACACTTTAAAATTGGCCAAATGAAAATTAATTGAATGTAACGCTGCATCTAATCACACGGGCTCGACTGACTGAGCCGTACGGTACTCGCAGCGGCCAAGCGGCTATATCTGCTATTCTTATACAGTGTTCTCTAGCATGGTAAATATTTGTGAAAAACTGAAGAAGGAAAACTTTTACTGTTTGTTATACACAACATAGCACGGTATCTTAATTTTTCGTGTTTGCAATATTTTCCTTGAAACAAGGGTGACCTTCAATTTTTTAAATGGAATGCTATATATTTGATTATCCAATATGAAAGCGAGTGCCAAGACAAATTCAACTATATGAGATACTTTGACCTTCAAGGGTACACAAGGTTAGGAGTGAAATAAATATATCGAACTATCTATCTAGTAGAGTGAATTTCTTCGTTCAAATAATCAAATATATAGCACGATTTTTAAAACGTGTCGGTAAAGAGGACAAACAGGGCTATATCCTCCTATTTTTTCAAATTTTTATAAAAGTGACTTCAATTATAAAATTGCATTTGTTTACAAGAATTGCAAAATAAATGGTCAAAAATTTGTTTTTTTTTAGTGAAATAATTTTTATTAGGACTCATATCTCCACTGTAAGCATCCAAAAGATCATTTTTATCGGTTTGTTAGTTTAACAGTTACAATTTTTTTAAAAAAAAGTAAACACTATATTTCAAAGAACTGTAAGATCCACAATTGTTTAAATTTTCAAAAATCTTTCAAGATATGTTTATATATCCCTAAAGACTACAACATATCGAAGTTGCACCAAAATCCGAAATGTTACTCCAAAAAGTGTCTGAGTTCGCGTGGAATGACCCAGGTGATATTGCAGTTTGAACTTGAAGAAAAAATACATAATATGCAGTACTTATGTACATACACATACATAATATCATCTTTCCAGCTATTGCTATAACAATAGATGTAATATTTTATAGGAAGATACACATGTTGTTTATTGAATATTATTATTACAAAATATTATATAGTACATATCTTTCTTGTGAATTTAGTATTTTTACTATTGAAGTGTTAAATATCCAGAAGATTGCATAGTCATTAATTCTTTATAGAAAAGGGAAAGGATTTGTCGCTACAGTTATAAGTAAACACTTATAGTAAGTGGTTCCTTCCATTTCAGAGAAAGGCAGACGTCAACCCGTTTTGGGCGCAGAGCTCTACTCTAAGGGACTCATGGTCCCCTGTTAACAGGGATATCACTTTTCATTTTTTCCATATCTCGTCGTCGACTTTCGGTGGTTTGGGGTCAAGGAACCGACCCAAGTTTCTCGGTCCTTTCGTTCTGCAGAACGTTACCAGAATAAACACATCTCCAGATACATAAAAATTAAATATTACCTACTCAATTTACCATTTAAAGATGAACTTTAAAAACTAAATCTTGCAATTAAGGTCTCTATCCTCCCCTTTCGTCAATGATTTTCAAAATTAGTTACAAGATTATGTTAAACTGAAGAGAAGAAGAAAGTGATGCTCATAAAAACGCAGACTTCTCAACCTGTGTGATAGAAGAGGGTCCAAAAGGAATGCGGAAAAGAGAAGTTGGGATTGTGTTATTGACTCATTTATTTACGTTCTGCTGTATTCGAGCATTCATTTAAAATTTTAATTTTAAACGCTGAAAATGAGTTGCTACTCGCTTTTCTGCGATCCTAATACATGGCGTATCGTGATTTGCTCTTGATGCTGCCTTTCATCCCTTTCTTTTGCCCGCCCGTGACACCCCAATACGAAGTATCGTCTGTATATATACAGACTATACGAGCACTCCAGAAGATAACTTCCGAATATGAGCTCCTGATTGCAGATGTATCGAGAACGATTTGACCTTCTCGATTCTGATACCCACCTCTAAGGCCCCCGGACTGACAGCCGATATTGTTGGGATATACCTATCTTTCCATTTCTTTTATAGTAAACACGTTGACAATATTAATATCAAGATACTATATAACCCACCAGTTCTACTCCCAGAAATGATACATCAACGAGTTATGTTATTATATAAAATATATAATATATACGATAATACGAAATTTCACTGGTGTGCGTACAAATTTTTAGGATACATATATGACATGGTCAAGCGTTTTGTAATTACATACAGTCAGTTACAAAAGTCCACATGCGACAGACACTATACAATTCGTGACATTTCAAGAAATTGTAGATAATAGTATATGTATTATATAAACTATTTATTACATAATTAAAGTTAGGCATATATTGAGAAAATTGCGTTATTTATTAATCTCACTTATAAGAGATAAAGTACAGTGCCACAAAATTTATATATTACCTATCACAAAGGACATTTCGGTATTTTCTGAAACATGGATCCACATAATGTATGTAGATTTTTGTGACTACCTGTAGCTATTACAACAAACGAAACCATTTAATTGTTCTCACTTGCGAAGGGAACATTGATACGTGGAGGAGCATGAGGCAGGCGGAATGCCACAAGTGACATGGCGTGAACGGAAGCGCATTTGGTGCCATATTACATGCGCAATGTAAACAACTCCGTTACATCAGTGTGGCAGGAGAGCAGCCAGGCGAGGAGGTGCCAGGGCGGGAAACGCGTGAACCAGAGGCGCATATTACTGCGAAACAAAACTCCTGTCGTCATTTAACATTTCCAATGTACTACATAGCACACATCACATTTACTAAACGGAGAGGAACAATATTTTTGTTAATACAGTCCCTCAGGTACAAAATATTTAATCCACCCACTGCGTATTAAGATTTTTGTACTCATGTTTTAAAATTAAAGATAATAAATAATTTCGCACGATCATTATAATTATTTACTTATTAGGTGTGGACATCATCTAGATAGAATAATTTAGATGTTTTAAGTAAAGTAACTATTTTGAGCAGCTACCAAAAGGTAGTAACAGATTGTTAACTTACTTGCACTAACTTTTTACTACACTATTAACTCCCATTTGTTTATCCATTGTAATCGAAGTGAGTAATTTGGAGGTAAATATTAGTGAAAAGTTGTTTTCATATCTGATGTTTGTGCGAGTGTTGGGGTTTGAAATCGGATGAATTTTAGGTTGAAGGCAGTGAGCTACGCTTATATGCATGTATAGCAGGCGTTGCGTGTATCATAATACATATTTCAGGTTCGTCGTAGACAGATTCATATCTTTCATATGTCGTAAGATAGGGAAGCAGGATGGTCAGGAGCTTAGGGTTATGGCGTGGTCAACATATTTTCATGGAGTGCAGCATCTCGCCATGGCAACCCCCTAGCGGCCATTATGGTTATTATGAACTCCAATTTATGGGCAAAGCTTCAGAATGCTGTCCTGCAATCGACATTATTGGTCGCAGTGGAAAGGAAAAAGTGTGCTGCAAGCACCCATCGATGAAATATATTAATTATACATAAACTGAGTTTTATTTTGTAAACTCATATTAAGTAAAATCGTAACATGAGAAATTATAATGTTTACAGTATTCATTAACAACATCGAAACGACTTGTAAGTTAATTTTTTTATTCTTTAGCACTATTGCATAATATGCTTCAAGTATATGTTTTGGTGACATAGTACAGATATTATTTAGGAAGACAATTTTTATAATGTGCAACGTATGTTATTATACTTATACAATGCATATCAACAGAAATTGATTGCAAGTTTACTCTTTTCTTAGTACTACCTATATTTGAAAGCAAAATTTAAAATTTTACGTAAAATCGTATGTGACTGAATTATATAATAATAACAAAATAAATTTTTAGCACTAAATCGAGTGGTACCTCTATATATCACCTTCTCACTGTATTAAAATAAATAACGAATAGAAAGCAAGTGTTTCCTCATTTGAAATTGAATACGGCGTTGCTGTTATATTTGCAACTAATAATCTGATGTATAATAATAATCTTCTTCGTCATATTTTGTGTCATAAAAATGTTTTACACATATAGCCAACTTTGAAAATGGAAGCTATATAATTCATGTTTACGTCGTTTGTATGTTTACAAAATTAATAAAATAAATGATTGTTATCAGGATGTTATATGTAAAAAGAAATTCTGGTCATGTGACAGACCATAAACTTTCAAACGATATATTGATATATGATTCGAGAATCTTATATTCAGCCTGTAACACGTGATGAGATCCTGTTCAAAATGCGTAGGTGTGTCTTGTTGAAGAAAAAGCGTACGCCAACACGTATGAAACACAGAATTCGTCGAAAGTGAAGCATTTTTAACGCCAAAAACTGAGTCAATTTTTTAACTATATCAACATCAGTGGAAGTTTGGTGTTCCAACATTTTACATAGATACAAAATGAAAATTGTACTGTACGTTTTTTAGAAGTATCTTAAAACAGCAAACCAAGAATGGTAAAATTATTTATGGAAACGGCGATTAATACAAATTAAAAAATAAAATAAATTTTCTCTCAAAAACTTGACAAGTAATGTTACTTAAAAATTATGTAGTTTGCTTGCGGTTACAATGAAAATTATTTTCAGTATTCCTTTAAGTCTAACAAACATTCAATCTATCATGAATCTTCCCCAATGAATACTATCATAACCAATATTACTAAATAATACAACAATTCTACAACCAGCTTACAACTTTACAGTAATATTTCAAAATTCAAAACAATTTACATAACCAATAAACCCACAACAATTGCCATCATAATTATCAACGAGTTTTTCAAATATTTCAACAAAAATATTTCACACAATTGCATGCATTCAAAACCTGCGCCATGAAAAAATCACCAATAACACGGTTCGGGACACATAAATCCTTACATACAAAAATCATTCCCCTGCCCACATGCATCTCACATTAACCAGTTAATAAAACAATCACCCCAACAAAAACGAGTCTTCTATCGTCCAAACCATCGTTCCCGTCCCAAGTCAGTCCCGATAATGCAGGTGGCATTGTGTCAAAAATGCCACCCCAAACTACTCCGCCTTGCCACCTGTCGCTGACCCACAGCCCACGGTCAGGTAGAAGCCCGTGAAAACTCGTTTGCCCCGCCATCCACGGCGGACAGTAAGAGGAAGACCTAGTGGGGCGGGTTCCCTCGACCCTTGATTGCCCTTCGGGGGGGGGGGGGGGGGGGGGGGGGCATGAGCCAGCAGCACGGGAAGTCGGAGGGAAAAGAGGTTCCAAGGCCAAACGAACTCCATCTACCTGCTGCGATCCTGCTGAAAATGCGTGGGCGCGGTCTCCCCGAGGGCTGGCCTCGGCCAGCGAAGGTCGCACCCTTTTTCGACTGGCGTGTGCCTGGCCCTTTCGTCCAACCTCGTTCGACTATCTGTCCCCTACCAGCGGTGCTGTAACACCAGCTCGGCCGTTGTCCTCCGACCTCTCCACCTTACTTGGTCGCGATCCTTCGGGAACGATTTGTTCCTATGAAGGGATTTCTAGCGCAGGCGCGGGACGGAGCGACACGTGCTCGACAGTTCGCTCTCATTTCGGCGAGTCTTGCGTCTGTATGGACTAGCTCCTGCAAGCAGCTTCCCCCCCGCGCTGCTTTCCTTGGCGTCTGTGGTGACGGGGCGCTGCGCATTGTTCGATTTGGCGCGCCAAATTCGAACGTGGTTGAAGCCGTGGCTCGTGTGAGCTTGTTAATCGTGGACGGGAGAACTTAGGCTAGAAACACACTATCGGTCCGGTCACGGTCCGGTCTCGATCAAATTCACATCCCTGAGCGTTCACACTCGCCCGGTTTGATAGTGTGGCCGCTCACGGATGTGATTTTGATCGAGACCGGACCGTGACCGGACCGATAGTGTGAATCGGGCCTAACAAGGAGAGTCTCTCAGGTGTACGCCTCCGATTGCTTTAAAATGTGGATATGTTTTACACGATCCAAAAATAAGATATACGTGTTTTTTTAAAGCGGCCCGTTTTCATATTTAGAGGATGAAACCAACCCTCAAAGTAATAAGATTTTCAGCTGTTAATCTCCGATTGCTTTGGCCGTAAACCAAAGCAAACGCAGGATGGCACCACTCATTCTCATGAAATTTTATGGGTGGTTTCACTCCCTCAACATGCAAACAGGGCAAAATAAAAGGACACCTGTTTCTTATTTTTCACTATCTGTGAAGTATGGGTAGTTCCAGGAACTGGTATACTGTCAATCACAGAAGTCTGTACACGTCCTATCAATTTGAAATGTGTAGAAAATACAGTAGCTTGTTTTATTGCTCGGTGGTATGTACACATGTGGTAATTGGGAAAGCTGTGTTCTGATGAAAATGTGTGTGTGTAAAATGAAACAATGAATCTTTCGTTGTTAGTGACTCCTTCTGGGTTTTCTCAAAATGACTGTCTTAATTCATTCAATGAGGAAGATGACTGCAACTTTTTCCCACCCGTGACGCCACCAGCACACAGTCCCATTTATACAATACACAAATGAAAATTTCGTGCGCAAACAATTCACACTTACGCACTCAGGCACGTCACACTCCACAGTACATGCGCTAGTGGAGCCATCTGCGCCGAGCTTTGCGTCATCTTCCCCATTAAAGCATGATTGAAACCATGGAAACGCCAAACTGGGGTTTTGAAAATACAGACACTTTTTAAAATTCTTTTCTTAAACTGAAGAGTCCTGGTAGAAAATACTGTGAGTATAAAAAATCAAATTCTGTACTATAGTATTATCATTGGCACGTAGAACATTTTCCGATTACATATTTTTTTTCAATTTTGGACACTTACAGTGTTTTCTACAAGAACTCTTCAACTCGTGCCACACCTTCAAGATAGTTTTCAGAATATGAAAATGTTAACTTTTATCGTAACACATGCGATTTTGCAAATTATAAAAATATCTATTTGGATGTTTGTATTTATAACTCGTGTGTATACACGAGATGATGAATTGACCGCATTCACAATAGAGGTTGGCCCATTTTTGCATCCTACTCTCACTTTCATGGTATTCAACGCACTGCAACTCCCTTTTCATCGCCCTTTACGCATGCTCTTATATACACCCGTATCTGCCTATCGATGCACAGTGGGGTTGCTGAAAAGGCGAACACAGTTGCGCAATGCGCCCATGCGCGACTCATTACATTCTCCTCCCCTCGAGGGTTCCAACCCCGTGTTTACGCATGCCAGAATGTCGATTTGCCAGCCTACCGCCTTAAGAGTTCATTTGGCACATACCTACTTTCACTTCAATATAAGAACAGTTGCGTATAAAGAAGGTAAATAGTCTCTACGGATTGATTTTGCATTGTATATAGGTAATTCTAAGGTTTGTTATTTCGAAAACATTAAACATCGCTAATATTTGTTATACCTATTATCTTCATTTAACCCTCAAACACTATACTATACTTTCCTAACGCTTCCACCACACTAGGTTCACGCAACCTAGAATTTTCTCTCCTCTATATATCAGGATCTGCTGGACCGATTTAAACAATTGTCTTTTTAATCAATTCGTCAGGAAATAAGGAAATAGAATATGTCGATAGTTTGGTAAAAAATCTTTTGATGTTCAAGATATTTCGAAAAAAGACGTCCATGTTCTGAAAGTTCCGTTTTTTCTTCATTTAATCGCAGTTTTTTTCTAAAAAAAAAGGTACGCAGATTTTATTATACATCAATCGAAAGGTTTTGAGTTATACTTCAAGGAAATAGGGGAGAGTAGGGTAAAATGGAACGCTTAACTTTGGAGGGTGATAATTTAAAATCGGAAAGAAAAAAAGACACGGCACTTCAACAGGTGTCTTAAACACTTTCTATCGTTTGAAAAGTACGCGTCCTACTTTACACAGCGTAGAAATACTGTCTCAACAACAAATCACTGAACAAATAATAATGTTCTGTAGCAACTGTTAATTCCACTTCTCCGAAAATACTGACGTTGACACCACACTAGGTCTTTGCGATCTATAGACTTCCTTTTTTTACGATGTCACTCGGCTTCTGCAGGTAAATTCGGGGTCTCATAGTGCGGAATCCTTAGTAGGGGTGTCAAAGTTTTTCCCCCACCAGAACAGCTCCCCACCATTTACTGTGTAGTTGGGGCCTCGAATCTTCGAAACGGCTTGGGACTCGCGGACCCAGTGTGATGTTTGAGGGTTAAGGGGATAGGTCACCCTCGATAGCCCTAAAACAGGTCTTTTTTTAAACGCAAATTGTAAACTGATAAACAACAACAGAGATACAACAGTATGACCTAACAACAACAGTAGGACCTAGGGAATGGTTTTCGGCATCTCTCAATAAATTTTCAACCAAATCGTTGGAGCGGTTGTCGAGATTTTATGTACACTATATTCAAACGGTCCATCGCGTACGTGCCTTTACGTTTTTACACACAACTTTTATGTACATACAGATATTTAGACTTTTCTTTTTTGTGTTAAAGCTCATAGAATAACGACAAAAACTAGGAAAAAATTTATCTCTATTGTTATTTATCACTCTGCAAATCGCGTTGGTAAAAACGCCTGTTTTAGGGTGACCCTTAATCGAAATTTTTAATTTTTTATTATAAATAAGAAGTTTATATAGGAGATGCGATAATTACGTTTGTATTTGAATTTTGGGGGTAATTTTTGAATGCTTTTTAACGAACAATATCTATGTCGAATGAAAAATATGATACCAAAATGTAGATAATATAGCTGTTTTACAGATGATGCTTAAATAGGTGGAATGATCTATCAAGTTATTAAGAATATAATGATCCAATTTTTCATTGCATGTAGGTACCCGCATATTTTGTATTTTGTATTTTTATTTTTCGGTAACATCGAATAATTGGGAAACATTTTAATAAATCGGCTGTAATTGGCAATTATGTTTGTCCATACATAGCGAGAAGATATAAATAATAATTGCAATAATAAAGTCTTTAGTAGGTACGTAAGAATTTCAGCATGACTACCAAAAATCTTACAAGGGAAGTTCGGCAATTCGAAAATTACAAAAAATCTGAAACGTTACAGAAATATAGCTCAAGGATGCAAACGATGTAACTATTTTTTGATTCGACAATGCCACGGCCCCAAGGGTGAAGACACACCGTCAAAGAAATTGTGAATTTTCATATTATCGTGAATATCTGCGAAACCGCAAAAGATATCGATAAAAAGTTCAATTCAAAGTTTTATGGCTTCCGATATCCTACAATATGATGCTAAAGAATGGTTGAAAAGAAGGGTAAATTTTGAAAAAACTAATGCTTTTTGGGAAATTCATTCTTGCCACTCTATAGGGAATAAAAATTAATAGACCTTTGAATTTAACTTCTGCCTGATATCTTTTACAATTTCGTAAATATTCGCGATAATCTGAAAGCCTGCCATTTTTTCGAGGGGTGATATCACCCCAGGACCGTTTTACTGCCGAATCAAAAAATAGTTACGTTATTAGCATCACTTGAACAACATTTCTGTAAAGTCTCAGATTTTTTAACTTTGGAATTGCTGAACTTCCTTTGTTAGTTCAACTCCTAACATAAAATAATAATTGCATTCCTATAAATTTTATATAACTCATTTGAAAACATTGAAATACTAGAAGGTAATTCTATTAGGTATATATATTATCAGCTATCTGATATTATTGTTACAGCCAAATAGTTCTAACTGTAGAAATTTTAATTTTCACAAGGATTGAGACATGCTATATATATGGATAATAAATTTTCGACAAATTCGATTTTCTTCGTACGTATGTATGTGATCCTAAATAAATTTCTCTATCACTTATTAATGAAATACTCGGTGTAGAGAGTCATTTAACCTTCGGGACTCCACAAATTTTTCTCCTCTTCCTTTTCTTTCCTTTCATTTCACCTAAATAATTAATTCCATACGAAAACACCGTAGATTTTGTGGCACAAAGAAAACAGCACACTCTAATGATTGTACATAAAATTTTAAAAGTTTCGCCTTCGCCGAATTTTCCCTTCACATCACTATCTTTGCCCACATTGTTAAAATTTTTTATTTCTCATTTATTCATTTCTACAGTAGTTTTCTTTCTCTTTTTATTCCACCTATTACTTGGTATAATAAGTTCGTACTATTAGAGGAAATGCAGTATACTTGGAATACCAGTTTGTTTAAGACGAATAAAAAATTACGATAGAGGATGGGAACAAATAAAACTGTACGATATCACAGGGAAACTAATAAACTGTCATATTTCATAGTCTCAATAATAATAAAAACAAATAGTAACTGAAACTTTGGTTTGAATGAAAAATGACAAGAAGTATCGATTTGGTTAAGGTGTAGGTAATTTGCCTTCACTTTATAAACTTAAGGGGGTAGACACGGGTAATGCAGCGCGCTGTATACCGACACAATCTGGCCCGAAACATGGGTCTGGGCGGGCATGTTGTTTGTCCTTATATGATCAGATTTCGGGCTGAGTGACGTCTCATTCGAAAGAGGAAGCTTCAATGCAGACCGCTCTGGTCATGATTCGACGAGATTGTGTTGATATGTAATAATATGAGTGATCAAAGTAGAGCAAAAGTCGAGAAAATACACCCGCAAGAATCCAAGTATTTTTAGGTCACTAAAAGAATTTTGTGACTCAAACGATGACCAGAGCGGTCTGCATTGAAGCTTTCTCTTTCGAATGAGACGTCACTCAGCCCGAAATCTGATCATATAAGGACAAACAACGTGCCCGCCCAGACCCATGTTTCGGGCCAGATTGTGTCGGTATACAGTGCGCTGCATTACCCATGTCACGTGGCGTGTTTACGTCCTTAAGTATTTTTAGGTCATTAAAAGAGTTTTGTGACTCAAACGGTTATCCCAGCGCTCCGCATTGAACCTTCCTCTTTCGAATGAGACCTCGCCAAGCCCAAAATCTGCTCATATAAGGACGAAAAAGGAAAAATTCCAAACCCATGTTTCAGGTTAGATTGTCGGTATTACAGCGCGGTGCATCGCCCGTGTCACGTGACGTGTCTACCCCCTTAAACAAATCCTCCAAACTTCACTGCTTCCGTGTTTTGTATGTGTTTACCGTTGCCATTTCTAAAATAAAAATATCTTGAGGAGATATGTATGACAGAATATTTATAAAAATGATAAGATACGGTTACCGAAAAAGTTTTGCAGATTGACGTTTTCTTCCTCTGCAAATTAAGTCGAAAATGTAAAAATAGCGGTTCATCCACAAATGTCATTAATGGACAGGTCATTAGTCCCTATAATCTACGGGGTTACAAATTAAATAGCATTAGTAGTTTAATAGATACATAGGTATTCCAAGTTACCAACAGTATTCCAAATATGCTGCACATCCTCTATTAAAAAGTACAACGCAGAACCATGACTTTAAAATACAAAACCAGCCATGAAGTCTCCTAAATACTTCAAGCAACCTTACAATCATTCCCAATCTTACAACGCTGTAAACTTCCCGAGCCACGCGACGTGATTAACCACGCGTCTCCATCGCTGCAGTAGGTTCAGCGTCGGCTAAGCTCGCGGAATTCGCGTCCCAGTCGCCTCCAGCAGGGTCTGTTTCTTCGTCTTCCTGTGTTCCTGTTCAAAGAGCGGGGGCGGCTCCCGCGGAGGGCAGGCCGTCAAACTCGCGGGGCGGAACCATGACATGAAGAGGCGGTGCGGAATTGCGACCTTGCGTTGACGAACATCCGACGTGAGTCGTTGCAATCTTGCCTCTGATCGATCGCAATCCATCGTCTTGTTCTCGCGGCCGCGTGGCGAGCCGATGCTCTCGGGAACAGATCCAGCATCCTCGAGGGCCTCGAGGTCCTCGTAGACGGAAGGCTGCTCCAAGACGGAAACGCCCAGACGTTAGGTGTATCTGCGTGGCGTCGCTGATGTACGCCCAGGGAACGTTGTATAGGTACACCTTCTTAACCCTTCGAGCTACTGCGTGCAGGTGTCTATTACATGATGCGGCAGTGTAGGCAGATGTCTAAACGAGCCTAGAGGATGTTATAGAGACAGTAGACGCATACGTGCACTGGCGCGGCTGTGACACACGTGTGATGCTTGCCAGCGAGGCTTCGATGCTGAACAAAGGATGGAGGTTTTGCGATATTATGCAGATGCAGTGTAAACAGGTATGGTGCTGTAATTGTTTCCATTTGGGTCACTTCTCTGTGGTAGCTCATGAATTATATAGTGAACTGTATAGTGCGGTGAGTCTGGGTTTTAACACGCCAGTGGCAATTAAGGTAATGTGTCTGGACTGGATATACATAGAGATAAGGACTATATTGGCACAACTCCAATAGGTTAGTTGACTGCTGTTAACCCAGTACAGATGTGGTTTTAATATGATTTAATCTTAAACAGACTTAATTCAGTATTAACACCCCAACTGGATGGGACCTAGACCTAACTCAAATTCGAGAAAAATATTCCAACTTGTAGTTTAGTACACGTAGAATTAAAGAATACCGTGCCATTCCTTGTCAAAGTAGAAATTGCTTTATATTGGAAATTAATCCAGACCTAACTACAGATACCTTCTTCCCAACCAGAAAAAATATACCTACATACGGGTCGAATCAAATAAACGGGTCGAATAATTTCCTCTTTTTTGAAGTTGGTTATAAAGCTTTAAATAGTATACCTAACCTACATCTGCCAATGCACATATTCACCTTATCAGCATGTATTATATTGCCCACATAAACAAACCGTCATTGACCAAGCTGTTAAACATTGATATAAATAAAAACTTTGCGAAACTGTAAAAGTGGATACTATTAATGCCTTTCCAATAATAATCCTAGCTGTCAAAAACTATTTTGACTAAAAGACCATCTATACACAGCAAAATAGAATGAATATTCTCTCCAACTAACGAGACAGGTCTAACAATATCACCGTTATAAAAGAAAGTGGAAGGCGTAACTATAGGAATACAAAACGGGTATGCGAGCAATGCCATTCATCCTCACCCAAGTAATCGCTTATTGTGTCGTTTTATTCCCACCCACAGGCATAAGCCCCTGACGCCACAATCCATTAACCCTCCGAACCGCCCCCTGGTGGAGAATGAATCCAGCTCGTGCCACCCCCAGGGGGTGTCGCACCCCAATTCACCAGCCAAGCGATCTCTTCGCCCTTCGTTCTACCCTGATCCCCTTGTTTACCCTTGTATTGTCCAGAATTGTCGCTTACCCATTTGTTATTCCCCCGTTCGCCTCGTCAGACCGTTCCCCCTCGTGTTTCACGCTCCAGCGCCGGGCCGTGCACGTAGCGCAGATTTCTGTTTCCCTAACACTTTTGTGTGTCATCCAATAATCAGGCTCGACGCCCCTGGCATCCTGCTACCGACCGCCCGCCAATCGACTCAAGCGATTTGCTCCCAGATGAACGACCTGGGCCTAAATCCCTTCACCGTGTTCGATTACTCGACCGTCTCGAGGCGTGCAAATGGCGACGGCGGTGGGATCGTTGATAGTGGCGAGCCGGCGCGGCTCGTAACGTTGCGGAACACGGTTATGGAGCGTCATATTCACGAGGGGTACGTATGAATATTAATTACACCGCAGGTGACAGTGTTCAGGCAGGCAGCAGGATGCAGGAGGTCTGCGGAGTGGAAGGAGGCTAAGAACCCTTTCAGCAGGACAGGTTGTAGGTATACCGGGGTTGCTCCTTTGTTGTGGGAATTTACTGGGGGTAGTTATTCTTTCAAATTAAAGGTTAAGGGTATTAATAGGCTCTGACGCATACTTTCAGTATAATATCTTTATTTTTTATACATAGTAATAATAGTACCTAATAAAAATGGATATGGTCTGTGTTGTTTAATAATGTTTTGCCTGTTCTGTTATAACAATCTTTTCATATATATTCGGTTGTGGAAACTTAAAATACTATCAGAATTAATATGTAAAGGTATATTTAAAAATTTTAAAAAATTTGTTTTGTAATTCTTTTTTAATTTTCCACTTCGCAGCACAACGCATGAGCAGCATCCAATCAGCATCAGCACATTCGTTATATTAATTTATACAGTCTATGTCAGTTCTGCGCTTTTTAGTTAAAGGGAAAACTAAAGAGAAATGTTCTTCTCAGTCCAGAATGGAGTTATAACTTAATTCATTATGAAAGTAAACAGATGGAGACTTTAAGACTTAAAAACTGTTATTAATTCAAATTATGAAAATTTAGACTTACACCACCTCTCAACCCCCCAATATGTGAGTTGAATTGAGTTGCTTGGACGACTAATGTGAACACATGTCGCATCTGTTTTATAATAGAATTGAAGAGTCCTTGTAGAAAACACTATAAGTATTTTTTTTTAATTTTGGCACTTATAGTGTTTTCTACACGGACTCTTCAAACATGCATCTATGGGAATAAATTAGGAACTCCCTTTTTATTCATCCCACAATTTATTCACATTGGGTTAGTCGTTAGGTGCAATAGTAGCGCAATTTGCTTCCTGAATCTCGCCGTGTACTGACTTTTCTTCTTCTTGCTTAAAATCCTCTTTTTTTTTACCCGACTTTGTTGACCCTTTTTGTTTTCTCTCCTTCAGTTTTTATTTTCCTTTATCTCTATTATGTTGCCTGTCTGTTTGCATTGTAAATTTTATTTAGTGTAATAAAAATAATTAATATACACTTTTGACTCAGTGCCTCCTTAACCCTTCGTTGCATTCTATCGCAAATACGGAACATATTTTCCTTTTTTTTGTTATACCGAAGTAGTATGTGGTGTGACTGTGTGACGTAACTACTACCTTATCATTGAGGATACATATCCTAGTTTCTAAATTTTACACAGATCGCGCTGAACGATGTGATAATGAAGGGAAAAGTGATAGCATTGCGACTTCGTTATGCAACTACGAAAGAAAAGGGGATAAAAACAAGAAGCACAACTCTTCTAATTAAGAAACTGTTCAATGGATGAGGCTCAACAAAAACGAACCCCGTCACCATTTGTACGAAGTTCGTGACTCGAACGGTATCCCTTTCATCACTAACCTAACCCAAGCCCTCGACGCGGAGGGACCAATCCCCTCGGGGTTCCTCACCAGGATGTTATCCTGTGAGAAAAGCGTGGGTGGAATCCCGACGAGGCGAATCCTTTCTCTCCAACGTTGTCAACCCAAATTCCACCTGCGATCACTCTGTGATGAATTTCCTTATCGTTCCGTTTTTCCACCCCATCACGCTACTCTCCCCTTCGAATGCGAGGGACAACAGTTTCCGAAGAACGGGACGAACCACCAGAGCAACATAAAACCCTACGGGTGGCCGCCTGTTGGCCGCCATTCCCAATGATGCGCGCACCTTCTCGCGCCGCATGCCCGCCTGCTTCGAATATGTGAATATATTTTATTCAACCCTTTCCCGCGGGCACTGGATTAAATTATTCCTGCCACGGGGCTCTCCGAATCACTGTCCTATCTCCAGGTAAGCCAACTGCCGGCGCGGTATGGTTTCAAACATTCAACTCCCGTATATACCGTCGTTAGCGAATGACGAGACGAGGCAACCAGTCACAAACGCTATATGTGTGCATGCTTGCAGGGAATGCGGCCAGCAGACACGGGAGCACTTGTGCTTGGATGGGGGACCTTGTATACGGGGTGTCCCTGAAGAAGATAGTGAATGAGTTAATAGGGAAAGTACAATGAACTTTGCCCCGTCGACATAGAGTCGAAAATGTATATTTCATTGGACAAACGTTATAAAAAAATGTCAATATGACCACCATTTTGTCTTATGAAGAGTTCAGTTCGCCGCAAAAGTGATTCACACCCTAGTTTTAATACAGCAGCTGTATCCACCCCTTGTACTTGATACAAGGTTTCTACAATTCAAGGCATTCTTTCTATCTAAAAGGTTTCCAAGACATTTATTAACCACAATATGCAATTGTGAATCATATCTATGATATTTGTGAAGCTTGACAGATTTTAAATAACATTACTAGTACTACTGTAATTTTTAATGTAATAAATACTATTATAACAATATATTAAGTTAGTTACTAAAGAATTAATTATATGAATTTTTACTTGAATAATATTTTTATTTATAGAATTCATTTATCCCCAATGCGTTTAATAACAATTATTACTATTTTAAATAGATTATATTGTTTAAGTTTAACAATAAAAATATGTTCTTCAAAATATTCCCAACTACGTAAACTTAAGAAATTGATTATAAAATTATTTTATGACACAATCAAAATTTCTTGGAAAAATAAGATCTAATATTACATTAAAAACACGTTTCTTAACGATATTAAACCTCCACTATATAAAATCTTCTCCAAGGAGACCACGTTTTCCAGGAACACCCTGTATACGTTTACGCTGGCACAGGGAACGCGGAGGAATTTATCACGACTACCTGGTCGCTCCTGCTCTCCTATGATCAGGGGATCAAACCAATAGACTCCCGATCGCCCTTCCAATTATTGGAACGATTGGAACTGGACCTTTTGGTCACGTGAACGAAATGGGATTAGAATTCTTACATGTTATAGGTGTAGAACGACTTAGCGCAGTTAAACCTCCTTGGCACGCTCGAGCTCTTACCGCTGGATTCTCGCCTGTTCCATAGGCGAGTTATGATGCCATCGATCTGACGCGTTAATGGACAGTTTTGACAGGCAGTGATTACCCCCAGACGTGCCTGGCGGTTTTGCGTGAAATATTTCTTGGGGGAGTGAGCTTAATTAATAGGAGGTCGTTTGGAGCGAATCAAAGTTGCCGCCTATTGACCGATCGGCGTTGGACGTTCGACGCATGCGCTCATCGGTAATTGCCCACTGTGCTTAATAACCTCAGGGATAAAGTATGTATATTCAGCTTACTGACATGTGAGATAACATTTATCAATTATTCTATATAGGTATAGTAGAGAATGTAGTTGCAAGGAATGCATTAGTTGAAAGTTTGTCACGGTCCTTTGTTACGCATGAAACGAAGCGTGATCTATAAAAAATGACATTTGTGGTCAGTACATACGTTGTCCAGTTTCACACACACGAACGACTATATACAGGGTGTCACCTACGACAAGCCATCTGGATAACTTCTACCGTTTTTGAGATAGGAAGAAATGTTTCAGGCAAAAGTTGTTTGGTTCCGAGGGACCCATTACGTGGTGGATAGCACTTTTTCTCAGGTGGAGATGCTTAGGAGATTTGAAGGTCAACTTAATTTTTTTAAATGGAACTATGTATTACTGAACATCCACGATTGTAGTCCTTCTCAAGGGGTTTTGAATGACTATAATCACTCAAGGTTTTTCAAGGACACGGACATAAAAAAGGATGGAAAATGAAAATTTATTGCGGATGCTTCTTTCTCAGTTCTAAGTTACGGAAATTCAGTACACTGATATATACTACGCTGTGGATGATAAATATCGTCGAGAGTCGGGACTGTTAGATTAGGTTTATTCTTTCTTTGGTATAGTTTACAAATTATAATATATCTGTATACACTTTCCCAAAGTGGCATTTCAAGAATTTTCTTTATATCATCCAACGATCTCTAGTCCCTCAGTCGAGACTGTTATTATTCTAAATAGTGACATCCAAAGAGAATCAGTTTGTTAGAAAGTTAGGGAGAAAGCAAGTTAATTTTTCAGAAACATATTTTATTTATTCGTAACGTAATTTTATTAAAGCTATTGTATATTTTTACTGTAGGGGAAGCCCGGGCAAAGCGGATGTGTTAAGGGGGTAGACATGTCACGTGACACGGGCGATGCACCGCGCTGTAATACCGACAATCTAACCTGAAGCATGGGTTTAGTAGGATACGTTGAACGTCATTATATGAGCGAATTTTGGGCTGGGCGAGGTCTCATTCGAAAGAGGAAGGTTCAATGCAACACGCTCTGGACATCGTTTGAGTCACAAAACTCTTATAGTGACTTAAAAATACTTGGAATCTGCGAGTGTATTTTGTCCATTTTTTCTCTACTTTGGTCACTCATATTATTACATATCAACAAAATGTCGTCGAACCATGGCCAGAGCGTGTTGTACTGAACCTTCCTCTTTCGAATAAGACCTCGCCCAGCCCAAAATTCGCTCATATAATGACGTTAAACGTATCCTACTAAACCCATGTTTCAGGTTAGATTGTCGGTATTACAGCGCGGTGCATCGCCCCTGTCACGTGACGTGTCTACCCCCTTAAGTATTTTTAGGTCACTAAAAGAGTTTTGTGACTCAAACGATGTCCAGAGCGTGTTGCATTGAACCTTCCTCTTTCGAATGACACCTCGCCCAGCCCAAAATTCGCTCATATAATGACGTTAAACGTATCCTACTAAACCCATGTTTTAGGTTAGATTGTCGGTATTACAGCGCGGTGCATCGCCCGTGTCACGTGACGTGTCTACCCCCTTAAACGTATCCTACTAAACCCATGTTTTAGGTTAGATTGTCGGTATTACAGCGCGGTGCATCGCCCGTGTCACGTGACGTGTCTACCCCCTTAAGGTTTAGTGAGAAAAATAACACAGTTACAATTAAGATGAGAAATATTTTTTATATTAATAATCATTTAAAATTAATCAGCTTTCTGATACAATAACGAAAAAATTGATAACTAAAACATTTAAAGCATTTTAAAATGAAAAACGTAAATAAGTCAATCAATCCGCTTTGCCCTACCCCCCTGGGCATAGCGGATGAGGGGGTCGGCAAAGCGGATGTTATTAAATAACGCAAAGTCAATCTTGGCATTCGTCACAGAAGTAACTGCCAGATCCTTCATATACAGTGCAGCATTCATGGGCCCATCTGGTACATTGGCTGCACTGGATCCAGTCTTCGGATGGGGGGTCGGAGTATGGCTCAAAACACACATATATGACAATAATATTTATCAATATCAATATCAATAATAAAAATTTATCAATAATATATGACAATAATAAAACAATAATAATATGACCGAGATTAGCAGGGCAGAGGATTGACCATCCGCTTTACCCCCATCCGCTTTGCCCAAAAAACCCACTTGGTGGAAACTTGTAATGTTTGATAAAAGTATGAACAACAAATTAAAAATGTTAACCTCTAATAGAATCTTAAGAACACAGAGTTCTTATAAAAAATATTTACTGTGGTAAATACCGATAACTATTAATAATCAAGCCACGTACCTACCTGAGCGAAATGTGTAAGAAAACGCACAATTTTCGTTTTTTCTGCACAAACGACGCACCACAGCAATTACATACTTTATTGCATTGTCATGGCGTCTACAACCGGTCGCTTTCTAGATCAGGAAAAACTCGTGGGACCATCTTTGATAGCAAAGCAAAAAAAAAGACTATCCGCTTTGCCCAGGGCATTCGCTTTGCCCGGGCTTTCCCTAGTTACAAGATCTCCCCACTTTGACACTGTGAGAATAAGGCATATGTGGAGGAATTATTTATGAGAAAAGTACCGAGTATTATAATTCCAAACTTTGTACGTTTATTAGATGACGTTCGAAAAATGCGCTCAAAATTCTTTCCGCAATAATAATAATAATTATGTACAAAGTGGCAGTAGTAAGAGGCGTTTCAAAAAAAGTTTCTATCTGGCGATCTGCTTCGATCTGCTCTTCGTCGATTCAACAATTATCTTATCACGCACTCGGTCCTCGCTACGTCATACTCGCATGCGTTATCATTCGTTACCGGTTCTCTCTAACTCCCCCTCTAGCTCTGTTTCACTCGTTCTTGTTTTTTTTATAAACACACTGTTGAAGTGCCGCTGAGCTGACGGGTTGTAAAACCGTCCGGCACCCGCTTTTCTTTACTTCAAATTAATGAAATAAAGCCGAGTTCTAGTGATTTACGTTGAGTAAAATTGCACGTTAATTTCGTTAACTAATTTATTAAAATATTACTTTAATTATGGAAACTATAATATGTAGTACAAAATGGTGTTGACTGTTCAATGGTTTGTGCGCAAGTGAAGTCGAGGACGAAAACGGATGCGCTGTTCGGTTACGAAGCGGAAGCATAGAATATGGGGGTGTGACTTTCAAAAGCTTTAATCCAGTGAAATCAGACGGAAATATAGACAATATGGAGAATAATTGCCACGTCAGCCTATATTACAACGTTTTAAACAATATGTCAAAAGTCCCCATCGATGTGACCGCCGTTAAAAATTTTAGTTTATACAAAATTTTATAAAAAAAAAATATTTCGCAAGAATCTCGTTATTTATTACTTCTACGGTAAAAATAGGTATTACGAAAATTGTAGCTTAGGAAATTGTCTACAAAAAATATTGTACGAGTTTTTTCGTAAGAGTAGCCATTTTTATGTATGATGGTTTACAAAATTTCAACCTTCATACTTTTGACAAGGGATGGTACCGTGCCCGAAAATTCAAAAAATTATGAAACTTTGGGAATATGCAGGGGACGCCCCTTCTGAGTACAACGCATTTTTTTTGCTGTCCAAATTAATTCTAAGAGGGTGAAATTGTTTCCTGAAAATATTCCGATTTTGTGTTATTACTTGCGAACTCTAAGAGATAGAAAAAAATAATTTCAGCAAATAATTACTTCTTTTTATTAGGACTATCATTTAGAAATTTACAGTCCTTACAGCTCTTACTGTTCGCGAGTAATAACACAAAATCGGAAAATGTTCAGGGTCAATTTCACTGATGAGAGTAAATTTGGGCAGCAAACAAAATTGTGTTGTACTCAGGAGGGCATCCTCTACATCAGTAAATCCCAACCGGTGGACCGCGAAGTATTTTCTGGGGAGTCGCCACAGTGTTTTTTTTTAATGTTATTAAAAGTTTTGGTGTTTTCTTTACATTATTGAATTTATCTTACCTTATATAGAGGGGCACAGGTTATTTGAATATTACAAAAGGGAAACACTACATATTCCCAACGTTTCATCATTTTTCAAGGTTTCGTCATACAGGAAAATGATTACTCCTACGAAGAAACTTATACAACCTTTTTTGTCGCGAATTTGCAAAACTATAAAACTTATACTAACTATTTTTTCATAAAATTGATACATACCGAGACACTCGCGAACAATTGCTTTTATTTTACTTTGTATTATTTTTAGCGGCAGTCACATCGATGGGGACTTTTGACATATTGTTTAAAATGACGAAATAAAGCCCATACAAAAAATTAGCTTCCCCAGGCAAATCTTAATTGCACTGGACTACTTGTCATTGGTCAAGTAACCCTGAGCGTCTTGTGTGTCTCGCAGAGAACGCTGCGGGACCGCGTCTTCGCCGACACCTTAGGTTTTTTCCGGAGAAAGCCGGAGCCGTTTGTGACATCACAGACTGACTCATCGAAGAATGTGGTTTACGATGGGGAGGTATAAACCCTGGTCAGTGAGTTTCAATCAACCGCTACCTCCCGGCGCAACACGCGCTATTTGTTTTCATGTTGGACTCCGTCCGACATAAACACGACGGTGACCTCTGCGTAACTTGGGGGACCTCGGGAACTTTACAGCCATGGGACATTAGCAGTATGACATGCGCAATTACACGTAGCTTGTGATGATTTAATTTCTAAATCATTAATAATTTTCAGTACCGAAACCTTCGCTTCGGCAACCAAGTGTGGCGGAAATTTTTTCACCGTCATCGCCATACTTTTAAAAAATATCAAAGTGGCGTCGCAATCGTCTTCCACTGATTTGCTGATATTGTCCAGAAATTTTTCCCTCTCGAGAGGTCTTCTTTCCAATACATCTAGTATATCATCTGACAATGAATCAGTTCTGTGCCTTTGTGGTGCTGAACTGGATGCACATCTTCTTTTCTTCGTTGAAGAAGGAATATTGTTTTGTAACTCTCTTTCTAGAAAATTTTCACAGGCCACAGGGATTTCTGAAATGTCGCTATCGCTACTGCTGCTTCTCTTTAGAACCTTTTCAAAATGTTCCCTTTTACTGCGGGTGCTATAATAGAATAAATAAAATAAATAACATTTATTCTATTTTAAAACTCATATTGTGTGTATAAAAAATAGTTTGCCTTCGCTCAGACGATGGATTTTCCAAAAAACTCAGCCTATCCAATAACGGCCATTTATTTTTTCGCTTCGCTGCCGACCCTGTACGATATTTATTGCTTCGCTTTATTTTCTTGAACGTATCGCGTATGCTGCGCCATCTTTTTTTACAATCATCAGCTGAAATAATTAGATAATATATTTTTTGTAGGTTCAATGCTACTGGAGGAATATTCAGTTCGTTGCCATTTGCATTCAGAATTTCGCCAGAATATGTATATAAGTATCATCGTAAGAGACGTATTCAAATAATTACGCGATATATTAGTGTCAACATTTCTGCCGCAGCCTAGTATTTTATATTTCGAAAAAATTGCACAAAAATTCACGATGAAATGGAATTTTTCAAACTGCATTGGAGCAATCGATGGGAATTACATTAGAATAGTGTGTCCACAAAATAGTGGATCTGTATTAGGGTGGCTCTTATTTTCAACTTTTGAATTTTCTTCGGGGCACCCTCCAGAATAGTTAAAAAAATCGAAATAATTGAAAAAAAATAGTTTTTCGGATTTTTTTCGAAAAACGTTTGTCGCGCGAGAAAAAGTAATACAACGTAAATGATGCTCCTTGTCCGGATCTACAACTTTTGTTTGACATATTTTTTTATTTAATCAATAACTTGGAGGATATTATATAAAATCGACTTCGCGAGCTGTTAAATAATAATTTAAATGTTTAAGGGCCCAGGGGCACACTTTCCCGTTATCCGATCGAGTTCAAACTTTACACGTTTTTTTTTTAATTATTTGTAACTATTCTGGAGGTTGCCCCAAAGAAAATCTTGAAAAAAAATTTTACCAAAAGTAAATAAGAGCCACCCTAATTTGTATATTTCAATTATTAGAACTATATACTTTTCCTCGTTCGAGGAAATTCAATTTTCCCATTGAAATATCAGTGCCAGGATCTGACATAGTAGTACTTACCACATAGCATTGTATGTGACACAGCATTTCGACTTACACATCACATGATGAAGTCATACCCGAAGAATCAAGTGACACTTAAGATATGACGAAAAAAATTTAACTTATCGTTTATGCAGACCACGAAGGGTCTCAGAAAATGCATTTGGAATTTTATCGCAGTGTTTTAGAATATTTTATTCCCCGACGGCGATACCTACTGCCGGAAAGGACGGATTCTGTTATTACTGTAATATACTGCTTGTGCAATATATTGCGTGATGAATATGCGACAAATTTCGAAACTACACCAGAAGGGTCAATAGAATGACAAGAAAACTGTATGCAAAATGTAACAATTTAAAATTTTGAGTTGTAAGCGATATTTGAAATTCGCGCCATAGGTCAGCTCAGATTATCCGCTAGAGGCGTTGTGCCGTAATTATGCGTGTGTATGCGGGCAGTAGCAAGAGAGAGTGTGGCCTGAGCAGGCGGTTCATGTTCCTCTTTAGTGCGATCTTCAATAATTTAGTTTGTGAGTTAAGAAACAAGTATTTAGGTTCATTATGTACTTTGAAAAAGTATTAAATAATATTAAACCAAAAAGGGGTTCATTGTTTGTATCCTCTCCTAAAGAGTATGGTTTAAAAAAATAATTGTAACATTTATGATCATAATATGTATATATAATTAAAGAATAAATAAATATAGAAATAAATATAATTAAAGAATACTTTACCTGTTCTGTTTACTTTAACCGCGACTTTGTCCCATACAAGTCCTTTCGCTCCGTTATTTTTATAGTCTTTGTCCTTAGAATCATAGAGGACAGGATAATTTGATATATCCGCTATCAATTTTTCGTCCTCCGCAGGCGAAAACTGCAACTTCGTCGACATTTCGGATACTCGGCACAAACACACACGCAAAATGTGACACTGGCAAGCACTTTAGAGGTATAAAGCGTACAAGAATATGTTTCTGTGCCGACTAAACGCGGAATCTCCAAGGTGCGTCCGGCCGTTGCGCTCAGACGCAGTATACCTACTACCGGTGAAACGGAGAAGCTCTCGGCATTTGTTCTCCCATCTGCGCTTTCGACCGCTGCGTCCGCGCCAGACGTACGGGTCTGACGTGCAGGGCCGGCCTTTTCTATAAAGGGGCCCGGATGCAAGAAATATTTTGAGGTCCGAAACAATTTCTTCACGGCAAAAAAGCATATATCTTTTCACGTAAAGACGATAATAATAACGATAATAAAGAAAATAAAAGAAATAAGCAAATAGACATTAACATATTGAAATAGACGACTTTTTTTATTGTCATATCATTAATAATAATAAATTATTATATTATTATATTAGAAATTATGTTTTAATTTCTTTTTTAACACTCCTCGCACGTGAGAGTTTTGCAAAATGTGTTTTGAATAATAGGTTATTCGTTATACATACAGTCACGAATGAATCTGCAGCGTTATTCGTTATTCGAAGCACCTCTGTGGCAAATACAAGGACGGATCCAGAGGGGGGGGGGGGGGGGGCGATAGGAGCGATCGTATTTCCCACTCCAAGAGTAATAAAATAAAAACTATGAAATTGTGTACTATTCTGTATAAATAATAATGCGAATTTAATTAGTTAGGCTATAGTATCAGATAGAGATATTAAAATATAAGCAAATTGCACTTAAAATGCACTTATGTATGTACTTTTACATATTTCGCCCCCTCCATGGGAAGCTTCTGAATCCGCCACTGGGCGAATAAGCGTCAGAAATAAGGGTGGGTCTGAACCCGAGCCGCGGGACCCAAGGCCTTCGGCCTCGGGTCGGGCATAGAGGTACCATCAGGCAAGGGGAATGCTTTTCCAGTGCTGTTCTCGTCACGGGGTGCCGGGTGGGTCACCTTATACCTGCGCGTATACGCCGCTGGGCTGGTGAATGTCAACGGCACGCTATCCCTTTATTCCAATAAAGACATATTCGTCATTCTCGAATAACTTCATTTTATTCCAAGATTATTAGAATAATGCCCAACTCTGTCGCATACCATGGTATGGTTACTAAAACCACAATTGGTCTTTCTTAGTGTTTGGATAATATTTTTCCCATTTTCGAGCGCTAGTCCCATTATTGTATCCGACCCTTCAATTGTGACGTGTCCGTAGTATTCCCAGTTCTGTGTTTAGAGAGAAATTCAAGTCTGTTTATAACATTAACTGAATTATACTCGAATTGGATCCAATTTTTTTTATTTTGTTGTATTCTCTTTTCTTCCTTTCTCCTTTCTCTGGGTCCCCTGTACAGACCGGGGCCCAGTTGCCTTGCACTCGCCGAACCCCCCCCTTGCAGTGGCCGGCACTGCTGACGCAGCCGGCTTCAGCAGCAGCAATACATAGGCTACTCTACATAGACGCAACACACTGCGATGAGTTCATGTGGCGCTGCGGACGCTGCGTCTAGACCCTAGACTGCTTCAGCAGCAGTCTATGTATTTAGACGCAAATACATTGCGTACCATCGCCACAGTAGGATAATATCCCAAGAAATAAGGAAACATGTCAGAATTCAAAAGTCATGGGATTATGTTTGTTTATATATTTCTTGTAAAGTAATAATATGAGCTTCTAAAAAAAGGTAAAATTATCATGGCCACTACTTCTGATCTGTGTGTAAACACATGTCAAAGTTTATATGTTTTTTGTGCAAAATTTTAAATCCAGTCCTTTACATTTTTCGTGATATAAAAGTGAAAATTTTGCGGTAACCAAAATGAGTAGGTAGTATTGATTCTGGTAAGCAACCTCGTTGAAATATATCTGCAATTATCGGCTTTTTAGTTATCTTCTGGGAACTTCCGAGCAAATTTCTTTTTTGTTTTATAACCAGCTGCGCACACAACATTTGGCAATATTTGCCAATAATGGAGTAATTACCTTTTCTATGTCTCACAGTGGGGCTGAATCTCAAGAAATAGGGGAAAAATGTCACATCCCATTTTTCGCAAAGTGCCGAATATTATTAAGGATACGCATAAAAAGTGTTAGTAATTAATATACAACTCATACGAAGGATTCACATTATTTAAGAAAATAACGTCTATTCGTCAATAAGTAAACTCAATAATTCCAATAAAACTAAAACAATTTGAAAAATATACCATGGAATGTACAAAAATAGGGTAAACTTATCAAAATCGTATCCCTTAAGAACAAATGCTTATTATATGAAAAACAACAGGAACAATGAAACAATATTAGTGGTAATCAGCTCTTTATTAATAGAATAAACAAGCAACAAAAATAATCAACTTTTATTCATAAAAACGAATTATTTTTAATATGAAAACAGTATAGTTTAAGATTAATGTTCCTAAATCCTACCATATTTATCCCAATTCGTACATTCAAATTTAATTACTGCAATCCTCACATACATAATCAAAAGTAATTCTATCTATTCCCGCACAAAGTTCGTGCACCCACATTTTGGACAGCGTGCATTGTATCACATTTTCCTGCCTATTTTCTTGACACAAAATATCAAACCAGCTTTCATTTTCATCGTCTTTCTTGTTCTTCTTTTCTTTTTTTGTTTATTGGTTTCGGCGGCATTCTTCCTGTTGTGAATTTTCTTTGCTGTTCTGTTTCTTTTTTTGGTTATGAATTTTTTTAGCCTCATCCAATTATTTTTCAAGATTGTTTTTGTATGTGCGTACCAGTACGATTTAAGCTTACACACGATGGTACGAAATACACATGGGTCAATTTGAATTCAAATCTATGGCGTAAAAATATTGAGCACTATTCGTTGATGTCAAAACAAGTAATAAACTTGAAAATAAACGTAGTTTTGCATAGAAATTTGTTTCACTGATTCTCGCAAATAGTAATTGTACAAAATCCTTGAGAATCACGACAAAATTTTAGTGAAAATTACTCGAAAAAACTTACCAGCTTTATATATTTTTTGTGAAGTGACGGCATGATGACTCTGCTTATTGAGGTTAGAGCACTAGGTTTAGGTTTAGGTTTATTTTTTTTCTACAGTTTCTACATTACACTGTAAGATGGCATTCCAAGACCTTCGCTTATACAGCCCAACGAACAATCGTCAACTTCTTGTACATATTATTATAAACATATTAAATACGTAAGTCTTTTCTCATACAATTATACTTCTACGTTCATCCTATATCACTCCATATATCTCTATATTATTACTTTTACTCTGTTTAACTCTATTTAACTCTATTCCAGTATTCCAATATCACAGTATTTGTCAGTCTTTATCTCCACAGTCATGGTGAGTTAGAGCACTAAAGAGGTGAGTATGTTCATCAGCCATATTGGGTCCTCTGGAGAGAGAAGATCATTGAATACCCGCCTTTTTAAGTATTGTCAGATTCACTTTATAAACAAAATATGCGTTGTTGATATTGATGCATAGTGGCACGACATATTATTAGAGTAGGTATTTTATTACATTTAAGTTTATATTTAGTTTATAAAGCGAATTTGACAATACTCAAATAGGCGCATCCTCAAAAACCTTCTTCTCTTCTGTTATCCAGGGAAAAGAAAAGGAATACGTTCTTCGTGAAAAATATGATTTTGAGGTGGGATGTATTGTAAATTCTTTGCTGGGGCATACAGGGCCGTTCCTGGGTTTTGGCCGCCCAGGTGCGAAAACAATATTGCCGCCCTTATTAATTTAATATTCTTTAATTAAAAATTTAATATACAGTGTTTACTTTTACATCTATATATACATAGTTTTAAACAGTTATCGCGCAAAGAAATAGTTTTAAATTTTTATTTTCATAAAATGAAACAAAGATCCTTAAAACATATTAAAGGGTTTTATTTGAATATTTTATTCCACATATAAGTGCAAACTGATGCGTAATGAAGAGAAGTATTAGTATTAAGTGTACTGAAAGTTAAATAAATTGATTTCGTATCTAGGAGTACCATTAGTCGAGACTCCAGTCATGCGACTCGCTGATTGTGAGTTTCGTGATCTTCGACGCTCGAAACCAGCGGGTAAAATGTATTCACTACGTCAGCATATTAACAACTTTTATTCTTCATCGAATCGATATGGTGATACCAATGAATTCCTGCTACAAATCACTTCCCAAATCAATTTTTCATGTAATTTCTTTAATTATGGTCCGAGTTATATCGTTTTGGGGACTATTTTCATCAAGAAAGCATAAGGGAACTACAGAATTCAGCATTCGTCACTGCTTACAAGGAGAGTATTTTAGGTGTCCGCCTCCGATCATTTTGATTTTTGGATGTTGTTATAGAGGACCGAAAAATAAGAAATACGTGTTTTTTTATTTTTCCCCGTTTTCATTTTTGGGGGTGAAAACTGCGTTCAAAGTTAGGGTTGAAAAATTATTTTTGTGGAATATCGCGAGAACTATTAGAGATAAGGGAACAGTGTCAATGGACGAATTTTGTGTCTTTGAATGCGAAATATGACTGACTCACCAGATTTTCAAAAAGTCCATTTGTTTAAATAATACATAAAAAATTGTTATTTTTTGTTAATAATTCTTGTAAATCTTCATCTATATTCATGCAAATTTATTTTCTCATACTTCACAGCCGAACCGAAAATACGGATAAATCAGAATTTGTATTTCCTACACATTAACAAATAAAATTATTATTATTGAAGTTTACTTATAGTAAGGTGTCCTTCTGCAGGGAAATGTAGTTCTCAAGTTATCTAGAAATAAAATTCTAAACAAAACATATCGAATACGCATATAATTTCCTTTTGTATACTAGATATTACTTCTTGCGTGAACAAAATTGCCATTTCGAGTTTGTTTAAAATTTTATTTCTAAATAATTTGAGAACTTGTGTTTCCCTGTAGGAGGCCAGCTTATTAGTAAACTTCAATAATAATTATATTTGTTAATTTGTAGGAAATACAAATTCTGATTTATCCGTATTTTCGGTTCGGCTGTGAAGTATGAGAAAATAAATTTGCATGAATATAGATGAAGCTTTACAAGAATTATTAACAAAAAAATAACAATTTTTTATGTATTATTTAAACAAATGGACTTTTTGAAAATCTGGTGAGTCAGTCATATTTCGCATTCAAAGACACAAAATTCGTCCATTGACACTGTTCCCTTATCTCTAATAGTTCTCGCGATATTCCACAAAAATGATTTTTCAACCCTAACTTTGAACGCAGGTTTCACCCCCAAATATGAAAACGGGGAAAAATAAAAAAACACGTATTTCTTATTTTTCGGTCCTCTATAACATATCGAAAAATTAAAATGATCGGAGGCGGACACCTAAAATACTCTCCTTGTTAGTGCGCAACATTGAATTCCCGTTTGAAACCCCGCTGGTTTCGAACGTCGACGACCACGAAACTTGGCGAGGCACAGGATTGTCGGCGGCATCACCTTTGACGACTCTAGTTGGAGAATCAGTACAGGGACATTCCACGCCAAATCAATCACATTTTGCCCCTTGATGTCTGGGATTTTGTTAAAAATGGAATATGTTTTAGTTCTCGTGAAATTACGGGGCGGGTTTAAGTCATCATTTCGTCTATTTCGAATTTGTTTAAAAATACAAGGCCTTGAATTTGGAGATTTTTGCTTATTTTCGTGAAAGTAGATTGTATTTATGAATTTTTATTTCGAAAACCTACGTTGGATAATTTGAAAAAAATTTAATACTTGTTAATCAAAATTTTACAAACAGCGTGCGGCCGCCCCTAGGTTTGGCCGCCCAGGTGCGGAGGCACCTTCTGCACCCCCGCCAGGAACGGGCCTGGGGGCATATATATAAACAACAACGTAGTGAAGAAATATTTGGGCAATAACGATTTAAAGAGGTTAGTTTGTCTACTTTCGAAATATATGTGTGAATGTATCACAAAAACAATAGTGACTTAGAAAATTGAATTTCTCACATAGGTACTCACCGCAAATTATCTGAAGGCCGAAAATATAAATTCTTGTAAATTTTTCTAAAAGCCGTAATATTTGTTTGTATTTTTATTGTGGCAATTGTGACCGACCGAGGCGAGTTCGAATCTGATGATCGCGTCGATGCATCCTGGTTTGTGTGCGTAATATGTGCGTAAATAATGGTGGTGCGTTTTGTCAAATGGGGCGTATTGTATAGTTTTATCCTACTTGTAAACCTGCATCCATGTTATCCTACATATTTACCAAATACTCTTCACAGAGTGTTAATACATTCCTGCGAAATTATAAAGTAGCTTAATAAGATTCGACATTTTCATAGGCAAAAATGGCATGTTTAATATTTTCTCTGTTTTTTGGGATTGAGGCCCACTGTGCGTCGGAACAAAAGCGGGTCAGAGCGAAGGGAGAATTTATTCGTTGTTTACGATCGGTAATTTCATCATTTCCCTGGAACGTTTTGACAACGTCCGTTCAGCACACTTCTAAAGGGCAATCAAGAACGTGGTGCCGCATTTAAGAATTTTAATGTGATGGTGGGGTATGCAATCGGCGTGGTGGTTACCAACGGTACGTCCGAGTCCGAAGGCATTGTAGGTAGGGGAAGCCCGGGCAAAGCGAATACCCTGGGCAAAGCGGATCGTCTTTTTTTTTGCTTTGCTATCAAAGATGGTCCCACGAGTTTTTCCTGATCTAGAAAGCGACCGATTTTAGAGGCCATGACAATGCAATAAAGTATTTAATTGCTGTGGTGCGTCGTTTCTGAAGAAAAAACGAAAATTGTGCGTTTTCTTACACATTTCGCTCAGGTAGGTACGTGGCTTGATTATTAATAGTTATCGGTATTTACCACAGTAAATATTTTTTATAAGAACTCTGTGTCTTTAAGATTCTATTAGAGGTTAACATTTTTAATTTGTTTTTCATACTTTTCTCAAACATTACAATTTCCACCAAGTGGGTTCTTTGGGCAAAGCGGATCGGGGTAAAGCGGATCGTCAATCCTCTGCCCTGCTAATCTCGCTCATATTATTATTGTTTTATTATTGTCATATATTATTGATAAATTTTTATTATTGATATTGATATTGATAAATATTATTGTCATATGTGTGTGTTTTGAGCCATACTCCGACCCCCCATCCGAAGACTGGATCCAGTGCAGCCAATGTACCAGATGGGCCCATGAATGCTGCACTGTATATGAAGGATCTGGCCGTGACTTCTGTGACGAATGCCAAGATTGACTTTGCGTTATTTAATAACATCCGCTTTGCCGACCCCCTGATCCGCTTTGCCCAGGGGGGTAGGGCAAAGCGGATTGATTGACTTATTTACGTTTTTCGTTTTAAAATGCTTTAAATGTTTCAGTTACCCATTTTTTCGTTATTGTATCAGAAAGCTGATTAATTTTAAATGATTATTAATATAAAAAATATTTCTCATCTTAATTGTAACTATGTTATTTTTCTCACTAAACCTTAACATAACCGCTTTGCCCGGGCTTCCCCTAGTGCCTTCGGAACCGAATGTACCGTTTTTAACCGCCGCGCCGACTCGGGATAATACGCAGAGTCGCTGATTTCGGGAATTTCCGCGATTCTCGACTTTATTCTGCGATCTTTAAACGTTTGTAGCTCAGAGCAACCCCTAGTAGCATTTGTTGTTGGCATACAGTTGGGCCACGCACATAATTTTAGTTGGCCAACAGTTAGATTTGGCACTTTTTTTCCGGTTGGGCCAACAACAGAGGGCCAAGGTAGGCTTTCCTACTCTTGCCCTACTATTTATAGGGCTTACCGTAAAAGCCCCATTGAAAGTTTCTTTCCAGAAGGCATCTTAAACAACTTCAAAAGATGTTGTAAAGACGTCTTCTTCAGGTCTGGATTAGGAAAAAAAAATTTCGCGTTGAGGAGGGGAATTGAACTCAGACTTTCCGCTTAGAAAGCAACCGCTGTTTGCAACTATCCAATACACTTACTTGTAAACAGTTGTAATTTTTAGGTACATAACAAGTATTAAGTGTTTCTAAAAACTATGCAGTGACGCGAAATATTCTACAAAATATCATTCGACCTTTAGACTCGTTCCTTAAGATTTCACATTCGTCTTAAGACAGACGTCCTCTTTACGTATTTATAAATAAGGAAAGAAAAACCACAACTTGGAATATAATAACAGGTTTTTGGATGTAGCAAATTTTCTGACGTTTGTAAGACGACATTTAATCATCGTTGTAAATTGTTTGTTAATTAACCAACCATGGTTGGCATTACTACGCATAGTAATTATAGGCCCAACATTGAATATTCGTAGGCAAACTGTCGTAACTCTTTGTTAATTAACCAACCATAATAATTGTAGGCCCAACATTGAATATTCGTTGGCAAACTGTCGTAAGTTTTTTGCCGTAGGCCCTATGTTGGAAATTTGTAGGCAAAACTCTAACTATATCCCAACTAATTCCCAACTGTTGGCTACCGTTGGCCAACCGGAAATGCTACTAGGGACGTTAACCGATTTTGATGAAATTTTCAGCATGTATACAACTTACTTTAATCTACAAACGGGCTTTTTGAATTTTCATTACAGGCTCACAAAAAAAAATTGAAAAACGACCTTTACTATTTTTTTCGCTATTCCGACCAATTACATTTTTTTTAAAACGACGAAACACATCAGTTAGCAAACTAATCCTTCTAGCTTTTAAAAAAAACTCAAGTCGTTCGGACCAATTCTAAAAAAGTTATGCGATTTTAAAGAGTGTCCGAATATTAATGCGAATCACTGTAGGTCGTGCAGCTGTACTTGGTCAACCAAGTTTCGAAATTTTTGTCTGCTGAATTGCAAAGTGCTCAACAATTTGCTCAACACGCCATAAAATACATAGAGTTGTATTGGTAATAAAAAGGCAACATACCGTCAAATACTATTCTTATAACATTTTCTTGAAATTTCGAGTTTTTATAGTCAATGGTCATTTTTTATTTTACACGACGCGTATACACGTTCAACGCAGTTAACTGGTTAACAGCAGTGATACTAGATCGGGGACGGGTTCCCTCGAGAATTTCCCCCACCTCGCGCATACTACGCCGGAGCAGCGTGTCCGTGAGCTCGGCGCTTCGGAGTCCAACTCACGGACACGCTGCTCCGGCGTAGTGTACGCGCGATGGGGGAAATTCTCTTCAATGTAAGCAACGTGCGACGCACAGTGGGGCAAACGTGGACTAAAATCCAAAATTTAAAGTTCGTATCTGGAAAAAATTATTATTGTATTTTATCCGTAAATAGTCAAAGAATAAAAACCTCTTCCCTTTTTCCAAAAACAAAATGTTATAAAGCTAAAATTATCAAAATTTTCCTTTGTAGCTATATAATTTGTAGCTATATAATTTATTTTGTCTTTAATTATTAATTAAAGCTTGTTACAGCCTATCTAGTTGGTCAATGTTTTAAAACTCGCACTTTTATACTATAAAAGTATCGTTTTGTAACAGTAGCCGCCGCATAAATGTCATTATATTACCAAAATCGTAAAAAAACTGAATAACTAACGCGTTATCTCACTTTAAGTTGCCGTTAATGGATTTAGTACCGGGAAGTATCAGAGAATATATACCTATAAATTCATTTGCGTTTTCTTGCGCATTCGGTAGTTATTGGAATTTATATGGGATGCCGATGAGTATAGCCGGGACTCGGTTTCCGAACCGAGCCGAGCACTCGATTAAAGCGAGCGGCAGAAAACAATTGTTTCGTTCGTCAATCGCCAATTCACTATGCAATGTACTCCAAATTTATAACCTGACGTCCCTGACGAGTGTCAAATGAGTTCGCTTTTTAATCAAGTCGCTTGCTTTTTGATCGATTCTTTCGAGCGCTCGGCTCGGATCGGTTATTCGAACCGAGTATATCCCGGCTCGCTTTTTCCGAGTACTCGAACAGCTCTAGTTTACACGTTCCAAAATATTAATTTGTTTGTTCCAAAATATTAGTTTGCTTCTGTCCATTTATTCGTCATGGAGAACTGTGTAACTTTGACTTACAGTCACTCACAAAATTGAGCGTACACCTAGGTTGGTAATGAAAATTGAAAGAAAAAATGAATACAAACACATATGCAAAAATGAAAACACAATATATATTTTATTTGTATACTTTACTAAATAATTCATAAAAACATTTTTAAATAAAATGGACTATTGGTCTATATTTAACAGAAATTGTAAAAGTACAGGTATTTTAGTGACACAAAATTGAGCGTACACATAGGAATTTTCACATTACGCAGGTCTGTATTAGTTAAATGTTGGTACTATTGAAGAGGATGTCCCGCGAAATGTCTTTCAAAGTTCGGTTGCTCAGGAAGCAGATACAAAAAACTATCTGTTATCCGTAGATTAACGATTATAGTAGTAACATCGCTAATAAAAGGAAGCAGCCTGACATTTCAATACGAAGTCTTATTGTAAAATTATATTCGCAAGGTAAATCCTTTCGTCAAGTAGGGCAAATAGTCGGTAGAACACATTCTGCCGTACAAAAAATTATAAACAAATTTCGGTACGATGGAACAGTCCGAATTATATCTGGCCGAGGAAGAAAGAAAATATTGTCGAACACTGATGAACGATTCATTTGTCGACAAATTAATATAAATCCGAGTACAATTGTGCAGAAGTTAACGTTAGATGTTTCCTCACATATAAATAAAGACATCTTGGTTGAAACAGTTCGCAAAACATTAAGAAAAGAGGGATATAATGGCCGAGTCGCACGAAAGAAAACGTATATCTCCGAAGCAAATAGACAGAAACGCATAGAATTTGCAAAAACGTTTGTAAATTTTGACGAAAGTTTTTGGGAAAATGTTATATTCTCTGACGAGACTAACATCAATTTTTTTGGACTGGATGGAAGGAAGCAAATCGTATGGCGACCGCGAAATACTGGGCGCCACAATAGAAATACATTTCCAACGGTTAAATACGGAGGAGGATCCGTTATGATATGGGGATGTATAGGTGCAAATGGTACCGGAAGTATCGAATACATAGATGGCATAATGGACAAAATTAAATACTTAAATATCTTAAAAAAGAATCTAAAAGATTCAGCAGAAAAATTAAAAATGCCGCGGGTGTATTACTTTTAACAAGATAATACCCAAAGCATTCATCATTGATAGTTCAATTATGGTTGCTGTATAATAATATCCCAAAGATGCTAAAAACACCTCCCCAGTCACCTGATCTCAATCCCATCGAGAATTTCTGGGAAGAAATAAAATCCAGGATAGCAAATAACAATTATACGAATATAGAAGATTTCAAACGAAAGTTGAGAGAAGAATGGGAAAACACTCCTTCTTTAATAGAAAACTTAATTTATTCTATGTCACGTCGCTTACAAGCTGTAGATTGATGCCAGGGGACATGCGACGAAGTATTAATAAATCAAACGATATAGTATAAGTTTGTAAATAGTATTTTAACAAGGTGTTCGCTCAATTTTGTGTCACTAAAATACCTGTACTTTTACAATTTCTGTTAAATATACACCAATAGTCCATTTTATATAGAATTTCTTTTACGTATTATTTGGCAAAATATACGAATAAAATATATATTGTATTTTCATTTTTGAATATGTGTGTTTGTATTCACTTTTCCGCCAATTTTCGTTACTGACCTAGGTGTACGCTTAATTTTGTGAGTAACTGTATAGTGACTTGTGTGATTACTTGTTTAATATCGGCCCGAGCAACTACAATTCATTCCATCAGTTCATCACTGAGAAATTCACTGCTCTTTCCGAGGATAAAGTGTGTCGATTTTCCGCAGAAATACATAAAAGATTTGAAGATAATTATTTTTTGTACAACTAAAGTAAAAAAAGTTACTCAAATCTTGTTTTCAGAGTGATTTCCCAATGTATTTTTCATTCTGAATCGAAAGAAACCAATTACATGTCGATAGGATCATTAGTTTAAAAGATATTGAATTTTGTCCGCTTTTCGGCCATTTGGCCCCACTGTGCGACGCACGAGTCGGTTGGCCGGTGACTGACAAGGAAACATATCGAACCCGAAAATTCTGATTTTAATGAAACTCCGTACGATTGTAGAGTATGTCGGAGTATGTAAGAAACGATTTTTTTTCTGCGGAAAAACACTCTGAGGGGGTGAAATCAGCCCCCAAATTTTCAGCGATTTTTCGTTTTTCGTGTATAACTTTGTAACGGTGCGAGGTAGAAGAAAACCGTAAATGGACAAAATGTTCAGTGTTTGATGCCGTATAACGCGCTGCAAAAGAAATTTTTGTACGTACAAAGTTATACTCAAAACACGAAAAATCGCCGAAAATTTGGGGGCTGGTTTCACCCCCTCAAAGTGTTTTTCCGCAAAAAAAGTCGTTTTTTTACATGCTCCGACATGCTCTACAATCGTACGGAGTTTCATTAAAATCAGAATTTTTAGGTTCGATATGTTTCCTTCTGAGGTAAACAGTAGACATCAAACAAGAAGATCTAGATGGTAAACTAAAGTGTGGCCAACCGATGCCAAAGCGGAAACCGTTAACGATTACTGTGGGCTTACGTTTTATTAATAATATCTCAAATGATATAAAAAGAATGTTTCGAAACGTGGGAATACACACCATCCCATACAGCACACTTCATTGTAGCTGTATTACAGGAACGTTGCTGCAATATTGCGTTGTTGCAGGTGGCATTGCAATACTGTAGGAACATTCCTGCAATATTTCCGTGCATTATTGGAGTGGCAATGATCCTACAATATTGCAGCAATATTGCAAGAACGTTGCCGTGCAATGTTCCATTGGCAACGATCCTACAATATTTCTGCAATATTGCGCGCAAATCGATGTGCAATGTTTCAGTGGCAACGACCCAGCAAAATTGCCTACACATTGCCGTGCAATACTGTAGTGGAAATTAGTGTTCCTGATTTCTCGATATTTTTCGCATCTCGAGAAATGAGAAATCAGATTATATTTCTCGAGAATTCTCGAGAATTCTCAAGAAATTAAAAACTATTGTAAAATTTATAATTTTGGAATAATGTTGATAATATTTATCTAAATTTTTATTCGTGTCCAACTTAAACAAAACTTGTGTAAATGAAAAAAAAAACAAATATTAAATATAATAGATAAATTTATTTATTTAATATAAAATGTGAGAAAACGAAACTTTACTTTTTTGTTTTAAAATAGTATTTTTTTCAAAAGCACAATGCGTCTAATGTCGCGTCAGCCAATCTACTTCTTTTTTCTTTGTGACAAAATCTGCGGCTGTAGAAAAATTTCTTTCATTTTGAGTGGATGTGGGTGTAATTGTACATAGAACATCGGCGATACGAAGAGAAAAGTTTATAAACAATCGCACAATTATTCGCATATATTGCTAACATTTATCACTGATTGTAGATGTGTTTATATGTTCACGATTAACACACAATTTGAACCAACTGAAAATTCATTTCTGAAAACTAATGGGATTTATAATAATTTTCTTACACTGAAGATTCTTGAGAAACAATGTAATTTCTCGAGAAATGAGAAATAAGAAATTATAAAATTTCTCGAGAAATTCTCGAGAAAGAATTCTCGAGAAGGAACACTAGTGGAAATATTGTAGAAACAGTACAACAATATTCTGAAACAACTATGACTTTGACGAAATTTGAAATATGACGTCGAGTAGAATCTACAGCATGTTTCATTTAACTGGATATGCTAGAATTTCTCGTTGGCCGTTGAAGATATGAAAAAAGTGTTATTGTGAGAATTGTTTGAACATGAATATAAACCCCCCAAAAAACATGACTCATGTATGAAAGAAGCTAATTCCCTTTAAGTCACGAAAAAAGTTCACATGCAAAGATTGTGAAATCATCTTTGCTAATTCTAATTGTACCCTTCATTCACGAAAAACATTAAAAAAGTTCTCACGCAAAGATTGTGAAATCAACTTTGCTAATTCCAATCCCTTTAAGTCACGAAAAAAGTTCACATGCAAAGATTGTGAAATCATCTTTGCTAATTCTAATTGTACCCTTCATTTACGAAAAACCTTAAAAAAGTTCTCACGCAAAGATTGTGAAATCAACTTTGCTAATTCCAATTGTATTCTCGTTCTCCGTTCGAACACTGATTCTTCTGTCACTTTTTATACATGACATTCCTTTATTGGCCACAAATCAATTCAGTGCTCAGATTTTCAGCTTCGGTTTTAAGGAATTAGCGGGCGTTGTATAAGAGGGACATCTTCTGTTTAAACACATTTCTTTAACTGGCAAGGGGAGAATATAATGCTTGTTAGTGGTTGTTTCTTTATGAGGACATTTTCTGCACTGTACAGATGTTGTCATTTCAAATTGAACTATATTTCGGAGCCCTTGTAAATTATTGCATAATATTCAAGTATAATATTAAAAGTAGTCAATTTTTTATGTTGTTCCGAGTAATCATTTATGAAATCTCGAATTTCGTGAGTCTCTGTAAACTCTAATAAGTTTGTTTTGATTACATAACATTGTACAATACATTGCATGATGGCATTTGCATAACTTGATATTTGATCAGTGTTAGGTAATCCACGAATTTCTATAAAATCTTCAGCATTATCCTCAATGGGAATTTGATGGGCTAGCACTCCTTTGGGCACGGCCCAGAAATTGTCTGTGATTTTTTTATGTTTAATGTTTCGAATTTCGTTACTTGGAAGTGGCGGATCATGAGTGGCCCCTAATTTGTTATATTCAAGAATTGCCGAATCACTAGCTGCAATAGATTGCGGGTCAAAGTTAATCAAGTGAAGTCCTTCCAAATTAGTGATTCTTGAGAGAGCCACATAAACTTGCCCAGTAGAAAACACACTGTTGCCAGCGTCAATGATAGCATTTGCCAAACTCAACCATTGACTTTTGTGTATAGTGATACCATAGCTAAGACATATGGGATATTGTTTTCTAAGAACGAACACCCTTTCCATTACTTCAAATTTAACGGAAACTCTTTCTATAGCGCATTCTTTGCCTCCTGGAAGGACAATGGTTATTTTGTCGATATCATCTTTTTTGTCAATAGATCGAGTGACAGAAACAATTGTTCCAATAGTACCGTTAACCAGTCCTAAAGTGACGTCGATGTTCCTACGAATCATAATTCTCGTTCCAATTTTTATTGTTATACTTTTGGCCAGACCAGCAGTTCGTGAATGATCCTCTTCGTATTTATTTAATAATTTCTTTACTTTTTTTTCTCAAAAATTTAGAGCAATTCAACTGGTCCTGAGCAATAAGCTCGATCTTTTCAGATTCAATTTTTTCAAGCATTGCACTGTTAAGAGTATCACACAGGTGGCATGTAGGTAACAAGCAAACAGTGTCAGCAGGCAAATGATTGATGTATTCACATAATTCATCAAGTTTCATTGAATAACTTGACGAATTGAATTTTAGTTGTCTCGTTTGCAACAATAGCATGTCTGAAGTCAACAGTGTGCCAAAACGAATTCTCGATAATAGTTGACGGTATGTTTCATCGCCTTTTTGACGCATATTTATGGTGAATACTTTGTATTGGAATAAAGACCATAAATTGTGACCTGCTAAGCAACCTAGAAACTTTTGTACTTGATCGTCAGACATTTGCAAGTAACAAGGACCTTCACGAACTGGAGGGAGTTGTAGTAAATCTCCGATTACCAGTATATGCTTTTTACCGAACAAGCCCTCGTCACATTCATATGTATTGAATATTTCCATGAGACGTAAGTTTATATACATCAATGTAACATTTGATATCATCGATACTTCATCTATTATTATTAATGAAATATTTTTCAATTCGTCTCGTAATATTTTGAGAACGGCGTTAGACAATTGTTTATATTTTTTTGTTCTACTGCCATGTTCGACAGGTAATTGAAACAGTCTGTGTACTGTCAAACCGTTAATATTGAAAGCTGCGATTCCGGTAGGCGCCGTTACAGCCGTTTCTTTACCCAAATGTTGTTTTATATAACCCTGGAGAGCTTGAATCAAGCGACTCTTACCAGTGCCATCTTCTTCACTAACAAACATTCTCAAAATTTCATTTTCTGAATTGATAGCCGAAACTACTTTATCGAAAATACTTTTTTGATCAATATTCAAGCCAGCAATCATTTCCGAAAGCTCCTCTCCGTTAACGTTATTAGCCGCGTCATGAAAATCTTTCATCGCATCGCCAACTTCGAAAGGATCACATTCTAATGCATTTTCATCGCGGTCGTTAGGATTATTTTGAGATGGTTCATTAATTTTATGATTTACCATTTCCTTAACGGCTTCAATGCATTCTTCTAAATCAGTCAATTTTTTATGATACTTCATTGCTTCTTCTAAAATAGTTTGTGCTGCTAAAAAAGATTCTGAGTATGTATCACATCCATTTTTCAATTCATCTATATCTCTCCAAGGTTGAAACAACAACAGTAAGGCATAGAAATATCTTTCTGGCTGTGTTTATGAATTATTCCTGTAGTGATTTATCAAGTAAGGTCTCTTTCTTCTTTTGAAATACTTATTTCCTATTTCGAAGCATTGGAGTTCGGAATCATCATCATTATTATCTCGATCATCGTCATTATTGCAATCATCATTGTTTAGTGCCTTTTTCCTATCGTACCATCTTGCAAACTCGTACAAACTCATCGATTCGTGTTGGACTGGTCGGTTTGGGTAATAATCGTCAATTATATTTGGGAAGAATATATCAGTTGAATCGGGATCCAAGTTTTCTATTTCTTCTTTGCGTTTAACTCTCCGATTTCTGATTATATTGACGTCCAACCATCTAATAGTTGTTTTGATATCCGTACCGTATAAAGATATTCCCAACAAAGTATCAGCAGCTTCAAGAGCACCGCATTGTCTATTATTTAATCCTTGCATTCCAATATTCCATAAGCGAGCGCATAATGATTTTGTTGATTGAACGTCTACAAACATTTCAGCTGCATAACTTTTCTCATGTTTTGTCACGTATTTAGTGCAGTACCAACACAAAGTAGTTGAGTTTTCACCTACAAATTGGATATCCATATTTCCTTCCCATGCTGTTAAGACAATTGGGTTATAATCGTTAATATTTACTTCTTGTTTGTCACGTGGCAAGTCGTACAGTCTACTACGACTTCTTAATTGCTTTCTACCAGCTATAGATGTAGCTACGTCTCTCATCTTTATGTTTTTTGTAACAAGTCTAGGAAATCCAAAACGACACACTCGCTGCATGCGATTATTTTTGTTCTTTTTTGTTCTCATGCAATACGAATTGTGATGATGCCTTTGATGGGTATTCACACGTCTATACAAAGTAGGTGAGATTTTGGGATCTGGAAGTCTACATGTGACATATCTTTGTATGAAAGCAGCTACTATTTCATCTGAATCTTTGCCTAGAATAGGAGCATCTTTGATCCATATTAATAAGTGGAAATGTTGCAGTCCTCTACCTTGGTATTCTCTTCTCCAGAAATAATGTACCACGTGTCCGATTGGGTTATCGATAGAACAAAGAAACTCTAGCATCGCATGAAATTTGTTATCGAGAAATCTTGACACGGATACTGGATCTTTTGTTAGAATCTCACTACTGGACATTTTATCCATAAATGGCGTATTAACTTCTTTAATGTATTCAATTAAATCTGACCATAACCATTCAGATGGACTGAGAGTGAGGAACCAGGTAGCTGGCCCATAATTTTCCAGCATGCATCTCAAATTACTTCTAGGTATATGCCAGAACGGTTCTGTATTTGGAATTCGAGAGAATATAGTCGTTAAGTGACACTCTAAAAGGTCCTTTTGTATTAGATTCAAATATGTACTTGCTGTACATTTTTCTTTTGGATTAATTATGTTCAGTTTTTGATAAATTCCAGCTTTCAATCGTCTAATGGTGGTTTGATTCAATAAGAAAAATAGGTATTGCACGTCCAGTCGAAACTGAGAATGTTTTGATTTAAGCCTTGCTTTAATATATTCAAATTCTGTTAAATAGACTTCTCTATATTCATGTTCTCCATGCATTCCATAAGGATACAAATGTGGAAAGCATTGGAGATCAATGGTCTTACAATAAATATCAAGTGGCGCGTCCTCTACCTTTTTTTGCTGATATAATGTTGTCGCTTTTTCATTAATCCTTTTCTCGTATAATGGATAAATTGTGTATTGTTCGTAAATACCATCATCTTTATCAGCTTGACTTACCAGTGCAGGTAATTTTACTTGCTTATCAGTGTCTTCAGATGTTTTGTTTTCTTTTTGTGCGTCGGAGTCGTCTATTGAATATTCAACTTCCGGCCAATCATTTTTTAATAATTCATTTGGATTTGGAGGCAAAATGATATGTTCATATAAGCGATTGATCTGTTTCAAACGTACCAAAGCATTATATACGTTTTTTACATTTACAAGATGTTCCCAAACCTTTTTTGCTTTTGTTGGTAAACTACGCACCAATATGTAAAATTCTTGATTGAGATTGATTGGATCTGTTGATTTACAAATCTTTTTGAGCGTTTCCTCTATTGGCAATGGCAAATAAAATGTTCTTCCTTTTACTTTCTGGATCATATGTTGATGAGGTATATTTTTTTTGATTTCGAGACAGTTTCCATTCGTTGGACAACTTGAAATGCTTTTGCTCTTTGTATAAACATTCTTTCATACTCGTTTAACGAAGATATTTCTTTTGGCATTTCTTTAACATATAACATATTTTTAACGCAAGTTGGAGGCATTTGATTCCTTTGGAATTTTTCCTTACAATATTTGCATATGAAATCACTGTGCAATCCGTTTTTCTCTGCGAAAACTTTAAAGTTTTACCCATGATTCTGATGTCACGGCTTCCTCATATCTGCAATTTTCATCACTTCTTTACGGTAGCACAGTTTTTCGCATGAAATACATGCATTTTTAGCAGTATCTAATGTTCTTTTGGTCAATTGTTTAAAAGCATTTTTATATTTAGACATTATGTTTTGTTCATTAAGATTTTTTATTTCGTACGATTTCGGTATCGTAGTTTTACTCTTCTCTATCGCTTCTGTACTAATTTTTGTTAGATATTCTATATCAGTTTCATCCAATCTCTTGTCAAGATTCTTTATATTATTGAATTGTTCCAAAATTCTACAAATAATTCTTTTTATAACTCTTACATCGACAAAATGGGGGGCTAAAGTAAAACTGGTAAAAATGTCGAAGAGCATGTATCAGGTTCAACATAACAAAGAAATGAATGTCCTAATTTGCGGGACATGTAACTTCTACTGCAAGATAATAAGTTATCGGCAAATTTATAAACACTCTTTACTTTGAGCCTGTCAGCAGTCTTCAACAATGCTTGATATCTTTGTATAATGGATACATTATCAATTTTACAAATATCATCACACATCCATATTTTACTTTGTTTTTTGTTATTGTCCTCTAATAATGGTAATACGTTCGTAACTTGGCCTTTCTCATTGAGAATAAGAAGTTTAGTTTCAATTGGCAGAGGTTCTAAAAGTTTGTCAATAATCACACCATTTGCATTTTTAGTCACTGATTGATCATCCAATTGCCTAAATTTATTTTCATGTACATTTACTTCTATGTCGTCATCCTTTTCATTTTTATCTTTCTGATGAGAATCACATTTAGAATTCTTTATCAGGAATTTGTGTTTGTATGCCGCCTCATAAAAGTACGGTTCAGAAGACGGCAAATGCTTTGAAAATCCACATAATGCCTCAGTTCTATCCGAAATATTGCATTCTGGACAATTGTTAGCTCGAGTCAAAGCAACCTCAGCTTTTTCTTTCAAGATTCTTATATTTTTTCTCAAATAGAATAAGTAGCTTTTCCTTTTCTGCATGCACCAATTATACATTTTCATAGCTTCAAATCGGCTACTCACTACACATTTCTTTTTCATTTCTGAAAGAAGAGATTTGGAAATATTTTTTATATATCTGTCAGAAGAAAGATGAAACTTTATGGTGTAATTGATTTCTCGAATTTTTCCGACTTTTGCAATGCAATGTTTTTTGCATATACTGTAATTTTTTTTCCACAATTTTCTTTGCTGAAGAATTCGTAATTTATTTTTCCTATAATACTTAGCATTACGAATTCTTCGTTTTGCTACTGTTTTCTTGGAAAAATCGATTATATTCAGAGCATCATTAATCTCGGCATTATTCTTTTGTGAATCAGTTTGCAAAATTTGTTCCACCATATTAGAAGGAGTTTTCATTAATTTGTTATCAAAGTTTCTTTGATCATTGCAATATTGAAGTACGGGAAACAGGGCTATGGCATTATTTTTTAACAATTTGATCAAATGGTCACGCATTTTATTATGATCATATTGCACTTCAGTAGGTTTTACTCCTAATGCAAGTGACACGGCATTAGCTATTGCGTATACGCCACAATCATTGAAATTTGTTTGCATCTGTACCGAGTGGAGAATGACACCTTTTTCTTCGGAAGGATAAAATGGAAATAATCGTTTTAGGATAATTTCATGGTGTCGATGTACAGTTCTTTTGTTCAGAGAATCATATATAAAAATCAAATTTGTGTCATAATAACTGCAAACCCAATGGCCACCTGTGCTATCAGACCAATTATCGTTCGCTTGGCTGTATAAAATTTGTATATGTTCTTTCGATTCGTCTACTGGGATTATTGCATCTGGACATTGTATTAAAAGCGTATCTATGGGTTCATAACCATAAAATTGTCGCAGAATATTGTGAAAATGGCTTGTATGCGTGTCTTCTAACCACTCCCCTATCTGAATGATCTTTTCATCTTTTTCTGACAATTCCATTTTTCTCAATTTCATCGCTCGTGGAATTGTTGTAGAGTTATTTGTTCTCGAAATCGAATGCTTACAAGGACGTTTCAAATCAGTTACTATTTTATAATTCATAAATTCATTACCATTTATGATCGCTTTATTCATATTATTATTGTTTGTGATATTACTCCCTGACGAATAATTATGTTCCATAAAAATATTTTTAACAGTGGATGAAATCTCTTGTACAAATGTAGGATCATGATTTGTATCGTCATTAGGAAGAATGCCTTCTTCGGTCTTATTCAAAATTTTATTTGATCTCAGGATGGATTCTCCTACTTCGATAAAAATCTTGTCGCTTACAACGGACATTTTTCGGATTTGTACTTTTTTTGTACAGCTTTTTGTTAAACAGTTTTTTGTTACCTTCAGCCTTTATTTTACCATTGGATGACTGCCTAACATCTACCTTAATTCTTCGATTTCGAATATTCATTCGTAATCTTTCGTAACATTTTTGCCGTGCAACTTGTAACGGTAAAACCTGTTGAGGAGTTTTTATATTATGATCTTGGGGAAAATGTTCGAACTGTATTTCTTCGGTCAACAATTTCAACAGATGATTTCGCATAAGTGTTGTATTATAGTAAACATTTTGTGGTTTAATACTAAATGCTAATGAAACGCCAATTGCTATAGCCATGACTCCACAATCTCTTGTATTTTTTTGTTGTTGAACAATCGGAAAATGAACGGTTTTATCTGTAATTGTAATATGAGGATACAATTTTTCCAAAAAAAGTTTTTGCTCTTTGTGTAACGGAACCGCGAAATTCTGCAGCGTATCGTATATGTAAATATTTGTCCCGTCATAGTAACTACAAGTCCAATGTTCTGGACGATGCAAAATTTGTATGTGGTCCCTATCTTTCCTAACGGGTTTGATTTCTATAAGGTTATATCTTAGATACGTAGGTCGAATTTCGTAATTAGCGGCTTTGTTCAATAAGTAAGAAAAAGCCGTCATATGAGAATCCTCAAGCCAGCCATCGTTTGACTCACATCGTATAATTTTTTTATCCTCATCGGTTAAGTTTTTATAAGGAATATTAAAATGTAGGTCTTGTATTTTAGATCTTAAATCTTTATTTCGATCATGTACAGACATTTTGTTTGTTGTATATATTAATTATTTTACTTTAAACTTAATTAAAAGTTGATATGTTCGAAAGAGAAGGCGCTCTGCAGCCTATCGAGTGATGTTATAAGATAAGATAAGGCGCTCTGCAGCCTGTAAAACTTACTCGGAGCGCACAGCAGCCGACCGAGTGTATTTTACTTACTTTGGGAATATTCCAACCTGGAAAAAAACAACAGATTTGTAATGAACACTACTACCGTACGTATTATTATAAATAAATGTAAAGGTCATTTACCAAATATAATATTTGTGCTATTTCAGTGAAAATAATGGAATATCCTTCCAAGGGACTTGATACTAAAAGGATAGGGGAGACCAGGGCTAGTTGGCTAACGAGGTTAGTTGACTAATTCCATTTAATGAGGAAGATGACTGCAACTTTTTCCCACCCGTGACGCCACCAGCGCACAGTCCCATTTATACAATACACAAATGAAAATTTCGCGCGCAAACAATTCACACATACGCATTCAGGCACATCCACAGTACATGCGCTAGTGGCGCCATCTGCGCCGAGCTTTGCGTCATCTTCCCCATTGTTGTATTATGGAATAAATTATTCGGCGATTCGCGATATTGAAGCATATGACTGACCAGCTTGCCATTTAATGTGTCGCCGTGACAAAAACTTGCGTATTCTGTCAGTGAGAATGAAAAATCTAAAAAGTTCGGCGGGAAGTAAATATTTTTATTTCGACTATTTATGAATTTTTGTCCACTAAGTACTGCTTGATGTTTTTTCATGAATATTTTGTGAAAACGTGATACCTTGACTATAATTTGTGGTATTTTATTTTATCCGGTGTGTGAAGGTTTCGTACGTACGGCCCTTAATATGTTCACAATGTCGGACGGGGTTACTTGACTAAGCATAGGAATACCACTAGTAATTGCATTTTTATCCTCAAGATGCAGTCGAGGCAAAGAGTTTAGCTGCTCAAGTCCACTTCCCCCACCATAAAATTCTTCCAAACTCACCCCTACCAGTTTCACACCCTATCCTCCCTTCAAACTCTCAGCCCTTCCAAATAGAGCATAACAAATAAGTACAAAATAATTGCAGTATCTGACAGCATGATAATTAATAAAAAAATAACACTGTGAAGGAGTGAAAAAAATTTTAAAAAATTATTGGTTGTAGCACAGACCAGGTATAGAATAGACCTTCCACCCTATTGTCTTCTGTGTCACTCGATTTTGGGGCTCTAGAGCCCCATTACCATTTCCGTGTCGCATCCAACGTTAACGGCTAAGCATGAAATAAGAGTGCAGCGCTATAAGCGGTAGGAATGAAAGTTATAATAGCGGTGAGAATTTACATACAGGGTGTCCCGATGTCAAATTAATGCAGCATTTTTAAAAGGCAAATAAAAATTTCTTCATATCTTTATCAATCAGCAACTCTACAGACCCATACAACGGAGAAGCATTGTACAACTTCGCTTACGATGTTTACTTCGCTGACTAATCAATTATTTGCGGACATGGGTTTATATTAACTTTTTCAACTTTTTCAATTTTTTTCAACTGTATACCCGGGATACTCTGTGTACAGACATACACTTTCATTTATCGTTTTGAACACTTCCTATTATAACTAATTAAAAAATGATTAATAAATTATGGTAATCTTATGGTGTGTTTCGTATCAAGCAGTAGAGTAGTGGTGGGCCCCTGCCTACATATATTGATTGTGTAATTCTACACAATCAAGTCATTCCGAAATCTTTAACAATTTTTACTGATCAAAGCTTCATTCAAACATTTTTCCTTTCCAACACGCAGAATACGTTGATATAAAAGAAAATTGGTAAATTTGTTGAAAAGTTACCTCCTCATCGATTTCAATGACCTTCGCATATGTTGTCAATGTCGTCATTCTGAACAACATTTCCTTTTAAACTTTTTGACGGTCGGCCTCAGTTTCGGAGATATTAATAAACAACTTTCGGCATAATAGATTGAAAGCTACCTTCCTACCGATTTCAATGATCTTCTTGCCATGTTATAAAAAACATTTGAAAAACTTTCGGCATAATATATTTAAATCTGTTTCATAGCTGACGGTATATCGGTTGGGGCTACATTAGGGCCGGGGCGCGTAAAGCATGGTACCGCAGAGTGCAACATGTATTAAACTCGGTATTAATTCTTGTGTTAAGTAAAGTTTTTTGCGAATATTTCGTAAACCAAAGCCAACCGCCAAAAAGGTTAAAGGGAAATGTTGTTCAGAATGATGACTTCGACAACATATGTGAAGGCCATTAGAATCGGCGAGGAGGGAACTTTTCGACAAGTTTACCAAAACATTTAACATTAATTTTCAATGTTATAATTTATAAACAATTTCACGGACACTTTTTTTTACAAATGTCCACCGATTCATAGGTGTAGATTCACCCCCTAAGAGCAACGACCAATAATTGTTCTACACACTGTACAATGAATGTGGAGAATGAGCAGATAGGTGTGTTCTATAGGAGCGAGTACTTTTTGAAAGAGTGACGTGCGACTGATTTTTGGGGTGTGCGATCGTGGCAGGAGTCAGTGTTGTCAGCCAACGTGCAAAGACTGGTTGAGGGGGTCGCGTCGCGGCAACAATAACCTGGGTAGACGGACATCGGGTAAGTGGTTGGGGAAAACCCAAACGGTGTAAACGATACTCCTGCAGGTCAAGATACTAAATGTGATTTTTGCTTCTCATTTTGGAACCATTTTAGCTTCTGACCTTTTGCCTGTCTTCTAGCATCTAGACATCGAGAAATAGTTTGGAATGGTTTTAAGAAAAAATGCTTCCAACAAAAGTTGCTTGTTTTCTAACGTGGATTAAGAAAATAATTGGTTCCACCCCTGCTTCAAATACAAGGAGAGATGAGTGCGAGCCTGTATCAATACATATCTATTTAAAAGCATGAGATGTATGGAACTCGAGACCAGAACGATTAAAATTGATCGTGTGCGTAATTCTCGATATATTGAGGTATTAAAACTTATGCGTGTTACCCTATATAATTAGGGAAAACATAAGCGAAATGCGGATATGCTTTTAATAATCTTTGATTTCTGTATATACAGTATACAGTGCTGTCTCTCAAATGTCACGCGTTTTCGGATTCTCTATAAGCGCGAAGCTATCCCCACTACTTCGGTTGTAGTCGCCGCGTCGGGGCATCGGGTATCGGATGTCAAAGAAAAAGCCGAAGAAAGGTTCATAAACATTCTCGATAGTGACACACCTTACACTCTGACCGCGTGAAATCAAAGGAAGCCGAATAGACTACTCGTCTCTCAAATAGCGTGCGCCCGGTCCCGACACACGCGACTCTAGAGAGACAGAACTGTATATATTTAACCCTCCGAGTACGGGACGTCGAGTCGTGTGCCTGGGACTTGACGGACCCACACCGATAGTTCACTAATAAAAAATCCACGGTCGCTCGAGACCTTCACCGATACAGTATAACTCAGGTAGGGATGGTCGCTCAAGCTCGAATAATATTAACCGCTCTGTCACTGTATGCGTGAGCTCTGAAATGATGGGTCTAAAAAGACACAGGCTCAGGATACGGAGGGTTAATATTATATTTATATTATATTTTACATTATATTATAGTTTCCCAGAAATCAAAGATTATTAAAAGAACGGTTAATCCGATTCCCGACTGAGCCTATCTTTTTTCGGCCCGTCACGGTGCTCATTACCGAGTCCTCAACCCGTAATCTTACATCATAAATAACACGTATTACATTATTGGATAAAAGAGTAACGAAATCTGCATTCATGAAAGGAAACAAAAGGTTCTTTGCTCTTCGTTAATCCATTTTACAGAGTTTACCAGCTTAAACGAAAATTGTGGGCATTTCTCGAAGAAGAGACCTCAGAACTCGAGACGGGACCTCCGACAGAGAAAATTTAGGCTAGCTGCACTCGCGCTGGTACGAGTCGATGATGGTCTTTAATCGTCCCATTGAAAGGCTGGCACACCGACATAGCGCGAACCACTGTAGTGGTGCATCCCTACCACTTACACAACTATGACTTGCTATCGCCCTTCACCTTGAAGCTGTGAAATAGTTAAAAGAAGCAAGACAGGTAGCTGAAAAACAAAGTCGCATCAAGTTCGATATAATATGTACTCTCCAAATGCTTCACATACTTCTAAAAAATTGTTTCAACTGGTTGGAATATTCATTATATTCTGCTGCGTCATAAATTTAATTATTTGTTTAATTTCTGTATCATGTTTTAATAAATATATCAATATGTTTGAATTTATATTAAGTCTCGTTCATTTGGTTTATTACACACGCGTCACATGGCATGTGTATATGTACTTTCAAGAGTCAAAAAGCGCACTTTGGCGTTCGTATTTATTGTTTTATTTTATTATTTTCGCATTCAACGGCCGGCTATCCGAAATGAACTGAGCATAGCTTCAAATTTCTTAATCAAAGTCATAGGATGGAGAATGTTGAATATCTCAGAAACAATAAGTTTTAGGATTAATGCACGAAATTTAGTACTTTCATACTCAGAATTCGCTATTCTATTGAATTTGACAGTCCATTTGAAAAAATAAAATTGACCTCCACATCTAATCTATGTCTGTAAAGAAACTAGTTTCACCGTGTTTCGCTTAAGTAATAACTTGAAATAATAGATATTTGAAGTGAACCGATTTAGTGGGACACCCTGTATAACATAGCTTCTATAGTTTCCTCGGCGGTACCGGCAGCTTTACCTGTGTCAATACTAGAGCTGTTCGAGTACTCGAATATTCGAGTAGCTCGAAATTCGAGTCGAGCCGGGACTCGGTTTCCGAACCGAGCCGAGCGCTCGATTAAAGCGAGCGGCTGGAAACAATTGTTTCGTTCGTCAATCGCTACCTTCATTGTGCAATCTACTCCAAATTTATAACCTGACGTTCCTGACGAGTGTCAAATGAGCTCGATTTTTGATCGAGCCGCTCGCTTTCTGATCGAGCCGCTCGCTTTTTTCGAGCGCTCGGCTCGGATCGGTTATTCGAACCGAGTATATCCCGGCTCGCTTGTTCCGAGTACTCGAACAGCTCTAGTCAATACTAGAAACACGTTATGTTTCCGGCACCCACCGCTCGAAAATTCGAGAGGGCGCTCGAAAACCAGTGGTTATTTCAGAATATCGGTACTTCAGACCTGTGACACTGAAGACAAAAGGATGAGAGGTCTATTCTATACCTGGTCTGTGATAACAGCAACAGCTCAAGCTCTTGGTCATGACCTAGGCGACTTAATTATCAATCGAACGTCTGTACGGCTTCATCGCACGGATCTTCGAGCACAACTTGCCGATAAATATCGTGTAGCGTTCAAAGACTGTGAGCTTGGTGCTATTACACTACATTGGGACGGAAAGCTGTTGCCAGCTTTAATAGGCAATGAGAAAATTGATCGTTTACCTGTACTAATAACTTGCAGAGGTATTGTGCAGCTGCTTGGAATCCCTGCAATTTTATCGGGTACTGGAGACAAACAAGCTTCTGCGGTATACGATTTAGTGCAGAAATGGGATTTAGGTGGCTAAGTGCAAGCATTTTGCTATGACACAACATCATCGAACATGGGACGTTTCCAAGGCGCATGCATCCTTCTCGAACAAAAATTTGAAAGAGATTTGCTATATTTTCCTTGGCGTCATCACATATATGAAATTATATTACGGAGTGTTTTCGATATGAAGTTAGAGAAATCATCGGATCCAAATATTCCACTTTTTAAACAATTTCTACAGGCGTGGCCTGATCAATAAATCGAATTTTGTGGCGAAATTGAAAACGAGTACGTCCACCAATCTACAATTATAAATAGTACTGAAGTGCTGGAGTTTGCAATGCAAACCTTGAAAAACATCAATCAGCCACGAGAAGATTATAGAAAATTCTTGGAGCTTACAGTTCTTTTCTTAGACGGTACTGCTAGAACAAATTATATATTTCGAGTTCCAGGAGCTTTACATCACGCTCGATGGATGGCCAAGGCGATATATTGTACAAAAATATATTTATTCCGAAAAGAATTTATCTTAACTAGCGAAAAGGCCACTGGAATTCGCGACATTTGTATTTTGTGGTTCTGCTGGGCCCTACTGACGGGTCCACGAGCAAAATATGGGACGCAATACTTTAATGACATTTCTATTTGTAATTTACATAGTAGCTATAATAACTTATTTTCAGTCTTAGAACTGCTTTTCTTCTGTATAATTGAGCGTTATAATGAAAATCAAAAATGTTTAATATCTTCATCGTTTATAGATATATGAAAAAACTCTTCAGACAAAAGTTCTAGTATATAAAGAGGCGAATATAATGGGGAAATTTTTTTTTCAAAGTCACTCTTTCGAGTTTTCAAGGTCACGGACGATTTTTGTTAACAATCGTATATGCTATGTATGTATTCTTAAACAGAAAAAAATATAAATTCAACGATGTATCATAATGTATGTTTATGTCAAGGTTTAAAAAGTTCAAAATTTTCAAATTCGTTGCGCGTCTTTTTCCCGTGGTCCAATCGAGCTGAATTTTTTTCCAGATCATTTTCCCAACAAGTGATACTTTTCGGGGGTACGGGACCAAAATAATCTCGCAAAATAATTTTCGTCAAGAGTAGCTAAGGTCCACCCTAGTGCGCACTTAAAATTTAGACTTCTCTAAAATCCTTGGTATTACACTGATAGTCATATCGTTTTGTGCGAAATAACTACTTCCCGTATTATTCGATAGGCAGTGACTTCATGTAAATTTACCTGTCACAACTGATATAAAGTAAATATTTCCAAAAAGTGTCAAATGCGAACTTTTACCCGCTATATGGGGCAACAGTTCGCATGGGGCAAAAGAACGTAACGAGAAATATTCAAAGAAGTGTTTTATTTTCCTGCATAAGTACATAGTTCGGGTAATACAGTAAAATGCCTAATAGTTTATAATTAATTTTGTTAGGTAAAGCTAACAATAAGCCTTGTTTCACACATCACGGCACGGCACGGTACGGCACCGTATACACGGCACCGTTTCTACGGCACAAACAGACGTTTGCACAATTCACGGTTCATAGACGATTTTCCAAGTCAGTTGGGCTTCAACATGGAGCGTGAACGCGTTATAGCAATGTTGTTTCTATATAAACGATTAAAAAAAAAGGAGGAGGAATAAAATTCAGTGGATTCACCCAATAAATATGAGTAGAAAAGATTTTGGGGCATTTTACATCTAGAGACGCGGTAGCACCCTGTATATGTCGACTGTCGCTACCGTGTACCTTTACTCGTCGCGGAGCCATTCCAACCTAATTCTTACATTTATACATTAATATCTCATCACGCCTACAATATTTTGTAAATTTAAAGACATTTTTCTTATATAAACCGCATATCGGCTTTCGAACAAGACCAATTTCAATAAAATCGGTCCACACATGACAGAGATATCATAATATCGTCTCATGGATCAGTCGGATTATTAAGATTTTTTTTAATATCCGTGATTATTACAAAACACCTTTATGTACTTGCAGCTCATTTTGATTTCACTTTTTTTATTTTGTTATTATTATTATCTTCTATTTTTTTTTATTTAATTGACTTCATGTACGTGGCGTAATTTTTTTTACTTTTTTGAAGTTTTTTTTATGGGGATACTCTTTACAGACCTGAGGAACAACGAAGAAAATTTTTTTAATTATTTTCGTATGAGTATTATAACTTTTGATCTGTTGCACCTACGACTGAAGGATGCAATTCAGCACAAAGATACAGCTATGCGAGAATGCATTCAACCTATCGAAATGTTGGCCGTCACAATTAGGTTAGTAAAACAAGACTACATTTAACAAATAGAACGTCCAATTTTTCAAAATGAAAACCAAATCGAAAAAATGAATCAGATTTATGTGCATTTTTATGGTGTTCCGCTTCAGGTGGTAAACTGTTTCGAAACAAACCACACACAAAAAAATGTTAATATAAATTAATAAGAAACATTTATTAATAATAAAAGTGTATTTAACGGTAGTTTAATATATAATATAATATCATAATAATAGTATACAACTGCCGCCTGAGCGACAGCGGAGAAATATGCGTTCTCCACGCACAGGTAGCAGTCAACGAGAGACACCACCAAGTGATGGAAGCCAACACTACCACAACATGTTACCACCAATGTGCAGTACTCCAAAAACAGTACTAACGCGTTTTATATTGAAAAGTCGAATGAATCGTCGAATGAAGCGTCAGAAATTTCTAATTGGTTGTACAGAACATCGAATTTATTCGCGTTTGGTGTACTGCATGTTGGCGGCCACGTTGTGTGGTAGTGTTGGCTTCCACTTGCCGGTGTCTCTTGTTGATTCCTTCCTATGCTTGTTGAACGCATATTTCTCCGCCGTTTGATGGATGTTATGCTCCTTAACATGAGGCTAATGAAGGGATTATGCCTTTAAAAAACGACAAATGACGATCTGGTTTTTCTCTTATGGCCTGAATCATTTCAATCTCGACCGGATCTAATTTTCGTTTCCGGGGCCCTTGTTTGGCAACATTCGTGCTATCAGCACTATTTTCGACATTTGCTACTCCAGCATTTGCTGCTCCTGCATTTGCTGATCCTGCTTCAGTAATTCTCTCTGTCAATGAATTTTCAGTCAGGCGTTCTTCGTATATTTTCAGCAAAAATTGTAATTGTTTATCATAAATATACGTTTTTCCATTTGCTGCTCCCGCTCCAGATTTTTTTGATTCTTTGTTTTTATTACAAGATTTTTTTAAGGAATCCCTCACATTGATCCACTTCTTCATCACGGCCAAAGCTGTACAAAATGAAATTAAGAAAATAATTAAATACCCCATAATATTCTTAATTATTTTAGATATCTGGCGAGCGGTTGTACTTTCACAGACTTACACTACAGTTACCGACTTGGTATTTCTACAATAAGCAAAATTGTAAGAGAAGTATGTTGTGCCATTTGGAGTGTTATGCGTACGGATTGTTTTCCCGTACTCTGTAAAGAGAGTTGGGAAACAATTGCCTCAGATTTTGAAAGAAGAGCGAATTTCCCCCACTGTTTAGGAGCTGTTGACGGGAAACATAACAGAATAGTGAACCCACTTGGCTCGATGTATTTTAATTACAAAGGCTACTCTTCTGTGGTCTTGATGGCGGTAGCAGACTCGGATTACCGTTTTGTTTACGTTGATATCGGAAGCTATGGGAAAAATTGTGATTCGAATATATTTAAGAAATCCTCGCTCTGGACGGCAATAAAAAATAAAGAAATAGAAGTTCCTGAAGAAAGATGTCTTCCAGGGTCTTTCAGTCCAAAGGTGCCTTATTTTTTTGTGGGGGATGAAGCATTCGGCCTGGACAAATACATAATTCGACCGTATGGTGGACACAACTTGACGGTGAAAAAAAGAATTTTCAATTACCGTCTTTGTAGAGCTCGGAGATATGTGGAATGCTCATTTGGTATTTTAACGAATAAATGGAGGATTTTTCATCAGCCTATAAATTTGGAGCCCAATTTTGCTGTTGACATTGTCAAGGCTTGTGTTGTTTTGCATAATTATGTTCGAGATAGAGATGGCTACGAAATAGAGGATACAACGACTATAACAGGACTTTTTGATGTGCCTCGACAAAGACTAACGCGTGGGGGAATTTCGCCAAATGATGTCAGAAATATATTATCAGAATACTTCTTAACGGATGTTGGATCTGTAGAATGGCAACATTCAAAAATATAATAATATATAATCTTATATATAATCTTATATATATAATAATAATAATAATAATAATAATATTCAAAAATAAAAACATATAAAAGAATGAGACTACTATTTATTGTGTGCTTGTAGTAATAATTATGAACCTAACCGAAATTGTTCTTTTCTATAGCTCCACACTCCTCAAAATCACTTTTAAGTTGAATAAAAATTTCTACCCACGCCTTTTTAGTGTCATTTTTGTCTCTGTACACCAGGGATGCTCAGATGGGCGGTCCGGTATTACGAGCATTCATCGCGTTTTCCAAAGCTCGCGTGGAACAGGGTGCTCAAAACCAATGACGTTGCGGGCATGTCACGGATGGAGAAAACTCTAATAGTGTGCGTGTAGGCTCATACCTTGAAATCAGCATGTAACCGTTACATCCTGATTTCATTGCGATTAATTTGATTTGATTTGTGGTTATAGGCTGATTTCAAGTCGTTTGGATTTATGGTTATGGATTATATTTATTGTTGACTAGGTAATTTTTTAAACCCCTGGGGCGGTTTCTTTTTCTTCATAATTTTGTATTGTCATCGAAAATACGTATGCCTCAAACAGTATGAAACATAATAGAGAAAGAAAATAACACAATTGAATGCACAGCGCAGTCGGGTGATTATGTATTAATAACACCCAAACTTGCAAATATATGCAGCCAATTTTTGGAGGGCTGTTAGTAGATGGTATCTGCTTTCAATTAGTACTATCTAAAGCCCGGAGGAAGGCGGAGCTTTTTTTATAAACCTAAAAGTGTTAATAAAAACTTGAAATACTAGGTAGCTTCATTTGAAGTTGTATAGTGGGATTACGGTGAAGAATTTTTGAAAACTGTTTATGTCACAAATAAGCTGAGACTATGCACATTCGAAATACATGCAGTAAAAAAATAAAAATATCTAGCGGAATTCAGAAAAACATCGACAATCTGGTACGAATACCTATTGACACGTTTCCCGTTAGAATACGAAAGGTCAACTTCAGATCAATTTTTCTTTGCAATTAACATGAATATGACATATCTGTCATATAGGTTAGATACGTTGGTCTATTGGCTATCAGGATATAGTGATGGATACATAAAAATACAACTTTCATTTTAAGACTTTTTCCTCTCCAGCCCCACTGTGTGCCGTGCCGTCACTTGTGAAACAAGGCTAATCCTGCTTCTAATTTATCTCGAGCGATCTGAAGCATCTCCTCACTAATAGGTTTTCAAAATAAAGTTATATTTTTTAATCAAAAAGTTAATAAAAAACGTATTTTGGAAAAATATTACGGATTAAAAATTAATAACAGAAATCAAAAGCTGATATCAGCGTGGCTCAACTATCATAATCTCAAAATTTAGTAAACTCTAGAATTAAAATAAGTTTAACGAAGATATAACACCCGACAAATTATTTTCGGGCCAAAGTCCGCATGCGAACTCTTGCCCCACTGCATTGTGCGAACTTTTGCCTCCACAGTTACTTTTACATTGTTTAATCAATCCTGTTATCTGTGAGGAGAATTGAAAACTTCTAGTAGCAACTTTTTAATAGAAGAATTTCAGCTCTTTCAGACGGCATAATAATTAAAATATTACTGATCAATTTATAGGAATAATATTGATTCCCAAACATGAGAATATTACATCAGAACTAACGAATTCAGTACTTACCGCATTGTAAGATAACAAACCGAAACACAGCCACGAAATTCGACATTAGTGACTCTACCTTGATTGACAATTGACTGCCAATCGCCATTGGCAACTGCCCCAACTCAAACCATGAAATTCGCATGGTGCGAACTCTTACCCGCTGCGAAGTTTTACCTACCTTTACTCTATAAGTGTTTGATTTAAGCAATAGTGTATATTCGGGCAGTATTGTTGCGAGTTATTGAATTTTCGTTCTTTCAATTATTTCATAATCGTTAACGGTTTTCGCTTTGGCATCGGTTGGCCAGACTTTAGTTTACCATCTAAATGTTCTTGCCTGATGTTTACTGTTTACCTCAGTCACCGGTCAACCGACTCGTGCGTCGCACGTTCCTTACATTGAAAGTTAAATCTGTTAAAGCATACGCAGTATTTTTTCCGTTTCATCTAACTTTCCTTGATAATGGTCAGAACCAATGACCGAAACGTTGGAAATAGCTTTAGTTGAATCATACAAGAGTTTTAAAGACTGTATCTGTGCGTCGAAATCATCTCTTTTTACTTAAATAGGCCAGATATGAAAAACATGCCATGAACATAGCAATTAAAAAGTATTATCCACCAAGCCATCATTAATACGCCTGGCGGAGAGACACAGGAAGAAAAGCGGTTCATAGTCAGCTGACTGCGCGCGGTTCCGGCTGCCTCGTCCAGCTCAAGGTCATAAAAAATTTCGCGATTCTAAGGCTCCGTGATTTTATGAAACGTTGTCTTATGCATATCAAGTAAGTGAGAAACAAAATATCTGATAATTAATAAAATGAGTGGCTTACCTTGTTGAGATAATAATATAAGTGAAAATTTCTTATTTTGTTCCAATATGCTGCTGTGTTCAAATTTGAAAAAAAAGGACAATTATTATTTTCTTATTTATTTTTTTCTGATGTCTAATTATTCAGGGTATAAGCCTCATGTTCTGAAGAATGCAGATAAATTCATAGAACCTTGTTTCTCCACTGGCGGATCACAGTATTAAAATGGTTTATTTTCACAACACTCTTTGCAAGATCTCGTCCATTTCATCATTATTGAATTATATCGAAACAATTGCCTACATGGTCCTTGCCAACCGTATTAAAACTCAACCAGCCTCAGCCTAAATACATCCAGTGCCGACATAGGTAGGGGAGACCGGGGCTAAAAGTTCCGATTTCGATAAAACATAAAAAATGACGGTTAAATAATGTAATTATTCTCTTCACTATTGATTGAGTTCTTGTTAAATTTATTATATTTTATGATTTTAAGCTTGTATTTAATATATTGTAATGGGTTTTTCATAAAAAGTAATTTATTTGTGGCTGGACAAAGCGGAACTTCTTACCCCTTTTTGGGGCAAGTTGTTATCGCATTGGGGTAAGTTGTTACTAAGATATAACAGTTGTCTTTTATTGAAATATTTCATTTTCTAATGAAATGAAACAGAATTTTATTAATAATGTTTATTTCTGAGGGTTCAGATCAACAAAAATGTATTATCTTTAAAAGAAAATCAAAACAATATGTATCAAAACCATAAACATTATCTTCGATATAAAAACTAAAATCTACAAATCAGTCTTACATTCAACTGTTTGTGGGTATCTTCTTAATGAGATTTGTATTTTTAGTCTACAAGTAGCTTCTTGTCCAGATTCTAGTTTTTTAATAATTCTCGATAGAGTCAAGTGACAGATATTGAATTCTCTAGCGACAGTTTTTATCTTTATGGATAACTTCGATGGAAATGGTGCCCCTTTCCGCTTTTCTTTCATATGTTCGCACCTTAAAGCATAGCAGGGACAATTTATACATTTGTAGTGGGGCAAGTTGTTACGGGAACAACGTGCCCCAAGTCACGGGAACAACTAGCCCCTATCGACACATGTAACAATTTCACAGACTATTCTGCTTATACATATATTGAAACGATAAACACTATCACTCTATCTTCTTAAATGACATTTGATCCATAAGAACGAATCAATCAATAATATCGACGTTAAATAATCGAAATAGACCAAAAAATCATAATAGAAAAATATTTACTTATCTGGTACGGGACTAACAGGTCCTTGCTTGCAGCCACACGATTCGCTTTCGCGGCTGCTATTAATATGGGCGACAGAGTGGCGTGATCAACTCACACGGAAAAAATAATTTCAAGTACTACGCTCTGTTCATTTTGAAGATAGAACCGTCGGAACAACTTACCCCCGGAACTTTTAGCCCCGGTCTCCCCTACACATGTACATCAAACATCCACCGCAAAATTTGAATAAAACCAGAACATGACAATCATCAACATACAAATAAAAATACAATGCCTTCCAAACAGCCTCCCCTTCCCAGTCCCTAAGCGGAGCTTCATCACACTTCATCCTTTAAATTTCCATCCTCGATGGTCGCGACGCGCCCCCAGCCTCCCGACTAATTAACCGCCTCTCCTCGAGCGTTCAATCGTCGAAACACTTCGCAGAGGGTGCTAAAAAAACTCCTTTGTGTACGCCACTGCCCTCGCAGGCCACGCCCCTGGCAAAATGGTTTTTGGGGTCGACAACCCTGCGAATATTAGGACACCTCTTGTTGCGTTATGACAGCCCCGCCGTGATGTGTGACTCGAAGCACTTGAACGACTAACCCTTTTCCTTCGCCGCGGATCGGACGTGCGTCCTCATATGTGAAAGCGATAGAGACTGTCGAAGGCACATAGCGCCGTCAATGCTCGCCCCCGTTCCTTAGAATCGTTTCTTCCGCCACTCGTAAAAGTCTTGGCCGCGCTGCCGTCTATCAGGAGCGACGCATCGAGGGGGCACGCACGTTTTTCTGGTGGAACGACGAGCGATAGGAAACATTTGGTTTTCCCAGGCGACTCATGCTGCTCTGATCATACCGGAAGGCGCCGATTGATTGGAAACCCCACGACGGAATCCACCTGATCGCTTGGCGACCGCAGCCACGCTATGACGTCCTGGTGTTGAAAAAAGTCGAACGAGCTTTTTTTTTCCGACAATCGTTTTCCTGTCGCCGCACACTGGCGAATTTGCCCGAAATCGTGGCCAAAACTAGTACTTTCAAATCTAAGTTAAATTATAAATTTCAAAAACATGAAATTTATAAGAAAGATTATCTAGAAAAATAATAACTGTACTTTTTTCAATGAAAAATTTTGAATTTAATATATTTACATCATTTAATTACACGGGATTACTTTTATAATAAGCATAAAACATACTCTACTTGATATTATTTAATCGTAAATAATAACTGGTGTAATACAATCTTGAACTCCTTCTTAACAATTCTAACGTTTTTAAGTACAGTTATTGTACACGTTTGGCGATGATTTACAGGCAAATTCGCCACTTTGCGTTGGTGGTGCGGAGGGAATAAATAAATAAACGCACAGCGTGGCGACTGTGTTTCCTTGTCTCAATATTATATTAATTTATTTATCCTGAGGGTAACACCCCTTTGGCACACTATAATAACATGAAAAGGCATGAACAGAGAACAGACAAGTCAGGTCAAATTGAAATAACTAATACAAAGGAACAGTGGCGCACTCAAGATTTAATCTTGGTGAAAACTGAGTTTAGGAGCCAAAAATATCTTTAATGCAAATTCAATAGGCGATTATAAAAATTTGGTTAATTGAATGAAATCCAGTTTTCTTTTCTTTTTACAAAGCTCTTGAATATAGGTACTTACTTCAGTCGTGGCTACGTTAATCTCCTTTTTCCCTTTTCTTTGGGGAGTGCCAGGGCTCCTTGCCCTCCCCTCTCGGTGCGTTACTGCCGAAGAAAACAACATAAAGAGATGAAATGATCAACATAAATATTGCAAAAATTAGTCATCCAGTTGTTTATTTTGTATAAATAACAATGATGTTACTTTGTGATTGCTTGGTGTGCGTCGATAATGCAATTGAGGAAAGGGGGATGTTTGAATGGTTTGCAGAGTGTTTTCTTGAGAATGTTTAAATTATTTGACGGGGATGGGTAAGTGTGTATTGTGATTTTAAATGTTTGTAGTTGTGTATGGGTCGAAGGGATTTAGTGGTTTTCGAGATGTCAGAATGTTGAGGAGATTGCGACGATGCGTCCAGCTTTGTAAGCACTATTGGTTTTTCTTCAAGGGTATCAGAGTTGAGTGGCTTTAGGCTTTGGGTTGTGTAAAGACCATTAAGGTAGGTCGATTGAACTGTGTAAAGTTATAATGAGGTTATAACGATATTCATGGGAACAAAGAGAAGTCGAGGAAATTCCTAGGGTTGCATAGGATGATAGGTGGTAGTAGCGTCACCCCTTTGTCTGCTGGGGGGGGGGGGGAGGGGGGCAAAGGTAGTAGCTATACATACAGCTATACATATAATAGTCTGGCCTGCCAGTTTGAAAGGATGTCAGCCATTTTCATTGGTGAATGGCATAGAACTATTTATATGCACAAATAACTGATATTGAAAAATGGAAAATACATAAATAACTTTGAAGGAAAACATTGCACTTCTATAATATTACAAGATTATGAAGTAGTAATAATGACATCAAACTTCATTCTGCACCTATTTAAAAAGCATTTGCGGAACGTTATTATGTATGTATATAGTTAGTTTTATATCACTATCATAATATTGAGTGATGTCAGTTAGATTATTATTAGAGAATCGGTTTTATGCTCAAACAAGGCTACAGTGTCCCTAGCTTCACTATTTAATCATACATATAACATAATTTGTCATTTACAGAAATTTCTAGAAATAAAAACAAATATCTTTGTTTCATGTACCAATATAAATACAAAACTTGTTCCAACTTAGTTTATAGGTAATAGTTTGGCACTGATGACAAAAATCGCATTTTAATTGCATAATATCTATAAAGAAGTTAAAGTAAAGTGAAAAGAATTCTATACAAACGGTGTCAGCAACATCTACAGTACTTACAATTTACATACATTCCTACCTCAGATACCCGTACATCTCTATTTAGAGCTTTATTAGCTTGTAATGTACCTAACTGATTGTGAGACTATCAGCGCAATAGTGACGTAACCCACAATTTTGGGTGCATTAATAATAATTGACATTTCAGACTAAGCCACTTCGTATACAGCAAAATTTTAATTCGATAGTGTCCTGAGCAACCCTACAAAAAACTAGCGTTTTTGCACTGAGCATTTTGTTGATTTACGTTGCAAAATACTGGCCTGTATAAAAGTAGAAATTTTAAGCAATAACTTTAAAACGTCAATAATTTCATTAGCCGTTATCTCAAAATAAAAGTTTTGGGGTTACGCCACTATTGCGCTGATACTAGGGCTGGGACTATTTGTCGAATTTTTCGGTATTCTAATATTCGAATACTTTAGTTGCTCAGTTATTTCGTGAATATAATTCGAATATCCCAGTACCCAAATACTATTCGAATATTTGAGTATTCGAATAATAACATACGAATACTCAAATATTTGAAGTATATTCGTAGCATTCGAATACTTGTACAATATTTGAATATTAAATTATTCCAATAGTCACAGTCCAAGCTGATACACTCCACTATACGGTATAAAAATTATTGATATTTTGGGTTCATGATAGTGCCTATATGAAGCACTGTATGTATACGTCAGTATCGTATTGATCGAACGACCACGTCTTAAAAGCACTCAACCCGCGGAATCCATTATCTTTGAATGGAAAGTATTTTTGCAAAACAATCCAAAGGCAAGAAAATACAGCACCTTTTACTGAAATGGTTGGTTACTAATTACCCAAATAAACTGATTCCATCTGACTAAACAGTATCTACCATTTACATTTACCATTCTTATAATTTTTAACATAAAATCTTATAAGCTGATAAGCCAGTGAACCCTTTGCGCTTCACTTTACTCGTCGGTCACTTGGACAGAAATCCTTTTTCCTTCACATGGCAAGTGTCAAATATAAATTTTTGAGATCCAAAATACTGTAGAGTAAACTGTACAATGACTGAAACCCAACGCCGAAATCCCAATTGGAATGTCTAGGGTAGACTGGGGGCGATAGTAACACTTTGTCTTTGGAATACGATTATGCAAAAACTATTAAAGTTACAATAAAAGTTTTTATACGAAAATGTTACTTATCTGACACTTATTGAGCCACAACAGCTTCGCTGTTTGTCAAGTAATATCCAGGTTATTAATAAAAAATGAGAAGCGCACAAAGTGCTACAACCGTCCCCGACTCCGGGTCGGTTGTAACACTGCATGGAGTCGATAGTAACACAAATTTAACTTTATAAAATTAAAATATTTATTAATTTTAATTATAATAGTAAATGGAAAAAAGTAAAATTTGTAACCAATTATGCGGTATTGCAATTGTGACAGAAATAGAAAACGTTTTCGCTGGTACCTACATTCTTCATGTGATTAATCCTTACATTCAGTACATTCCACCCATTTTTCATTTGTTTGCTTGTGCTGTGCTATATTATTCCATGCAAACAAGACAATATTATTCATCTTTTTTGTCACTATTCGGTTCTGTCCAGGTACAACCGACCCCGACTGCCGATGTTACAATCGACCCCAGCCAGGCTTTTGAACTTAAATTATAAATTTTGATTAACGAAACACTTAAAAGTGATAACTAACGATCAGAATTATTTTAAAAATGACGAGATTAAATATTAAAAAAAAAAAGAAAAACACGTACTTGCAAAGGCAGTATTTATATTACAATTTTAAATCAGTAATAAAAAGTTACTTTAGGGTATCGAAAAGTTATTTTTTTCATTACAATAGGTACGTGTCTATTGTGTATCTATACTGCTAGGACATGGATGTGTGTATTCCAAATGTCATTCTTCATCATATATCCAAAATTTGTGTTAATATCTATCATATGTTCTGAGATATTTAATGTGTTACAATCTTTCTCCTGTTACTATCGCCCCCGGTCTACCCTATATTTTTTTTGCGAAGATTTTATATGGTCTTAATTCTCAGTTATTATAAATGGTTATGGATTTCTCATTAAAATAAAACGTCTCGAGTACCTAAGTATTTCATTTTAAAAATATTCAATGAAAAACAAAAATAGGCATAAAAGTGCAATCATTGGAATCCTAAAATTTGTGGTTATATAGAAAAACATATGTAAACAAACTATTTTATTCACTATTAAATACCTACAACACTTACTTAATTTGTATTTCAATCCATTACTTACAAGGAGAGTATTTTAGATGTCCGCCTCCGATCATTTTGATTTTTGGATCTGTTATAGAGCACCGAAAAATAAGAAATACGTGTTTTTTTATTTTTCCCCGTTTTCATATTTGGGGGGGGGGGGGGGGGGGGGGGGGGGGTGAAAACTGCGTTCAACGTTAGGGTTGAAAAATAATTTTTGTGGAATATTTCGAGATTTTGAAAATCTAGTGAGTCAGTCATATTTCGCATTCAAAGACACAAAATTCGTCCATTGACACTATTCCCCTATCTCTAATAGTTCTTGAGATATTCCACAAACATGATTTTTCAACCCTAACTTTGAACGCAGTTTTCACGCCCAAATATGAAAACGGGGAAAAATAAAAAAACACGTATTTCTTATTTTTCGGTCCTCTATAACATATCCTAAAATCAAAATGATCGGAGGCGGACACCTAAAATACTCTCCTTGTTAGTTATAAAGCGACAAAATATACTTACCTACCCCTTATCAAAATTTTAAGAAAACGCCTAAAATTCAGCCCTTTGTCCTACTTTGTGGTGTTGCTAGATGTAAAATGTGTATTTCAACTACTGGGCTTTGCAGTGTGTAGTGAAAGAAAAATAAGAAATTGTAAAATAGTACTTTCTAAACTTGTACTTCTTAATATTTAACTTTTTAATCAGGAGTGCCAATAATTACTTAGTGCAATGGCAGCATTATATAGTACACTTTACCCTATTACATAAAGAAATTGCAAATCAAGTAACCTATTCCTCACATCACAAATTACAAATTCTACCATTGTTCCCAGTCCTGTGTACACATATGTATACGGTTAATCAACACTATTTCAAACATCGGTGGGTGTGACGGGTACCTACACTTGATGTGAAAAGGGTTATAAATAATAATCGAAGGAACCCGAATAAGTCTCAAGTAATATTAAGATCCGCGGAGTCAGTAAGATCCCCCGATGTCGTCTTAGGATTAAACCTCGAGCTAGGACGCAATCAGTGCATTCTAGCAATTGAGGAGCCCAGTGAAAACTTATTTATAGGTATTGAAAGGTGGTGGAATTCCACTACATTGTAGAAACGAATTAATGGCACAAAGAATCGAAAATTTATGCACACATGGTATCTGCCAACTGAGTCCCTCAATTATACACACAACTGTCCCTCTGGAAATTGGATGCGCGGTAGTCTCAGCATGTGCGGCAGGAGGTAGCAGAAGTCAGCCAGAATTATATAGCGACGTTGCACAGTCGTACAGGGGAAGCAAATGCTGATTGACCTCTTCGACATTCTGAATGCCGGCTAGAGTTTCTATGAATGTTCCGTCGCCGCCCACAACCCTTTCTCGTTCCTCTGCGTTTGTCTCCCACGACATCCGACGAATGCGTGGAATGGCCAGGTGCAACCTGTGCCCCAGCAATGCCAGTCCCCATCCTCCAGACGTGCAATAACAGAGCAACGCGACGACAGCGATAGATAAAGAGGAACAGGCGGGACACGAGAGGAGCTCGAGATTCTTGGCCGTTATAACATCCTGATCGCTGTCACCGCATTCCTTTTATGCGCAGCCACTCAAGCGGAACGAAGGAATTAGAATTCTCACGAAACCAACCAGTCACATTGATTTTCTCACCTCCCGCTTCCCACCTCCACAGTCAGATATAGAATATACAACACGACCACTGCTATTTGGACCATTTAGTCTTCCATCGACTTTTCTTTCTACGATTTATAAGATGATTCAGGATGGGACTGCTTATGGTAAACTTAACACTGAATGAACAGAGTGGAATAAAAAAAGACGAGGAATTGTATCGAACTTGGCCGAAGCTGGTGGAATATAGTTCCCCAGTAATGTCACTTGGCAACACTGAATGTGACAAATCGATCGTGACAAGTGACGCCAAGCATGCTGCCCTGTTACACCACCCCAAGATTCTTTTGTTCCCCACGAATTGTCGCGGCTCGTGGCTCGCCTTGGCCGTGGCGCGTGTCTATCGAACGGCGATTTCTCGAGCCTCATATTACCCTGTAACATAGAGAAGCCGCTCCATTGTCCTCGACTTTCTTGGGCTGCCCCAAGACACGCTTCAAGTGGATGCAAATGGCGTCGATGGCTTTTCTCGCGTCGCTCTCTCCCATCGTCATTCGTATTTAGTTTCACGCTCGGGCAATGGGGCGATGATGATTTGCCAGACTTTATCGACTCTCGAATTTTCACCCGTGACGACGCAGTCGTGGATGCGAGGGAGAACCCTCTTGGTCGATAACTATACCTTCTAAACAGCACTCAACTCCACCGCGATTATTCCTCCCTTGGACACGGTGCCTGCAGATTCTTTGCTCTTGAAATCCTGATACTTAACGGTATTCGAGTGCCATTGGACACGTCGGCGATTGATTCCGTCATCGTTACAGGGAATCACTTACATCAGCTTCACTGTAAACTTATTAGGAGAACAGGTGCTCTGTTGGGTAGATGGGTGGATGCCTTGCTAGCCGCCATATTCGATTTTCTGCGGTTTGTGCTTTGGATGAAACTGGTTTTATCTGTGCAATAGTAATACGAAATATGCTTGTCATTTGGTTGAAAGAACTACAATAATTATTAAAACATGAGGGAATACTTTTGTGTTATACACTCATCGACAAAAGTTAAGAAACAAAATAATGGTGTGGGAATTATGTACTCCTATGTTCTTTAACTTATGAGATACATAGGTTGGAACTAAAGTTAGGAGTCGGACTCGAACTCTTGTCGCGGTAAGACGTGTTTATCAACACGAGCGCTCGAGCAGCCACAGCCGTTTGCAATAGTTCTCGTAGCACATAGTGTAATATATAAACGTATCGCGAGTGAATAAGTGAAAATCTTCAAAAAGAGATACAGATTTCTGTATCTAGTTAGGAGTGAGAACCCCTAGCAAAGATGAGTGCTTCTGATAACAGGAGCATTCAATCTCAAAGTGTTCAAGAAATGCATCAATCAATCGACCACAACCAAAAAGTCTCATATGCTAAGATCGCACAGCAAACTGTCTATCCAAAAAGAGAACAAGCAATCGTCACTGACTCAGTGGAAGGTATTACAATTAAAGAATACGCAGTCGCCATCGCTCAAATAATCGGACCACATAACATATTATACATATCTAGAATATCCCACGGTAGAGTATGTTTATACTTAAGCTCTCAAGAAATAGCAGACAAACTGATCGAAACACATAAGCATATTAGTATAAAGACTCACTCACTGGAAATAAGGCCGCTAATATCTAAAACAATACGTGTCATAATCTCAAACGTACACCCTGTAATTCCCAATAATGTGATCGAAAATAAGCTATCGCAATATAATATCACTCCGAAATCACAAATTTCGTGCATAAGAGCAGGATGGAACGATGCTGGCTTTACACACATACTCAGTTTCAGAAGGCAAATGTATATAGACCAAGATGACATATGTAAACTACCTGAGTCAATACAAATAGAGCACGAAAAAACCGTTTACTGGATTTATATATCTGCTGAAAAACTTACTTGTTTTCTGTGTAAAGAGGAAGGGCACTTGGCCAAATACTGCAAAAATGTTGAAATTAATACGCCAACAGTGATACCCACGTAGTTGCCATCGGTAAACTTACAAGTACTAAGATCACAAACAGAAAACCCTCGAACCCAAGTTACTGAGCAATCAGAAAACCCGCCTCCCAAGGAAGAGACTGAAATTAATGAATTAAGAAGCAAAGATAAAGAAATAAACACCTTTAAACGTCCGCTAACTAATTCTACGCACACCGAAGAAATTACGGACTCAGAAAACAGCATTCTTGGGGAAGGGGATAAGCGGGAAGAAACGAAATCCCAAGGACCCACGAAAGAGAAAAGAAATAAAACGCGACCAAAGAAGAAAAAAACCAAAACGCAGGAATCTACGGCAGACATAAACCAAAAACTAGAAAAGGCAGGACACTTTTTTGAAAATAATGCCGAAACTCCTATCGTAAACTTCAGCAATCTTGTTGAGTTTCTCACAGAATCATATGGCAATCCTAATACATTCTATATAGCATCAAAATACTCACAGGATGTATCTGAAATCACCGACATGCTAAAAAGAGTCTATGATTATGTAGAAGATAGATCTCTGAAAAGCCGCATCACAAAGATCATAAAAAAACTTGGAAACCCAATGGCCTATACCAATGTTAGTGAAGAACTTTCATCATCAGAAGAATGAACTTTACTCCTCAATTTACAATTTCGCAAACACAAAACCCGCCCAGGACACAACCAAGAAGCCCGCACAAGCAACTGAAAATTCTATACTGGAACGCCAGAAGCGTCAACAGGCACAAAGAAGAACTGATTCCCATCTTGAAAGATATCGACATCTTTGTATGTGTGGAGACATGGCTAAAGGAAGAAAATAAAATACAGTTTGCCGGTTTTAACTGCTATCGCAAAGACAGAAGACACTCACGCGGTGGGGGCATCTTAATCCTAATTCGAAATAACCTAATTTTTACTGAAAGAACTAACTTAATCAAACCCGATGAAAGCGTAGAAATAAGTAGTTTAAAAGTAACTAATGTTCATCCTATTCTTAATCTAATAGTCTGTTACCGAACTCCGGGTTTCATTCTCTCCCAAGACAAATGGAACCAAATAGTTAGCAATACCGCACAGACTGACACAAACTGTTTATTTATGGGTGACTTTAACGCACACCACGTAGTGTGGAATTGCACACAAAATGATACAAACGGAGAAAGGCTACTACAAGCTATCGATGACTATAATCTTTTTTTGCACAATACAAATACATTGTCTCATATTGATTTTTATCGAGCCAAAAAATCTAACTTAGATCTTATATTATCTTCAAATGATATAGCAGATAAAATAACAGTTGAAATAAACGACGAAACCTGGGGTTCGGATCACTTCCCAATTTTTGTTACTATGAGCGCTGAAAAACATCTGTATCATAAAAAGTCATTTAGGATCTACTCACTCCGAACGGATTGGGACGAAGTTTCAAAATTACTAGAAAACGCATATCCGGAGTTCTTATCTCAAGCATATACTGAACTATCTGCATCGCAAAAATATAAAAAGTTCACTGAAATTTTAATACAGGCTATAGAGATTAATACACCAATAAAAAAAAACCGTAAACCCCATTCAATATAGAAATCCAGTACCCTGGTGGGACCCGGAATGCAACCAATTAAAAAAACAAAGAAAAGAAGCCTACAAAAAATGGGAACGTACATACCATTTGGTGGATCTTATAAAATATAAGAAAGCGGCAGCATTAGTTAAAAAAGTATTTAAAAGAAAGAAAAAAGAAAGCTTCAAGAATTTCGCGGAAACAATAAATTTTCGGACGAACAGAACATACACTTGGAACAAGTGCAAAATATTTAAAAACAAATGGATTAATACTCAGGCGGTGAGTAGTTCCAGTAATAAAATGCCAAATGAAAATCAAGTAAACGATGCACTTAACAAAATATGCCCTGCATGGGTACCTACAGACCCAACATTTCTTCCTGATTGCATAGATAATGAATTTTTTTACGAACCATTTAATTTCGTAGAATTTAACCTTGCCGTGGAGGCTCGGAAAAAGAAATCGGCCCCAGGAAGAGACGGAGTGGATTATCTCATTCTGCAAAAACTTCCAATCAAATATAAATTGATACTACTAGACATTTTTAATGAAATATATAGGGAAAAAGAATACCCAGCTGACTGGAAACAATCATACGTTCATCTTATAAAAAAGTCAGATGGTAAAAGCCTTCGTCCCATCACACTAACATCATGTACTTTCAAACTCTTTGAAAGCCTTTTAAAAAATCGTCTACAGTGGTGGTGCGAAACACATAATTTAATACCGGAAAGTCAAACTGGTTTCCGCAGAGGACAGTCTTGCATAGACAATTTGTGTAATTTGACTACGTCCATAGAAGAGGGGCTGCAAATTAAGAAAGATACCCTAGCAGCATTTTTAGACGTACAGGGCGCCTTTGATAATGTTATCTGCGAAATTTTGCTAATAAAATTGGCTTCGATAGGTTGTTCCAAGAAGGTCATTGTTTTTATCAAATTTCTTTTGTACGAAAGAATTATTACCTCTGAATCCCTGGGGGAAGGGTATAGGCTGGGATACAAAGGTGTACCTCAAGGAGGCGTAATTAGCCCGCTACTATATATTCTCTACGCTTCACATATTATACCAAATCTTCCAAAAAATATAAAGATATTACAGTTCGCGGATGATATTGCCATATACGCGAAAACAATTCCACTAAACCGATGCAAGAATCTAATAGAAGAGACCATGGGCATAATTAAGGACAACCTCAGATCAATAGGCCTCGAACTCAGCGCTCAAAAAACAGTATTCATTCATTTTAATCGGAATAAACACTTCCCAGGTGAAACAGAGATCAAAATTGATGATGTTGTAATTAAATCCAGTCACTCTACAAAATTCCTAGGTATAGTCTTTGATTTCCAACTGACGTTTACAGATCATATTAATTACGTACAAAAGAAATGCACAAAAGCTCTTAATATAATAAAATTTCTATGCGGGACGTGGTGGGGCTCAGACCCGGAAACACTTATTATATTGTACAAAAGTTTCATACGAGCACACATGGACTATGGCTTATTTATCTATTTCCCAACACGTAAAAACAACTATCAAAAATTAGAAAAAATACAACTGGCAGCCATACGAACATCTCTTGGATATAGGAACAGTACTCCTACGAACATTATTCTGGCTGAATCTAAGCTTCAATCAATTCAAGATCGAGCACGATTTTTAGGTAATTATTTTCTAACGAAAGTTCTGACTAATTACAACTTAATAACGTATAAAAATATTCACCAGTTCTATAAAATAACTAGGAAAAGAAAACGCAAGAGAAAAAGACTCATACAACAATGTATAGAGAACACTCTGGACAAAACAAAAAACGAATTACGAATAAGTAGCCACTTTGAAATATATAATATCGACTACAACATACTAACCCACCGTATCCCAACTAATATAGACATAGGTAAAACACTAAAAGAAGCTGAAAACCCAAATGTAATATTAAACGAATACTCAGACAAAAACCAGGATATCAATATATATACTGATGCAAGTAAAATAGCCGGAGCTAAGTCGGTTGGGTGTGCTTGTATATGCAAAGAACTAGGTACCATAATACAACAAAGCCTTCCTACAACTGCTTCAATTTTTACAGCAGAATGTTTTGCATTAAAGGAAGCCCTTAATATTGTTATAAGGGCACCGCAGTCTAATTACAACATTATAACAGACTCTTTAAGCGCTGTTACTGCACTCAACAGTAACAAAATTGACACTAACGTTAATTCTTATATTATCAGTATCAAAAGAAAATACCACGAAATAAAAGAAAAAAATAACATTGATATTAGATTTACATGGGTACCGTCGCACATAGGTGTTCTAGGTAACGAAGATGTGGACGTCCTAGCTAAAGAGGCGACGCACAGTGGTCTAATTCGCCAAAAAGCTGGCCAAAATATGAAGGCATCTTCCGATTTGTACAAAAATTAGTATACAAGGGTTTTCGAGGTCGCTGATTCAGAATCTGAAGTCAAAATTGCAAAAAGAAAACAAATGGTGGTCGAGTACCTGAAAAAAATATCAAATTTAACAGACACCTAGTACTTTAGAGTTTTCGTGGTCGCTGGTATCAAATGTGTCATCGAAAAAATAAAATTCATAATGGAGGATGTAATACCGCTTGCATAAATATTGTCTTTTACGTATTTTTTTTTCGTAAAACGTGATGATTTCTCTGTTTTCGCTCAAAAAGAAGCATTCAAAATAATGAATTAAGTATAATTTCATTTTAGAAGATTTTTGAAAATAGTGGTGTTAATGTTGCGAAAATCAATGGATCGTTTAATTATTTATTCGTTCAATAGGCGATAAATGGCATATTTTTAGTTTAGAAAAATTGTTTTCATTAAACATTGACAATTAGAAAAAGTGGTATTTTGAAGTTGAAATACCAATTTTCGAAATTTTTGTTAACATTTCCAGAGTAAAGAAAAGTAGAAAAAATAATAATCTTGACTTCATTCTAGTACGGGCTATAGCAACATGTGTATTGAAGATACACACCAAATTTGAATGAAATCGGTTAAGTAGATCTTGAGATTTTATGAGAGCAATGAGAATATCCTTTCGGTACACCCTTTTGTATACGAGGCTCTGTACTGCCACCTTTTGATTATTTCTCACTGTAAAAATTTGTAAGTATTGTTGAAAAATGAACAAATACATGTGAAAAAAAAACGTCAATGGAAGAAGTTTCATAGTTTCGTTATACAAAAATTCCGGAGAATGTAAAAAATTGTCTATAACTGTAGAAGACCCTCTTAAGCACTTTAAATGTAAATATCTTATAGGATCGCAAATTATCGCAAAATTTTTCAATTGCATATCCTTCTGGGCAGTGTACTTGAAATGAAGAATTTCTTCTCTTTGCGTATAAAAGCGTATAACATTACTTTTTTCCTCGTTCTTTATTAAGCGAGGACTAAGATGTACGATATATTGGGAAGGGAAATACACGGGTAAATGTACAAATATTTTGGACTGCTGCTATGCAAATTTAATGTTTATAACACATATTTTAATGGTAAAACATTTCACAAATGAATTCCTTCAATGAAACTTTGTGTGATACATTAAAAATGATAGAAATATCAAGACATTAAGGACTAAGAAATTAAGCCAACTTTAAAGGTTTATATAATAGTAACTGATAACTGTATTTTAATTTTTCAAACAGTATTTGATACATTGCAGTGTATATAACAAATGTGCCATAGTAGCAAAACGCTGTTTTATAGTTTGAAAATTGCATTTTGGCCAGCTTTTTGGCGAAATAGACCACTGTGCGACGTTATTGGAGCCAAATACCAATATACACATACCGTTTACAGACTTTCGAGAACATTACAAGCTCAATGCTTACCTAGAGACCAAAAGATGCAACGAAGAGCAAGGCCTAATGAAAGGAAAAGAATACTTCCAATTATACAATACCAGTAAAAGAAAACCTTGGTATAACAGCCTTAACCTGCCCAGAAGAGTTATAACAACTATTAACCGCTGCAGATCGAGCCATTATAACCTCGCAGCTTCTTTAGGACGTATAGGAATTACAAATTACACAAATTGCGCCTGTGATTACGATATGCAAGACCTCAATCACGTTTGTTGGCAATGCCCAATATATGATTCCCAAAGAGAACACTTGATTAAAAAACTAAAGAAAAGTAAACAGTACCCACCGTTTGATATTAAAATGTTTCTCGCTACACTGGACATTCAGGCTTTGCAAATAATATGCGACTTCTTCCAAAAATGCGAATTTAACATTTAGACATAAGTTATAACAGACCCATAAAAGCACGGCAACTACTATCAGACCTTGTAACAAGCATTCAGACCATGTAAAGTTGTATAAACCCTTCGCGGTTTCGGTAAGCTTATAATAAAAAAAAAATAAAAAAATAAAAAAAAACTAAAGTTGTAGCATGCAGAAAAAGGCGGATGAGAGACGCTGACCATCGAGACGTTTCGCGAACACGCTTGGTGGCCGCCCATGAGGAGAGACGTGCGGGCGCGGAAGCGCGTCTCGCGAGGCCCGCGCTTGACAACGCGTTGTTGATTTCGGCGGCCGCGGATAGCAACGATCGGGTATAAATTAGAGGACCGCAAAGGCAAATTCCTTCTTTGCTGCTTCGAGAGAGAGGACGAGATACACACACGGCCGCTCTCGAACAGCTTAGGGACTCCGGCAGGAGAGTTCGGCGATAATACCTGGACGCCTGCTGGAGGGACTAGGCACTTAGGGTGTTCCTGGACGCTCGACCGGTATGGAGAGTACGGCGATAATACCTGGACGCCTACTGGTGGAGAGAGTACAGAGCATCTCTTTAGAACTAGAGGAGAGTTCGGGAGAATATGCCTGGACGCCCGTTCGATATGGAGAGTACGGCGATAATACCTGGACGCCAATCGAACGGGAGAGTACAGATGGACCTCCTGGACGCCTCAGTAGATTAGAGAGGAGAGTACGGGAGATTATTCCTGGACGCCTGTTCGGTATGGAGAGTACAGCGATCATACCTGGACGCCTACCGAACGAGGAGAGTACAGAGTAACTCCTGGACGCCTCTGTAGATTAGAACCGCGAAAGTACAAAGTCCCTTTCCTGAATACCCTATCGTTGAGAGAGGAGAGTACGGGAGATTATTCCTGGACGCCTGTTCGTTATGGAGAGTTCGGCGACAATACCTGGTAGAGCTGTTCGAGTACTCGGAACAAGCGAGCCGGGATATACTCGGTTCGAATAACCGATCCGAGCCGAGCGCTCGAAAAAACCGAGCGGCTCGAATGAATCGGGCGGCTCGATTAAAAAGCGAGCGGCTCGATCAAAAAGCGAGCGGCTCGATTGAAAATCGAGCTCATTTGACACTCGTCAGGAACGTCAGGTTATAAATTTGGAGTACATTGCACAATGAAGGTAGCGATTGACGAAAGAAACAATTGTTTTCAGCCGCTCGCTTTAATCGAGCGCTCGGCTCGGTTCGGAAACCGAGTCCCGGCTCGACTCGAATTTCGAGCTACTCGAATATTCGAGTACTCGAACAGCTCTAATACCTGGACGCCAATCGAACGGGAGAGTACAGAATAACTCCTGGACGCCTCATTAGATTAAAATCATGTACCATATGCACCTCGTCCATAATAACAATTGAAATTGTATAGATTCAGCGAGACACAATGTCTGATTTACGGAATTTGTAGCCCCTTCCTTCCAACCAACCATGTACTCCCTCCTAAATACGAATAAATTTCGTCTGTCCAGAAATTTTCCAAACTCCTTACCAAATCTCGAGGCTACAAAGTTAGCATAAAGAGATAATATTTCATACATGAACATAAGTGTTGAACAATAAGTGTTTTTCCGAATATACTTGTTTAAAATAATTTTTGTGCATTTTTTTAAACATTTTAATACATGAGTAGAGGGGTGGGATTGTTTAACGGTTTGGGTCAAGTTGTCACAGAACATTTGGAAAGAAGGGCAAGGCAAATAAAATTATTTTATCCGATAAAAGAAAAAGGAAAGAGAAAATTATCAACAATTAATAAAGTAGAAAAGAAAATGAAAAAGACTTCTGCCTTGTGGGCTTGGCTCTGTATTCAGAAAGCAAATCCAAAGAAATTGGGATTCAGTGATAAAATTGTGAACTGTGTGTTAACAATGTCTCTAAGTTTAATTTTGTGTTTGTTCCGCACTCACATAAATTAATAAATAATGTTGCAATGATATGCGGGTGTCGCGCTAATGGCATAGCTAGAATTAGGATCGTAGCTTTAAGTCCTTTATACCCGACAATATGATTTTCGAATCACTTTAGGAATAAGTTTTCTTCATTGCATTGTATTCTTGTAACGGAACTCGGTCCTCCGTGTTTCCGTATAACCGTGTCCACTTTCGCTTTACAACTTCAGCAATACTATTCATCCTTCAATATTTTAGAAAAAAAGGGCAAGGGGTCCCGACATCTGGTCGGTCACCGGTCTTGTCCGCGCGGTACTACGACCTACCAAATTACCGGGTCATAAAACCCGTACCGTCGGTAGATATTCACAAGGTCAACGCAGTCAAACTAATCCTCGAACTCGCACGTTTATGAATTTCACGTGTACGTACCACTCTGCTAAGAAACCATTTCCTCCACCACAACTCCCTCGAAAATGGAAGGGCGGTTCCTTGATTTCAAAACTACAATCAATAGGAAATAATAACTTGCAACCGCTCACTCTGTCAGATGGGTAGATACCCAATCAACGAAAATCCGAGCTTACTTTAACGATACAAGACTTCCGAACAGAGAGTTCACAGAAAAACGTCAAATCCAACAGATCGAACACCAAAGATCCGAACTTCTAATAACGCGGTGTGAAGTCACTTATTCGCATAGTACTTATCCACTTGTACAACAGTTACACATATTCTTTTATTAATATACTTTTATTGTTATTGTTTCTTCAACATCTGCTTCAACCAATTTATTTTCCTTTACCTCAGTAAATCGTCGTAAGGGTGCATGTTACAACACAGTGTTGATAAAAATCAAGACGGATATTTACGACCTCCGTTGACTTGCTCTCTGTAGTCCAGTCTCATTGTGGAACACATGCTCGCAAGCTCCGGTCCATTCGGTGCGCGAACAGTGTTCAAGACTACTTACAGCGTTTATAATTACAATAAATGATGATATTATTTCCTTAATTAAATAGGCTTTTTACTAATAAACTTAGCTATCTAAAGGGTCTAGCAGGGTAAGCATTAGGGTGGACCTTATTTTTCGACCATCAGATTTTTGTGGTCCCGTACCCCAGAAATGTGACATTTGTTGGGAAAATGATCTGAAAAAAATTTCAGCTCGATTGGACCACGGGAAAAGGACGCGCAACGAATTTGAAAATTTTGAACTTTTTAAACCTTGAGATAAATATACATTATGATACATCGTTGAATTTGTATTTTTTTTCTGTTTAAGAATACATACACAGCATATACGATTGTTAACAAAAAAACGTCCGTCACCTTGAAAACTCGAAAGAGTGACCTTGAAAAAAAAATTTCCCCCATTATATTCGCCTCTTTATATACTAGAACATTTGTCTGAAGAGTTTTTTCATATATCATATATCCATAAACGATGGAGATATTAAACATTCTCATCATCGACAGAAGGTCCGAAAACTCATACAGTGGACGCTGGATAATATGCCGCTGTTTAAAGTGCTGTTAGGAACGCCCCAGCTCACACGCATTTCTCGCACGCGTGTGTGCACCTCCCTTTCTCTCACGCTCAGCGAGCCAATGAATGCTAACCCTTAATGGTACCTCCACACTGGAGTTCGCAAGCAATTCGCAAGCAATACATATACGTGAATGTGTTTTTTCTTTTTCTCACTAATAATAAAACTCTTGCGAACATATTTTTGTCTTATACACATAGACACTTTCTCGCGAACTGTTTGCCGATGAAGACACATCTTAACTCATACATTTTTTAATGACAGAAGTATAAGTACGTATAATATCGTTTTATTCAAATGTTTTTTTAAATATTTTGAATTATGATCAGTTACATTTTGTATTAGGCACATTTATTTCATATTGGGTATAAATAGTTATGTAAATGGGTAAGGGAAAGATAAACTGTAAAAATATACGACAGGTAGAAGGTGTACCGAAGTTACAGATTTATGTATTACAATGTTAAAAAATATATTTAACGTTAATTCTAAAAACTGAAACACTGAAAGATGCTAAAATATTACGATTATAAATAAAAGTTACATTGCTATATAAGCTTTCTTTATTCATCGTACATGTATAACGTGCTTATAGTAAAAATGTGTGTCTTCATCGGTAAACACTTCGTGAATAGGGATCTGTATAAAATTTAAATATGTTCGCAAAAGCTTTAGTGAAAGAAGTACGATTTGTACCTATACTGCTTGTGAATTGCGCGAACATCAGTGTGACGCACCTTAAGAGTATTCTGGTAGGGGGCAGCCATCACGGAAAAGAAAACAGGAGAGTTATGGGGAGAGCGCGCGTTACATTGGCTCTCGTTAATATGCCGCTTCTGAGAAAACACCGCCTCTAGAGCCCCGACTGCGGCACATTATCGAGCGTCCACTGTAGTTGGGACATTATGTTCTGAGCGTTCAGCGAGGTAACAGTGAAATATCGTAGTGAAAGTGAAAGTGAAATGGAAGGTATAAGGAAAAAATTAAATTTACTCGATCATGACGAAAGTCAAATTATGGGTGCAAAATTGCCATCCAACAGGCAAGTCTTAAGAGTCCTATTTCACAATATGCGGAATGTGAAATTGAATCTTAAGTCTAGTGCGTCTTTAGTTATTAAGGAAGTTGAAATATTTTGGGAGAAAGCGCGGATTCCAACAAAAAGACCACAGCATTGCATTCACAAGCTATATAGATGCATTGTATTAGGAATGGGCGACTTTGCATAAAAGTTGCAACCGCAGTACTGAATCCCAAAAAAATCGGGAGAAGGAGTTTGTAGATAAGCTAGATAACCTTTTTGATATTGCACCCGCTGACGTGTTAAAAACTATTAAAGTAGAGGAAGACAAACTTTTTTAATAATAATAAATCTAATACATCTAATAAATCAACTACAAAAATAACTAATAAATCAACGACAAAAAGGACGTCCTGGTCGTTTGATTGGAAGCGATCATATATTATACCGGAAAGAACAGAAAAAAACGTTTCGGAAGGAGCAAGAAAAATCAAGGCAGACGCAGTATGAAGTAGAAGCTGTGCAAGGTATATATTCGCTATGCAATTCATTTTTAAAAGTCAAAATATTGGTCGTTATCTTGGATAAATAATATAAGATATATTGGTCTTTATTGACACTTGTATATCGTTTAAATCAAGACGAAACAATGGACAAAATAGCATCATCCAGCGAAGAAGATAGGCACCTATCAAGTGAGGGAGAAAATATTGAATTTATTATTCCCGTGGATGAAGCTGGTCCAAGCAACCCAAAAAAGAGACGTGCACAAATTGATATAATTACGCCAAAACTTGTTGCAACCCTTGACTAGTGCAAAGTAAGCGATCGTGATGCTGTTCATATAATAACAGCAACAGCTCAAGCTCTTGGTCATGGCCTAGGCGACTTAAGGGGGTAGACACGTCACGTGACACGGGCGATGCACCGCGCTGTAATACCGACAATCTAACCTGAAACATGGGTTTAGTAGGATACGTTTAACGTCATTATATGAACGAATATTTTTTTGCTAATTATTTGCTCTCAAACCCCCGAATATAAATTTTTTTGCTCCACTCATTTTCGAGAAGCGATGACCGCGCTGGAACAACGTTAATCTAGCGTAGCCACGTGTCGCGTCTTTGTGCCTAACACAGCTATTGATATCCTTCTTGCGGCATAATTTTTTGCTAATTATTTGCTCTTAATCCACTGAATATAAATTTTTTTGCCCCAGCCGTTTTCGAAAAACTGAGGCTGCTCTAGCTTAATATTAAGCTAACGTAGCCACAAGCTGCATCACAGTACGTAACAAAGATATCGAAGCCGTTCTTGCGGCATATTTTTTTGCTAATTATTTGCTCTCAATCCCCCGAATATAAATTTTTTTGCTCCACTCATTTTCGAGAAGCGATGACCGCGCTGGAACAACGTTAATCTAGCGTAGCCACGTGTCGCGTCTTTGTGCCTAACACAGCTATTGATATCCTTCTTGCGGCATAATTTTTTGCTAATTATTTGCTCTTAATCCACTGAATATAAATTTTTTTGCCCCAGCCGTTTTCGAAAAACTGAGGCTGCTCTAGCTTAATATTAAGCTAACGTAGCCACAAGCTGCATCACAGTACGTAACAAAGATATCGAAGCCGTTTTTGCGGCATATTTTTTTGCTAATTATTTGCTCTCAATCCCCCGAATATAAATTTTTTTGCTCCACTCATTTTCGAGAAGCGATGACCGCGCTGGAACAACGTTAATCTAGCGTAGCCACGTGTCGCGTCTTTGTGCCTAACACAGCTATTGATATCCTTCTTGCGGCATAATTTTTTGCTAATTATTTGCTCTTAATCCACTGAATATAAATTTTTTTGCCCCAGCCGTTTTCGAAAAACTGAGGCTGCTCTAGCTTAATATTAAGCTAACGTAGCCACAAGCTGCATCACAGTACGTAACAAAGATATCGAAGCCGTTTTTGCGGCATATTTTTTTGCTAATTATTTGCTCTCAATCCCCCGAATATAAATTTTTTTGCTCCACTCATTTTCGAGAAGCGATGACCGCGCTGGAACAACGTTAATCTAGCGTAGCCACGTGTCGCGTCTTTGTGCCTAACACAGCTATTGATATCCTTCTTGCGGCATAATTTTTTGCTAATTATTTGCTCTTAATCCACTGAATATAAATTTTTTTGCCCCAGCCGTTTTCGAAAAACTGAGGCTGCTCTAGCTTAATATTAAGCTAACGTAGCCACAAGCTGCATCACAGTACGTAACAAAGATATCGAAGCCCTTTTTGCGGCATATTTTTTTGCTAATTATTTGCTCTTAATCCACTGAATATAAATTTTTTTGCCCCAGCCGTTTTCGAAAAACTGAGGCTGCTCTAGCTTAATATTAAGCTAACGTAGCCACAAGCTGCATCACAGTACGAAACAAAGATATCGAAGCCGTTCTTGCGGCATATTTTTTTGCTAATTATTTGCTCTCAATCCCCCGAATATAAATTTTTTTGCTCCACTCATTTTCGAGAAGCCATGATCGCGCTGGAACAACGTTAATCTAGCATAGCCACGTGTCGCGTCTATGTGCCTAAGAAAGCTATCGATATCCTTCTTGTGGCATATTTTTTTGCTAATTATTTGCTCTCAATCCCCCGAATATAAATTTTTTTGCTCCACTCATTTTCGAGAAGCGATGACCGCGCTGGAACAACGTTAATCTAGCGTAGCCACGTGTCGCGTCTTTGTGCCTAACACAGCTATTGATATCCTTCTTGCGGCATAATTTTTTGCTAATTATTTGCTCTTAATCCACTAAATATAAATTTTTTTGCCCCAGCCGTTTTCGAAAAACTGAGGCTGCTCTAGCTTAATATTAAGCTAACGTAGCCACAAGCTGCATCACAGTACGTAACAAAGATATCGAAGCCGTTCTTGCGGCATATTTTTTTGCTAATTATTTGCTCTCAATCCCCCGAATATAAATTTTTTTGCTCCACTCATTTTCGAGAAGCGATGACCGCGCTGGAACAACGTTAATCTAGCGTAGCCACGTGTCGCGTCTTTGTGCCTAACACAGCTATTGATATCCTTCTTGCGGCATAATTTTTTGCTAATTATTTGCTCTTAATCCACTGAATATAAATTTTTTTGCCCCAGCCGTTTTCGAAAAACTGAGGCTGCTCTAGCTTAATATTAAGCTAACGTAGCCACAAGCTGCATCACAGTACGTAACAAAGATATCGAAGCCGTTTTTGCGGCATATTTTTTTGCTAATTATTTGCTCTCAATCCCCCGAATATAAATTTTTTTGCTCCACTCATTTTCGAGAAGCGATGACCGCGCTGGAACAACGTTAATCTAGCGTAGCCACGTGTCGCGTCTTTGTGCCTAACACAGCTATTGATATCCTTCTTGCGGCATAATTTTTTGCTAATTATTTGCTCTTAATCCACTGAATATAAATTTTTTTGCCCCAGCCGTTTTCGAAAAACTGAGGCTGCTCTAGCTTAATATTAAGCTAACGTAGCCACAAGCTGCATCACAGTACGTAACAAAGATATCGAAGCCGTTTTTGCGGCATATTTTTTTGCTAATTATTTGCTCTCAATCCCCCGAATATAAATTTTTTTGCTCCACTCATTTTCGAGAAGCGATGACCGCGCTGGAACAACGTTAATCTAGCGTAGCCACGTGTCGCGTCTTTGTGCCTAACACAGCTATTGATATCCTTCTTGCGGCATAATTTTTTGCTAATTATTTGCTCTTAATCCACTGAATATAAATTTTTTTGCCCCAGCCGTTTTCGAAAAACTGAGGCTGCTCTAGCTTAATATTAAGCTAACGTAGCCACAAGCTGCATCACAGTACGTAACAAAGATATCGAAGCCCTTTTTGCGGCATATTTTTTTGCTAATTATTTGCTCTTAATCCACTGAATATAAATTTTTTTGCCCCAGCCGTTTTCGAAAAACTGAGGCTGCTCTAGCTTAATATTAAGCTAACGTAGCCACAAGCTGCATCACAGTACGAAACAAAGATATCGAAGCCGTTCTTGCGGCATATTTTTTTGCTAATTATTTGCTCTCAATCCCCCGAATATAAATTTTTTTGCTCCACTCATTTTCGAGAAGCCATGATCGCGCTGGAACAACGTTAATCTAGCATAGCCACGTGTCGCGTCTATGTGCCTAAGAAAGCTATCGATATCCTTCTTGTGGCATATTTTTTTGCTAATTATTTGCTCTCAATCCCCCGAATATAAATTTTTTTGCTCCACTCATTTTCGAGAAGCGATGACCGCGCTGGAACAACGTTAATCTAGCGTAGCCACGTGTCGCGTCTTTGTGCCTAACACAGCTATTGATATCCTTCTTGCGGCATAATTTTTTGCTAATTATTTGCTCTTAATCCACTGAATATAAATTTTTTTGCCCCAGCCGTTTTCGAAAAACTGAGGCTGCTCTAGCTTAATATTAAGCTAACGTAGCCACAAGCTGCATCACAGTACGTAACAAAGATATCGAAGCCGTTTTTGCGGCATATTTTTTTGCTAATTATTTGCTCTCAATCCCCCGAATATAAATTTTTTTGCTCCACTCATTTTCGAGAAGCGATGACCGCGCTGGAACAACGTTAATCTAGCGTAGCCACGTGTCGCGTCTTTGTGCCTAACACAGCTATTGATATCCTTCTTGCGGCATAATTTTTTGCTAATTATTTGCTCTTAATCCACTGAATATAAATTTTTTTGCCCCAGCCGTTTTCGAAAAACTGAGGCTGCTCTAGCTTAATATTAAGCTAACGTAGCCACAAGCTGCATCACAGTACGTAACAAAGATATCGAAGCCGTTTTTGCGGCATATTTTTTTGCTAATTATTTGCTCTCAATCCCCCGAATATAAATTTTTTTGCTCCACTCATTTTCGAGAAGCGATGACCGCGCTGGAACAACGTTAATCTAGCGTAGCCACGTGTCGCGTCTTTGTGCCTAACACAGCTATTGATATCCTTCTTGCGGCATAATTTTTTGCTAATTATTTGCTCTTAATCCACTGAATATAAATTTTTTTGCCCCAGCCGTTTTCGAAAAACTGAGGCTGCTCTAGCTTAATATTAAGCTAACGTAGCCACAAGCTGCATCACAGTACGTAACAAAGATATCGAAGCCGTTTTTGCGGCATATTTTTTTGCTAATTATTTGCTCTCAATCCCCCGAATATAAATTTTTTTGCTCCACTCATTTTCGAGAAGCGATGACCGCGCTGGAACAACGTTAATCTAGCGTAGCCACGTGTCGCGTCTTTGTGCCTAACACAGCTATTGATATCCTTCTTGCGGCATAATTTTTTGCTAATTATTTGCTCTTAATCCACTGAATATAAATTTTTTTGCCCCAGCCGTTTTCGAAAAACTGAGGCTGCTCTAGCTTAATATTAAGCTAACGTAGCCACAAGCTGCATCACAGTACGTAACAAAGATATCGAAGCCGTTTTTGCGGCATATTTTTTTGCTAATTATTTGCTCTCAATCCCCCGAATATAAATTTTTTTGCTCCACTCATTTTCGAGAAGCGATGACCGCGCTGGAACAACGTTAATCTAGCGTAGCCACGTGTCGCGTCTTTGTGCCTAACACAGCTATTGATATCCTTCTTGCGGCATAATTTTTTGCTAATTATTTGCTCTTAATCCACTGAATATAAATTTTTTTGCCCCAGCCGTTTTCGAAAAACTGAGGCTGCTCTAGCTTAATATTAAGCTAACGTAGCCACAAGCTGCATCACAGTACGTAACAAAGATATCGAAGCCCTTTTTGCGGCATATTTTTTTGCTAATTATTTGCTCTTAATCCACTGAATATAAATTTTTTTGCCCCAGCCGTTTTCGAAAAACTGAGGCTGCTCTAGCTTAATATTAAGCTAACGTAGCCACAAGCTGCATCACAGTACGAAACAAAGATATCGAAGCCGTTCTTGCGGCATATTTTTTTGCTAATTATTTGCTCTCAATCCCCCGAATATAAATTTTTTTGCTCCACTCATTTTCGAGAAGCCATGATCGCGCTGGAACAACGTTAATCTAGCATAGCCACGTGTCGCGTCTATGTGCCTAAGAAAGCTATCGATATCCTTCTTGTGGCATATTTTTTTGCTAATTATTTGCTCTCAATCCCCCGAATATAAATTTTTTTGCTCCACTCATTTTCGAGAAGCGATGACCGCGCTGGAACAACGTTAATCTAGCGTAGCCACGTGTCGCGTCTTTGTGCCTAACACAGCTATTGATATCCTTCTTGTGGCATATTTTTTTGCTAATTATTTGCTCTCAATCCCCCGAATATAAATTTTTTTGCTCCACTCATTTTCGAGAAGCGATGACCGCGCTGGAACAACGTTAATCTAGCGTAGCCACGTGTCGCGTCTTTGTGCCTAACACAGCTATTGATATCCTTCTTGCGGCATAATTTTTTGCTAATTATTTGCTCTTAATCCACTGAATATAAATTTTTTTGCCCCAGCCGTTTTCGAAAAACTGAGGCTGCTCTAGCTTAATATTAAGCTAACGTAGCCACAAGCTGCATCACAGTACGTAACAAAGATATCGAAGCCGTTTTTGCGGCATATTTTTTTGCTAATTATTTGCTCTCAATCCCCCGAATATAATTTTTTTTGCTCCACTCATTTTCGAGAAGCGATGACCGCGCTGGAACAACGTTAATCTAGCGTAGCCACGTGTCGCGTCTTTGTGCCTAACACAGCTATTGATATCCTTCTTGCGGCATAATTTTTTGCTAATTATTTGCTCTTAATCCACTGAATATAAATTTTTTTGCCCCAGCCGTTTTCGAAAAACTGAGGCTGCTCTAGCTTAATATTAAGCTAACGTAGCCACAAGCTGCATCACAGTACGTAACAAAGATATCGAAGCCGTTTTTGCGGCATATTTTTTTGCTAATTATTTGCTCTCAATCCCCCGAATATAAATTTTTTTGCTCCACTCATTTTCGAGAAGCGATGACCGCGCTGGAACAACGTTAATCTAGCGTAGCCACGTGTCGCGTCTTTGTGCCTAACACAGCTATTGATATCCTTCTTGCGGCATAATTTTTTGCTAATTATTTGCTCTTAATCCACTGAATATAAATTTTTTTGCCCCAGCCGTTTTCGAAAAACTGAGGCTGCTCTAGCTTAATATTAAGCTAACGTAGCCACAAGCTGCATCACAGTACGTAACAAAGATATCGAAGCCGTTTTTGCGGCATATTTTTTTGCTAATTATTTGCTCTCAATCCCCCGAATATAAATTTTTTTGCTCCACTCATTTTCGAGAAGCGATGACCGCGCTGGAACAACGTTAATCTAGCGTAGCCACGTGTCGCGTCTTTGTGCCTAACACAGCTATTGATATCCTTCTTGCGGCATAATTTTTTGCTAATTATTTGCTCTTAATCCACTGAATATAAATTTTTTTGCCCCAGCCGTTTTCGAAAAACTGAGGCTGCTCTAGCTTAATATTAAGCTAACGTAGCCACAAGCTGCATCACAGTACGTAACAAAGATATCGAAGCCCTTTTTGCGGCATATTTTTTTGCTAATTATTTGCTCTTAATCCACTGAATATAAATTTTTTTGCCCCAGCCGTTTTCGAAAAACTGAGGCTGCTCTAGCTTAATATTAAGCTAACGTAGCCACAAGCTGCATCACAGTACGAAACAAAGATATCGAAGCCGTTCTTGCGGCATATTTTTTTGCTAATTATTTGCTCTCAATCCCCCGAATATAAATTTTTTTGCTCCACTCATTTTCGAGAAGCCATGATCGCGCTGGAACAACGTTAATCTAGCATAGCCACGTGTCGCGTCTATGTGCCTAAGAAAGCTATCGATATCCTTCTTGTGGCATATTTTTTTGCTAATTATTTGCTCTCAATCCCCCGAATATAAATTTTTTTGCTCCACTCATTTTCGAGAAGCGATGACCGCGCTGGAACAACGTTAATCTAGCGTAGCCACGTGTCGCGTCTTTGTGCCTAACACAGCTATTGATATCCTTCTTGTGGCATATTTTTTTGCTAATTATTTGCTCTCAATCCCCCGAATATAAATTTTTTTGCTCCACTCATTTTCGAGAAGCGATGACCGCGCTGGAACAACGTTAATCTAGCGTAGCCACGTGTCGCGTCTTTGTGCCTAACACAGCTATTGATATCCTTCTTGCGGCATAATTTTTTGCTAATTATTTGCTCTTAATCCACTGAATATAAATTTTTTTGCCCCAGCCGTTTTCGAAAAACTGAGGCTGCTCTAGCTTAATATTAAGCTAACGTAGCCACAAGCTGCATCACAGTACGTAACAAAGATATCGAAGCCGTTTTTGCGGCATATTTTTTTGCTAATTATTTGCTCTCAATCCCCCGAATATAAATTTTTTTGCTCCACTCATTTTCGAGAAGCGATGACCGCGCTGGAACAACGTTAATCTAGCGTAGCCACGTGTCGCGTCTTTGTGCCTAACACAGCTATTGATATCCTTCTTGCGGCATAATTTTTTGCTAATTATTTGCTCTTAATCCACTGAATATAAATTTTTTTGCCCCAGCCGTTTTCGAAAAACTGAGGCTGCTCTAGCTTAATATTAAGCTAACGTAGCCACAAGCTGCATCACAGTACGTAACAAAGATATCGAAGCCGTTTTTGCGGCATATTTTTTTGCTAATTATTTGCTCTCAATCCCCCGAATATAAATTTTTTTGCTCCACTCATTTTCGAGAAGCGATGACCGCGCTGGAACAACGTTAATCTAGCGTAGCCACGTGTCGCGTCTTTGTGCCTAACACAGCTATTGATATCCTTCTTGCGGCATAATTTTTTGCTAATTATTTGCTCTTAATCCACTGAATATAAATTTTTTTGCCCCAGCCGTTTTCGAAAAACTGAGGCTGCTCTAGCTTAATATTAAGCTAACGTAGCCACAAGCTGCATCACAGTACGTAACAAAGATATCGAAGCCGTTTTTGCGGCATATTTTTTTGCTAATTATTTGCTCTCAATCCCCCGAATATAAATTTTTTTGCTCCACTCATTTTCGAGAAGCGATGACCGCGCTGGAACAACGTTAATCTAGCGTAGCCACGTGTCGCGTCTTTGTGCCTAACACAGCTATTGATATCCTTCTTGCGGCATAATTTTTTGCTAATTATTTGCTCTTAATCCACTGAATATAAATTTTTTTGCCCCAGCCGTTTTCGAAAAACTGAGGCTGCTCTAGCTTAATCAGTCTGTTTTCAGTCTTCGTGGCGACAGGTTGTTTGTTTTGGCCAGGTGACCGTCGGCACGTGCGTTGAATTTCGTAGCTCGAAGTAACCGAGTCCGTTATTTCAGTGGCACTATTGTCGCAATATATCGCCAGTTTTTGGTTGCATTTAATCGACGATTCTTCAGTTCTATAATCAATAACGTGCTGTGTGTTGTGCTGAGATGGTGGGCTCAAAGAAATGCAAGGGTTGTGGTTCCTCGGTCGCAAATCCTGTCACCTGCCCAGGTTGTGGGGTGACTAGCCATCCAGGTGCTACCTGTCTTGCCCGTACTATGCATCCCTGGCAGGATGGTAGACTTTTAAATTGTCGCCCGGGATCACCAAGACCTAGGACATCACTTTCGGCGACCTCTGGACCCGCACTCCAACCACCTTCAGGCCCAACTGATGATGCCGACTTGCGAATCATGATAAAGTTGGCTATCAAGGAAGAGCTGGCTGTTTTCCGGGATGAGATTCTTGCAGGTTTTCGAATGGACCTCGCTGAAATGAAGTCTGAAATTACTTCGAATAAGGAGAGGATCAGGGTGCTTGAGGAGAAACAATCCTCTTCTGGGCAGTCCTTTGCCCCCTCGGCCCTTGACATATTGGAGCTGGTGCATGACAGGGAGGAGAGGGCCAAAAACGTCATCATTTTTGGCCTCCCTGAGCCGCAGGATCCAACGTCGGAGCTTGCTCGAGCGGCCGATGCGGCAAGTGCAAAGGCCATATTGGAAGAAATAAATCCCCAATATGGCCGTGTCCCGGTCACCCATCGTTTAGGTAAGCCGAGGAATGCTGTCTTAAGACCCCTGTGTGTGCGTGTAGGCTCTGCTGAGGACGTTAAGACTGTCCTCAAACAAAAACACCGCTACAAGGGACCTTTCAAAATAACGGAAGACAGGACGAAAATGGAACGTGAGGCTCTGATGCAACTCAGAACGAAGCTTCGGGAGCATCATGAGCAAGGGGAGTCGCATATGACGATCCGGTATATACGTGGGACTCCAAGGATCGTACCGATTAATCAACGTCATGATTCTACCCAAAAAAACTGAAGCGGAACCCTTTAGTTTATTACCAAAATGTTCGTGGTTTGCGAACTAAATTGGATATTCTCTGTAATTCTGTTCAAGCTTCGGCTGTGTCCTATGATGTTATCGTTTTAGTCGAGACCTGGCTTAATTCCACTATTTCCTCTGTTGAACTTGGGTTAAGTAATTATGCTGTCTTCAGATATGACCGATCCCTTGTAACAAGTCGCAATTCGAGAGGCGGCGGAGTTCTTATCGCCGTCAAGAAATCGTTACCGGTTAGCCCTATTATTATTAGTTGTGCCGAAATCGAACAGCTTTTCGTCAGAGTCCACCTGCATGGTAATAATTACTTAACCCTGGGTGCTTCATACATACCGCCAGCGTCACATTCTACTATTTATGCGAGTCATGTTGAATGCGTAACTGAAGTTTTCCATAAATACAGTGAGGATAGTTTTGCGCTGTTCGGTGATTACAACCTCCCTCATGCAGTCTGGTATAATGACTCGGGCTTAGCGTGTTTTAGGAAACCGGGATTATCTGCAAATGAATCCGAAGCAATAGATCTTCTCCTGGGTTGTGCCGGCTATTGTAACCTAGATCAAGTCAATACTATCTTTAATGATTTCGATGTTATGCTCGACCTTATTTTTGCCTCTAAATCTAACATGGTAGTGGACCGTGTTATTGATGCGTTTATTGAACCTGATGTCTACCATCCACCACTGTATTTAATGTGCAATGATCTGGCTACGACCGTTGACAGTGCGAGTGATAACTTTGTATTTAAAGACTTTAAGAATGGCGACTATCAGGGAATGCTAGGCTATTTTAACTCGGTGGACTGGGACGAGGGAACTGGTAATCCTGATCCTTGTATTGCCCTTGAACGCTTGTATGGTCATATCAATTTTGCAATTAATGCTTTTATTCCGGTAAAGTCTGTTGTGCGCTCTACTTTTCCACGCTGGTTTTCCCCGAGATTGCGGGCTTTGATAAGACTGAAGAAGAGGGCGCACAAAGCATTCAAGCGCTCGAGTGCTCACAGTGATTACCTGAATTTTTCCCATCTCCGTGCACTGTGTAAATCTGCCTTATTGCGTGATCATCGAAGTTATATTGATGGTGTTGAAATGGATGTCACGAACAAAGTCTCGAGTTTCTGGAAGTTTGTAAACACTAAGCGTGGTGGGCATGCTATTCCTGGGAAGGTGCATCTCGATCAGCTGTCTGCGTCCACGCACGGAGCGGTCGCTGACCTCTTTGCCAAGTTTTTTGGCTCTGTTTATGTTTCTCCGTCAGCTGTGGCGCCTGCCGGTATTCCTGCTCTCTCCTCTGGTAATACGGTAAACATTCACGAGTTGACCATTCCTATAGGGGACATTTATTCTAAGCTGGACTCGCTTGATGTTGATAAAGGCCACGGATTGGACTGTATACCGCCGCGGTTGTTAAAGAAATGTAGTTTCATTCTGGCCAGGCCACTTTGGCATATTCTTAATTCGTCCCTCTCCAAGGGTATTTTTCCAACAGCATGGAAATCTAGTATAGTTACCCCGGTATTTAAGGCAGGTGATCATACCGATGTCAGGAATTACAGACCGATTTGTAAATTATCTGTTCTTCCGAAAATGTTTGAGGAACTTGTGACGGAACACCTGACGCCATGTCTATCGAACGTCATATGCGATGAGCAACACGGATTTGTGCCAGGGCGATCGACGGTAACAAATTTGGCAGTATACCACTGTCTCGTTTCTGCGGCACTTAATGATAGATTGCAGGTCGACACGGTCTATACTGATTTCCGTAAAGCCTTCGATACGGTTGACCACGGTATCCTGATTAGGAAGCTAGTACATTTTGGGATCAGCGGGTCGCTCCTGTCATGGATCCAGAGCTATTTAGAGGGCCGTGTACAAGTTGTCAGGGTCGGTGACCAGCTATCGACTCCGGTTAATGTGTGCTCAGGTGTCCCTCAGGGTTCGCATCTTGGTCCCCTTCTATTTCTGCTCTTCATCAATGACCTCAAAGATGCATTCCGGAATAGCAAATTTCTAATGTATGCGGATGATTTAAAGATATTCCGTCCTATACGGTGTGGTCTGGACGTAGTGATGTTGCAGGAGGACCTCGGCAGGTTCGAGCGGTGGTGTGCTGCCAATAAGATGCAGCTTAATACTGCCAAATGTGTTGTTTTGAGGACGCATAGAACTGCAACTCCCTTCCTATCGACGTATACTCTAAGTGATACTAGCCTAACAGTGGTGAGTGAGATAAGGGATCTCGGTGTTACTTTTGGTTCGGGGCTTGATTTCCGTGCTCACTATCGGAATATCGCATCTAAGGCAATGAAAACCTTGGGCTTTATTGCCCGATTTGCGAAGCACTTCAGGCAGATGAAGTCCTTGAAACTGCTTTATGTCGCGCTGGTTCGACCACATTTAGAGTATGCGTCGGTAATTTGGAGTCCAAGGCATATGGTACACGCGGGCTTGCTCGAGAGGGTTCAGCATAAGTTCTGCAGACTAGCTATGAGAGCTATTGGTAGACCCATGCGGTTTTTCGACCATGATTACGGTCCGGCCTTACAGAGGATGGGGCTCACCACGCTTAGTGACCGTCGTGTCTATTCGGACCTCTTGTTTTTCTACAAGCTTCTTCATGGTCAGACTAACTGCCATGAGTTGGTGTCATTGATATGCTTCCATGCCCCGCAACGGGCACTACGTCAGAGGCCCCTCTTCGAGTCGAGGGTTCCGGACTACAGGCATTTTACCGTTGACCCTTTAAACCGTGCTATGGATGAGGTAAACAGTTTCATTGGGGATATCGACATGTTCTCGATCACTCTTGACTCGTTCCGGAGGCAATTGTTTAGTCGATTCCCAGTTTAAATTTAAATTTAAACCAAATCGATTTAATTTAATTTTTATTCTTACGGTATGCTGTACGCTGTCGCTAGTATAGTTGTTGTTGGCGTGCTAACTGCTTTGTTTTTATTAAGTTTTTGTAAAGTTTTATGGTTTTTGTTTTCTCTGTATGTCTTTTATTTGTAATTTTACTTTTTGTATTCTATTTAGGTATCGCACTTATCTGTTTATACGTTTTGTATTCTAAAGGGTTTCCCGTTGATAATAATAATAATAATAATAATTAAGCTAACGTAGCCACAAGCTGCATCACAGTACGTAACAAAGATATCGAAGCCGTTTTTGCGGCATATTTTTTTGCTAATTATTTGCTCTCAATCCCCCGAATATAAATTTTTTTGCTCCACTCATTTTCGAGAAGCGATGACCGCGCTGGAACAACGTTAATCTAGCGTAGCCACGTGTCGCGTCTTTGTGCCTAACACAGCTATTGATATCCTTCTTGCGGCATAATTTTTTGCTAATTATTTGCTCTTAATCCACTGAATATAAATTTTTTTGCCCCAGCCGTTTTCGAAAAACTGAGGCTGCTCTAGCTTAATATTAAGCTAACGTAGCCACAAGCTGCATCACAGTACGTAACAAAGATATCGAAGCCCTTTTTGCGGCATATTTTTTTGCTAATTATTTGCTCTTAATCCACTGAATATAAATTTTTTTGCCCCAGCCGTTTTCGAAAAACTGAGGCTGCTCTAGCTTAATATTAAGCTAACGTAGCCACAAGCTGCATCACAGTACGAAACAAAGATATCGAAGCCGTTCTTGCGGCATATTTTTTTGCTAATTATTTGCTCTCAATCCCCCGAATATAAATTTTTTTGCTCCACTCATTTTCGAGAAGCCATGATCGCGCTGGAACAACGTTAATCTAGCATAGCCACGTGTCGCGTCTATGTGCCTAAGAAAGCTATCGATATCCTTCTTGTGGCATATTTTTTTGCTAATTATTTGCTCTCAATCCCCCGAATATAAATTTTTTTGCTCCACTCATTTTCGAGAAGCGATGACCGCGCTGGAACAACGTTAATCTAGCGTAGCCACGTGTCGCGTCTTTGTGCCTAACACAGCTATTGATATCCTTCTTGCGGCATAATTTTTTGCTAATTATTTGCTCTTAATCCACTGAATATAAATTTTTTTGCCCCAGCCGTTTTCGAAAAACTGAGGCTGCTCTAGCTTAATATTAAGCTAACGTAGCCACAAGCTGCATCACAGTACGTAACAAAGATATCGAAGCCGTTTTTGCGGCATATTTTTTTGCTAATTATTTGCTCTCAATCCCCCGAATATAAATTTTTTTGCTCCACTCATTTTCGAGAAGCGATGACCGCGCTGGAACAACGTTAATCTAGCGTAGCCACGTGTCGCGTCTTTGTGCCTAACACAGCTATTGATATCCTTCTTGCGGCATAATTTTTTGCTAATTATTTGCTCTTAATCCACTGAATATAAATTTTTTTGCCCCAGCCGTTTTCGAAAAACTGAGGCTGCTCTAGCTTAATATTAAGCTAACGTAGCCACAAGCTGCATCACAGTACGTAACAAAGATATCGAAGCCGTTTTTGCGGCATATTTTTTTGCTAATTATTTGCTCTCAATCCCCCGAATATAAATTTTTTTGCTCCACTCATTTTCGAGAAGCGATGACCGCGCTGGAACAACGTTAATCTAGCGTAGCCACGTGTCGCGTCTTTGTGCCTAACACAGCTATTGATATCCTTCTTGCGGCATAATTTTTTGCTAATTATTTGCTCTTAATCCACTGAATATAAATTTTTTTGCCCCAGCCGTTTTCGAAAAACTGAGGCTGCTCTAGCTTAATATTAAGCTAACGTAGCCACAAGCTGCATCACAGTACGTAACAAAGATATCGAAGCCGTTTTTGCGGCATATTTTTTTGCTAATTATTTGCTCTCAATCCCCCGAATATAAATTTTTTTGCTCCACTCATTTTCGAGAAGCGATGACCGCGCTGGAACAACGTTAATCTAGCGTAGCCACGTGTCGCGTCTTTGTGCCTAACACAGCTATTGATATCCTTCTTGCGGCATAATTTTTTGCTAATTATTTGCTCTTAATCCACTGAATATAAATTTTTTTGCCCCAGCCGTTTTCGAAAAACTGAGGCTGCTCTAGCTTAATATTAAGCTAACGTAGCCACAAGCTGCATCACAGTACGTAACAAAGATATCGAAGCCCTTTTTGCGGCATATTTTTTTGCTAATTATTTGCTCTTAATCCACTGAATATAAATTTTTTTGCCCCAGCCGTTTTCGAAAAACTGAGGCTGCTCTAGCTTAATATTAAGCTAACGTAGCCACAAGCTGCATCACAGTACGAAACAAAGATATCGAAGCCGTTCTTGCGGCATATTTTTTTGCTAATTATTTGCTCTCAATCCCCCGAATATAAATTTTTTTGCTCCACTCATTTTCGAGAAGCCATGATCGCGCTGGAACAACGTTAATCTAGCATAGCCACGTGTCGCGTCTATGTGCCTAAGAAAGCTATCGATATCCTTCTTGTGGCATATTTTTTTGCTAATTATTTGCTCTCAATCCCCCGAATATAAATTTTTTTGCTCCACTCATTTTCGAGAAGCGATGACCGCGCTGGAACAACGTTAATCTAGCGTAGCCACGTGTCGCGTCTTTGTGCCTAACACAGCTATTGATATCCTTCTTGCGGCATAATTTTTTGCTAATTATTTGCTCTTAATCCACTAAATATAAATTTTTTTGCCCCAGCCGTTTTCGAAAAACTGAGGCTGCTCTAGCTTAATATTAAGCTAACGTAGCCACAAGCTGCATCACAGTACGTAACAAAGATATCGAAGCCGTTCTTGCGGCATATTTTTTTGCTAATTATTTGCTCTCAATCCCCCGAATATAAATTTTTTTGCTCCACTCATTTTCGAGAAGCGATGACCGCGCTGGAACAACGTTAATCTAGCGTAGCCACGTGTCGCGTCTTTGTGCCTAACACAGCTATTGATATCCTTCTTGCGGCATAATTTTTTGCTAATTATTTGCTCTTAATCCACTGAATATAAATTTTTTTGCCCCAGCCGTTTTCGAAAAACTGAGGCTGCTCTAGCTTAATATTAAGCTAACGTAGCCACAAGCTGCATCACAGTACGTAACAAAGATATCGAAGCCGTTTTTGCGGCATATTTTTTTGCTAATTATTTGCTCTCAATCCCCCGAATATAAATTTTTTTGCTCCACTCATTTTCGAGAAGCGATGACCGCGCTGGAACAACGTTAATCTAGCGTAGCCACGTGTCGCGTCTTTGTGCCTAACACAGCTATTGATATCCTTCTTGCGGCATAATTTTTTGCTAATTATTTGCTCTTAATCCACTGAATATAAATTTTTTTGCCCCAGCCGTTTTCGAAAAACTGAGGCTGCTCTAGCTTAATATTAAGCTAACGTAGCCACAAGCTGCATCACAGTACGTAACAAAGATATCGAAGCCCTTTTTGCGGCATATTTTTTTGCTAATTATTTGCTCTTAATCCACTGAATATAAATTTTTTTGCCCCAGCCGTTTTCGAAAAACTGAGGCTGCTCTAGCTTAATATTAAGCTAACGTAGCCACAAGCTGCATCACAGTACGAAACAAAGATATCGAAGCCGTTCTTGCGGCATATTTTTTTGCTAATTATTTGCTCTCAATCCCCCGAATATAAATTTTTTTGCTCCACTCATTTTCGAGAAGCCATGATCGCGCTGGAACAACGTTAATCTAGCATAGCCACGTGTCGCGTCTATGTGCCTAAGAAAGCTATCGATATCCTTCTTGTGGCATATTTTTTTGCTAATTATTTGCTCTCAATCCCCCGAATATAAATTTTTTTGCTCCACTCATTTTCGAGAAGCGATGACCGCGCTGGAACAACGTTAATCTAGCGTAGCCACGTGTCGCGTCTTTGTGCCTAACACAGCTATTGATATCCTTCTTGCGGCATAATTTTTTGCTAATTATTTGCTCTTAATCCACTGAATATAAATTTTTTTGCCCCAGCCGTTTTCGAAAAACTGAGGCTGCTCTAGCTTAATATTAAGCTAACGTAGCCACAAGCTGCATCACAGTACGTAACAAAGATATCGAAGCCGTTTTTGCGGCATATTTTTTTGCTAATTATTTGCTCTCAATCCCCCGAATATAAATTTTTTTGCTCCACTCATTTTCGAGAAGCGATGACCGCGCTGGAACAACGTTAATCTAGCGTAGCCACGTGTCGCGTCTTTGTGCCTAACACAGCTATTGATATCCTTCTTGCGGCATAATTTTTTGCTAATTATTTGCTCTTAATCCACTGAATATAAATTTTTTTGCCCCAGCCGTTTTCGAAAAACTGAGGCTGCTCTAGCTTAATATTAAGCTAACGTAGCCACAAGCTGCATCACAGTACGTAACAAAGATATCGAAGCCGTTTTTGCGGCATATTTTTTTGCTAATTATTTGCTCTCAATCCCCCGAATATAAATTTTTTTGCTCCACTCATTTTCGAGAAGCGATGACCGCGCTGGAACAACGTTAATCTAGCGTAGCCACGTGTCGCGTCTTTGTGCCTAACACAGCTATTGATATCCTTCTTGCGGCATAATTTTTTGCTAATTATTTGCTCTTAATCCACTGAATATAAATTTTTTTGCCCCAGCCGTTTTCGAAAAACTGAGGCTGCTCTAGCTTAATATTAAGCTAACGTAGCCACAAGCTGCATCACAGTACGTAACAAAGATATCGAAGCCGTTTTTGCGGCATATTTTTTTGCTAATTATTTGCTCTCAATCCCCCGAATATAAATTTTTTTGCTCCACTCATTTTCGAGAAGCGATGACCGCGCTGGAACAACGTTAATCTAGCGTAGCCACGTGTCGCGTCTTTGTGCCTAACACAGCTATTGATATCCTTCTTGCGGCATAATTTTTTGCTAATTATTTGCTCTTAATCCACTGAATATAAATTTTTTTGCCCCAGCCGTTTTCGAAAAACTGAGGCTGCTCTAGCTTAATATTAAGCTAACGTAGCCACAAGCTGCATCACAGTACGTAACAAAGATATCGAAGCCGTTTTTGCGGCATATTTTTTTGCTAATTATTTGCTCTCAATCCCCCGAATATAAATTTTTTTGCTCCACTCATTTTCGAGAAGCGATGACCGCGCTGGAACAACGTTAATCTAGCGTAGCCACGTGTCGCGTCTTTGTGCCTAACACAGCTATTGATATCCTTCTTGCGGCATAATTTTTTGCTAATTATTTGCTCTTAATCCACTGAATATAAATTTTTTTGCCCCAGCCGTTTTCGAAAAACTGAGGCTGCTCTAGCTTAATATTAAGCTAACGTAGCCACAAGCTGCATCACAGTACGTAACAAAGATATCGAAGCCGTTTTTGCGGCATATTTTTTTGCTAATTATTTGCTCTCAATCCCCCGAATATAAATTTTTTTGCTCCACTCATTTTCGAGAAGCGATGACCGCGCTGGAACAACGTTAATCTAGCGTAGCCACGTGTCGCGTCTTTGTGCCTAACACAGCTATTGATATCCTTCTTGCGGCATAATTTTTTGCTAATTATTTGCTCTTAATCCACTGAATATAAATTTTTTTGCCCCAGCCGTTTTCGAAAAACTGAGGCTGCTCTAGCTTAATATTAAGCTAACGTAGCCACAAGCTGCATCACAGTACGTAACAAAGATATCGAAGCCCTTTTTGCGGCATATTTTTTTGCTAATTATTTGCTCTTAATCCACTGAATATAAATTTTTTTGCCCCAGCCGTTTTCGAAAAACTGAGGCTGCTCTAGCTTAATATTAAGCTAACGTAGCCACAAGCTGCATCACAGTACGAAACAAAGATATCGAAGCCGTTCTTGCGGCATATTTTTTTGCTAATTATTTGCTCTCAATCCCCCGAATATAAATTTTTTTGCTCCACTCATTTTCGAGAAGCCATGATCGCGCTGGAACAACGTTAATCTAGCATAGCCACGTGTCGCGTCTATGTGCCTAAGAAAGCTATCGATATCCTTCTTGTGGCATATTTTTTTGCTAATTATTTGCTCTCAATCCCCCGAATATAAATTTTTTTGCTCCACTCATTTTCGAGAAGCGATGACCGCGCTGGAACAACGTTAATCTAGCGTAGCCACGTGTCGCGTCTTTGTGCCTAACACAGCTATTGATATCCTTCTTGTGGCATATTTTTTTGCTAATTATTTGCTCTCAATCCCCCGAATATAAATTTTTTTGCTCCACTCATTTTCGAGAAGCGATGACCGCGCTGGAACAACGTTAATCTAGCGTAGCCACGTGTCGCGTCTTTGTGCCTAACACAGCTATTGATATCCTTCTTGCGGCATAATTTTTTGCTAATTATTTGCTCTTAATCCACTGAATATAAATTTTTTTGCCCCAGCCGTTTTCGAAAAACTGAGGCTGCTCTAGCTTAATATTAAGCTAACGTAGCCACAAGCTGCATCACAGTACGTAACAAAGATATCGAAGCCGTTTTTGCGGCATATTTTTTGCTAATTATTTGCTCTCAATCCCCCGAATATAATTTTTTTTGCTCCACTCATTTTCGAGAAGCGATGACCGCGCTGGAACAACGTTAATCTAGCGTAGCCACGTGTCGCGTCTTTGTGCCTAACACAGCTATTGATATCCTTCTTGCGGCATAATTTTTTGCTAATTATTTGCTCTTAATCCACTGAATATAAATTTTTTTGCCCCAGCCGTTTTCGAAAAACTGAGGCTGCTCTAGCTTAATATTAAGCTAACGTAGCCACAAGCTGCATCACAGTACGTAACAAAGATATCGAAGCCGTTTTTGCGGCATATTTTTTTGCTAATTATTTGCTCTCAATCCCCCGAATATAAATTTTTTTGCTCCACTCATTTTCGAGAAGCGATGACCGCGCTGGAACAACGTTAATCTAGCGTAGCCACGTGTCGCGTCTTTGTGCCTAACACAGCTATTGATATCCTTCTTGCGGCATAATTTTTTGCTAATTATTTGCTCTTAATCCACTGAATATAAATTTTTTTGCCCCAGCCGTTTTCGAAAAACTGAGGCTGCTCTAGCTTAATATTAAGCTAACGTAGCCACAAGCTGCATCACAGTACGTAACAAAGATATCGAAGCCGTTTTTGCGGCATATTTTTTTGCTAATTATTTGCTCTCAATCCCCCGAATATAAATTTTTTTGCTCCACTCATTTTCGAGAAGCGATGACCGCGCTGGAACAACGTTAATCTAGCGTAGCCACGTGTCGCGTCTTTGTGCCTAACACAGCTATTGATATCCTTCTTGCGGCATAATTTTTTGCTAATTATTTGCTCTTAATCCACTGAATATAAATTTTTTTGCCCCAGCCGTTTTCGAAAAACTGAGGCTGCTCTAGCTTAATATTAAGCTAACGTAGCCACAAGCTGCATCACAGTACGTAACAAAGATATCGAAGCCCTTTTTGCGGCATATTTTTTTGCTAATTATTTGCTCTTAATCCACTGAATATAAATTTTTTTGCCCCAGCCGTTTTCGAAAAACTGAGGCTGCTCTAGCTTAATATTAAGCTAACGTAGCCACAAGCTGCATCACAGTACGAAACAAAGATATCGAAGCCGTTCTTGCGGCATATTTTTTTGCTAATTATTTGCTCTCAATCCCCCGAATATAAATTTTTTTGCTCCACTCATTTTCGAGAAGCCATGATCGCGCTGGAACAACGTTAATCTAGCATAGCCACGTGTCGCGTCTATGTGCCTAAGAAAGCTATCGATATCCTTCTTGTGGCATATTTTTTTGCTAATTATTTGCTCTCAATCCCCCGAATATAAATTTTTTTGCTCCACTCATTTTCGAGAAGCGATGACCGCGCTGGAACAACGTTAATCTAGCGTAGCCACGTGTCGCGTCTTTGTGCCTAACACAGCTATTGATATCCTTCTTGTGGCATATTTTTTTGCTAATTATTTGCTCTCAATCCCCCGAATATAAATTTTTTTGCTCCACTCATTTTCGAGAAGCGATGACCGCGCTGGAACAACGTTAATCTAGCGTAGCCACGTGTCGCGTCTTTGTGCCTAACACAGCTATTGATATCCTTCTTGCGGCATAATTTTTTGCTAATTATTTGCTCTTAATCCACTGAATATAAATTTTTTTGCCCCAGCCGTTTTCGAAAAACTGAGGCTGCTCTAGCTTAATATTAAGCTAACGTAGCCACAAGCTGCATCACAGTACGTAACAAAGATATCGAAGCCGTTTTTGCGGCATATTTTTTTGCTAATTATTTGCTCTCAATCCCCCGAATATAAATTTTTTTGCTCCACTCATTTTCGAGAAGCGATGACCGCGCTGGAACAACGTTAATCTAGCGTAGCCACGTGTCGCGTCTTTGTGCCTAACACAGCTATTGATATCCTTCTTGCGGCATAATTTTTTGCTAATTATTTGCTCTTAATCCACTGAATATAAATTTTTTTGCCCCAGCCGTTTTCGAAAAACTGAGGCTGCTCTAGCTTAATATTAAGCTAACGTAGCCACAAGCTGCATCACAGTACGTAACAAAGATATCGAAGCCGTTTTTGCGGCATATTTTTTTGCTAATTATTTGCTCTCAATCCCCCGAATATAAATTTTTTTGCTCCACTCATTTTCGAGAAGCGATGACCGCGCTGGAACAACGTTAATCTAGCGTAGCCACGTGTCGCGTCTTTGTGCCTAACACAGCTATTGATATCCTTCTTGCGGCATAATTTTTTGCTAATTATTTGCTCTTAATCCACTGAATATAAATTTTTTTGCCCCAGCCGTTTTCGAAAAACTGAGGCTGCTCTAGCTTAATATTAAGCTAACGTAGCCACAAGCTGCATCACAGTACGTAACAAAGATATCGAAGCCGTTTTTGCGGCATATTTTTTTGCTAATTATTTGCTCTCAATCCCCCGAATATAAATTTTTTTGCTCCACTCATTTTCGAGAAGCGATGACCGCGCTGGAACAACGTTAATCTAGCGTAGCCACGTGTCGCGTCTTTGTGCCTAACACAGCTATTGATATCCTTCTTGCGGCATAATTTTTTGCTAATTATTTGCTCTTAATCCACTGAATATAAATTTTTTTGCCCCAGCCGTTTTCGAAAAACTGAGGCTGCTCTAGCTTAATATTAAGCTAACGTAGCCACAAGCTGCATCACAGTACGTAACAAAGATATCGAAGCCCTTTTTGCGGCATATTTTTTTGCTAATTATTTGCTCTTAATCCACTGAATATAAATTTTTTTGCCCCAGCCGTTTTCGAAAAACTGAGGCTGCTCTAGCTTAATATTAAGCTAACGTAGCCACAAGCTGCATCACAGTACGAAACAAAGATATCGAAGCCGTTCTTGCGGCATATTTTTTTGCTAATTATTTGCTCTCAATCCCCCGAATATAAATTTTTTTGCTCCACTCATTTTCGAGAAGCCATGATCGCGCTGGAACAACGTTAATCTAGCATAGCCACGTGTCGCGTCTATGTGCCTAAGAAAGCTATCGATATCCTTCTTGTGGCATATTTTTTTGCTAATTATTTGCTCTCAATCCCCCGAATATAAATTTTTTTGCTCCACTCATTTTCGAGAAGCGATGACCGCGCTGGAACAACGTTAATCTAGCGTAGCCACGTGTCGCGTCTTTGTGCCTAACACAGCTATTGATATCCTTCTTGTGGCATATTTTTTTGCTAATTATTTGCTCTCAATCCCCCGAATATAAATTTTTTTGCTCCACTCATTTTCGAGAAGCGATGACCGCGCTGGAACAACGTTAATCTAGCGTAGCCACGTGTCGCGTCTTTGTGCCTAACACAGCTATTGATATCCTTCTTGCGGCATAATTTTTTGCTAATTATTTGCTCTTAATCCACTGAATATAAATTTTTTTGCCCCAGCCGTTTTCGAAAAACTGAGGCTGCTCTAGCTTAATATTAAGCTAACGTAGCCACAAGCTGCATCACAGTACGTAACAAAGATATCGAAGCCGTTTTTGCGGCATATTTTTTTGCTAATTATTTGCTCTCAATCCCCCGAATATAAATTTTTTTGCTCCACTCATTTTCGAGAAGCGATGACCGCGCTGGAACAACGTTAATCTAGCGTAGCCACGTGTCGCGTCTTTGTGCCTAACACAGCTATTGATATCCTTCTTGCGGCATAATTTTTTGCTAATTATTTGCTCTTAATCCACTGAATATAAATTTTTTTGCCCCAGCCGTTTTCGAAAAACTGAGGCTGCTCTAGCTTAATATTAAGCTAACGTAGCCACAAGCTGCATCACAGTACGTAACAAAGATATCGAAGCCGTTTTTGCGGCATATTTTTTTGCTAATTATTTGCTCTCAATCCCCCGAATATAAATTTTTTTGCTCCACTCATTTTCGAGAAGCGATGACCGCGCTGGAACAACGTTAATCTAGCGTAGCCACGTGTCGCGTCTTTGTGCCTAACACAGCTATTGATATCCTTCTTGCGGCATAATTTTTTGCTAATTATTTGCTCTTAATCCACTGAATATAAATTTTTTTGCCCCAGCCGTTTTCGAAAAACTGAGGCTGCTCTAGCTTAATATTAAGCTAACGTAGCCACAAGCTGCATCACAGTACGTAACAAAGATATCGAAGCCGTTTTTGCGGCATATTTTTTTGCTAATTATTTGCTCTCAATCCCCCGAATATAAATTTTTTTGCTCCACTCATTTTCGAGAAGCGATGACCGCGCTGGAACAACGTTAATCTAGCGTAGCCACGTGTCGCGTCTTTGTGCCTAACACAGCTATTGATATCCTTCTTGCGGCATAATTTTTTGCTAATTATTTGCTCTTAATCCACTGAATATAAATTTTTTTGCCCCAGCCGTTTTCGAAAAACTGAGGCTGCTCTAGCTTAATCAGTCTGTTTTCAGTCTTCGTGGCGACAGGTTGTTTGTTTTGGCCAGGTGACCGTCGGCACGTGCGTTGAATTTCGTAGCTCGAAGTAACCGAGTCCGTTATTTCAGTGGCACTATTGTCGCAATATATCGCCAGTTTTTGGTTGCATTTAATCGACGATTCTTCAGTTCTATAATCAATAACGTGCTGTGTGTTGTGCTGAGATGGTGGGCTCAAAGAAATGCAAGGGTTGTGGTTCCTCGGTCGCAAATCCTGTCACCTGCCCAGGTTGTGGGGTGACTAGCCATCCAGGTGCTACCTGTCTTGCCCGTACTATGCATCCCTGGCAGGATGGTAGACTTTTAAATTGTCGCCCGGGATCACCAAGACCTAGGACATCACTTTCGGCGACCTCTGGACCCGCACTCCAACCACCTTCAGGCCCAACTGATGATGCCGACTTGCGAATCATGATAAAGTTGGCTATCAAGGAAGAGCTGGCTGTTTTCCGGGATGAGATTCTTGCAGGTTTTCGAATGGACCTCGCTGAAATGAAGTCTGAAATTACTTCGAATAAGGAGAGGATCAGGGTGCTTGAGGAGAAACAATCCTCTTCTGGGCAGTCCTTTGCCCCCTCGGCCCTTGACATATTGGAGCTGGTGCATGACAGGGAGGAGAGGGCCAAAAACGTCATCATTTTTGGCCTCCCTGAGCCGCAGGATCCAACGTCGGAGCTTGCTCGAGCGGCCGATGCGGCAAGTGCAAAGGCCATATTGGAAGAAATAAATCCCCAATATGGCCGTGTCCCGGTCACCCATCGTTTAGGTAAGCCGAGGAATGCTGTCTTAAGACCCCTGTGTGTGCGTGTAGGCTCTGCTGAGGACGTTAAGACTGTCCTCAAACAAAAACACCGCTACAAGGGACCTTTCAAAATAACGGAAGACAGGACGAAAATGGAACGTGAGGCTCTGATGCAACTCAGAACGAAGCTTCGGGAGCATCATGAGCAAGGGGAGTCGCATATGACGATCCGGTATATACGTGGGACTCCAAGGATCGTACCGATTAATCAACGTCATGATTCTACCCAAAAAAACTGAAGCGGAACCCTTTAGTTTATTACCAAAATGTTCGTGGTTTGCGAACTAAATTGGATATTCTCTGTAATTCTGTTCAAGCTTCGGCTGTGTCCTATGATGTTATCGTTTTAGTCGAGACCTGGCTTAATTCCACTATTTCCTCTGTTGAACTTGGGTTAAGTAATTATGCTGTCTTCAGATATGACCGATCCCTTGTAACAAGTCGCAATTCGAGAGGCGGCGGAGTTCTTATCGCCGTCAAGAAATCGTTACCGGTTAGCCCTATTATTATTAGTTGTGCCGAAATCGAACAGCTTTTCGTCAGAGTCCACCTGCATGGTAATAATTACTTAACCCTGGGTGCTTCATACATACCGCCAGCGTCACATTCTACTATTTATGCGAGTCATGTTGAATGCGTAACTGAAGTTTTCCATAAATACAGTGAGGATAGTTTTGCGCTGTTCGGTGATTACAACCTCCCTCATGCAGTCTGGTATAATGACTCGGGCTTAGCGTGTTTTAGGAAACCGGGATTATCTGCAAATGAATCCGAAGCAATAGATCTTCTCCTGGGTTGTGCCGGCTATTGTAACCTAGATCAAGTCAATACTATCTTTAATGATTTCGATGTTATGCTCGACCTTATTTTTGCCTCTAAATCTAACATGGTAGTGGACCGTGTTATTGATGCGTTTATTGAACCTGATGTCTACCATCCACCACTGTATTTAATGTGCAATGATCTGGCTACGACCGTTGACAGTGCGAGTGATAACTTTGTATTTAAAGACTTTAAGAATGGCGACTATCAGGGAATGCTAGGCTATTTTAACTCGGTGGACTGGGACGAGGGAACTGGTAATCCTGATCCTTGTATTGCCCTTGAACGCTTGTATGGTCATATCAATTTTGCAATTAATGCTTTTATTCCGGTAAAGTCTGTTGTGCGCTCTACTTTTCCACGCTGGTTTTCCCCGAGATTGCGGGCTTTGATAAGACTGAAGAAGAGGGCGCACAAAGCATTCAAGCGCTCGAGTGCTCACAGTGATTACCTGAATTTTTCCCATCTCCGTGCACTGTGTAAATCTGCCTTATTGCGTGATCATCGAAGTTATATTGATGGTGTTGAAATGGATGTCACGAACAAAGTCTCGAGTTTCTGGAAGTTTGTAAACACTAAGCGTGGTGGGCATGCTATTCCTGGGAAGGTGCATCTCGATCAGCTGTCTGCGTCCACGCACGGAGCGGTCGCTGACCTCTTTGCCAAGTTTTTTGGCTCTGTTTATGTTTCTCCGTCAGCTGTGGCGCCTGCCGGTATTCCTGCTCTCTCCTCTGGTAATACGGTAAACATTCACGAGTTGACCATTCCTATAGGGGACATTTATTCTAAGCTGGACTCGCTTGATGTTGATAAAGGCCACGGATTGGACTGTATACCGCCGCGGTTGTTAAAGAAATGTAGTTTCATTCTGGCCAGGCCACTTTGGCATATTCTTAATTCGTCCCTCTCCAAGGGTATTTTTCCAACAGCATGGAAATCTAGTATAGTTACCCCGGTATTTAAGGCAGGTGATCATACCGATGTCAGGAATTACAGACCGATTTGTAAATTATCTGTTCTTCCGAAAATGTTTGAGGAACTTGTGACGGAACACCTGACGCCATGTCTATCGAACGTCATATGCGATGAGCAACACGGATTTGTGCCAGGGCGATCGACGGTAACAAATTTGGCAGTATACCACTGTCTCGTTTCTGCGGCACTTAATGATAGATTGCAGGTCGACACGGTCTATACTGATTTCCGTAAAGCCTTCGATACGGTTGACCACGGTATCCTGATTAGGAAGCTAGTACATTTTGGGATCAGCGGGTCGCTCCTGTCATGGATCCAGAGCTATTTAGAGGGCCGTGTACAAGTTGTCAGGGTCGGTGACCAGCTATCGACTCCGGTTAATGTGTGCTCAGGTGTCCCTCAGGGTTCGCATCTTGGTCCCCTTCTATTTCTGCTCTTCATCAATGACCTCAAAGATGCATTCCGGAATAGCAAATTTCTAATGTATGCGGATGATTTAAAGATATTCCGTCCTATACGGTGTGGTCTGGACGTAGTGATGTTGCAGGAGGACCTCGGCAGGTTCGAGCGGTGGTGTGCTGCCAATAAGATGCAGCTTAATACTGCCAAATGTGTTGTTTTGAGGACGCATAGAACTGCAACTCCCTTCCTATCGACGTATACTCTAAGTGATACTAGCCTAACAGTGGTGAGTGAGATAAGGGATCTCGGTGTTACTTTTGGTTCGGGGCTTGATTTCCGTGCTCACTATCGGAATATCGCATCTAAGGCAATGAAAACCTTGGGCTTTATTGCCCGATTTGCGAAGCACTTCAGGCAGATGAAGTCCTTGAAACTGCTTTATGTCGCGCTGGTTCGACCACATTTAGAGTATGCGTCGGTAATTTGGAGTCCAAGGCATATGGTACACGCGGGCTTGCTCGAGAGGGTTCAGCATAAGTTCTGCAGACTAGCTATGAGAGCTATTGGTAGACCCATGCGGTTTTTCGACCATGATTACGGTCCGGCCTTACAGAGGATGGGGCTCACCACGCTTAGTGACCGTCGTGTCTATTCGGACCTCTTTTTTCTACAAGCTTCTTCATGGTCAGACTAACTGCCATGAGTTGGTGTCATTGATATGCTTCCATGCCCCGCAACGGGCACTACGTCAGAGGCCCCTCTTCGAGTCGAGGGTTCCGGACTACAGGCATTTTACCGTTGACCCTTTAAACCGTGCTATGGATGAGGTAAACAGTTTCATTGGGGATATCGACATGTTCTCGATCACTCTTGACTCGTTCCGGAGGCAATTGTTTAGTCGATTCCCAGTTTAAATTTAAATTTAAACCAAATCGATTTAATTTAATTTTTATTCTTACGGTATGCTGTACGCTGTCGCTAGTATAGTTGTTGTTGGCGTGCTAACTGCTTTGTTTTTATTAAGTTTTTGTAAAGTTTTATGGTTTTTGTTTTCTCTGTATGTCTTTTATTTGTAATTTTACTTTTTGTATTCTATTTAGGTATCGCACTTATCTGTTTATACGTTTTGTATTCTAAAGGGTTTCCCGTTGATAATAATAATAATAATAATAATTAAGCTAACGTAGCCACAAGCTGCATCACAGTACGTAACAAAGATATCGAAGCCGTTTTTGCGGCATATTTTTTTGCTAATTATTTGCTCTCAATCCCCCGAATATAAATTTTTTTGCTCCACTCATTTTCGAGAAGCGATGACCGCGCTGGAACAACGTTAATCTAGCGTAGCCACGTGTCGCGTCTTTGTGCCTAACACAGCTATTGATATCCTTCTTGCGGCATAATTTTTTGCTAATTATTTGCTCTTAATCCACTGAATATAAATTTTTTTGCCCCAGCCGTTTTCGAAAAACTGAGGCTGCTCTAGCTTAATATTAAGCTAACGTAGCCACAAGCTGCATCACAGTACATAACAAAGATATCGAAGCCCTTTTTGCGGCATATTTTTTTGCTAATTATTTGCTCTTAATCCACTGAATATAAATTTTTTTGCCCCAGCCGTTTTCGAAAAACTGAGGCTGCTCTAGCTTAATATTAAGCTAACGTAGCCACAAGCTGCATCACAGTACGAAACAAAGATATCGAAGCCGTTCTTGCGGCATATTTTTTTGCTAATTATTTGCTCTCAATCCCCCGAATATAAATTTTTTTGCTCCACTCATTTTCGAGAAGCCATGATCGCGCTGGAACAACGTTAATCTAGCATAGCCACGTGTCGCGTCTATGTGCCTAAGAAAGCTATCGATATCCTTCTTGTGGCATATTTTTTTGCTAATTATTTGCTCTCAATCCCCCGAATATAAATTTTTTTGCTCCACTCATTTTCGAGAAGCGATGACCGCGCTGGAACAACGTTAATCTAGCGTAGCCACGTGTCGCGTCTTTGTGCCTAACACAGCTATTGATATCCTTCTTGCGGCATAATTTTTTGCTAATTATTTGCTCTTAATCCACTGAATATAAATTTTTTTGCCCCAGCCGTTTTCGAAAAACTGAGGCTGCTCTAGCTTAATATTAAGCTAACGTAGCCACAAGCTGCATCACAGTACGTAACAAAGATATCGAAGCCGTTCTTGCGGCATATTTTTTTGCTAATTATTTGCTCTCAATCCCCCGAATATAAATTTTTTTGCTCCACTCATTTTCGAGAAGCCATGATCGCGCTGGAACAACGTTAATCTAGCATAGCCACGTGTCGCGTCTATGTGCCTAAGAAAGCTATCGATATCCTTCTTGTGGCATATTTTTTTGCTAATTATTTGCTCTCAATCCCCCGAATATAAATTTTTTTGCTCCACTCATTTTCGAGAAGCGATGACCGCGCTGGAACAACGTTAATCTAGCGTAGCCACGTGTCGCGTCTTTGTGCCTAACACAGCTATTGATATCCTTCTTGTGGCATATTTTTTTGCTAATTATTTGCTCTCAATCCCCCGAATATAAATTTTTTTGCTCCACACATTTTCGAGAAGCGATGACCGCGCTGGAACAACGTTAATCTAGCGTAGCCACGTGTCGCGTCTTTGTGCCTAACACAGCTATTGATATCCTTCTTGCGGCATAATTTTTTGCTAATTATTTGCTCTTAATCCACTGAATATAAATTTTTTTGCCCCAGCCGTTTTCGAAAAACTGAGGCTGCTCTAGCTTAATATTAAGCTAACGTAGCCACAAGCTGCATCACAGTACGTAACAAAGATATCGAAGCCGTTTTTGCGGCATATTTTTTTGCTAATTATTTGCTCTTAATCCACTGAATATAAATTTTTTTGCCCCAGCCGTTTTCGAAAAACTGAGGCTGCTCTAGCTTAATATTAAGCTAACGTAGCCACAAGCTGCATCACAGTACGTAACAAAGATATCGAAGCCGTTCTTGCGGCATATTTTTTTGCTAATTATTTGCTCTCAATCCCCCGAATATAAATTTTTTTGCTCCACTCATTTTCGAGAAGCGATGACCGCGCTGGAACAACGTTAATCTAGCATAGCCACGTGTCGCGTCTATGTGCCTAAGAAAGCTATCGATATCCTTCTTGTGGCATATTTTTTTGCTAATTATTTGCTCTTAATCCACTGAATATAAATTTTTTTGCCCCAGCCGTTTTCGAAAAACTGAGGCTGCTCTAGCTTAATATTAAGCTAACGTAGCCACAAGCTGCATCACAGTACGAAACAAAGATATCGAAGCCGTTCTTGCGGCATATTTTTTTGCTAATTATTTGCCCTCAATCCCCCGAATATAAATTTTTTTGCTCCACTCATTTTCGAGAAGCGATGACCGCGCTGGAACAACGTTAATCTAGCATAGCCACGTGTCGCGTCTTTGTGCCTAAGAAAGCTATCGATATCCTTCTTGCGGCATATTTTTTTGTTAATTATTTGCTCTTAATCCACTGAATATAAATTTTTTTGCCCCAGCCGTTTTCGAAAAACTGAGGCTGCTCTAGCTCAATATTAAGCTAACGTAGCCACAAGCTGCATCACAGTACGTAACAAAGATATCGAAGCCGTTTTTGCGGCATATTTTTTTGCTAATTATTTGCTCTCAATCCCCCCAATATAAATTTTTTTGCTCCACTCATTTTCGAGAAGCGATGACCGCGCTGGAACAACGTTAATCTAGCATAGCCACGTGTCGCGTCTTTGTGCCTAAGAAAGCTATCGATATCCTTCTTGCGGCATATTTTTTTGCTAATTATTTGCTCTTAATCCACTGAATATAAATTTTTTTGCCCCAGCCGTTTTCGAAAAACTGAGGCTGCTCTAGCTCAATATTAAGCTAACGTAGCCACAAGCTGCATCACAGTACGTAACAAAGATATCGAAGCCGTTTTTGCGGCATATTTTTTCTAATTATTTGCTCTCAATCCCCCGAATATAAATTTTTTTGCTCCACTCATTTTCGAGAAGCGATGACCGCGCTGGAACAACGTTAATCTAGCATAGCCACGTGTCGCGTCTTTGTGCCTAAGAAAGCTATCGATATCCTTCTTGCGGCATAATTTTTTGCTAATTATTTGCTCTTAATCCACTGAATATAAATTTTTTTGCCCCAGCCGTTTTCGAAAAACTGAGGCTGCTCTAGCTTAATATTAAGCTAACGTAGCCACAAGCTGCATCACAGTACATAACAAAGATATCGAAGCCCTTTTTGCGGCATATTTTTTTGCTAATTATTTGCTCTTAATCCACTGAATATAAATTTTTTTGCCCCAGCCGTTTTCGAAAAACTGAGGCTGCTCTAGCTTAATATTAAGCTAACGTAGCCACAAGCTGCATCACAGTACGAAACAAAGATATCGAAGCCGTTCTTGCGGCATATTTTTTTGCTAATTATTTGCTCTCAATCCCCCGAATATAAATTTTTTTGCTCCACTCATTTTCGAGAAGCCATGATCGCGCTGGAACAACGTTAATCTAGCATAGCCACGTGTCGCGTCTATGTGCCTAAGAAAGCTATCGATATCCTTCTTGTGGCATATTTTTTTTGCTAATTATTTGCTCTCAATCCCCCGAATATAAATTTTTTTGCTCCACTCATTTTCGAGAAGCGATGACCGCGCTGGAACAACGTTAATCTAGCGTAGCCACGTGTCGCGTCTTTGTGCCTAACACAGCTATTGATATCCTTCTTGCGGCATAATTTTTTGCTAATTATTTGCTCTTAATCCACTGAATATAAATTTTTTTGCCCCAGCCGTTTTCGAAAAACTGAGGCTGCTCTAGCTTAATATTAAGCTAACGTAGCCACAAGCTGCATCACAGTACGTAACAAAGATATCGAAGCCGTTCTTGCGGCATATTTTTTTGCTAATTATTTGCTCTCAATCCCCCGAATATAAATTTTTTTGCTCCACTCATTTTCGAGAAGCCATGATCGCGCTGGAACAACGTTAATCTAGCATAGCCACGTGTCGCGTCTATGTGCCTAAGAAAGCTATCGATATCCTTCTTGTGGCATATTTTTTTGCTAATTATTTGCTCTCAATCCCCCGAATATAAATTTTTTTGCTCCACTCATTTTCGAGAAGCGATGACCGCGCTGGAACAACGTTAATCTAGCGTAGCCACGTGTCGCGTCTTTGTGCCTAACACAGCTATTGATATCCTTCTTGTGGCATATTTTTTTGCTAATTATTTGCTCTCAATCCCCCGAATATAAATTTTTTTGCTCCACTCATTTTCGAGAAGCGATGACCGCGCTGGAACAACGTTAATCTAGCGTAGCCACGTGTCGCGTCTTTGTGCCTAACACAGCTATTGATATCCTTCTTGCGGCATAATTTTTTGCTAATTATTTGCTCTTAATCCACTGAATATAAATTTTTTTGCCCCAGCCGTTTTCGAAAAACTGAGGCTGCTCTAGCTTAATATTAAGCTAACGTAGCCACAAGCTGCATCACAGTACGTAACAAAGATATCGAAGCCGTTTTTGCGGCATATTTTTTTGCTAATTATTTGCTCTTAATCCACTGAATATAAATTTTTTTGCCCCAGCCGTTTTCGAAAAACTGAGGCTGCTCTAGCTTAATATTAAGCTAACGTAGCCACAAGCTGCATCACAGTACGTAACAAAGATATCGAAGCCGTTCTTGCGGCATATTTTTTTGCTAATTATTTGCTCTCAATCCCCCGAATATAAATTTTTTTGCTCCACTCATTTTCGAGAAGCGATGACCGCGCTGGAACAACGTTAATCTAGCATAGCCACGTGTCGCGTCTATGTGCCTAAGAAAGCTATCGATATCCTTCTTGTGGCATATTTTTTTGCTAATTATTTGCTCTTAATCCACTGAATATAAATTTTTTTGCCCCAGCCGTTTTCGAAAAACTGAGGCTGCTCTAGCTTAATATTAAGCTAACGTAGCCACAAGCTGCATCACAGTACGAAACAAAGATATCGAAGCCGTTCTTGCGGCATATTTTTTTGCTAATTATTTGCCCTCAATCCCCCGAATATAAATTTTTTTGCTCCACTCATTTTCGAGAAGCGATGACCGCGCTGGAACAACGTTAATCTAGCATAGCCACGTGTCGCGTCTTTGTGCCTAAGAAAGCTATCGATATCCTTCTTGCGGCATATTTTTTTGTTAATTATTTGCTCTTAATCCACTGAATATAAATTTTTTTGCCCCAGCCGTTTTCGAAAAACTGAGGCTGCTCTAGCTCAATATTAAGCTAACGTAGCCACAAGCTGCATCACAGTACGTAACAAAGATATCGAAGCCGTTTTTGCGGCATATTTTTTCTAATTATTTGCTCTCAATCCCCCGAATATAAATTTTTTTGCTCCACTCATTTTCGAGAAGCGATGACCGCGCTGGAACAACGTTAATCTAGCATAGCCACGTGTCGCGTCTTTGTGCCTAAGAAAGCTATCGATATCCTTCTTGCGGCATAATTTTTTGCTAATTATTTGCTCTTAATCCACTGAATATAAATTTTTTTGCCCCAGCCGTTTTCGAAAAACTGAGGCTGCTCTAGCTTAATATTAAGCTAACGTAGCCACAAGCTGCATCACAGTACGTAACAAAGATATCGAAGCCGTTTTTGCGGCATATTTTTTTGCTAATTATTTGCTCTTAATCCACTGAATATAAATTTTTTTGCCCCAGCCGTTTTCGAAAAACTGAGGCTGCTCTAGCTTAATATTAAGCTAACGTAGCCACAAGCTGCATCACAGTACGTAACAAAGATATCGAAGCCGTTCTTGCGGCATATTTTTTTGCTAATTATTTGCTCTCAATCCCCCGAATATAAATTTTTTTGCTCCACTCATTTTCGAGAAGCGATGACCGCGCTGGAACAACGTTAATCTAGCATAGCCACGTGTCGCGTCTATGTGCCTAACACAGCTATCGATATCCTTCTTGCGGCATATTTTTTTGCTAATTATTTGCTCTTAATCCACTGAATATAAATTTTTTTGCCCCAGCCGTTTTCGAAAAACTGAGGCTGCTCTAGCTTAATATTAAGCTAACGTAGCCACAAGCTGCATCACAGTACGTAACAAAGATATCGAAGCCGTTTTTGCGGCATATTTTTTTGCTAATTATTTGCTCTCAATCCCCCCAATATAAATTTTTTTGCTCCACTCATTTTCGAGAAGCGATGACCGCGCTGGAACAACGTTAATCTAGCATAGCCACGTGTCGCGTCTTTGTGCCTAAGAAAGCTATCGATATCCTTCTTGCGGCATATTTTTTTGCTAATTATTTGCTCTTAATCCACTGAATATAAATTTTTTTGCCCCAGCCGTTTTCGAAAAACTGAGGCTGCTCTAGCTCAATATTAAGCTAACGTAGCCACAAGCTGCATCACAGTACGTAACAAAGATATCGAAGCCGTTTTTGCGGCATATTTTTTCTAATTATTTGCTCTCAATCCCCCGAATATAAATTTTTTTGCTCCACTCATTTTCGAGAAGCGATGACCGCGCTGGAACAACGTTAATCTAGCATAGCCACGTGTCGCGTCTATGTGCCTAACACAGCTATCGATATCCTTCTTGCGGCATATTTTTTTGCTAATTATTTGCTCTTAATCCACTGAATATAAATTTTTTTGCCCCAGCCGTTTTCGAAAAACTGAGGCTGCTCTAGCTCAATATTAAGCTAACGTAGCCACAAGCTGCATCACAGTACGTAACAAAGATATCGAAGCCGTTTTTGCGGCATATTTTTTCTAATTATTTGCTCTCAATCCCCCGAATATAAATTTTTTTGCTCCACTCATTTTCGAGAAGCGATGACCGCGCTGGAACAACGTTAATCTAGCATAGCCACGTGTCGCGTCTTTGTGCCTAAGAAAGCTATCGATATCCTTCTTGCGGCATAATTTTTTGCTAATTATTTGCTCTTAATCCACTGAATATAAATTTTTTTGCCCCAGCCGTTTTCGAAAAACTGAGGCTGCTCTAGCTTAATATTAAGCTAACGTAGCCACAAGCTGCATCACAGTACGTAACAAAGATATCGAAGCCGTTTTTGCGGCATATTTTTTTGCTAATTATTTGCTCTCAATCCCCCGAATATAAATTTTTTTGCTCCACTCATTTTCGAGAAGCGATGACCGCGCTGGAACAACGTTAATCTAGCATAGCCACGTGTCGCGTCTATGTGCCTAAGAAAGCTATCGATATCCTTCTTGTGGCATATTTTTTTGCTAATTATTTGCTCTCAATCCCCGGAATATAAATTTTTTTGCTCCACTCATTTTCGAGAAGCGATGACCGCGCTGGAACAACGTTAATCTAGCATAGCCACGTGTCGCGTCTATGTGTCTAAGAAAGCTATCGATATCCTTCTTGTGGCATATTTTTTTGCTAATTATTTGCTCTCAATCCCCCGAATATAAATTTTTTTGCTCCACTCATTTTCGAGGAGCGATGACCGCGCTGGAACAACGTTAATCTAGCATAGCCACGTGTCGCGTCTTTGTGCCTAAGAAAGCTATCGATATCCTTCTTGCGGCATATTTTTTGCTAATTATTTGCTCTTAATCCACTGAATATAAATTTTTTTGCCCCAGCCGTTTTCGAAAAACTGAGGCTGCTCTAGCTCAATATTAAGCTAACGTAGCCACAAGCTGCATCACAGTACGTAACAAAGATATCGATATCCTTCTTGCGGCATATTTTTTTGCTAATTATTTGCTCTCAATCCCCCGAATATAAATTTTTTTGCTCCACTCATTTTCGAGAAGCGATGACCGCGCTGGAGCAGCGTTAATCTAGCCTAGCCTAAAGGGTGTAGAATGCTGGTTATAGGTAAGTGCAGAAAAAGAATGAAAGATTTTGTATCATTTTATTTTATAATTTGATATCTTTTATGTACATCAGTAATCGTGGCACGATTTTGTAGTTTGCTTTTCGATTTGCGCTTTGATTTTTCAGGTCATCGAATTCTATCCAGTTTGTTTGGGGATCGCCCTTTCGATATATAACGGCTGTGTAATGACCTGTTACTGTTTGTAGCGTCTCTTCCGCGTGCCTTGTCGGCAGGCCACTCTTTCCGTGATAGATAACACAGCCTACCAATTTTAGGTCTTCAGTTTGGCATAACGGGTTGGTAATTTTTGTATGCATTTCCTGTAAACTTATACAGTAATTTTCTTCTGTTTCATTAAATATTTGAAATAATACAATATCACCTAAAAATGAAAATGTCTGATTAATTATGTTAGAAAAGCATTTTCAAATTCTTTAAAACTCAAGAGAAATTGCAATAAAACCATGTTAATAATTTACTTATAAAACGTGTTATTTACCGATTGCTATTAATTTATTCTGTACGGCACCGGGACTGTTGCATTTTGGACACGTACTATTCGGTACCGTACAGAAATCTAGAATAAAGCTTTCGCTTTTCGATTCCTTCAGCTGCCTGTCTTCTATCTGAAGTCCGATAAGGTGTTTAACATTGCTATAGTCGCATATTGGGCATACTGATTTTTCCGTTATACTTGGTATTTCTTTAAATAATTTCTGCGCCAGCCATCCAACGTTTGCATTACAATTAATGCATTGCAATTTTTCCATTAACGCCGACTGTTGCATTGGGAATATATTTACCAGCAATTCTGCATGCATAGTGTAAGTATAATTCCTCACGCCTTTAACCAGAGTATCTTCAACCATTTTGGTGAATAATGTATGTATGGATTTCATCTGATATATGAAATATAAGAAATAAATATATATAATGATATTTTGATGCATCTACTAATAAAATGTATTGTAATCATTTGGGGTAAAAACAATATTTTTATATGAAGGGATGAGAAGAAAACACAGTATTTCTATAGGTACAATTAATAACAGTTTAGAGTACTTGCAAAACAAAATTTATAAGAGTTTTCATTCGTTATATAATATGTACATCAACTATGTGTAATTAAAATTATGAACTTACTTTGTTTCTTATATGTACAAAATCAATTGCTGCCAACAATGCCAAATATAAGATACTATCGAAGGCACACGTATTCCTCAATGAAATTGTTTTATTCTTAATTGTTACGGGTGCCAATTGAGGACTGTTGCCGTTTTTGATTATGGGTATGGCCCGATTTCTCTCCCACTGTAATGTGTCTTTAATGTTATGTTTTCTGCCTCCTAAATATTTCGCTGTTGGTCTATATGTTTTTTTCGTTCTGGGTGTATTCTCCTTGCTTTCTTCATCTAATTGTATGTCTATGTTTTGTACGTTGTCATTTTTGCCGCAATCATTGCATATACGTCTCTCTCCATATCCTTCTTCTTCTCCCTCTAAAGGAGTGGAGCAGGGCTGTCGAACTTCCCCACTCCGCGAGCCACACGTCTTGGGTGCCCGGTCAGTGAGTTCCCCCACTTATCTCTCTCCAGGAGTAGTTCGAGACCAATGCTCATTGTCAGTGAACCGATCCCCTCCCACCACGAGCCCACGGGCTTGTGCGGTTCCTGGACGAGAAACACATCAGAATGAAGTAGGTATGGAGGGGGTCGTTCTCCTACGGCTCTCCTGAACGGGCGAAGAGGAGAAAGAGCCACTGTGGCTCGCGAGCCGCCTGTTCGACACCCCTGGAGTGGAGCCAGGGGGGCCAAGCTTCCCTCTTACGAAAGGTGAAGCAGAGTTTGTAGCGCCTCCTACCGATAAGGCGCTAACTAAACTGTGAATGTGTGAATTGGTGTGAATCGGGACGTATGTGTATGTGTATACGTGTAATGCACCGCTTACTTTAAAGTATTATGTATATATAAACATGCTTAAGCATGCGTCATCCTCTATTAACCTAGTAGCTAGTAAAAGATGCCGAATGCTTAAGCATTTGCTTAAGAATAAATAGCGACTATGAATACCGGCCTAAAACCTGTCCACGGATCGTCACCCCAGCGACACGTATGCAGCAGATAGAAGGATAAACATTGAAATTGAATATTTCTTCTTTTCATAGGAAAATAAAATATATTCAATTTCTTTGTATATCCTTCTATCTGCTGCATACGCGTCACTGACGCGACGATCCATGGTCAGACGGCCTTAGAAAAGGTAAACCAGGGAAAGTGAGGACGCCATTTGAAGGTTATGCTTGATGCTTCCTCGCGTTGCGCCAAATGTGGCCAAATGGCGCCAAAGTAACATTTCACCAACGTCGAAAGGTTATGTGCGTGCTCACTGATACACCTAGGTATGTGTGTGTGATGTACCTAGCGCCTCCTACCGATAAGGCGCTAACTAAACAGGAACTTCGGCCAATGAATGACGGCTTGGTCCCCCTGAGTGGAGCATTGAATAAAAATATGCACAGGTTTTGCGCATACGTAACATGTATGCGCATCGCCTGGCATATTACCATCTGCACAAGCAGGACAGACTGGCTTCTTATTAGCAGGTTGGAATTCTACTGGACTTCTGTTACTATATGTTGTTTTTGGCCGTTTTATACGCGGATTGCCTTTCCCTCTCCAATTCTCTATTTCTTTCAATGCTTTATTTCTATTTTCGTCTTCTAATAATAGTATTTTATTGTCCCTGTCATGTATGGTTTTCTTATTTAAGTTCGCATTTATTAATAATAGTTTTCCTTTTAAATATTCAATATGATCTGTCACAAACTGATCTACCCTAACTGGAGATGTGTATATTTTCATTAATACAGTTTTAATCTTATTAATCTCCCCTTCCACGGATGCACTGGTTGCAGGAATGCGCCCGTAATTAAATTTTTCGCTAAGTATATTTCCCCATATGGGAAATAATTCTAAATCACTTAGCAATTTTTTTGAAATGATATTTGTATTCAAATTAAATGGGTTTATTTCCGAACCTTCTTGTTCGAAATAAGGTTTCGTGTTTTCCCAAATTTTATTGGCCCATTGCCCCCAAGAATTCAGTGCTGTTGGTGCACTTTCTTCTCTTTCAATGTTGCATTCGGGTTCTTTCTCTTCTTCAACTTGTCCCAGTTCCATTTCGTCATAGCCTAATAAAATATCAAGAGCCACCGAGAATATTATCATAATGTATAAATGTCACTAGGTATGTAATTCTGAACTTGTACTTCGCATAGGTAAAATAAATTTTTTCAAAGAAGATAGATTTCCAGACTTAATATTTCGGATTCACTCGTGTCAAGTTTATTGTATGAGAAAATTTTTCCCAATGAAAATTGTATTATATTTAACCGAAGCGTTTATTAAAAGTTAGTTAAAATATATTAGTTAAACATAGCAAGTTATTTAAAATATGAAATTTCGCACTTACTGGTTACTAATGTGATTAGCCATGTTTTCTTTTTGAGACATTCCGTCTTTTCTCCGTTAGGCAGAAACCCTTCTGTCTCACAATTTTCTAACAACAAGATCGCAACAATGATGTTTTCTGCCTCATTTAAATTTGGTGTCATCAGTAAACGCCCAATGGCTGCCATATATACGCAAACTATTCTCCGATTAATATTTTTGAGCAGCTTCCTATATTAATTTTTGAAATGCGCCACATCCATGCGAATGCGCGTGTTCACAGTTTCCGTATTTTTCATGGCGTCTGCATACTCTTGTATGTTGGAAGAACGAGAGTATGCTCATACCGCAGCATTTAATAATGCTCTCGCTCCATCACAAATAAATTCCTTTGGGAATGGAGCACCGAAACTATGAAAGTCTATCAAAAATTGCATTATGTCCTTGGTTGTGTGCCGCTCTCCTAATCTTTGGGCAACTGTGAATTGGCCTTCCTCACAGTTAACACTGAAATTGGATAAAACAAAAATATTTCTCAGTTCCGCGTCAGCTCTTGACATGATCGGACGTGTTTTCACGAGCGCTACCAGTGTTTACGTTTTGATCGCGTGTTTACGTTTTGAACGCGTGTGCCAATTTCTTCTTAGTGATTCTACAAGGTGTGATTTTCGGCTGTGAGTGATCCTGTGCCTCTTTTCCAGTGGAAGTGTGCATCTCAGTGCACCCTTTCCACGATGGAAATGCACTCTAGTATAAGCACCCAAAGTCCACCTACCTCCAATATCTTAAACCAAAACGACTCTACAAACAAGAGAAATAGCTACGCAGCTGCTGCAGAACGAGATGTATTTCCCAAAAAGGACCAAGCAATTGTAATCGAATCAAAACTGGACATCCCTCTATCGGAATATGCTACTGAAATAGGCAAATTGGTTGGACCAACCAATATTAGATTCGCCTCAAAAATCTCAAATGGAAGAGTATGTATGTTCCTAGCAAGCAAACAACTAGCGGATAACCTTACGGACAAATACAACACCATCAGTATAAAGGAACATTCACTGGAGCTCCGACCACTGATTACTAAACATAAGAGACTCATGTTATCGAATGTTTGCCCTGTTATCCCACACTCTGTTATAGCTGCAGCACTTGAAAATATTGGAGTTAATATGACCTCCAAAATAACATTCCTAAGAGCAGGAATACCTGAGCCTGGGCTTGCCCACATAATCAGTTTCCGAAGGCAGGTATATATACATCCCGATAGTGTTCCAAAAATCCCAGACTCACTACAAATAAACTACGAAGAAACTTCCTACTGGATATACCTTACAACGGACACGCTGACATGCTTTCTATGCAAACAGGCAGGGCACATTGCAAAAAATTGCAAAGCCGTTCCCAAGGCGTCACCAGACACATCCAATGACACAAATTACCCCCAGTCATCGGCAACACCCAAAAATATAAATACATCCTCACTGATCCTCGACTCGCCCGCGAAAAACCAGACGAAGGACTTTCCTGAGCTTCCCCCACCTCAAAGCCAATCTACTGCACCTTTAATTGTGAGAAACAAACGCCCCCTTTCTGACACAGGCTCCTGTTCAACAACTGACAAATCGATCGGAAATGAACTCCCAGTGGACCAAAGCAAGAACACTCCAAATAAAATTGGTGAGGAAGAGAAATCTATGAAACCGTCACAACAGAAAAAGCCAAAGAAAAGCAATTCCATCACCTCTGACAACATTAAGTCCACTGATGAACTCTTGGCCCCGATCAAAGCTCTCCTCGAAAATTCCACCACCAAATACCCACTAAATTACACACAATATAAAAGTTTTTTCGATAGGGCAACTGGAGCTTCAAATCCGGCTATCCTTGCTTCAGAGTACACTGACGACATTGCATCTCTCATCACCATGATGAGAGAACTACATCCCAAACTAACAGACCGATATGCGAAGTACAGAAGTACGAGAATAGCGAACCTACTTGAAAAAACTATTAATGACCTTTCTATTTCCTGCTCTGAGGATGACGCCCATTTACTGTCCGAAGACACAACACCTCAATAACGCATATATCTAGATCTAACAAATGGCTCTGAAAATTATACAATGGAATCTAAACGGGTTTTTCCCCCGCCGTGAAAGTTTGCAACTACTTAATAAAGAAATTAATCCCTCCATAATATGTCTACAAGAAACAAATTTCAAGGATTCCTCCTGTGCTGCGGTCAAAGGATACGATACCGTTTTCAAAAACCGACCAAACACAAACTTCGCCAGTGGGGGAGTTGCAATCTACTTCAAAAAATCTCTTCATCACAACACAATACCACTTATAACCAATTTAGAAGCTGTCGCGGTGTCAGTACTAACTCCAAACAAACTATGCATCTGCAACATCTACATCCCAAACCGCTATGCTTTTAGTCTCTCTGAACTCAAGAAGCTCATTCTCCAACTCCCAAAACCATATATCCTACTAGGAGACTTCAACAGCCACAACCATCTGTGGGGTTCAAAATACACTGATCCAAGAGGAAAGATAATTGAAAAGCTTTTAGATGATCCTGAGGTCGTTCTCCTAAATAACAATCAACCTACTCATTTCAACATCTCCAATGCCTCCTTCAGCTCGATTGACCTCTCCTTTTGCAGTGCTGATATAGCTCACAGGCTGGACTGGGAGGCTCTGGGAGATCTCTACGACAGTGATCACTTCCCTATTAAACTGGAACTCCAAAACCCACACCCTACTCTATACATCTACACTCCGAGATGGAAATTTAAAAAAGCCGATTGGGAGCTTTACCAGGCTACAATAAATACAAAAATTGACCAGCTGAAAACTCCATCAATCGATAATACAAATGACATTGATTGCATTGTCGCAGAATTAGTGGATACCATTGTTGAGGTGGCTGACCTTGCTATACCTAAAACATCCTGCAAATCATCTAAAAAACAAGTCCCTTGGTGGAACCCCGAAGTCGAAGAAGCTATTAAGCAGAAAAAACATGCTTTCAACATATACAAAAAACATAATACGATGGAAAATAGGATTAAATTTAAAAAACTGCGAGCCATTGCAAGGAAAAAGACGAAACAGAGCAGTAGGCACTCGTGGATCACTTATACTTCATCACTAAAACATAATACACCAAGCTGCGATGTATGGAAAAAGATAAACGCAATTGCTGGAAGATCGACAAATACGAGCATTACAGCACTACAAAGAGCTGATGGGTCCATCTCATCTGACTCTACTGAAATTGCCGACGTACTGGCTGATAACTATGCAGCAAATTCCAGTAACGAAAACTATGATGAAAATTTTCTCATCTCGAAACATGACACTGAAAACCTCCTTTTCCCGAGATTCGAAGAAAATAGTAACTCAACCATAAACACTCCTTTTCTATTATCTGAACTTGTGCCAGCACTTAAGCAAACCAAGAACACCAGCCCAGGACCGGATAAAATTCCCAATATTCTCCTTAGAAACCTCCCTAGGAAAGGTTTAGAATACCTGCTTAAGGTATTCAACTACATATGGACTCACAAAGTCTTCCCAAAAAGTTGGAAAGAAGCTCTTATTGTACCAATCCAAAAACCAGGGAAAGACAAATTGAAAGCTAGTAGCTACCGACCCATCGCCTTAACATGTAATATGTGTAAAACCATGGAAAGAATAGTCAACAATAGACTTAAATGGTTTCTGGAAAGCAAAGGATTTTTTGATATCCATCAAAGTGCCTTCAGAAGACACCGATCTACCCTTGACTCCCTGGTCGATCTCGAAACATGCATACATGACGCATTCATCAACGACCAGCACCTACTGGCAGTCTCACTGGACATTGAGAAATGTTACGAAATGGTGTGGAGAAATAGAATCCTCCAAATCCTACTCGAAAATGGGATTGATGGATCCATGCTAAATTTTATCAAAAACTTCCTCTTTGAAAGATTCATCCAGGTCAGAGTCAACGGATACCTATCTAAAAGGGTCAAGCTCGAAAATGGAGTGCCTCAAGGATCTGTTCTGAGTGTCACACTTTTTTTAATATCCTTCAATGATGTTACCAGATGCATTCCCAGGCCTCTAAAAAAGTGTATCTTCGCTGATGACGTTACAATCTACTGCAGTGGGAAAGACTTCATCGTCACACAAGAAGCAGTTCAGGATTGTCTCATTAAACTCCAAGAGTGGGCAGGGAAAACCGGGTTTAAATTTTCCAAAACAAAAACCAAGTGCATAGTTTTTTCAAAAAAGAAATCTTACAACCAGCAACCCACCCTCTATCTGAACAATCATATACTGGAAGTAGTGGACACAATCAAAATCCTAGGTCTTTTATTTGACCAAAAACTCACTTGGATTCCTCACCTCAAGTACTTGAAAACAGAATGTACCAAAAAACTAAACATCATCAAAACTCTTGCCAAAAGAAACTGGGGATCCGACCAAAAACTGCTGTTAAATACCTACAAAGCCATTGTCAGGTCCAAATTGGATTATGGATCTGTGATATATAACTCGGCTAAATCAAGCGCCTTAAACATGATCTCCTCCATTCACAATGCTGGACTAAGAATCGCAATGGGCGCCTTCATCTCTAGCCCAATCAGCAGCATTCTCGCTGAAGCTGGTGAATCGCCACTAGACCACAGGAGAAAACAACTAAGCCTGACCTACGCTACTTCGATAGCTTCAACGCCTCAAAACCCTGCGTACGGAAGTATCTTCCGTGGAAATTATCAAGAGGAATATAAAAAACACCCCAACGCTCCTATGCCCCTATATATTAGATTTAACACTTATCTACATGATTTAAACTGGAAACTCCCCAGGATCGCTTGCAGAAAATTCCACATCTCCCCATTTTGGGAGTTTCCAATACCGACTATCAACACTGATCTTCGCGAACTTCCGAAAAGTTCAACAAATCCTAATAACTTCAAAACAGCCTTAAAAAACATTCTTAACTCCTTTCCAAACCACATCCAAATATATACCGACGGATCAAAATCTAAAACCGGATGTGGATGTTCGGTGGTCACACCAGGAGAAAACTTGCAGTATAAGTTACCAGAGTTTTACAGTATATCCAGATGCGAAACGTACGCTATTTTGCAGGCTTTGAAATTTATAGGAAAGAGTGATGATTCCATGTTTGCCATTCTCACTGACTCTATGTCTGCTATCGAGGGAATAAAAAGCTCCAGCAAAGACGACCACACTATCCAAGAGCTCCAAGAAATCATTTTTAATCTAAAAAACCAGGGCAAACAGATTATTTTAATTTGGATACCATCTCATGTGGGCATTGAAGGAAATGAAAAAGCAGATTCCCTAGCCAAGTCAGCATGCTCACTACCAGCACCTGAAGTATCTGCCCCTGCGCACTATAATGATCTTAAAGCCCCGATTCGTACCGCAGTTAGGGCCCTATGGGATGATGAGTGGAAAACGGGTAGTACCACCAAATTGCACCAAATCAGAAAGGATACTTTCGAAAGAAATGAAATCTCCCTAGAAAATCGGAAAGATCAAGTTACACTCACTCGATTGAGAATCGGACACTCGCACTTGACTCACTCCCATCTTATTACCAAGAACGAACCAGCAGAATGTGATGTATGCAGGGTATCTGTTTCCATCAGGCACGTACTAACGGAATGCGCCAAATATACAATAAAACGAAATCATCATAAAATTGGCACCGATCTAAGACAGATGCTCACCGATCCAGATACTTTCAACAACGTGCTCGCCTTCCTTGAAGACACCGAAATCCGAAAATTGATTTAATGCTGTGCCTACCAGCATCAAAGATTTTTGAATCTCAAGAACTTGCCCTTTTCGATCTTTTCCTTTTCACATATTCACATGACGAATAATTAACCTTATGTATCCATTGTAGTCGCTAATGACCTTAGCAGTAGATGCGACTTAAAACGCTTAATTAATAAAAAAAAAAATATTTCTCATAGTTAACGTTGAAATTACGTAAAGTGAATATATGTCCATTGTTATTACTAAATTTTGTCGATAATATATTTTTCACCTAGAATCTGTATTCATTTTCAAACGAATATTATTTATGTCGTCTAAGAGTTGTGACCAGTAAAATATCACAGTTAATACACTACTTTTATTGTAGACGTTAGGGGCCGTTTTTAATATTGTATCATTATTCAGAACTAAAATGCCATTTAATAGCGAGAAATAAACTCTGAATGAGTAGTAATAAGATGTGCAGTATGCTTTAATTCTATCAGTTGAAGGAAAATGTTTAAATAAGTGCCGTTTTTGGGACAACATTGTAATGCAAAATTCGTGCAGTATCTTGAAGAATACCACTAATTGTAAGAGAACAAAATATGTTATCAAATATTCATGCAAGTCTGAAAAAGTGGCAATATTCGTGTTCGTGGAAAGTAATTTTGACAATATCCTCGCCTTTTTTCGGGAAAGTTATTTCAACACTTTTCGTCTGTTCAATGATACTCTTACAAGTACTGGAAGAATTTTTTCTTTCCAAAGTGTAACTGGGAAGAGGAAATGCTGAGAGATGATTATTAATTAAAGTGATATCGGCGCACTGATTCGGTCACAGAAAAAACAATTATTTTGTTATAAAACAAAATAATAATAATATTCAATAGCTATTTTGCACTAAAAAATTTTTTTCGTATACTTCGACGTTTCGGTCCCCAATTTGGACCTTCTTCAGGAAAGTAAAATTCTTTTGCCTTGCTAATGAAATGTCGCAGCAGTTTAAATAAAGCCAGCGACACGCGAGCCGGTTGGAAGATGACTGAGGTAAACAGCGAACAAGACAAACTGACAACTTGAAGGTGAGACGAACTGTGGCCAACAAAGCTGTTGAAAATACCAACATATGAATACCACACAATATTTAGATTACCATTCTACACTAAAAACCTGTTTCCTCCTATTAAAGATAAAATTCCATTGTTAAAAAATTCCAACATAGTATATTCAATTCCATGTTCGAGTTGCAACCAGGTTTACATCGGACAAACTTCCAGACTGCTTGAGAGACGTATATGTGAACATAAAAGAAATATTTTTTTATCCCCTTCACAACACACGGCATTAACTAAGCATTCCTTAGAGTTTGATCATTGTTTTGATTTTAACAATGCTAAAGTGGTTGATAAAGAAACCAACTTAAATAGGAGGATTATCTTAGAGACACTACATATGATTAAACAACCTAGCGTGAATCTTAGGTATGAAACGCCTAAAATACAAGATTATTACGCAACATTACTGAAGAAGTAATGAATCTATGATGTGGTTCTCTATATAACTTCATATTAGACTCTATCAGTTACATATTCTACACGTGGTATGTAATTTTGAAATTTGCTCGTTGACATCTGTGAGTGTATGCAAAGTTCACCACATGAATAAGAGGTTTGTTTTAGGTTTTTGCCCGGATAATATTGTGACGTCCCTATAATTTTCGCCCAACCCTAACTAGCTTCCTCCTTATATGACCTACCCAAGAACCTACTACTATCTATAAACCACAACTCTTAACCCTTTACGAATCATCAGATCTTGGACGATGTACCTTAGCGGTCCCCATCTCCAGCTGATTCCCCTTCCCCTCTTCGCCTTAGAGGCATGACTCCCTCCTCAATCACGAATTACAAGTCCCTCGCCCCAACCTTCTAAATCAAAACCTCTCCCCCCCCCCCCCTCTCTTCCAATGTAAACCACAAAAGTCCACCCAACGGATTGAGTGCCCCTTTTCGAAATCCCATGGTCTTACAGCCTAATTATAGATCAACCTTTGATTCTTACAAAAAACCCCAGAGCTATTTGGACACATACTTTACGGATGACTCATCACGCATACCGCAAATTCCACGCATACTTTGGGCATGAGTCATCACGCATACCTCAAATTCCCCGCATACCTCACATTCCATCAATTTGTATAAATACCGGTGCCGCGTGGCCCACGGATCACTATTCTTTAGTATCTTCACGCATCATTATTATTCCGTGCTACCGTCAAGTCGCGATCATTACTCTGTTCACCTCAAAACTAAAAGTGGTTTTCTTTATTAGTTGTATTGTTACATTTAAACTCAGTGTACATCAACCAGCGTCTACATCACTGTAAGCGTTTCCATTTCTTCTACTTTATAATATTGTTTATACTTTTGTTTATAACATTTAATTGCTACGTTATTTCTTCGTGTTAATTTCTTTGCTTATCGCTTTATATATATATAGTTTAGTTTGCATTTATATCTTGCTTAGGCTTTAGCCTCATATTATTATATTGCTATCTTTATCATATAATCTCTTATTGTTTAACTCCATTGCTTCGCATCTTTTGCTATTTTGCCTAACGTTAATTATCTATCATTTACCTTTATATAAATGTTATGTGCCTATGCTGAATGTCTAACGCATAATTATAAGGTGTTTATTACTATCTGTTACGTGTTCCAATAAATAACGCCTTCGCTTTTATCTTTAACCGTCAATTCTCGCTATTTCGCCTCGAATACCTGGAACCATTACGCGCAACGACTACAGCTGATCGGTCTCCGCAAGCGCCGGGAGTTCTTGCCCGTGTTTACTAACGTTCTTTCATATAGAGTCCCGTATGGGTATTCCCAAACCTATAGTAAAAACCCTACTATTTACGCCTTTTTCATACGATGCAGTTAGTAAGCCAATTATCGAGCCATAAGTCAAAGCCAGTACTCTCACGTGCGTCACTCGGGTGTACGATCACCATTCAGCCTTCCCTGGTCGATACGAGTCGCGAAGCATAGCCTTCATAAAGAAGCAGGTCTTCTTACGAAGCAAAGTCTTCGAGCTCTCCTAAAGGTCGCGAAGCATAGCCTTCATAAAGAAGCAGGTCTTCTTACGAAGCAGAGTCTTCGAGCTCTCCTACACCTATCCGCAAGTTCAAAACCATAGCCTTCATAAAGAAGCAGGTCTTCTTACGAAGCAAAGTCCGCACGCAACCTCCCTACCCCATATATGTCACGATCCAAGTCCCGCCACCCAGGACGTGACAATATAAATTTGAATTTTTATTTCACGTGATCCAGTCGCTCGAAATTTCAACCGTCAGCAACTTTAAAGACGCCAACTTCACTACGAACAGCAATGGGATCTCCTATATCCCTAGTAATTGCAAACATTGTTATGGAGGAATTGGAGACGATTTCCCTCTCCAAGGTACCATTTAAACTTATTTTCTACAAAAGGTATGTCGATGATATCATTACGTGTCTTAAACTTGATGATTTGCAAACGTTATTGGATACATTCAACAGTTTTCACCCCCGATTGCAGTTCACTCATGAGGTTGAAATAAATTCCTGTCTCAGTTTTCTCGATACTACAGTCATTAGATCTAATTGCAAAATTATTACAAACTGGTATCAAAAGCCGAGTTGGTCTGGGAGGTACATAAATTTTCGTTCTGCTCATCCCATTAATCATAAGATCGGATTAATAAAAGGATTAATAGATCGAGCTATTTTACTTGCTGATCCAGAATTTCGACCGGCTAATTTAATTTTGGTAAAAAGCACACTGAAACGGAATGGATATCCTGTAGATATGATTTCTTCGATCATTAAAGAGCGTATTTTTGAAATTTACCATCCGTTGGTAGTCGAGAAACGAAAAGAAAAAAGAAACATGATAACAGGACCAATTAGCTGGAGAAACACGGTTGTTATGCCGTTTGTTAATAATATTTCAATTGATATTAGAAGAATCTTTAGAAAAGCTGGTATACACACAATATTTAGATTACCATTCTACACTAAAAACCTGTTTCCTCCTATTAAAGATAAAATTCCTTTGTTAAAAAATTCCAACATAGTATATTCAATTCCATGTTTGAGTTGCAACCAGGTTTACATCGGACAAACTTCCAGACTGCTTGAGAGACGTATATGTGAACATAAAAGAAATATTTTTTTATCCCCTTCACAACACACGGCATTAACTAAGCATTCCTTAGAGTTTGATCATTGTTTTGATTTTAACAATGCTAAAGTGGTTGATAAAGAAACCAACTTAAATAGGAGGATTATCTTAGAGACACTACATATGATTAAACAACCTAGCGTGAATCTTAGGTATGAAACGCCTAAAATACAAGATTATTACGCAACATTACTGAGGAAGTAATGAATGTATGATGTGGTTCTCTATATAACTTCATATTAGACTCTATCAGTTACATATTCTACACGTGGTATGTAATTTTGAAATTTGCTCGTTGACATCTGTGAGTGTATGCAAAGTTCACCACATGAATAAGAGGTTTGTTTTAGGTTTTTGCCCGGATAATATAAATTTGAATTTTTGGAATTCATATGTTGGTATTTTCAACGGCTTTGTTGGCCACAGTTCGTCTCACCTTCAAGTTGTCAGTTTGTCTTGTTCGCTGTTTACCTCAGTCATCTTCCAACCGGCTCGCGTGTCGCTGGCTTTATTTAAACTGCTGCGACATTTCATTAGCAAGGCAAAAGAATTTTACTTTCCTGAAGAAGGTCCAAATTCGGGACCGAAACGTCGAAGTATACGAAAAAAATTTTTTAGTGCAAAATAGCTATTGAATATTATTATTATTTTGTTTTATAACAAAATAATTGTTTTTTCTGTGACCGAATCAGTGCGCCGATATCACTTTAATTGAACTAAGCGGTCGAAATTTAATTTTTAAAAGAGAGATGATTATGTTTTCACTGTGTTTTATGTCAAGTTTCTTTTAAAAATGACCGTGCTAATGACGGTAGTATTATATGGTATTGTAAAAGATGCTGCATACAACACAGTAAAAATAAATGCAACTTCCTTTAAGGGGGGAGACCACTGTCAGAAATCTGGAAATTTTTTTTTTTTACATTTTCTGAAAGACGTACGTTTCAAGAATGCTCTCTCCAAATTTTATGAAGAAATTCGCCAAATTGACGGAGATATGGTGTTTTTCGTGAAGCGGTGTCAAACACGCGACTGAGCCACGCGGAACTTGGAACGCGTTTTCCTCAGAATGACATTTTTCAACCGCGTTGACAGTCTACAGAGAAAACTATACGTCCAATTGACATGAGCAAGGACATTTATTGTTCGGAAAACCCGTCGCTATTACGTGACGGTCAGCTTTTTTCAATTTTCGACCTGCTTCTATTTTTTTTAGCAACATTTGTCCAATTTTGTACCCCGAAAACAGGACTTTTTTTTCAGTGGTCCGCCATTTTGTTATTTTTTACAATTTTTACTATTTTTGATCGTCACGTAATAGAGGTAAGCTTCTAGTTTCTAAATATTATTGTTTTTTTGAATTCCGATTAACCATATGGCCTGGGCACTGTCAACGCGACAAGCATGTTTTTGCCGCAGCGCAAATTTTGACGAAGAGTACACAGGAAATGAATTCATGAATTTGATTGAAATTTGTTTTTTTTTACCCTTCAATATGTACATATTAACTATACTAAGCAATAAATTGATTTGCTTACATCGTTTGGTTGAAATAAATTCCCGAAAACACCCTTACATTTCGGACCGAGACAGTGGCCTCCCCCCTTAATACATTTGTGGTGTGCCTATAATTTTATCGTGCTGTATCTAGAATTTTTGTCGTTGATCATAATACTTTACGATTATCGTAATTAACATGGTATTTTTTTTATAAAAAATTTTCTCCTTACACGCACATATCGACACGCGTTACGAAAAGTAGCACGTTTCACTTTTTCTACATGCAGTTGTTCGTAAGAAAAAAATGAAACGTGCTACTCTTCGTAACGCGCATCGATATATTCCTGTATATTTCTAAATTTTATAAAATATTTCTAAAATTCGGAAAACTGTTTATTAATATATACTAATAAGAATTACTGCATTACCTAATTATGTACATAAATATGGATCGTTCTATGTTACTGTGGGCTCTTTTGATGGGCTGCATTTTGAGTCCCGTCGAATCGACGCACACACTTCCACCATATAACGACCATACTTTTTTATACGCATGTAGCTGCTCATTTGTCCAGTAATCCACATAAAACGGATTTTGTCCGATATCGTGGATTTCATTCGCATGTATTGTACATTTCATAATATCCAATACTGCAATTGGATCAGTATGCAAATACTGCGATTTTAAGAGTGTTGACTTTGCAACATGTAGTACATTGTTACTATGTATTAGTGCCGGTTTGGGATCTCCAGTTCTCATTAGGTCTTTGCTACAGGTAGCAGTGTACCGATCAACTGATCCATATTTCTGTATATCTTCGACGACTGCATTTCTTTCATGTCCTCGAAGACAACTAGGTCCGCAACCTGTGCCCGACCCAGGAATAATAATAAATCCAGCCAACACATCTTGGTATGTACTCGTCCTTGACAGTACGCACTCCACACTTGTATTACAGTTACAATATGCTAAATATAGGAAAAATAACAGGATGAGAATTAGAAAATAAAAATAATAATAATAATAATAAAATAAATAAATAATATCTGTTTCGCCAAACGCATATACCCTTTCCGTTCCTTTATGGATAAAAAGATAGGATTAAAATTATGCAAACGTGCGTTTAAAAACTATTCGAACCTCGAATAAATCGTGCATTTTTCTGTTTCTTCTTCTTTTTTATTGTAAAACTTAAGGGGGTAGACACGTCACGTGACACGGGCGATGCACCGCGCTGTAATACCGACAATCTAACCTGAAGCATGGGTTTAGTAGGATACGTTGAACGTCATTATATGAGCGAATTTTGGGCTGGGCCAGGTCTCATTCGAAAGAGGAAGGTTCAATGCAACACGCTCTGGACATCGTTTGAGTCACAAAACTCTTATAGTGACTTAAAAATACTTGGAATCTGCGAGTGTATTTTGTCCATTTTTTCTCTACTTTGGTCACTCATATTATTACATATCAACAAAATGTCGTCGAACCATGGCCAGAGCGTGTTGTACTGAACCTTCCTCTTTCGAATAAGACCTCGCCCACCCCAAAATTCGCTCATATAATGACGTTAAACGTATCCTACTAAACTCATGTTTCAGGTTAGATTGTCGGTATTACAGCGCGGTGCATCGCCCCTGTCACGTGACGTGTCTACCCCCTTAAGGAAAGAAATTGTAAGGAAGGAGACGGGACTGCTTGTAACTCGAAAGGAAACAATAAACACACATACACATACATACTCGTATTTTATCGAGATATTTTTTAACCATTACTTTTATGTCAAATGGAGTTAAAGGATAACCCCATGTAGCCACCGCCAACATTGTATTTACATTAACTTTTTCTTCATCAGTGCTTAAAGTAGTTGGATGTCACACACGCTTGGTACAAGAACGTTTCAAATGGTTTTGAATAGTACCTCTACTTATATTATATTTTTTACTAGCTTGCGGTTGAGACATTCCAGTTCTAACATCAGCTAAAGCTTTATCAAGATCGGAATCTATAAATGCTTTATACTTCCTCTTCCCGGTAGTCGCTGTATAAGTTCTGAGCATTATTGCGATCTAATGTTATTAATAATATAATGTATAACGTGTGACGCCCCAAGATTTTTCGCGCGCGGTTATTTCAACTCATTTATAAATCTATCTACAAATCCGCTCAAATCTTCCCCAAACCTCAATTCTTACCCCTTTACCAACGACCTTGGCCGCCTTGGCGATGTACCTTAGCGGTCCCCATCTCAAGACGGTCAATCATTAAATCTCCTTCCCTTATTCGCCCAACGCGGCACAAATTCCTCTCTTACGTCAAATCTAAACAAGTCCCTCGCCCCACAAATATCTTAAATCGAGACCACGTCTCACACCCTCTCAATGACCAAAGCAGTCAAACCCTCCGACGTCCCTTTCCTATTAAAACACCCAAAATCCATTCGAGGAGTTGAGCAATTCAAAATCCTATGTATAAAAACCCTAGTAGAAAAACTGCGAGTCCCAATATAGATCAACCTTTGCTCCCTGCAAAAACCCCAAAAGTTATCATGACACATGTTTATAATTAGCCCAAGGTGCATACTGCGCACCCCCCTTCATACTGTAAAATATTATATAAGCAGGGCAAAGTCCATACCGCGCGTACACCCCACAACCCCTTGCAAAATCATATAAATACAAGGGCCCGGAGACAGAAGCTCTCTTTCGCCGAAATACCAGGATCGAAGGGACACGCTCTCTTTCGACGAATATCCTTGTTCGAAAGGAAGAAATCCACACGAAACCATTTAAGGTCTCGTCGATCAAAGTATTATTTAAAATAAACTCAATCACCATCAACCATCAAGTATCGTAAGAGATTATAATTACTATTAATACCACGGTATATCACCATCATCTATATCAATTATTCACATTCTTATTGTTTCATATTGTTTCATATTGCAACGCTTATTGCGCTTATATTATCTTGTATTGCTATTCACATTATTTCGTATTGCAAAGCTTATTGCGCTCATATTATCGTGTATTGCTGTTCGCATTGCTTATTAACGCCTATTGCGTAAATCATTCTAGCTTATTAATATATATATCTTGTATTTCATGTTCATATTCATAACTTATAACCATTATATACATGCTATGTTCATCGCCAATCCATTATTATAAAACGTAACTATCTGCACAACGATAGTGCATTATATATTATCAAAACTATAAAGTGAATAAACAGTTTTACTTTAAATCTGTTACGAATTATTTGTGTCAATCCTTCGGCTACGAAGATCCCTAAATCCAAACAGGCTGCCGGAACAGCTGATTACGGGCAACGACCGCAGAAAGCGTCACGGTGTTTACTAAACTTACTTACGCATAGGTTTCGCTTAACCGTATGACTAGTCGAATCTCGCGAAGTATTACATGTGTCTTTTACAATAATGCAGCGGTAAATCCGATTACCTAAGCAAACCAAAACAAGTGCTCTAACGGGTGTCTCCCCAATACAAACCAGTTCATTTAAACCTTCCCTGGTCGATTAGTGTGCAGAATTAAACATTACTCGCCTGACGTTCAAAAAACGGTTTGTGTGCAGAATTAAACATTTCTCGCCTGTCAGTCCCAAATCCGTTAGTGCGTAGAATTTCGCATTTCTCTCCCGCCTTCTACCTAAATCCTCAGTGTGCAGAATTAAACATTACTCGCCTGCCGTTCGAAACGATTAGTGTGCAGAATTTCACATTTCTCGCCTGACGTTCGAAATGGTTAGTGTGCAGAATTGAACATTGCTCGCCTGACTTTCCCTAAATCTTCAGTGTGCAGAATTAAACATTACTCGCCTGCCATTCGAAACGATTAGTGTGCAGAATTTCACATTTCTCGCCTGACGTTCGAAATGGTTAGTGTGCAGAATTGAACATTGCTCGCCTGACCTTCCCTAAATCTTCAATCCCCTGAATCTAACATTCTCCCGGCCGTTCGAGACGATTAGCGTGCAGAATTTCACATTTCTCGCCTGACAATCGAAAAGGCTGGTGTACAGAATTACGTCGTCAAATACCTGATTTCCTCGCCTCCCGGTGCGCTGAACTATAGATTCGCGCCTGGAATTTATGTAAAAACCCCTTTGTCATTTGTCCCATTAAATCCTTAACCCGGGACGTGACAAACGTAACAAAGTTATCTATTTGACAGGCGATTATTGGATATCTAACCGCAAACGACGAAACAATGGAATACCTAAAATTTCGATCTCGAAGGCGACTTTATATGTTCATGCGTATAGGTGCCAATGTAACTCCGGCATGTGCCAATGTTATTCCCTGCTGCCAATGATCCCCAATTTTACGGTATCGAACCTCCTTACATCAGCAGAATTTTCAAAGTCTTTCGATCAATCATGCGAACGTTGTAGATACTGCATTGAGACACTTGGAGTTTATTGTGGAAGGTGTAAATGAAAAATAAATTATCCTACTTCTTGTGCTTCATTTTTATTATATAGTCTCGTTACTTTCTTGCCACACTGTGTTTTACTGCCATTAATTCTTGCACGCTCTCGATCATAATTCATTGCGTTCATGCTTCTATGTATAGCGCTTAATTTGAATAGGAAAACGAAGAAGAGGCGCTGTTATGGAGTCGAGGGCCTCCATCTTGGCGTTAAAATGCGGCAACACTCGTCTGCCTTCTGCACGTTCGTGCTGTCCTAATACCATTGACATCTGCACGATTTATTCGGCATTCCTCGGGAACGATCAGACGCTCTCAGAGCCGAGTGCGCGCCATAGTCTCCTGATTGTGCGTGTGCTCGCACTATAAAAACAAAACCGCTGGACGAGCCCTACGTACAAGTGAAACGAGCAGAACGTGCGTGCACATGGTAGGTACTGGTGGGTTTGAGACTGGCTCGAATCGTTTTGATCTAGAAAAAGATTCCACGCCCTGCGAATATTCGAGATATTTATAGGGAAGGGGAGAGGAAGAGGAATGATATGGATGACCAAATTCTGGGAGGGGGAAATTTGGGAAAATATTTTAGATGGGTGTAGAAAATTATTTAAAAGATAGCAGGGAAATAGGAACAAGGATAATAAATTGTGAGTTTCGAGAGCATATTCGGATGCGAGAACAGTGGATGGCGGAGTTAGAAACGATGAGTAAGGGGGGAAGAAGTGGAGGTGAAATTGGTGGTATTGGTCGTGGAATGGTAGATGTAAGTTAAGTGTTATTTAATAACAAAATTTAAATAAAAATTGAAACCGACTTCAAAAAAATAAAAATGCACTAAAAAGTAAAAAATAATTTAATCCGTTATTTAATCTACTACTCTCACATTTTTTAAGTTGGCGCCTCATCATTTGCACTGTGTAAATCTGGCGCCGACTTACAAAATATGAGAGTCCTATATTAAATAAGGGATTAAATTAATTTTTACTTTTTGTATATTTTTATTTGTTGTCCTTTTAGTTTTATATAAATTGACACAGCATGTTTAGAGATATGCGTGTACGTACATAAAATAATAATAATTAGGTGACAATAGTCTTTATTATTAACCAAAACTGGCAAAATATTGGGCCAATATTGATGCTGTGTACAACGGAACCTTCGGGGCATCTCCCTATTTCCAATAAAAGAGAGATCATCAAAATCTGTCCATATGCTGAGGAGTTATGGGGGACAAATATAAAATAAAACTTGTACACCGTAAACTGGGGTGACTTTGCCCGCCGGGGTGACATTGCCCACTTTTTTAGTCTGACCGAAAAATTACCATATGATTGAATTCGCTATTGTTTTTTTTCGTTTCACCTTGGAGAAATTATTGCTATCGATACAAAACACCATATGTTCTAATTACTTCACAATTAAATAAAATAAAGTTCTTCCGAAAAGTGGGCAATGTCACCCAGGGCGGGCAAGGTCACCCCAGTTTACGGTACACTTTGTGTTCTTCTATCGTTAAGCAGATGTTTATTATCTAGGTGAACATCGAGGATGTCGACGGACGGATGGGGTAGGTCATAAGGGGTTAAATAGCTGCATATGTTGGTATATGAATTTGTGGCGTGCGTTTGGAAAGTTCCGGAACAGAGTAGAAGATCACCAGTAGGGTAAATGTGAACTCAGACGTCGGCGCGTGACTTGGCGAGCCTGAAGGGTTGGCTCAGCTCGGCTCATGTGAAGGCTTGTATCATTGTCAGCTCGCCTGAAGGCTCAGCTCGGCTCACTACTCGAGTGCCAGACAAAGAACTTCTTTGTCGCCTCGCTGACTCGCACTCGCCAAGCAGATTCGCCGAGCCTAGGCGGCGAGCCTCAGGCTCACTGATATATAAGGCAGTCATACATTGAAAAAAAATTCTCCTAGTTTATATGATAAGTAGAGCCTATTGGAATACATTGTTACTACTAACTCAGTTTCGAAAAAAATGTGGGTTAGTCCGCTGTTGTTCTGTGTTTTCCGCTTAAACCGGGGAACTGGAATTCTAATTGTATTTTCATAATAAAAAATAGACCGAATTGCATCGTGTTTGGATTCATTTTCGTCGACATAACCTCACCAATCCATCGGTAATACTCTCTTCCAGATGTAATCAGTAATATGAAAATTTTCATATTCAAAACTGAATCTCAATTCGCCGTCGACCGAAGGTCTCCCGCTGGTGCGCTATTATACGCACAAGGGTTATATGACAAAACATGTATTATATGACAAGGGTCAGTTTATTAAGGTGAAATCAGACGGCGCGTGAATCGGCGAGCTTGCTCGGCTCGTCTAGCTCGGCAAGTCGTTTAGCTCGCCCAGGCTCGCCAAGCCATGACCGATCAGACGGCACGTGGATCGGCGATTCACGCGCAAAGATCGCCGATCCACGCGCCGTCTGATCTCACCTTTAGGCGCAAACTACTTCCCCTACCCCAGTTTATGGAGAATTCCCCGGTCCCGAATCTTTCTCGATAATCCGGAGACCACTGTACAGGGTCATCCGTTAAAACTGCAACCTACGCGCGCGCGAACAGGTAAAATGGCAACAGTGCCTCACGGACGCATTGCACTACAACCATGCACCGGCCCAGCGGAGAGCTGCCAGCGACCGCTGGAGAGCAGTGATGCCCGAGCTTCGAAAATTGTAGCGTCACAAAGAGCTAGGTAATGGGAATTTCCCGCCCCAGGTATTCGAGCTGCGCGCTCCGTTTTTATGATCAGTTTACCACTCGCACCCCAGATTACTGTAATGGGGTTTGAAAATAATGTCGACTGATCTCGTACCCGTCTTAATTTAAAAAATTTTAGCTACGACAGGGTTGACCGCGGCGCTATACCTTTGTACGCAGAGATTTTTCGCCACTTGCGTGTAAAAGCCACAATAATGGCGCATCGTTTCAAGAAATGACATTAACGGAAGCCAGTATGGGCATGACGTTAAGTAGCTAAAAGGATAAAACATTGAGACACAAAAATTCTAAAAAAAAATTCAAACACCGCTACAATTAAAGACACATCCCATTAGTTACCCGTTACGTCCGATATCTATGCATGCACTGCATTAAGGATAAAATTATAAAAATGAAAACCAGAATAATAGATTCTGAAGTTTGCAGAACTAACACATAATTGAATAAAAATTTAATTTCTCAATTTATGAAAGTAATGATACAGAGAAAAACTAGCCTATTGTTAATCAACACCATGAATTTTAAAAAGAGCATTAAATACAGTATCAATTAAACAGTTTGCAAATGCTTTTCACAACAATTATAGTAAAAAAATTGATAAAAAAAAAATTAAGTAAACGTCAAATATTTTAAATCAGGCCTGGGATTTAAGTGAACGCGGCGGCCGATTTTCAGAGTCAACGCCTCTTTTCTCCCACCGCACGTCTTGGCCCCCGCGGCGGCCCAGGAGCTTCGAGCGCCTCAGGCCCGTACCATATGAACCGCGCGTAGCTCATATCAACCGAGCTACGCGCGGTTCATATGGTACGGGCCTGAAGCGCTCGAAGCTCCTTGGCCGCCGCGGGGGCCAAGACGTGCGGTGGGGGAAAAGAGGCGTTGACTCTGAAAATCGGCCGCCACGTTCACTTAAATCCCAGGCCTGTTTTAAATTATCCATCATGAAAAGGAAATAATTTTTCCTCATTTTGCGGCGCAGATTGCATTTCGATATCTTTTATTCTTCAAAAGTTATACGAAAAAGGTCCCAAATTCTTCAACCCGACCCGGAAAATTTCAAATAACTCTTTGCGACGATAATTTGAAGGAGACCATCTTAAAATTTTCGAAGCACGGGCATCACTGCTGCCTAACGGTTGCTGGCAACCCTCCGAACGCCGGGCCGGTGCATGGTTGTAGTGGAATGCGTCCGTGAGGCGCTATTGCAATTTTACTTGTTCGCGTGCGCGTAGGTTGCAGTTTTAGCAGATGACCCTGTATATACATACATATATCAATGCTCAGGCTCGCTGAACCGCCTTGGCCAGCCACGTGCCGTCTGAATTCACCGTTAAGGATCATACAATGTTAAGCCATGACGTTTTCGTCGATTGCAGGCAAGAAAAACCTTTTCCCTTTCCACTTGGAGTTTTCCATATTTTGCAGTCGATAGTAGACTCGCATCGAATGGACTCGGTATTGTTGCGTGGCCGTCTGGGAAAAGTAGTCTTCTCGTGGGGAATTCAGGCGCGGGACGATGCCCGTGGAACGCTAAGACATTTTGCTCACTGGACGCAGATTTTAAGTGATAAATATAATGAAAACGATAACAATAAAGATGCTAATATTAGAATAAAAGAATTTGAACACAAATAACTGATAACTCCAATGAACTCAATAAAAGATTTGAACACAAAGAATTCACGAGGGTTTTAACCCTTCGGTGGGCGCGCCCGCGGCAGTTTGCCGCAAATTTTACATTTCGAATTGTACCATATGTAGTGTTCAAACTGGATTCATGTCCAGTGAAGGATTCTTCCAGAGAACATTTTTGCATCATGCTACGTACTTGTCAGGTTCAAATTCAGTTTGGAAGTGTCTCTAATTGAATGAAAACGAAAGTGTACGGCGTATCCTGCCGGCCAGCGCCTGTGTACTCACGAAGTGTTTCCCAGGTGTCCGCCTCCGATTGCTTTTCACTACCTTTGTCGCCGTCGCATTAGACAACTAGGCCCTTATGTGTTTGAGAATACAGTAAAGTCTCATTAGCCGCTTGCTGGTCGGGACTGGCGTTGAGCACGTATCGTGATAGAGCCCTAATTTCGGGTCTGAGTTTCTCGCTTCTTTCAGGTCGAAGAGGGGAGCGAGATGGAAGACTCAGGGGGACCAAGCCGTCATTCATTGGCCGAAGTTCCCATTTAGTACGCACTTTATAGGTAGGAGGCGCTAGGTACATCACACACACATACCTAGGTGTATCAGTGAGCACGACACACAACCTTTCGACGTTGGTGAAATGTTACTTTGGCGCCATTTGGCCACATTTGGCGCAACGCGAGGAAGCATCAAGCATAACCTTCAAATGGCGTCCTCACTTTCCCTGGTTTACCTTTTCTAAGGCTGTCTGACCATGGATCGTCGCGTCAGTGACGCGTATGCAGCAGATAGAAGGATATACAAAGAAATTGAATATATTTTATTTTCCTATGAAAAGAAGAAATATTCAATTTCAATGTTTATCCTTCTATCTGCTGCATACGTGTCGCTGGCGCGACGATCCGTGGACAGGTTTTAGGCCGGTATTCATAGTCGCTATTTATTCTTAAGCAAATGCTTAAGCATTCGGCATCTTTTACTAGCTACTAGGTTAATAGAGGATGACGCATGCTTAAGCATGTTTATATATACATAATACTTTAAAGTAAGCGGTGCATTACACGTATACACATACACATACGTCCCGATTCACACCAATTCACACATTCACAGTTTAGTACGCACTTTATAGGTTTTTTTTTTTTTTTTTTTTTTAACCTGGAGAAAATCCCTAACGGATACCCTGTCCTCCGGGGGGAGGTCAGGGTTATGTGGGACTTGCACCCACTAAAAACTCCAGGGTGGCCTCCGGGCTGGAGAGGTTCGCACGGTGGAAGGGGGAGGACTTGGGCGAGATCCAAACGAAACGATGCGTTCGCCACCCAACGCACTTTATAGGTAGGAGGCGCTACAAACTCTGCTTCAACTTTCGTAAGAGGGAAGCTTGGCCCCCCTGGGAAGACTGCGTGCGCCACAGACGCGAGCGCTCCCATGTAATCGTAACTACTCGACGCATGCGCGCGGCGGTCAGATAGCCACGCACGGCTCCAGTCTTTTTTGCGCCATAGGCGAACTTGTCCAATTAAGCCCTTTATTATAATACATTTATTTGAGTTTATTGATGTCCTTACTCTTAATTTTTACTCGTAGTTTAAAATCGTTGTAGTACAATGTGTAGTATTTCATTTAAAAATTTATTTTCAGTAATGCCAACAAGGAAAAGACCATTCTGCACCTTTTGTCAACCTTACGCCCTAGCAGTTGCCTAATTTTGCAGAGTAAAGTCATAAATAATCTCAAATAAATGTATTATAATAAAGGGCGCAATTTGAGAAGTTCGCCTACGGTGCAAAAAAGACTTGAGCTGGGCCTGCGTCAAGATTTTTGCGAAACGGTTCTTGTTGTCACCGTAACCGCTTGCGACCCACGGGGGCCAAGCTTCCCTCTTACGAAAGTTGAAGCAGAGTTTGTAGCGCCTCCTACCTATAAAGTGCGTACTAAACTGTGAATGTTTGAATTGGTGTGAATCGGGACGTGTGTGTATGTGTATACGTGTAATGCACCGCTTACTTTAAAACCTGTCCACGGATCGTCGCGCCAGCGACACGTATGCAGCAGATAGAAGGATAAACATTGAAATTGAATATTTCTTCTTTTCATAGGAAAATAAAATATATTCCATTTCTTTGTATATCCTTCTATTTGCTGCATACGCGTCACTGACGCGACGATCCATGGTCAGACGGCCTTAGAAAAGGTAAACCAGGGAAAGTGAGAACGCCATTTCAAGGATTTCTGGTCATTCCAAAATTTAATCTTTTAAATTTTATTTTAGAAATGACAGGGCTCCTTTGAATCACGTCCGTACTTCCTCCGATTTACCTTCTGAAAATATAAATATAATTAATAGTAAAAGTATAATTAAATACATAAATACATGTTAAATGATATACAAATTCTTTATTAATTTTAAATAATATTAGTTATTACAATTATTACAATAATAATGATAATATTACAAAATTTATACAACTCCTAAAATATTTTACTTTATTTCCCAAATGGCTTCAATTCGTTGACTTCAATAGAATCTGCAAAATAATTAAATTGTTTACAAAATTTTTTTTTCTTTCGGTTGTTTTTACGAGGGAAAACAGCGGGAATCTTCAAAAGACGCCTAGTAGGATCCGCACTACTAGGCAGTGTCGGATTTATACCGACTAAAACCGCTAACCCCATGCGCATACCAAGCACTCATTTCCACTCCTACATGCAATATAAAAACTCAAACACTCCTGTAATATAAAAAGTAAAACACTCATGCAATATAAAAAGTTAAACACTCATGAAACAGTCCCACAGCCAAACATATATACATAATAAAAAACGCATTACACACTCATGCAACAGTCCCACAGCCAAACATATGTACATAATAAAAAACGTATTACACACTCATGCAACAGTCCCACAGCCAAACATATATACATAATAAAAAACGCATTACACACTCATGCAACAGTCCCACAGCCAAACATATGTACATAATAAAAAACGTATTACACATTCATGCAACAGTCCCACAGCCAAACATATATACATAATAAAAAACGCATTACACACTCATGCAACAGTCCCACAGCCAAACATATGTACATAATAAAAAACGTATTACACACTCATGCAACAGTCCCAGAGCCAAACATATATACATAATAAAAAACGCATTACACACTCATGCAACAGTCCCACAGCCAAACATATGTACATAATAAAAAACGTATTACACACTCATGCAACAGTCCCACAGCCAAACATATATACATAATAAAAAACGCATTACACACTCATGCAACAGTCCCACAGCCAAACATATATACATAATAAAAAACGCATTACACACTCATACTGCAATCACATACATGCAAAAAGACTTAAAAGTAGATTCGGATATATACCCTAATAACCACCCTGCCTTCAGTCTGTCAGCAGATGGACAGCAGGGTCTGACAAGGCAGGGTCTGCCGGCAGATGGACGGCAGATCCGCAGCAGACCCTGCCTTCAGATGGCGCTATTGGATGTGTCGGACGGGCAGCAGATTCTGCCTTGTCAGGGTCTGCCGGCAGATCCGTAGTTGAATGCGGACATAAACTGCGCCGGATCTGCCGGCAGACCTGGTTATCAGGGTATTGGGTTGGCGAATAAGTTCGTAGCGTTTTATGCTTTCTTTTATCCTAGAACGATTAGTTTTCTGTTTGCCAAAGTGTTTATATGCATTCGAAAGAGCTTTTCCTGTTCTACAAAACTGTGATAATCGTTGTTTTGAATAATTTTTTTTTATATTATTTTTCAAGCTCAGAAATGGAATTTCCAGGAGACAAAAATCATGTCGATTGTTGTCTCCTGGAAATTCCATTTCTGAGCTTGAAAAATAATAAAAAATTAAATTATTCAAAACAACGATTATCACAGTTTTGTAGAACAGAAAAATACTGATTCTACAGCTACTACTGGTACTGCAGTATTGGAAAAGTATGAATTTGTTTTGCTAGAGGAAAATTCGAAAATCTCTTTAACATTTAGCAAATTTTCACTACAATCTGCCTCACATTTTGTCTTCCTGAGTTGGAGAACAATGAATTTATAAGCAATGACTTGTAGTATTCAGTAAATACTGAACAAGTCGGATTTGTATTTCTTCCACCATGTTGTCGTACTAGCGAGAAAAAATTTTGCAAAGGATCTTGGTTAAAATCCCTGGTTCTGAATCCTGCAAACCCAAGATCCAGCAAATACGAATTAAGAATTTTGAACCCTTTCAGGGTACGTATCCAATTTTGCAACACCGCAGGATGCTCTTTATCTCCCGCTTTGCGTTTGATAAATCGCATACTTTGGAATAAGTTTATACACTTATTCCAAATATCTATGGCGTTGCTTTTGTCATCCAAAATGGCCCTACTATTGACACTGTCGAAAAGTGAATTTAAATTTAGAAATAAAATCGCCGTATCTATTCCCGAAGCTGACATCTTTCTGGATTTACAAGCACTTTCCGCCTCAGTAGTGCTCATAAGTTCCATAAGAGATGCAACTTTACGCGAGAAGACTTGTGTACAATATTTGACACGTATCTTCTTAATTTTACTTGGAACGACATGCTGTTCCGTAATATTAACTAAGGTTCTAAAATCACCTCTACACCGATCAATGAAATAAGTGTCCTCGAAGTGGGACCATTTTGCTGTTTTCTCTACACCGTCCAGGGTATAACGAAGATCCTTCGTTAACAAATTATTTCTGATACATTTTAATAAGTGAGGCGATCAAACAGTGGTACTATCTTTTGCTCATGTACCATGATGAGCCCCTCTTCAGCCGACTCGCAATCTCTTTTCGTGTCGAAAAGTAATTGCTTAATCGCGCGTACATTTGTTGACCCTTGATCACAAACCGAAGCAACAACTTTTAAGCGTATAAAAGTGCATTCCTGTACTATGGCCTTAAGGGGTCTCCCTAGTGTGACGGTTTAAAAAAATCGATTTTTTTTTTTTTGTTTTTTTCTGAAAGTTCAACATGTTAAGAACATATTCCTAAAATATTATAGCTGAATTCGAAATTTTGGCAACGCTGTGAGCTATGAACAGTAGCGCGCGACCGATATGGCGCCATGTATACCCGCTACATTGGCGATGGCGACAGTAAAACGTATAAGGGCATTGTGGATTTGAATCCATATGACGTGCAGGTGAAAAAGTTAGAGTGTGTTTTACACGTAAAAAAAAGGATGGGTTCTCGTTTGAGAGCAGAAAAAAAGAAACATAAAGGAATAGGGGGAAAAGGTCCGGGAAAATTAACGGATAAGTTAATAAATGATTTAACAGCATATTATGGGTTAGCAATTACACGACACACGGATTCAGTGGAGGAAATGAAGAATGCGATTTGGGCAACGTATCACCATAAGTGCTCCACTGATACAGCGCCCGAACATGATTACTGCCCTACCGGAGCCGACAGCTGGTGTTCGTGGCGCCGCGCTGAAGCAAAAGGCGCCCTCGACAATTACACTCATGATCCACCCCTTACTGAACTCGTACAGCAGGTTATAAAGCCCATTTATACCAATTTATCCCAACACGAATTGATAGAGCGATGTCTAGGCGGAAACACACAGAACAATAACGAAAGTTTTAATCAGTTAATTTGGCATTTCGCCCCCAAACATATATACTCTGGGCCAAAAACAGTTGAAGTAGCAACATATTTAGCAACTGGCATATTTAACGATGGCTACCAGTCACTATTAAGAGTATTAAATACGATGGGAGTAACAATTGGCCCAGAAGCCAAAAGTTTTGCCGATACGCAAGACGTGAACAGAGTTTGCCTTGGAGAGAAAAGGCATCAGGAAGCATCAAAAGAAGCTCGAACTGCTCGAAGGAAAGCAAATGCAGCTTTACAAGAATTGTATGAAGAAGAGGAAGGTGTACTCTATGGGCCAGGCATCGGAGACTAATCGTAAGTATGATTTATTATTTGAAAAATGGTACTTGAATCTTTAAACGCGTTTTACTCGAAACTACATTTTTCGGCCCGGCGATCACGATATCTCCAAAACTACTCAACCAAACGACTTAAAACTTAACATATATATTGAGTGCGTGTTCTCTTAGGATCTGACCTAGAATGAAGTCATTATTTGCAAAATTCGAATTTTGCAGCTCAAAAAACTGACCACTTTTTTGCCGCGAAATGAAAACTTTTCTTTAAAGTGCCGCCATTTTTTTATTTGGTGATTTTCTATTTTCATTCTAGTTCAAGTCCTAGCTACATTCATATAGCTTAAGAAAATAACTGTGTTTTTTGTTTCAGATAACCATGGCAGCCGGAATCGTGATCGCCAGCAGCAGGCGTTTTTTTGCGAGCTTTTCATTATAACCCTTATAACATAAAATATAATTATCATTAATGCTTCAAAAAATTCAAGTAGATTGTCAAAATGTAACTGAATAAATACCCCAAAGTTAGAAACCGCAATATCAAGTACATTTCCTTCAAAAAAATTCCCAAATATAGCCCTATTTTCCAGGCGTCACACTAGGGAGACCCCTTAAATGTACGCGCTATCGACTCCCATGACGCGGTGCCCCTATAAAAGGAGTACGACACTGTTTGCTTCCACGGTTTATCTCCAAATATTCCTCTTAACATAAAGACCTGAACATGGTCTGCAATGTCTCTATTACGCGAAAACCCGAAATCTACTAGTCCCTCTACAATATCGGATTTGACATTATAATGAAGCCGGGGACTAAGCTTCATTTCGTCAAATAATAAAATGCAATATCTATACCGCGAATCCTCGAAATTGTCGAGTATATTTTCGATGCTGTGGAAGACAGACTTACTAATACCGGGAGATACAATGATTTTAGTGACCAGTTTTCTTAAGGTCTCTGTACTCGGTAAGAGGAAAATGTTGGAAAGGTATCGATAAACCTTTGGACTTTGCTTCAGCAGTGAAAGCGCAAAAATTTTATCATCTAAAGTGTAATTTCTACTGAACTTAGGTCGTCCCATGTTACGGACTTGTAATGCAAAAAAGTCTCGCACAGTTGATGGCAGACTTTCAATGCGTTCCGCAAAGCCACGTTTTAACAACATTTCGGTATGTTGCAAACGTTCCTTACATTCTACATGGCGGTTACGCATTTGTCTCCTTGTTTTCATCAAGGAGACAATTACGTTATACTGCCGCATCTCGTCTGGAGAAAGGCTGGACGTCCTGGTTGCACTGAACAATTTTAGCACAGATGCTAAATAATACAAAGTAAAACAATTTACGCATTCAAAAAAAAAAACTGAATTTCCAGCACCCAGAAAACTGTATAAAATTTAAGGTGGTTTTATCAACACCCCATGCTCCGAGTTTTAATAAAAAACAAGCTGTTAGCACATGTTCAGCATAAAGAATATATATTAAAAGGAGGAATTGGGGAATACTAATAAACAGAGGAACTGGATTTTGGATAAAACAACCTTAAGAATAGTTTCTAATATAAAACGTCACAGTACCTTTCCTTGTCCACAATGATTGTCCAGAGGTACCAGCAACAGCATATCCAGTATCTGTAAAATTTATTGCAAATGATTAATTCGTTAACTCGAATCTGAAGGGAAGAACTAAAATCTTCGAGTTATAGAGGTTTTGTATGAAAATTAATAATTTGCTGATCGGAATGACATAAAGGTAGAAAAATTCAATTTGTACTACTACGCTACTATTCATTATTATTGAAAAATATCTTACCAGTATGGACCTCCATACGTTCAGCTGCTTGCTGAACCTCCAGGCGGCCAATTCCTCCACAGGGTCCATTATTATTATTATCTGTAACGAAAATTACAAATATTCATATTGTATAAACTAGTTAAATTCTAAGTTCAAAAAAAACAAACACACGCATTCTAAATTTTATAATCTATATCTATTATATAAAAGTGAAGTTGCATACTTTGAAATGCGGTTTCTCAGAAAATATGAACTGTAGCCACAAGTGTGTTACATCACTTTGTTCGTCTTGATGAAACGAAGGTTTTAACGTTTTTATTTTCTTTAAATAATGATTTTTAAATAATATTATATAAAATTGAAGTTATGGTAGGCTATGGTAACTTCCCTACCTATAATACTATAGGTTCGGTACCATAACCGAAACCAGGTATGGCAGTATATTACCATAATTCTGTGGACTGGTTCAAGTTACAGCCTTGAAAAAGTTCACTATCGAGGCCAAAATTATTACAGGCATTACTGAAGGCGAAACAGTATTTATTCCAAGAATTCCTCTAATGCCTTCTGACTTTCCAATTCAATTTAAACGAATTCAATTTTCGATAAAAGCAGCTTTTGCTATGATTATTAATAAAACTCAGGGGCAAACCCTTAATGTTGTCGGCGTAGATTTGAAAAATGATGTATTTTCTCATGGACAACTGTACCTATGTAGCGCTATCAAGAACAGGGGATTCCTCTAACCTTTACATACATTGCCCTGAACATGAAACCAGGAACGTGGTTTATAAAGATATTTTGTAAAATAACGTTTAAGCCCGGAATTGAAGCTATATATATAAAAGAACTAAGCGAACCGTAGCGAAACACGGGTACTTAACTAGTAAGTATATATTTGTATTTCCTTACCAATATGTACATCCAACGGTTCCCTTACTTCCGGTATCTCCTGATGGTCAACTGCATGCTGTAGCAAGCAGCTTACATCAATTGGTGCTACAAAATATTAAAATAGTTTTTAGTAAAGTAAATTATATGTAAACCATGCAAATGATTCTAGAGGTCAAAATAAGACGAAAATGAAGAATAACGATTTCGCGTTTGAGCTTCCATTTTGCAGTAATAATGGGTTAAATTTAAATTTCTGTCTCCTAAACTAGTAGTCGGAGGACTCTGGGCTTTTGTAGTTACATTGTCGACTAGCAATAGAACAAAAAAGTATTCATACATTTTTCTGTATCTCTTCGGGTTTAACATTTATAAAATTTTTAAAATCCGAGATGTCGGTAAGGAATGAATCTTGAATATTATAAACTTTATAAATGTTAAACCCTAAGAGATACAGAAAAATGTATCAATACTTTTTTGTTCTATTGCTAGTCGATAATGTAACTATAGAAGCGCAGTGTCCTCCGACTATTAGTTCAGGAGATAGAAATTTAACTTTAAACCATTATTACTTCAAAATGAAGGCCCAAACGCGAAATCGTTATTCTTAATTTTTGTCTTATTTTCACCTCTAGAATCACCCCTTACAATATTTTCAGCACGTTTTAAGAAACGTACACTCTATATATTAAACATACCTGGAAGTTGAAGCGTTGGGACAGCAGTCTTACATAGTTTTCTCTGTAACTTGTAGATGCCTAAGAAGTGTGCATCGCAGATCTTCTTGTTGCGAAGAGATTGGTGCATTAACAATGGATTGCCGCAAGCAGCAATCCATTTTAAGCACCTCTCTCGGTCTTTAAGAATATCGGGAAATGTCCTCAGTAGTGCATTTCCCGATTCGCAACCTTTTACTTCGCACTGCTTAGGCCCGGACATAATCTGAAACTTAAATTAATGGAATTAATAAAAAAACTTACACTATCTGAAAGACGCTATATTACAAAAATTACTTAACTCATGCGATGACAGATCCACGTGGGTTAGCCGTCGTCGTGTCCGCGCCAATTTGAAACAATTAAAAATGGCGACGGTCGTCATGGTAACTGATGGTAACATTTCACCAACGTCGAAAGGTAGTGTGTCGTGCTCACTGATACACCTAGGTATGTGTGTGTGACGTACCTAGCGCCTCCTACCTATAAAGTGCGTACTAAACGGGAACTTCGGCCAATGAATGACGGCTTGGTCCCCCTGCGTCAAACAAAGGCGAACGTCGCGATGGACATCGATAGTGATCCTCTAGGTCAGGCCTGGGATTTAAGTGAACGCGGCGGCCGATTTTCAGAGGCAACGCCTGTTTTCTCCCACCGCACGTCTTGGCCCCCGCGGCGGCCCAGGAGCTTCGAGCGCCTCAGGCCCGTACCATATGAACCGCGCGTAGCTCATATCAACCGAGCTACGCGCGGTTCATATGGTACGGGCCTGAAGCGCTCGAAGCTCCTTGGCCGCCGCGGGGGCCAAGACGTGCGGTGGGGGAAAAGAGGCGTTGACTCTGAAAATCGGCCGCCGCGTTCACTTAAATCCCAGGCCTGTTCTAACCAATAAAGTTTCTGAATTTTTTCGTTGCTAACGCACACCTATTCTGATATGTGTATTTCTACGCAGACAGCTCGGTTTGGCCTACACGCCAGAATCTTGGCACTATCCCCACCACTTCTGGCTCACTCTTGTTCTGCGAAGGCGAGAGCGAGATGGAACGAGAGCGAGTCAGAAAACGTTGAGAAAAGGAGCACCAAGGCAAAGAAACGGTGTGGTGGGAGAATACCCCTCCGAAACTCACCGGCCAATATATATGGTACCGACCTTAGACGAATTCATTTTACAGATACTATGAGGTTGAAAATTATTTCGTTAATTCTCATTTGCAGAGCATGTGTTAAGGCAAAGGTATGTTGTATAAATAGGCGCGCGAGCGATGTATCAAATTATGATGCCCAGGTTAATCTAACATGAGAAAGACCATGATTCTAGTGTTCATTAATAAAATATCTACAATGTAGCATACGGATTTGAGAAGAAAAAAATTATTGTACAAATGAGAGCAAGGTGAATATCACTATTCATTTTTTACCTAACAAGGCACACAAAAACATTTATTATATACGAACGGGTTATCGTATAAAAAAAATGATATGCTACGTTTTAGATAATACCATTAAGAATATATGTACCAAGTTTGAAATAAATCGGACAAATAGTTTTCGATCTGCTTGAACTTCTTTCGGACCGCTTGTTTCTTTCCATGCCACCCGGTTTCTTACGGCCCGCTCGCTTACTTTCCAAGCCACCCGATTTCTTTCGGGCAGCTTGAAAAAAATTTAAGTACTTGGTTCTATTCAAGCCGCTTTATTCTTTGGGTACCTGGCTCAGCCCGGTTGTTCGAGCCGAGCTAGGCTCGGCTTGCTTTTTCCGGGACTTAACACAGAGTAGATATGTATCTCCTGTGATGCGAGTAGTATCTAGGTACATGTGACATAACACAAAGATGGCCTCGTCATGAATGTAGGTTGTCATTGTTTAGTACCTGTAATAGAATCAGTATTAGTTTCGTGGCAAAAGAATTTGTGGCGAAAGTAAATTATGTATAATAAATACAAGTAGAACTTATCTTTTGATGAGTGGTGAACAAGCCAAATTGTAATTGTCCCTGTCGCCATGATTGTAGGTTGCCATTGTTTAGTACCTATATAATAGAATCAATATTAGTTTCTTGGTAAAAGAATTTGTGGCGAAAGAAAATTTGGCATAATACAAATGGAACTTATCTTGTGATGAGTGATGAACAAGCCAAATTGTAATTATCCCTGTCGTCTTTTTTAATCCTTCACGTGCCGGGCGATGTTCTTTCTCCGTATTGATCCTGTGGGAAGATTGCACTTGTTGTATTCACTATACACTACACACGCACTGACACTTACACAACTTGATCTATATACACTTCGTAATATTAATTAAGAATTAAATTTGCACTTATCGTATACACTATACACTACACACGCACTGACACTTACACAACTTAAATTATATACACTACTTAATATTAATTAAGAATTAAATTTGCACTTATCGTATACACTATAAACTACACACGCACTGACACTTACACAACTTAAATTATATAGACTACTTAATATTAATTAAGAATTGAATTTGCACATGTTGTATACACTATACATTACACACGCACTGACACTTACACAACTTAAATTATATACACTACTTAATATTCATTAAGCTATTACATCTAACGACCATTACGTCGTCAATACCATGCATCTGTAAATTATTACGCAATTCTGACACTACATGTTTCACTCCTGAAAACAATCGCTCAACACTCACTTGTGTGGCGGGCACACTCTGAACCACACACGCTAATTTGTATAATTCTGGTGCCGCGGTTTTCTTGGATTCCCAATATAACAATAAGTCTGTATCTTTAGAAACGCGCTTCCACAAAAGATAGGAAATTAAAATATTATTTATGTATGTCACGGTTTGCGCGGGGGAAGAATTTATATCGATGTCGGATTGTAATAATAATTGTTCTATATCGTCACAGTTTTTCTCACACACATCAACACTCCTGGCCGCCACATTTTCTCTATTTTCTTCTGCAAGATCATGCAATCTTTTCCATAAGGCTACTAACTGTTCTCTCGTCGCCGTTTTATCATCCTCACTCAAAAGTACTTTATATCGCGGATCCATAAAAATTGCCGCTCGAAACACGTCGTTCTTAAATAAATTGCGCTCGTGTTTTTCCATGCTCTCATACAATACATTGGATGCGACCGTGTTGAGCTTCTTAACGCTAATCTTACATAAAAGCCACGCTCGGAAAAAATCGCCCATTACAAGTTGCTCCTCTTGTAACTTTTTGGTTGCAATATTCGCGGGTTCTAACGCATTTACAAGATCTCCTACTTGCTTCCAGGTCGCTTCGCTGAATTCTTCGTTAACATAATCGGAAATAATTTTGCGGCACAATTCTCTTTTTTCAAATACCAATTTACACATTTCGTAAGTGGAACTCCAGCGCGTTGGGCAGTCGATCGTCGGTTTTGGTAGACCCAGGGCCTTTGGGGTCTGCGACAGTGAAGGGAGGTGCAAAAACTTACAAAGTTCCCTAACCTTTCGGATAATATCTACGTACGGATCCTTCTTAATTACAGCACACACTGCGAGGTGCAGTGTGTGCGCAGCGCATCGCACACTTTTAATTTCTAAAGTCGCGTCTTCTGATATCAACGTGGCATCCTCCAATGTGGCATCCTCTTCGTCGCGGTCCTCTTCGAATTCTCTGGGATGGTCCTCTTCAATTTCCTCTGCCATGAGTTGCATGCACTTCGCCGTATTACTCGCATTGTCCGTTGTAACCGAATACACACTGCGCAAATTCAGTCCATACGTCGATATTATACGGTTAATATCTTCTTTCAAATTGTACGCGGTGTGAGACATGAATATCTGTTTCGCGCATAATGTACGCAACACTAATTTACCGTCCTTAACGTATTGCAAATTTAACCCGAGGAAGGATCGTCCAAGACGCGTCGCGGTATCTACTTTCAAACACACTAACCGGCCTAAAATTTCAGTCTGAATATCCCGCCGAATACATTGTGCCCGCGCCGTTACTTCAGACTTAATATTCTCCGCGTTGATGACAATCTTATTCTGCAATACTTCGAGGATTGGATTTAATAATTTTTTAAAGCCGCTGTCTTCCATTAACGTAAATGGACGCGCGTTGACTGTCACTAATTCCACACATGCATCCATCACCTCACTGTCATTTAGCCGCACTGTACACACATCTTGTTTTTTATTTCTTTTTGCACCGCACTCCTCTGTACCACTGTTGCACCTTCTTCTTTTATCACACACTTTTAATCTAGTTAGTTCGCAAAATTCCAGAGGATGCTTCATCGCGATATGCCGCTCCAAGTTTGTGGCATGGTCGCCCTTTAATGTGTGACCGCAAATTTTATTATTGATTTTAAGAATACATTCCGATGTATTACTTTCCTTAATATACGAAAAATACGCGCGAACCGGATGACATTGCTTTCTACCATGAGAGGTCATATTGCAATCGCAAATAAAAAACTTATGAAACTTACGAAATATAGCAAAATTACTCTAAAATCGGAGCTCTAAACTAACTAAAATAACGTTGGACTTGATTAGCAAGTTCGAAAATATAGCGCTGCGTTTATCACAATACGATAACTGGCAGAGATTTTGGGTGTTCACTGAAGCGTTGCCAAAGTGACTCTGCCCTTGTCGGACGTATTTCGTTAGTATATAGGTATACACAGAACGTTTCTTATTGGTTATTCAAAGGTTGTGGAGAGAAAGTAGGGGTATCCCACCCTTTCGAAGAAGGAAGTAAGGTGGGTGATAGTTTTATGACTACGGCTCCATGGCCCACGTTAATTAGCCCGCCGCACAGTGGAACGAGAATGCCCTATTTATTTGGACATCGGCCAAAATTTGAAGTGTCAAAATTCTGTTCTATAGCTTCATTAACTCTTTGTTAAGTGTTCGTAGCATTAGAAAACACAAAGAAATAAACTTTATATTCACATTAAGTTTGATTTAATTGTATATGAATCTGACCTATATGAAAATTTCAATCTTTTTGTCTTTCAGTTGCACCACTTTAAACCATTATTGCCTACATCCTATTACTTCATAAGTTCTCAATAATTTACATATTACTGAGTATCTTATTATTAATGATTTTGTACAAAAAACATTCAGAATTAACTTGGATTTCATCAATAAACAACTGTATTAAATAAAAGTGTGTTGCACTCGGTACTATAATAATTCAACTAGTGATTTAAAGTTTTGCTCAAAGTCGCCCAAGGTCTAAAATACCTTAATTTATTCCTTTAATAGTAAGGTTTTGAACTGTAGTAAAATTACCTGCTACTAGCTGCGATTAATAAAATAAATCTAATGTAAACATTTCAGTTCATACGTATTTAACCTCAGCTAGCAGAAATGCTCGATCGTCGCGACACGCGTATATCGACGAACGCATGATCCATTAATGTCATCTCTCCGACCTCCATTAGTTAAAACTACAAAACAAGCATTACTTCAGGAAGCAATAGAACTTTTAGCCGAAACAGATGTTGATGTAAATGTAGAAGAAGAGGAATCTCTAATGAACATTAATACATAATTAATATTTAAATGTATATTTTTCTGTTGATATTTTTAATAAAATTGTTATATTTAATAATGAATCGTCACTATAAGTTATACGTAATAATTCATTCAAGGGGGGGGGGGGGGGGGGGAATTAACCACCGAAAATTTGGCTATTTTTCGATTTTGTGTTATTCTACTTAACATGAATTGAATGTGTGCAAATTTTTACAATGAAAATCCAAACCGTTTGGAAGTAATTGTCATGTCCAGTTATTGTCCTTACGTCGTTCCACTGTGCGCCGGTAGACGCTCCATTTACGATCATGTAACTGTTCATCGTTTGAACTTCGACAGGGAAAACCGTAGCGGGGAATGGTTAATTCTAAAGTATAATTTCCTCCCTCGCTTTGGTAGACGTCATTCAACGCCAACTTGACCATTTTTTGCACTTGTTGTCGAGGGTTTTGTTTAAGGCGTTACATACACAGGGGGCCGTGAAAAGAGAGGACACTTTATGAATTTTTGTACCTATAAGTAATTTTGGCAACGATTTGAGAAACATAGGTTCTAGAAAGTAGCGTGTAAAGTTTGAGGTAGAGGGTAATGTGATACAATTTTGTTTTTTAAATTCACAGAAAATCACAGATTCCGGGGTCATAAAATTGACCTTCCTTTGATGTTGCAGCTTCTGCGAATACTTCATTGAAAAAATTGATTGTTCCGAACATCCTAAGTAACCCCTTAAAGTGAAATATGATGTAGTCCACATGAAATCATGGGGGATTTAAGTCACTATTTTTCAGTTTTCGAATTTATTTAAAAAATATAGGCCGCCAAGTTTTGCAATTTTTGCCTCTTTTCGTAATACCGAGCTGTGCTTAACATGTTGCGTCCGGGTGACGTGTACGGTCACGTCATGGTACTCTTGGGCACGGTCCCAATAAATGTGGAAGATGAAGAAGAATTTTTCAGGTACCGAATTTTCCGTTCGCATACGCATTCAGTACGAACGTGTTCATCGGTGTGTGCATGTCGTTACAAATTTGCAATTTTTTTCACCATGGTACAACTGTTTTTTGTATTTAGGTGAAGGTCAACTATTTTTGGTGCCGGACGCAACGTGTTAAGCCTTAAGGGGTTAGCCCACCTTGGACGGAGCTAAATTGCAGTCATTTTCATCTTGTGTCATCCTGCGAAGCGACATTTTCCACGGTGTTCAATCTAATAAAGCGGTCTGTAGACGTTCAATATAATTGCGCAATATTCAATATTGCACATTATTATTGACCGTCTGTGGATCATATTGGAAGATTGTACAATATATTGTGTGAATCGCGTGGGGGTCATTCCACGCGAAGTCGGACACTTTTCGGAGTAACATTTCGGATTTTGGTGCAACTTGAATATGTTGTAGTCTTTAGGGGTATATAAACATATCTCGAAAGATTTTTCGAAATGTCCAAAATTGTGGATGTTACAGCTCTTTGAAATATAGTGTTTACTTTTTTCCAAAAATTATAACTGTTGAACTAATAAACTGATAAAAATGACCTTTTGAGTGCTTACAGTGGAGATATAAGAGTACCTAACAAAAATTATTTCACTTAATAAAAACGAATATTTGACCATTTATTTAGCAATTGTTCTTAACAACTGCAATTTTATAGTTGAAGGCACCTTTTTAAAAATTTTGAAAAAATAGGAGGATATAGCCCTGTTTTTCGTCTTTATGGACATGTTTTGAAGAACGTGGACGATTTAAAATTGGCCAAATGAAAATTAATTGAATGTGACGCTGCGTTAAATCACATCGGCTCGACTGGTCGCTCGAGCCGTGCGGTACTCGCATCGCCTAAGCGGCTATACCTGCCATTTTTATATAGGGCAGGCCTGGGATTTAAGTGAACGCGGCGGCCGATTTTCAGAGGCAACGCCTCTTTTCTCCCACCGCACGTCTTGGCCCCCGCGGCGGCCTAGGAGCTTCGAGCGCCTCAGGCCCGTTCCATATGAACCGCGCGTAGCTCGGTTGATATGAGCTACGCGCGGTTCATATGGTACGGGCCTGAGGCGCTCGAAGCTCCTAGGCCGCCGCGGGGGCCAAGACGTGCGGTGGGAGAAAAGAGGCGTTGCCTCTGAAAATCGGCCGCCGCGTTCACTTAAGGGGGCCGTCTCACCGGGCCCTGAATGTGTGCGGACGCTCACACAAGCTAAGTTAAGCGTGTACGTATACGCGTGTAGTAAACAAACCGGTTCAACCGATTTTCGTCCTGGAATCGGCCAGAAGGAAGTTTTTGCGGGTACAGTTGCCTTCAGTAAACATCTGTGGGGGGTGGGACGGTGCGTTTGAACGCTAATAAGCACTGTATATTGAAGTAATAATGAATTTATACGTCACGCTGGTGCTACGTAGCTACAGTGCACTATTAGCGCCACCAACGGAGAAGCCTTGAAGCTTCATTCTGTCAGTTTTCGATTCATAAATTCATTATTATTTCAATGTACAATGCTTATTAGCGTTCAAACGCACCGTCCCACCCCCCACAGATGTTTACTGAAGGCAACTGTACCCGCAAAAACTTCCTTCTGGCCGATTCCAGGACGAAAATCGGTTGAACCGGTTTGTTTACAACACGCGTATACGTACACGCTTAACTTAGCTTGTGTGACCTGTCCGCACACATTCAAGGCCCGGTGAGACGGACAATAACAAAACTGAGACGGCCCCCTTAAATCCCAGGCCTGATATAGGGTATTAATGAGGACCGCTGCAAGGTTTAATACCGTTAATAGTTACTGGAAACTCACTCTCTGTCGATGGCACTTATTCTTCCATCGGGAGTATTCTTCCATCGGGAGAGGATGGGATGTGATGGGATTATGTTAAAGGGTAATAATTATTTTTTCGTATTTTTGAGCGTCGTTTGTTGTTTTAGACTTTAGCTTTTAATTGCGATACTGTATCCGTTAGTATAAATGAATGACAGTTTCGCGTTCCAGAAATTGTTTTTGCAATCTATTGAGCAATAGAACAATATCAAAAACATTCACGATTATTACTAGAAAGACGTGGACATGCAAAAACAATTTCTGGAATGCGAAACTTTCATTCATTTATACCAACGGATACAGTGTCTTATTTAAAAGCTAAAGTCTATTCATACAGTGACAAATCAAAAGTTGTAGCAATTATCAAATATGTAATTACATAACCGGTCATTTATTCCAAAATACGCTCAAAAATACGAAAAAATAATTATTATCCTTTAACATAATCCTATCACATCCCATCCTCTCCCGATGGAAGAATACTCACCATCTTCTCGTGCTTTCCATTGAACAATGGCAACTTAAATGTTTCAAACAATAAGTGCCATCGACAGAGAGTGAGTTTCCAGTAACTATTAACGGTATTAAACCTTGCAGCGATCCTCATTAATACCCTATACAGGGTGTCCCAAAAATGTCGGAGTTCCTTGGAAGGGGTAATTCAGGGGGTGATCTGAAACAACTTTTTACTTAGCGAAAATATTGTCCAAAGCTTCATTAAGGAGATATTAACAAAAAACCCCAACCAATCAGAGCGCGCGCCTTCTGCTCGAGCACCCGCAGTAACGTTGCCGAACGTACGAACAAGCAAGTCGGCATGCATCGAAGGAAACCGCGTTACACTTTTTTTTATAGCAGAATCTTAAATAAGAATTATTTGAAGTGAGAGGACAAGAAGTACGTAAATTTCGTTTTTAAATAAGGCATAAATGAAAAGGTAATGTAACAGAAAATGTACGACATGTGATCGTAATTTGTTATTGAGGTAAAAATCCGTAGTTTAATAACGGCCAACACAACTAAATATAAAAAATAATAGGTACTAGGTGTATGAATAAATTCTTTCCGACTAGATTTACATAATCAGTACAAAGCTACTGAATTTCTATCGCGGTGGTATTCATAAGTTGCCAGAAAAATGACAAAAAGTAATTAACAATAATGGAAATTATTTCGATGATTGAGTTGTTTTCATATTTTTAAATCGAACTGTTATTGTACCCTAAAATCGGAAAGAATTTATTTCTACACCTAATAATCACCAATAAATTAAATAAAACTCACCCATTCGGACATTCCTTTCCTTCCTTTTCGGAAATCTGTGTCACTGGGTCACTGTACCGATCCTGGCCATCGATGGACGAAAAGGTTTATTGTAGGGTAGCGCCCAGTGCTCAGCTGATCGCAGATATTCGCAGGACACCACCCGAAGGTAAGGGTCGCAATGTCAAGTGCGTCCGGGTTGATGTACCGAATGTTCACTTCACTGCACTGATACTAACACTGATCATTTAATTTATTTTTCACGGAACGTGTTGTTCCTACGTTATAAAAATTGGTGGCTCCGAAATGGGCCGATTACTGTTAATTGAGCAGTTGCTCACTGTGGCCACCCTCAGCGTCTATGCACGCCTCCGCACGTACAATCAGCTGCCTTTGGGCGGGTCGCAATGTATGTGGCGTTATGTTTGCCACCGCAGCGTGAATTCGCACGCCTATGTCTTCCAGTGAATCCACTGGCTGACGTGCTCAATTAACAGTAATCGGCCCCTTTCGGGGCCACCAATTTTTATAACGTAGGAACAATAGACGCTCAATATATTGTGCAATATTCAATATTGCACAATATTATTGACCGTGTGGGGCACACAGCAAAAATATTGTGCAATATAACGCACAATAATATTGAGCGTCTACAGACCGCTTTAGAACAAAAAACCAGTCTCTATTATCTATTTCCAATTATTATTATGATCTATATCCAAGTTTTATTTTCTACATGCCTAAAACTAGAGAAATACGTATCGGTTTTACTATATCTTGAACATATTCTTTGCAATTGACAAAAAAATTGAACTTTTTCTCCCCATATTCACAAGTTAATGTTTCTGGATTTCCATACGTACTTCTCTAGTTTTGGGCATGCAGAAAATAAACCTTTTTGGTTTTGTGTTCTATGTCAAATGGTATAGCCATGAAATTGAACACCGTAGAAAATGTCGCTCCTCAAGATCTTGTGTATTTTTCCGGCGAGAGTTGTATAATAACAGGCTTCATATTAAATTTTCTGTTTATTTCATTATCTTGGTAAAAAAATGCCGAAAATGCGTGCAATTTAGCTCCGTCCAAGGTGGCCTATCCCCTTAAGAATTTTTATCTGTGAAATTGATTTATCCTATTGAGTTCATTCTCCTTGTATGTCATCTAGAAGGTTTGGCCTATTTGATTAATATTTGTTTCAAATTGAAAAAACATTTTCGTAACATGATAAAATATACCCAAGTTCTTATTTTCCAAAATTCTCTTCGATGGTTGGGGATCTAAAACTTCGAAAAAAGTATTATCATGTACAAAATACCACTTACAAAAGCACCTTCTTAAGAGTGATTGTTTAAAATTAATGCCGCAATGAACCATCGAAGGCAGCGGTGCGCCCCGTTTCAGGTAAGCGAGCCGGGCGCTGCACTATTGCGGGCGGTTTATAATACCACTCGCACCCTGTATTACTTCAATCAGGACGAAACATAAAATCGGCTGGTCCCGTGTCCGCCTTATTGGTGTCATTTATGCCTGCGAAAGAGTTTCTTTAACTGCTTTTGTTTGAATTTCAATACGGCTTATCTCCAAAAATCCCTGTTCCATATAATGTTATGGTTCAGTGCCATAGGCATACTAATGTTCCGTCTTACGGAAATAAAAGGGGGCTCAGAGCGAGGCGGAAAGTTAACGGTCTTTCACTACCAGGCAATTGCTTACCTTCGACGTGTTTTGGGGAACATTTGCCTGTCAGATGCCTAATAGGCAGCAATCGACATCGTGCCATTTTTTGTTTGGACACCTCGGCCGTCTTCGCTCTGAGAAAATCCGTTTTATTGCTCTTTTAGCGGGTAGTGTCAGGTAACTCCGAACCTGTACATAGCGTCGACCACTGCTGACTCGCAGAACAATGCGGCCATAGGGTAGATGTACCAGTAAGTGAACACGTACCAGTGAATGAACATTTTTTATTAAAACGAGTAAAATAAGTTATTAAAATAAGCAACTAATTAATTAGAGACTTCTTCTAGTTTCTTGCTTCATATCCAAAGAAGTTTTGCAACACGTGAAATCAATCGCGCTGCAAACATAATTTTATAAAAGTGTTTATTCACTAGCCTTAAGTGTTCATTTACTGGTGCGTCTACCCTAAAACGTGACCCTAGCGAGACGCTTCAACCGATCACCCTAGCAAGGTTTGGTAGCCAGATGCCCGGCTTTTGCTCCGCTACGTCACCAAGAGGGAGCGGGTTCCTCTTCTTTTTTGGTGGAGTAGATTTTAGATTGGGACAGTAATAGGAAGGGTTGCTTGGTTCGATGTAGGAGAAGTTCTGATGACAATTTATTAATCATTTCTATGTTTTTATTTAATCTATTTTCGTTAAGTTGTAAGAAGGCTACTGAATTATTGAAATTTTTTATCGTACTGAAAATCACTTGTATTTGTGTTGTTTTTATAGAAGAGTCTGTGTATGTTTATTGTTACTTACTAAAGTGTTTATACTATGGGTGTTGTATTGTGCGTCGTCGACATCTGGAGTGCCGAACAACCAACTAAGAACATATGACCCACCGTTTATAACTTCGCTACGTTTGCGTGATTGAAATTTTTGGCCCGATATACAGGGTGTCCCAAAAATGTTGCGTTTCCTTAAAGGGGGTGATTCTGGGGGTGATTTCAAACAACTTTTTCCTTTGCGAAAATGCTCTCCGATGTTTCGTTAACGAGATATTAATAAAAAGCACCGACCAATCACAGCGCGAGTCTGACGGCCGAGTTCCCGCGGTAGCGTGGCTACGAGCCAACTTGCGTAGAATGGCAAATGAAAAAGACGTAACAAATAAAATCGAACATGTTGTCATGGTTTGTTCGTCATTTAAAGTGAATAATGAATAAAGGATAAATGGATGAAAATCACGTGTAACATAAAAAGACGAATACGCAGTTTTTTTTTAGAAGATTCGAAAATAATAATTATTTGAAGTGGGAGGATAAGGAATGCGTAAATTTCCTTTAGGTAAAAAGCTTTAGGTAAAAAGAAGCCAGCACGTTTTCGGAACATGTGTTTTGCAGAAGTGCAACGGACACTTTCACAAAAGCCCGCGCTCGGTCCTTCTACTGCCAATGTACCCATTGCTTCGAGATAGAAAACAGACACCACGTGTATCGGTTCGAAAGGGTCCGAAGGGAAGAGACAGTCTTCGAGTTGCTATAAAGAAGAAAATGCATACCATTCCTGTTTCCCCTTTCCGACACCCTGAGTTCACGACTGCTACGAGGCGGAACCAATTAAGTCATAAATTATCCGAAACTGTAGGAAACCGTTCTCTACCGCCGACTCGCCGGACAATAAACCGCGACCCTGGCGAAATGCTCTGACTGATCAGCCTGATTAATTTTGAACAACTAGAAATTACAAAGAGGTAGTCCGCTGACTGCGCGTAGTCCCGCCTGCTTCGTCCTACCTTCAATTTAAAGACGGATCCCTTATCTCTCGAGTATAAACACGCGCTCGAATTTCACAACAAAAGCACGCGTCGACGTATTCCCTGCTAGAGATGGTGGGCCTTGAAGTCCGATTGGTCCCAAACTAACCAATCTGCCCTGCAGCCCTCCCAAACGGCCACTGTCCTGAAGAGGCCCTCTTCACAGCAGTATCTCCTCCCCAAGGTCCACCATCGCTCGCACGGAATACGTCGACGCGTGCTTTTGTTTTGAAATTCGAGCGCGTGTTTATACTCGAGAGATAAGGGATCCGTCTTTAATTTGAAGCTAGGACGAAGCAGGCGGGACTACGCGCAGTCAGCGGACTACCTCTTTGTAATTTCTAGTTCTTCAAAATTAATCAGGCTGATCAGTCAGAGCATTTCGCCAGGGTCGCGGTTTATTGTCCGGCGAGTCGGCGGTAGAGAACGGTTTCCTACAGTTTCGGATAATTTATGACTTAATTGGTTCCGCCTCGTAGCAGTCGTGAACTCAGGGTGTCGGAAAGGGGAAACAGGAATGGTATGCATTTTCTTCTTTATAGTAACTCGAAGACTGTCTCTTCTCTTCGGACCCTTTCGAACCGATACACGTGGTGTCTGTTTTCTATCTCGAAGCAATGGGTACATTGGCAGTACAAGGACGGAGCCCGGGCTTTTGTGAAAGTGTTCGTTGCACTTCTGCAAAACACGTGTTCCGAAAATGTGTTGGCTTCTTTTTACCTAAAGCCTCTTGCCCTGGTGGGAGTTAACTCATAATGGAACCAGAGAAGCTACTTGGGGGTAGCGGAAGTTGCTTGGAAAAAATCCTGTCAGTCAGCTAGCAATCGCGTCGCAGAAATGTACACGGCCCAAGAATACTTCAGGATAAATAAAGTGATCAGTGTTAGTAGCCGTGCAGTGAAGTGAATATTCGGTACGTTGACCTGGACGCACCTGACATTGCGACCCTTAACTTTGGGTAGTGGGAATGTAAGGATACCTGGGACCAGCTGTGCACGGAGCACGTCCATCGATGACCAGGATCGGTTCGGTGACCCTGTGACACAGATTTTCAAGCTGCAGGTGAATTTCCAACAAGGGTGAGTTTTAGTTACTAACGCCTATCACCTTTCGTTAATTTCCTGTTACATTACCTTTTCGTGGCTACGTTATTAACACAAGGAAATTTACGTATTCCTTATCCTCCCACTTCAAATAATTATTATTTTCGAATCTTCTAAAAAAAAACTGCGTATTCGTCTTTTTACGTTACACGTGATTTTCATCCATTTATCCTTTATTCATTATTCACTTTAAATGACGAACAAACCATGACAACATGTTCGATTTTATTTGTTACGTCTTCTTCATTTGCCATTCTACGCAAGTTTCTTCGATGCATGCCGAGTTGCTTGCTCGTCGCAGTCGCAGCGCGGCTCGTAGCCACGCTACCGCGGGAACTCGGCCGTCAGACTCGCGCTGTGATTGGTCGGTGCTTTTTATTAATATCTCGTTAACGAAACATCGGAGAGCATTTTCGCAAAGGAAAAAGTTGTTTGAAATCACCCCCTTTAAGGAAACGCAACATTTTTGGGACACCCTGTATGTATGATATATTGTTTCGTGTTTATCAGTTATATCGGATAGCTGGTCCTGTATCACTTTCAACATTTGTTCATAATGAAAACTTATGTAACTGTGTTTTAATGTCTCCCTTAGTGCTAATGTACAGAGATTTTATGACTGAAGGAAATAGTGATTAACCCGTTCGAACATTTGGCTCAAGCGCGTGAAATTTACGTAGCTGAGCAAGGTTAGTCTTGAATTAGCAATTTTTGCTTCGCCCAGATTGTTATAGAATATTCCACTTGATCGGTTGTGAGGAGTGTTAATATAAACATGGGATGCTGCATAAGGTAGGAGTATAAAAGAGGCGATTAGGATGTTAATGGGTCCCATTCGAAACAAAATGTTTCAGCAAGTTAGTGCGGTATCGTTTTCTTTTCGTGCCTATTTGGATTTCCACTGTTTTATTTGAGAATGATTTTGTTATTTTGTATGGTCCCTTGAAATTTGGACACAACTTTTTAGACAGATTGGCTTTCGACTGTTTGTTATAAATATATACGAGGTCATTTTTCTTGAACTCTTGGGGATTAGTCTTCTTATCATAGTATTGTTTTGCTCTTGGTTTTTGAACTAATTATATTTTCCCTTGCTATTTTGAATGATGTATTTAATTTGTGTTGTAAGGATTTCATATAATCGTCGTATGTGTAACGGAATTTGGGCTCTTGGACGATCGATGATGGCAAGTATATGTTGCGACGTGTAAGATCAAATCGTATCGGCTTGACGACTGGTCTTACTTGTCACACTCTTGTGATGGGTTATGACCACAAAAGCTCACTGAATTTTTTGGTAATAAGTGACGCGTAAGAGATATATTTTTACACAAGTACAGATGTACAGTTAATGCTATTGAAAGCTTACACTTGTTAAATACTCGTTGAGTTATCGGATACTGTGACTCTGCTTAAAAATAGTGATTTCTAGAGTACTGAGTTTTTCGTTGAGTTCTAGAGCCGTGTGACTCTTCGTGTCAAAGTTTTAATTCTTCTCCCGTTCTGGTGTCGTGGTCGCTCGCAAGAAAGGTAAAAATTCCCTCTTCAAGGAATTTGGCAAAAAGAGTGAGGGTTGCAAGAGGAGGGTTGAAGACAACTAATTGGTGTGTAGGCGTGTCGTGAAGGACAGTGGTGAGGGTGACGTAGCGCGTGAAAATATAAGTCCCCCCTGCGTGTCGGGGACCGATGAAATATTACAGGTACGGGACGCGAAGTTTGGGACTTGGCGTGGTGACCGCGCGGCCGCAATAAAACGCGCATCTGCTTGCAGTCCTAACCCCTCGGAACTTTCCAAATTGGCTGCGCTAATAGCTACACTCAGTAGGCTTACAATGGTGGTTTATTTTTAAAGTCCCGAGTTTACGACAAGGACGGCAAACCGAGTGTCCGCCACATGACGAACGCTGCTTTTGCGAGAAAACCCTGACTATCGGCTAGGCTCTAACGTATCTCCTCTCAACAGTATGCTTTAAGGGGTTATACCTATATACAGAGTCATCGTTTAATCCTGCAACCCGCGCGCGCGCGAACTTGTAAAATGGCAACACCGCCTCACGGACGCATTCCACTACTACCATGCACCGTCCCGGCGCTCGGAGAGCTGCTAGGGCGCTAGCGACCGCTAGACAGCAGTGATGCCCGAGCTTCAAGAATTTTGGACTGGTCTCTTTCAAATTAACATTGCAAATTACTATTCAGAATTTCCAGGCCCGGGTTGAAAAATTTGGAGCGTTTTTCGTATAACTTTTGAACTATAAGAGATATCGGAATTCGGAATGCAATTTGCGCCGAAAAATGAGGAAAAATTATTCCCTCTTAATGATGGATAATTTAACATATTTTACGTTTACTTAATTTTTCTTTTATCAATTTTTTAACCATAATTGTTTACAAAGCATTTGCAAACTGTTTATTTGATAATATATTTAACGCTGTTTTTAAAATTTGTGGTGTTGATAAAAAATAGGCTAGTTGTTTCTGTATCATTACTTTCATAAATTGAGAAATTAAATTTTTATTCAATTATGTGTTAGTTCTGTAGACCTCAAAATCTATTGTTCTGGTTTTCTTTTTTATGATTTTATCCTTAATGCGGTGCATACCTCGATCAGACGTAAGGGGTAATTAATGGAATGTGTCTTTGATTGTAGCGGTGTTTGAATTTCTTTTCTAGAATTTTTGTGTTCGAATGTTTTAGCTACTCAATGCCACGCCTATACCGGCTTCCGTTAATGTCATTTTTTGGAACGATGTGCCATTATTGTGGCTTTTACAAGCAGGTGGCGAAAAATCTCTCCGTACAAGGGTATAGCGCCGCGGTCAATCCTGTCGTAGCTAAAATTTTTGAAATTGAGACGAGTACGAGATCAGTTGACATTATTTTCAAACCTCATTATAGTAATCTGGGGTGCGAGTGGTAAACTGATCATAAAAGCGGAGCGCGCGGCTCGAATACCTGGGGCGGGAAATTCCCAATACCTAGCTCTTTGCGACGCTAAAATTTTCGAAGCTCGGGCATCACTCTTGTTCAGCGGTCGCTGGCAACTCTCCGCTGGACCGGTGCATGGTTGTAGTGAAATGCGTCCGTGAGGCGATGTTGTCATTTTACAGGTTCGCACGCGCGCGCGCGCGGGTTGCAGGATTAAACGATGACCTGTATGTAGTCAGGGGGCCGAAAAGAGTCGAATGTTTGTGAATTTTTTTGGAAAAACGGAAGCATATATTTTTACAGAACTGTTTGCGCTTAAAAGAGCAACATCTAAAGAAGATTTGGTAAATATCCAAGAAGCCTTTTTAAAATGCTGTTTTGCGGTGAGCACTGTCATTCGGAATCAGATTATTTAAAATCAAAAAACAAAGAAAATTTCGTTAGTATATTAATGTATCTTCCGATTGGCGGGGGGAATTTCCGAAATATTAATTTAAAATAAAATGGCGGCTATTTAAAGTTTGAAGTCCTGATTTTCGCGCGAAAAACGGCCATTTTTCGTTGATAAAATCGAAAATACACATTGAAAAAATAAATGCGAACGACATTCTGTAGATTTTTATACAAAAAGTAAGCCCACAAAATTTTAGAAAGATCGATGCAGCGGTTGTTGAGATATCTTACTCACCGTTCTTAAAAAGGCTTTCTGGATGTCGTTGTATTTTTATTATAAACGTTAAATATTTTTCTACAAAAAGTTACCAACTGTTCTTTAAATGTTACTCTTTAAAGTGCAAAAAGTTCTGTAGAAATATATACTTCCGCTTTTTCAAAAAAAATTCGCAAACATTCGCTTCTTTTCGGCCTCCTGACTAGGTATAACCCTTTAATATCTTCCTTCATTGTATCCCAATAATAATGTTTTTTAATTTTAGAGTAAGTCTTATTGAATCCGTAGTGTCCCGAAAGTTTACTGTCGTGGCTTTCTTTTAATACTTCTCTAATTTGTTCAGTATTCTGGAGTTCTATTCTACTATTATCATATATTTTAATCTCATTTTTGGAAAATACAAATTTTAACATATTAGCTAAACGCGTTGAATTTATATTATGTTTTTCATCTGGAGGGATTAAAATGAATGTTTCATCCTGAATGTGGCATCTCACATTTATTAGGCACTCGAATATTTTTTAAAATCTATTTTATCAAAGTGCATATGTGTAGGGAATAGTATGTAAGCAATTTGACCTTGATTTTCTAGTTTGCAAACACCATTTGTCGTGGGTGTGATTTGGTTAATGTCAAATTTATCTGCGATATATTTTGAATACTGATTATTTTTATCTAGATTTTCAGACCAAAATAGTAAGATAGGGTTTGTTTGCTTCTTTAACGGTGAATGTGTCTTTTCATATATATGAATATTTCTTGATTCGTTTTTTTTTTTCAAATTTTATAAAGTCCTCATAAGATCTTACAGTTTTAATTGTTATATTAATTTGACTTTGAGATTCTGCTGGCAACCTGGATAATTCGTCTGCATTCGAATTAATTCTGCCTGGTTTGTATTTGATTTGATATTGATACTCCTCAAGTCTTAATCGCCATCTAACTAGCCTAAAAGATGGATTCTGACAATTAAAGAGCCATTGTAGCCATATTATGAAATGTTGTCCGCATAAATATGGTCTAAAATGTTCTACTGAGTTGACTATTGCTAATAGATCTTTTTCGTTAGTTGAATAATTTTGTTCCGATTTGTTGAGGGTTCGGGAATAATACGCGATAGGCAAGTCTGCATTATTTTTTATTTGCGATAGCACACCACCAATACTTACATTGGAGGCATCGGTAGTTAATATGAATTGCTTTGAAGAATCTGGGTACTGAAGAATAGGTTTATCTGTTACTTTTCCTTTTAAAGTAAGGAATGCTTGTTCTTGTTCATTCGCCCAAACAAAAGTAACGGCTTTCTTTAGTAACTTTGTTAGAGATTTTGCGATTGTGGAAAAGTTTTTAATGAATTTTCGATAATAACCTACTAGACCTAAAAACATCTTAATTTCTTTTTGATTTCTCGGTTTCATAACGCGTTGTATGCAATCTACCTTGTTGGGGTTAGGTTCTACACCCTTGTCGGATATAATATGACCTAGATATTCACATGATCTTTTTTAAAATTCGCTCTGGTCTGGCTGTAGCTTTGGATTATTTTCTCGCAATCTTGAAAATATGTTGATTAATTTTCTATTGTGGTCATACAAAGAGGATCCATATAAAACGACATCATCTAAATAAACGAAGCACTGTGTGTTAGTTAAACCTGTTAGGACATTGTTCATCATTCTTTGAAAGGACGATGGTGCGTTCTTAAGTCCGAATTGCATACGTGTGAATTCATAGTGACCATTCGGTGTAAAAAAGCTGTTTTCGGAGAATGACTAGGGTTCATAAAAAATTTGAAAATATTTATATCCATATTATTTTTTACGCTGAAATGAATTATGTAAGAGTTAATATAGTGACAATTTTTTTTACAAAATTTAAAAAATAAAATTTCGAAAAAATGATTCAATTGTAAAATCCATACCTTATCTCTGTAGTTTGTATGCCAAGCCTGCAAAACAAATTTCAGCTCAAAAACTTCATTTTTGTTCGAGTTATAAAATTTTTATGTTTTCGTGTAGTAACTAAATCGCTTTTGCTCCGTATGCACAGTGGTCTGGATGGTGGCCAAAATTCAAAATTTAATTTCTCAACTTCAACTTTACAATGTCATTTTTTTTCTATGAATTCACAACCCTCCATAGCTTCTAAATCCGCATAGCTTTCCCTTTTCAGATGACTCTTTGATTAGATATAATATTACAAAGACAAAATCATGAAATTTTATGTCAATCTAATTGTTTTAATTACTCATCATAGAACATCAAAATACGTGTTTATATCATACAGGTATATAGGTAAGGAAGTATATTTCAGTTATTTATATGTGTCATAGGCATTTTTTAGTCCATGAACAAATAGTACAATGTTTATATGAATTTAAACTTTGAGAAGACTTATAAGAAAAGGATTAAGCGGGATTAACATCGGACTTTTTTTACATGAAAGCTTACACAATTGTTAACAAGAGCATGTAAATTTCATGTGCAATCTCTTGAAAGTTTCAATTTTATGCAGACTTTTAGAAATGACGAGGTATTTGGGCGTCCCGGACGCGTGTAGCCGCATAGCCGCTTGAGGAGCGTCGGGCGATTTGGAAGAAGCGACATTGTTCGAACCGTATCTACTGTTAGTATTAAGTCTTATAAACACTAGGTTTTCTCAAAGCGTATTTTCTGCCTCGTTTCATTAGTCTTCTGTCGAATGTGCACAGCAAAACACCTCTTGTATTGATAGATTTTTTGATTTTATATATTCTTCAGTGTAAAAATTTAGTTATATATCGTAGTTATATGTTATAGTTATACATAGTTCAGGTATATAATAGTATATATATATAGTGTGTGTTTTTTGCCATAACGTGTTGTGAAGTTTATTTTATAAGTATTTAAAAAATTTTATATAACAATGTCGGAAAGTATGTTTTATTTCTGTATCAATCACATCAGACGGTTTTGAATACAAGCAGCTAAAAAATTTTATTTTGTAGACAAGTATTCCTTTAAATATGAGGATCTCTTTGTGGCATGGCATGACGAAATAAATTCAAGCAACAAAATAATTGCTGTTTCTAACATTATTTTAAGTTCATTAAGTGAAAGTGATATTTCTAAAGAATATAATCTATAAATCTATAAATAAATAATATATCGATTGAGCAGAAAAGTCACATCTTTTGCAAGAACTTGTCTTCGAAGTGGAGAAAGTGCAAGAGAATACTAAAAGTATTTAAATCGAATAATGCGAAGTGGTTAGAACAGCATTTGATTCTGCAGAAGTATGCTCATGTAAGCGGTGAAACTTCAACAACTGTGGGGCGTCCTCGCTTGTCGTATGAAGAAAAATCAGTCCGATCTCAAAGATGGGAGGCATCAATGCTTTCCGAAACTATGGATCAGGAGCTAAATTTAATAGTGCATGCAGCAGCAATAACTGCACGTCAAAGAGGAAAGAAGGATGTAGCTTTTGTTTTAAATAAAACAAAAACTCCGGAAGAAGCAGAAGAAGTAAGAAAAGCAATTTCCTCTAGTAATAATCTAATTGTATTCTCAGTTGATGAAGCTGTGGCTTTTTTATATGACAACAATTTAAGTAAAAGACAGTAGGGGAGACCGGGGCTAGTTGGCTAATTTTTTACATATCTATTTTTTATAAATAAACCATTGGCATTTTGTTGATTTACGGTACACCAAAAGTTCACAAATTTACTTGGGTATACAGGCTTAATTTTTAAATTCGATTTAATTGAGCCTAAGTTATAGTTTTTATTATATTTACAAGAGTGAGTCCAGTAAGTCAACAAACCCCGGTTGCGGGGCTAGTTGACATACAGTGGGTACAGAAAGTATTTGTACACCCTTTAAAATCGCATAACTTTTTTCAAATTAATCCAAACAACTTGAGTTTTTTTTAGAAGCTAGAGGGATTAGTTTGCTAAATGATGTGATTCGTCGTTTTAAAAAAAAATGAACATGGTCGGAATAGCAAAAAAAGTAGTAAAAGTCGTTTTTGAAACTTTTTTTTGTGAGCCTGTAATGAAAATTCAAAAAACCCGTTTGTAGATTTCAGTAAGTTATCTACGTGCCTAAAATTTCATCAAAATCGGTCAACGTTGCTCTGAGTTATGAACGCTTAAAGATCGCAGAATAAGGTCGAAAATCGCTGATTTCGGGAATTTCCGCGATTTTCGACCTTATTCTGCGATCTTTAAGCGTTCATAACTCAGAGAAACGTTGACCGATTTTGATGAAATTTTAGGCACGTAGATAACTTACTGAAATCTACAAACGGTTTTTTTTAATTTTCATTACAGGCTCACAAAAAAAAGTTTCAAAAACGACTTTTACTACTTTTTTTGCTATTCCGACCATGTTCATTTTTTTTTAAAACGACGAATCACATCATTTAGCAAACTAATCCCTCTAGCTTCTAAAAAAAACTCCAGTTGTTTGGATTAATTTGAAAAAAGTTATGCGATTTTCAAGGGTGTACAAATACTTTCTGTACCCACTGTATATGATGGGGCTAGTTGACTTGACATTTATAATGACGTTTGTAAGAAAACATAGCGGTATTAACAGAAATTAAACATTTATTTGCTCAAAATTAGGTCAAATTAGGCCTACAAATCATCATCTGAGTCACAGTTAATGCACACATAATAGTCTATATTAGAGCTGCTGCATTTTTCGTGAGCCCATCTGCTGGAACGTGTGTACTGCACCCAGTTCTCACCACAAATGCTATCAGTATAAGTTTCATTGCATACTAAGTATTTGGCATCATCTTCTGACTCTGAAAACGATAAATTTTTCTTGAATGACGTGGATGGTGCAGGACATTCTTCTCGGAAAAGAAATTTTCGACCGTTTTTGGCTTTATTCTTTTTCCTATCTTTCTTCTCAATCATTTTAGTTTTACGTGGACGTTTCTTATTTTGAATGTTTTCTTTTTCTTGCTGTAATGCTTCTTTTATAGGTGTGTCCGTTAAAATAGCTGTGTGTCGTTTTTTTCTCGCCTTTCTAGTGTTCTGTCGCGGAGCTGCTTTAGGAAATGGCCTTACCTGCTCAGGACTCAATATGTTTGCATTTTCCATGCTTTCAGGACGAGTAGGTAATTAATACGTTAATAAGAGCAAAACTGGATAAAAAAGGGAAAAAATAATTTCGGGGTTATTTGACTAATAGTCAAATTACCTTAGTCAAGTAACCCCATCCGACATTGCTAACATATTAGGTGTCGTACGTGCAAACTTCCAAGCACCGGATAAAATACAATACCGTAAATCATAGTCAATGCATCACACTTACACAATATATTCATGAAAAAAATATCAGGCTGTACTTAGTGGACAAAAATACATAACTAGTCAAAACTGAAATATTTACTTACCGTCGATGTTTTTAGATTTTTTATTCCCACCGATACAACACGCGAGCTTTTACCACGGCGACACATGGAATGGCGAGCTAGTCATTCATATGTTTTAAAATCGCTAATCAAAGCACCATTTATTCTATAATATAATAGTTATGGGGAATTAGTCAACTAACCTCATTAGTCAACTAGCCCCGGTCTCCCCTACATAACTATTAGACTGGAAAGTAAAAGAAGAAATTGCTATATATATCCTAATTACGACGCCCTTCTAGAAGCGAAGAAAAATTGCAGGCCATTTGAAATTTCAGTAACAGAAACAAGTGCACGAGTTCCACTCAAAAACCTTTTACAGCACACAGTTCAGAGAATTCTATTAATGCAACAAGAAGTCATTGACAGCATAATTATTAAAACTAATAGTAACATCGTTCGTATGGAAATGATCGGTAGTTATGGCTTCGATGGAAGTAGTGGCCATTCGAGGTACAAGCAAAAATCTGAAAGAACATCAGCTGGATCAGACTCTTATCTGTTCGCTACAACGATAAATTCCATTACGATTAGTAACAACAGACAATATTATTGTATGGAACAATAGCGTGCCACAGTCCATCAGGTTTTGCAGACCATTGAAAATAGAATATATAAGGGAAACCACGGAAATAATTTTAACAGAAAAAGAAAATTTAGACACTGAAATTAATAGTTTATCAAACCTACATATACCACACGGAAACAAAATTTTGGACATTAAATTTAAACTTATTATGACCTTAATCGATGGCAAAGTTTTAAATACATTAACAGGAACTAAGTCAACTCAATCTTGTCCTATTTGCGGAATCACTCCCACGCAAATGTTAAAAATATACGATTTTCAGGCAAAACAGTTTAAACCCAAACATAAGGAAAATTTGCAGTACGGAGTTAGTTCCTTACACGCATGGATACGATTGTTTGAGTGTGTGCTTCACATAGCATACAGAATACAAATCAAAAAATGGCAAGTAAGACGGGAAGATGAAAAAACGATGCTTCTTTGTCGAAAAAAGAGGTTCAAAAGAGGTTTTGGGACAGATTTGGCTTGAATGTAGACAAGCCTAAAATAGGAGGTAGTGGTAACACAACTGATGGCAATACGGCTCGCCGAGCATTCCAAAAAATAGAGATGTTATCCGATATTACAGGTGTAGACGTTAGTTTACTAAAAAACTTTAAAGTAATTTTAATTACCATTTCCTGCCAATATCCAATCAATTTGGAAAAATTTGAAAAATTTTGCTTTGACACGGCTCATTTATCTAAAGAAAAGTATCCATGGTACCCTATGCCGCCCACAATCCATAAGATTTTGGTACATGGAAAGCAAATACTCGAAAACTGTATTTTGCTTCCAGGGTATTTAGGAGAGGATGCGGCAGAATCACGAAATAAGTTTTATAAACAGGACCGACAATTTCATGCCCGAAAAGATAGTAGGAAGAATAGCCTCCTAGATATATTTCATAGAGCCATAGACACTTCGGATCCACTTATATCTAGCATCTCACTCGCAAATAGAATGCAAAAACAAAAATTGAGCAGACTTCAGCTACCCACTGAAGTTATATCATTATTACGTTGTCCAGTTTTCGAACCACAACCATCAACATCACACTCTGGAATAGCTGACCATAAAAAACTTCAAAAAAGTAAAAAAATACGCCAAGTACATGAAAACATGAAAATCACAAAAAATAGAAGATAATAATAATTACAAAATTAAAAAAAGATGTGAAATCAAAATGAGCTGCTAGTACATAAAGATGCTTTCCAACTGCGCTTTAGATGACACAATTACATATGCCCAGCTAAAATTCCATTACTCATAATGGCTATTTATACAAAGAAAAAATGTATTAAATAATAATATGCAGATATATTTTTATACAAATAAATATTTTAATACGAATAAATATTTGATTCAAAATACTTGGCGCTGCTCTCCGAATTGGTGTTGCTAAACTCAATAAATATGTAATAAATTGCATTAATCCTCTTCTTTCTTTCTTGTACGTGTATGTGTGCGCGCGCGCGTGTTTGCGTGGGTATGCATATGCTACGCATGGTATTAGAATTAAATATATGTAGAATAAATCTGACTGCGTTTCTAATATGTGTATGTATATGTATTTTATATTGTAATGGAGGTGTTGTAAATTATTAATACTAAGGCAATTAACATTTTTTCGGTTGCGCAGCGCCAAGTATTTTGAATCAAATATTTATTCGTATTAAAATATTTATTTGTATAAAAATATATCTGCATATTATTATTTAATACATTTTTTCTTTGTATAAATAGCTATTATGAGTAATGGAATTTTAGCTGAGCATATGTAATTGTGTCATCTAAAGCGCAGTTGGAAAGCATCTTTATGTACTGGCAGCTCATTTTGATTTCACATCTTTTTTTAATTTTGTAATTATTATTATCTTCTATTTTTTGTGATTTTCATGTTTTCATGTACTTGGCGTATTTTTTTACTTTTTTGAAGTTTTTTATGGGAATCTCACTTCTTTTTACAAAGATATTATTATCTTCTATTTTTTGTGATTATTATTACTTTCTATATTTTGTGATTTATTTGTATCATGTACTTGGCGTAATTTTTTTACTTTTTTGATACAATTACAGCATAATAATTATCAGCTGTTGAAATTTACAATTCCATGAATCTGAAAGCACGTACAATTCCTTGAATCTGAAAGCACGTACAATTCCATGAAACTGAAAGCACGCACAATTTCATGAATTGTTTTATCAAATCGAGAAATGTTTTTCGTGGTTAGAAAATTAAAATTTCCATTCATAACGTCATTTTCTGAGTATATTTCATGGAATAGTATTTTTTAAATTAATTTGTTTATGTTTACCAAATTCATGCGTTTTATTAGACTCTAATTGATTTTAGTATCAATTTTCATTTTCATGTTTACAAATTTCTGTGCTTAAAGGGGTTATCGCTAGATTTAGCACGAATTTTCGTGTTTTCAGATTCATGGAATTGTACGTGTTTCCAGATTCATGGAATTGTATGTCAGACTGCATTTTGATTCCAATTCAATGGTACAACGATAATATATATTTGTAAAAACACGTGGCATCTCAAATTTTGTATATAACCTGACTGTAAGCTGTCAAAATTTGGAGTAGATTGCACATAGTGAAGATAGGAATTGATGAACGAAATTGCATAGTGAAGATAGGAATTGATGAACGAAATTGCATAGTGAAGATAGGAATTGATGAACGAAATTGCATAGTGAAGATAGGAATTGATGAACGAAACATGTATTAGTTCGTTTTGGCTGAAGGTGTGCGTATAATAACGCGTATACGTATTATGTCGACAAAAATTTGAGATTGAAGAAGAATCAGAATCAGAAGAAAAATCTACCGTTTTCGACAGATCCCTGAGACGATATTACGATATCTCTGTCATGCGTGGACCGATTTTATTGAAATTGGTCTTATTCGAAAGCCGATATGCGGTTTACATAAGAAAAATGCCTTTAAATTTAGAAAATATTGCAGGCGTGATGAGATATAATGTAATAAATGTAGGAATTAGGTTGGAATGCCTCCGCGACGAGTAAAGGTACACGGCAGCGACAGTTCAACGTATATATATAGGGTGTTTTTCATGTACTTGGCGTCGAGACGCTACCGCGTCTCTAGATAATGATGATAATGTTTCCAATGATGATGATAATCATGATCATGATCATGAAGATGATGAGGAACATGAAGCATTTATCTATATTGCAATATTTAGATACTGTGGAATTAGATTTGGATATATTATAGGTAATAATTGTATATATTTTATATGTATAATAATTTTTAATATTTTTTTTTCAGTCAAAGATAATGTCAGGTCTGATTCTTTTTTCTCTTTCTTTCTCTAGTACGGCTATGATTTTTAATTTTGGCTATAAAATACTGCTTTCCAGATCACAATGCGTGCCATCCGCCATTTTGAATTTTAAATTTTTGGTGCCAAATTCGTTATCAGCGATCTCGAAAACCCTTAATCACCATGTTTCAGAAAGATCAGAATTTTGGCCACTAAATGTAGATATCCCCAGACCACTGTGGCGTACGTTGGACCTTCTTCTTCTCGCAATGCCTGTTCTCTTCGTGATTGCGCAGTTCGTATCATTTTTTTTGCACGTTTGTATCATTCTGAGGCTTTCTGTTTATACCTGCGTACTCGTATTTTGTGACGGTTTTGAACAATTTTCAATGATTGTTCGCTCATTTGCATATGGTTGTCCGTGAATGCATGTAATATTGTTTTCGTCCACCCTTCATTATATTCAGTGACTGCTTCTGCGACTGCAGCTTCAAAAAGATATTTTGAATGAAAAATATCCTTTGGGCACTTACGCCATATCATGCTATGCAAACTTTCATTAGAATTTTCCGTAACGCATTGTGCAGAACGACGGAGCAGGAGCGTTTTAGGTAGGTACTACGCCGAAACAAAAAACTTTATAACTCGGACAAAAATGAAGTTTTCGAGCTGAAAATTTTTTGCAGTCTTTGTATACAATTCTACAGAAATAAGGATATGGATTTTACAATCAAATAATTTTTCAAAATTTTATTTTTTAAATTTTGAAAAAAAATTGTCACTATATTAACTCTTACATAATTCATTTCAGCGTAAAAAATAATATGGATATAAATATTTTCAAATTTTTATCTGTAAAATTACTGGTAGTTCATTTTCACCTGAGTCACCCCCCTTAAGGGAGTGTCCTGCTTTATAAGGTCCAAAAAATCGATTTCTTTTTTATTATCTAAATCGATAGATAAACTATCCAAGAATGTATTCACAAAGTTATAGCGGCCAATTCGATGTATTTTTAAAGATACAGAACCGAGAGCAGGGAAGCGGCGAGCATCTGTGCGAGCGCTCGGCCGGACACGGGCGCGTGCTTCACCCTTTGACGCGTCCCTATTCGTCGATCATTACTTTTAAAGACAATCAAAACGGCAGAGTTGTGCAGTGTAATAGTACAGAATAGTCTTAGAGCAGAGTGAGTTAGAGATTTTATAAGTTGAACGTAGAGAATTGTAGCGATCGACCGCGAGCGAAAGATCGCGAACGCACGAGAATCTCTCACCACCGTCAATCGTTGCACTGGTGCTACTGGCAGATTCGCGAACATGCGGAACCAATTCGTGTTTATTGACACTTCGAGAAACCGAATATTCCAGAAATTCAAAACAAATAAATAACGCGGTCGAGTTCGGTAAGTGCAAAACGTACGCCGATACCACTGATGCGCAGCGACTCGCGCGGGAAGACAAGCGCCAAACATACAGCAGCAAGGAGGCTCGTACAGCTCGTAGGATTGAGCAAATGCAACAAAATTAGTTTTTTGAACAGGTGGAAGGGCTATTATATGGGGCAAGAATAGCTGATTAGCAGATCCCTGGTGTAAGTAACCAATAATTAATACTTTCTCCTCCCGAAAACTTTGAAGCGCGATTTCTCCAGTTTTCATTTTTACGATTCTTTCAAATTGGCGGGCGTGATAGCAAAAAAACTATGCGGCTTATTGAATTAAACCAAAGCTTATGCTCTTCAGTATTAAATTCTTTTCTATGTGAACTAAAAAGATTGTTAAAAAATTATTTTTAAATCACTCTTATAGCACGTTAAAGTCACATGTTGTTTTTAGAAAATAGACATTCTTCTTATCACACTAAAAAAAAACATGATTTCGCGCTTTTTTCTGCTTTTTCTTAGTTCACCCAGAAGAAAAATATATGAGCATTAAAAACCATTTTGGTTTTTTCATTTCAGACCAGAATTACGACCAGAATCTTTCCCGCCAATTGGAGAGTGCAGTGGCAAAGCGCTCCGAGAATCGGCTGATAAATCTGCCATAGTTAATAATATTATGCGAAAAAAAATTTTTTTGTACTCATTGAATATATGTTTAAATATATCTAAAAGTTTACGAAGATCAATTGTTCCTTTCCTTTTCAAAAAAATTCGTGAAAAAATCAATTTTTTGGACCTTATAAAGCAGGACACTCCCTTAAGAGGAAGAACCGTTTCCGTTCGCGGGTTGATTCTAATTGTATTAACAGATCGTTGCGGCGCGCGGTGTGTTGTGAAGCAGAGGGAGTTGAAATGGAATTGAATTTAGTGAAATAGTAGAAGTAGTATAGTCGATTTTGGCTCCCTGGGACCGAAGGAAGTCGTCTCCTAGGAGTCCATCAAATGGTATATCCATAGGAGTGTTTAAGATTTGGAAATTAGCTATGATCTTTTTTGAGTGAATTTCGAGTTCGATTTCGGTTGCACCGCATGTTGCAATTGGTGCACTCGGTGATACTCCGTTTAGTATTATTGGGACGTTATTATGATTTTTGCAGGTAGTTACCCTAGTAGCATTTCTGGTTGGCCAACGGTAGCCAACAGTTGGGAATTAGTTGGGATATAATTAGAGTTTTGCCTACAAATTCCTAACATAGGGCCTACGGCAAAAAACTTACGACAGTTTGCCAACGAATACTCAATGTTGGGCTTACAATTATTACGGTTGGTTAATTAACAAAAATTACGACAGTTTGCCTACGACTATTCAATGTTGGGCCTACAATTATTATGGTTGGTTAATTTACAAAAAATTACGACACTTTGCCTACGAATATTCAATGTTGGGCCTACAATTACTATGGTTGGTTAATTAACAAAAAATTCACAACGATGATTAAATGTTGTCTTACAAACGTCAGAAAATTTGGTACATCCAAAAACCTATTATTATAAATACGTAATGCGGACGGCTGTCTTGAGATGAATGTGAAATTTTATAGAATGAGTCTAAAGGTCGAATGATGATATTTTGTACAATATTTCGCGTCACTGTGTACTTTTTATAAACAATTATTACTTGGTATGTACTGAGAAATTAGAAGTGTTTACAAGGAAATGTACTGGGTAAGTGCAAATAACGGTTGCTTCGTAAGTGGAAAGTTTGGGTTTGATTTTTTTTCTATGGGAAGAAACTTCCAGTTGGGCCTGCGTTGGTTACAATCGTTGGCCCATTTAAAAATAGCGCGACACTTCAACAGTTGGCCAACGGATAACACGTCATTGGCCCAACAAATTCCCAGTAAATAAATGCTACTAGGGTATACTAGTTCTTTTAATTAGGAAAACTGAGGCGCCAGTGTCGATTAGAAATTTTAAAGTCCCGTTGTTAGAGCTAGAATTCTTTGATTGGAAGAGCACGTACCTAAGTTAAATCATTTGAAGCTAATAAGGATTTGGAAATTGTTGCATTTTGTAGCGGTTGAATTCTACGGTTGCTTGCTCCATCGATATTGGAGGATTGGGATTTTGGGGAACTAGTTGCAAATCCTGCTGGTGAAAATTTACGGATTTAATATTATCACTGCTACGTTGTTCTTGATTCGAATTAAAGGGATTTGTATCGTTTCGATTCTGATTAAAAGAACTGTGTTTGTTTCGATTAGTATCAAAAGGATTTTGATATTGATTCTGTCAAATAGTATTGTTATACTGACGTTTCCGACTTTCTTCTATGGTGTGACCCAAATTTTTACAATAGCGTCATTGTTTAGTTGGTTGTGCCTGACTTTGTGAGTTGGTGGATATAGCACGGACTTGGCTGAAGTTAACGGGTCTAGAGTTATTGTGACTGCGTGTGGAAGGATTGGACTTATTTCTATAACAATTGTTTGTAGTGTGTAGGTTAAGCGCAAAGCTTCTTCCTCGGCAATAGCAGCAGTAAACGCGCCTTTGATATTTTGAAATTCGCTGTACCTTAGCATTTGGGAGATTTGAGGATGAGTATGATGGACAAATCGATTCAAAGTGATATCGTTGATCATGAGTAACCGCCCGTTTAAAGCTTCTTGGTTACTTTCTGCACTATGAATTGTGCCCAATACTTTAGAGCAGGCCTGCCCCATCGGGTGCAAATACCTCCTGAATTCCTGCGATCCAGGTAACAGCCGAGTGCCGGAACTGCGCCACTGCTACCCGTTGCGAAATTTGTGAGAGAACTGTATGAGTGTGCGTCGGGGTACGAGCCTGCATGGACGGCCGCACACTCATGCAGTTCTCCCGCAGCCCATGCTGTGGTTAGCAACGTAACAGTCTCGCTGCCCGGCTGTTGCCCGGGTCCCAGAAATTCAGGAGGTATTTGCACCCGATGGGGCAGGCCTGCTTTAGAGTGTAAATCTTCCAGCCTCTGATAGAATTGCGACATGTTTTCATGTTTTTCTTGAGTCATACAACTCAGCTCCTCTAATAGTTGATCAAGTGATTTTCGGTCTTGATATAATGCAATCAATAATTCAGAAATTTCTCCCCAAGTAGTCAAATTGCAATGAACATTTATTTGTTCGCGTGCTTTTCCCGTGACTCTATTTTTTACATACAATAGCAGGGGAGACCGGGGCAAAGTGGGACGAAAAAAGTTTGAAGTCGAATAAAATTTTTTCCTTTCAATAAAAATGTGTGGAAATAGATTTATAATGTAATTTGAACATTACTATTGATAAATGACGAATAGCAATACTTAAAATAAACTTAAAGTATATTAAAATTCAACTTAAAAAGAAAATGCAAACTATTTAAACTATTTTTTCAAAAAATATATGTCATTAATACAAGTTTAACGTTAATAATTTGTACTTTATAACTTTGTACTTTGTACAAACACATTTTCTTCTGAAAATGAGTTTTAAAAGGAACTTTGTTTACATGAACAGTCTGACATATTATAACTAAAACAAATACATACATAATTATTAATATAAATACGTACTTATACTATCTAAATAAATTTTTTAACATAAAACATTATATATTTTCCTATCACAATTTTTTTTCAAATGGGCTTCAATAATTTTTGGCAGACAGGTTTCACATAAAAATAACGATGTTTTAATAAGATGCTTAACGCACTCTTCATGAGCCCATATATTGCACTCCTGGCATTGAATTCATTGTTCGTTCGAGATGGATTGACTATAAAGTCTTTGGCATTCTAGACACGAACAATCTTCTACATTTCTTTCTGTTTTTACAAACTTCTTTTTCACTTCTTGTCGTTCTTTGATAATTTTTCTTTTTACATGTAACTTTTTCTTTGATGATGTGTTCCTGTTTTGTTCAAGTTCTTTTATATACGAACTTGAGGTTACAATTGCTCTGCGTCCTTTTCGGTTAGAAGATTTTCTAACTTGATTCGAATCTACCTTTGGCACTGGTAAAATCTTGTACATTTTTTCTTTGTCACTTATTTCTATCACAGGTACAGTCAAAGATTTATCATAATTATTATGAGCACTCGTAGAAGATTGTGATGTATCTGGAACAGGTTCATCGTTTAATTTTTTTGTGATACATACATTACCTAACCTATTATTTATCACTGGCAACATGACTACACCATTTTCATTATTGCACTGATTTTCTGACACCTTTTTTATGGTATCGGTTGTACTGATGCATCACAAAAATTTTCAAGATTGGTTGGGATTGATCGAGCAAAGTCTTTTTCCTGAATTTTAAATCTAATCATAGGGTAAATTCTGTGCATTCAAAACCATTTGTAGCATTTAGAGGCACAGCAGCACGCATGTAAGCTTTTCAAAGTAGTCCCCCCACGTTTTTCAGTGTTATAACCTGTCCTAGATGATTCCGCAAATACACAGAACACTCTTGACTCATATAGGTCTTGAATGGATTCATAAAACTTCTATCAAGAGATTATAGCTTGTATGTGGTGCATGTGGTGGGAAACATAATATATGAACATTCTGTTCTCGAGATGCTTTCAGAAGTGTCAAGGTTTTAATATGTGTAGCATGAGCATTCAACAAAAGAAGGACTGGATCATCCTGTGCTGGTTTAGCAAATTTGCAAAAATGGTTAAACCAAGTGGGGCAAAAAATTTATGTTTGCATCCATCCTGAAGGGTGGAAAACAGCAAGCGTGTCAGTGGGACAACCCTCTTACAGCTCGAAGTTGATTTTCTTTCTCGGAAATATTAGTAAAGGTGGGATAAAGTTTCCAGCAGCGTTGCAACAGAAGACACACGTCACAGTTTCACCACGTTCATCTGAAATTAATCCTCCTACTTGCTTTCTTCCTTTCTCACTGATTGCTTTGGGAATATAGTTCGGAGCTGCTGAGATCCCAGACTCATCGATGTTATATATACGACTTGGTGAAAACTGATATGTAGACATTAAGGGGGTAGACACGTCACGTGACACGAGCGATGCACCGCCCTGTAATACCGACAATCTAACCTAAAACATGGATTTGGGATTTTTCGTGTTTCGTCCTTATATGAGCAGATTTTGGGCTGGGCGAGGCCTCATTCGAAAGAGGAAGGTTCAATGCGGAGCGCTCTACTCACTGTTTGAGTCACAAAACTCTTTTAGTGACCTAAAAATACTTAAGGAGGTAAATACGCCACGTGACACGAGCGATGTACCGCGCTGTAATACCGACAATCTAACCTGAAACATGGGTTTAGTAGCATACGTTGTTTGTCATTATATGAGCGAATTTTGGGCTGGGCGAGGTCTCATTCGAAAGAGGAAGGTTCAATGCAACACGCTCTACTCATCGTTTGAGTCACAAAACTCTTATAGTGACCTAAAAATACTTGGAATCTGCGAGTGTATTTTGTCCATTTTTTCTCTACTTTGGTCACTCATATTATTACATATCAACAAAATCTCGTCGAACCATGGCCAGAGCGTGTTGTACTGAACCTTCCTCTTTCGAATAAGACCTCGCCCAGCCCAAAATTCGCTCATATAATGACAAACAACGTATCCTACTAAACCCATGTTTTGGGCCAGATTGTGTCGGTATACAGCGCGCTGCATGAAATTGGTGGTATTGTATTGGTGGCATCGTACGATTCCCTAGAATTTCTCTCACTTTCCACCAATACGATGCCATTTCCGGTGCAGCGAGCACGCAGCAAACGTAAAAATTTCAGAGGTGAAGCAGTCACTGCTCGCGCGCATGCGTGTTTATTTCTACAATTTTTGATTATTTCCAATAAAGAAATTCAGCTAATAAAATTTAATGAAAAGTAGTAAAAACAATTAATTTTCTAATGATTACAATGCCACTTTTCTACTTTATTATATTGAAAAAACTTCATCTGATAGTTTTTTTTAATACAAATGTATAATTACATACTTATTATCTACCGAGAATATTTTCCGAATATTGTTCTCGAATATCCCGCAGTGACACGTTCTCCATAATCTGTTATTTTTTAGGCAAACATAATCTGTCCGAGTGTTTTATTTGCAATTAATGATATGTATATTAATTCCGATTCTAAATGACTGGTTAATATCATCTTCATTTTCGATTTCATCACTATTATTTAATAGTATCGAAGTTATTGTACACAACGTTTCTTTCTCCATAGTAGCATTTTCAAATTTTAAGAACGCATGAACCGCAGTAACGAAACGGAACGATATAAATGCGCACAGCGACTGCGCTGCGATCTCTGCACTCACTGCGGTAAATCGGAACGCACCCAATGTTTCCCTCAAGCTGCGCAGTTCCATGACGCGCAACTACCGTCGCACAGTGGTACATAATCACACTTTTTGTTCAAATCACCGTACAGGTCGTAATTTTTTAGTAAACTTGACGAATTTTTTTTTAATTTCTTCCCAATTAAATTCTCTATCGATCCCTCCGGCCGGAATTTTGAATTTCGTTGGTGTTTTTTTTATATTAACGAAATATACAGCACTTTTAGAAAATCGGTGTCTGTGGGATTTTTTGGTCGCCGATTCCGAATTCAAACTCAAATTTTCTAAATTGTTGAGTTTCTTAACGATGACAAATTCAATATATCGAAGGGAAATTTCAGAAAATGATCTTTTTTGAAAGAAACATCGTGCGTATAGATTTTCGGGGTGGTATCTTATTGTACAATTATATACAGTCGTATAATTATGTACAGTCGTTTTATGAAATGTTGATCAATGCCAGTGATTTCATAAAACGACTGTACATAATTATGCAAACAATGGCACCAGGAAAACCGATCGATATAAATAAATTTAAAAAGTATTGCATGGATACGGCGAAAATTTATGTCAATAAATATATGTGGTACCCAATGCCTTCTTCGTGCCATATGATTTTAATTCTTGGGTCGGATGTAATAGAGAAATTTTTAATCCCTATTGGGCAATTATCGGAAGAGGCACAAGAGGCGAGGAACAAAGATATTAAGAGGTGTAGAGAAAATAATACACGTAAATCGACACCTATACATACAAACGAGGACATAATACATTTTCTTTTAATATTTTCCGATCCATATATTTCCAGTTTAAGACACGTACATAAACATAAAATCAAAAATTTGCTTCCAGATGCCCAAAACCTAATCCTCAAATAAGATACCACCCCGAAAATCTATACGCACTATGTTTCTTTCAAAAAAGATCATTTTCTGAAATTTCCCTTCGATATATTGAATTTGTCATCGTTAAGAAGCTCTACAATTTAGAAAATTTGAGTTTGAATTCGGAATCGGCGACCAAAAAATCCCACAGACACCGATTTTCTAAAAGCGCTGTATATTTCGCTAAATATAAAAAAAAAACACCAACGAAATTTAAAATTCCGGCTGGAGGGATCGATAGAGAATTTAATTGGGAAGAAATTAAAAAAAAATTCGTCGAGTTTACTAAAAAATTACGACCTGTACGGTGATTTGAACAAAAAGTGTGATTATGTACCACTGTGCGTCGTAGGCCTGCGCAGTAAAAGCAACGCCACGTGCTTCAAAGCTTATACTTTAATTAAGCGCACAATGGCGTACATTTTCCTGAGAAATACCAGTAGATAACGATACACATACATATCAATTGTTACGTCCGTAATGAATGACCATTTTCTGGTCCAGGGAAAGTTGCAGAATAAAGTCCTGACACCTTTCCCAGGTGACCATGCATGTAGCGCGTTTAGGCAGTGCAAGCACGGACTACTCGGATTTAGTGGCTTATTTGGACATAAGTAGACCAGGCCGCAATACGTGAGAATGAGCAGGGCTCTCGCGATCCTGGACACCCTGGAATGTTCAAGGTTCGGCTACGTCTGGTTTATGTCTTTGGTGTTTTCTCACGCAGTGGGATTGCGTGATGTCTGGACTTGGTTGGTAAAGCGTTGCATCGTAGGCAGATGGCTTGGGGACACTTGAGGCTTTCTCTTTTGGTCATTCCAGGGGTTCGGGGTGAAAATTTTCTATCCCTCGCCATTAAAATAGTTTGCAGCGCGGATGAGGGCAGTCTACATTTTTGTCGCAACGAGGCACCTTCTTGTAACTCGCTTCCGAGTGCATCGGTGTCAAACGCCCAGAGTAACCAAATAGGTAAATACAGTCCTGCGACAAGTAGCAAGGACACAATTGGCAGTTTGTAGCCTCAAAGGTATCCATTGCACACCACTAGGGTGGGTCTTTAGTTCGGCCCCTGTCCTAGGGTAAATGTCTTCGGTGGATTGACCTGTTAGCGTCACCAAATTTAAGGATGAGGTCCAGGCGGATGGCCCCATGCTGTCCCGCATTCGCAGGGACTTAGCCTGCGTGCGGTCCTGATAGATGGTACGCGAGACTAAACAGTCCTGGCGATGGCTGATGCCCACGTTGGCTCTCTTAGCTATCGGGTGTCGAAGGATTGATTGTTTAGAGCAGGGCTTGAATAGGTTCGAAAAATAACTGTTTCAAAGTGTTATATAAAGGTTCTGACTGAAAGAGTTATGACAAACCTTTATTCTGAATAACCGTTATAAAGTACCTAAATATCAAACTACATATATCAGTTTAAGTTAAGGTTCCAATATAGCTCTATAACTTTTATTTTTTAGGTTCTATATAAGTTCGATAACGGTTATAGAACCGATTTAATAACTTTTATTTTTTAGGTTCTATATAAGTTCCAAAGCCGTTATAGAACCGATTCTTGTAACGATTGTACAGAATTTTATAGAAAATGAAATTACAACATATCAGATGATTGCATAAGTTCGTGCCCGATTTTCTACTACCTCGATTTTCTACTACATTTTTTCGAGAAAAGCCAAGCTCTTTCTTCAAAACTGGGATCGACAAGCTTGTAGATCGTTGGAAAACAATTGTAGAGAAGAATGGTGACTACATACTTGACTAATAAAACTGTACGCTTTAAAATTTAACGGTAATTATTTACTTTAGCGATTCCTCACCGATTCTGATGAAATTTGGATATGTTGTCAGGGACACGATTCTGCACAACTTTTTCATATACATGTTACCCCCCGCTCGGCCTTAGTTTCCGAGATATTTACGAAAAAGTTACGCTGATGCATTGTAGGCCCACCTGCGGTCGAACTCGAGCTCGAGCTGAAAGATGGAACGAAACAAAGTACCAAAGTGTCGACTCTTTTGTTTCGTCTTGCCCGTTTTCGGATTCTCACAGTCTCGATAATAGAAAGGCGGCTATAAGGGCTGTGTAGTATATTTCACGAGTACCTTCGGTATTTGCAGTTACTGTGTTAAAACGTGGTTTCATATTATAAAGTAAAATGAAGTTATATGAATTTTTGAGCATTTGTAATAATTACGATGAATTAATTGATTTTTTAATTGTACGAAAAGTGATCCACGGTGGTAGACTTGTCGATTAGCATGACCATCACCGATTTCGATGCGCTTGAAATATGTTGTAGAAGTTAACATTCTGAACAACTTTTTCCTTTGCCGAAAATGGCGGTCAGCTCTAGTTTCCGAGATATTCGCAAAAAAAAATCCACGGTGGACTCGAGGTGGTCGGTCGCCGGAGGGATTTGTTATAATCCTGGCCGTCTCACGGCGCGTAAGCGCCGTGAGAGGGCACACGGCTCATTCGAGTTTATCACTTAAAAGAATATTTCTACAGATTTGGCACACGGCGCGTCTCAAGTTCAATTATTAAGAAAGAAATATTCTTTTAAGTGATAAACTCGATTGAGCCGTGTGCCCTCTCACGGCGCTTACGCACCGTGAGACGGCCAGAATTATGACAAATCCCCCCGGCGACCGACCACCTCGAGACACCGAATCCTTTTCCTCTTTGTTTTATTTTTTGCTTCGTACGATGTGGCAAGACAGTGAAAGAACAATGTTTCGCGATTAAGTTTTATTGCCTTCTCACATTTAGGGCACTGAATAACATTTTGAAAAATGTTTTTTTTCGATTAGATAATCTATACATTTTTCTTCGGAATTTATTTCGCGTACAAATTCAGTAAAAGACTTCATGTCTTACATAAAATGTTTTCTCACTAGTCCTTCTATGAAACTGCTACCGAGGAGACTGCAGTTACATGCATCGCGCGACGGCGCGCACCAATTGTTTCTATTCTGTTTCAATTGTTTGTTTTCTGTTTTCGTCGAAAGCCAACAAATGTTACACGCCGTCTGCGATGCTTCTGTAGCGCTCAGAAATTATAAGTAAAGATTTTTGGAAATATCTCGGAAACTAGAACCGACCGACGTTATATGTATAGGAAAAAGTTGTTCAGAATCATGCCCCCTACAACGTATTTCAAGAGCATCGAAATCGGTGATGGTCATGCTAATCAACAAGTCTACCAAAAAATATTTTTGCGAATATCTCGGAAACTAAGACCGAGCGGGGGTAACATGTATAGGAAAAAGTTGCTCAGAATGTGGAGTTTTACAACATATCCAAATTTCATCAAAATCGGTGAGGAATCGCTAAAGTAAATAATTACCAGATATTAAATTATTTTGTAATATGAAGTGTTCGTTAATATAAATGTTTGGTTGTTATACCGATGAGGGTCTAGCTCTCCGATTTGAATGATTTTTTAATATGTTGTCAGAGTTCGACGTTCTGCATTCGACGATATGTATGGCACAATTGTTTATACTAGTATTGCGTGAGTGCGAAGATTGTCCGATTGACAAAGTTTGGAACAGAGCGATTGGGATCGAAAGAGGATGTTTATAGTAGAATATCGAATACGTCAGGGGTGTGAGGTTTGAACGGTTTCTTCTATTTATACATGGCCGACCACTTTCGTTATCTGACGACAAAGCCTTCTGTAGTTTCATAGCTATGATACCGCAAACAGAAATAATTAATGCCGAAACTGTTTGAACTGTCCGAAATAATTTTAGCAATTCCGCCAGCACAAGTAAGTGTGGAACGCTTATTTTCGGCGTTAAAGTTTATCTCGTCCCTCCACCTTTCGTCAATGAAGCCAGACATTATAAAAGACAATTTCTTACTCCGCCTAAATATGCCAAAGCTACCACAAGCAGGCACTTGACAAATTATAATTAATAATATCCATTCTGTTTATTATTATTGCAAAAAGTGTAATAAATATTTAATACCATAGATTGAAACTTTTATTTGGCAAGTTAATTTTTTCAATTAGGAGCCACCACAGCATCAGGACCATGATTCTGACGGGTTACCTTTAACTCATCGACATTCATTTCACCGACATTGTTTTCATCGACACGATTTCACCGACACCGAGTTCACCGACAATGTTTATTTACCGACACCTTGAATTCACCGACACTCAGTTCATCGACATCAACCCCGACTTCTGTTGTTGTTTATAAGGCTTATCGTTCTTTCAGTCAGTATACGCTTCGCTTTCTTACGTGCAGTAGTTGTTTAATAATTTTGGCATAATTTTTATCATTTACCCCTTTATTTTTTTATGCGCGAAAATAAATGTGTAGATAAGTTGCATTTACAACGATAACAAATGACGGTAAGTGTAATAATTTTCGGCCAAAATCGATGTCGATGAACTGAGTGTCGGTGATTTCAAGGTGTCGGTAAATAAACATTGTCGGTGAACTCTGTGTCGGTGAAATCGTGTCGATGAAAACAATGTCGGTGAAATGAAAGTCGATGAGTTAAAGGTAACCCGATTCTGACAACATATTAAAAAATCATTCAAATCGGGGAGCTAGACCCTCATCGGTATAACAACCAGACATTTATATTAACGAACACTTCATATTACAAAATAAATGTATATGTATGTACAAATATGTACATAATATATATTTACTTACTTATTTATAATAATTTTTAAATAATTTGGTTATACACAGTAGTGTATAGTTGTAATATGTTGTAATTTAATTTTCTATAAAATTCTGTACAATCGTTACAAGAATTGGTTCTATAACCGCTTTGGAACTTATATAGAACCTAAAAAATAAAAGTTATTCAATCGGTTCTATAACCGCTTTGGAACTTATATAGAACCTAAAAAATAAAAGTTATTCAATCGGTTCTATAACCGCTTTGGAACTTATATAGAACCTAAAAAATAAAAGTTATTCAATCGGTTCTATAACCGCTTTGGAATTTATATAGAACCTAAAAAATAAAAGTTATTCAATCGGTTCTATAACCGCTTTGGAACTTATATAGAACCTAAAAAATAAAAGTTATTCAATCGGTTCTATAACCGCTTTGGAACTTATATAGAACCTAAAAAATAAAAGTTATAGAGCTATATAGGAACCGTAACCTAAACTTATATAGTCTGATTTTTAGGTTCTTTATAACGGTTATTCAGAATAAAGGTTCTTCATAACTCTTTCAAGAACCTAAATCTTTATAATAACCGTTTCAAGCCCTAGTTTAGAGTGAGATAGAGAATATGGGAATGGCCAAGCGGCCCGACGCAGTATTACTAAAGAATAGGAATTCTGTTCCTGGTGAATCTGATCACGGAGTGGAAAAGGCTTTGCCTTTTGGTAAGAGGACTGCGATGAACCACACGGCACTTAGCCTAGAACTGTCCTGTAGCGAGCGTCTTACAACCTTTTTTAAAGTCGTTTCTAACAGACCCGAAAAGAGGGACATTCGTTATAAATAAATATATATCGAAACGAAAGAGCAATTGAATTGATTTGAGAACAAGCGGGTGGACCATGGCTATTGTATGACCAGCAGGTGTCAAAGGCGCATATGAAAGTGCATTGGCCAGTGGCCACTCGTGGCGTGACGCGGTCGATGTTGTGACTACCACTTTCATGCTATCCTGCTACTGCTCGTGTCTACTCGTCTCTGTCCGTACGACAAGCGAGCATAATTTACGAGGTTCGCGACCTTCGCGTCTGCCGCCCTGATATTGGGGAATGATGGACGCGAGCGAGGAATGCGACCGTAAAATGAAGGAGGATGATAGATGGCGAGGAAAATGTATTTCGCATTGTACTGCTGTGTTAATTCGAAAGTGCGTATCTGCAACTTTCGCGTAAATTGAGTTATTGCCGCTAGGTAGCACTGATATGGTTTCGGACGTGTGTATGTGATTTTGAGCGTATCTACCAAAGTCGCCTTTGGAGTTTATGAAATATTTTACGGGTTTGTCACAAATATTTAGAGAGAGATCTTTTATCCAGATTTTATATTTAATCTAATCCGATTTATATAAAATATATATAACACAAAATACTAAGCATTTATCTTCTCAGAGCGACCATTTTACCAGATACGCCCTTTCGAATTAACACGGCAGTGTATTGATAACAAATTGGAATATTTTTGTAAATAATAGTTTGAAGTATGTAGCTTATTTGTGTAGGGATCTTATGATAGATAATTTGAATATCCGATTTTAAAGTCTTTTCTTGGCTTTCTTCTTTCAAATTCTGTTGGTAGTTTAATAATGCCAACCTATTTTTTTAAATCAGAGCACAGTACACCTATAATAGATGATTTTGGAATTGTTGCCGCACATGTGATGACACTTCGGTGGATGCAGAAACAAGTGACAGGAATTAAAATTAGGGCTGGGACTGTTCGAATATTTCTACAAGTATTCGAATGCTACGAATAAACTTTGGATAGTGCAGGAGGAAGTGCAGCATATTTGGAATACTGTTGGTAATTTGGAATACCGAAGTACCTAATAAACTACTAACGCTTTTTAATTTGTAACACCGTAGATTATAGAGGCTAATAACCTATTCACTATTGACATTTGTGCATGAACCGTCATTTTTACATTTTCGACTTTATCTGCAGAGGAAGAAAACGTCAATCTGCAAAACTTTTTTAGCGCGTATTCAATCGTGCCAATCATGGTTAAATTATGTCAAAACTTTAGTGTTAAACACTTCATCTACTCAACTGCATGTTCCTTCTATGGTTCAGTGCCAGTTTTGCGATAATTTCGAGAATACAACGTGTGACATGAAATTTTAGGTTTCAATGCCATGTTGCTAATTCGGAATACCGAAGGTGAAGGTAATTTGGAATATTCCAAACCTTAGCGATGCTTTTGTTTCACGCGTAATGGCTACCGCCGCGTCGTTTTCGTCTGTTACAATGACACAGGAAATTATATCTGTGATTAATGTTGCGCTCTTAAGCGCAAAAAGTTTTGTAAAAATAGATGCTTCAGTTTTCCAAAAAAAATTCACAAACATTCGTCTCTTTTCGGCCTCCTGACTAGGTATAACCCCTTAAAGGCATTTTTCTTATGTAAACCGCATATCAGCTTTCGAATAAGACCAATTTCAATAAAATCGGTCAACGCATGACAGATATATGTCAGGGATCTGTCGAAAACCGTAAGATTTTTCTTCTGATTCTTCTTCTTCAATCTCAAATTTTTGTCGACATAATACGTATACGCGTTATTATACGCACACTTTCAGCCAAAAGTTTCGTTCATCAATTCCTATCTTCACTATGCAATCTACTCTAAATTTTGACAGCTTACAGTCAGGTTATACAAAATTTGAGATACCACGTGTTTTTACAAATATGTATCGTTGTAAGGTAGTTGACCCAGTCGCCGATAGGTTAAGCAGGTGGGCCTAGTCGTCGATAATTTGTATTAATATTGAGATTTTATAAGGTTTTTGAACAATATTGTGATGATATATGTAGATAAAGACTTAAATATTAATTTGCAATTTTATTTTTTACACAATATTGCTCAAAAACCTTATAAAATCTCAATATTAATTCAAATTATCGACGACTGGGTACCTATCGGTGACTGGGTTAACTACCTTACCATTGAATTGCAGTCCCAAATGCAGTCCCAAAGACAAGGTAAGTTGCCAAAATTTGAATTGCGACATGTTTGTATATCATCGAACTGCTTTTTATTTGTAACTAAACTGAGGATTTTATGTAGGTATATGTAGATAATCGCAGCGTAAAATGATGCTGTGACCTACATATTGTCTGAGTTTTAAATTGACAAATTATCTAAAAGCCTGCGAGGAGGAAGGTATGAGTATTATCTTGACTATTCGAAAGGTGTTAATTGTGGTTATTATATTAGGTACATTTCAATGTTAATAAATACGTTTGGCACTATGTATTATACACAAAGTACTATACATACATATAATACATATAGATCGGCAATACGGTGCACATGGTTTCTTTTCGTAGTTGTTAATAAACTTACCTACGTAGAATTTATCCTTAATTCTGTCCCGCGATAATGTGTAAGTTATAATATTAAAAATTATTGACCCTGCCTGGCCACGCCAAGTATTTGACTTCCAGGCCGCGGACATCTAGACAAATGTCTAGATGTTAAATTTTATTTTCACATTATTAAAATATCCGTGATTATTACAAAACACCTTTATGTACTTGCAGCTCATTTTGATTTCACTTTTTTTATTTTTTATTATTATTTTCTATTTTTTTGTGATTTAATTGAGGTCGACTCTGCGCTCCCTACAAAATGCCTCTGTAGAAGCTTAAATAATCGGAATTTTTCAATGAAAATTGAACAGTACATTCTTAAGGACATGTATTTTCGAAAGATGTTACAAAAAATCGCCTTATGACCCTGAAGGGAAATGACCCCTTAATTCTACTAACGGGATTTGTAAATTTTCATTACAGGCTCGGATAAAAAAGTTATAAATGCGACTTTGCAATTACAATTTTTCAAAACGTCGAAACACGTCAACTATATAGTGAACTAATCCTTCTAGTTTCTCAAAAAGACCAATATGAAAGAAGTTATTCTGTTTTAAAAGTGTTCTAATACTTTTGTCCTGCATTGTGTACCTATATGGAATGCTTAAATGAATAAAACCTTATATTTGCAACTTCGAACACTATTACTGTCACCGTGAATTATACAAAATGTTAATTAAATAGATTGACGAAACATTCTCATCTCTGATAACACAGATTACAACCAGTTTGAATGAATGAAGAACTAAATAGCTTTTTACACTAAATAGTTTATAACTGTAAGAATATCAAAGTAAAAGTTTAACTCAAAATTCGGGGACTGGACAAAAGTTGTGAGGAGAAAAATGTTTCTTCCTTAGAATAATAAGAAAAAAGTGATATAACAACTATGAAATAATAGCGAGGATATAGGCATTCGGGGTTCAATATAATAGTGGCGAAATTTATTTTGTTTATATTTTGTTAATAATTTATTTTCATTGTGGCATTAATTTTTGGATTATGTACTTCGTAATAATATTAGTAGGTATCATCATTATTATCATTATATAATTCTGAATTCTAGGTTGAATAAGTTTCACCATAGGTACCTTTCTTCTTACACCAGAGTCACACCGGAAGTATAAAACCCCTTCGCGTTATGGTCCCCTAATCCCTTTGACATCGAAGCGATTTGTCTTGCTTCCCCACCAAGCGAACGCATTTTATGCGCCTTCGGCCAATTGCGGGGCAGCCCGTTTCCCGTTAACCTCCCAAGCCCAGGAGCACTGAACTGGCAAACTCGGACGTGCCCATGGTTTCCTGATGCCGCAATATTCCAAACTCTCGAAAAAAAAAGCATTCGACGAATTCCCCGATCCCCACCCCACGCGCGCTGTGCTCATATGCATAAATCATTCGCGATTACAACCCCAATTTAATTGGTAACAAAAAGGTACTTTTACCATAGAAAATAATGAGAAGTTACTTTTCTCCTTCCTTATACATTAAAATGTCTATAATTTGTTTTACTTACAATTTTATATTCAATGTTCGTTACATAACTTTTAATAAATGATTAAAGTTTATTATTGCAACTCTGTCTGTGCTTCATCTAAAAGTGTAAAATGTTTAATATGTTATATTTTTAGATTGGATAGAAGTATTGCGATTTATTGTTTAGTGGTAAATGTTGTCGTTGAAATTTTACTTGGCGCAGTATTGATTATCAGTTAAGTGGAATGGCACGTCATATTGTCAGACACGTGGCTGCGGACCACGTGCTCATAATTTCCTGGTCGTGGCTTCCGGAAGTCGATGGAAAAAAATTCTTTGCGGATCGATGTCCAACGAGGCCTGTCACGTTCCAACACCCCCTGACGGAATTTAATTATTGAAGTCGCCTTTACATCAAATAAATGATAATTTCTATAAACATGTACTCCTCTACAAACAGCTATATAATGCAATTAAATGTGTTGCCTTTGATCGAAGTCTCTTTGCACCTTTTAACCAAATGATTGAAAATGTACTTTTTAAATTAAATAACGATACTGTTTATTTATAAAAATCATAAACTTAATCCATCTTTTTGCATGACTTTATTAAATTTATATTGGACTTATTTCAGGAACAGCTTTCAAAGTATATACGTAGTATTGCATTTGGCCATTTTGTTTGGTAATTATATAATATTATTGTGATTTACAGTGAACGTGTCATAATTAGGGGTGTGTACAAGATTGGTCGGTATGATGCCTGTGGGGTGTAAACGCGCTGCGCTAATTGTAAGCTAAAGAGAAACTTCGGCAGCAGGGGCTCATGAAGTCAGGGGCTACACCTGCCGAAATTTCAATGGAACGTCCTTGAAGGACAAGGGGCCCTTTTATGGAAGAGCGAGGATTGTTATTTAGTCCCTAAAGGGCATACGCCTACGCACTTTTACTAGGGAACCATGAGGAAAGGATTGGTTGTGTCCCGTGGTGGCCCTTTGAGGATCCTCCGAAAGGACTCCATGGACCACCCCCTTGTATGGGAAAGACGCCATAGAAATACGCCTTCAGACTGTATCTCCATTTTATGATATACCATCTTTCCTTGCGTTTGGACGATATTTATTGAACAGAAGTTTGTCTACTGCGATGATCAAGTTTCTGCGAATTTGGTTCATACTTTCTGGGGTACAGGGAGGGGAAGATTTAAATATTAGTTGTGTAATTGTTTGAGAAAATCAAAATGTGCTTTCTATTGCTTTGCCCTTAATTATTGGATCTCGAGAATTCTTTTATTCTTTTTTATTCTTTTATTCTTTTGTTATTTTTGTAAGTGGATTATTTTTATTTTATTTGGGGCAATAGTTTAATGAAATGTTATTCTTGGAAGCCACTTGGGTTATGATAATAGTATACCTGTATTATTGTACACATATAAATTATTTAATGGAAAAATTGATTACCTTTAAATAACCAGATTAATGGGAATTTTTCATTTTTATATTAAAATTCGTATGATTTTCCACTAGTTTAATCGAGAATTATTTTATTTGCAAATTATTACAAATATTCTCCGCCATCAAATAATTAAATCATTGACATTTGTGGGAGTATTAAGATTTAGTATATGTTTATAATATAAAACAAGAAGCTTTATCTGAAAAGTGTAATCAATAAACATCACTGTTATTAATATTACATAATGCTTAGCTTTCCTATTACAATCGAGGAAAGGGTCAACATGTATCTCTATTTATATAATTATTTATTTCAAAAATAACCTTAAAGGTATTTCATGGAAAGTGGAGTTCCCTTAGCTCAATTAAATAGGTACATCTTCGAACCGGGAAACACCGATTTCAAGGCATGCTCCCCTATTCAGTGTCGCCAACAAATTTCCCCTCGGTGTCAACCTAGAATAATTCTCTATAATTATAGGGGTGTTTGTGTACCAATTGTCGTGGAAATAATATGGGATTATTTAACCCTCTGGGGACGTTTCACAAAGGGCAGTGTTCACAGGATGTTAGAAAGGCAGTGTAAGTATTTTAGGGACTCCGGCGTGGTCACTCCTCATAATCCCTACCAAAAGGGCCACAGATGACAGAGCAATGGCCGTTGCCCAAAGTATGGCGACCGAATCGTAAACCCAAGGCATTTTACGGCTTCTACCTGATACAAGCGAATGGATTTTTTTTTAATCTTCTGCTTTGAAACGAAGATATTATTTAATGAGTTTAAGAAGTTTTAGGTGGAATTTTCAAACTCTGTAAATTATAAATTATTATTATTTAAATTATGGATTTATAATAATATGTAGGTATTGATGGTTATTTCTGTTACGTACGCAGATTTACCTTTGACTTTCTAACCCTTTCGGGTGTCTGAAATGCACGTGACCCGACGGGGTCACCGTTTCTGCAGTGGTGTGATGCAACCGAGTTTTCCCCGAAAACCTAATATTCAATGAAGGCACTCATGCCCCCACTACTTTCTAGCCGAATTTCACCGTATAAAAAGGGCCACAAATCCACACTCGGGGGCTCATTTCAAGTGTAATATGTTTAGACTAAAGAGGCTTGTAAGATCGAGAAACATTCTTGTTCAAGTATTAATTCAACTTAAACCATACAGCTCACAGTGTTGCTGATAGGTGTTGTAATTGTTAAACTCTTTGAGACCCCCGCATTTCTCAGTGCGTCAAAATCGAGAGGTGGACTTAGGTACCGCGACAACTAAACTCTTAAACAATTGTAAGAACCGAGCTTATTGAATATAATTTGTTATTTTTTAATCAGAGTTCTTTTATTTGAATCAATCACTATCTGAATTTCTTCTTCGAGATAATCCCACATAGGTACTCCTTTACCGCTCAAGGTGTACCATATTATAAAGTTACGAGGCTAAATTAACATTCCTAGTGGCTCCCTAACCAGACCCCGGTTCGTCCACCACATCCAACCTCCTTATAGCGGCTCCCGGGAATACCAGACCCCGGTTCGTCCGCTACTAACAAACTCAAACAACCAAATTCCATCCTCAGCCTCAGCTCGTAACATTTCAAAAACTGTAATAATTGCACTATTGATTATGGGATGATTAGAGATATAGAGTTGTGTGTATGCAATTTATCATACATATTTAGGTATACATATAATGTATAAACATGAATTTTTATATTTTTATTTCTTAATAGAAGATCTTTTATTTCTAATGAAGTAAGGTGAAGTTTGGTCATAATTAAATTGACGACTTACAATTAGAAGAATCTATATATTTTCCCAATTCATCATAAACTTTATATTTTGCAAATATATTTTTGTCCTTTATAAAACCACTAAATTTACGGTGTGCTGATTTTTTTAAAAAGTGGGCCATCTCTCCCCGACTTACCCTATTATATTTTTAATTTCTCTGACGAAGTCACAGTGTTGCCGACAATGTCTGAAACAGCATTTACTTTAATTTATATATTTTAACGACTCCTCAATTGAAGTATATAAAAAATTGATAAATATTAGATTATTTTGAAGTTATTGAAATTTGGTATCAATTTTATTTAGGTTCTTTATATTTCTCCAAATATTGCTTGTACTTTATGCCTATCTATAGTACAAATTATACAATCGCGTATTAAAAGCAAAAAAATTTATAAATAGACATCTCTAACTCATCCGAATTTTATCAATACATTTCTAATTGTTTAAGGTTAAGATGTTTATAATTTCTTCAGAGTCAACTCACTAATCAACCAATCAGTTTGTGTCTAGCATCTACAAAATTAAAGAAAATAGACTGATCTACAACAAAAGAAAGGACAAATGAAACCAGGAAGAGGAAACGGAAATACAGTGCGACGAAACATACTTGCTTTCCTGCTTTCATGTTTCCCTGTTGAAAAAATCCTGTTCGTTTTGCACCCTTCTTTCGTTTTGTCCTACTCTTTACGTATACCCACGACCAATACATACATATACAGCCATGAATGAGAGGGAATCCATATAAACACATAGGTACTTGTGATGAGTAGAATCGACCCTGAAATATTGTCCCACATATGTATAAACACCCTATATGTATAGTTGCAAAGGAAATGGTGGCATTATTACACCACCCATTCTTATTACCTTTTTCTTAATGTTACGTTATCGTATCGAGTTTTCGCAATCTTGTATTTCCTAGCTTCGATAAGTCAAAGGAACAATTTTATTCATTTTTCGGCTCAATTACTTAAATAAATTTATATTGCATTTCTGTTTATACGTTATATTTTGAAATTCCATAAACTGAATCTACTGGTGGGAGATTTTATAAATATCAAAGTTATTGGACAAAATGGGGTGAACTGGGTTTCGTTCACGTAATGATTCCTTGAAATACTTGAAAATTTTCTTTCAGGATTCTGTAACCACTGTTTTACCTGATTCAGGCAAAATTCAGAGTACTAATACATAAAATAAATACTTGAACTAAGATTCTATCAGTGAAATCAAAGAATTTCTAATTCAGAAATTCTTGAGCAGCAGAAGAAATGAAATAAGGGTTAGGAGTATTGACTCACGTAGTACACGTGAGAAACAGTATTCCACACCAGACGGACACGTGTCGGTACTGAGAACGGGGTTTCATGAAAGGGAAGAGGGTCCAGTAGGTTTCAAGGGTGACTGCTTCCCGCAGGACAACTGGCAATGGTATTATACATACATACGTATGGGGCTAACGGAGGACTTGAAACGAGATTTGTATTTATCCTGCACGTTAATTTTCAATTTGGAAAGCTATGATATTTCTGCGAGGTTACTAATTCACTTGAAAATATTTCTTCGTATGTGGCGGAAGGTTTCCTGAGATAAAGATGAACTGATCAGAAATTATATTCGTTTCAGTGTGCACATAAAATCATGATATTTGGCAGAAAGGCAAAAAGTGGCAAAATACTGCAACGGTGGCTTATTATGCATACCTTGAGTTTCAATTTTAAAAAAAAATGGTGGTTTATTAATTATTTCGCTCTATTCTCAAGTTTTTAAAGCAAAAATAGTGCATATGACACTATACATCATAATATATGTTACTTATATTAATAGATAGGTAGACTGCATAACTTGAAAATAAATCTTAAAGGGTATATACTGAATTCATCCTAAAAAAAACCTCGTTCCGCGCAGGGATGATTCTGAGGAGGCGCTGATTGGTCCGACTCCCCACTTAACCGCCTACGTTTTTCTCTGTCTTACCGCCTGTTACCTCTCTGTCAACCGTTCCGCAACCTAGAGTGTTTACATTGACCTCTGTCACGTCCCGCCCTTGGACGGGCAGGGAAACCGGCAGATAAAGCGCTACGAGCAATCGCCTGCGTCGGATCCGTAGACAGTAGTGGCGGCTGCGCAGATGAATTCAGTATAGCTTCTTAAATTTCGATCGTCAACTTTGAACTGTCATACCTTCAAAGGGGCTGCAGTTTAAATTCTTCAATTAACAAGAAATTATGCACGGATAGGTTGTTAACAAATTATATTAATTACATTTGGCAATTTAAAATCTTTGTAGTTCGACTTTTGGTCAGGTTTTAGGGCACACTGCCCCTGAATGGGCATTATGGGCAATGCACGCGCGGGTGGAGGGTAGGCAAACTGTATGAATCGCTATACAGGGTCATCGTTTAATCCTGCAACCCGCGCGCGCGCGAACCTATAAAATGGCTACACCGCCTCACGGACGCATTCCACTACAACCATGCACTGGCCCAGCGGAGAGCTGCCAGTGACCGATGGACAAGGGTGATGCCCGAGCTTCGAAAATTTTAGCGTCGCAAAGAGCTAGGTATTGGGAATTTCCCGCCCCAGGTATTCGAGCCGCGCGCTCCGCTTTTATAATCAGTTTACCACTCGCACCCCAGATTACTATAATGAGGTTTGAAAATAATGTCAACTGATCTCGTACTCGTCTCAATTTAAAAAATTTTAGCTACGACAGGGTTGACCGCGGCGCTATACCCTTGTACGGAAAGATTTTTCGCCACCTGCTTGTAAAAGCCATAATAATGGCGCATCGTTCCAAAAAATGACATTAACGGAAGCCGGTATAGGCGTGGTTGAGTAGCTAAAACATTCAGACACAAAAATTCTAGAAAAAAAATTCAAACACTGCTACAATAAAAGACACGTCCCATTAGTTACCCCTTACGACTGATCTAGGTATACTCCGCATTAAGGATAAAATCATAAAAAAGAAAACCAGAACAATAGATTCTGAGGTCTGCAGAACTAACACATAATTGAATAAAAATTTAATTTTTCAATTTATGAAAGTAATGACAGTAATGATACAGAAACAACTAGCCTATTGTTTATCGACATCACGCATTTTAAAAACAGCGTTAAATACATTATCAAATAAACAGTTTGCAAAAGCTTTTTAAACAATTATGGTTGAAAAATTGATGAAAGAAAAATTAAGTAAACGTAAAATATGTTAAATTATCAATCATTAAGAGGGAATAATTTTTCCTCATTTTTCGGCGCAAATTGCATTCCGATATCTCTTATAGTTCAAAAGTTATACGAAAAAGGCCCTAAATTTTTTAACCCGGGCCGGGAAATTCTGAATAGTTCTTTGCAACGTTAATTTGAAAGAGGCCAGCCCAAAATTCTCGAAGCTCGGGCATCACCGCTGTCTAGCGGTCACTGGCAGCTCTCCGCTGGGCCAGTGCATGGTTGTAGTGGAATGCGTCCGTGAGGCGGTGTAGCGATTTTACAAGTTCGCGCGCGCGCGGGTTGCAGGATTAAACGATGACCCTGTATGTACAATGTGTAGGCCTTGGGAAGGAAATATTGCCGTGAAGAGGGCCTCTTCAAGAGAGTGGCCGTTTGGGAGGGATGCAAGTCCGATTGATTAGATTTAGGGCTCTCACTATTTCGATGCGGATGTCGAGTTATAACGAGCAATCCGGATATGTACTAGGTATCCGGATTGCTCGTTATAACTCGAAATCCGGATCTGAGTATCCGGATATCCGCATAGTGAGAGCCCTAGTTAGATTAGGAGGTGTGACAATACTTCTTCGGGTCGTGCTATGCAGCAACGCCTTAACAGCAGGGGTCAAGATTTCGACCAATGGAATTCATTCCGCAGCTAGGCACTGTTTTGGGCAGCAAGGCCTCCGCGCGGAGGGGCTATCGTTCTCGTACACACATAAAGTAATGTCTGAGGAAAGTGCTTTTATTATTCATATGAAAGATTCGGACACGTCGTCGGTATGGTGCCACTATTTAGGATAAAACTATACAATACGCCCCATTTGACAAAACGCCCCACCATTATTTCACGCCCACAAACAAGGATGCATCGATGCGATCATCAGATTCGAACTAGAGGTGTAATTATTCGACTATTCGAATATTCGAATAATTCGAATACTTTCGAATACAAATAATTTCTTCGAATATTCGAACCTTCGAATATTCGGATCTATCGAATTTCTGATTGTATCGAATAGGAATCTGAACATGAAATATTTGTTCACAGTTTATCGTGAAATTCTTTTCATATTGGCCTTTACACTTATTTGTTTTTCAAACGATAAATTTTTAACTTTATTAATCTTTGGTAAATTTATACATTTTGAAACGAAAACAACCATCAATTATTAGTATTATTTTTATAATGATGAGTGGACAATCCGGACGGAATTGGCCAACGGTCCCCTTCTCTAGGCCTACCCGTGTCCCATCATAAGCGGATGACAAACAGTATAAGCAGACTTTTTGTAGGAAGCTAAAATCCCATAAATGATTTTGAGGAACTATAATATTTTTATTTTTCCCTCGTTACTATAACGTTATTTTTCTAAAGGATAATGTTAAGTCCTAGAGGGGATTACTGACCTAAGAGCGTACAGCATATGCTATACACCGTTGGAAAGGTCTCGCCAAGACAAACCGATTGATACCATTTTAACTTCGAAATCAGATGGGATAACCTCGAAAAATGGCCTCAAAGTTCGAGATTTTGCGATCCTCCTGAACCTCGCCGTTTGGCGGTTATTTATCCTTAAGGGGGTAGACACGTCACGTGACACGGGCGATGCACCGCGCTGTAATACCGACAATCTAACCTAAAGCATGGGTTTAGTAGGATACGTTTAACGTCATTATATGAGCGAATTTTGGGCTGGGCGAGGTCTCATTCGAAAGAGGAAGGTTCAATGCAACACGCTCTGGACATCGTTTGAGTCACAAAACTCTTTTAGTGACCTAAAAATACTTGGAATCTGCGAGTGTATTTTGTCCATTTTTTCTCTACTTTGGTCACTCATATTATTACATATCAACAAAATCTCGTCGAACCATGGCCAGAGCGTGTTGTACTGAACCTTCCTCTTTCGAATAAGACCTCGCCCAGCCCAAAATTCGCTCATATAATGACGTTAAACGTATCCTACTAAATCCATGTTTTGGGCCAGATTGTGTCGGTATACAGCGCGCTGCATTACCCGTGTCTACCCCCTTAAATGTGTTATTTTAATTCCAAATTTTTTCTGCGTGTTTATAACAAGCTTATAAACATACATGTACATACGTTTGAGAAAACATTAATACTAACATTATTAAATAATTAATTTTCCACTGCGTACACATTCGGGGTAACGTGAACGGGGTAAACTGAGCTACACTAACCCGTCAGTTGGCTAGAAAACTACGCGGCGTGATGGAACAGAATCTAAACTTAAAAAAATGACAATCTGCCACAGTTTTTGACAACCACTGTACAAAAAAGCCAGAAGCTGCCATGCTACACACGTCATTTTGCAGCGCAAGGGGTTAATATTTACCTATATCCTTAATTGAAGTTCTTATTTTGTTGCATCTCACTTTACCCCGGATAGTAACCCACTTTACCCCATATCCCATACAGCACACTTCGTTGCAGCTGTATTGCAGGAACGTTGCTGCAATATTGTAGAAACGCTCCTGCAATATTGCCGTATATTATTGGAGTGGCAATGATCCTACAATATTGCAGCAATATTGCAAGAACGTTGCCGTGCAATGTTCCATTGGCAACGATCCTACAAGGATGTCTTCGGGACGTCTGTAGACGTCTTTGGGACGTTGCCGGACGTTGTACTGTGTGGGATATTTCTGCAATATTGCGCGACCATTTTATCAACCATGCTTTTATTATAATTATATTCATTACATGTTCTACGTGTGTCACGTTATTAAACCACCCAACCACCATTTTAATCCACACTAGTGACGTGAGCTGACAAAACCATCCCGTGTATGAACAGTAGGTGTTTGCCATATATGTATACCTATTAGGGTGCCACTTATTTTTCGATTTTTGATTTTGAAAGGAGACCCCGTCTAGTTTTGTTCCTTTTGATTTCAAAATTGCGCTACACCAAATTTTAGCTAATTCGGATAATATTATCCCGTGGCGACAACACGTGGAAAATTAGAAATTAACAAAAAATTACCTTTTCAATTTTTTATTGGAGGATTTATCTTGTGACTTGATAAGAAACGAAAATAATACATACAGAATGATTTGATACACAAACAAAATTAAAAAAAAACTAAAATATTGAAAAATTTCAAGTTCAACGTAAAGTTACATATCGAACGATGCTTTTAGTACATTTAATGTAGTGTTGTAGAATCTACGACGGTAATCTTGAACAGTCTACAATAGAAATGAAACAGTATAATATAAAGTAATACGCGTATCTAATATCTTATATGAAAGAAAAATAATCACAATTTTATACCTTCAATAAAAATTGTTTTTGGTCTTCGTCTTTCGTGATCTTATCATTAAATTCTGTTATAAGCTTAATTGCTCGCTCGGCTGTATCGTTCACAATTTTGAATTCCTTAATCTTGCTTTGCACACCTAGGTATTCATTTGAGTCAATCCACGCCATAAAATTCATTTTAAAAGTGTGTGTTGGAATATCGAGCCGAGAGAACAATGTTATTGAATGTGGTCCTACTAATTTTATTAAAATGTCATCGTCGTTGTCTTTTAAAAAATCATCGACATCCTCTTTCCTTAACATCAATTTTTTACGCATTTCTGCTTCATCATCTTCTTGTGTTTCATTTTCCTTTACAATTTTTTCTGCCATCTTTAACTTAGTTTCGTGTTTTATGCGATTATCGAATAGGGAAAATGCCACGCACTCTTCATTTAAGTAATAAAGGTGGTTGATAAATTTGTTAATACCTGTATCAGCTACATCTTTATTAAAGTTTCTATAACTTTGAAGTGTTATTAAAAATAGTATGTCATTAAGAGGAGATTTATCAGCTCTTGGAAAAGAAAACCAACTGCTGGCATAACATTTCACTAAAAACGTATTTAATTCCAAAAGGGATTTCTCTTCCTGGGCAGTTAATTTAAATTCAAGACGAAATAAATATATTTTTAAAATATAGATAGATTTAGCCATCCATCTTGCCAAGTGGAAAGCACCTGGTTTGCGAAACTTTGCTCCTCCAGGTGGAGTTCCGCCTAAGAAAACTATAATAGTTCATGAAATTCCTTATAGTCATCTCTAGGTAAGGTTTTTTTAATGGAATTTTGTGCAAAAGTTAATATTTCAACATATTCATTTCCTAATATCATTTTAATTTTGGGGTTTGATAATCCTGTCACGAAACTTTGTTTATTTATTTCAAAGTACTTCTTTGTCGCCTCGCTGCTTCGCGCTTGCCAAGCAGACTCGCCGTCTGAGTTCACCTTTAGGTTAATTTCAAATGTCCCAACTGTCTGTCGGTGATTTCCATAACCGTTACAGATAACGCCAATTCTAAGAAACAATAAAAGTAAAATGGAATAGCGGAGGTTGCTATTGCATTCCTTAATTTTCGTTGTTTGCAAAATTTCTTTATAATTTAAGTTAAAGTTAAAATCGCCATGGTTTAATGCTATTCGATTAAGCTGAAACTTTACACATCACTACATTAGATCAAGTGAAAAAAAATTAGGGGGGGTCCCACGGAAAATTAAAAAACTTTTTTTTCTTAATAAATAAGTGGCACCCTAATACCTATACAATTCGTTATTCTACTGAGTTAATGTTTATAACCTGAACACGTATCATATACGACCGCCACCTATAAGTAAAGTTTACATATTATGTACAATAGTACATACTGTTAATCCTGTATTGTACTTAAATTTCAAGTAAATATATGTGTATCCTATTTATTGCTATATACATAACACAAACTTATAATTATTATAAGCATTCAGAAAAGAGAAATTTGTTTTTGCTATTTACCGAATACACACAATATATTTTTAAACAAAATGGAAAGATTGAAACCCTAATGAGGGTGTAAGAAGTTTAAATTTTATTAATGTATAACTATGAAAAAAGAATTTTTAAAACAACATCATTAATATGAATATTGGTGTATATAATACAATTTTTACTGTAAATTGCCAAACTATACTCTTTTACTATAAACGAAAAAAGCGAAGTAGAATTATTTAAACTACATGAAACATAAAATTAATCAGTTTACCTATAGGTATATCTCGCGTACCAGTCCCACTTTGACTAAAAACGCCTGGAGAAAGTAAATAAGGAAAAAGATGTACTCAATCAAATTGAAAATGACTGAGGAATGTAAATGAGGAAAAATATGTAATCGTTTCGACCTACGCTTGCAATTCCCAGAAATGGTAGTACCCAAAATGAGTACGCGTGCGATTATAACCTATAAATAGCGCCGATACTAAATAAGTTTCTTCTTGTCACGATTTACGTGACTATTGATGAAACGGTTAGGAGTGGAAATTTCGGACTAAAAGCCGTAGGTCAATTCGGTATCTCAATCTTCACACTGATAACGTTTTTCTTTTCCCTCGATATTACGTTCTCTAATATTTACCAAAAATGATAAAGGATTTAATGAGCAAAGAAGATATACCCAGTTTCGAATGAGTGAAACATTCTATCAGAAACGATAACACGACGATTAAAATTTAATTATGCAGTTTATTATTGTTTTTAGTAATTTTTAATTGTAAATAGGCATCCCGAGTAATTTTGTGATTATGATATTTGTGCCCTGAAGAAAGTTTTCGTTGACTTGTTTAATATATAGACTTTTTCTAGTATTATTTATACATTGCAGATCTTTTAAATTGGATTGATAAAACTGACGCCATTAATAAATGAAATACATTTGATATGTGTCAGTTTTTAAAAGAAAAATGCACCTAAACCTAAAATAGTCACTTAAAAATTCCAACATTCTGTCAACAATACGAATCTTGTTTAATTTTAATATTACTTTCTTATTAGATCCATGTCATTTTGTTCCAGGCCAACAGAGTATTCAAATAGTTTAACTAATATTTCAATCATTTGAAACTATTTATTCTATTCAAGTACGGGGTCGTCCTTAAATTGTGTAAGGTTTTATTTTACGGGGGGGGGGGGGGGGGGGCGCGAATTTCTTATGTTTTTTTAGAAAGGAGGGAGAAGGAGTCGGGTAGTGGCTTACGTAATATTTTTTAACCTAATTTTCAATATGGGTAGCGTAAAAAATTATGTTTCATCGCACACGTGTAATCGAGTTAAATGAATTAGGTATATAAACCATTAAAGGAATTTTAATAACTGAAAAAATGCGATGTAAAGAATATTACGATAAGGAGTACGGGGAGGAAGGGGATTTAAAATGTCACGAATTCTTCTACAAGGGATAAAAAATCGACAAAATTACCCTTACGTAACTTAAGAATGGCCCCTAACATTATTTTTCTTAATCAAACATAAATTTGAAAAATTAGAGTAATTTTCATAATGTTTATACAAAAATAAATAAATCTTATACAGTATAAGTTCTATTGTTTATTAAATTCCACTTTAGTGGTATTTATATAATGCAATTATCGACATAGTAGAACATTTTTAAAAAGTGATTTAACGACAGTGTTTTGCTCTCAATGCCTCAAATATACCTATTCAGCATCAGCAACTTTAATAAATAAATGAGCTAGGTATCTCTGTCTTGTAAATACTAAAATAAGCCCTATAGAATATTGCCATTAAGTTTTATAACAGTATCAGTTTAAAAAATAGATTCCCTTCTCCTTTCACAGCATCCACCATCTTCATTCATATTGTGCCGAGGTACCCCCAGGATACCCTAGCCTAGCACGAATACGTATGTAGGTGAATGGGGATTCGATAGGGCAATGTAACAGGGTAGCAGGGGTTAGAAGGTGTCTTTCAAGGGTCCTGAAGGCCCCTTCAGCTCTGAATGGAGCGGAACCAGCTGTCCGCCATGTTCCCGCAAATCCACTGTGTAAACTAGCTATGTAGGTACATCTTATCGAATGGAAATTACAATACCTCTCTCCCGACACTAAGAAATGTATTATTTTGCACAGCATATAGAGAAATAAGTGGCATTTTAACTCTGGTGCCTGAACGAACATGCCCCAATTCAGGTTAGATGAAATTGAGTTTTCTGTAATTAAAAAAAATTAATACATTTTTTCACTTAGGTTATTATTTTATATAGTATGTCGTAATATACAGGATAGTTCTTATTGTCATAATACTATGCGCAATTTGAGGATTTATTAACATATATAAATATGAGAGTTTAATTTAATGTTAATAGTATTAATTAAAATATTAATATTTTCGCACCTTACATGCCACACCATATTGACCAATACTTTTCATTCTAAAATTAAACATCGAATCCTCCTGCTAAAACAAATGCCACAACTGTATTTCAGCGTTTCTAATTAATCAATAATTAAGAAATTTTAAAACAATTCTTCGTTTTTATTTCGAAAAATTCAGCGCCACGGAAACATCGTCTAATATCAATTTCTGTTCGAATATTAGCAACTTTTCAATTATACTAAAATTCAACGAAAGTCGTAATAATTGCAATATGTTTGAAGAATTTATCAAGAGGTGCATAAATATTCAAGCAAAATGAATGATCAGGTTTCAAGCCAAAGTGCACCCCCCTTAACTCAGCGAAGCTCCACGCACGCAGGGGTTGTTGGCGCGTGATGTCTTGACACCCCGCAGCAGGGCTGTCATTCACACTTTCCATGGCAATCACGATGCAACACTCGTACGATCCAAGTACCAAGCGCGCAGGAAGGTCCAAGAGCCCCACGCTGATGTTCGGGGTGATTTTGCAACATCCCCCGGGCAAACACCAGAGACATCTTAGGGGTGCTTGGCAATAGGATTGTATAATAGAGCAGAAGGCAGTTTGCACAGGGGTAGAATGGTAATATAAGGGATGCTGGGCGTGACGGTTTCAACTTACCGGGGCAACTCTGCTGAAAGGAACCCCCATTGCGTGGTCTATTGATCCAGGACACTCCTTGAACCATACACGAATATCGATCGATGGCTGCGCGAGGACAGACTGTGGCAGAATTCGCGGTGAGCACGAGCCACGGACCATTCTTTATAAAAAAAAATGAGGCAAAAATGGAAAATACCATTTTCTCGTACGAGGCCTCGTTTTGGAAGAAATCAATTTTGAAAAGTTGAATAGATAGCCGGTGGCTCATTTCTGGGGACACTACAAAGGGTTTATACAAAAACTGATTTTTGAAAAAACCGGTTTTCGAATTCCACTATTCCGCCCCCCCCCCCCCCTCCCAACAAACACAATTAAACCGGTTTTCGAATTTTCACAACAAAAATATAATTAAAATAGTAAATAAGTATTTGCACTTATTTTAAAGATTTTAAGTTTCTTTAATGTTATAATGGAATTACAAAAAGATAATACAATAAAATAGACTGCATACAAAACCAAATGAAAAAAAAAATCTAAAAAACTAAAATGCGTACAAAATATAAATCTTTTAAATGGTGGTAGCAAATTATAAATCTCTATTACATTTAGTATGTTTTGTATGAGAATATGAACTCACGAAGATTGGTTTTACAGTAAACTGTTACTTACTACAATTATATGCTTGTGTCTGAGGCGATTTCAAGTAAAAATGTTGAAGTTTTTAATTATATAATTCATTAATTTCTGTATATTAATTCTAGTATATAAACCCGGTTATTTAAATTTAAATACCGGTTTCCGAATTTTACAAATATATAAATAAAAACCGGTTTTTAAACCCGTGTTCTGGGTGAGTTTATGAAAAAATAGTTTTGTTCAAATTGTTTCATTGATTAATCCTAGAATACTATATAATGTTCGCAATATTTGCGTGCATCATTAATACTCCCAAGAATTACTGCTTAGCCGGTGCCCACCTTTTTCTGATTTTGTATTAAATACAATTTGCCAAACTTAAATAAATTTGAGTTGTACATTAAGAATAAAAGAAGGGAACAATTGTGGAAAAAAAAATTTTTAAAATACTGTTAAAGAAATATTCAATAATTTTACTGAAAACACATTAAAATCTGTACAAAATTTTAGTTTTATTTTAAACTTAATTTTATTAAATTTGAAATTTTAATTCTAATTTTAATTTTGCAAATTTCCGAAAGTGATAATGCATTCTGGAGACGAAATGTTTTACAAACAAATTATACTATTTTTAACTTACTTTTATTTTTTCGTGTAAAAAATTGTCGATTTTAGATAAAAGTATAGCTTCTTTATTTAAATATTTGTAGTCGTTGTCAGGTGGGGTTGCTATTGCACAAAAGATGCTTCGCTATTTCGCAGAGCAACTATGTTTGGGGAAGATGACGCAAAGCTCGGCAAAGAGGGCGCCACTAGCGCATGTCGTGCGGTTTTGCATGAGTGCGCATATGTGAATGGTTTGTGCGGGAATTTTTCATTTGCGGAATGTATGAAGTGGGTACTGGTTACTTGGGTAGTTACATAGGTATTAATGTATTACAACACCCCGATGACAAGTGGCACATGTAGGTACTGGTTGCGTTACGGGTGGGAAAAATTTGCAGTCATCTTCCCCATTAGAATTTATTTTGTTTATTTAAGTGGATCTATAGTTAATCTAAAATATTTCACTTATATACTTGATGGTTCTTACTTGACCCTTGATATCTATTCGCAATTCCAGTGAAGCAGTTTCATGAATTTTAATTAACTATCTTCTATTGAATAATAAAATTTGCGAAACAAATCTTCAGATTTTGAGTAAATTCGAAAAACGTCAAATTTGGAACGGAAATGAACCCCATATGTACAAAAATATCCTACAAATACCTATAATAAATGTGCAAGTGTGTTTGGATGTTTGTTACTCAATCATGTCGCAATTACGCAACGAAACTTTCTGAAATTTTGTAAATACGTAGTCTAGGATCAGGAACAGCATATAGGATACTGTGTATCCCAATTTTTTTAACCGATCTGAACCGAATTTTGCATAATTACTCTCGAGAACCTTGCGGAACATCTGGGCTACCATTAAATCTGGACATTTCACCCCATCCCCCTTATTTCACCCTTTTGATACTCCATGATAATCGAAGTTTTACTCGGGCCACGCCGGGTACTTTAAGCTACCCACACAGCACCATAACATTACAGCAACGTCTCTGCAATATTGCGGTGCAAGATTGCAATGTTGCACCATAACATTGCAGAGACGTTGCAGGTTCAGTCCTATGTCCGCATTCGCAATATTGCAGGTGTGTATTTTTGCAATGTTGCGGCAGCATTGCACACATGTAGCCCTGAAACGTTCCGGCAATGATTTTGCAACGAGACGACAAAATTGTGGCAATGATCCTGCAACTCTTCGGAAATATTGCGGTGCGAGATTGCAAATGTTGCACCGTATCATTGCAGGGAAGCATATATCTAAAAATGGCACAAAATTGCAGCTGCTACAGTAAATCGACAAATCAGGGAAACCCAATCCCTAAAATGTACCAACCAAAAACCCCGTTAAACTGACCCTACTTTTCAAGCTGCTACACAACTATTAAACAGCCATACATATACAATGGAAGATTGCTGCAAAAAAGAGGCAGCTTCAAATTTTAAAAATTCGCGCTGCCATAGTATTTAGAGAAAACTAAAATATTCTCAGAAAAATGCGATTTATTTGCTTTGATACAGTGAATGCGTAACGATTTCTTCCAATGTTGTCGAGATACTACTGTATGACCGAGCTCTGGTGTCAGTAACGTAAGCTATAGGATAAAGGACCCAATTACTGGCAGCCAACCCAATTACTGTCACCTTAAGCTATTTTACTTAAAATAACGAATAAATAAACGTTTAAGTAAAATAGCTTAAGGTGATAGTAATTGGGTTGGCTGCCAGTAATTGGGTCCTTTACCCTAGTCGAATTTACGAAAGAAGGCACCTGGGCGGCCTTTAGGCCGGCGCGCGTGGGTCGGGAGAGACCCAATGCCTGCTCCGTACTTCGTGCGACGTTGCCACGTTGTGTAGCAGATCGGACGTCTCTTTCTATCTTCAAGCGCAACTGTGTCTCTCTCACTCACTGGGTTCGCCGTCTGGAAGAGGATAGCAATATACACCCGACAAGGACAACGATTACTCTAGGCCCACAGCTAACTAGTCGAAAGTCATTGGCCAATAGCCGATTCCATGTTTTTGCGAACGATGTGAAGAGAGAGAGAGAGAGAGAGAGAGAGAGAGAGAGAGAGAGAGAGAGAGAGAGAGAGAGAGAAAGAGAGAGAGATATGATTCTGCCGAGACACACGGCGAAATTCTATTTTTAACCGACTTAACAAAGGAGGAGGTTATAGATTCGACCCGTATGTATTTTTTACTTTTTTTTTATATAATAATAAATCAAACTTTTATATATATATAAATCTATGAAATTAAACATAAAAAAATTTTAAAAAAATTAAAATCGCCTTCAAAAAAATAAAAATGTATATGATAAAATACTTTGAACATTAGTCTAAAAATATTTTGATCACTCTGTTTCCATTAGTTTCCCAAAAGTTAATATTGGGGCGACCTCCTTGCAAAGTCTTCAATAATTATACCATAATTCTTGCAATCCTGTGCGATCCCCATCTTAAAAAGATTGCAAAGAAAACGTCCCAACCTCATCACTCCGCAGAATCAAATAAACCGGCTGCTACTGGGTAGTCTGCATCTGAGCCGCCTTTGATCGGTCTTAATTAGCTGCGAATTAGGACAGCGGACGGTTAACATCGAGCCCGCACGTTCCAGAACGTTGAACAGAACAAAGGGCTGTCCGACAGGATTCCGTGGACCAGTTAAGAACAGACGGTCAGAGAAGAAAAGATCGAGCCTCTTGTGGTAGTTCTGGTGGAGCACGTGTGGCTGGTCCGGTTCTGGGTACAGGGCCCCTTTGTTCGAATCCCGTCCCGCCCAGCTTCCCGTGACTTTGCCGCGCAAAGAAACGAGAACGGCCGGAATCGGGAAACCGGAGTGGGGAGGAACGCGTGATAAAGCAAAGCAGTCGAGGCAGCAGCATTTTTGAGTGATTAGTGCGCGGTGGTTGCTTGATCGTTGAGCTCCGTGTCTGGCCGCCACCGGAAGTGGCCGTGCCCGTGACTTTGAACCCTCAACGTTGAGGCCTCATCGAATACTTGGCGCGAGCGAGCAGTCACGTGACCGTCGTGTTTGATCCAGGTAGAGGAGGTGCGTTTCCTCCGCCGAGGAAATCTCGCTGACGTCCCTTATTGTTCCTTTCTGCTTTGGCGATCTTAGGGGATCTTTTAAACTTTTCGGCCGGGTTGTGAGTTTTCGTGGACACCATTTTGAGCTCTTGCAGTGGGGTTCTGGAAAAATTTTAATTTCAAACGAATGGAAGATTTTTTGTAACGAATATTTTGGGTTTCTCGATTTTGCGGTGTTATACTGTTGGGGGAATTTAATTGTGTATATTTGTTCAAAATTTTGGTATTAACCGAGTGGCAGTGCCACAGTTGAAGGAATGGCATAAATATCTAGAGACGCGGTAGCGTCTCGACGCCAAGTACATGAAAAACACCCTATATATATATGTCGAACTGTCGCTGCCGTGTACCTTTACTCGTCGCGGAGGCATTCCAACCTAATTCTGACATTTATTACATTATATCTCATCACGCCTGCAATATTTTCTAAATTTAAAGGCATTTTTCTCATGTAAACCGCATATCGGCTTTCGAATAAGACCAATTTCAATAAAATCGGTCCACGCATGACAGAGATATCGTAATATCGTCTCATGGATTAGTCGGAAATGGTAAGATTCTTCTTCTTCTTCGTCAAGGAATTTTTCGTCAAGGAATTTTTCGTCAACATAATACGTATACGCGTTATTATACGCACACCTTCAGCCAAAACGAACTAATACATGTTTCGTTCATCAATTCCTATCTTCACTAGGCAAATTTCGTTCATCAATTCCTATCTTCAATATGTGCAATCTATTCCAAATTTTGACAGCTTACAGTCAGGTTATATACAAAATTTGAGATGCCACGTGTTTTTACTAATATATATTATCGTTGTACCATTGAATTGGAATCAAAATGCAGTCTCACATACAATTCCATGAACCTGGAAACACGTACAATTCCATGAATCTGAAAACACGAAAATTCGTGCTAAATCTAGCGATAACCCCTTTAAGCACAGAAATCTGTAAACATGAAAATGAAAATTGATACTAAAATCAATTAGAGTCTAATAAAACGCATGAATTTAGCAAACATAAACAAATTAATTTAAAAAATACTATTCCATGAAATATACTCAGAAAATGACGTTATGAATGGAAATTTTAATTTTTTAACCACGAAAAACATTTCTCGATTTGATAAAACAATTCATGAAATTGTGCGTGCTTTCAGTTTCATGGAATTGTACGTGCTTTCAGATTCAAGGAATTGTACGTGCTTTCAGATTCATCGAATTGTATATTTCAACAGCTGATAATTATTATGCTGTAATTGTATAAAAAAAGTAAACAAATTACGTCAAGTACATGATACAAATAAATCACAAAATATAGAAAGTAATAATAATCACAAAAAATAGAAGATAATAATATCTTTGTAAAAAGACGTGAGATCCCCATAAAAAACTTCAAAAAAGTAAAAAATACGCCAAGTACATGAAAACATGAAAATCACAAAAAATAGAAGATAATAATCATTACAAAATTAAAAAAAGATGTGAAATCAAAATGAGCTGCTAGTACATAAAGATGCTTTCCAACTGCGCTTTAGATGACACAACTACATATGCACAGCTAAAATTCCATTACTCATAATGGCTATTTATACAAAGAAAAAATGTATTAAATAATAATATGCAGATATATTTTTATACAAATAAATATTTTAATACGAATAAATATTTGATTCAAAATACTTGGCGCTGCGCAACCGAAAAAATGTTATTTGCCTTAGTATTAATAATTTACAACTCCATTACAATATAAAAAACATATACATACACATACTAGAAACACAATCAGATTTATTCTACATATATTTAATTCTAATGCCATACGTAGCATATGCACACGCATGCACGCACGCATGCACGTACAAGAAAGAAAGAAGAGGATTAATGCAATTTATACATATTTATTGAGGTTAGCAACACCAATTCGGGGCGCAGCGCCAAGTATTTTGAATCAAATATTTATTCGTATTAAAATATTTATTTGTATAAAAATATATCTGCATATTATTATTTAATACATTTTTTCTTTGTATAAATAGCCATTATGAGTAATGGAATTTTAGCTGTGCATATGTAGTTGTGTCATCTAAAGCGCAGTTGGAAAGCATCTTTATGTACTAGCAGCTCATTTTGATTTCACATCTTTTTTTAATTTTGTAATGATTATTATCTTCTATTTTTTGTGATTTTCATGTTTTCATGTACTTGGCGTATTTTTTACTTTTTTGAAGTTTTTTATGGGGATTGAAATTACTTGAAGAATTTTCAAATTTTTGCAGACCTTCATTTTTTTTAATAACCTGGTATTTATATAGATACTCGCTTTACTACACGGCTTCGCCCAAAATTGAGATTCCGATTTTATAAAAAATTTTGTTTTAGTTTCTTGTGAAAATAGTCACATTCATCTGGATTAGTCAGGCATATTGAGCTGAGGTACATTTCGTGATCCCAGAATTTATCGTTCAAAAGTTTTTAGGCGACAGACAAACACACAAACATGTAGCAACTTTCTGCTTTATAAATTAAGATTTTGGGAATCAAATATCAAGTGGCGTCCGTGAGGTGACCTATTTACGTGTCAGTAAGGAAGAGTGGGGGAATTACGAACGTGGGGTAAACACAACACCGCGATATTCGCTGAATTCGCTTGTCCTGTCCTTCCGCGATATTGTTACACGAAGTAATTAGCTATGTTTAGTATTAAGGGAACTGTCACGACAGAAGGCTGTCCGCAACCGCGAAGATAATGCTCGTGAAATTTTTTCGTAGCTTTTCTTACAATTTTACGCTCGAATGTTTTGAGTCTATAGTGCATTACACCTATACTATCCAACAGAACATAATTTTTTCGTAGTTCCGCTACTTAATTCTAAATAAAATCACGGGATCACTTTGTATTTATACATGTTCGTATTTGTTTTATTTGGAACTTCCTAACTTCTGTTCAATTTTGGCATTACCCATTCTGGCATTTACCCTTTTCTTTTAACATTTCGAAATTTTGTATGTATCCAGTACCCCGGAATTATATTAGGAAGAATATACCTACATGTTCGGTGAAAGATCTTAAGATACCCGTGAAAGAGGTTAAAGATTAAAGACTTTCCATCCGTCAGGCAGCAAATAAATATTCACTCCCACGAGCAACCAAAATTCGATTAAACAAGGAGAAATACTGTGCCAGACCCACAATGTGGAAGAAAACCAGTGTTCAGTAAAGATCAAGGCCGTTCGTATTTATCCCACTAACTGCGGGTAATTCCGGACAGAATGAGTTTTCTGTTTCTTTAAAAAAAATGATTTGTTTATGAAAGTATCTATAATTCTTTGTGTTGCATTTGTGGATAATTAACCAAAGTTCAATTATCTATAAAGTAAATCTGATTAGAGTCAATACTTTTGTTTCAGTTTAAATTTTCCCTTGTTCGTAATTCCTCTATTCTCCCCTACTGGTGGTGTTCAGCAAACATCTTTTTATATAGTACTATATTTTCTTTTAATTTTTTTTTTAATTTTTCCAATACTTTAACACTTTCTTCAAACCTGATGGTATTTTTAGACACTTGAAATTTGTAGTAAAATAAGGTAAGCGAAAGTTTCCTATATTGGACCAGTTAAGATAGTATCTCGATAAATCGAAAACGCGTTCATAGTTTTGAGCAGAATAATTTTAGAACAATTTGAGAATTGCAATTGATACATAAATCTAATAAAATACACTGAAATGTTATGTGGTTACAAAAAATATTCCCAAACTACAGTTAATATTCCAATATAGGAAACTGGTTTCCTAATTTGGACCACAGATATCCTAAATTGGACCATGTCTATTTTTTCTTCTTTTAGGTAAGAAGATTTCTTTAAAAGTATACTTACGCTCTATATAAAAAAAATAAAAAGTAACTCAGAGAAGTATTTTATAGCATACTGAGAAAAGATAAAAATGATTTGATGAAGTAATCGATCACTGTCAAACTGGCAATTTATGCACTCAAATGGACCTATGTATCTCTTGCGAGAAAAACACTGAATACACACTTCACCCATAAATTAAGATTATGAAAATGCAAACACACAAACAACATATAGCCATTCTTCATCTTCTGCTTCACATGAAGAATTCTGTACCATAATTTGTTCCATTTTAAATATTCTCCCTGCTGTGACCAATTTATGCTTAAGTAAGAAAGAACGTTGCATACTTTGGACCGGACCAACTTAAGAACCATTAGCTGATTCAATTTAAGAAACCGGCCCAAATTTAACGTTCAGGTGTAATAAACGAAAAATAGTACAAGTATCAGATAAATGTTATGAGAACATTAAAGATAAAACCATTTATAAAAAATAACATGCATTAAAATTCAAAATTGACCCACTAGTCAAAAGTTACAGCTTATATGAATTGGAGGAAAAATTATAACTAACTCGTTCTAAAGTCAATTAATATGCGAACAAAGACTATGGTCCAATTTAAGATCCGGTCCAAGTTAGGGAACATTATCAATCTATTACCTTATCATGCTCGAATTGTGGAAACGTTGTGGATGCAATTTTGTGTTTGAATTTTTTATAGTAGCAAAAGAAAATTAGTACGAATATTAGAAAAATCGTTTTTTTTTCGTATTTAATTCATGTTAATAAATGTACTTTGAATTATTGTCCCCACCTAATTCAATTATTATTATAACAAGTCTTCTATAATCATTTAACTCCCAATGATACATTTCCCATGAAAGGGGAGGCCTACCTACCTAGAAATTTTCGAAAAGTAGATTTTCGATTTTTATATTTTCTTGAAGTACAATATCTCCAAAATATTCCCTGAAAGTGTCAAGTGAATCCGACCAAAAGTGGCAAAGTTATACGCGTGTAAATAGTTAGGTGTTCCTCGATGTAGCGCTGAAACTCAAAGTTTTAAACGCGTTTTCCTCAAAATCATGTTTTCGAAGATGACACACATAACAGAAAATTAATGATCCGATTTAGTCGAGACTTTGCAGGCTTATTTTAGGGTTAAAATCTAAGCGCTACCGGGTTTTTCCTTTTTTTTCTCTAGATTTTTTACACACGAAAAACGAGCGATTTTTTATCAAATATCGATGCTTCAACTTTGTACAGCTGCCAATTTATCTTAAAATAATTTTTTTTAAACTCACGCTCGATCGCGCCTAGATAATTTCATAAATTATCTAAAAAAATCGAATTTTCAATTTTGGATGATCCTACACTGAGCTATGGTTGTCACCGCTAATGCTAACCTAAATAACCTCCTTCTTTTTAAAGTCGGTTAAAAAAATGGGACATCTCGGGCATCGTCCATAACTCATAAACCTTTCAATATTTTTTACCACAAAAAATACTGAAATATCCGTAACATATACTCTTTCCAAAACACTAACGTTTAATAATAAAAGTTGATTGGTTTTTGTAGAAAAACTTCCCAAAGAAGCATGTTGTTTTGACCGTTCTAGGTAAGCCTCCTCCTTAATGGTAAACAATTTATTCCCCCGATTTTACCGTGAATATTTACCAACCAATAATAATAGTCATAATAAATCGTCTTTATCACACACTAAAGTCAAAGAAAAGAGGAAAGTATACAAAATTATCCTGAAAAATATTCTGTTGCATCTGACCTCGAATTTAAATATCTTCCGAACAAAATAAACAGATAATAATAAATGCTGCCCACAACAGAGTACAAACAAACAAAAAACAATTAAGTTTATCCACATTTTCCCCGAACAAACAGCACGCGCTACATTTTTTTTTACAGGAAACCGCTCGTCGTCATCGCAAGTTTTTTATTCCGCAATCGCAAGGGTCAGCAGCACCGAGATCGCTGAGAAACTCTGAATTTTATCGCTGAGCTCGAGAGGAGCACTGTTACTTGCCTAACAGGATCAAGGTTGACGGCTGCATTCGTTAAAAAGACAGTCAGATATTTCTAGAAGGGTGCATAAATATTATCGTTATTATTGGAAAGCGAATTTATCCCTCGCGCCTCCAGTGACCAGGGATCAAAGATATTGACGTTTTCGTCTATTTTGCAACACCCCACTGTCGGGGCTTGCATTCCCGTCACGCTATCGCCGCTTACGTCAATCGATTTTTTTCCAAATACTTCTTGCCACCCATTGGCCGTCTATCGGTAGACATATCGGGACCGAGGATCGTCACAGCCAAAGCCAGACCGGAGAAGTTCCCTCTTGTCTCCCAATCGGCGCAAAATTCCACTCAAATCGAGCGGAGCCGTCGTCCATTACTAGTGGCATTTTTGGTCTCCGCATGTCTGAACAGTTCTTCGCTGTGTTTCGTTACTACCGATAGAGATCATGAAGAGGAAGAAAGTCTCTTTGGACATGCTTGTGGTGTTTGCGACTACCTTATCGAAGTGAAATCCTCAGAGATTGTTGAAGTCTGGGGGTTCCTGGGCGTTCTTTGGTGCATTCTGTGATTCGAGTGGTGTGCTCTGCTGCTTTGTGTAGAAGTGACGAAGAAACAAGTTTGTGACTCTGGTGAACGAAGGCAAGTGACACAAAATGTTCGGAAACGGGACGATGTTTATGATATTCGCTCAGACCGCCAACATGATATCTACTCTGTCGGAGAAATCGGATACCCAGGCTGTTGATAAGGATTTTCAGATGGACAATATGACGACCACTACCTTGTCGCCCGAGGAGGAGGAAAATCAGTTTAACTTCAAAGACAGTGAGTACATTAAAAATTTTATTCGCTGTGGGGCTTTTGATACGGACTTCTCGGGGTATCAAGATCTTTTTCTGCTTCTATAAAATCCTATTTTGGATATGGGTGGCACTGATTGATGGCGCGGGCGTACTGAGCAATAGTGAGGAAGAGAAGTGGACGGATAGGACACAGATGAATCTAATAATTTGATACTTATTAGACTCTAATTGATTTCGCTTCTGTATTGAAAACAAAACGAGACTTACCACTTCTCTTGACGCTTTCCGAAGGAAAACTGTCTACTACATCGCGTAGAGTAGTCAGATTTTCCCCTAGATCCTTAGTTTTTTAAATAAATTAAAAGGTATATGAAAAATTGGATGCATTTCTGGTGTCCTTTTCCCTTTGATCGTTGTTTAAAAATATTTAAATGTTCACAATTCAATAATAAAGTTATTATTGAATATTGAATATAAGTATATCGTTGTATTCGGGAGGGTTCGTAAAATAATTTAACGGAACATGCAACCGAATAACTATTTACTGTTTCGGCATAAAAGATGTTCAAAGTCGAAAATTTTCAGTTTTTTTCAAAATCGAATTTCTCAAAAACTGAGGGTGATGGCGACAGACGGTTTGCGGATTCGTTTTCTGCGCACGAAAACCTACATATGAGAAATGGCTATTGAATGTTACAAGTCCGAAAAAAGTCAAAGTTGGTCGAACAGTGTATTCGAAGTTTATTCGTAGCATTCGAATACCTGTAAAATATTCAAAAATTAAATTATTTGAATAGTCCCAGCCCTAATAGCAATCCCCACTGAGTTCGGTGGTGCTCCCTTTTCTTTGCGCACGCGCATTGGAGACCTCACTAGGGTAGGGTGGGGCTTAAAGTCCGGCGGATAAAAAGTCTCGAATTCAAAATCTCTATTCCTAAACAATGTATGGAGTTTCGCAGTATACTAATTGTAAGTAAAAGGGGAGAAGAAACGGAAGTGACCACAGAGTCGCCAGTCGCTCCTGGACGTTCGTGCGAATTACACGTCGCCTTCGTAACTTTATGTATCGAAAACTAATACGAACTGAACCACAGTTTAAACGCGTATCAGTCAAGTACGTTAATATTGTATGTTCCTTTAGTAATGTGTGCATGGTAGGTATTGTTTGTTGCTGAATGATAATATTTTCTAACATATAGGGGAGAGGTGCTATAAAAGGGACACTTTTGTTTAGCGTCCATTTCTGACAATATCGTTATAGGTATTTAAAAAACAACTACACCACAAGAAAGCGCCTTTATTTCCCTTCAATAAAAGTATATTGCAAACTCATCAATTGTAATAAAAATTAACAAAATCTTCGATTTACAAAAAAGTGGGAAATGTCCCTTTTACGACTAGGTGGTTTTAAATGGGACAGTATAAGTCAAAGGGACACGTTAATAAAAATAAACTTATTGAGTATTACAATTATAATTCTAAATCTTAATGATTCAAAACAACGAAATCTACGAAAAAATTAACTCTTTGTAGAATAAATCATCAATATTTTATTATTAGTGACACATGGAACAGAAAGAATTGATTGTGCCTTTTATTCCGCATGACTCATTGGCCCATTTACCGCAAATTCTGCGGCTGTAGAAAAATTTCTTTCATGTTGAGTGGATGTTGGTTTAATTGTACTATATAGAGCATCGGCGATACGAAGAGAAAAGTTTATAAACAATCGCGCAATTCGTACATACTGATAACATTTATCACTGATTGTACCATGTGTTTACATTGGTAAAAGTGTAAAAAGTGTAAAAAGTGTAAAAATTGTAAAAAGTGTAAAATGTGTAAAAAGTGTAAAAAGTGTAAATAGTGGAAAAAGTGTAAAAAGTGTAAAAAGTGTAAAAAGTTTAAACAGTGTAAAAGGTGTAAAGAGTGTAAAAAGTGTAAAAAGTGTAAAAATTGTAAAAAGAATAAAAAGAATAAAAAGTGTAAGAAGTGTAAAAAGTGTAAAAATTATAAAAAGTGTAAAAAGCGTAACAGGGAACACTAATAATACATATAGTGTCCAGCAGTACATGTGTATGAGATTGACAGCCATGAAACGGTTGTCCCATTTAAGACTTGTTATGCTGTCCCCTTTACGACTATACGTGAGTTTAATATAAAATAACCGCAAAACAAAGAAAACAATTAATTAAGCTTACCTGTTAAGCGATTTCGTTTCAGTTGAATACAGGCTATTTTAATGATATAACACTTTAACACTTTAACACTTTGTATATACCTTGATTTCAGAAAACGACACAGAAAACCAATGAAAATTTTACTTTTACTGCCGAAAAACATCATCCGTGGATTACTACTCTGTTGCAAGTGAGACCGTAGTGAAATTTACGTCAAACGAGTAGGCACTAGTGTTGCAATAAACAGGAAAATAACTTGCATGTATAATGCGTTTAGAATTTTGGAAATTCGATTTGTCCCTTTTAAGACGTGTCCCCTTTATGGCACCTATCCCCTATATCGCAGAAACTATAGAGGTACCATTAGGGGAAAAAGTCCCGCAGACTGAAAATATATATTTTATTATTTGTTTCCATAATAAGATGGACAAACTATAAAGAAATGATGCTGAAGTTTTTAACCCTCGGTTGTCACACTGGGTCTAATTGACTCTGCGTTCCACTTTGCGATCAAATATCTTTAAGGGGGTAGACACGTCACGTGACACGGGCGATGCACCGCGCTGTAATACCGACAATCTAACCTAAAACATGGGTTTAGTAGGATACGTTTAACGTCATTATATGAGCGAATTTTGGACTGGGCGAGGTCTCATTCGAAAAAGGAAGGTTCAATGCAACACGCTCTGGACATCGTTTGAGTCACAAAACTCTTTTAGTGACCTAAAAATACTTAAGGAGGTAAACACGCCACGTGACATGGGCGATGCACCGCGCTGTAATACCGACAATCTAACCTGAAACATGGGTTTAGTAGGATACGTTTAACGTCATTATATGAGCGAATTTTGGGCTGGGCGAGGTCTCATTCGAAAGAGTAAGGTTCAATGCAACACGCTCTGGACATCGTTTGAGTCACAAAACTCTTATAGTGACCTAAAAATACTTGGAATCTGCGAGTGTATTTTGTCCATTTTTTCTCTACTTTGGTCACTCATATTATTACATATCAACAAAATCTCGTCGAACCATGGCCAGAGCGTGTTGTACTGAACCTTCCTCTTTTGAATAAGACCTCGCCCAGCCCAAAATTCGCTCATATAATGACGTTAAACGTATCCTACTAAATCCATGTTTTGGGCCAGATTGTGTCGGTATACAGCGCGCTGCATTACCCGTGTCTACCCCCTTAAGGCATCATTCAGAATTATACTAATGGCGCCATGTCGTAGTATTTTCATGTATCCTCTACAAGTAGAAATTCTTCCCGACTGTGTGGAAGCGTCAGTGCGTGTTTGAAAACCGTCGAAATTTGAGGTAGGGTCAAATTGACCCATGTGTGACAACGGCGTCGTTTTTACTCTAAATCGGATACATTCATTTTTGTGTCTGAAAGCGACCTAAAAAGTAAAAAATAGAAGTACTTATTTTCATACGAATTGTTTTTTCTTTTATTGAAGAAGCGACAATCAAGACACATTTGTTATTGTATTACGGGACACAAATGCAGTGTCCGACATGCTTGCGCCCGATGTGCGACCGGCACATCGCAAATAGACTTATCTTTAATTTAACATACTTTGTTATTGCTGAAATTAAATTTTATATTCTTGGAATAATAATAAAAATATTTTTCCTAACCAAATGCAAGAATTTTTCACCATTCAGTTTGCAAAATAAATACCTTTTTTAATGCTCCGATATAGGACTATTTTTTTATCAAAGCAGCATATCTCAGGAGTTATAACTGTACATTTTTTGCTAAAAATATTAAAAAATAAAAAAGTTATGATTTTTTAAGCAAAAAACCTTTTTGTCAGAACTCTTATTGTTTCATTTTTTTTTAAACATGATGACACTTTAAGTGTCAACTTTTAACAATGGGCATATATTCTACAATGTTCAAATTTTATATCAGAATTTTTTAGACTTAATTTAACAAATAGTTTTTAAATAACAACTGATTGAAAATTGGCAGGGTCAAATTGACCCAGTGTGACAATGGCGTTCGAAAAAATATGTGTGACAACCGAGGGTTAAATAGTGTTTTTGTTTTAGTTGAGCGATTTTCTTTAGTTTTTAGTTCAAAGTGAGTCTCTGACTTATATTTTTTATTCTTTGGTATAGAAGTGATGCTTTCTTTTCAATATTGTATAGGTACCAAAAAGAATTGGTTTAATAAATATTTGTTGATTTGAATAGAGTTTTTTACTTATTTAGTTTAATATTACATGAAAAGGCATTAGGGACTGTCTACCCTATGCAATGGACTTTTTGCCCCGTGCGTGGGGCAAGAAGTCCATATTGCATTGGCAAACATTTTGTACAGAAAATAACAGTATCAACATACGAACCTCGTGAACGTAAAGCATAATAGTTAGAATTTATACAAAATAACACGAAACATCTCTATAATGTTAGTACTACCAAATTTTACATAGGTTTATTGGGAAGTGACATCCGTCACCATGACATCTGGTGGCGAAAGTAGAAGCGCTCGTTGGGTACACATCAATCCCTCAAAGTACACGTTCACCTTGTATAAAATTCTGCTGAGTAGGATTTAAGCCTGCCCAATCACATATACTTTGCATAGAAAGGAACATTTTCGCAAATAACTACAATACCGCATATATCTTGTACCCATATCGGCGCCATCTTGGCTAGGCCCCGCCCCCATGTCACTTCCCAATACGAAAAACGGAACTTTTAGCCTCATCCTACCATACTGCTTTGTATGAATATATATAACTGCATAGTATGTAGTACCATTGATGCAAAGAATGGGTCAATTTTTTCGTGATGAATGGAAAATATTGTTACATATTTTCCCTTCTTTTTTCGAATGAATAATATAGTTTTAGACTAGGGTCTATCGTAAGACAAAACAGTGAAGTGAAGAAAGCTTGAAGTGTGTGAGAAAAGGATAGCAATATTGTGTAAAGTGTTTATCTCAAGTTCACTTATGATAAACAAGTTTCGCGTCAAGACGAGATTTCCCAAGAATTATCATCTTTCACATTAATATTGTATATTCCGCCGCGTGATTTCTCTAGATCTTTTACGTGAATATGCATTAGAAACGAAATACAATTATTATCTACACTCGTACCGGATTTTGACCGTAAAGAGGAGAAATTTTTCGCCACAGTATATATATAGCACTTCTGAATTTATTAGTATTTACATACCAATTTATAAATAACACTTGTGTTTGTCGTTATTACGTGTTACATTGAAGAACTAATTTTATTTTCAATTTTCCTCTATTCATTACTATTAATTAAACTAAACTGTTATTTTCGAATAATTTCTTTTATATACGCGTACAAAAGTACAAAATACATAATTTGAAGAAAACAGATTATATTATAGTAATTCTAACAAAATAATGATTTATTGTGATACATAGAAATACCGATTCTAATGCCTCCTTATAGGTATTGTGTAATTATAATATTCTTACAAAAATATTGAAACACTCCCATTGTTATGAAAATAGTCTCATGCAGCATAATAAAAACATTTGCATATAAACATTAAGTATAAAACTAAATTCTGTATTTTTCTAATTGATACACACTATTTCCACGCTACAGCCGTTTCTAAAGGAATCGATCGAAATTTATTAGGAAATCACTAAATAACCTTAAGTATTTAACCCTAAACTAAACAAACCTAAAACATTTTAAAAAAAAGAACAAGACTATGTTAAATGATGTTCCATCGCTTACTTTTCTTTATTTACCTAACTTAGTCTATTTAAAAATAGGAAAATTTTGGGTAAAATGTTCATTTACTTGATAATTTGATAATTCCAGCTTGAATTGTGGAATTACCTTGATGAATTTGGCAATTTGGGAGTTTAGACGAAAGCAAATTTTAAGAGATTCATTTGGTTTACGAATACACATAATGCCTTTGAAATATATAACTCGATCATTTTAGAAATAAAACAATCTAAATAGATAAACGAAAATTCAATAAATTCACAAGCACTTTGAATCAACTCTATGAATTTAGAAATATGTACGAGAATTTAGATGAAACAAAATTTTAAAAACCTATTTAGTTTGCAAACTGATATTTCATTTTCAACAAACTCGATTACGTAACTTAAAATTACGATAATTTTCGTAAAAAAGAGTTCATTTAGCTCACGAACACATAATGTCCCCCCGAATAACTCCAATAAATTTAAAAACATGCAAATTTAAATAAAACCAACACTTAAAAACCCAGTCATTTCACGAATTGGCAATATTATCTAAAAAATAAAAGAAAATAACCATTTCGTGGTAGACAATCTTTACAGTACCTAGAAAAAAAAGCTAGAAGGGAGGAGAAGAAATCGTGTGCATGCAATTGCGAAGTCACGTGCGTGAGGCCGTCGTTGCGCTAATCGTTAATCCAACACGGAGACATAACAGTGGCGAAGTCTTCGAGGAACTGATAGAGTGCAGCGTGCAGAGATAACATTAACACGCCGAGTGATAACCCCTGACAGACAGGCAATTCGTTGCGCGTCCGTGGAACCGTCCATCTATCGTAAATAATGATACACCCGTGCGTCTCCGCGAGATAGATGTGTGTCCGGTGTTCCAGCACGTCCATAAGTTTACATGGGACTCCAATAAATTGCGGGCGTATTTGTTATAATCGTCGTGGGTCAAAGTATCGGCGGGTCGTTTGTCGGAGATTGATGAGCAATGTTTTATTGGGTTGCATAAGTTTACGGTAATTGAATCGAGAGAGTAACGAACATGTTTCCGATGCTCGATTTGGCTTAAATTATTAAGTGATCGGATAAAGAAATAGGTACTAGGTAGGGGAGACCGAGGCAAGTTGATACGTTTTTCAGTTTTCAATTTTTTTCATTTTTGTTTGAATTAATTACTTAATAACAAATACGCTAAAATATACTTTGGTCCTTCCTCTTTGAAATATTGTAAATGAAATGTTGAGAAAATACATACAAAATGAATGAGAAAATGTTATTTGGACGAAGGTAAAATGTATCAACTTACCCCAATGCGGGGCAAGTTGATACTGCTCTGGGGCATGTTGATACATCTGTAAAATATCCGTTTAATGAGTAAAAGATGGATGTCTGGAATATCCCACTTTAATATGAGGTGCTTGCTTCTTTTTATTAATGTATCTTAATAAAGCTATTTTATCTATTCTGTATATTCTGGCGCTTTGACTCCTTTTCTACACCAACACACGCTTTTTGAAAAATATTTTGTGGTATTTTTCCGCGATTCGTTTTTCTGACATAATTTCGTACCATCTTGCCAGAAATAAAAGGAAAAATCCAATTAAAAGTAGTTGGGAAAAATTGATACACTCCCCATGAGTATCAATATGCCCCAGAGAAAACGTATCAACTTACCCCACAGGAAGTCATTATATACAAACATCTCCATAAACAAATGTAGAGCATATAAACAAAATAACAAAACGTAATTCCCTTACCTTCAAAGGACTCAATGTGATGCCCAATTAATTTGAGTGATAAAATTCTCTATCCCGTCTCAAGACGGATTGGAAAGTGAACACAACTATTTACTTTTTCTCTATAGAAACGAAAACAGTTAAAAATGGATTGCTAAAGTCAAGGTACACAGACGTACGCTAGATCGTAGTAAAGAATTGATCAAGAAGCTTCACATATCTCACACACAAGAAGCTATATATATATATACAGTGTCGAGATAATTCGTCTGTATCAACCTGCCTCTGTATCAACTTGCCCCGGTCTCCCCTATATGTATAACAGGGGAAGTTCAGCAACTCGAAAATTAAAAAATACTCTGAAACTTTGCAGACGTGTAGCTCAATTAAGTGATGCTAATAACGTCACTATTCTTTAATTCGGCAGTAAAACGGTCCTAAGGTGAAAACACCCGCTCGAAAAAATGGTCAGTCTTCACATTATCGTGAATATCTACGCAACTGTAAAAGATATCGAAAAGAAGTTAAATTTAAAATTCTATGGTTTTATGTCTTATAAAGCGGCGAGAAAGAATTTTCGAAAAACTTTTTTTTTAAAATATATCTCCACCACCCTTTTTTCGACAATTATTTAGCACTATATTCTAGGTTATCGAAAGCTATACAGTTTTGAATTGAACTTTTTTTATATCTTTTACAGTTTTGTAGATATTCACGATAATATGAAAAGTCACAATTTCTTTGAAGGGGTGTTTTCATCGTTAGGACAGTTTTATTATCGAATCAAAAAATAGTTACGTTATTAGCATCACTTGAGTTACATTTCTGCAAAGTTTCAGTTTTTTTTTAATTTTCGAGTTATAGGGTAGATGTCCCAATTATCGTGCTTTGATGCCGAGTTGCTCACGACGGAATTAATTACTGACTTCTCTCACTTTAATTTTGCTTGGTGAAAATTTATATTGATATTTTGAACTTCTCTCTTTATTAAGCTATTTTTTTCGGGTTGAAAAAGTTAAACTTTCATATTTTGTTAATTGAAATAAATACACATGTTTTTGTCCCAATTACCGTGCCCTGAAAAATGCGTTGTCCCTATTCCCGTGCCCCCAATTACCGTGCCTTTTTTTAATAGCGTTCTCGCCGTTAGGTTATGTCTTTAAACTTTAAACTGTTCAAAACTTTTTTTGTTCTACGATAGGTGTTTTTATGTCATTTTAATATGACCTTTTCATTAGAAAAGCAAAATATGCAAATATCAATTTCTGTTGACCCGTTCTGAGAAACAAAAGTAAGGTTAGGTTTAGCAGTTATAGAGGGAGCCAGTGATTTTTCTAGGGGCACGGTAATAGGGACAAGCGTTAAATTCCTGTCCAAATTACCGGATTCACTTTAAAAATACGAAAACGTTTAAAAAAAACTCATTTTGCTATTTTTTCATAAAATATTAACCTTTTATGATATAATAAACACTTTACATAACTGCGAACCATGATAATTATTAATTTATTCACTTCTGTGAAGTACGTGTTCCCTACCGTTTCCGGTAAGGATTTAGGTAAATCCATCGAAATCTTCATATGCATTTTTGAAATTTTTTTACTATGCTTTAATTGTTTAAAAATGCAATCTTCTCATTGTAACACATTCATTAACAGTTTAATTTAATTAAAAAAATTTATTTCCTTATTTATATATGTGAGTTTCTTTGTACGGGTTCTTTAAGTATAAAGGTACGGTAATAGGGACAGGGCACGGTAAATAGGACATGTACCCTAGAACTTCCCTTGTGAGGAATATTGCTGATAGGTAAGGGATGAGAAATGATTCGAACACTTTCCAGTTTGAATAACGTCAATTAGGCGTCAAATTAAAACAATTTATGTTGGGGGTGATAAATTCTTTGATACTATGCGTAAACAGTCGATTTAGTAGTTTAGCAAATAAATATTATTAAAGAACGAGCGAAAATGTGTAGGATGAGATGGAAATAAACAAATATATTGAATGAATTTTGATTTATATTCAATAAAGTATTGAATAGTATTATATGCGAATGATAGTTCTAAATTGTTTCGCATTTGTTTAAATATTAAATGTCGTTTTTAGTAAATCGTAAATCTGATACTGAGAGTTTAATAGGAATTAATTTAGTGCTTTCAAAATCAGAGTCAAATTTTATAATTCGTTTCTGATTTATCTTCTTCTTTACGAATTATGTTTAATTGTACTTATATTATTTTGTAAAAAGTATTTGCTGGAATAACTATGGTCCAATTTTTATAAAACGCACCGAACAATTGGCAAAACATTTTATAATAAACGAGAGTCTTTACAAATGTTCTAGAAATTAATAGATTTTTATGGAATTACATATCTCGTAAATTATATAATGGTGTTATCATAGGAACTGCATAAAATGGCGTCTGTTTATATGAATTGTAGATACAGTGGTAGACGAAAGAAATCTTACATCCATTAAAATCGCATAACTTTTTTAGAATTGATCCAAACGACTTCAGTTTTTTTTAGAAGCTAGAAGGATTAAATTGCTAAGTGACGTGTTTCGTCGTTTTGAAAAAATTGCAATTGTTCGGAATAGCGATGAAAATAGTAAAGGTCGTTTTCATGATAAAGTAGTTATATCACACTACAGGCTAAAGTCGTGTTCTGCTTTATTGGCCGGTGAGTTTCGTGAGGGGTATTCTCCCACCACACCGCTTGCCTGCCTCGGTGCTCCTTTTATCTACGTTCTCGCTCTCTCTCGGGCTACGCCTGGCCGTCGTACGGTTCCCTGAGCACTGGAAAACCGGTTTGCAAAGCGTTCTATCTCGCTCTCCCTTTCGGCCAGAAAGAAGCGAGAAACTTATACTCGGAATTAAGGCTTGGCCAGCGGCTAACGGGATTCTGCCGTAGCTTCGTCTCGTATTGGCTATGCGTAGCCAATACGATTCGTAACGCACACTACTATTACGCTATGAATAAACAACAGCCACACGGCATCGTTGAGGCGGAGTCGAGCACCGTTCCCCGTACTCCACCATACCCTTCGGGGGCCCTGCATCTTCGACTGCCAATCCAGGATCGTCAGGTGGTAGTGGCTGATTTCTCCTTGCGCGCTGCTCGAGAAACCGAACTCACCGGCCAATAAATCTGAACACGACTATAGTTAACCCTTATATCAATACCCCGAATGTACGATGTTGTTCAATACTCAGGGTATCCGGGTGCCCACCTACTGAATTCCTTGATTAAATGCTTTGACATAAATGCTGACATAAATGCCAGCTAGAAGCAGGGATCCGAACCGCCAAGTAACCCTAACCCTTACCCGGTTAACCAAGGAAGGTTTCTGTAATACATAGTAATCGCGAGGGAACGGTTCTTAAGGGGTCTCCCTAGTGTGACGCCTGGAAATTGGAAAATAGGGCAATATTTGGGAATTTCTTTAAGGGAATGCACTTGATATTGCCGTTTCAAACTTTGGAGTATTTATTAAGTTATCTTTGGGCAATGTACTGAAATTTTTTCGAGGATTAGTGATAATTATATTTTACATTTGAAGGATTACAATGAGGAGCTCGTAAAAAAACACCTACTGCTGGCGATCACGATTCCAGCTGTTATGGACTTCTGAAACAAAAAACTCAGTTATTTTCTTAATCTATATGAACGTAGCTAGGGCTTGAACTAGAATAAAAATAGGAAATCATAAAATACAAAAATGTCAGCACTTTAAAGAAAAGGTTTCATTTCGCGGCAAAAAAGTGGTCAGTTTTTTGAGCTGCAAAATTCGAATTTTGCATATAATGACTTCATTCTAGTTCAGGTTCTAACAGAACACGCAGTGAATATATATGTTAAGTTTCAAGTCGTTTGGTTGAGTAATTTTTGAGTTATCGTGATCGCCGCGCCAAAAAATGTCGTTTCGAGTAAAACGCGTTTAAACATTCAAATACCATTTATCAAATAATAAATCATACTTACAATTTGTCTGCGATGCACTGAATCACACTAGATATAACACTTGGAGGGGCCTCTTTAGCACAGAAGGGGATGGTACAGGTAGCTCTGGAGGTAATAGTTTTTCAATTCAAAAAGGTTGAGGGCTTTGATTCATACCTGCGCGCTCGGTCGCGCGCTACCTTTCATAGCTCACAGCAGGCTAGTTCAGGTGGGCGGTCCGAGGACGCTAGCTTCCATAGCGTCTTCTAGGTGCTGCGTGGAAGAGGGTACTCGAAACCAATGAAGCGATGGGCATGCCACGGACATGGAAACCTCTAGTAGTGTGCGTGTAGGCTCGTACCCTTAAGGTGAAGTTCCACGGCGCGTGGCTCGCCGACTCGCGCTCGCCAACCCGACTCGCCGAACCTGGACGAGCCAAGCGACGAACCGAGCCACGAGCCGTGGAACTTCATCTTTAGGACCCAAGAGCACACTACAAGAGTTTTCCCTGTCCGTGGCATGCCCGCCGCTTCATTGGCTTCGAGCACCCTCTTCCACGCAGCACGTAGAAGACGCTATGGAAGCTAGCGTCCTCGGACCGCCCACCTGAACTAGCCTGCCTGACAGCGTTGCCAAAGTTTCGATGTTAGCTATAATACTTTAGGAATATGTTTTTAAGATGTTGAACTTTCAGAAAAGGCAAAAAAAATCGATTTTTTCAAACCGTCACACTAGGGTGACCCCTTAAGGGGGTAGACACGGGTAATGCAGCGCGCTGTATACCGTCATAATCTGGCCCGAAACATGGGTCTGGGAAGGTACGTTGTTTGTCCTTATATGAGGAGATTTTGGGCTGGGCGAGGTCTCATTCAAAGAGGAAGCTTCAATGCAGTCCGCTCTGGTCATGATTCGACGAGATTGTGTTGATATCTAATAATATGAGTGATCAAAGTAGAGCAAAAGTCGACAAAATACACCCGCAAGAATCCAAGTATTTTTAGGTCACTAAAAGAGTTTTGTGACTCAAACGATGTCCAGAGCGTGTTGCATTGAACCTTCCTGTTTCGAATGAGACCTCGCCCAGCCCAAAATTCGCTCATATAATGACGTTAAACGTATCCTACTAAACCCATGTTTTAGGTTAGATTGTCGGTATTACAGCGCGGTGCATCGCCCGTGTCACGTGACGTGTCTACCCCCTTAAATTCTAGAAGAAACCGAAGTAACCCGGTTAACCCGCTACGAGCCGGTTACTAACGAAATAATACAGTCTTGTCTAAACTAGACAGTCATTTAAGGCAAGGATTTACGCCCGACAATGGATGCGAGGTACCTGGTACCCCGTAGCGAGGAATTTTATGGCCTTCGACCCTCAAAGGGGTTTGAATACCATTAAAACTTGAGAAATGTCCAGGATTTCCGCATTTCTCATCAGATCTTTGGGGAAACGACACCGATCGATTCCTTATGTTTCGCCGATAAAACTAACACCAAGAACGACATAATTCGGACCATAATGAAATAAATTCCATGGAAAATGGATTTATATCAGTTCAAGCTGACTTCGTTAAAAATAGTCCGATTTACATGAAATTTGGTATGATTTTCATCGAAAAACATAAGAAATCCATCGGTACCATTTCCATATCGATACGGTAGAGAATTTTTTTCTGAATCGGGTATGAATCCTCGCCCGACCGTAGCGAATTGACGTCGGCGCCCCGTGTTAATGAGTGAAAATGTGAAATATCCATGTCAGTGTAGTAAGAAATTCTTTATTCTTTATCGTATCGATGTGGAAGTCATACCACTGGATTCCTTATGTTTTCCTGATGAAAGTCAAACCAAATTTCATGTAAATCGGACTATTATTAACGAAATTAGCCTCTGATTATGGAAATGAATTTTGCATGGAATTTCCTTCATTATTTTCCGAATTACATCGTTCTTGGTGTCAGTTTCATCGGCGAAAGATCTGATGAGAAATGCGGAACTCGATGTTTTCTCACTTCTTAATAGGCACTCCAACCCCTGTATTATTCCAATATTACTGTAACCGCATTTACTCGGTTAACCCGGTTAGTCGGGTTAAGGTGGGATCTCCTACACGCGATTGGTCGCTGCGATTAGTCGCAGCGATTTGACCCAGCGACTGGCCCTAGGCTGATTCTCCTCGCCTGCGACCAGGGGTGTGCTCGGGACGGGCCGGAAACTTTCGGGCGGGATCGGGCAGGTTCCCGAGACTCGATTCAGGCTACAAGCATAGTCGCCATAAGCGGGCAATTTGATTTCAGGTCGACTCGGCAAAACTCGGACGCGATCGGACGATTTCGTTACCAGAAATAGATCAAAATTATTACCTGAGACCATAGAAAAATTATGTTTCTTACACGTTAATTTGTAGTAATAAAATATTCGCCTTCCGGCATATTGTTGTTACTATGAAACATCCAGGAAATATTCCTTTCTGTATGCAAAGATAAAAAAATACCGAATCATATTAAGCTTCTTTATAAAAAAGGTGTTTGATTTTCTTTCGGCAAAGATAGAAAACTATTGCTGGATCTACAGAAATGCATAAAAAGTTCAAAACACCTTCTTCTGTATTCCAGTCGGAATCTTTTGACCTACAATTTGTTCTATAATTTTTAAAATCTTTATTTCTGACTTCATCTTGGGTCTCTCCACCTAATTGGCCGATTGCAAGGTTGCCAAAATATAATATATTTTGGCAGGAATGTATCAACACTTTGTGAACAGTGTTTGGTATATAGGATAACATGGATACAGGTTTACAAATATTTCTGCATGTTTTGCCTTGTGGGACAAAAGTGGGCTCAGAGCGAGGCGGAAATTCCAATTATTTTTTACAACTGGTAATTTAGAATTTTTCGAAGCGAAATTTCTTCATTCGTTTACGATAGGTAATAATTGCTTGTTTTCGAAGCGTTCGTCGGGAATAATTTGTGTACCTGGTGTCGAACAGGGACAATCGACACCGTTCCGTTTTTTTGCAGGGGTTTGAACTTTCTTCGCCCTGAGTTAGTCCGTTGATTGCTCTGTTACCTGGGCTACACAGGGACCGGCACGTACCGTTGTCTACCACCGGCTCACGGGACCATAACCGCGACCCTGGCGAGACGCTCTGACCAATGATACCAGATCGAGGAGAGTTCCCTCGAGAATTTCCCCCACCTCGCGCACACTACGCCAGAGCAGCATGTCCGTAAGTTGGACTCCGAAGTGCCGAGCTCACGAACACGCTGCTCCGGCGTAGTGTACGCGATGTGGGGGAAATTCTCGAGGGAACCCGTCCTCGATCTGTCATCACTGGCTCTGACCGATCACACTGATGAATTTTTCACAGCGAGGTAAAAATTCATTCGTTGTTTACAAGCGGTAATATTCATATTTTCCCAAGAACGTTTCTACAATATCCGTTTGCCACATTTCTAAATGGCAAACAAGCACGTGGTGGGGTCTTTAAGAACTTTAGGCATTCTACAGCCTGAGTTAATCCGTATATTGCTCTGTCAGTGGATGGTACATATGTATTTTGGAACCAAATGTGGTAGATATTTTCTTCCCCCACTTCGTCAACAGAGAGAGGGTCCCCCCTTCTCGAAGAACGATGTTTCCAAAATGTTAGTTTCATAATTATATCAAAACAACAACTACTTTCATGTCATTTTCTCTTCTTTATCCAATGAAGTGAAAAATATAAATTAGTTGAAAGCAGAAACCTTGTAGGTACTGTACGAATTCTCATTATTGTTATACCTGGTTATGGATGGGTATTTTTTCATTGGCATACATTTATATTCATAATACGATATCATTTGTTGAGACGAAGTAAAGAAGTTGGAACATAAGGTCATTTAATGTCGCACGAGGTTGTAAATTACATATCGAGGCCTCCAAGAAGTCAGGTACATAAACAACAAACGGTGGTTGTCTCGTTGAACCCTATTTCACCGTGCTAGGCAATTGTTATAATATCTACATATGCAAGATGTGGCAAAGATGATACTAATATAGCAATTAAAAAGTATTATCCAACATCAATACGCCACGCGAAGGGGTAGAAGGGAGGTAGTCCGCTGACTGTGTGGAATACCGCCTGCTTGATCGTCCCGACAAATTCAAGACCGATCTCTTATTTCTCGAGTATAAACACGCAAGGTATAGGGAGGAGATTATATTATGTCCAGTCGGTCCTACATTCCATTGACGCGAGGCGTACTGGTCTTTTTGCAGAATAATTTCGTTTCCTACCCTATTGCCAAGGAAACATTCTTCAATCTAACATAAGAACATCTTCTTCTTTTGGTAATTGTGCGGACCTTAAAATTAATTTTCGTCACGGTCAACGTTCCGACCATACTTTTTATTCTTTTATGCTGTAGCGAAACACGATTTATTGCCTGCCGAGCGTAGAGGAAATAGCTTGTAGCAATTGGGGAGTAATCCTAAAAATTGTTCCGCTGTTCTGCAAGTTACTTGGCAGATGTTTCCTAATTACTTTATATCGTGTAGGGGGCCGAAGGTCTAGTCCTAGTGTCATAAAGCTGTAGTAAACCGTGGCCCGCTAATAATCCGTTTAGGGCATCACTCATCACGCTACATCATGGAACTTCGCGCCCCAGATAGCACCATACATCCCAAGGACGTCCGTTCCATGTCCAGTTTATATCCGAACGTCCTACGTCCATTTTGAACATACCTAGGATGTTCTTAAGACTTAAATTTCGGATGTTCTAGGTACGTAAGTTTCTTAAGTCCTACGGACGTTCTTAGGACTTAAATTTCGGATGTTCCAGGAACGTTCGTTTCTTAAGTCCTACGCATGTTCTTAGGACTTAAATTTCGTATGTTCTTGGAACATCCGTTTCTTAAGTCCTACGGATGTTCCCAAGACCTAAATTTCGTACATATATGTTCTAGGAACGTCCTTTTCTTAAGTCTTACGAATGTTCATAGGATTTAAATTTCGGATGTTCTAGAAACATCAAACAATCTTTTAAGTCACGTGATTGTTTTGGACTACTACATTTCGAATGTTCCCAGAATCTTCGTCTCGTAAGTCTTGTGAACGTTTAGAAGAACTGAATTTCCGATCTTCGAAGAACAACCGTCTTGTAGGTTTTACAGATGATTAAGGTTAGGTTGCAAAACAGTCTTATGATTGAATCTGGCATTTGCGTTATTTTTTGTGCAATGAAGTCGCTGAAATGTTCCCAGATAGCATACGACAGGCCTGGGATTTAAGTGAACGCGGCGGCCGATTTTCAGAGTCAACGCCTCTTTTCCCCCACCGCACGTCTTGGCCCCCGCGGCGGCCTAGGAGCTTCGAGCGCTTCAGGCCCGTGCCATATGAACCGCGCGTAGCTCGGTTGATATGAGCTACGCGCGGTTCATATGGTACGGGCCTGAAGCGCTCGAAGCTCCTAGGCCGCCGCGGGGGCCAAGACGTGCGGTGGGGGAAAAGAGGCGTTGACTCTGAAAATCGGCCGCCGCGTTCACTTAAATCCCAGGCCTGGCATACGATGTCTTAAGGCAGACATCTTTAATTTTTACACACACGACGTCTTAAAGACGTCAGTCTTAAGATGTCGTTAAAACATCTGTCTTGAAACGAATGTGAAATTTTAAACAATGAGTCAAGAGGTCGAATGATGATATTCTGTAGAATATTTCGCGTCAATGCGTGTATTTTATAAACAATTAAATCTAGTTATATATCTAGAAATGAGAACTATTTTCAAGGAAGTGTCTTGGGTAGTTGCGAAAAGCGGTTGCTTCGTAAGTTAGGAGACCCTGGGTTCGATTCTCGTCACCGCCAAATTTTTTTTCTTAATGTCCTAACCCAGACTTGATGAAGACGTCTTTTGGACGTATTTAATTTGTACTTTCGGACATTCAGGAAACGTTCTGAGAATGTCGGCACAGCACGTCCTCAGGACGTTCCACTTTGTAAATAGGACCTTCCTAGGACATTTAAAGAACTTAACGAGGACGTACAAGGGACATATGGACCTTCTGGGGACATCCTTTGAACGTACAGTACGTCCGGAACGGACGTTCTTGGGACGTACATAAGATGTCTTTGTGCTATCTGGGGCGTGTGTTGATAGGAATACTGCACTTTCCATGGCATATTTATCAAATTCTTGTAGTTTTATTGGAACTATTGACGCTAATTTATGACGAATTGACGTTAAATAATGTCAAACTTATATATTAACACTTTTAGTATCAATTTCCTTAGCAATATTCGGCATTTTTAAATTGCAAAATACAGGATGTTACATTTTTCCCATTTTTGGGGATTTACCCCCACTGTGCGACATAGAATACACGTATTTAATCCATGACTGCAAAATATTCGCGAAGTAACTAATTATTTGCTATTACTTAACAGAATCGACACTACTTATTTTGGGGCTCCAAAAATTGTTTTCTTTTATATCACCAAAAATTAAAAGACTCGATTTAAAATTCTGCACGAAAAATACATACAATCACAGAGACGTGTTTGTACACAGATCAGAAGTAGGTGTCATGATATTTTAACCGTTTTTAGGTGCTCATATTAGTAGTCTACAGGTAACATAAAAATACATATCTTTTGAATTCTGACTTCTTTCCTTATTTCTTGAGATTTTGTCACACTGTGGCAATGGGTCGCAGTGCGATTGGTCGCTAGACTCCCTCCCGGAGGAGTCTAGCGATCGGTAGTCGCAGTGCTGACCCTGCGACCAGGTATAATGGGAAACAGACCCTCCTCGCATTCTGTTGACTCTCGAGTAGCCTAGGCTGGTACTCAAACAGACTCGCGTCAGGCTCCTACGTCTGGCGCATACCCGCCGATCGCAGTCGCATGTAGGAGAACAGATACATGCTTTCCCATTGCACCAGTATACTGCGACCAGTCGCTGCGATCAATCGCAGCGACCAATCGCGTGTAGGAGATCCCACCTTAAGCGAGCCGCGCGTTCCGCTACTACGGTCGCCTGACCGTACCCCTCGCACCCTTTATTACATCAATCAGGTCTAACAACGGTAGAAACAATAATGACAGATCACGTATCCATCACGAGGGTGTCATTTATACCTGCAGAAGAATTTTACTAACCCATTCTTGCCATATGGTATGAACTTTCAAATTCCCGACAAATTTTCCGAATACTCCACGAGTTCGGTAGGACTGTAGGGATACGGATGTTTTCACTATTGTCCGATTCTGCAATAAATTTAACCTTTAGTTATTTAACTATTTCATTACTATCTTCCACAACACTACTTGAACTACTTTGTGCATCTACTAAACTTGATTTTACAGTACTATGAGTGCGTTCTATTTTTTCTAATGTTCTTCTACTAGATTTTAAAGCTTTACTTGTTAATGGAGTCTCACCTACGGATGCCATTAATATATTGGTGGAACTCACCACCTCGGTTGGATCGATTAAGGATGAACGACTACTTTTTGAACTGTCACTATTGTTAGGTTCTGTCTGCATACGCGACAACCCAGATGGCCCGGGTTCTGCTATTGCAGTTTTAGGCTGTTCCTCCTTTTCCTTATATAATTTCACGCGACAATTATTGCAAATGAACGTCTTTCCAGTAAGAAATGGAAATGAACGACACACTTCCAATGTCGAAGTGTATATGTATATCGTGTATATCCCTTTTTGTTGAAGGGATTGCAACACCACTGACCCACCATTTTCGGAAAATCACAAACTGATATTGAGACAGTAGACGCGCACGATACGAAAGTTGTCTGAAGACTGAAAACTTCAAAGGACGATGCCTAAGCAGAAATGTGTAGCGCTATATAAATTTATTGCCATCTTGGCCAAGAGTGTGTTAGTAAAATTCTTCTGCAGGTATAAATGACACCCTCGTGATGGATACGTGATCTGTCATTATTGTTTCTACCGTTGGTAGACCTGATTGAGGTAATAAAGGGTGCGAGGGGTACGGTCAGGCGACCGTAGTAGCGGAACGCGCGGCTCGCTTAACTGAAACGGTGCGCGCCGCTGTCTTTAACAGCTTCCTGCGACGTTGAATATGCAAATTACCAACAAGAGTTTAGCTGATTTTATAGAAAATTCTTCAGCGAATATGGTGGTATTTTTTTCGGATTTTTAAAATCGCGACCTTGAGCCTCAATTTGCAAAATAAAACTTTATTTATGATTTTCATTATTGTAAAAATAATTTTTTAACCGGGAACAAAAATATTCAGAAAGGCCGATCCTTCTAGGTTAAAATAACGTCAGGATCAACTAAATCCGACAAATAGTTTCCGAGATAAAAATTCATAAGTACAACCCATTTTCACGAAAATAGGCAAAAATCGTAAAATTCAACGCCCTATAATTTTTAAACGAACTCGAAATCGACAAAATGATGAATTAAACCCCCCCCCCCCCCCCCATTTTCACCAGGACTACAACATATTCAAGTTTGAACAAAATCCGAGACATCGAGGGAAAAAAGTGATCGATTTGGCGTGGAATGACCCGTGACTCATTGTCAGTATCCTCACCATTGTGCCGTCATAGTGCCGTCACGAGCATCTCTTTCCGCAGAGTGGTGCTCGCCACGCTATGTATAAGATCCACACTAGTTTCTACATATTGCGCGTATGGATCTGTATGTAGCACCTACAGCTTGATCGTGCTTTAAGCAGCTTCTTACTTATTTCGGCTTTTTATCATTATCCTTATCATTAATTATTAATCATTAATTACTAAATAAACGTATGGGGTGGTGGGGACTGCATCGCAGTCCGTCCAGTGATTCTCGAGATTAGCGGGATCAAAAATACAGACGCCTACCGGGGACTTTATTTTATACTATGTAGAGACAAACATGAATCAGTCATGCTAATAATTCGGGCGAAGCCGAGACGTTAGTATGTCAAATATTTGTTATTTACTGTTCAATTTCTTAATATAAATTGCCTCATATTTAATGACTTTACGAATAAGAAATTTATTAGGTGATATTAGAGAGGATATTATGTTCTTAGTTATCTATTTTGCGGTTTTGCCAAACAACGTACTTATAAAAACGAGGAAAACCAAATAACAAACATATATATTATTGGAATCCATTTTTTTTATTTCATTTCTCGTATGTTTAAGGGGGTAGACACGTCACGTGACACGGGCGATGCACCGCGCTGTAATACCGACAATCTAACTTGAAACATGGGTTTAGTAGGATACGTTTTTCGTCCTTATATGAGCAGATTTTGGGTTGGGCGAGGTCTCATTCGAAAGAGGAAGGTTCAATGCGGAGCGCTCTACTCACCGTTTGAGTCACAAAACTCTTTTAGTGACCTAAAAATACTTAAGGAGGTAAACACGCCACGTGACACGGGCGATGCACCGCGCTGTAATACCGACAATCTAACCTGAAACATGGATTTAGTAGGATACGTTTAACGTCATTATATGAGCGAATTTTGGGCTGCGCGAGGTCTCATTTGAAAAAGGAAGGTTCAATGCAACACGCTCTGGACATCGTTTGAGTCACAAAACTCTTATAGTGACCTAAAAATACTTGGAATCTGCGAGTGTATTTTGTCCATTTTTTCTCTACTTTGGTCACTCATATTATTACATATCAACAAAATCTCGTCGAACCATGGCCAGAGCGTGTTGTACTGAACCTTTCTCTTTCGAATAAGACCTCGCCCAGCCCAAAATTCGCTCATATAATGACGTTAAACGTATCCTACTAAACCCATGTTTTGGGCCAGATTGTATCGGTATACAGCGCGCTGCATTACCCGTGTCTACCCCCTTAACCCTTTAGGAGTACGTGTTTAAAAGGATTTTTTGAAATTCGAATAATTCCGGAAGTTTTAGGCATTTAAGTAGCTGCAAATGCATGGGTAACACCCGGCCACTCGGCACTCACGTAAAAATTTAAACGTGTTTTTCTCGGAACAGTGTTCCCAAAATCGGTGAAACCTGTATCTCCAAAAGTTATTACACGATTCGACTGTAACTTTTTTTCATATATATAGTAAAATTTTATATATATTTATATATAGCAAAATAAAAAAAAATGGAAATTTATAGTATTTAAAGGCGCTGAAAGTACGAAACATATAGCGAAAAAGTGATTTCAAACTTCAAGTGCTATTTTCTAAAAAAATGCAATTTTTATACTTTTTTTGATCTAGTACAGTAGTGAGTTTCATGTCCTTTAACCCTAGTTCGACTGACGAGGCACCCGGGTGACTATTTGAACTTTATCGCCGAAAAAAGATTGTTTCTAAGTATTTTTTTTCTGGGCTTCTATGACATCTCAAACGAATGATTTTTGAGTAGAAAAAACATGCGTAAATGGTTTTTAATTTTTTTCTTCGCCTTACTTTTACCTGTTGAAATGTTTTATTCTCATTTCGGCTAACGCAGTCACCCGGGTGACTTTTAGAAAATGTATAGAAAATAAGAATGTACGTAAATTTTTTTTATTGATAATTAGTTATACAAAAATTACAAGGGCAAAAGAGACGCAGTAGATCGAGGCAAGACGATGTTTTTTCGATCGACGATCGACGTTGCCACGCGTTGCACAGTGGTCTGGGGATATCTACATTTAGCGGCCAAAATTCTGATCTTTCTGAAACATGGTGAATAAGGGTTTTTGAGGTCGCTGATAACGAATTTGGCACCAAAAATTTAAAATTCAAAATGGCGGATGGCACGCATTGTGATCTGGAAAGCGGTATTTTATAGCCAAAATTAAAAATCATAGCCGTACTAGAGAAAGAAAGAGAAAAAAGAATCAGACCTAACATTATCTTTGACTCCAAAAAAAATATTAAAAATTATTATACATATAAAATATATACAATTATTACCTATAATATATCCAAATCTAATTCCACAGTATCTAAATATTGCAATATAGATAAATGCTTCATGTTCCTCATCATCTTCATGATCATGATCATGATTATCATCATCATTGGAAACATTATCATCATTAATATCAGCTATTCCAGACTGTGATGTTGATGGTTGTGGTTCGACAACTGGACAACGTAATAATGATATAACTTCAGTGGGTAGCTGAAGTCTGCTCAATTTTTGTTTTTGCATTCTATTTGCGAGTGATATGCTAGATACAAGTGGATCCGAAGTGTCTATGGCTCTATGAAATATATCTAGGAGGTTATTCTTCCTACTATCTTTTCGGGCATGAAATTGTCGGTCCTGTTTATAAAACTTATTTCGTGATTCTGCCGCATCCTCTCCTAAATACCCTGGAGGCAAAATACAGTTTTCGAGTATTTGCTTTCCATGTACCAAAATCTTATGGATTGTGGGCGGCATAGGGTACCATGGATACTTTTCTTTATATAAATGAGCCGTGTCAAAGCAAAATTTTTCCAAATTGATTGGATATTGGCAGGAAATGGTAATTAAAATTATTTTAAAGTTTTTTAGTAAACTAAGGTCTACACCTGTAATATCGGATAATATCTCTATTTTTTGGAATGCTCGGCGAGCCGTATTGCCATCAGTTGTGTTACCACTACCTCCTATTTTGGGCTTGTCTACATTCAAGCCAAATCTGTCCAAAACCTCTTTTGAACCTCTTTTTTCGACAAAGAAGCATCGTTTTTTCATCTTCCCGTCTTACTTGCCATTTTTTTATTTGTATTCTGTATGTTATGTGAAGCACACACTCAAACAATCGTATCCATGCGTGTAAGGAACTAACTCCGTACTGCAAATTTTCTTTATGTTTGGGTTTAAACTGTTTTGTGACCTGAAAATCGTGTATTTTTAACATTTGCGTGGGAGTGGTTCCGCAAATAGGACAAAATTGAGTTGACTTAGTTCCTGTTAATGTATTTAAAACTTTGCCATCGATTAAGGTCATAATAACTTTAAATTTAATGTCCAAAATTTTGTTTCCGTGTGGTATATGTAGGTTTGATAAACTATTAATTTCAGTGTCTAAATTTTCTTTTTCTGTTAAAATTATTTCCGTGGTTTCCCTTATATATTCTACTTCCAATGGTCTGCAAAACCTGATGGACTGTGGCACGCTATTGTTCCATACAATAATATTGTCTGTTGTTACTAATCGTAATGGAATTATCGTTGTAGCGAACAGAAAAGAGTCTGATCCAGCTGATGTTCCTTCAGATTTTTGCTTGTACGTCGAATGGCCACTACTTCCATCGAAGCCATAACTACCGATCATTTCCATACGAACGATGTTACTATTAGTTTTAATAATTATGCTGTCAATGCCTTCTTGTTGCATTAATAGAATTCTCTGAACTGTGTGCTGTAAAAGGTTTTTGAGTGGAACTCGTGCACTTGTTTCTGTTACTGAAATTTCAAATGGCCTGCAATTTTTCTTCGCTTCTAGAAGGGCGTCGTAATTAGGATATATATCGCAATTTCTTCTTTTACTTTCCAGTCTAATAGTTATGTACTGTCTTTTAGTTAAATTGTTGTCATATAAAAAAAGCCACAGCTTCATCAACTGAGAATACAATTGGATTATTACTAGAGGAAATTGCTTTTCTTACTTCTTCTGCTTCTTCCGGAGTTTTTGTTTTATTTAAAATAAAAGCTACATCCTTCTTTCCTCTTTGACGTGCAGTTATTGCTGCTGCATGCACTATTAAATTTAGCTCCTGATCCATAGTTTCAGAAAGCATTGATGCCTCCCATCTTTGAGATCGGACTGATTTTTCTTCATACGACAAGCGAGGACGCCCCACAGTTGTTGAAGTTTCACCGCTTACATGAGCATACTTTTGCAGAATCAAATGCTGTTCTAACCACTTCGCATTATTCGATTTAAATACTTTTAGTATTCTCTTGCACTTTCTCCACTTCGAAGACAAGTTCTTGCAAAAGATGCGACTTTTCTGCTCAATCGATTGTTTATATTCTTTAGAAATATCACTTTCACTTAATGAACTTAAAATAAAGTTAGAAACAGCAATTATTTTGTTGCTTGAATTTATTTCGTCATGCCATGCCACAAAGAGATCCTCATATTTAAAGGAATAGTTGTCTACAAAATAAAATTTTTTAGCTGCTTGTATTCAAAACCGTCTGATGTGATTGATACAGAAGTGAAACATACTTTCCGACATTGTTATATAAAATTTTTTAAATACTTATAAAATAAACTTCACAACACGTTATGGCAAACACACACTATATATATACTATTATATACCTGAACTATGTATAACTATAACATATAACTATGATATATAACTACATTTTTACACTGAAGAATATATCAAATCAAAAAATCTATCAATACAAGAGGTGTTTTACTGTGCACATTCGACAGAGGACTAATGAAACGAGGCAGAAAATACGCTTTGAGAAAACCTAGTGTTTATAAGACTTAATACTAACAGTAGATAAGGTTCGAACAATGTCGCTTCTTCCAAATCGCTCGACGCTCCTCAAGCGGCTATGCGGCTACACGCGTCCGGGACGCCCAAATACCTCGAGCGTCATTTCTAAAAGTCTGCATAAAATTGAAACTTGCAAGAGATTGCACATTAAATTTACATGCTCTTGTTAACAATTGTGTAAGCTTTCATGTAAAAAAAGTCCGATGTTAATCCCGCTTAATCCTTTTCTTATAAGTCTTCTCAAAGTTTAAACTCATATAAACATTGCACTATTTGTTCATGGAGTAAAAAATGCCTATGACACATATAAATAACTGAAATATACTTCCTTACCTATATACCTGTATGATATAAACACGTATTTTGATGTTCTATAATGAGTAATTAAAACAATTAGATTGACATAAAATTTCATGATTTTGTTTTTGTAATATTATATCTAATCAAAGAGTCATCTGAAAAGGGAAAGCTATGCGGATTTAGAAGCTCTGGAGGGTTGTGAATTCATAAAAAAAAATGACATTGTAAAGTTGAAGTTGAGAAATTGAATTTTGGCCACCATCCAGACCACTATGTGTTGCCACGTTCCGAAAAGTGGCCGGGCGACGCGTCACTCGTCGCAGAAGTAAATGGGAGTCGCCAGCGCGAACATATTCTTTACTTACTGTTATTTAATAAACCTATCCACTACTCCTAGCAAAGTGATTCCCCTTCCACCTACACGTGTTCTGAGCAATGCCACTTGTAATTATTAACATTGCTTACATACGTTATTCGTGCAGATGTACCTACATATAAAATTAGTCACCCGGGTGACTGCGTCAGTCGAACTAGGGTTAATAATCTGGCATTGTTTTTTACTTCAGACCAATGGTTTAGGTTCTACAGGTTACACCGCTTTGGCAATTTTTTTAACGTTTGTTAACTCCTGTTACTTATGTTGAGTGTACAACATTCTTGTTAATAAACATTTTACTAAAAAAAAATAAAAAAAAAGTAAGCCAGGATTTGCCCGAACTTGAACCTTGGAATAGAAAGTGGATGCGGTGATGAGTAACGAGTTTGGAAATAGATTTTAAATAGACGGGACTATACATATAGTTAGATGCACCGTTCTGTGACTCACAACGTAAGCTAATGTAACCCTGGTGCCTAATTCAAGAGTTCGTATTAACGGTTCTTAATACGAAGATATAAAGACGTATTGTTTTAGATGTATTGCTTCAGTTTAATTTTAATCCGCTCGTAGAATTACAAATTTTTATTTGAAACAATAATTCATTCACAAAACATAAGGCTCGCAATGAATGATAATATTGGATATAAAGTTACTCACAAAAGTATCCGCCCACCCCATACATATAACATGCTTTACTTATTTAATATTAAATTCAGAATTACCCATTAGAATTTACATTAGTATAAACCTTGATTACCAAAGAAATACTCAAAGAAATTTTGGTACAAGAATGGAACAAGGTACCTAATTGTAAGTTGAATCTGTGCATAATAGAGTAAAGCTTATAATAAAATCGCTAGAATATTACATGAATATTAACATACTGTAATTACGCTTGTATAAATTAAATATTAAATTTGGGCGAATGTTTTAGCACAATCTTTGTTACTTCTACGGGCAATAATACTTTTTTATATGAACTGTGTGCAATTTTTCCATCCATCCAATACACCAAAAACGAAAGTATGTCAAGCTTATACTAATGCTCAAATTAAATTAATGAAAATTTATTTTGCTGTGTATTAGATAATATGTACATGTACAGGGTGGACGAATACTTCTGTGAGTAACTGTAAACATAACGTAACTATATAATGATTGAACTATCTAAAAATTTATAAGTAGCAGCGGGGTTTTATCTGACACCTATCTGCACACCATTTTTATTAATAAAATTTGATCAATAAAATTTACCTGCAGTTTACAGGATGCAACCTTAAACCTTTGAACTTTAACGGTTTTTAGAGCGTTGTAATTATCGTATCTCATGGTCATTAGATGACTTATCATCCCACGCGATATTATTATTCTTTACACTGCATATGTTAGTTAATACATTTGTTTGTAACTAACAAGTAATAGTACGAATAAGGCATTTTTATGGGGAACGGTGGAATAAGAGATTATGTCAGGTATTACAAAGGTATGTACAAATTTAGTTGCATTATCACTTTTATTGCATATGGTTTTGATGTCCGAAAACGCTTTCAGCACTTAAATACATACAGGGCGTCTTATCTACTTTTATCAATTCAAAGATTTCTTTTAGATTCAGAATTTGAAATTTTACATTCCATGGTGTCAAGGAGAAATGAAGGTTAACATGTTTTTTTACGCAACAATTTCTTTAAGGAGAGGTTTCGGTCTGAATATCGTTTTTTAAATTTCCTATTTCAAATTCTTTAACCTTTTAAGAATACGTATTTAAAAGGATTTTCTGAAATTCGTAAAATCACCGAGGTTATAGGCATTTGAGTAGCGGCAAATGCATGGATAACACCCGGCCACCGGCGCTTGCGTAAAACTTAAACGCATCTTTCTCCAATCAGTATTCTTAAAATCGGTGGAACTTGTATCTCGAAAAGTTATTATCCGATTCGACTGTAACTTTTCTTATTCTTAAGGGGGTAGACACGGGTAATGCAGCGCGCTGTATACCGACACAATCTGGCCCGAAACATGGGTCTGGGCGGGCATGTTGTTTGTCCTTATATGATCAGATTTCGGGCTGAGTGACGTCTCATTCGAAAGAGGAAGCTTCAATGCAGACCGCTCTGGTCATGATTCGACGAGATTGTGTTGATATGTAATAATATGAGTGATCAAAGTAGAGCAAAAGTCGAGAAAATACACCCGCAAGAATCCAAGTATTTTTAGGTCACTAAAAGAATTTTGTGACTCAAACGATGACCAGAGCGGTCTGCATTGAAGCTTTCTCTTTCGAATGAGACGTCACTCAGCCCGAAATCTGATCATATAAGGACAAACAACGTGCCCGCCCAGACCCATGTTTCGGGCCAGATTGTGTCGGTATACAGTGCGCTGCATTACCCATGTCACGTGGCGTGTTTACGTCCTTAAGTATTTTTAGGTCATTAAAAGAGTTTTGTGACTCAAACGGTGATCCCAGCGCTCCGCATTGAACCTTCCTCTTTCGAATGAGACCTCGCCAAGCCCAAAATCTGCTCATATAAGGACGAAAAAGGAAAAATTCCAAACTCATGTTTCAGGTTAGATTGTCGGTATTACAGCGCGGTGCATCGCCCGTGTCACGTGACGTGTCTACCCCCTTAAGAATATGCTTCTGGCACGTGGACAGACCAGTAAAAATATAAAAAATTGAAAACTTGTAATTTTTAAAGGCGTTGAAAGGACGAAAAATTTAGGGGGAAAGTGATTTCAAACTTCAAGTATCGTTATTTTCTCAAAAAATGTAATTTTTATATTTTGTTCTGGTCTAGTCCACGTGCGAGTTTCATGCCCTTACATAATCTGACATTGTTTTTTATTTCAGACCAATGGTTTAAGTGCAATAGGTTCCACCGTTTTGGATGAATTTTTTGATGCCTCGAATTTAACGACTCCCCAGTGTCGTTTGCAATGATTAATTATAAAACAAAAATGTATTTCTATAGTTTAACATATCCTTAATACAATGCAAAAAGTTCCAATAAATTATATGTAGTAGTTTTCCTTTAATTAATTCCTAAAGATCACCTCCTATTTTTATGGGCTCTAGACCGGAATAGCCCCTTAATAGTGACCGATAACGGATTCTGTGACAGGTTCAAGGTCGTACTTGAGTGTCATATGCAAAGAAAACTTGTTTGGAAAGATGACAGTCGGATATACACAGCAATAGGTACATTCGTTTTCCCACATTCTGTTGTGTTGTGGGCTCCCACAGTTCACAGTGAGTAAGTAATGCGAAGGATAAATCTGGATAGATATTCTACCTACTGGCTCATTTTTTCCCCATTACTGCATTTCACGTTGATCACTTTAAATCTTCAACAGCTATGTCCAAATACTGTGAAATACTGACTGAAACTTGAACTACCAAACTGAAAAATGTTAAAAAAAATCTTGATAAATATCTGTATTTATAAACGTGTGAGATTCAATTATCCAAACGAAACGATATTTTTTATGAATTGGGAAGTTATGTAAATAGAGAAGTTTGTTTATAAATGACTATCATTGACCTTGAAAGACCTTGTGGAGGTCAGTGAACACGTTTGAAATATTGTTGTCGGATACTATCAAGAAAGTTTTGGTATATTATATAAAGTAAAGAAAGGTGAACTTTGGTATTTGTTCGTCACACCTTTACCTCGAGTGAAAATATTTTTATCTATAACGGTAGTGGAACTATACTACACTTCACAATTTTTTTTTAGAATACTGAAGGTAGAGGAAATTGTAGAGGAAATGTCGAGTGCCAAAATTAAGTGGGACACCCTGTATATGTAAATACGTAGGCACTACTGACGTCAGTGATTTTATCGAAGAGAACACAAAAGATAAATTGGATAAACTTGAAAACAGATATATTCTAATCTTGCAACAAAATGGTATACTGTTACCCGGTTAGGCAGGTTAGTCGACGGTACGGCGTACCGAACCGGGTACGGGTTAGGGTTCGGTTCCCTGGCTAGAAGTACAAAAAGGGGACCTATATTTGCTATGTAGCCTATTATAACTTACACAAAATGGACCTGGAAACGGATTTACCATGTAACCGCACGGTCGATTTCAGGCCCCAACGAACTATGGCTGCTTGAAATTTCGAATTCGGCGATTAGTAGAGGCCATAACGCACCTATTTAGAGCTATTCCATAGCTTCAGGTAATGCAAATTCTTCTGAGCAGTGGGAGCAAGGCGATGTGACAAACAAGCTTGTGACCACATGTTTTGAAGGTGCTTGAAGGCAGATAGTCCGACACTATTTCGCTTTCGGAGAGTTCAGGGCAGGGGTAGAAAGGGTTCCGAAAAAAATGTTTCAAACTGTTATATATCGGCTCTGTCTGAAACAAATATGAAGAACCTATATTTTGAATAACTGTTACAAGGAACCGATTTTTCTGACTATATCGATTTCGGTTACGGTTCAACAGAACCGATATTATGTCGGTTCCAGAACAGTTAAGGGGTTAGGCCACCTTGGACGGAGCAAAATTGCAGTCATTTTCGGCATTTTTTTTTAGGAAGATAATGAAATAAACAAGAAGTTTAATATGTACTCTGTTATTATACAACTCTCGCCAGAAAAAATCGTATTTTTTATTCTTACAAAATGGCGGCGGTAGAGTCGTGATACGCAAGATCTTGAGGAGCGACGTTTTAAACGGTGTTCAATCTCACGGCTATACCGTTTGACCTAGAACACAAAACCAAAGAGATTTATATTCTGCATGCCTAAACCTATGGAAGTACGTAGGAAAATCCAGAAACATTAATTTGTCTCGAAATGGCGACCATGGGGAGTAAAAAATGCATTTTTTTTTTTATAAAATTGTCAATTGCCAAGAACATATTCAAGATATCGCAAAACTCCTACGTACTTCCATAGATTATTCATAAGAGAAGAGTGTCTCCAAATTTCAAATCAATCGGATGAAAATTGTGGAAGTTATGCGAAACACCGTTTTGAAAATGTCATTTCGAGAAAAACGCGTTGAAAGTTTTACTTCACATTTTTTACGAATAAAGTGAAAAAATGCAACTTTATCTTTACTCGGCGATTCCTGCGCCATATAACTGCCCTTCCAAATTGACGTCAGCCTGTTCAGACTCTTTTCTAAAAGATTTTGAACTTTTTCGAGCCTCTTTTGTCGCGTCCGACATAGCGCGCTCAGCAGCCTTGATGCGACTCGCGTCTGCCTCCATGCAAAAATTGTAGCAATTTGCTCCAACTGTCATTTGCAATATCTCCATAATTTCCATTAAACTTATGAAGCCGTCATTAAATGTGCAAACTGCTATATCTGCTGCAACATCGACCAGTAGTTTGCCGCTAGAAGTAGTTTTGGGTGCTATCGACCACACGACTGAGTTGAACGATTCGTTGTTGTTTTGAGTATAGCCTCCTAAACAACGATGCAATAAATCGTTTCTGCTCAGTTCTTCATATACTGGCTTTATATGATCGAAAACCATTTTACTCATTGGCGGTTTATGCACATATGTGGCTAGTTTATTAGAAGCTTTTGCTTTCTGCCACGTACACCACGAAGTCTCGCCAACCGGGCATCTGTCGTGCTGCGGATTTGCATCCGTTGAAATTTTGTGGTAAACAGTGACCCATATTGGGCCCAAACATGGGTTTTCCAAAACTTGCATACCCCATTGAGTACCCTCATTAAATGAGAAAAAAATTTGGCCCAGATCTCCAGTATTGGCTGCCCTAATAAAATTTACAACCCTGTTCCTACTATGCCTCGACGGTAATGGTACGGCATTTAATAGCTGCCATGGTCTAAACTATTGTTACTACCTTCTATATTTATACACTGAAACTTTTATTCGTCAGGTAAAGCCGCTTTTCATTCCTGACGAAGTCAGGCGGCCGCGGTAGCGCAAGCCGCGCCAACGAGCCCGGGCGCGCTTCGATAAACCGGCTCTAAACTCATTTTAAAACTTCAATTTCGTATTGAAACTAATTGTATCTTATTCTTAAGTCTATAAAGGATAATTTAAGACGAAAAAAAAAATTCTATTTTTTCGAATTTCCAAGGTGGCCTAACCCCTTAAGTATAGGTATATCGGTTTTATAACAGTAATGTCTGTATCAGTTCCGAAAGTTTACTGTATAAACTATATATAACTCTTCTGGAACCGTTGTAATATCGGTTCTGTGGAAACGCAACCGAAACCGATACAGATCAGAACCTTTTTCACTCGTAACATGGTTCAAGATTATTTCGATTCTTATAACTGTTTCGAGAGCCGAATCCGATATCATAACCGTTTTTAACCCCCGGTTCATGGCTGGCTGACGACCAGGAATGGGCCCCTGACATAACCAATGCACCCTCCCACACAGCACCATAACATTGCAGCAACGTCTCTGCAATATTTCGGTACAAGATTGCAATGTTTCACCATAACATTGAAGAGTTGTTGCAGGTTCAGTCCTATGTCCGCCTTCGCAATATTGCAGGAGTATATTCCCGCAACGTTTCGGAAATTTTACAACAATGGTCCCACCATAACGTTTCGGACAGTGAGGGACGCGACAACATGAATGTGTGCAGAATCGTAGTAGTATAACGCCCGTGTGTCTTTTTCTCATATAAAATATTTTTACCTCAAGGGGATTCGAACCGAGGGGACCTGTAGCATCGTAGACGAACACTTTACCGCTGCAGCTGCAACCGCTGATTGATAAGATTGCTTACGTATTCGAACTTATACTCCTACCGTGCAAAACTTTAAACTGAAATTATTAAAAATCGAAGGCTCATTTGACAAACCTATTAGGGATTTTTAACACTATAGGTGCGGACTCTAACTTTAACCCGGTGTCATTTTAGGTTAGGTTGGAAAGTAGTCTTTAGACTAAACTTTGCATGTCTTTTCATCTCTCTTTTCTCTTGCTTGATTGTATATACGTGTTTGTGCAATAAAGACGTTTAATAATAATAATAATAATAATAATAATAATAATAATAATAATAATAATTTCGCACATTAAAATATATAGTATCTACTCTATCTAAACAAATTAAATTCATTTTCAAATCTCTTCTTTAATTTAAATTCATGTACAAACAACTTTCACAATAACACTTTTTTCATATCTTCAACAGCCAATGAGAAATTCTAGCATATCCAGTTAAATGAAACATGCTGTAGAATCTATTCGACGTCATATTTCAAATTTCGTCAAAGTCATAGTTGCTTCAGAATATTGCTGTACTGTTTCTAAAATATTTCCACTATAGTATTGCACGGCAATATGTAGGCAATTTTGCTGGGTCGTTGCCATTGAAACATTGCACATCGATTTGCGCGCAATATTGCTGAAGTATTGTAGGATCGTTGCCAGTGGAACATTGCACGTCCACGTGCGCGCAATATTGCCGAAATATTGTAGGATCGTTGCCACTGGAACATTGCACGTCGATGTGCGCGCAATATTGCAGAAATATTGTAGGATCGTTGCCAATGGAACATTGCACGGCAACGTTCTTGCAATATTGCAATGCAACCTGCAACAACGCAATATTGCAGCAACGTTCCTGCAATACAGCTGCAACGAAGTGTGCTGTATGGGCTTGTGGGTGGACGTCAGATGGTGGTTGGTGATTTGAGGTGTCGGCGAGCTATTGGATGTGGCCTGGTGGTGTTTAGAATAGTGAGTCTGGGAATGGCAAACGGCCCATCGCCCTATTGCTAAAGGATAAGGACTTTGTTCCTAAAGAAGCTGTCATCTAGCCATGGAGTGGAAAGGCGTGTGTGCCTTCTGGTAAGAGGACTGTGATGAATACTCCACGGCTCTTACTCCAGAACCAATGATATGAAATGTTCTTTTTACTAAATTTTTAACAAGAGATTTAGCGACGCAGTGGCACAGGATCGTGTCAGTTGTTTTATGGGAGGCCATAAGAAACGTAGAAAAACATTAAAATTGAGTGTGCAATGTATAAAACCTGTTTGCGATGATCACGACGTTACTATTACAAAATATAGAAAATGCACATAAATAACTAAATTGAATAAATTTTTAATTCAATGAACTATCTATTTCATTTATTAAGTCATCTCGTAACCATATTAATAATTTACCAATTAATTTATTCAATAACTGCAGGTAAAACTTATATTTTTACAGATGAACACCCGGGTACCCTGGGTATTGTGATCAAGTAGGCCAGGCCTGGGATTTAAGTTAACGCGGCGGCCGATTTTCAGAGGCAACGCCTCTTTTCTCTCACCGCACGTCTTGGCCCCCGCGGCGGCCCAGGAGCTTCGAGCGCCTCAGGCCCGTACCATATGAACCGCGCGTAGCTCATATCAACCGAGCTACACGCGGTTCATATGGTACGGGCCTGAGGCGCTCGAAGCTCCTGGGCCGCCGCGGGGGCCAAGACGTGCGGTGAGAGAAAAGAGGCGTTGCCTCTGAAAATCGGCCGCCGCGTTCACTTAAATCCCAGGCCTGAAGTAGGCAAACGTAAAGATGATAATTTTTTTACTATCGAATTTTGAAGCGGAAGGTTCAATGCATATTCTGATAGTAAAAGGGTCAAATCACGATGATTCGGGCGAGTATAAAGAAATTTTTATGACAACATTTAAAATTTTCACAATACATGCTCAGGTTGGAACTCGGGTACCCGGGTATTGACATAAGGGTTAAAAGTTATAACAAAGAAATTAAAAAGAAAATATATGTTGCATATTTGCAACAGTATGCAACGAAGGGTTAACTATGTTGTATACATGTTGAAAATTTCATCCAAATGGGTTAACGTTACTCTGAGCTACAAATGCTTAAAGGGGCAGCACACGCCTACGACTAAAAAAATAGGGTGAACTTTGTCAATTTTTTCCTTGAAAATGTAATTAAAAAATCTTTATATGCATCTCAAAGTCAAATGTCTTAGTTTTCGAATTAAATTTACATTAAAGTATGTACGTTAACATCATAACTACATGTTAACAATACATCAGTATTCGTATAGTATTTTAATACTTAAATATTCGAATAATAGCATTCGAATACTCGATAATCGAAGTTTATTCGTAGCATTCGAATACTTGTCAAATATTCGAATATTAAATTATTCGAATAGTTCCAGACCTAATGTCAAGATGCATATCAAGTTTTTAAATTAAAAAAGAATTTGTCGAAGTTGATCCTGGGTTTCCAGTCCTAGGTAAATGTTGCCCCTTAAAACAGATGTCCTACACAATCCCTTCTCCTTTTACCAATATCAATCTATTAACAATTACCTCATGCAATAACTAAAAATCCAATTGCAAGAATATTTTGAAAATTTTACACATTTTTGTTTCTCTTTTCGAGTAGATTGGTACATGTGGCGATGCTTCGATCCATATGGTTGTTTCTATATCGGTCCACCATGGTCTGGAGAGAATAGACCTGTCTCCACCTTCCCAGCCCGCCCAGACAGTATCAACCCCCGTTATCTATTTTACACGCGTGACAGCGTGGGACAACCGTGGGAACTCAAGATCGACAATTCTGAAACCATTCAAGAGACGCCCCTACTGAAAAGGAACAATCTCTACTTCATCATTCACGGATTTCTCGATAACGGCGATAAAACGTGGGTTATGGTACGTAATCTTGTCTTGACAGTAGCAGAAAGTAGTTCTTTTAAAAGAAACAACCCTCAGAGTTGAGGATGAGAAACATGTTTGGTAGGAAATTTTGAAAACTGCTAGAGCTAGGAGGACGGTGTAAATGGAAAGATTGTATATCTTCTAATAAGAAAAGATAATAAGGTTTCTTTAGATAATACATTGAAAACTTTTTTGGTCATCTTTTCCAGAGAACAGTGAAAGAGCTACTAATACGAGAGGACTGTAACGTACTTGTAGTCAATTGGGTTGGTGGAGCTGGGCCACCTTACACGCAAGCTGTCGCCAACACGAGGCTGGTGGGCGCTATGACAGCCCGTTTGGCGTTTCAATTGATCAATATTAGCGGAGCTGATCCATCGATGATGCACTGTATAGGGCACAGTCTTGGCGCCCATACTTGCGGCTACTTTGGGTATTTCTTGAAGCATACGTACCAACACAGTCTTGGAAGGATCACGGGTGAGTAGTATGTACATACATGTTAGAAATATTTTAGAACGACCACTTAATTGCAGGGTTCTGGGGTAAGTATAGGTACATAGATAGTCTTGTTACCAGAAGGCATCCTAATTGTAGGATTTCCTAGACGCGATTCGCCGCGGCCAAATCCTAAGCACCGCTCTTATGGAGAAGCGTGCATCTGTTTTCCTAAGTAGTTACTGAATTATAAAGTGGTAAATCCCGTTTTTTAATATTTGCTATTGTTTTCATGTGATCGGTGTTCAAATTTTGCCAAAATCGCAAAAGTTAAGTGCTCATCAGAAACTTTTATGTTTCCCACAGTTTTTATTCACGAGTCTGAAAAATTTTTCTTTGAGAGGAGCAATTTAAGTTAGTTAGGAAGTTAAATACATAGCTATATATACTATTAAGGCCATACATTGGGGTAAAATGTTATAAATCTTTTTATACAATTATACAAAAATGCAACCATTTGCAGTTCTAATTGATATGATGTGAAAGAGTGAACCATTCTCTCTTAGAAACAAAAAGAATTAGGTGCTCCTTTGTGCGACTTTTCAATGGTAATTGATATAAAATCTATGTTCGGAATAGATGTACAATAATGCCGCACTTGTCCTCAGTCAGAAGCGTAGAGGTTACTTGTAACCGTCATGTTTATTGTTTCGGGCATACCGGTGTCCTGCGTTGTTGTTAAGGGGGTAGACACGTCACGTGACATGGGCGATGCACCGCGCTGTAATACCGACAATCTAACCTAAAACATGGGTTTGGGATTTTTCGTTTTTCGTCCTTATATGAGCAGATTTTGGGCTGGGCGAGGTCTCATTCGAAAGAGGAAGGTTCAATGCAACACGCTCTGGACATCGTTTGAGTCACAAAACTCTTATAGTGACCTAAAAATACTTGGAATCTGCGAGTGTATTTTGTCCATTTTTTCTCTACTTTGGTCACTCATATTATTACATATCAACAAAATCTCGTCGAACCATGCCCTAGTAGCATTTTTGGTTGGCCAACGGTAGCCAACAGTTGGGAATCAGTTGGGAGGTGGTTAGTAGTTTCGCCTACAAACGTCCTTTACAAGGCCCAACCGTTGAATGCTGCATTTGCATCCCGACGATTTGCCTATGGTTGGGCATCAGTTGGGTGGTGGTTAGTAGTTTCACCGACAAACCCCGTCTATTGGGCCAACTGTTTAATATTGCACTCGTCTTCCGGTGATTTGTCTACGAATAACCAATTTTGGGCCAAGTAATAATGCCCTACAGAAATACATTTAGCTAAAGAGAATAAAAGCAAACATATAGGTTCGGATGCAAATAAAATCATATCACAAAATAATTGAAAAAATTTTGAACCCACACTGGCTACACATTTTATAAAGACTGTGTGGGGGAAGATAGGGTTGAGAGGAACGGGTGATGTCGACAGTCAGAGGACGCAAGCCGTCTCGCGAGCGAAATGCTCTCGTCTGTCATTTTGTACATTGTTTTCACTTCCGATTAACTGGTAAAATTGAAAATATCAAGAAGCAACCGTACAGGCAGATACTTTTTAATTTTACCAGTTGAAATTCTAACGTTTTCCCATTACCTATAAATAGTAAGTATAATTCAAAATTCAACCGTGTGCCTACCGTTGGATTACTATTACATAAAGTACGGTAGGCCCTATAAATAGTTGGGCAACAGTGGGAAAACCTACCTTGGCCCTCTGTTGTTGGCCCAACCTGAAAAAAAGTGCCAAACCTAACTGTTGGCCAACAAATATTATGTTCGTGGCCCAACTGTATGCCAACCAAAAATGCTACTAGGGTGGCCAGAGCGTGTTGTACTGAACCTTCCTCTTTCGAATAAGACATCGTCCAGCCCAAAATTCGCTCATATAATGACGTTAAACGTATCCTACTAAACCCATGTTTTGGGCCAGATTGTGTCGGTATACAGCGCGCTGCATTACCCGTGTCTACCCCCTTAAGGGGTAACATTACTGTAACAGCTTGAAAAATAGCGTTTTTTTGGCAATTTTTCTTGGATGGAAGGAAAGGTAATAGAATAACTATACTGGAGGAAGTTATTAAGCACATATTTTATTATTAAAAAAAAAAGTTATTGAGAAATATTACAAAATGGCGGCACTGAAGCCATTCTCGTGAGGCATGTTGAAGTTTTAGCGCTCTGTGGCACGCAGTCTAGCTGGTGCAAATTTGAATTTTAAAAAAAAAAATATGGCTTAAATCTACATGTTTATAGCTAGAGAAATACGTAGGGGATTTTAAAAATATTGATTTTTGTGTGATTGGTGAGTATTTGAATGAAAAACGTTCAATTTTCTATAAAAAGAGGGCAATCATTTGTTAATAAGTAATGTTTAAATTAACTTATCGAAAATCCCGTACGTATTTCTCTTCAAAATGTTATTTTAAAGATGTTGTTAACGGGTCGAATGAAAAGAATGAAAATTGTTGGAGTTATGCTGCGTGCCGTGTTGAAAAATCATGTTTCGAGAAAAACGCGTTTAAAGTTTTGAAATGTGTTATAGACATGAAGAAATGAAATGTTGCCGCTAACATACTTTTATTTGGAAATGCTTCTATCTAAACATAACAACTTTCTAACGACATCCGTTGTGTATTAGAGAAATTAAAAATCAAAAAGTAGAACATTAGGTTGTACGCAAATTTGCGGTTAAATTGAGCCGAATTTCATTAAAATATCTAGACCAGAACCAGAGTGATATATTTTTGATCGCCGTCGGGTCGTTTTGTCCCACTGTGCGTTGTTCGGCTTTAATTTTCGAGATATTTACAACGCCCCGTGCGAGATTTAAGGTAAAAAAATGTGTAAATCACCGAGGACCGTTATATCATCTGACCCAAACGAATTACCGATCACAGTTTCTTTACGAATATTCCGAAAACTAAAGCCGACCGATGGCAACATGTACCTATAGGAAAATGTTTTTCAGAGTCATGCCCCTGACAACATATTTCAAGGTCATTGAAATCGATGAAAACTGCCCTTTTATAAATAATTATCGAAAAATATTTTAATTAAAAAAACCTAATGCATATTTCTACATTTAATAAAGACTTTGGTTCATTAAAGGAAACGAACATTGCCTAGACCTAATATTTACGAATGGAACAGACTCGCGGTACGTTCGAACCCATCACTACAACCGTGAATATGCAAGGATCAGCCAAGAAGTAGAATGAGGGAACTCCTCTTGGCAAAGCAACTATAGGAAGGTCTCCTAACCTTTCTTCGACCCACGAATGAATACCAAAAGCCAGAACCACCAATTTCATTGTCCCTTCTGATCCTGTTGTCGAGCCTCAATCTTCTCCCTCGCCACTTCCTGATGCTTCGTGCTCCCTTATTCCAGTTGTTTACCAGATCTTGTCTTCGGGTGGGTCTAAGGGCATAAATGCAGGCCACGTCTCGTCTGCTACCAATAACGGATCCCTCCAACCCCTGTGAAAAGAGCCACTCTAGGTTTCCACCCCGTGTGAGCCAGGCGAGCCCGTAGGAGGGCCCTGGCCACCGCGATTCCACCCTTCAATCCTCATTTTCCAGTTACGCTCATCCCCTGGCCGACTTCCATCCACCTCTGTTATCCTGGTAATTCCCGATGGGATCGATAGCTTACGTGACAGTAGCTTTTGTCAATCTGATCCACTCCCCCAACCTCAGCCCCCGCCCCAAGAGGGGATTGATTGGAAATGGGAAAAGGTTCTCATCGTCGATGGAGTTCCACTATAGTCGTACCTGTGGATATGTTGATTTATTGAGCTTTAATAAGTGAAATGAATTATTTGCGTAATACTACTTTTTTGGAAGATCCATCCCTTTTGCGTTTCCTGGTGAATTTAAATGGCTATTTTCACTTTGGAGTTTGAAGTTTTACCCTTCGAATTCACACTTTATAATCATAAATTCGTCACATAGAGTTCCCTATACCCCAACGTCATTTTGGAGTTACCATTTTCGTATTTTTGAATCTTTTAACTTTTCAGTGATAATTATACTTCGTGATATTCATATAATCATGCTTTAATAGTCTTTTTCTAGACATGTAAATTTTGATATAATAAAACTTGTAGTTGAAAAAAATCGATTTTTTTGTTCAAATTCACTAAATTTTTATATTCTGATATTAAGATCTATATAAAAATTTACAGAAGTATTGCTAAAGAAAAATGAAATTTTGCGGGGTGCGATTCACCCCCTGCACCCACGAAGGGTTAAAAATCATTTTAATTATTTCTAATATTCCTTTCGTTAAATTTACATCATCTTAAATTATAGTTTGTTTATTTCCCTTATTAGTATTAATTTTGTTCATAATGCTTAAGTTTGAAGATAACGTTTTAATATTTTTATTAAGATAGAAAATGTTGGGTGTTTTAGTAGCTTTCTTTGTTTGAGTCAATTAGGCATGGATTTTGAAATTTATTGTGATCTCAAAGTTTCAAAATTATTAGATTTTGTTCTTGGTGTTTTCGTTGGAATTAGATGTTCATCTTCCGAAAAGTATCTGCTTTTAAAATTCTCGAAAGATTTATTAAATCCTTTCATGTAGCGTTTTGCTTTTCGAAAATAAGAGACTTGTTAACATTTGCATTTATTTAGTCACGAGAATGGAATTTCAAGCTTACACGCAATTGCAATTTCGTGGTTGGAATTTCTCTTTCTGATTAAGCGACGTGTCACGTTATAAGTAAGCAATCAGGAAGCTTCTAATTTTATCAATAGTTACCTACTATTATTAAAGCAGAAATACCCAGCGTATTTCTCGACACACTGGAAATACATAATGAAAGAATATATGTCTCGTAGTCTTACGACCAATGACGTAGAATTATGTGATCAATGTTCATACATATAAGAATGCTTTTCCTTGATTTATCTTGATCTATGTCTGAAGTCTGAACTCACATTTGAATTACTGTTTCAAATTAAACTCAATCCAATCTTACACTATACCATAGAGTTTTACTTCGCATCAGCACATTAATAGTAGCTGATTCAATTTCCTTTAATTTTTTATACCTAAACATTACTTTACTTTACAAGTAGTTGTTGGTCTCAAATAAAATGCACATCGCACATTTCTTGATAGTTAAACTACGTTTTCTTCTAAGTTATTCCTGATTCAAGTCTAAAGACTCAAATAATTATACATATTTCTATAGTTTTGTGTGTAAGGATGTAATTTTTTAATTGTGAAAAAAATTGTAACTCGAACAGAGTGTTATAGGGTAGACCGGGGCGAATCGGATCACTTTGTGTTTGACGATAAAAAAACAATAGTTAAGCATTAAAAAACTAATTTTTTATTATATATTCGTAACCAGTACACCCTTGGCTTCAACTTGAATGTATAAAAATTGAAACTAAACATAAAATTTTTCATTTATAAACAAAAAACGAAAAAGTGAGGAATATCCGATTTGCCCCGAAACTTGGGGCGAATTGGACCACCCAGAAATTTCTGAAAAACCTGAAATTTTCATACCAAAATCTTTATAATCAACTAAAATAAATCTAATTTAATGACAATGATGTCAAGTGATACTATTTAGCACACAAATCGGAAGGATATTGCCGTTTTTTGCCGCCTCTATTAGTACAATTATCGTGGCACCACTCTTCTCAGACAATCTTCTGAAAATGGACGAATAAATTTTTGACCGCAGTAAATACAATGCCATCTTCTTAAAACCATTAATTTATTTATTTTTTGCGTCATTTTTTTAGATTTAATTTATATCACAGCTTCCTTTATTTTTTTTGGACACCATGATCCCTGATTGCGCTTTTTATGTACCTACGAACTATCTGTATATAAACAATCATCATATTTATAATTATAGAAGTACGTAAATGAAAAAAAAGGAGTGATCCGATTCGCCCCATATAACGTGATCCGATTAGCCCCATATATCAGTATTTCAAAGATTGTAGATTACATAAACATATTATGATATAATAGTCTAAAATACATCAAATACTAAACTTGGACACCGTGCAAACTAATAACAATAAGCACATTTGAATTTTCAAGCTTGCTTTTTATTTTAAATACGAAGTTGCAGATTACGTAGGTTAGATACGGACAAAAATTGTAACATTCGCACGCAACCATCTCATTGAAAACGTATGCCAGCTCTAAGCAATGACTTAAAACAATTGACGAACTATTGTAGTAGGTGCGGGGGAGAGGGACGAGGTACTACGAACGATCGGAATGATCATTTCTATCGCGATGTAAGAAATATGGACTAAATTCTTATTTTGATCCGATTCGCCCTGTGATTCGATTCGCCCCGGTCTACCCTATCATATTTTCTATTTCTTTTACCTGCAGGTATTCGAATTGTGCGATTATTTTTTCAAGTGTTATTCTAGGAATACTCTAAATAAGTATATTTATATAGTTCTACCTACGTAATCTCGCAGAGAACAAAATGGCCACGCGCCACACTTTTTCGGCCGCTCTTCTCTTCCTTTAACTGTTACCCTGATCATTTCTGATTCGATCGGCCATCTTCGTACGTTTCCGGGCGCACCTGGCGGCTACAGGGGCTACCGTTATTTATCTTGATTGATCGTTTCACGAAATAAGAAGCGAACTCGTCAGCCACCCTCTGCTTGCTAACATACGAGTTTTAATCTTTTATTGTTTAAACCTTCAACATTTGGTACATGGAAATTTTAATCGTTTCATGCACTATGTTTACAAATATTTAAATTACATTTATGTCTACATTTATGTCGAATATTCAGAACAGGAATTTATTTGTCACAGTTCAGATACTATCGATGCAAAATTTAACAGTTTGAAAACAGAAAATTCCTAAAAAGTTGACTCAAACTGCATTATAAATGGCCATTGAGGTATATAGATATAATTTCTTTGGGATCTCCTCTTGTTAGTCACTGAAGGAGAGTTTTTTATGTTTATAACCACCACCGATTTCTTTGATTTTTGAGTATTTTTTAGTGGACTGAAACATAACAAATAGGTACGTACTTCTTTATTTTGCCCGTTTTCATATTTAGGGGATGACAACACCCTTCAGAATTCATATGAAGAGGTACAAATGTTCCTATGGTTAGTTTAAAGAATATTATAACATGGTAAAGAATATGTTCTGTCAGTGAGAATGAAAAATCTAAAAAGGTCGACGGGAAGTAAATATTTTTGTTTCGACTATATATGAATTTTTGTCCACTAAGTACTGCTTGATGTTTTTTCATGAATATTTTGTGGAAACGTGACACCTTGACTATAATTTATGGTATTTTATTTTATCCGGTGTGCGGAGGTTTCATACGTACGACCCTTAAATGTTAACAATGTCGGACGGGGTTACTTGACTGACAAGAAGAGTATTTTAGCTGTCCGCCTCCGATCATTTTGATTCTTGGATATGTTATAGAGGACCGAAAAATAAGAAATACGTGTTTTTTTATTTTTCCCCGTTTTCATATTTGGGGGGTGAAAACTGCGTTCAAAGTTAGGGTTGAAAAATCATTTTTGTGGAATATCTCGAGACCTATTAGAGATATGGGAATAGTGTCAATAGACGAATTTTGTGTCTTTGAATGCGAAATATGACTGACTCACCAGATTTTCAAAATCTCGAGATATTCCATAAAAATGATTTTTCAACCCTAACTTTGAACGCAGTTTTCACCCCCCAAATATGAAAACGGAGAAAAATAAACACGTATTTCTTATTTTTCGGTCCTCTATAACATATCCAAAAATCAAAATGATCGGAGGCAGACACTTAAAATACTCTCCTTGTAAACACAGGAATACCACTAGTAATTGCATTTTTTTTCCTCAAGATGCAGTCGAGGCAAAGAGTTTAGCTGCCGAAGTCCACTTCCCCCACCACAAATCCTTCCAAACTCACCCCTACCAGTTTTACACCCTATCCTCCCTTCAAACTCTCAGGCCTTTCAAATAGACCATAACAAATAAGTACAAAATAATTACAGTATCTATCACTGTGAAGGAGTGAAAAAAAATAAAAAATGTTATTGGTCGTTGTATACATATGTACTGGTTTCGTATAGTAGGGTATAACGGAACGGGTGGGTAAAACGGAACAGCAATGTTTCTGTTAGATAAGAGCTGCGAATGAGTTGGTATCGCGTGACATGGAACCAAAGGGTCCTCATAGCATTTTATGATAGACCATAGACCCGTGCACAAGTTATTTTTCCATTAAGAGAGTTGGAAAAATTTCCGGTATCGACGTTTCAATATTACGTTGGACTTTCGACCACTTTTCGGTACTTGGACTTCGAAAATTAATAACGCTAAGTACATCGTTGGATTCTATATTACTTACGCTACATTTTGACGTACATAAAAAGTTCTTTACCTCACGCTGAAGTGTAAATATTAAATGTTTACTAAATGACTGCACGTGGGGCAAAACGGAACACTTTTTGCGGGGTAAAACGTAACGCCTATTATACATGGGGAAGAATGGAAACGTCTCTTAGTGCGTGTTTATTATCTCTTTTAATTATTAGATTGTAGATTAAACTTTTAATTACTATCCTTGTTTCCAATATACAAAATGAAGCTACTCGTTGCGTGGATCTATTGTAAACCAACGAACGTTGCGAAGACATGTGTTGGTTGCAAAGCCTCCATAATGAAGTGATTAACGAATTTATTAATTCCACTTCCTCCTTGTCAAGGAAAATAATATATTGTAGTCTGCCTTGAACGGCGGCAGAGGGGGGAGGAGTCTGTAATCTAAAAGTCCTATCACGAATGCGGTAACGATCACTTCCCACCGCGGACTGGGCTTTTAATTTATTATCTCGTCAGACCGAAAAACGACTTCCGCGGTTGCGCAATGTGGATGTAACGCCGCGCTCCGCACTCGTTACGACGAGACATGCGATACATTTTTACGTGACTCACCTATCGTATGGGCCCATCAGCAAGGAGAAAAGGGACTTAAAAATAAGGGGCTCTGAGAAACGGTAAATTTCGACGATCGAAAGCTTCTATTTCAGCAGTGGCAAATTTACGGAAAAATGCCCAGGTGGCTAACGTTCTGGGACACCCTGTATACTAACAAGATTACAAATAAATCTACGCGCCTGTAGTATGAAAAGTATGGGAAACAAAGAAAAATATAGTGTTTGGATATAATTTAATTGTTTTTTTTTTTGAAAATGGGCCCCAAGGGGCCTTCTAGGCAGTAGACCAGAGGGCAGTTGCTCATCGGCCGCCCGTTCAATCCACTACTGTACTCTAATATTCCTCAGATGACATCCTACATCCTACTTCCTACTAATATAATAAATGCGAAAGTGTTTGGATGTTTGTTACTCAATCACGTCGCAACTGCGCAACGGATCTTTCTAATATTTTGTATATACAGGTATGTGGAAGTGGATTGAATCAATCGAACCAGATGTAGGTACAAAGAATCGAATGATTTTAATACAAAATGTAAAGAATAAAGTACGATACAGGTAATTGCCACCTCTGCCGCATGTGTTACGAGTGACTCTCGATTAGAGCTATAGTTGTGGACCGGGTACCCGTTAGACACCCGGGACCAGGAAAATTTCCGGGTAGCGCCTACCCGGGAAAACTACCCGAGATACTCGAGATACCCGAGAACTTATAGAGTACACAGAGTGATTCTGGAGCGACGCACAGTGGTTCGAGTATACTACATGCTAGCTGGACAAAATTATTTTTTCGCGGGTTTGGGTTCATATAGGGTCCAAATTGTTAGAAAACATACCTGATTCGTATTACAGTTTATTATTTCACTAAAAATATCAATAAAATAAAAATATGACTAATTCAATAAAGGAAAAAGGACAAAACGACGGTATTGTACATTAAATGTAATTAACAGTTATAACATTATGTCTATTCCTGTAATTTCTGAGTTTTTAAGTTATAAAACCTGGTTTTTTTAATCAGTTTTCTCTGCATCGCTATTAAAATAGTGTTTTACTATATGTTCCATGTCGATCCACTCGACAAGGGTTGAATGTACGGAAAGTAGAGACATTCTAGGTTATTTTAATCAATCGGTCGATTTGCAAAAATTTGCAAAACTAAATTTTTTTAATTGTTTTCGAGCGCGACGCTCTGTAGCACCAGTCAGTGGATTCAAACAGTGTTCTACTGCATGTTCCACGTCTATCCACGCGACAAGGGTTGAATCTACGGAAAGTGGAGGCTTTCTAGTTTATTTTAATTAATCGGTCGATCTGCAAAAATTTGCAAAACTATATTTTTTTTATTGTTTTCGAGCGAGACGCTCGGCAGGAGAGATAGCACAGTTGTTATATTTTTTTCGCGGTATTGAGTTTATACGGGGTTCAAATTTTTAGAAAACAAACCTGATTCGTATCACATTTTATTTTGTCACTAATAATAATAATAATAATAATATTATTCTTAGTATTATTAACGGATATAACACTTTAAATATATTATTCCAAACATAAGAAATAAGAAAAACTTACTACTAGGTTACAAGTCGTTAATTATGTTTACAAATATGATATGAATCAGGTTTGTTTTCTAAAAATTTGAACCCTATATAAACTCAATACAGTAGTTCCCCGTTATGAGCCCGTTTTTTCCCCCCGTTGATAGCCCAACAACTATATCCACCATTTCTTGGAAGCCTACCCAGATAGCACAAAGACATCTTATGTACGTCCCAAGAACGTCCGTTCCGGACGTACTGTACGTTCGAAGGATGTCCCCAGAAGGTCCATATGTCCCTTGTACGTCCTCGTTAAGTCCTTTAAATGTCCTAGGAAGGTCCCATTTACAAAGTGGAACGTCCTGAGGACGTGCTGTGCCGACATTCTCAGAACGTTTCCTGAATGTCCGAAAGTACAAATTAAATACGTCCAAAAGACGTCTTCATCAAGTCTGGGTTAGGACATTAAGAAAAAAAAATTTGGCGGTGACGAGAATCGAACCCAGGGTCTCCTAACTTACGAAGCAACCGCTTTTCGCAACTACCCAAGACACTTCCTTGAAGTTAGTTCTCATTTCTAGATATATAACTAGATTTAATTGTTTATAAAATACACGCATTGACGCGAAATATTCTACAGAATATCATCATTCGACCTCTTGACTCATTGCTTAAAATTTCACATTCGTTTCAAGACAGATGTTTTAACGACATCTTAAGACTGACGTCTTTAAGACGTCGTGTGTGTAAAAATTAAAGATATCTGCCTTAAGACGTCGTATGCTATCTGGGAACATTTCAGCGACTTCATTGCACAAAAAATAACGCAAATGCCAGATTCAATCATAAGACTGTTTTGCAACCTAACCTTAATCATCTGTAAAACCTACAAGACGGTTGTTCTTCGAAGATCGGAAATTCAGTTCTTCTAAACGTTCACAAGACTTACGAGACGAAGATTCTCGGAACATTCGAAATGTAGTAGTCCAAAACAATCACGTGACTTAAAAGATTGTTTGATGTTTCTAGAACATCCGAAATTTAAGTCCTAAGAATATGCGTAGGACTTAAGAAACGAACGTTCCTGGAACATCCGAAATTTAAGTCCTAAGAACGTCCGTAGGACTTAAGAAACTTACGTACCTAGAACATCCGAAATTTAAGTCCTAAGAACATCCTAGGTATGTTCAAAATGGACGTAGAACGTTCGGATATAAACTGGACATGGAACGGACGTCCTTGGGATGTATGGTGCTATCTGGGTACGGACGAGAGTGAGAGAACTGGACAACGAGCGAGAGGAAACGAAAGAGTCAGACACGAAGTTGCTGTCGGGTACGAAAGAGAGAATCATGTCCGCAAGCCACTATGAGCCCGCCGCCAGCCCCGTTCGTCGGGCTCATAACGGGGGATTACTGTACCGTCAAAAAGTATAACAACTGTGCTATCTCTCCTGTCGAGCGTCGCGCTCGAAAACAATAAAAAAATATAGTTTTGCAAATTTTTGCACATCGACCGATTGATTAAAATAAACTAGAAAGTCTCCACTTTGCGTAGATTCCACCCTTGTCGCGTGGATCGACGTGGAACATATAGTAAAACACTATTCGAATCCACTGAGTGATGCTACCGAGCGTCGCGCTCGAAAACAATTAAAAAATATAGTTTTGCAAATTTTTGCAGATCGATCGATTGATTAAAATAAACTAGAATGTCTCCACTTTCCGTAGATTCAACCCTTGTCGCGTGGATCGATGTGGAACATATAGTAAAACACTATTTTAATAGCGATGCAGAGAAAACTGATTTAAAAAACCGGGTTTTATAACTTAAAAACTCAGAAATTACAGGAATAGACATAATGTTATAACTGTTAATTATATTTAATGTACAATACTGTCGTTTTGTCCTTTTTCCTTTATTGAATTAGTCATATTTTTATTTTATTGATATTTTTAGTGAAATAATAAACTGTAATACAAATCAGGTATGTTTGCTAACAATTTGGACCCCATGTGAACACAAACCCGCGAAAAAATAATTTTGTCCGGCTAGCATGTAGTATACTCGAACCACTGTGCGACGCCTGCCACAGAGATGCCGCCTGGCACCCCGTGGCAATTAGGGGTTGCAATCCCGCGTTATTTTCAATCCCGCGGGATTAAGGATTTGATTAATACATCTATATACATTTAATAAAGAAACAAATTAAAATTATAATTCAATAATACTTTTTTATTACATAAATTTTTCAGTCTTCTGTTCTCAAACTATAAACTAATAAATTTTGAACAATAATAATCAAATATTTATATTACAAAACAAAATTTTAAGTTGTAGAATTTTGGAAATATGATCTCAAAAAGCAAAGACTATTAATTGTTTCATCTCCCAGGCTGCTCCTTAAGTCATTACAAAGATATCCGGCGGCAGAAAAAGCTCGTTCAGCCTCTACACTTGTAGGGGTAATAGTCAATAAATATTCGTACGCCATGCGTAAATATTTTCCTTTTGTGCCGTCACTTTCGAAGGCACTCATCTCTTTCTTTAAAATTTTATCAATATCTTCCGACAAACCCTTTGATTTAATTACTTCGGAATAGTCCGTTTGTAATTTGAACTCTAACTCTTCCTGTAAGGTTAAATTAGGCTGTTGTTAATTTTGTTGAATATCTTGATCTTGGTTTTCCTCGAAGTAGTTGGATGTAGTATCGAAATGATTTGCACTATTATCGCCGCGTGTATTATTGAGGACTCTTTCTAATAGATTTTTATTTCTTTGCGTATTATAGTTCTTTTAGGCATTTCAAATGTAGTATTTTTGAAATGTTTCAAATCATGTTCAAATTTATTCGGATTTTGTAAATAAACTAATGTTCCACTTAAATCGGTGCGACGTTGTCCTATTCTTTCACGAAATGCCGTGGCTAAATCAGTGCTGAGAAGAGTAGATTGCATATCCAATTTTTCCAGTATAAAACGAAAAGTTGTTTCTGCGGTGATCAGAGTTGAATCTCTTCTGCACATAACTTCGAGGCCCAGCTTAACTGGTTCCAGACATAATTTTAAGTCATTTATTTTGGACCACTCTTCATCAGTGAAATATATTTCCGACTCTACATCAATCAAAGCTTTGCTTATGCACAATCTTAGGTTGTAAAAGCAGACTTAAGTAGACTGTTCCAACGAGTCTTACAATCTAAAATTAATTCTAATCTTTTGCCGTGTTCTTCTTGCACATATTTCTGCAAATAAATGTCATTTTTTGTCGGCGACTTTTTAAAAATTTTCACAGCCTTTCTCACTTTCGCAATAAGGTCTGTATAATTTGAAACTACTTCTACAGATGGAAGACTCGAAGTTACAGATAAGCCACCCTCTTCATCTTCAACGTCGTTGCCCTCATCATCAGTCATATTGAACTGTATTTGTGTTTCTTCTGATGAATTTTGCTTTGAATTTTTTTGGTATAAAACGTCAATAACGGCAAGTTGTATGCCGTGTGCATAACAAAGTTGTTGATAGCAAGGTACAAGTCTACCAACTTTTGCCATCATACTCGCTCCATCAGTAGTTATACCAATAATATCGTATTTAATGTCTAGATTGAAGCTCTTCAGACGTTCTTCAACTAGGTTGATTCAATGCTCTGCCATACATGAACCATGGATTCGTACTAAACCAAGATTAAAGTGTTTCCCTTTATAATGCACATTTATGTTTAAGTATCTCTGATTCTTTCGAGATCTCCATTCATCAAATGTAAATGAAAACTTTTGGTTTTGTTCTTGAAGTTTTGTAAATTTATTTATCATATCGGCTTTTACAGATTCTGAGAATGTAATAATTATAGATCTTATTGTATTAGGAGAAGTTGGAAGTCTAAAACCACTTTTCAGAAACAAGCTTCTTAAGGGGGCCGTCTCAGTTTTGTTATTGTCCGTCTCACCGGGCCTTGAATGTGTGCGGACGGTCACACAAGCTAAATTAAGCGTGTACGTATACGCGTGTAGTAAACAAACCGTTTCAACCGTCTTTCGTCCTGGAATCGGCTAGAAGGAAGTTTTTGCGGGTACAGTTATCACTAAACATCCGTGCAGGGTGGTCTGGTGCGTTTGAACGCCAATAAGCACTGTATGTTGAAACAATAATGAATTGGCTAATAGGGTTAGTTGACAAATATGGGCTGTGTTTCAATTCACGCATACTGCGCATGAAATTGGTGGCATCGCATTGGTGGCATCGTACGATTCCCTAGAATGTCTCTCACTTGCCACCAATACGATGCCACTTCCGGTGCAGCGAGCGGTGCAGTGACTGCTTTTCCTCCGATTTTCTACAATAGCTGCACGCTCACTGCACCGGAAGTGGCATCGTATTGGTGACAAGTGAGAGACATTCTAGGGAATCGCACGATGCCACCAATTTCATGCGCAGTATGCGTGAATTGAAACACAGCCATGATGGGGTTAGTTGACTTGACATTTACTTTTCAGTTTTAACCCTTTGCCTGCGAAAGGCGTGTATGCGTTGTCATAGTTCTATGAATATATATATATATGAAAAGCGTATATATACGCTGCTAATTCCACATTACTACGACCAATAAATTTTTTTTATTTTTTTTCCACTCGTTTACAGTGTTATTTTGTTTATTAATTATCATGGTGTTAGATACTGAAATTATTTTGTACTTGTTTGTTATGATCTATTTGGAAGGCCTGAGAGTTTGAAGGGGGGATAGGGTGTAAAACTGGTAGGGATAAGTTTGGAAGGATTTGTGGTGGGGGAAATCGACTTGAGCAGTTAAACTCTTTGCCTCGACTGCATCTTGAGGATAAAAAATGCAATTACTAGTGGTATTCCTATGCTTAGTCAAGTAAACCCGTCCGACATTGTTAACATGTTAAAGCTCGTACGTACAAAATCTCCACGCACTGGATAAAATAAAATACCGTAAATTATAGTCAATGTATCACGTTTCCACAAAATATTCATGAAAAAACATCAAGCAGTACTTGGTGGACAAAAATTTACTTCCCGCCGATCTTTTTACATTTTTCATTCTCACTGACAGAACAAACATGATTGTGTCACGGCGAGACATTAAATGGCAAGCTAGTCATTCATATGCTTCAGTATCGCGAATAGTAGCATAATATTCGGTCTCCCCTACTATGCATATAGTTGCAAGAATCAATTATTTGTTGAAATCGATGTCAAGGATTTTTATGATATTGAAATATGTATAATGTAGTTTAGGTGCGTGAAATGAAGAAGGATCTAAAACTTCTACGTCATCATTTTGCTGGCTTCGAAGTTATTTAAAAAATACCGACCATCAAAGTTTGTTATTTAGTTTTGTCTATTTTCGTGAAAGTAGACTCTATAAATATAAATTTATTGTTTCCTTGCGGTTAATGGTCGTCCACATTAATCTTACAACATTCTTACAAATTATACTCATATTTATTTTACCCTTAATTACATTCTTACTGATATTTTGTTACGGTTTCGTATTTCTAGATAAACTAATAATGTACCAAAGTTTAATATAGTGCTTCAGTTGATATATTAAATAAAAAACAGATGTAGTTTGACGTTCGAATATTAGGTAATAAGTGTAACCATATCAATTTAGGATTATCCGTTCAATCTTATTATTATGCACGTATCATTTCCAGTCGATTTCTTCATTCATTACTTGCGTCATTTATTTGTAGATGACACTGTATGTACAGTGTTCTCGTTAGTATGATGACATTCAAATGCGTGCAGCGATATGCATATAAAAGAGTTTGACCTGCATTATCTTTAGATAACTTCCACTTACTTGTTTTAAATTAGTATCTCAGATAAATAAGGGTATATTTTTGAGAAATAGAAATTATGTACCAGCATCATACACATTTGAATAACGTATCCCTATTAGGGCTGAGACTATTTGTAGAATTTTTCGGTATTCGAATATTCGAAAGTTCAGTCGCTCAATTATTTGGCGAATATAATTCGAATATCTAGGTATCCAAACACTATCCGAATACTTAAATATTCGAATAATACGTTCGAATACTTAGATATTCGAATAATGCATTCGAATACTCAAATATTCGAAGTTTATTCATAGCATTCGAATACTTGTAAAATATTCGAATATTCAATTATTCGAATAGTCCCAGCCCTATTCCCTATAGGCAAAAAATATTATAAAATCATATAAGTAACTAAATCATTCTTAGAGACACTAAGTTTCAAAACTAAAAATTGTAGTCTAAAAATGTGTTTTATCAAAGTGAAATGAAACGATCTACAACAGAGTTGACTAACTGGCGACTCACGAGTCGCCGAGGGCTCCTTCGCCTTGCTGTCACGCTGAACGTCCTCCCTCCATACCGACCAAACACTGACGATCGCAGTCGATTCCTGCCTCTTTTCGCCTGCGATGGTCAGAGTTTGTCGGTATGGAGGGGGGACGTTCAGCGTGGCAACACGGCAGAGAGGCCCCCGGCGGCTCGTGAGTCGCCAGTTAGTCAACCCTGATCTACAAGAAAACCTAGAAAATCTCAAACAAACATTAAGAAGAAATATTCTCGATAGCCAAGGAATCAGAAACATTTTCCAAAGTTAACCCTTAACTGGTGAAGTGGTGTCTCAGGGGTTGTTTTCACAGGAGGATACAAAACAACTAATTAATTGTATCTTTTTATATTCCCTACAAATAGTATTGTATTCATATTACTCTTATTATATAACATACGTACTGAAAATTGTAGGTACTTTGCAACAGTGGAAATAAAAATTGGGGTACAAGAGACCCCACCTCACCAGTTGAAAGTTGAAAATATATGTCTATTAAGAATCATTTACCAAAACGAAATACAAAAAAAGAATTCCCGAATCAAAAATTGAAAAGAAATTTCCTCGACACTGAAGGGATTAAAAACTTATTAAAAAACTTACAAATGTTCGTCTAAAAAGAATCTTTTATCAGAATGAATTATAACGAATCATGCTCGACACGAGCCTTATTTGCGCCCCAGGCGAACTAACCAAATTGGGCCCTTTATTTATAATACAATTATTTGAGCTTTTTAATGACCTCATTTTTAATTTTTATTCGTAACTTAAAACATTTATAGTACAATCTGTAATATTTCATTCAAATTTTATTTTAAAAAATGTCAACAATGACCATTTTTATTCTAAACTTAAAACATTGATAGTATGTACACAGTGGCGAATCCAAACGGGCGATAGGGGCGATCGCCCCCCCCCCCCCTCAAATATGAATAAAATAGAAAAATATTATGACATTGTGTACCATTTTGTATAAATAATTAATACGATTTTAATTATTTAGGCTATAGTATCAGATAAAGATATTAAAATATAAATTACTTAACAAATTTTAAATCTTGTAAAAGATGGTTCAAAAATGCACTTATGTACTATTTACATATTTCGCCGCCTCCAAGAAAGGCTCCTGAATCCGTTTCTGATAGTACAACTTGTAATATTTCATTTGAAACTTTTCTTTGAAAAATGCAAACAATGAAGAAGCCATTTTGCGTCCCCTGTCAACTTTACGCCCTATTTGGGCAACTGTCTAATTTTGACTACAGGAACGAGCCGGACCTGTAACGAATTATAAAATAAATCGACTAGGCAGTGGTTTAAAAATGATTGCAACCTGCGGTTGCAGCGACGTTCAGCAAAGCGTCTCACGTTTCGTTTCCCTGTCAAAAGGCCTCGATCCTGCTGAGCCGCATTTCAGCAACACGTCGACCATGGTGAGGCTCGATCCAACGGACGCTACATTTGTCACAGTCATCCATACCGATTGCAATCCTTTTATCAGCGGTGGCTTCGGCATCACACAATCCGTGGCGCATATCGATTTCTACCCAAATGGCGGCCGTAATCAGCCTGGCTGCAACGAGGGTGTTCTCAATTCCATCACCATGGAACGTGGGAGTTTCTTTCGCGGTGAGATTTCCATTTCATAATCCTTAATTAGAAATTTTACTTTAATTAGAATTTATTAATATTCGTATTTTCTTGATCTCTAATTAAGCAAGCGATGCGAAAGTGGGCTTATGACTAATTGGAGGAGAAAAGATATTTCGACAGAGTAATATGGTAGGAATACTGAATTCAATATATTGTGCATCTTCTTGCACTGGGCACTGTTTATGAAAGTAATAATTTTAGGAAAAAGTTGGGAAATTTTCAAGAGACTATTAACGAACTGTTGATTATTTTAGCAGTTGTACTATTTTTAAGGAATTAGAATTTCCCATATTTAAAGGAAATTTACAATTGGTTTTATTACTTTACAACCCTGTAATTTATACAAAATTTGTCATTATGAACGTTTAATGATTCATATTCTTTCAGAAAATTTTTTAATGGTCATTATTTTATAGGTTCAAATAAAAGTACCAGCAAAACTAAATCATCAATTGTTATATGTAATTTAGAAAACAAGCAGAAAAAATGGGTACCCTTTTTATAGAATATTATATGTAAATTTTGTACACATGTTAAAGAATTTTAAGGAGCTGGTAACTTCAACGATTTAGTCCCTGATTGAAAAGGAATCAATATTGCTCTGGGCCGTTGAACTTTTCCCAACGGTGACTACAGCTTTGCACACACAGAGATACATGATTCCATTTAAAAAAGTAGCACTGACTTCGATATAACATTGAGATTGACTTTCTCTATTATCATACTTGCTCTGTTGAATCGTTTTGTTTTTGTTTCACTGTTTCTGCGCTCTTTTAGAAGGAACGGAGATAGGTAGGTACTTAACATGTTAATGACGAACAAGATACCTTATATATTTTCTAAATAGAGTGGTGTCTCAATTATCCAATGTCAACGAAACCCAGACCAACTGGAATTATTGGGAACTCGAATTAAGGGAAATTTGTTTCATCAGATTTCAATATATTACTATTTAGAAATTACAGAATTGTCTCCGTATGTGCTCGCCTGCGACCGGGACCGGTGTTGAGCTCCTATCGTGAACAGATCCCTAATTCCGAGTGTTCGTTTCTCGCTTCTTTCTGGGCTAAGGGGGGTGCGAGATGGACCGCTTTGCGTGCGCAAGCCAGTTGCTTGCTCTCGCTCGCTCTCGTGCCATCTCGCTCTCGCCTTCGCTGGACAAGAGTGAGACAGAAGTGGTGGGGATAGCGACAAGTGCGTATCATGTGCACCAAACCGAGCACATACGGCAACAATACTGTTCTATGAATAGTACTTTAGCCAAAGATTAATGAAAAAATTGCCTTTTTTAATGTTTATCAGCTTAAACTCTTAATTGGGTTAGGAGTTATTTCTCAGTCAGAAACATCCTCAGCATTGTTTTAAATATGTTTAAAACCAGTGGGACGCTCAAAGGGCGGGGGGAGGGGGGCTTAGCATCCTCAAAAGAAAAAGGAAAAAGGAGATTAATAATAAAATTCATTGTAATAACCTAAAAATAAACTTCATTAGGTGATTATAAAAATATATTTAGAGAATAAAATACTGTGTTTTCTTTTCTTTTTATAAAGTTCTTAGTAGAGATTACATTAATCACCTTTTTCCGCTTGCTTTCCAATATTATGCGACTCCCCCAAGATTAAATCCTGGGTGCGCCACTGCTTCAAACTGACAAAAATGTCACGTATGACACGAAAGTGTATTTTCTTCTTCCGCAGAAGTGTAATTATTAAACTTTTTCAAAGCAATTATTTGTTTAATTCAAGTGGAGGAATTTTAAAGTGACGAGGTGACTCATTTTCCCAAGTTAAGAGGTTAGGCAACGCTCAGATTAAACGGAGCCCACTTCTTCCCTCTTCGGACTATATCCAATTTTATTTTAAATCCTCAGCTGAAAGGAAGTGATACTAAATGAACATTACCCAAATTCATCACAGTAAAAGATAAAGCGAAAAATTGAATGTTCAATCTAAAAAACGCCCTCTTGACTTCTATTTCAGGAATCAAGAGATTTCTCGGCTGCAATCATATTCGTAGCTACGAATACTTTATAGACAGCATCAATACAAATTGCCCATTCTTGGCGGTCCCTTGCTCCTCTTGGGACAAGTTTCTGGAAGGCAGTTGTTTCGACTGCGTCAACCAATATTGCCCGAGATTCGGACTGGACGCTCAACCAGGAAATTATCACGCCTCCGTTTTCTTAATGACGGGATCGACAAAGCCATTTTGCAGTTAGTAACCTTTTACAATTCTTTTTTAATATAGCAGAACTCCATATACCCAGGCACATTACGAGATAAGATAACACAGCTTACAATTAGTTCACTGTTTCTCCCTATTATCAGTTGCATATTCTTGATTCAGAGAATGGGAGTGCCTGGGGTAGAGCTATGGCGAATATACAAATACAGTTCTGTCTCTCTATAGCCGCGTGTGTCGGGACCGGGCGCACGCAATTTGAGAGACGAGTAGTCTATTCGGCTTCCTTTGATTTCACGCGGTCAGAGTGTAAGGTGTGTCACTATTGAGAATGGTTATGAACCTTTCTTCGGCTTTCTCTTTGACATCCGATACCCGATGCCGCGGCGCGGCGACTACAAACGAAGTAGTGGGGATAGCTTCGCGCTTATAGAGAATCCGAAAACGCGTGCCATTTGAGAGACAGCACTGTAATTCAAGTATTCGAATATACTTATAGAACTGTAATTATTCCTATTTTCGAATACCAAAAATTCAAATTTGGAATTCGCATATTCGAATACCAAAAAATTAGAATTTTAAATTCGAATATTCGAATATATTTGAAGAATTAGAAGTATTCGAATATATTCGAAGACTTAGGAGTATTCGGAATTATTCGAATTTTCGAAGAAATTATTCATATTCGAAATTATTTGAATTATTCGAATAATTACAGATCTACTATGGTTGTAACGAATATTTGAATAATCTAAGTATTCTCTGGTATTCGAATACCAGAGAATTCGAATATCCAATAATTAGAAGTATTCGAATATTCGAAGAAATTAGGAGTATTCGAATATTCGAATAATTACAGCTCTAGTTCATAACTACAAAGTTGAGTTTAGACTATTTAAATCATATTTAAATTAATATTTTAAAAAGTTTATTTGTAGATGTGATTGTGTGAATTATAATCTCTTAACACTTCGTGAGTCAATCGTGATTCCCTTGATTTATTGTTCAGATTAGTGATAGTTATCTTCATAATTGAAGATCATTTCTACACTCGAATAAGGATGAAAATAATTTGCATAGTAACGGTTTAGCAGTAAATTTTACTGAATTTATTAATCGTGCAAGGATTAAAATTTATATACACTGAGTCAAAACCGTATTTGTACACATAGTTTTTTTGCAATAACTTTATACAAACCAATGATACTCTAGCCAAAACTGTTTTCATTAATAGTGTACTATACATATATAGAGATAATATGGATATTAACCATTTTTCATAATGCGTTATAAAAAACTAATACAGTAAAAACAAAAATTTGGAACTGAAAACGTAATTTAGGTGAATGGAGTGTTAGTATGTATCATCCACTGATTATGAATCGTATAATTATTGATACTTTTTATGTTTGATGTTCAATGTACATTGTACATACCTACTGTTCGAAAGACAAAGCAATCGTCACTTTTTTTTAACAATTTAAAAAGTAAAAAGCAGTAAAAGCTAAAGGTAAAAGAAACGTTATCTAGCGACTTCAATGACGTTTCTATTTTATCTCAAAGTTGTATACCATCTTGCAGTCTTCAAAGTAGGTACTGAATTCCACAGAGAATAATAGTCATTTAACCAAGTGATCCACCATTACCCCTACAACACACTTCGTTGCAGGAACGGTGCACAACCGTTGCAGTACATTGCAATGTTGCCGTTTGGTTGCAGGTTGCATTGGAATATTACTACAACACTGTGGAAACATTGCCGAGGAATATTGCAATAGATACGTTTGTGCAATGCTCCTGCAATATCGTGTACACATTGCCGTGCAATATTGCAATGTTTCGGGAATATTGCACACACATTGACGTTCAATATTGCGCGTATATTGCGGTACAATCCACGTGGAACGTTCCTGCAACGTCCACCACAAAATGCGGTGCAACATTGCACTCGCAACGTATGAGCAAGATTCCAGCAATTTACCAGCAACTTTACGGAATTACGCGGATCGATTCCGAAATCCCGGCACGCAGAATACAGTCTAAGATTCCACAGGCCACCACCGACGGAATATATGCGAACGTGGACATTATCTGACATAAATAATTAATACAATTATTTAATTAACACTATAAAGTTTAAACAAACTCATAAACTATATACAGCAACAAAAGAGATTTGCAAATAAGTGTTGTATGTCCCAATTACTGCCAGTGTCCCTACTGTTGCTATTTAATTGATTAGGGGAAAGGTGGGGTAGTTGATCATCGGGGATACATGATCACATCAGTTTTTTAATTAATATATTGGCAATTTGTGCCTGCTATCACGTTATAGTGGCAATGTTTGCATTATCGCAACACTTCATGTTGCAGTTTTCTTTCGGGAGCATAGAATAGTGGAGTTAGATGCTTCGATCTTATTTGCCGCCAAAAAGTAAATATTTCGGTCACCTTGTTCTTCCTCCTTGTCGACTGAATGTTGCGTTTTCAACGATTTAAAATATATTAAGTAAAAACAGTCATGTCTGGTCTATCAATGCTATTTATTGAATGATCTAAATATTTAAGGTAAGTTTAGTTTTTGACCTTTTCGAATCGAGTGCATTGAGGGATACTTAATCAGTATGCGAGGTGGGATACTTGAACAGATGAGAAAGCTACAGAAAAAAAACAGAATGGCTAATAAAACAGAAAAATACAGCAAAGACAGTGAGAAGGAAAATCTTTTCTTCATCATCATCTGAATCAGATGATATCTAATGAAATGTCTTTTAAGAATGCATTTAGGTTGTTTTATGTCATTCTTCGGTTTTATTTTTTCAGTAATTCCTTCAAGTTAGTTATAGTTTACTTTCCATTTATGATATTCCCTTTATTTCATGTTATTGACTAAGATAATAAATATTTTTAAGAAAATTAATGTGTTATTTACCCTTAAAGTTCACTGATCAAGTCTCCCTAACCTTTTGATCAAGTCTCCCCTTTAGTGGGGGATACTTGTGCATAACGTCACTGCCGGAAAATGTTTAAATTCAATCATTAAAATTAGTTTTCAACTCTCAAATTTGTACAAGTATATTGAGAATACTCTAAGAATCACAACTTAAGTACTTAAATACAAACAAAGCTAACCATTATTATTATTTTAGTAAAATAGCAAAACTGTAATCAACTATCCCACCTTTCCCCTATAGATAATAAAAAAGTTCCGTATTATCGAGTGAAAATATGTAAGTCCGTATTTATTCCCGGTTAATTGCTGGAATCTTGCTCATAAGTTGCGAGCGCCGCTCCCAAACGATGATCACAGAATACGGATTTACATATTTTCACTCGACGTTTATATTATCTATAATCAATGAAATGACAACAGTAGGGACACTGGCTGTAATTGGCACATGTAACACTTATTTGCAAATCTCTTTTGTTGCTGTATATAGTTTAAGGGTTTGGTGTTAATTAAGTAATTGTATTAATTACTTATATCACATATGTCCACAAGCAAAATACAGTGTTACATTTCTCAGGCAATCTCCGAGGGAATATATGTAAACATGGCCAATACGTGATATAAGTAATTAACACAATTAGTTAATTAGCACTATGAGGTTTAAGCAAACTATTAAACTGTATACGGCATAGTTATAACAGACCCATACAAGTACGGCAGCTACTGTCAGACCTTGTAACAAGCGTTCAAATCATGTTGTATAAACCCCTTAGCGATTTAAATAAACTTTTAATAAAAAAAATAAATAAAAAAATTTGCAATATACCACGAGCCGCTCCCCAGCGACGGCCCCTATTAACAACTTTATTAATAACACCACAGAATATTGCGAGCAACGCATTCATCTCATAGGAGGTTCCGGTCTCCGATTTCACCGAAAAAGAGAATGCCTCAACATTATTTGGGGGGAAGTTAAACCCCCAATTATTAGAAGCATTCTCCCAAAACACCAATACGCCAAACATGGAATCACTAAAGAACAACCCTCTCGTACTAAAAGTAATAGAAGGGAACGAAACAAATATCCCACCGAAAATATACAAACATAATTATAAAAGGAAGATCAGGAAATAGATACAACCCCATGCCAAATCTCAACAGGAAAGACAAGGAACCCCGGTGCAACGAGGGCCCATCCACGTCGGCTCGAACAAACGCAAAGATCACCAAGCAGGTTGACCCACCAAGCTCTATAATGGAGTACGAACCAGCAGTAACAATAAGCACACCAAACCCATCATGCGAAGAGCTAGTTGCCACGATCAACAATCTAAATAAATTGATCATCCACCTAACAGATCAATTAAACGAAACTCGAAAAGACAACGATCTATCAGTGTGCAATACGAAAAACATATTCGGAGTCATCGCAACGGACGAAACTCATACAGACAGCAGCCTCACCATCAAGTCGCCAAACACAAGAAAAGATCAACAGCCCAGGACAGGCCCGGCTCAAGTAGAGGAACGGAAAGCCACGCAGATCCCTCATCCAAGGACCCACCTAGGACGAAGGATGACAAAAACCCAACTCGGCAGCCATCAAACAGGACCAACATCACCAACATCACGCGCGCATGCACACACACACACACGCACTCCCACACACACAATCTAAGCTATCACCAGTCCAAAATGTTGTCAACCCCAATCAAGTAAAGACAATATAACCACCACCGACCAGCAAGGTAACCATAAACAGCCCCCAATTATACTACACATAAGCTCAACCAAACATGTTATAAGCATAATTGCAGAAAAATTCAAAAACTTCCACATCAGACGAAACAATACTAACCCTGATAACCGACCTGCCTGCAGTCTGTCAGCAGATGGACAGCAGGGTCTGACAAGGCAGGGTCTGCCGGCAGATGGACGGCAGATCCGCAGCAGACCCTGCCTTCAGATGGCGCTATTGCATGTGTCGGACGGGCAGCAGGATCTGCTGCGGATCTGTCGGCAGATGAACGGCAGATCCGTAGCAGATCCTGCCTTGTCAGGGTCTGCCGGCAGAACCGTAGTTGAATGCGGACATAAACTGCGCCGGATCTGCCGGCAGACCTGGTTATCAGGGAATAAGCATATGCTACAAACTATCTCACTAGATAATTATAAGATAGCAATACAACTCCTAAAACTGAACGAAATACAGTTCTTCACCTATACTTCAAAAGCAGAAAGGACCTAACAGTCCTCTTAAAGGACCTAGAAAGTGATTTCAATACCGAAGAAATCCTAGCAGAATTAAGAAACAAAAATATGGCTAACTTATAATTCTTATCCGTAAAAAAATTCGAAACTCGACGATCAATTTCCGAAAATAGGCAATATCCAGTCTATATTGTCCAACTATCCACTACTAGCGTTATTAACAATCTAAAAGAAATAAAAATATTGCTCCACACATTAATAAGATGGGAGAAAATTGCAATGAAGGATCGTATTCAATACAAAGGATGTCAAAGAATCGGACATAGTGCCTCTAACTGTAACCTCAAATTCCTGCAATAAAGTGTGCTGTAGGGGTAAAATTGAACATTAATCCTGAAAAAAACTAGATTAGCCCAAAGTACTTTTAAATAAGTTAACCCTTCGTTGGCGGTACCTGGGTCTTTCTTGACCCAAGGATAACATTGCCGAGTTCGTTAATAAATAGTAATAGAGAAATTCTCAAAAATTTCAAAAATGAAATGCTTTAAGAAAAGCAACGTCGTCTACAGTAAGTAGAGTAGGCTAAGTACTATAGGTCTAAATGGACCCAGGCACTGATTCCTGTGTGTTTCATTGAACCGTTTGTTGCCTAACCCTAGACTTAGATAACTTCTACCCAGTGATCGATTTAAACATCGTTTCGATTCCAACCAGGAAACCTATTTACCTCGTTTCGTTTCCTGTTTCCACGATTATAGAGGGCCACTACAAAGTGACGATAAACATCTCGAAGACGAATGAGAGCCTGGATCATGGTGGCGAGGTCGGCACTTTCGTGATCCGTGTGATCGGCGAAAGCAAGATGAAAACGGAGAGGATGCAACTGAGCTCGCATTCCAAGTACTACGAGCCAGGCAGCACTTACACAGTTGTGCTAGCCGGCGACGTGGTTGGCAAACCAGAAGCAGTGGAAATCTCATGGGAGTATCAAGCCTCCGTTTTCAATCCCCTCACGTGGAGACTCCTTCACACCCCGCGTGTTTACATCGACTCGTTGACCATCGACAGTTTGGAGTCTTCCCATGGGTATGTATTTCGAGGTTATGTTGAGGTAACGTTGCTCAAGCTTCGCGGAGGTGTAGATATCCCCAGCACTAGTGAAACCTCGAATACGCAGGCTCGAACAGAAACGTCACTTTTATATTAGTTTTATTTTTATCTCATCTCAGAAGCTTTTCTTATCATCTCAAATTTTACGACGCTCAAAGATTAATGTCAAATGACTAAAGCAACGTCACAAACAAAGATATTAAGGTAGTAACCTCATCCGCAAGGGAAGTTATACTGATTGGTCGGGATTTTTGTTAATATCTCGTTAACGAAACTTTGGACAATATCTTCGGTAAGGAAAAGTTGTTTGCGATCACCCCATGAATCACCCCTTTGAACTTTGAAGGGACGGAAACATTTTTGTTACATTCTGTATAAGCAACTCCATTATGCAACTTTGTGTGCAAGTAGAGTAGTTCATCTGTAATACAAACCTATTTTTTATTGAAGCCATAGTGTCTTTTTAGGGGGTGACCACCTACACGTAAAACCACCTAAAAACCACCCTTAGAAAAAAATGAAGAATTTTCTTTTTCGTGGAATATATCAAAAAGGGGGTGAGATACCGTAAAGAAGTTTAAACAAAAGTTGCATCTTTTTTTATATCTACAAAACTGCGTAAAAATAATTATCGACTTAAGGATTGATGGTGGGGGTAATTTGATAAGTTTCGATGCTTCGATAATTATTTTTACTCAGTTACCATGGGATATCAGTGCTACGAATTTAAGAAATATCATTCTGAAAGAAAAACTTCCTTTTCTTTTCCTCCAGAGAGTTAAGGGGGCCGTCTCATTTTTGTTATTGTCCGTCTCACCGGGCCTTGAATGTGTGCGGACGGTCACACAAGCTAAGTTAAGCGTGTACGTATACGCGTGTAGTAAACAAACCGTTTCAACCGTCTTTCGTCCTGGAATCGGCTAGAAGGAAGTTTTTGCGGGTACAGTTACCTTCAGTAAACATCCGTGCAGGGTGGTCTGGTGCGTTTAAACGTTAATAAGCACTGTATGTTGAAATAATAATGAATTTATACGTCACGCTGGTGTTACGTAGCTACAGTACACCATTAGCGCCACCAACGGAGAAACCTTGAAGCTTCATTCTGTCAGTTTCCGATTCATAAATACATTATTATTTCAATGTACAGTGCTTATTACCGTTCAAACACACCAGACCACCCTGCACAGATGTTTACTGAAGGTAACTGTACCCGCAAAAACTTCCTTCTGGCCGATTCCAGGACGAAAGACGGTTGAAACGGTTTGTTTACTACACGCGTATACGTACACGCTTAACTTAGCTTGTGTGACCGTCCGCACACATTCAAGGCCCGGTGAGACGGACAATAACAAAAATGAGACAGCCCCCTTAATTAAATAATAAATATACATAATTGCAAATAACAGAGTTAAAATCATTTTCCAATATTTCAATCGTATTGCTAGAACTTTTTAAGTATTACGATTTTCTAAAATAATTAAAATGGAATCTCATCTGTAACTTAATTATTTTCTTTTTTTAGGATCACTGTGTGCCCTGACGCAACGAAAACTCTAACTGCCAACGAGCAAAAACTATTAACGGTGGAGAACTGCCAACATGCTGACGTAAATGTGGTTTCTGCGTAAGGACGTGGCCATTCCTAAATTTCTAATCAAACATTTAACGTGCCATTGGTAGCATATCTCAGAAGTTATGTAATAAGTTAAAATATTAACGGCGCGATAATCTTATAAATTCGAATAAAATTGGTAGCCAAATGCAAGCATATTTATTTATTGTTTATATTTGAATTTATCTGAGTCTTAGATAAAAATTTGTAAGCACCAGTATAAAATAATAATTTATTCAAATTTTTTAGAATTCATAGTGCGATCTCCCAGAATTCTTTATTTTATTGTTGCTATATTCGACTGATATAACGATGGCTTTAAGTAACCATTAAATTAGTTTTTGTTAATGTGTTCCACAAATAAATTAGACGTAGTCGGAAAATAGGCAACAATTTTTAAAATTTTCTCGCGTATTGTATTATTTCTTTTTAGAAAAATAAAAAGCATTTTTTTATAATACACTGCGCACATTTTTCTGCAATCTGTTTTTCCAAGATCCAATTCTATAATTCATGATGGTATTAAATTCACCTTGATGTGAATATTAGGATCGTATACAGGGTGGGAAAATTAAAGTGGTACAACACTAAACGGAAAGCTGTGTAACATTTCAAAATATATAGTAAATCAGAGACTCTATTTATAGTATAATTGCGAAAGGAATGTTTAAATTAAAATCTTTGTCAACTACCTCCATCTTACTCATTATACAGGGTACCCCATATAACCTGAGCATGTTAAATATGTTGCTTATTTCTGGTGATAGGAAAAACCGTCAGAGGAAAACACTATTTGGTTCGAAGGGGCGAATATTATGATATACAACCAATTTTTTTCAAGGTAATATTTTTCGAAATTTCAAGGTCATCGGAGTTTTTTTAATTAGGACTATATATTTTCATTATCATGGCATGTTACCTAAGGTCAAAACGAATCCAGCGTCCTATAATACTATGACCTTTACGTGACGTTAAGTACAAATATTCATAAAATTTTGGTAATTGATGCAAATAGTGAAATAACTATGATAGAAAGATTAATAAAGTTGGATGGGATACCCTATATATGTAAATTGCATGATATTAAAAGATTTCAGAACCTATTAATGAAAAACCAACTTTATCTACAAGGAAGATTCAAGAATGTTGAAAGCGACAACACTAAATCTCTCAACATAATACTTAAACTATTTTTTCCTACTTAAATTAGCTTTAATTACTTTAGCCATGTGTGGTTTTATTTTCAACTGTTTTGTAATAACTGAGGGTAATTTAAATATACTCGCGACCAATTAACCAGATATGGTATATTATTTGACTTTTCCATCACAAGTATTTTGTAATACTAATTTATAATTAACTTATGGCTGATAGAAACTCAAGTCACTGTAGGAAAATTTCCACAAATGGAGACAAGCAAAATGTCAACCAGCTTTCATCGTATCTAACATTTCCGTGAGGACATTTATGTTCAACTTGTAAAAACACAAACCGTGTAAAATGATTCTTCAGCACTCTGTATAATAGTTTTTCGTTAATGCGAAATTGCAACAGCAATCGTGGCAAAACCTAATATTCATTAAAACAAGATAATAAATTTTATTATAATCAGCTGTATAAAAGCTCTCTCAAACCAACGCGAATATCGCGGCGCGGAGCGGATCCGACGCGGATCAGATAAGGCGACTGGACACTGTTCCGCGTGGCCACTGGCGCGAGTGAGAAAACCCAATGAGCGAGCGAGAGGAAACGAAAGAGCCTCTCGTTCGCTCCCGGGTTCCCCCACTCTCGTCTGAAGGATTCCAAGAAATGGTGGGGATAGACGCCGGGCTCCTAACGCGTCGTAGAAACGGGCTGCTAACGAGTAGATACTGTACTGTGGCGAGCGGAACTTTGCGCGTGAATCGCTGATCCACGTGTCGTCTGATCGGTCATGGCTCGGCTCGCCCAGGCTTGTCAAACCGACTTGCCGAGCTATACGAACCAAGTCAGCTCGCCAAGCTACGCACCGTCTGATTGCACCTTAAAGTAGCCCGTGAAAATAGATGTTGGCGAATCGCGACCTTTCCTCGCCCCAGCGGTGAGCGTTTCGACTCGAAAGTTTTGGGACCGACGTGGAGGGGCTAAGCGTCGCCCAGGCAATTAGTCTCAAGGCACGTATCGACGTTGCAAGGCTCGGGCGCGAGGCATGCCTGGAGCAAGCCCATAGAGGAGAATCTTGGAGACTACCTTTACATGATATTTGGTATGATTTTAATCCACGGAACGCCAGGAATCCATTGGCGTTACTTTCCCTTCGGTATGACGAAGAAAAGAAACAAACATTTGATGAGAAATTCTGAAATCCTGAACATTTCTCACTTCTTAATAGGCACTCCAATTCCTTCCAGGTTCGAAAGCCATAAAATTCGGTGAGCTACTGCGGGGGCTTATCCTCGCCACGGGGTGACGGGCGTAGCTGGAGAATCACCCTGCGAGTTTTGCTCGATGTAGGGCAAGGCGTGCCTCGCGCGCAAGCCTCGCAACATCGATACGCACCTTCGTGAGAGCAAGCGACAATAGGTACTACAACGATATTCCAAATAAATAGTGTATAGCATTTAAAACCAAGCGCACCATTATTTTATCCGTACCAAAACCAACCTCACCATAGTTAATAGCAGTGATCAATATAATTATACAAAATATTTTAGTGACAAAAGAAAGAAGAAAAAGTGTACCCTCTCCGCAATTATCTTCTCCTAATATTAGGTACACTGTATCTCTTCCTTTCCCTAGGTATGCAAACAATGAAACGAGAATGCACAAAAATTTGCCTCGAAAAGACCAGACAGTTTTATTCGCAACAGGTAAGTACCTAATTTCTACCTCGCGGAGGACTGAAAACCCACCGAGAAGATGAGAATGCCCACATCCCACCACACGCTTCTGCTCTCTACCATGACGTTCCCCGTCGTGCAGGAAGTAAAAACGAGACTATCTACGAGACTGCGAGTTCCCATCGCGCCGAGGAGCCGCCGTTCCCACATGAAACCGTCGACATTGCGCCGTGGAGGCGCTCACTTTCATTCCTCACGCGTCTGCCAGTCGAATGGGACCGTCTGCCCTCTAACTTTGTTAACGCGGAAATTGGCCATTCCGACGTAATTACAGCGTTGCTGCGGCGGGTGACGGCCCACGCCGATAATATTCCCCGCTTCCCGGAAAAACCGCGACCTTTCCGAAACAGACGAACATTTCCTGCAATCGGTTCCTGGCGATAGGCGCCCCCCGACGGAATAATAGTGGCGGCTTTGCTGGGCGACCAACGGCGAAGCCACCTTTCCTTTCACTGTCATTATGCACGCATGCTTCTTTCACCTTGGCGGCCGCTTTCATACGTCCCCGGTAAATCACTGCGCGAAAGATCGGCAAACCCCGTAATTTACGACCGTAACATCCTATCGAAGACACCGCGCGTCTCCTGTGAGGAAGTTCGCGATCTGGTCGCGCACTGTTCTAGGCAGGGACGGAGTTGGAGACTTGGCGACCCTAGGCTAACAATACACTGACCACTTGTTCCCAATTTCCGGGATACGTCCTCGGAACACATTTTGGGTAACCGGTATTTTTACCCCCAATTTTGTCCCCAATTCTGAATTTAACCGTTTACCGTCTGAGGTATCATATGTCTGTATTCCCCTTTCTTTGCTGTTTCGCAGTTTGCACCAGATTAAGTAGTACATGTTTAGAGTAGTTCTATTTATTGAAGAGGGTTGGACCTACCTGAATCCTGTATTCATATGTTTTATTTCTTGTGATTTTTTATATAAAAATATAAAAATTCAGGCCATTTTTAACGATAAAAAGAAAACGGGATATTTTTCCTTCAATGGGATCTAGGTGCTAAAGGGTTATGGTAACACCAGCCATTTTTCGCAGCAGATGTCACTACCTTTTTCTTATGTAAAATGGCCTGCTGATCCCGAAATAGGGTCCAAGAATTTTCTATTGAAATTCGGCTCAATGTCGGTCGAAAAAATGACTTCTTTAACATATTTACATCGATTTCACCCGAACTACTGAACCGGTTTAAAAAATTTGTGAGGTACAATGATTGGTCATTAAATTATCTTTAATTTGAAATAATTTTCGACCATATCGGTCATTCCCGACACGAGATATTCGCAATTAAGTGGGACCACCTATTTGACAGACAGGTAAAAAGTTCCCCTGGCGATATCTCGAAAACCTATTAATAGAATTTTTTTATACATTTTGTTTAAGCAGCGGGCCATTTTGCGTAAGAAAAAGATAGTGGCAGCTGCTGCGCATTTTTTTTTACTAATTTTGTAAACTTGTGTAATTATTTATCACCGATTTTCGATAATAGTCCTCGATTTTGTATTTCTTCTTTAATGTTGCAAAGTAAATAATATGAAACCGAATCCGCAAAGTTGGTATTAACATTCTATTAATTTGACAACAGTGTAACCGCGTCTATGAGGAGTAGTGGTGCCCCCCCCCCCCCCCAAAAAAAAATATCTCATTTAATTCGAAAACTTAAAAGGTTGAATATATAATAATGTTTTTCTCAAAATGGTATTTTAAAAAACGGTAACCAATATTTCTCAATTACTAGTGGACCGATTCAGTGAAAAATTGAAAACTCCAGAAAAAATGACCTTGAAAAAATTTTCTTGCAGCATATTTGTCCCTTGATACCATTCAAATTGTATATAAAATATTTTTGTACCGTCACAATTGGAAGTCACATATTTAGGTGGCCTCATTTAAATGGATCAACCTGTACATACTCTCAAAACTCTAAGAAAACCCATTCCCTGAAACCGCCATAGGTATACTCCACCAAGTAAGGAAACAAACGAACACTAAAAACGCGCTGAAAACTTGGCGCCACATTCCTCCCGAGTGAAAACACCGCTTAAACCGAATTTACACGGTTCACTTTGGTTGAACAATGCGGCTGATTCAGCAGAATTGAAGGAAAAGTGAACAGTGTGAATTTACCATTCAATCAAAGTGTTCAACTAAATTGAACATTGAAAGAAGTCGACAGATTTTCTACTGTTGGTCAAATTCCAAATTGAACACGTGCAAAGCAAATACACATCTTGTTTGAGCGACGTCAATGTGGCGTTTGTAAGCAGAGTTTACTTTTTTGCTCCACAAAATCGTTTTCAAAGGCAATAAGAATATTATAAATAAATTGTAGTACCTCTCGATTTTATAATGGTGTACCTAGGGTAAAGGACCCAATTACTGGCAGCCAACCCAATTATTGTCTCTTTAAGCTATTTTACTTAAACATTTATTTATTCGTTATTTTAAGTAAAATAGCTTAAGGTGACAGTAATTGGGTTGGCTGCCAGTATTTGGGTCCTTTACTATATAAGTGGAAAGAGTAACAGACTCCATTATTTCTCGATTTTTAGAAAAACCATGAATTTTGTATTTTTTCCATTTTAAGCATTTCAAGGCTTTGGCTTATACCTACTTTACATTAAGGGCACATTCTTGTGTAATCTCTTAAAAAGTTTAGGATTTTTCAAAGAAAACTGTATCACATGGGGTAAAAACTAAACAAGTCTCCTTGGTATAGATTTATACATATTTTATGATGATGAATAATTCTTTTCCGATGTAATTTTCGTGGTGCCTTTAAAGATCTTTAAAAAAATCCCATATTTTTTAAGGAATTACACGAGAATGTACCCTTAAAGTACCTACATTATATTGATAGTTTCTTACAGTGGCTCACACCCATAATCGTACACTCTTTAAAATCGCATAACATTTTTAAAATTGGTCCAAATGACTTGAGTATTTTTGAGAAGCTGGAAGGATTAGTTTGCTAAATGACGTGTTACATCGTTTTGCAAAAACTGCAAGACAAAAATAGCAAAAAAACAACCTTTGCTTCTAGCGTCTCAAAAGAACTCGAAGTCATTTGGACCAATTTTAAAAATGTTATGCTATTTTAAAGAGTGTCCAATTATGAGTGTGAGCCGATGTATATAAAAAACCATGAATGACTTTGGAATATCAAGAATAAAATGTACAAGAACACACATCAGCGAACAATTATCATACTTTTGCTTCCATGCCATATTTAAGTGAACCAGTTCGCCCAATTTCATTGAAGCGTGTAAACATTCCCCTTCGATTTCATTCTTCCAATTTCGTCGAATCAACCGCCCTGTGTGCCCAAAGTGAACTGTGTAAATTCGCCTGTAGGAAACGCGCTCCACAAAGGTCAAAGAAAACCCGACCTGGTCAAAATTGTTCTGATTGTGCCAGCACAGGTAATCATCGGTGGGGACCAGCCAGTGGGGGGCGAAACATTTCGGTTCAAACTGAATGCCCACGGCTTGAGCGTTCAGTCGAGCGTCGGCCTCTCACCGTGTCGCATCCTCTGCCCCCCTGCTTCGCTCGCAGCCACCTGTTCCGTTGCATTTCGTTGCCAATCGGTCCGATCGAGCCGTCCTCACCAAGGGGGAGCTGCCACGCGGGGATCGGGTGTTACCGCGATCGAGCCGTGATGTGAGATCCCTCCGTGGATCGAGTGTCTCGTGTGAGAAGCGTTTAGACGCGATCTAGACACGGGATCCTTCGTTCCAGCCAGCGAGTATGGGAGATCGATCGAGGGCAACGTGAGGCCGTGACATGAAAGAGAGACTTCGACAATGTGAGTTCACGTATTTGTTAGGTCGCGGTCGGCGCAAATATTCCTTCGCTTTATTGAACCAAAGTCTTCATCAAAAGTAAAAATGGAGATAGGTGTAGTAAAAAACACACTTTTGTATACTTAACACCGGAGATGGTAAAAATGTTTATCTAAATAAAATTTCGAAAAAACGAATAAAAGTTAACAGAATTATTCGTCATTCGTTCGTTAACCCGAGTTAACTTTATCAAAATTTTATTTAATAAAAAATGTTGCCCATCTTTGCTTAGCATCATCTAAAAGTGAGTGAATGAACTTTTGCAACGTCCTAATACGTTTCTGCGGTTATAGAGGAGCGAGTCTTCTTTGGCATTGCCAGCGTCCGTCGATCCTTCCAGTGTCAGGGTCGATCCCCTCGCGTGCGGCCGCTGAGGATCGAGATTGCGGTAGTCGTGTTTACTTCCTCGTTGGGCTTCCAGTGAACGACGCGATCGAAGGTTGTGTAATTGTTTGGTAGGGAACCTGCGCCGTTGGGACATTCATGGGCTTCGGATGGATGAATGTGTGTGATGTTTGGGGGAACTGTTGGATGCGACATGCAACAGTGAAAGCGATGGGTAGGATGAATGGCTAATACATAATGGATGTTTGGGTGTCAAAGAGTTTGGAGTCTTAAGACTGTTGAAATTTTAAACAAAAAACTTTAAAAAGTATATGTCACGGTTCCTGGACCGGTGTAGATCTGTTAAAAATGTATACCGCAAAATTAATCTTGTAATCGAAAATCGAGTCCCAATTTTTTTATTTTAATGTACTCTATTCATTGGGAGGGTAAAAATTGTTTGAAACAATCTTTGGGACATAGTTCTTTTGACACTGTTCCTCCTTTGAGTGAGTTAAACGTCACAATAAAAAAAGATCATGATTTTGAAAGTCAAGGTCAATTTCGCGGTACCTACACTATTTTTAACAGATCTCCGCCGATGTAGGGATGTAGAATCACCTGCGTGAACCATGACATATATCATTTTTTTACACTCTGTATAATTCATGGCGCAAGGTTTGCATATACAGTTCATGCCTTGGGGCAACTTTGACCACAAAATTAGATTTTAAAACCAATTCCCCTTAATCCTATTGTATAACAGGTATTGGGCGCGTTCCGATTCACGCATAATGCGCATGAAGTGCATAGGGTACGTGACATATCCTATGCATTTTATGTGCATTATGCGTGAATCGGAACGCACCCATTATTCTTATTACCTCTGCTTCTGCCAACTTCAAGATGCAGTTTATTTGAGAATAATACCTGTTATGGGTACAACAGATGCTAGAGGAATTTGTTTTAAATTTTAGTTTTGTGGTAAAGTTATCTCATTTGACAGTACCTACATATCAGCCAAAAGTGTCTATTTAGATAGGAAGAAGGTGCATGACGTTCAGATAACGAATTTGACTGAAACTTTGTATTTGTTCGTGCTACGCTATTCTGTTTTAAAAATCTTAAAATATTCTGGATAATTTGGAAACTACCCTTTTCATTATTTATTCAATTTGCATCATTGTCAGCATACATCAAACATATAGTTCAGACTTTTAGTTTTAGAATCATTAAAATGATAGACAAGGAATCCCTCTATACAGTAAAAATGATATTAATCATTGTCAATTAATGGCAAAACAGATTATAGAAACTATCATAGATAGTGCACAGTTTTCAAATTGGCGCCATTACGGGCAATGTTGCTTCGTACAACCAGTAGACAACAGTAATTTTTCTTATAAGTAACGTTTAATACAACCAGGTGTGATCACAATTAAAAAATGATCCAGCTAAAACGTTGTTTCAAACAATTTTACACACAATGGCCTTAGTTTGCCAAGCAATGTTCGGTTACTTTCTATATTCGATCCTGGAAAATAGTTTGACAAAAGAGAAGTCAGAAATTTGTTGGCAAAACAGAACAAAGTAACGTACCTATTAATTATATAAATATATATAGGTATCTATATTATTAAATATATAAATATATATATAGGTAACTATCCACATAAATTGGTTTTAGTACAATATTTATTTTAATAATAAATATTTACACCGTGCAACAAATTATTTCTTCTAATAATTCTTTCGAATTGTAAAATAATTAAAATATTAATACTAATAACTGATGGTTATTTGCGTTTCAAAATTTATAAAACCAAAGATTAATAAAGTTCCAAATTTATCGTTTGAAAAACAAATAATTTTAAAGGTCAATATGAAAAGAATTTCGTGATAAAGTGTTAAAAAATATTTCATGCTCACAATCAGATTCCTATTCGTTACAATCCGAAATTTGATCAGTCCGAATATTCGAATACAATATTATCTCCGTATGTGCTCGGTTTGGTGCACACGATACGTGCTTGTCGCTATCCCCACCACTTCTGTCTCACTCTTGTCCGGCGAAGGCAAGAGTGAGATGGTCGCAAGCACTTACAGTGAGCACGGGAACGCGTACGCTCGTGCGCACGCAAAGCGTTCCATCTCGCTCCCTCCTTCGGCCAGAAAGAAGCTAGAAACGAACACTCGGAATTAGGGATCTGTTCACGATAGGAGCTCATCGCCGGTCCCGACTAGCAAGCACATACGGAGACAATACTGTACTCCTAATTATTCTAATAATATTCGAATAATGTTCGAATATTCGAATAATGCTTGAATATTCAAATACTCCTAGTTAATCGAATAATGCTCGAATGTACAAATACTCTTAATTATTCGAATAATCCTTGATTAATGTTCGAATATACGAATTATTTGGTATTCGAATATTTGAAATCTTTGGTATTCGAATACTTAGATTATTCGAATATTCGTTACAGTCCTAGTCTACACTTTATAGTTTATGTAAACAGAAAAAATAAATGCAAAATTTTCAGGTAAAATGATGCGAGAGCATAAGAATGGAGCAGGATAACATAAACTGCAATATAAACTTATTATAAGTAGCAGTCTCTGAATCGAATTCGCTGTTTCGTGTCACTCGTCACGCGAATCACGATCCCAATTCCCAGTTGACCGCGATTTCGATTCACGGCACGCGTAGGGATCGGGCAGATTACACCTTCAAATGGCGCTGCAACGCGTTGCTGTTGTGTCTATCGAAACTTTTTAGGTGGTTTGACCAACAGGAAATTTCGAAGCGCGACGTCCGTCGAGCAGTAGAAGTCCATTTGCACAGCCTGATGAACCGATGAAACGTTAACGAATTTTCGTCTACGCTGCAAGCAGCTGAACGAACGTTCAACTAGTTGTAAAAACCGCAGAACGGGGGCGCCGCGTGCAAAAGCAATTTCACGAGAAATACGTTTCGATTAACTTGGGACATAGGTAATGTTTGAAATTTGCATTGTAATGTTGGCTAATAACATTTTAGTGCAGCATTACTGCTTACCGTTGCAGCGATGTCAGCTTGTAACCTGTTAGAGTAATTAGATGGAATTAGGGCAGCTTGTGTTGTTAAATGATCAACATATTTCTTTCTTTTACAGCTTTATTTGCTAACTAGGTAAAGCTGAACGATCTTGTTACTTGAAAGTCTAAAGTCAGTAGAGAGGTCTCCACTGCAAGTAGGGTTGGGACTATTTGACGAATTTTTCGATATTCGAATATTCGAATACATCAGTTGCTCAGTTATTTGGTGAATATAATTCGAATATCCAAGTATCTAAATACTATTCGAATATTTAAGTATTCGAATACTATTCGAATATTTAAGTATTTGAAAACTATTCGAATATTTCAGTATATGAATACTATTCGAATACTTAAACATTCGGATAGTATTCGAATACTTAAATATTCGAATAATAACATTTGAATACTCACATATTCGGTGTTTATTCGTAGAATTCGAATACTTGTAAAATATTCGAATATTAAATTATTCGAATAGTTCCAGCCAAACTGTACATGCACAAACGTTACACAGCTCCACTAGCTATACTTTCACTATCATCACTAATTTTATGGGGATAGTGATGAGTTATGGCACTTGAGTTATGGCAAGTGATCTAGTGTCGAAGTATTACTATTGACTAGCTACAATAGACCTCTCTGAGATTTCTTTGTTCCACACACCCTGCTCTCCTCTTCACTCGTCAAATTCAATATATTTAGTATGCATACAGTGGTGGACTAAAAATATTGCTTGCTAGGTGACAAGGGGGACTCGCCCACAACTATAAGGCTATCATTTAATTTTTATAAGAAATAAATAAAATTTTAAAAAAATACATAAGTGGAAAAATACCTACAATTAAACTTTCATTAAACGATATATATTTTTTCCAACTATCATAGCTATCATAGACATGCAAAGGCTGCCTTTGCTTCACACACCCTCCTAACTTCCCCCATAAATGTCATTATTGCTCACGTGGGAAGATCCTCAATCTGGAAATTCCAGAAATTATGAAACTTTGGGGATATGTAGAGAATATATTATGTATTACGCGATTTTTGCCGTCAAAATTCACTCTAAGTGGGTTAAATTGATCCCTGAAAATACGGTTATTTTCAGATTTTGTGAAAAATCTGAAAATAAATGTTTTTCAGATCAAGTCACGCACTATAAGAGATAGAGAAACAGTTTTCAGACAAAAGTTATTTCTTTTATTTAGGATTATCAGTTTTACTTTAGTTTATACTTATCATTTATAATGTTTGCTCCTTGTTATCTCTCTTTCGTTTTCGTTTATAGTAGGTATACGGTTAAGCTTCCCAACAGTGTTACCACTGCAGTCTCGCCTTTACTCTCGTTGTCTGTGCCATCTGTAAATATTTATATTTCTTCCTTTTTTGAGTAATAAAGAAAATGAATAATAATAACAAAATTTCTATACCTACATCCTCTACGTATCTAATTTTACGATCTCTATATGTATTCTACATATTTTGCTTTTAAGTGGTCTTTCCACTGTAACGTCCTGAGAAAGTACCGCTGTTTATAATTTTTTTATTACAAAAAAATGAATTTATTAAATGGAAGTTTTTTCTATTTACATCTATACTGCACATAGCCCAACTGTACAAATAACTCGCGAGATACCTGATTAAAGAAGATTGTAGAATGTCAACAGCGCCGTAAAATTGGCAACAAAATAATTCACTGCTTGATACATCTACAATTAAGAATATTTAGTAGAACATTATCTCTAAACATATGTATTTAAACATATATTCCAGGCCCGTTCTGCCCGTTTTGCATAAACATGGCAAGGCTTATCATATGACGGAAGAAACGAAATAGCGGTAAATTGTTATAAATTTTCGAGGTGCTCATGCGGTAAGGAAAGAAAAGGCCAACAGGTCTGTGAGCATAGCCAGACCCAAGTGCACACGGACTTTCTCCGGAGACAGGCCTCTATCCACGTACGTAGGCGTTCTCCGCTCGCGAAAGGGTTCTAAACTCATCGCCCGGCCGCTGGAAATTCTTGAAACGATCGCTTAGTTCCACGTGACGTATATTCCATCCTGGCTAGTTTCCAGAATCCCTCAAGTTCGCAGAAAGTGGCTGGAAACCGTTCTTGATTGCATGATTGCTCGTTATTATTCATTGCACACATACTTTTAGTATCTGTTTAGTGGATTTAGATTTTATTCGAGATCCTTTTTGGCGTATTTCCATGAGTTCAATTCTGAGGAATTTAACATCGCAAACAGGGTATTTTACATCTCCATTTTCAAAGCCTGTCGGATTTGATTTTCTTCTCTATGAATCAGATGAAGTTGAAGCTTAAGAGTTTTGGAACCCGTAGGTAGATATGTATCGATTTGAAAGGCATTCATTATAGTAAAAGTGATAACTAAGCGGTGTGCTGGCTATATAAGGTGTTTCAAAATTTCATGTAAAAACCCAAGTGGATAATAGAATTAATAAAGAGGAAGGAAAAAGTTGTAGTGAATGTGAGTCCAGGGACCAGTTGTCCTTGAGTGTTTTTTGTTTTTCAGTAGCCAATACTGATTTGTTATTATAATGTTTATTGCGTGCTTTCGTTGTTAAGTGTCGATGAAAAAGATATTACCTTATATATTACCATTGGACTGGCTTAATAAATTCTGTGGCATTAACATGAAAGAAAATAACACTGTTATGATTGCATTTAAAAAGATGAATGTAATTTTGACGTTTTAACAAAGAAGAACTTGTTTGTATGATGATTTATTACACCGTATTGGTAATTAATGACTGATCAGTGTAATTAAAAAATTAAAGCAAATCCTGGGTTCCTTTATTAATAAATAATATTTTACAAACATTAGCTGTATACAATTTCTTCTATTCTATGTCTAGTTAATAGTCTATCCATACTACTTCTGTAAATTACTATTACGTTATTTTTCAATCATTCATTTTTCTTATGGAATAAATAATTTTTTTTTGTATCACGTAACTATAAAAGGTTCAAAGAAATGTCGAGAAGAATTCCACAGAAGTGTATTTTTTTAAATGATTTCCATAAAGTAAAAGAAGTGTAACTCAAAAGTGGCTGCCAAAAATTTTGATAAGCGACAGAAATGAAATTTTTTTATAGGAGCGTAGCAATTCGATTCTCATTCCTGCAAAATATTTGAAGTACACTTGGCGAGAGGTCTTGCAACGTTTTATCTTTCAAGATAAGGAAAATAATTATTCACTGAAATTCAGGAGATAAAAGTTCCTGTGTTATTCAAAACACGGAAGAATTCTGATTAATTTATCACCATGTAATTAAAAAATATATTAACGCACACGTTGTTACAGAAACGTGCATGTATGGAAATTCATTCTTCTCCCCGGAAGACGAAATTGAAGTAACAAGATCGTAGTTTCACGATCATTTATTCCTAGAAAGTGTTTTTATCTGCAGTTTGTTTCATAGGAATAATAACAGACGATTCTCTGAAGCAGATTTTTAAGCTGCGTCATTTTGGAATTCACTAGACTATTTCTGAAATTTAAAAGTATGCCCAATATCAAATTATTAATTCGTAAAAGTCTGCATTTGTTGTTCAACAAAGTGCGTGATGATAAGTACATTCCGTGAGCATTGCAATGCCTTGAAAGTAAAAGAAAAACCGTTGAATCACAATGTTTCTGTTGACACGTGTAATTATTTGTTGCAAGTAATCATTTATTATAAAAAAGTTTAATACAATTAATTGTTTACGGGAGTAGTGATGGAAGCAGAATATCATTTGATTTTAGTTATTTATTATTATACATAAACAACGAGGATAGAAAAGAAAAATAAAACGAAAAACAATTATATAATAAAATGAGATATATAGATAAGCTATACATATGTGCACACTAAAGAAACCAAAAAAAAAGAAAGGGAAAATAATAAATAAAAATAATTTCATTACCAGGAGTTTTATGAATGTACCTACTACAGTAACTACTCGTTAGCAGCCCGTTTCTACGATGCGTTATGAGGCCGGCGACTATCCCCACCATTTCTTGGAATCCTTCGGACGTGAGTGGGGAACCCGGAAGCGAACGAGAGACTCTTTCGTTTCCTCTCGCTCGCTCATTAGGTTTTCTCACTCGCGCCAGTGGCCGCGTGGAATAGTGTCCAGTCGCGTTAGGCGCCCGTCGCCAGCCCCGTTGGTCGGGCTGCTAACGAGTACCTACTGTATTAGCAATGTTGGAAGAACTTCCTTGTTTCAAATTCATTGTAGAATAGACTGCTTAAAATAGTTAAACGATTATGTATGTTTTTTAACCTTATGGAAAAGGCCAGCCAAAAAGGATATTTTAATGAACAATTTTTTAAAATAAAAAGACAATGTTAAGGGGGTAGACACGTCACGTGACACGGGCGATGCACCGCGCTGTAATACCGACAATCCAACCTGAAACATGGGTTTAGTAGGATACGTTTAACGTCATTATATGAGCGAATTTTGGGCTGGGCGAGGTCTCATTCGAAAGAGGAAGGTTCAATGCAACACGCTCTGGACATCGTTTGAGTCACAAAACTCTTATAGTGACCTAAAAATACTTGGAATCTGCGAGTGTATTTTGTCCATTTTTTCTCTACTTTGGTCACTCATATTATTACATATCAACAAAATCTCGTCGAACCATGGCCAGAGCGTGTTGCATTGAACCTTCCTCTTTCGAATGAGACCTCGCCCAGCCCAAAATTCGCCCATATAATGACGTCAAACGTATCCTACTAAACCCATGTTTCAGGTTAGATTGTCGGTATTACAGCGCGGTGCATCGCCCGTGTCACGTGGCGTGTTTACCTCCATAAGTATTTTTAGGTCATTAAAAGAGTTTTGTGACTCAAACGGTGATCCCAGCGCTCCGCATTGAACCTTCTCTTTCGAATGAGACCTCGCCCAGCCCAAAATCTGCTCATATAAGGACGAAAAACGAAAAATCCCAAACCCATGTTTTAGGTTAGATTGTCGGTATTACAGCGCGGTGCATCGCCCATGTCACGTGACTTGTCTACCCCCTTAAGCCGCAGAGGGGATTAGTGACCCACGAGCGTACAACGTAGGTTAGACCGGGGGCAATAGTAACAGGAGGACGATTGTAACACGTTAAATATCTCAGAACATATGATAGATATTAACACAAATTTTGGATACATGATAATGACGAATGACGTTTGGAATACACACATCCATGTCCTAGCAGTATAGATACACAATAGGCATGTATAGTGGCGAAAAAAAATTTTTCGATACCCTAAAGTAACTTTTTTTTACTGAATTAAAGTTGTAATATAAATACTCCCTTTGCAAATACGTGTTTTTTCTTTTTTGTAATATATAATCTGGACATTTTTAAAGTAGTACTGATCGTTAGTTATCAGTTTTAAATGTCTCGTTAATCAAAATTTATAATTTAAGTTCAAAAGCCTGACTGGGGTCGATTGTAACATCGGCAGTCGGGGTCGGTTATACCGCGACAGAACCGAATAGTGACAAAGAAAATGAATAATATTGTCTTGTTGGCATGGAATAATATAGCATAGCACAGGCAAACAATTGGAAAATGGGTGGAATGTACTGAATGTAAGGATTAATCACATGAAGAATGTACCAGGCAAAACGTTTTCTATTTCTGTCACAATTGAGATACCGCATAATTGGTTATAAATTTTACTTTTTTCCATTTACTATTATAATTAAAATTAACAAATATTTTAATTTTGTAAAGTGAAATTTGTGCTACTATCGACTCCATGCAGTGTTACAACCGACCCAGGGTCGGGGACGGTTGTAACACTTTGTCCGCTTCTCATTTTTTATTAATAACGTGGATATTACGTGACAAAAAGCGAAGTTGTGGTGGGTCAATAAATGTCAGATAAGTAAGTAACATTTTTGTATAAAAACTTTTGTTGTAACTTTAACAGTTTTTGCATAATCGTATTCCAAAGTCAAAGTTTTACTACTGTCCCCGGTCTACCCTATGCTATACACAGTTGGAAAGATCTCGCCAAGACAAATTGATTGATACTATTTTTAACTTCGAAATCAGATGGGATCACTTCGAAAAATTGCCTCAAATTTCGAGATTTTGCGGTTTTGAACAAAAGAAACCGGTAGTAAAAGCCCATCCAGCCCGAGGGAGCTCAGGTAGGCACCTGAGGGAAAACCGAGGGACGTAAGCAATACCTACTTCAGCAGGCTGGAGCGGCAAATGTGCCTCATGACCTTCATTTCAGGGTCGTGTTGGGCTTGCGTTTGCTCCAGGGACCACTAATCCACTAGCGATTTCCTACTGGGCATTAGGAAAGGGGCCCATGGGGCAAACGCAAGCCCAACACGGCCCTGAAATGAAGGTCATGGGGCACATTTGCCACCCCAACCTGCTAGAGCAGGCCTGGGATTTAAGGGGGTAGACACGGGTAATGCAGCGCGCTGTATACCGACACAATCTGGCCCAAAACATGGGTTTAGTAGGATACGTTGTTTGTCATTATATGAGCGAATTTTGGGCTGGGCGAGGTCTTATTCGAAAGAGGAAGGTTCAGTACAACACGCTCTGGCCATGGTTCGACGAGATTTTGTTGATATGTAATAATATGAGTGACCAAAGTAGAGAAAAAATGGACAAAATACACTCGCAGATTCCAAGTATTTTTAGGTCACTATAAGAGTTTTGTGACTCAAACGATGAGTAGAGCGTGTTGCATTGAACCTTCCTCTTTCGAATGAGACCTCGCCCAGCCCAAAATTCGCTCATATAATGACAAACAACGTATCCTACTAAACCCATGTTTCAGGTTAGATTGTCGGTATTACAGCGCGGTACATCGCTCGTGTCACGTGGCGTATTTACCTCCTTAAGTATTTTTAGGTCACTAAAAGAGTTTTGTGACTCAAACAGTGAGTAGAGTGCTCCGCATTGAACCTTCCTCTTTCGAATGAGGCCTCGCCCAGCCCAAAATCTGCTCATATAAGGACGAAACACGAAAAATCCCAAATCCATGTTTCAGGTTAGATTGTCGGTATTACAGGGCGGTGCATCGCTCGTGTCACGTGACGTGTCTACCCCCTTAAGTGAACGCGGCGGCCGATTTTCAGAGTCAACGCCTCTTTTCCCCCACCGCACGTCTTGGCCCCCGCGGCGGCCCAGGAGCTACGCGCGGTTCATATGGTACGGGCCTGAAGCGCTCGAAGCTCCTAGGCCGCCGCGGGGGCCAAGACGTGCGGTGGGGGAAAAGAGGCGTTGACTCTGAAAATCGGCCGCCGCGTTCACTTAAATCCCAGGCCTGTGCTAGAGTATCGCTTGCATCCCACGGTTTTCCCTCAGGTGCCTACCCGAGGTCCCTCGGGCTGGATGGGCTTTTACTACCGTTTTTTTTGTTCAAAACCGCAAAATCTCGAACTTTGAGGCCATTTTTCGAGGTGGTCCCACCTGATTTCGAAGTTAAAAATGGTATCAATCGATTGGTCTTGGCGAGATCTTTCCAACGGTATATAGCAGGCCCGTCTAAGGGTTTGCTGGTGCGAGCAGCCGCGAGTTGCTCTTCGCTCTCGGAGCCACGGAGCCAGGCCCAAGAGCGAAATGCCTTCTTGGAGGGGGAATCTGTGAACGCTACCTATCCCCACTCTTTTACGGCTGCCGTTCTTGCCGTCGCTCTTGCCTTCGTTCGCAACAGCTCGCAACCACTCGCGGCCGTTCTTCGAGGGCAAGAGCAAAAGTTGGACGGGCCTGGTGTATAACATACGCTGTGGGCTCATGGGTCACTAATCCCCTCTGCGGCTTAACATTGTCCTTTCGGTACATATTTTTAAATAGACAAACTTTTAGAAAACAATAGATTTCCTTCGAGCTCTACATAGTGGCTATCCCCCCTTAAGTACTATAAATCTTGAACTCCTATTTTACAACCTAGTACAGTAATCCCTCGTTATGAGCCCGACGATCGGGACTGGCGGCGGGCTCATAGTGACTTGGGGACATGATTCTCTCTTTCGTATCCGATGGCAACTTCGTGTCTGACTCTTTCGTTTCCTCTTTCTCGTTGTCCGGTTCTTTCACTCTCGTCCGTAGGCTTCCCAGAAATGGCGGGGATAGTCGTCGGGCTGTCAACAGGGACAAAAAAAAGTTGTTAATTTTTAAAAATTGTTTCAAGTAAAAATTACGAATACTGATAACAATTTCAGAAATACTCACAAATTTTGTAGCACCTTCTTTTAAGTTCCTATGTGACACCTTCATAATACGAATGTCCCCACTCTTTGCCTAAGCATAAGCTTCAAGCTTCTGTCATCAAGGTAAAACTTGAAATTATTTACTAGAAAAATTATATAAGAAAATTAAATTCATTGAACCTTGCTTCTTTACTGGCACACTAATGTATTCAAACTTAATATTCTTGATAAAGCTGTTTGGTGACATTCCCTGCTTTTTCCCTTAACCTTGATACCTTCTTTAATCTATGAAAGGCCCCATTGTACTATCAAATTTAATGTAAAAATAGTGCACATATCCAGTTTATAAAACACCTTGTACATTTAAAGGGATTGTGTATCACGATAAACGCAACAAGTAGACAGCATACAAGTGGATAATGTGAAAGAGATTCGAGCATCCTAAGAGAGTTTGAAAGAGCATTCTAAGGTGCATGTTCCTAACTAATTTTAAACGTGAAAGCAACACTCGAATAACATGAATTCGAACAAACCGTATCGAACTAGGAAACGAACTGCGACATGCATAATTAACTTAACCGTTTCAGCACATTTCTTCGCGATTACGTGAATCGCGTCTGTTCCAACCACTAGTCTCTAACGCACTGCCATTTTCGATCGGCGCTTCACGCTTCCGCGTGCGTAACTTAACGGTTTCATGGATTAATGGCGGTTTTTGCTCACACGATAATCCTCCGCGGTTGATTAACTCTTTTGAGACGAACATTTTCTGCACAGTTTCTGTTTTATGGATAATTAATCTGTTAACGCGCTGAGGTTTGTAAACGATTGCAAATGGAAGAATTCGTCTGACAGACAGAAGCTGAAACACTTGGAAATGGTGGACGTAAAAATTGAAAAAATAAAGTAAATATTGTGAAAGTTTTGGGTATTCTTGTGACTAAGTTTTACACACACCCCTCGTTTGATTTAGGGTGGCGCAGGCAGGGTAACTGCCCTGCAAAGCAGAGCGGCAAAATTGGTAGAAATAGAAAATGAAAATCAATAAAAATAAAACTTTTTGAAAAAGCGATACAAAAGTAAGTAGATATGAGAGAGTGGGGTAATGGCGAACACCTAAGCCAAAAACCAATTATACGAAAACTATGTGAGAAATGAACTTGTTTTTTATTTACAAACATACTTAAACTATTCATCCATAAAGTACTGAGACGAATTTTTGAAAAATCATAATGAAAATCAACTTTATAGTAAAAAAGAAATATCACAGAAGTCGCGCAGAAAGCGTTATTTCAATGGTCAACCCATAAAAAACGTTGCTACAACTCATACTTAATGTATTTTTCAAACTCCTCTTCTTGTGCATTAGAAAAAAGGCAATTTTTTAACTTTTTTATGAGCCTATAATGAAAATTCAAAACTCCCTTTTGTACATTTAAATAAGTTTTATACATGCTGAAAATTTCATCAAAATTGGTTAACGTTGCTCTAAGCTACAACGCGCTTAAAGATATGTTCGTCATTAACCCACGACATAAAAAAATAAAAGGGAAGTTATTTCAGGGCTTAGAATCATAATTCAAGCCACGCCTTGGTCACAAAATGTTGGTAAAAAAGTGCTTTATTTCAACTTAAAAAAATCCCAATTGTACCTATCATTAATTCAACAGTAATTACATGCAATTGAAAATACACAAAATATTACTTGAAACATGATGAAAATAATAAATTGTGCTTATCTTGACTAGCATGAGCGTTCTGTATTTATTACTTTCTGCCCAGCGTTGGATACGACCTAAACTATTAGCTAGTGGAGAGGGAACATCAGTTTTTATTTATTAATACCCCGTAACCATCGCGTTCGCGACTACCCCGCGTTCGTGATTACCCCACTCTCCCCTAATACATATTTGAATTTAATATGGAACTTAAAAATTGTTTTTAAATCACTCATATAATTACTATTGTACTAGGGAAGGGTGCGTACCTATATTAACGATCTTGAATTTTTCGCATTTTCATTTATTTATTTTGTTTCATCAATATCAATATATCCTTTTTTTAGATTAAACCAGGCCTGGGATTTAAGTGAACGCAGCGGCCGATTTTCAGAGGCAACGCCTCCTTTCTCCCGCCTCGCGTCTTGGCCTCCGTGGCGGCCCAGCAGCTAGGAGTGCCTCAGGCCCGTACCATATGAAGCGCGCGTGGCGCGTTAACAAAACAAAAACGCACCGACAATCGTGCTCTCTGGGACGATATGGAGCCTATTGATACAATGTCACGCTAATACGCCACGCGCGGTTCACGTGTTACGGGCCTGAGGCGCTCCTAGCTGCTGGGCCGCCACGGAGGCCAAGACGCGAGGCGGGAGAAAGGAGGCGTTGCCTCTGAAAATCGGCCGCCGCGTTCACTTAAATCCCAGGCCTGGATTAAACAAATAAGCACCTTCCTCCTACCCATATATTTTATTTTATTATTTTTTTTATAAATATTATATTTTTATGAAACAAGGTTTTTGTTATGTAACAAAATTTGTTATTCAACAAATACGTACAAAATAATGCACTCACTGTCAAAAATTATATTTCAAAACAGTTATTTACAATTGAATATATAGGGCGGCAAAAATCACATTTGTCCAGAGCGGCCGAAGAGCTAGATCGCGTCCTGTAGCCTTGATAGCGAGTCGTGGCGTAATATGTAGATACACTCTGTGTCCCTTGATATTTCTGAAAAAAACATTTAAGTTGATTTCTGAAAATGATGAAAATTGGGGAATGGAATTTTGTTTAAGAAAGAAGAAACTGGTGTATCAGTTCCTACGAATTTTATCAAGTAGGATAATAACAATGCAGATTAATCAACAAAAAAAAAAACAGAATCAAAGCCATATATAAGTTAGAGAAAGTTTATCACTGTCAACACATGGTTTTCGAAATTGTTTTAAAGCATGCAACATGTATCAACAAATAAAACAAATAATTAACAAAAATATCAAATTTTCGTAATTTAAAATTAAGTATTTAGATGTTCATTTAATCAGAAAGGAACTGTACGTTATACCCAACTGTTCCCCCGATGTGCTCCTTTTCCATTAGTTATCGTTAAATTATACTTTGATCTTCGAAAAAGAACATCACTCATTACTCATTATTAACAGTCAATTGCCCCGGTGGCAAATGAATTTTTGAGATTATTACTGATGATGTTGAAGGTACAATTTTTACCGCCAGATTATAACGGAATGCGGTTTTGCAAGCGTACTTGAAACTTTCCAAAGACTATCTTTCTTTTGCGCACTTCCTTTCGAGTTCAGTGGCAACCTTGAAAGGGGAGTATGCATATTGAGAAATCTGATTTGCTGATGTGAATTGGAATAGACAACTGTGGCATAAACTTCTATTTCGAACTACCTTAAATTAATAACAGGGGACAGTGAAATGACTAAATTTGAATTTTGGGAATAATTCATTTTTGGGGAATGAAATAAACTTTGAGGGAGTTTTCATATATAGTTAATGCACAACGTGTATAGAGACATATATACCGAGAATCTTTCGAGAAAATTCCCCTTTTGTGATTCCCCTCGGTTAGCATCGTCGATAAGAAATACATTGAATCTTTAAAATAGCTCGAAACAAAAAATCAAGCGTTTCATTTGGTTTTTCGAAAGCACGATCTATACTTGAGGTCATGTTAGAAGGAACCCAGTTCGCGCATGTACAATGAGCTAATTGGCTCCGAGGGAGCGTTTGTTTTGGTATAGCCAATAGTAGATTGTTTCGGCACCAATGAGCACCAACATGCGCAAGAACCGATCTAAACTCGTCGGTCTGCAAGTTCCTTCTAACATGACTTCGAGTATAGACTAAAATATTTCTACTTTTCCCTCTAACTACGTATGAAAAAAAATCGTACTCCTTTTATTCATAGTATACATTTGAAGTACTATTACGCTGACCAAATTTTTTTCTCGTATATTTTAAAGAAACTCACACTTGATATGTGGAATAAAATTTTTTGACATGTTAAACTGAATTTTCATATATTGAATATATTTTCGCTTTTCCCAATCGTACATAAAGTTAAAGAAAACAACACTCATTTATTGCAACGGAAATGACATACAATACTTATAGACACATCTTATTTAAATTTTGAACCGTCCTCTATTTCCAGAGAAAATTGGTTGTGAATATTCTTTCGTTTTCGGGGAGACTTAGTATTTACCAACGAATCGGAATTTAATCGATTTGGACTCGACGGGAGACTGTTGCGAGACGCCGTGTGGGGGAAGAGTTTAACAAAAAGTTCACGAAAGCTAAAGTGTTTGGGGTTCCATGAATATGAATGGCACAGGTCCAATTCATCAAATAAAAGGCATTACAGATCAATTTGTGTATTAGAGTATCTGAAATACATAGGTACGTGCTGCTGCCGTTTGCAAGGGCCGCGTTAACAATTTTTGGACCCGATTAAAAAATTTTAGGCCCGGGTTTCTTTGGTTGAAAAACGAGAATGAGAGTGTATTTTTTTGTAATAAAACATAAAATAAAATACGTACATCTTCAAAAATTGAAATGTATTCTAAATAAAATTAAATAACAGTTAATCATAACGAAAAATAACGATTTACAAATAAGTAATATTAAAAGACAACCATCGAACAGATATTTTAAAATAAACTTTTAGTGTGATTTCTAATTAATTTAAAAGGGAAGTAGTAAATAAAATTTAATTCAATTATTTTTTCACATAATTTGGGCTCCCTGGAAAGTACCCACACTCTCCTCTTGGCTCCGCCTTGATTACATACTGGAAGATTGGATCTACCAGGCGGATAATAATCCGAAACATACCGTCCCTATAGTTATAATTTTTAATTAACGAAAATATTAATGTAATGAAATGGTCGGCACAATCTCCAGATTTGAATCCAATTGAGATACTGTATCTACGTAGTTGTTGAAGATGGTCGGAGGGCGATTCCACTTGATAGACATAGAAGATTAATAAAATCTGTAAAGGTTTCCCTAGGAAATATTAACGATATTGTAAGATAAATTTTAAATAAGTACAGAAAATAAACAAAACTTCAATGTGTCCTTAAGTATATGCCCAGCTGAAAAATGACAGCACGGAATAAAATATTTCTATTCTACGATTCTATTCTATGATTCTAACTAAAACCCAAAATTTAGTAGGATAGGTAGGTATGTCTAAGGCTTCTTCGAAGATATATCTGTAATGGAGGGGCAAACGAGTATAAGTCAAATTTTACCTCAAGCTTAAACAATTTCATTTTCATCCCTTTTGTGAATCGAAGTTAAAAATAAAAGCTTCTTTTAATATATAAGTTATCAACTTTCACGTCCGAAACACCTGATCTTAAATATTCTAACAATGAGTGTCATCCTGCAAAACTAATATAATTTTTTATGCCATAGCTAATTTTCTTCAACAACTCAAAACGTTTGTAAATTTAAATCAAATGTGTCCGTAAGCGCATGACCGCCACCGATTTGCACTGAAAAGGTCGATAAGATTAAACAACTAAATATCCACTTCGACTAGGGCTGGGACTATTCGAATAATTTAATATTCAAATATTTTAAGTATTCGAATGCTACGAATAAACTTCGAATATTTGAGTATTCGAATGCTATTATTCGAATATTTAAGGGGGTAGACACGGGTAATGCAGCGCGCTGTATACCGACACAATCTGGCCCAAAACATGGGTTTAGTAGGATACGTTGTTTGTCATTATATGAGCGAATTTTGGGCTGGGCGAGGTCTTATTCGAAAGAGGAAGGTTCAGTACAACACGCTCTGGCCATGGTTCGACGAGATTTTGTTGATATGTAATAATATGAGTGACCAAAGTAGAGAAAAAATGGACAAAATACACTCGCAGATTCCAAGTATTTTTAGGTCACTATAAGAGTTTTGTGACTCAAACGATGAGTAGAGCGTGTTGCATTGAACCTTCCTCTTTCGAATGAGACCTCGCCCAGCCCAAAATTCGCTCATATAATGACAAACAACGTATCCTACTAAACCCATGTTTCAGGTTAGATTGTCGGTATTACAGCGCGGTACATCGCTCGTGTCACGTGGCGTATTTACCTCCTTAAGTATTTTTAGGTCACTAAAAGAGTTTTGTGACTCAAACAGTGAGTAGAGCGCTCCGCATTGAACCTTCCTCTTTCGAATGAGGCCTCGCCCAGCCCAAAATCTGCTCATATAAGGACGAAACACGAAAAATCCCAAATCCATGTTTCAGGTTAGATTGTCGGTATTACAGGGCGGTGCATCGCTCGTGTCACGTGACGTGTCTACCCCCTTAAGGGGGTAGACACGGGTAATGCAGCGCGCTGTATACCGACACAATCTGGCCCAAAACATGGGTTTAGTAGGATACGTTGTTTGTCATTATATGAGCGAATTTTGGGCTGGGCGAGGTCTTATTCGAAAGAGGAAGGTTCAGTACAACACGCTCTGGCCATGGTTCGACGAGATTTTGTTGATATGTAATAATATGAGTGACCAAAGTAGAGAAAAAATGGACAAAATACACTCGCAGATTCCAAGTATTTTTAGGTCACTATAAGAGTTTTGTGACTCAAACGATGAGTAGAGCGTGTTGCATTGAACCTTCCTCTTTCGAATGAGACCTCGCCCAGCCCAAAATTCGCTCATATAATGACAAACAACGTATCCTACTAAACCCATGTTTCAGGTTAGATTGTCGGTATTACAGCGCGGTACATCGCTCGTGTCACGTGGCGTATTTACCTCCTTAAGTATTTTTAGGTCACTAAAAGAGTTTTGTGACTCAAACAGTGAGTAGAGCGCTCCGCATTGAACCTTCCTCTTTCGAATGAGGCCTCGCCCAGCCCAAAATCTGCTCATATAAGGACGAAACACGAAAAATCCCAAATCCATGTTTCAGGTTAGATTGTCGGTATTACAGGGCGGTGCATCGCTCGTGTCAGGTGACGTGTCTACCCCCTTAAGGGGGTAGACACGGGTAATGCAGCGCGCTGTATACCGACACAATCTGGCCCAAAACATGGGTTTAGTAGGATACGTTGTTTGTCATTATATGAGCGAATTTTGGGCTGGGCGAGGTCTTATTCGAAAGAGGAAGGTTCAGTACAACACGCTCTGGCCATGGTTCGACGAGATTTTGTTGATATGTAATAATATGAGTGACCAAAGTAGAGAAAAAATGGACAAAATACACTCGCAGATTCCAAGTATTTTTAGGTCACTATAAGAGTTTTGTGACTCAAACGATGAGTAGAGCGTGTTGCATTGAACCTTCCTCTTTCGAATGAGACCTCGCCCAGCCCAAAATTCGCTCATATAATGACAAACAACGTATCCTACTAAACCCATGTTTCAGGTTAGATTGTCGGTATTACAGCGCGGTACATCGCTCGTGTCACGTGGCGTATTTACCTCCTTAAGTATTTTTAGGTCACTAAAAGAGTTTTGTGACTCAAACAGTGAGTAGAGCGCTCCGCATTGAACCTTCCTCTTTCGAATGAGGCCTCGCCCAGCCCAAAATCTGCTCATATAAGGACGAAACACGAAAAATCCCAAATCCATGTTTCAGGTTAGATTGTCGGTATTACAGGGCGGTGCATCGCTCGTGTCACGTGACGTGTCTACCCCCTTAAGGGGGTAGACACGGGTAATGCAGCGCGCTGTATACCGACACAATCTGGCCCAAAACATGGGTTTAGTAGGATACGTTGTTTGTCATTATATGAGCGAATTTTGGGCTGGGCGAGGTCTTATTCGAAAGAGGAAGGTTCAGTACAACACGCTCTGGCCATGGTTCGACGAGATTTTGTTGATATGTAATAATATGAGTGACCAAAGTAGAGAAAAAATGGACAAAATACACTCGCAGATTCCAAGTATTTTTAGGTCACTATAAGAGTTTTGTGACTCAAACGATGAGTAGAGCGTGTTGCATTGAACCTTCCTCTTTCGAATGAGACCTCGCCCAGCCCAAAATTCGCTCATATAATGACAAACAACGTATCCTACTAAACCCATGTTTCAGGTTAGATTGTCGGTATTACAGCGCGGTACATCGCTCGTGTCACGTGGCGTATTTACCTCCTTAAGTATTTTTAGGTCACTAAAAGAGTTTTGTGACTCAAACAGTGAGTAGAGCGCTCCGCATTGAACCTTCCTCTTTCGAATGAGGCCTCGCCCAGCCCAAAATCTGCTCATATAAGGACGAAACACGAAAAATCCCAAATCCATGTTTCAGGTTAGATTGTCGGTATTACAGGGCGGTGCATCGCTCGTGTCACGTGACGTGTCTACCCCCTTAAGTATTTGAATACTATTCGAATACTGATGTATTAAATTATGAATCACGCGTTTATTTTTAGTCATATGGGGGAATGCCGGTATCAAAATTATAGGTTCCTTCTTAGTACATTTAAATAAAAGCTTGTTTTCAAAAAAAAATTTAGTCTAATGTACTTCATGCTTTTTAGTGAAAATATTGTATTGTCATCGGAACTATGTATGTATGCAAAGTTTCAAGTCGATCGGATATGTTGAAGTGGGTCAAAATTATTAACTTACAAAATTTTACCCTGACAGACTAACGAGTTCACAACTAAAACTAAATAAAAGCTTGTATAAAAATGAACCTAAAGAAGTTAATTTATAATTCACACGACACTATTTGAATACTTAAATTTTCGAATAGTATTTGGATACTTGGATATTCGAATTATATTCGCCAAATAACTGAGCAACTGCAGTATTCGAATATTCGAATACCGAAAAATTCGACAAATAGTCCCAGCCCTAACTTCGACAGCATTTATTTGAAACACTGTTTTAAATATTTCCAATTTCAAATTTCGCTCACCGTCAGCACTGCTCGCAGAACGATCTATCGCGCGATCAAAAAGAAATCCAACGCAACAGGTGTTTCGCGTGTGTGAAATACCGAAGATTCGCTGTGCCGGAAGCTCGTCGTGCATCGGCTGCATCTGCACGCTTGGGTGCCTCCGAATTGCACGCGAATCCAATGCAACTGTTGGCTCGTTTGTGAAAGATCGTTTTATCTCAGGAAATCGTGGCAACTTAAGCGCTGGTGGAATCGTTATGCGCAAAAAATAAACGGAATTGGCTGCGGCAGTTCGCTTCGCTTGTTATTGTGGAATAATTCTGGTACGCTCGAGGCGAATCTGCTGCGTGGAGAAACTATTATGAGAAGATGAATTGAATCGAGGTGGAAGATGGTGGTGATATTACGAGATTTTTTTATTTTTTTTTGTGTCGCAGAAATTATTTACATAACGCTGGATATCACTGTGATTCTACCTTCGTTGATTTATGTATGACAAAATTATTGAAATAATGGATGAATTTTATGGTAGTATTTTGAGTTATGTAACTCACTTTGTAAAATGGTACATGATTTTATTTTTGATTGCAATATTTTGTGGTAGTTTTATGCTAGAGAGATAATATAGAAAAATGATTAGCAGAGAGTCTATTCTATGAACAATTCTTAATTAAAACTGTTCTTGTTTTGGGGATAGAGTAACACATAAATTAAAATTTTAATAAGTGAAGTGAGACGTCATTTTATGAACTTTTGAAAGAATGGTATATAATAAAGGTACAATAATAATATTGCACGAGAATAATACTTTTGCAATTCTGTATCTTGTTTTGGAATCAATTGCTTTGGTTATAATAGAAGGCAAAACTGTGTGGGCCATTTTATGACACTTTGCACTCACAATATGACGTAATCCATGTGAAACTAGGAAGGGTTTAAGTCATCATTTTCCTCGATTCGTATTTGTTTAAAAAATACCAGCCGTCAAAAATTGCAGTTTGTCTATAAGTGAATTTATATTTCCAAAACTATCAATCGCTGAAATTCGTTCCTTTCACGAGCCTTCGTTTTTGAGATCCTCGATTTTTAAGAATTCTCACGAGTACGTTTTTTTTAATTCAGAGAGTGCATTCCAAGAAAGAAGGCTTTGTTTCTAAGCTGCCATCGTGTCAAACCATGAGCGAGTTTTTATACCGTTTGCATAATTTGCTGACTCGAAAAAGTCGAAGAAAGTGACCAAAGGGAGTTTATGATCTATTGTGTATCATCACGAAATAGAAGATTGGATTTCTTTACATTGACTTTCTTACCAGATTATGTAGACTAGAGTAAAGTTTACTGACTGAGATATGAATTTAAGGGTTGAAAATGGAGAAATGTTTGGTGTCTTTAGTATTTTTAAATACATGGAATTTTATCATGCAATAATTTATAGTTTATCATGTATTTTATAAACGTTACAAGTGTTTCCAAAAGAAATTTCGAGGAAGGTTGGAAATCTACATTTCTCATACAGCACACTTCGTTGCAGCTGTATTGCAGGAACGTTGCTACAATATTGCGCTGTTGCATGTTGCATTGCAATATTATAGGAACGTTCCTGCAATATTGGCGTGCATTATGGCAGTGGCAATGATCCTACAATATTGCAGCAATATTGCAAGAACGTTGCCGTGCAATGTTCCATTGGCAACGATCCTACAATATTTCGGCAATATTGCGCGCAAATCGATGTGCAATGTTTCAGTGGCAACGACCCAGCAAAATTGCCTACATATTGCCGTGCAATACTGTAGTGGAAATATTGTAAAAACAGTACAGCAATATTCTGATGAAACTATGACTTTGACGAAATTTGAAATATGACGTCGAGTAGATTCTACAGCATGTTTCATTTAACTGGATATGCTAGAATTTCTTGTTGGCCGTTAAAGATATGAAAAAAGTGTTATTGTGAGAGTTGTTTGCACATGAATTTAAATTATAGAAGAGATTTGAGAATGAATTTAATTTGTTTAGATAGAGTAGATACTATATATTTTAATGTGTTAAATTATTATTATTATTATTATTAAATGTCTTTATTGCACAAACACGTATATACAATCAAGCAAGAGAAAAGAGAGATGAAAAGACAAGTGCATAGGTTTAGTCTAAAGACTACTTTCCAACCTAACCTAAAATGACACCGGGTTAAAGTTAGAGTCCGCACCTACAGTGTTAAAAATCCCTAATAGGTTTGTCAAATGAGCCTTCGTTTTTGAATAATTTGAGTTTAAAGTTTTGCACGGTAGGAGTATAAGTTCGAATACGTAAGCAATCTTATCAATCAGCGGTTGTAGCTGCGGCGGTAAAGTGTTCGTCTATGAGAAAAAGACACATGAGCGTTATACTACTACGATTCTGCACACATTCATGTCGTCACGTCCCTCACTGCCTTCGAACGTTACGGTGGGGGACCATTGCTGTAAAATTTCCGAAACGTTGCGGGAATATACTCCTGCAATATTGCTAAGGCGGACATAGGAGGGAACCTCTGCAACTTCCCTGCAATTATATACGGTGCAACATTGCAATCTCGCACCGCAATATTTCCGAAGAGTTGCAGGATCATTGCCACAATTTTGCCGTTTCGTTGCAGAATCATTGCCGGAACGTTGCAGGACTATATGTTTGCAATGTTGCCGCAACATTGCAAAAATACACACCTGCAGTATTGCGAAGGCGGACATAGGACTTAACCTGCAACATCTTTGCAATGTTATGGTGCAACATTTTAATCTTGCACCGCAATATTGCAGATACGTTGCTGCAATGTTATGGTGCTGTGTGGGTTGTATCCTCACACACACTTGTGGAATATTAATTACTGTAGATAACCAACTACCTATAAACTTTTAATTAACAAAATATATAGCTTCTTCTTGAAAAACCAACGATTTTTTAGAAAAACGCCACTTCTCAGAAATTCAAATTCTCCACTAAAACTGTTTATATACCTATAAGGAGATTTCGATTTCAAAAACCAATTTTGATTACATCAAAATCTATGCAGCAGTGTTATACTAAACAAATGAGATATTCTCATCTTATTGTTACTTGAAAATTCACACATAGTAGTGCACAACATTTATAATATAATAATGTATTCTTCGAATTAGTGGCGCACTCATGATTTAATCTTGGGGGGAGCCGAGTTGGACGGATAAAAATATTTCTAATACAAATTCAATAAAATTCATTAGGTGATTATAAAATTTATTTAAAGTATAATATCCAGTTTTCCTTTCTATTTACAAAGCTCTCGAATTAGTTCAGCCGTGGTTACATTAACTTTGGTATTCGAATATTCGAATACTTCAGTTGCTCAGTTATTTGGCGAATATAATTCAAATATCCAAGTATCCAAATACTATTTGAATACTTTCGAATACGTAATACTCGAATACTTAAAAATATTCGAATATTAAATTATTCGAATAGTCCCAGCCCTATTCGAAAATAGCGGAAGTGATTTATCTTTCCCCATTTTATTATCCACCATAGAAACAATCGTTAAATCAGTTCAGTGATCATTCAATGACGGATTTAACGGACGACCGAAGAGCATTTGCCCCTCAAGGCCCCCATCTTCAAAAAAAAAAAAGATTATCATACCACACGCGCGTAGATTTATTTCTAATTCTGTAACGCATACAGAGTGTTCAAGAACATTTGTAACCTAGGCCTTTTCCCTTCAATTCGCCACTGGTATTATTCATTATTTAAATCGGCAACAGCAGAATTCCAAGCATTCTTGGCAAAGTTTCCTGCGAAGGTCGTTAGCTGGTGTTGCTAATTCGCAAGATGGCCGTGAGTCAAACCAGCGTGAAAAGTCAATACGCCACTGGCATAACAATTTTCCACGGTTTTCGAGCAATCGTCCATGTCGCGACGCTGTCACGGCAGCCTGCACTTTTACGTCGATTAGAGGGGAAACCGCGTTTCCTTACGGAAGTGAAGTCGCGGAAAGTGCATTTGCCGCGGCACAATCGACTACCATTCGAGGTTATGCGGCTTTTTAGCAAGGCAATTCGCCGAGCAACGACTCTCCGCGTTTCGCTTTAGTTCCTACAAAATAAATGCCATTAATTACTTAATCGCTACTAATTAATGCTAGTGCTGTTTAATTACAATGAAGTCATTATTAATTAATTGAGTAACAGCACGTATAGTATTCGTTTGTACAAATGAGCGAATTATAGTTCTGCTTTATGTTAATTAATTTGTCGTGTGTTCAGGGGCATTTCAATTAATCGAAGTAGAACTGGATTATTCGAAATAGGAAGATTCGTCTGTTTTGATAAAATCAGGCGTTTTTGGTTTGAATAGAGGAAAACGAATTTTATCATTTTATGTTGATTTTGAAAAAAATAACCAAATTTTACGAGCGTACTTTAGTCACCACAATGATCTTACGAAACTTTGTTCTAAATAAAAAGGAGCTCTAAAGGAAGCGTTCCCCTTTAAGGGGGTAGACACGGGTAATGCAGCGCGCTGTATACCGACACAATCTGGCCCAAAACATGGATTTAGTAGGATACGTTTAACGTCATTATATGAGCGAATTTTGGGCTGGGCGAGGTCTTATTCGAAAGAGGAAGGTTCAGTACAACACGCTCTGGCCATGGTTCGACGACATTTTGTTGATATGTAATAATATGAGTGACCAAAGTAGAGAAAAAATGGACAAAATACACTCGCAGATTCCAAGTATTTTTAGGTCACTATAAGAGTTTTGTGACTCAAACGATGAGTAGCGCGTGTTGCATTGAACCTTCCTCTTTCGAATGAGACCTCGCCCAGCCCAAAATTCGCTCATATAATGACAAACAACGTATCCTACTAAACCCATGTTTCAGGTTAGATTGTCGGTATTACAGCGCGGTACATCGCTCGTGTCACGTGGCGTATTTACCTCCTTAAGTATTTTTAGGTCACTAAAAGAGTTTTGTGACTCAAACAGTGAGTAGAGCGCTCCGCATTGAACCTTCCTCTTTCGAATGAGGCCTCGCCCAGCCCAAAATCTGCTCATATAAGGACGAAACACGAAAAATCCCAAATCCATGTTTTAGGTTAGATTGTCGGTATTACAGGGCGGTGCATCGCTCGTGTCACGTGACGTGTCTACCCCCTTAAACGTATCCTACGAAACCCATGTTTTGGGCCAGATTGTGACGGTATACAGCGCGCTGCATTACCCGTGTCTACCCCCTTAATTACAGAATACGTTTCTGGATTTGGGCTACCTATTTAAGAATCACTTTTTATTCTATCGCCTTTTTATTCTAATAGTCCCCACGATATTTTAGCCGTTCAGGATAATGTGATAAAAAAAGTTATTAACAATAATTTATCTATTTTGGATGGGCAGCATAGAGTGACAACAAACATTTCAGAAATATTTTTTTTCATTACAAAACCATGATCTCCTTGTATTTTTTAAATAGAACTACGTGATTTCCTTTGCACAATATTGTGGGGGACATGAAGATGAACGCATCATACTGAGTATAATAATGTAACACTATTATTCATTACAATATTACATTTTCAATTGTGCAAGTAGTTCTAAATCCGAGTTTCAGTAAAAGTCATGTATGCCGAACACACTTTCACCGCAGCTACTATCACTATTGTAAATTTAATATTGCTATGAATAAAAGTGTTACATTATGATACTCTGGGTGACTTTGGTTTTTCAATGAAAGGAAAACATTTAGTATTTCCGAAATATTCGTTGTCATTCTGTTGCCCACTCAGATCAGATAAATTTTGATACTAACTTTTTTATCATATTATCCTAAACAGATAAAAAGTCGTGCGTAAAATAACGCAAATATGAAACGCAGAAGTGAAATGTACCTATGTCCCAATTTGTTAATTTAACCACTCCATGCAAAAATCATCGAAATTCATAACGACACCAAAAACAGTTTCAATGGGGGTATTACATTCAATGGGGTTATTATATTCAAGGTCAGGCCATTTTTATAGTAGGATGGGTTTCTGACACGAGAGTCACCATTATTTCTTCAAATGAAACCTACTTGTAATTTTTAATAATTACTTAATTATGTACAATTGAATATGAAATGACTTCCCAGAAAATCATGAAAATTATCATTCTTCGAGAAAAACGATCATTTCTGTGGAGTTGCTATTATTCTTATTTTTCTAATTGGATCAATAGATAGCAACATCCGGGCCCCGGTGTTCTTTTCTTTATCCGATGCAAAATACCATCCAGTGTGTTTATTCTTATTGTCTTCTGCTTGAGCTAAAAAATGATCGCCACGTGTTTGTCGTGGTACGACTGAACTTTGTAAATCTTATATAAATATATTAAAATAGTTTTATGTTAAGTAAGAAATCAGTGTATAATTACTCATATTCCACACAATTTCTCCGACAATTTCATCGATAATTCTAATAATAATGAAACTGGTAACCAGATTTGTTAAAAGTTTACCATTCCTTTAATACTCTGCCAAATATGGAAGAGTACATTCCGTTTCTCGTAGCCTAAATGACTAAAACGTGAGAGAAATTTCGAGATCGTGAGCAGGAACAATGGAAAGGAAGAGTCATATCTGAACGGGGAAATATGGTCGAGTGGCTCGTTTAAAACGTACAAAAATGTGCAGAACGGAGGTATTACACACTCATGCGGAGCCATTACGTAGAAACTCTTTCTGTAACAGCCACTTTCGCATTGCCTGCATCCACAACTGCATCCTCGAACGGGTCTTCCGTCGTGTGCTTGCAACTTCTATACTCCGAGGTTCTGTTATAACGAAAGTCCGTTTGATTGTGTATTTGTTGATTGTATGTTCATAGGAATTATTTCGATGCGTGAAGTGAGGTGTACTTTGAAACAAGTTTTGTTTCCGGTGGATAAAGTATTGTTAAATATGGTGGTTTCCATGAGGCACGATACACTTTTTGTTGTTAGTGTAAAGGCTGATCGAGACACGTCCAGTAATTTTGTCGAGTAACGAATAATTTTGTAATTTAAAATTTAGTCGTGTAGTTTAGTAAAAAAAAATAGTACATTACTAAATTACTCGCCACTCGGCTGAATTACTGGACGTGTCTGAAGTAGCATTAATAGAGAGCAGTTTTTGTTTCGATGAATTTTAGAGGAAGCTCGACCATAATACCACTCCTATTATGCTAAACTAGATTTCCTGAATGCTCTGCTATTCGAACGATCCACTATTCAAATTCTCTACCAGCCGAAGGTTTTACTATTACAATTCCCTATCGCTTGAAGGCCCTACTATTCGAACGCTCCAGTATTCGAGTTCTCTGCCACCAAACGGCCCCACTACCCATACAGCACCATAACATTGCAGCAACATCTCTGCAATATTGCGGTGCAAGATTGCAATGTTGCACCGTATATCATTGCAGGTTCACTCATATGTCTGCCTTAGCAATATTTATTGCAGGAGTATATTCCCCCGCAACTTTTCAGAAATTTCACAGCAATGGTCCCAACCGCAACAATTCGGGCAGTAAGGAACGCGACGACATGAATGTGTGCAGAATCGTAGTAGTATAACGCCCGTGTGTCTTTTTCTCATATAAAATATTTTTACCCCAGGAGGATTCGAACCGAGGACCCCTGTAGCATTGTAAACGAACACTTTACCGCCACAGCTACAGCCGCTGATTTATAAGATTGCTTACGTATTCCAACGTATACTACACCGTGCAAAACTTTAAACTCAAATTATTCCAAAACGAAGGCTCATTTGACAAACCTATTAGGGATTTTTAACACTGTAGGTGCGGACTCTGACCTTAACTCGGTGTCATTTTAGGTTAGGTTGGAAAGTAATCTTTAGACTAAACCTTTGCATTTGTCTTTTCATCTGTCTTTTCTCTTGCTTGGTTGTATATACGTATCTGTGCAATAACAACGTTTATTAATAATAATAAGAATAATAATTTCACACATTAAAATATATAGTATCTATTCTATCTAAACAAATTAAATTCATTTTCAAATCTCTTCTATAATTTAAATTCATGTACAAACAACTCTCACGATAACACTTTTATCGTATCTTCAACGGCCAACGAGAAATTCTAGCATATCCAGTTAAATGAAACATGCTGTAGAATCTACTCGACGTCATATTTCAAACTTCGTCAAAGTCATAGTTGCTTCAGAATATTGTTGTACTGTTTCCACAATATTTCCACTACAGTATTGCACGGCAATGTGTAAGGCAATTTTACTGGGTCGTTGCCACTGAAATATTGCACATCGATTTGCGCGCAATATTGCAGAAATATTGTAGGATCGTTGCCAGTGGAACATTGCACGTCGATGTGCGCGCGATATTGCCGAAATATTGTAGGATCGTTGCCACTGGATCATTGCACGTCGATGTGCACGCAATATTGCAAAAATATTGCAGGATCGTTGCCAATGGAACATTACACAGTAACGTTCTTGCAATATTGCTGAAATATTTTAGGATCATTGCCACTCCAATAATGCACGGCAATATTGCAGGAACGTTGCTACAATAATGCAGTGTAACCTGCAACAACGCAATATTGCAGCAACGAAGTGTGCTGTATGGGTATTCAAAATCTCTGTCACTCTAAAGCTCTGCTATTCGAATGTCGTGCTAATCGAATGCTCTGCTATTTCAATGCTCTGCTATTCCACTGCTCTACTACTCGAATACTCTACTACCTACTTAAATACATACTTTGCTATTTGAATGTTCTGCTACTCGAATCCTCGGTTACTCCAGCGCTTGCTATTCGAATGTTATGCTACTCGAATGCTTTACTACTCAAATGCTCTGTTTTTCTAATGATCTGCTACTTGAACGCCCTGCTATCCAAACGATCTGCTACTTGAATTCTCTTCTACTCGTATTCTCTACTACTCGAATTCTCTGCTAGTTAGAGAATATTAGTTTGAATACTTTACTAATCATATGCTTTGCCACACTAACGTTCTACAAATTATACGAATGGCTTACTATTTTAATCTTCTACTGTCTAACCGTTTTGTCAATTGAACAGCGTGTCAATCGATTGCTCGTTACTGTTGCTCAATCGCAAATTCAGATAAGTTCAGTCCTACTTATGTCATAACGTAACGATGAATTGACATTGAACTCGGGAATTTCCACGATCATTATTATCGTAAGTCATTTATCGATAAAGTCAAGGATTAATCCTGTAGAAATAATGACAAGGTGAACGCGTGGACGCAAAAAGTACAACATTACATCGCGTAACACGCAACTGGAGCCTTGACAATCCTATGTAAACGGGACCTAAACCAGCTCGAATTATCAACAACTCGGATTAAACGCGACAGACGCACACACACGCACGTAATGTTCTGAGGAAAACTCGATGTGAATAGAAACAATTCGAAAAATTCAAACCTAAGGAAATATCGATGATAATTCGAACTTCTTTAGAACACAACTCGCATTAATACAGTTCCGTAACACAAGAGCATCTAATAAAGAAAATTTGAAGAAATTAATAATTGAACAATGGCAAAATATTTTAATAGAAACTAGAAAAAAATTGGTTGAATCAATACCAAGAAGATTGCTGGCGATTCTCGACGCTAACGGAATGCATACCTTATTAATAAAATCGTTCGTCTGGATATATTTATTTGACTACAAAATTTACGTTTTTCCGGATTTAGTTTTCGACTTATACTTTTTGCATCTATCTGATATTAATCGTTATATATTTCAAGTAAAATACGATCAATAGCAACTATAAAAAGATAATTTAAACGAGGTACTCTCAAAAATTTCTGAATCTCGTAGTTCGGGTCAGTGACTCTTTGATCAGCGACCCAATGTCAATCTTTTAGGATTGCAGCCGCACTTTTCTCATTCATAGAGCTGTATTTACTGAATAAGTGGAATTATTTATTTCTAAAACGATTCTGAGCACACATTATCAAATTATGAAAGAAAATTTTAAATATATAGACAATACATTTTCAGCGTTTAAAATTCCTGCCATTTCAAAGATTTCTTTACTTCATCAAATGAACTGCTAAATCGATAAAACTTTAAATAAAATACTAAACATTAAAATTCTCTTTGAAATGGTTTCATTTTGGTTTAATATTGAACGAAATTTGCTAATTTCGTTAATGGTTAAACGTCAAAAGAAAGTGGAAAGAATTTCACGACGACCGGATGCTGGTCAGCGGCATCCGATGGAACGTGTTCGAAAGAAATCTTTCGCAGCAGCATAGATCGACCTGTACATGAGTAAACGTGTGGTGTATCTCGATGATCCCTTGAACTAGAAAGTAATCAAACGGTTTAAGAAAGAGAAAGAGAAAAATCGCGATGGCGCGAGGTGAGTTAGCAAAGCACGTTCATTCAGCGTGCAATTATTCGCGGAGGAAATGTCAAAGACGGAAGACGCCTTCTAATAAACCAGCCTGGCATCTTTCACTGTATTTTTCTCTCCCGTCTAGAGATTTTTCTGGGATTTCGCCACAGCAAAACGTTTGTTACTTCGAACCCAATCCAATTAGGCGTTCCATGAACATTCTCCTGTATAAATAGCAATAAATTGTTGTCTTCCACGTTTTCCTCGAGGTTTCCACACCTTTCGCGTTGTTTCCCTTACTTTTTTATACTTTTGCCAAGACAGTAGATTTGCAGTTCATTTTTTGTGGAGGTCAAAAATTTTATTTAAAATTGCTTAATCGATTATTATATTTATCTTATAGGTTTATTATATAGGTTAATTATATTAATAAGTCATCGTAAAAGCGTTAAGGGTTGATTGTATTAATCGATAAAGGGCATAGAATTAAGTTCATGTGAAACATAAATTTTCGGTTTGCTTTTATTTGGGTGCAAAGAAATTGAATCTTTGTTGTTGGGTTTTTGAAATTGGGTGACAAAATTCGATATTTATTGAATACCTAAATTTAACTTCTATGCAAAATATTTGGTTTATTTTTAATATTTATCAATAAAATAACACTTTCGTTATTAATAATAATAAACTATACATTTTTTCAAATTTCCGAATTATATTTTCCATCATAGGTATTTTGAAAAATGGTTGTATTTTTTGCGGAATATTTAGAAACTCACCGTTATTATATAGATACTGTTACTTAACCCTCGGTTGTCGCCCCTATTCTCTCGAACGCAGTTGTCACACTGGGTCGGTTCGACCCAAGCCAATTGAAAATTCAAAATCAGCTGCTGTTTAAAAACTATCTGTTAAATTTTCAGATAAAGTTTAAACATTGTAGAATATATGTTCGTCGTTGAAAATGAACATTTATACAATTATCCTGTTAGGGTCATTCCACGCGAACTCTGACGCTTTTCAGAGTAACATTTCGGATTTTGGTGCAACTTGGATATGTTGTAGTCTTTAGGGATATATAAACATATCTCGATGGATTTTTGAAAATTTAAAAAATTGTGGATCTTACAGCTCTTTGCAATATAGGGTTTACTTTTTTTTAAAAAATTGTAACTGTTGACCTAACAAACCGATAAAAATGACCTTTTGGGTGCTTACAGTGGAGATATAAGAGTACCTAATAAAAATTATTTCACTGAAAAAAAAACAATTTTTGACCACTGATTTTGCAATTCTTGTAAACAAATGCAATCTCATAATTGAAGGCACCTTTTTAAAAATTTGAAAAATAGGAGGATATAACCCTGTTAGCCCTCTTTACGGACACGTTTTAAAAATCACTTGTCTCGACAGTCGCTTTCATATTCGTTAATCAAATATATCACAAAAAATAGAAGATAATAATAATAACAAAATAAAAAAAAGTGAAATCAAAATGAGCTGCAAGTACATAAAGGTGCTTTGTAATAATCACGGATATTTTAAGGGGGTAGACACGGGTAATGCAGCGCGCTGTATACCGACACAATCTGGCCCAAAACATGGGTTTAGTAGGATACGCTTTTCGTCCTTATATGAGCGAATTTTGGGCTGGGCGAGGTCTTATTCGAAAGAGGAAGGTTCAATTCAGCGCGCTCTGGACGCTTATTATTATATAATAAAACGATTACATTTAAATACGAATTATCTCACAACTTATGAAACATTACGTGTATAAACCAGAAATTAAAAACTTGACAATCTTTCTCGTTCCACACTCTAAATCCCCAATTCTCTGCAAAATTTTGTATTTCATTCTTAACATATGACATCCTAATATTTTATTATTACTAAGTGTAGTAAATAATAACTGCCAAAATACCAATTTTTTTAAACAAATTCTAATTGCCTATGTACCATTTTTTGTTTCAGGTAAGTCAATATTATGAGGGAATAGTTGCCATTGTTGATGCATGCAGCAACAGCTCAAAGAATTTCCAACTATTGAACTGGTTTGATCCCCAGGTATTTTCAAAAATCTTTTTCAATTCCGAGAACCGTTGGATCGTTTCTGCATTTTCAAGTTTAATAACAAAGTTTTAGAGGGTAATACAGGGTTTTCGTGGGAGGTAAATAAATATTTGGGTCAGACAAACAAATTTCAACGAACAAAAACGAATAACTGAATATATTGATTGAAATGTAAAATAGGTAAACACTTGCAACATTTAAAAGTCGAATGTAAAATTCCGTTTCAGAGGTACTCTTCGATCACCTATCTCTGTACACTCTTTCATTCCAATATGGCGAACAGGGTCAGTCGAATGACATTAAAAACAGTAGAAAAAAAAATCGAATCTGCACTTGTTTCGTGACTCGAAACTCTCGAAAGCCAAATAAGAAAAAGTATAAAATCAATGAATAATGAATACAGCGTGCCTCGAGAATTTGTAATTTCTATATTTTTGTTTAACTATGGTCAATGGAAATTTATGCAAAAATTTTGTTCACTTCAGTTCTTATTCCACTTACAGAATCACCACTTCAAGTTTCGAGAGTTTCGAGTTTCGAAAGTTCCGAGAGTTTCTAAACCTTGCAAAGTTTCGCATTTTTAGTTTCGACAATTTTAAAATTAGTTTCGAACTCACCCTTAAAAAAAGATTCTCGAAAAATTTCACCCACGTATCAATTTACACTTACAACCACCAATTGCATTCCCGTTGTCAGCACAACATTCACAACTGCCAATAAAACATTTATTACGACACTCTATCAGAGGAATAGAAAATTAAATCCGACTAAATTACACGTTGTCCAGTTTGCTCGAATTAAATTTGAGACGGTTTGCATTCCATTTACATTAGTTACGATATTAAAACTATTCCACTTCGAACCCCCTGCTTGCATTCGTCATGCGTACATGAAAAGCACGTGAAACCGATAATTCTATCGCTTTAACAGGAAAAATTTATTTTCCCGCAGGTCGTGTGAATTTTCATAGACCGAAGAAATTTTAATTAATAGATGCATTTGAAACCAACATTGCGCTTTCACTTCTCTTATGGCAGTGATATGTGTTTTATAACTGCCATGTTTCTTCCTTTCTTCCCACGAACGTCTCCTTTGAACAGGAAAAGCGAGATTTCGTCACTTTGGGGAATTTCAAGAAAAATGCAACTGTAAAATGTTGGTGGATTTATGGAACACAAATGTTCCCTAGAATTGTGTAAATACATCATTTCTGACATTTTCTCACACATTGAATAAATTTATTTAAGGGTGTATGTGTGTATCGTATGCTTCGCTTAAACCGAGTTTCCAATCATTTAAGTTGGTTTCGATGCCACTCTCCATAATTGAGGTCAGGGTAAGTTGGTACAAAGACGAACGCTGCAAAAAATATCTGAAATTCCTCGACAAGACATATGCTTTACTTTCGAAGTTTCAATGCAATCATACACAGGATTGGGTTAAGACCTTTAGAGGCCCTAAGCATTTAAAATATTTTGAGTACGATGTACGATTTTTGGAGGTATTGCTCATAATTTGGCTAAAAAGTGTTTGTAATAAAAGTTAGATTTTAAAATTCAGAAAATTTCTATGGTACCCCCTTTCTCCTGATGCCCTAAACATCTTCTTATTTTGTTTATTGGCTAATCCAGCATTGATCATATACGTATTAATATTTGGATGGCGCATGCGGGGTCCATTTTGACTCATAATAGAATTTTGTTCCTATAATGCTCAGAATAATCTTTTACAGTAGGGTCTGCCCTTCCTGTGGCCTGAATTTATTATTTTATTAAAGCACTGCGTTAATAAATGATGTTGAAGGGGTCCAAATGGACCCTGTGTCCATCGCATTAGAGTTAAAGTGTTTGCAACTATGAAAACTGATTATAAATAACTCATATTGTATTACTGCAATATTGTAAAAAGAATTACATCCGGGGACATTTAAATCTGAAGTTACTCCAATTTTTCTTCCACCATTCTTCCTTCACTTATTGTTAAAAGTTTCTCAGATCGTTTTGCATTCTACTTCCAAAAAGAGTCATCGCTCAAACTGTTACAATGCAACATAGATCAAATAGCTTTATTGTGTGTTGGCCAACGACAACTGTTATGGTCGCTATGTAGGTCAGTGTAAAGGCCGAACGTTGCAACGCTATCAGTCCAGTTAAGTGTGATGCACAATTTCGCATACTCGCACGAAAAATATTGTTGCCCGTACATGTAGGTGGACGACCATCAAGGGCGTCCACAATAGGGCTGGGAGTATTTGTCGAATTTTTCGGTATTCGAATATTCGAATACTTCAGTTCCTCAGTTATTTAGCGAATATAATTCGAATACATCAGTATTCGAATAGTATGGTGTGAATTATAAATCAAATGCTTTAGGTTCATTTTTTTCAAGCTTTTATTTAGTTTCAGTTGTGAATTCGTTTGTTTGGCAAGGTAAAATCTTGTAAGATAATTTTGACCCACTTCAACATATCCGATCGACTTGAAACTTTGCACACATACATAGTTCCGATGACAATACAATATTTTCACTAAAATGCAAGAAATACTTTACAGTAAAAAATTTTTTTAATAAAAAAGCTTTTATTAAAATGTACTAAAGAGAAACCATCATTTTGATACCCGCCCAGATGATTGTCTGAGAAGAATTCTCTCATGATTAAAAATAGACGGAAATTCCCGAAATCAGCGATTTTCGACCTTATTTTGCGATCTTTAAACGTTCATAACTCAGAGCAACGTTAACCGATTTTGATGAAATTTTAGGCACGTATATAACTTACTGAAATCAACAAACGGGTTTTTTGACTTTTCATTACAGGCTCACAAAAATAAATGTTAAAAACGACTTTTAGTACTTTTTTTGCTATTCCGACCACGTTCATTTTTTTCAAAACGGCGAATCACATCATTTAGCAAACTAATCCCTCTAGCTTCTCAAAAAAACTCAAGTTGTATGAATTAATTTGAAAAAAATTATGCGATTTTAAAGGGTGTACTTTCTACACCCACTGTATCTGTTGATTTACATCGACACAACGCATTCCACTTCCCAACTTGTCCCGGGTATTGGTATTGGTTGGTGCTAGATGGGCGCGAAGGGCGCGCGCCCGCCCGCGGGCGCGTAAAGCATGGTAGCGAACCGTTGTGAGTTTGGTGATGCTAAAAATGAGACTGTGGTTACAAAATTTCAAAAGTAGGAAATGGGGGGACGGAAGGGCTCCTGGGTAGGGAGGCCTGCACCAACGTCCAAAAAAAGTTTCCAAAAGAAATTATCAATTTTTTATTAATATTTCGGAAACTAATAAATACCCGAAGCGACAATTTTAGATTTAGGGTTCACACCCCCTCCCCTAAAATCAAAGTACTTAAGGGGGTAGACACGGGTAATGCAGCGCGCTGTATACCGACACAATCTGGCCCAAAACATGGGTTTAGTAGGATACGTTGTTTGTCATTATATGAGCGAATTTTGGGCTGGGCGAGGTCTTATTCGAAAGAGGAAGGTTCAGTACAACACGCTCTGGCCATGGTTCGACGAGATTTTGTTGATATGTAATAATATGAGTGACCAAAGTAGAGAAAAAATGGACAAAATACACTCGCAGATTCCAAGTATTTTTAGGTCACTATAAGAGTTTTGTGACTCAAACGATGAGTAGAGCGTGTTGCATTGAACCTTCCTCTTTCGAATAAGACCTCGCCCAGCCCAAAATTCGCTCATATAATGACAAACAACGTATCCTACTAAACCCATGTTTCAGGTTAGATTGTCGGTATTACAGCGCGGTACATCGCTCGTGTCACATGGCGTATTTACCTCTTTAAGTATTTTTAGGTCACTAAAAGAGTTTTGTGACTCAAACAGTGAGTAGAGCGCTCCGCATTGAACCTTCCTCTTGCGAATGAGGCCTCGCCCAGCCCAAAATCTGCTCATATAAGGACGAAACACGAAAAATCCCAAATCCATGTTTTAGGTTAGATTGTCGGTATTACAGGGCGGTGCATCGCTCGTGTCACGTGACGTGTCTACCCCCTTAAGGGGGCTGTCTCATTTTTGTTATTGTCCGTCTCACCGGGCCTTGAATGTGTGCGGACGGTCACACAAGCTAAGTTAAGCGTGTACGTATACGCGTGTAGTAAACAAACCGTTTCAACCGTCTTTCGTCCTGGAATCGGCCAGAAGGAAGTTTTTGCGGGTACAGTTACCTTCAGTAAACATCTGTGCAGGGTGGTCTGGTGTGTTTGAACGCTAATAAGCACTGTACATTGAAATAATAATGTATTTATGAATCGGAAACTGACAGAATGAAGCTTCAAGGTTTCTCCGTTTGTGGCGCTAATGGTGTACTGTAGCTACGTAGCACCAGCGTGACGTATAAATTCATTATTATTTCAATATACAGTGCTTATTAGCGTTCAAACGCACCAGACCACTCTGCACAGATGTTTACTGAAGGTAACTGTACCCGCAAAAACTTCCATCTGGCCGATTTCAGGACGAAAGACGGGTGAAACGGTTTGTTTACTACACGCGTATACGTACACGCTTAACTTATCTTGTATGACCGTCCGCACACATTCAAGACCCGGTGAGACGGACAATAACAAAAATGAGACGGCCCCCTTAAGTACTTTGATTTTAAAAAAATAGGAAGACACCTTAAAGAAGAAGGAGTTTTAGAACCCTACAGTATTTTCGTAATGCAATATTCCCATCTTGCATTGAAATATCGCCGTATATGCATTATTAATTACAGCGTTATCTAAGATTTCAGTACCTCAGATAAAATCTACACACTTGGACTAAACACTTGCATTTAATGCGAAAGAAATACTTCCAGGCATTAGATAACTACTTCTAACCTTCATAAGTTGTTCCGGTTCAGTAGATAAGTGGGCATAGTCATCGAAGAAGAGACAGAAACGAGGCAGATGATGGCTTACTAGTCATCTTCGTTCCCGCTTTATAAAAGATGATATCCGGGAATTTGAACACAGCAGGATTTGAGTTCATCAGCGCAGCAACGTTTTAGTCAGTCAGAAGGATGAACATTTTAAAGTGTCTCGGCTTGGTGATCTCTTTGTTCTTGATGACAGTGGATGCTTTACCCGCGTTACAAGCAAAAAAAAGCGATTATATTCCAACATCTATAACGACAGACAGTATGACGACGGTTGTACCGACTGATTACATGCCCGCCGGATTCGGGCACGAATCCATACTTATTTTCCGCAACCGAGGGTGTCCGGAGAAGCATAAAGAAGATTCTGATGGCAACTGTCGCCCTGTTATAGCGGAATAAAATATGCACCCGATGGGACTACATTTGTTGACAAACAAGGTCGGTGGAAGTTATTATTGAGGGACCATTTAGGTCAGTGGTGCACCAGCTTTTCTCACCCTCGGTACACCTAAGCCCTTCCCAGAATTCCGCAGTATACTACAAGCAAAAATATACAAAACATATTCTACAAGAGTTACAAAATGTATATACAAAAGTTAGATTTATTCATTTACTGTTTTTTGTTTGGTTAATTTAACTGGTCAAGATCCTTCAAGCACGACCGTTTATCATTTTTTATTGAAACGAGAATTGAAAAACATTGTGAAAAAAAATTGTGCTTCTTCTCCTCTTGGAGGCATTGCCCCGCGGCAAACTTTAGTATCGTTTCGTGGCATACTGGTTTGCGAAGCAGTGGTTTAGGTGTACAGAGCAGTAGTAAACTCTCTTGTGTGTAAATGGGAAGTAGGGTAAAGGACCCATTTACTGGCAGCCAACCCAATTACTGTCACCTTAAGGTGTTTTACTTAAAATAACGAATGAATAAACATTTAAGTAAAATAGCTTAAGGTGACAGTAATTGGGTTGGCTGCCAGTAATTGGGTCCTTTACCCTAGTCCAGTGAAATTAGGATCTGTCTACGGAATGATTCCCAGCAAGCTACATTTTGGCATTACCTTTATTTCGTTGTTTTAAACAATATGTTAAAAGTCCCCATCGATCCGACATCCGGTAAAAATTTTACAGAGCGATAAAGATAAACAAAAACTGTTTTTCGCGAATATCTCATTAACCCTCCGAGTACGGGACATCGAGTACGGAGCCTCGGTCTTGGCAGACCCCACACCGATAGTTCACTAATACATATTCACGGTCGCTCGAGAACCTCACCGATACAGTATTTAGGTGGGGATGGTCGCTCAAGCTCGAGGTCCTCGCCAGTGTTGCCAGATTGGGCGATTTATCGCCAATTGGGCTACTTTTGAAACAAAATTGCGACGGCTATTTTGAAGAAATCGCAAGTCGCAAATTGGGCGATTTTAAAGAAATCATTGGCGATTTCAAATTCTGGTACTATTTAGAAGAAATTCAATGCAATTTAATATTTCAATACACGTTTCTGTGGGTTTGGTGATGATTATATATTATGATGGTAAATTGTATGTTTTAACATTTTATGTTGGTAGCCGAATTTGTGATTGGGTATGTATTTTCTTCCCCTAAATTACTAAAGAATTCTGACATTCCGTTTACAAAATACAAAATACAATAAAAAACACAAGAAAGAATGGGAACAGGAAGCTTCTTTTCCTGGTAAGATTGTGATAGGTCAATTTATGTATTTTCATTGGGTATGTTAGATTGATATAAATTATGGTTTGCGAATGATTATAGTTTTATTTTTTTTTATTTTCGTTAAAAACACCTTCAATAATTTCTCACTGGGATTGGCAGCACTGTCGCAACTTTCGGCGATTTTGGGCGACTTTAGACAACTCGGTTGGCGACAACTCTTGTAAAAAATCTGGCAACACTGGTCCTCGCCGATACAGTATTCAGGTGGGGATGGTCCCTCAAGCTCGAGATCCTCGCCGAAATACTACGGAACGTGGTGGAAGAGGGTTTCGGATTACGTTTGGATACTTGTTCTACATATACGAAACAATAATAGAGTTACGATTTGTGAATTATAAAAAAATCATGTTCATTCAACATTTATATCAGTACATGGATTGCATAAAAGTGTGCGGTTTTCTGTACAGTGGTTTTTACACACATATCTTTGACAAGAATCGCATACAATATGATGTTTATTATTACACCATACACAGAAACAACATCTACCGCGCTTGTGACCTGCTAGTTTTTTTTTCTTTATAATTTTTCGTCCCGTCGCTTCTATCGCGATTGCAACATTTGCATGTAGCCCTCCTTCATTGTCAAATTTACTCACATAAAATAAAAAAATAAATTTACAATTTGGTTTGTAAATTTATAAATTTAACCGGTTTGTTTACTACACGCGTATACGTACACGCTTAACTTAGCTTGTGTGACCGTCCGCACACATTCGCGGCCCGGTGAGACGGACAATAACAAAACTGAGACGGCCCCCTTAACCGCTCCGTCACTGTGTGCGTGAGCGCTCTGAAATAGTGAGTCAAAATTGACCCAGACTCCGTACTCGGAGGGTTAACTGTCAGTTTTGCGACAAAAATAGTCATTATAAAATTTGTAGCTTAGGAAATTCTGTAGAAAAAAAGCATATATGAGATTTTTCGTAGGAATAACCATTTTCACGTATGACGGCGTATAAATCTTCACCCCTGTTAGTTTTGACAAGGGAAGATCTCGAACTCGGAAGTTCAAAAAATCATGAACCTTTGTCGAGGGGACGTTCTCCTGAATACAACGCAATTTTATTTGCTACTCAAATTCACTCCAAGAGGGTGCAATTAAACGCTGAAAAATTTTCAATTTTGTGTTATGACCCGCGAGCTGTAGGAAATAGAAAAAAAGTTTTCAGGAATAAGTTACTTCTTTTAATTAGGACTATCATGTCATCACTGATAAGTAACGAGATATTCGCGAAAAACAGCTTTTTTACCTTCAACCCTCTGTAAAATTTTTATTGGATGTCGGATCAATGGGGCCTTTGACATATCGTTTAACCCTCTAACTCCCAGTGTTGCACCAGTGCAACACTCATTTTAAAAGTGCGTAAAGTTTTGTTAGCAACTATCCGTAGTTTTCCTGATAGTAAAGTAGATTTCAATGTTTTCGGTTGAGAAAAACAAACATTTTCTTCAAAAATGTATTGTGAATTATTACTTCAGGCTGCCATCTTGTGAAAAATAGTTCTTCTTTTTTCATTAAAATTTGCATCGTTATATTTAATGGCAAGGTAAATTATGTGCACAAAAGTGTCCTGAAGTTATTTCAAGTCTTATATATCTGTATATTTTATATTTGAAAATGCATGATGCACCGGTAAAAATAGAAAAAAAATAGAAAAAAAAGACGCCGTGGTCGTCCATCAACTTCAAATTCAAGTTTGAAGAATACTAAAACAAAGAATAAACCTTGTGTTTCGCATCCATACAATGAAATGTATTGCAAGGAAGTTTCAGAGAGAGGAATATCTATGCAGATTATGTATCAAGGGAATTACATGTATTACTTGTGTAAAATGTAGTGTCCGATTATGTTTTACAAGCAGTAAAACCTGTTTTCGTGATTACCATCAGAAGAATGAACTGTAATAATAATTATTGTTAATTTCAAAATATTATTTTTACAGTAAAAACTAATAATGAAACTCATGAAAGTTTCTTTTATTTTCTTACCCCTTGAGGCTTAAGGTTGCATATATGCAACATGAGTTTAAAAGCGAGTATCCTATAAATATTTTTGAAATCGATATTTTCCATTTGGAAATAACAAGATACAACATATATATCAGTCCCAAAATTTTGAAATAGCGGTTCAAGGGTCTGGGCATTAGTGGATTAAAACGACGAAATAAAGGCCCATGCCGAAATTTAACTTCCTGGGAATTATTCTGTAAAGTCGTCACATTTCTATCGGATTTCACTGGACTAAAGGTACTACGCACGAGAATTTTATGGGGATTGGTGTGTAGGTAGTTTCGAGGTTTGGCAGGTGATCTAGTATGGAAATATTAGTACTGGGTAACTGGCAATATAAAAGATTCTATAGACTTCTTTTTTTCCAAACCCTCTTTTTGATTCCTCCCACAAACCTTACTATTGCTTGTCCTGACAGTACACACTTTTTGTGAGATAAAGACTTAGGACAGATGAATATTTTTGCAATCAAACACAGAATAGAACTATGTGATTCGAAATATCCGTTGGTGCGCTGTTCTATTCAGAGAAGACTAGATCATAACTTCTTGTAGTGTATTTTTCAGACACCTTTTTCTTTGAAGTTTCTCATTGTAACTATATAACTCTTTTTCGTTTATCTTTTAGCCAACACTATACCGCTCATATTCAAAATGATCCAGAATGATCCAGATGTTACAATCCAAAATGAGGCGATTCTTCATGTACTATATATAAATCGAGAATGCGAAATAATATTTCTTCAAAGGCCTTCTTTCAAGAAAATCAGTGTTGAATAGTTGAATTATTTATATCCGTACAATTATTGATATTAAATTGTTATTTACGATTATTAATAAAAGAAAGAAAAAGAGTAAGCGCGAGTTGTTTGATTAGTTAAGTGAAAACGATTTCTCTCCACAAGATTGATGAATAAGAAGAATTATGTGGAGAAGTATTTCTGAGCTATTTTTCATTGATATGCGCTGATGTACTAATTGCATGTTGGTGTGAAATGATAGGCAAAAAGACGAACCCATATAGCACACTTCGTTCCTGCAATATTGCCGTGCATTATTGGAGTGGCAATGATCCTACAATATTGCAGCAATATTGCAAGAACGTTGCCGTGCAATGTTCCATTGGCAACGATCCTACAATATTTCTGCAATATTGCGCGCACATCACCGTGCAATGTTCCAGTGGCAACGATCCTACAATATTTCGGCAATATTACGTGCACATCAACGTGCAATGTTTCAGTGGCAACAACCCAGCAAAATTGCCTACATATTGCCGCGCAATACTGTAGTGGAAATATTGTAGAAACAGTACAGCAATATTCTGAAGCAACTATGACTTTGACGAAATTTGAAATATGACGTCGAGTAGATTCTACAGCATGTTTCATTAAACTTGATATGCTAGAATTTCTCGTTGGCCGTTAAAGATATGAAAAAAGTGTTATTGTGAGAGTTGTTTGTACATGAATTTAAATTATAGAAGAGATTTGAAAATGAATTTAATTTGTTTAGATAGAGTAGATACTATATGTTTTAATGTGCGGAATTATTATTATTATTATTATTATTAAACGTCTTTATTGCACAAATACGTATGAAGCAAGAGAAAAGAGAAATGAAAAGACAAATGCAAAGATTTAGTGTAAATCTACTTTTCAACCTAATCTAAAATGACACCGGGTTAAAGTTAGAGTCCGCACCTACAGTGTTAAAAATTCCTAATAGGTTTGTCAAATGAGCCTTCGTTTTTTAATAATTTGAGTTTAAAGTTTTGTACGGTAGGAGTATAAGTCCGAATACGTAAGCAATCTTATCAATCAGCGGTTGTAGCTGCGGCGGTAAAGTGTTCGTCTATGAGAAAAAGACACACGGGCGTTATACTACTACGATTCTGCACACATTCATGTCATCGCGTGCCTCACTGCCCAAAACGTTGCGGGAATATACTCCTGCAATATTGCTAAGGCAGACATTGGAGTGAACCTGCAACTTCCCTGCAATGATACGGTGCAACATTGCAATCTGGCATCGCAATATTTCCGAAGAGTTGCAGGATCATTGCCACAATTTTGTCGTTTCGTTGCAGAATCATTGTCGGAACGTTGCAGGACTACATGTTTGCAATGCTGCCGCAACATTGCAAAAATACAGACCTGCAATATTGCGAAGGCGGACATACGACTAAACCTGCAACGCCTCTGCAATATTATGGTACAACATTGCAATCTTGCACCGCAATGTTGCAATGTTATGGTGCTGTGTGGGAATGTACTAGGAAGAATCTTTACCAATATTATATGCGAGATGACCAGAGCTGCCTGGTTGAATATCAGGACGATATGTGTGAAAGTTGTTGCACAATAAGTGAAAGAACATATCATTGTATGAATAGAGCTTGTTTTTTGAATAGATTGAATTCATTGAATAGATTGTTTTTTCCTCTTTTTCCATTGTTCACTAATTTTTAATCATAGAATAACATTTCTGATACTTTATGTATTTTTTTTTGTATATATGTCTCATATTTTTTTTGCGCGCATTATTATAAAAACATTCGTCGATAAAGATCAGAATATATTATGTTATAAATACACGTTTTATAATAATGCGCGCAAAAAAATATGCGACATATATAAAAAAAAATACATAAAGTATCAGAAATGTTATTCTACGATTAAAAATTAGTGAACAATGGAAAAAGAGGAAAAAACAATCTATCACGAAGTACGAAGATTCGATCTCTGGCCGGCGGCGTGATAAACTTGTACTCTACCGCTGGATCCACAGATCACTCTTCGATTACGGTTTCACAGAATTGAGTTACTAGATGCGTATCAAACTTTAAATCAAAATATCTTGAAAACTAGGACCCATTCTGAAAAAACCCGTTAGGGTTTTGTTATGCTACATGTGCACTACAACTTCTATATCGTGTGGTTCCAAAAGCGAGAGCATGACCCGTAGTGTCCCCTTGTAAGTGGAGAAGGTTTTCGAAAATACTGTCCTTGCATTCGCAATTCATATTTATAAATGAGGGTACATATCGTTAATCGATATTTGGATATATAACTAACTTGAAGCAACCTTGTTAGATTTCTATCCACATTAGACATGCATATCTAATTTTAATAAAAGTAGCAACCGCAATGGAACATTACGGAAATGTAATAATCATATATTTCTACCACTCATCTGAATACATCTACCCCTTCAAACACTCAGCAGAAAATTTCAACAACTTACGTTATAAGAATTTATCAACTTTCTATTTTCTATTATATGTCTGCTTTCGACCTCGGACTTTGGAGATGAAACAGTTGAGCAGATGCTAATAATATGTAATCACAAACTTTATGGGAATGTGCTAGAACTGATCGGAGCGATGCCTGGTCATAATTAACACAAAAAGGAAAAACGCAGCTAGCAAAGATTTCTTCACGACCTTCCCAGACCGTTTAAATAAGCATACCCAACCGACTACCGCGCAGTACGATTCTGAACACAGTCGGCGACTGTTCCTTGCTAATCAAAACACCGTTTTAATCACGACGAAAGTATGAATCTTTCAAAGTATTCCTGCTTGATAATCGCCTTGATCTTGGTGACAGTGAATGCTTTGCCGACACCAGAAGATGGCACTAACAATAATATGCCAACAACTACGACAACTAAACCCGGCGGATGGTACGCAAACCGTCATAAGAGTGGCGGGCATCATCAGATTACTGCTCCCTATCGGCCTTGTCCAGGGAAACAAAGGCTTGATGCTCAAGCGAAATGTCGTGACCCCATATAGGATCCTGTTTCATGGACATCCATTCAATAGGAGCACAATTGTCAGTAGACAAGGTGGGTGGAAGTTACTATTGAGGAACTATGTACTGTTTGGGTCTCCAATAGGGTAGCTTTTATTTCATACCTGCGATTTCTTTCGCTATCACCTCCTAATTTGGTTGCATATCATAAGAACATTGTCCCTGAAAAACATTATTGCAATCGGGCAACAGGAAAGGGTGCCGACTAGGCCTTAGAGTTTAGAATCCATCAATAGTTTGGATTTAAAGAATTTTTCAGGAATGGAAAGCCCTATCGAAATTTTGTTCAAATAGTATTAGAAGAACGTTCAATTTTCTACAATTATTGTATATACAATTTTTTTCGTGCTTTCATCCAATCTTTAGATAACAGCGTTTGAATATGGAGAGGTCCACATTTCGAGCGTCCCACGTGATGTATTGTCTATACCCGCGAAGTACAGACCTTTCTATATTCAAACGCTATTATATAAAAAATGGTTGGAAGCACGAAAAATTATATATACAGTAATTGTAGAAAATTGAATGCACTTTTAATATTATTTGAACAAAATTTCAATACGGCTTAGCATTTTTGAGAAATTCTTTAAATCCAAACTATTAGAAATACAAAAAAAAAAAACGAAACGTATAAATAACGGCAACCCTAGTGTACACAGCTGTACTGAAATAATACTTGCTAAGTATAGGCTTCTTTCTTTCTCAAATCTCCTTTTGATTTCTCGCACGAACCTCGCCATTGCTTATAACAATACATATTTTCTGACAGATGCACCGATTGAAATATCATTTAGTCGGTAGTCTTGTTTAGACAAGACTGCTATAGCTGCTTGTGTTACATTGTTCAGTTGCCTTTTTCTCTGAAGCTTTTCATTGTAACCATATGATTCTTTTTCGTTTATCTTTCAGCAAACGCTGCACTGCTCATATCCAAAATATTCCAGGACATAAATATATGATGACATCGCACTAATATTGTAATCCAGAAGGTGGTGATTCTTCATGCATAAATAAATAAAAAATGTGAAATAATATTTCTTCAAAGAAGCCCTTGCTTTGAAGAAAATCGATTTTGAAATGTTTAATTTTTTATATGCACACCATTATTGATAATTAATCGATTTTCTCGATTATTAATAAAAGAAAAAAAATGAGAATTGTTATTAATATTGTTAATTTTTTAAGGTTTGAGTAAAAAGGTAGAATGGTGAAATGATATTTTGTGAATCTGCATCCACCATATTGCAATGATTTATTACTACTTAACTTAAAACACTTTTGGTGACTCAATTTAATTGTACCGAGTTATTATGAAACATTTGACCAAACCATTTGGTGAACACAACGTGAATCAATGAGCAACGGAATCGTTCTTGATCTGTTATTTTCCTGTACCATATACAGTTCGTACTTCCTATTTCTGTTTAAACTTTTTGATATAGCAGATATTTATGATGAAAGTACTAAGGAAACCTGTCAGATACATTGTGTACAATAAATTTGAAGAAAGTTATTTATTTATGAGATACAGTCACAAAAAATTATATCTAGCGAGTTTTAACTCAGTATTTATATCTCGTATTTATGCGAGATTAATTACGCAACTGAGATGAGTGCTCCTGTTTTTCTGCAGACTGTTAAAAGTGGCAGAGGAAAAAATTTTTAATGCCATTACATGTTTTTTTTTCAAAATAGATCGATCCTTGTTCCCTCTTTACAATGGTAATTATAACACTTCAGTAGGGACTCGATAATTCTAGTCTATTTAAATCGATGCCTGCTTGGCACGCATGTTGATATATAGCATTGGCGTTGCTCATTCTGTAGGCAGGGTTTTATTTATTTTTCTGAAGTGATTAGTCACGCGTCAAATTTGTCTCAAACATTAAATGCCCATTGGTGGGTGGGTATCGCATAAGCCTTATACTATAAGGTAAGGTGGCGTTGATTCCATTCGCCATGAACAATTGAGGTCAGGACAAGCTGTTCCAAATACGAATGCTTCGCAAAATATCTCAAATTTTTTCATAAGACATATATTCTACATTTGAAGTTTCAATATCCCGCAATTAAACATTAACACATAGATGCAAAGTCCATTCTAACCCATAATAGAATTTTGTTTTATTATAAACAAAATTGCATCATGGCACCCTTAAATCTAAAGTTACTCAAATTTCTGTTCCACCACTTTCATCTTCCTTCACGCAGAAGCCTCTCGCATCTTTTTACATTCTAGTTCTATATATATAGTAAAACTCGTCGATCAAACTTTTACAATGCACCATACATGAAACAGTTTTATTGTGTATTGACCGATGACAACTGTTATGGTCGTTATGTAGGTCAGTGAAAAGGCCGAACGTTACAAAGCTATCAGTCTAAGTAGTAATAGTACAAGAGTGATGCACAATTTCGCATACTCACACGAAGAATATGGTAGCCCCCATATATACGTGTACCCCCATCGAACTTAATCAATTGCGTAAACCATCGCGTAATTTCGACTTCACCATGTGAATCAGGGTGCTTTTGAATCCGAGCAATACAGAATGCGCTGAAAGATAAATAAAAAGGAATCTTATGGTTGCAATTATAAAACTGGAGATCACATTGAATGTTTTGGGAACCGGGCAATTTACAAGGGGGCCGCATAGGTTATGTAATCGGTTCTGGAATGAGACTGGGTGGACATTGTAGTGCACACCTAGTGTTAAAAAACCGTAAAGGGATTTTGCAAAATGGATCTTCGTTTTCGAGAAATTTGAGTTCAAAGTTTTGCGGGACACATAGTATTTCAGTTGCGCAAACATTCTTAACAAGCAATGGTCGTAGCTGCGATAATAAGGTGTTCGGCTGCGGTGTTGGAGGTCTTCGGTTCGATTCCTGGTGCGCACTTGATATTTTTTCTTTTTCTTTTTCTTACCATAGTAATGCAATGGCTGCACCTAAAATTATTTTGCTTTGTAACGATGTTAATAATATATATTATTACAATAATACTGCACACAATGTACAAATATAATACAAGTGCAGATATAATATAAATATAATAAAACCGCAAATTATAATAACTGTTCATAGGGGGTGGGTTTCTCTTCGAAGGGACTTCCTTGCTTGGGCGACAGTAGAAATAGCTTGCAGTTTCTATTTTTCAAATATTACTTTAATTGTAAGTTTCCTCTGTATTTGCGGTTTTATTATATTTATATTATATCTGCAGTTGTATCATATTTGTACATTGTGTGCAGTATTGTTGTAATAATATATATTATTAACATGGTTACAGCGCAAAATAATTTTAGGTGCAGCCATTGCATTACTACGGTAAGAAAAAGAAAAAGAAAAAATATCAAGTGCGGCACCAGGAATCGAACCGAAGACCTCCATGCACCGTAGCCGAACGCCTTATTATCGCAGCTACGACCATTACTTGTTAAGAATGTTTGCGCAACTGAAATACTATGTGTCCCGCAAAATTTTGAACTCAAATTTCTCGAAAACGAAGACCCATTTTGCAAAATCCCTTTACGGTTTTTTAACACTAGGTGTGCACTACAATGTCCACCCAGTCTCATTCCAGAACCGATTACATAACCCAGGCCTGGGATTTAAGTGAACGCGGCGGCCGATTTTCAGAGTCAACGCCTCTTTTCCCCCACCGCACGTCTTGGCCCCCGCGGCGGCCAAGACGTGCGGTGGGGGAAAAGAGGCGTTGACTCTGAAAATCGGCCGCCACGTTCACTTAAATCCCAGGCCTGACATAACCTATGCGGCCCCCTTGTTAGAAATGTACCACAATCGTTAATGATCTTCTTAGAACACAAGTACCCGAAAAAATGAAAATTTTGTCATTGTTGAGTCACGTTGTTTCACTTCATGTATAATTATAAAAATGTCTTTCCGTCTAGAACATATTGAAAAATGAAGGGGAGGGTTAGGAAAGAAAGAAGCCCATAGAAAGTTTGAAGATGCCAGTCACCTAATAATAATGCTTCCATGTTAGATCACCTGCCAAACCTCGAAACTATGTCGTCATACCAATCTCCACAGACTTCGCGCGTGGAGCTTCGTTCCATTTGCGCATGCACATCACAGATTTCACTCTGTACACCTAACCCAGGCTAGTTCAGGTGGGCGGTCCGAGGACGCTAGCTTCCATAGCGCCTTCTACGTGCTGCGTGGAAAAGAGTGCTCGAAGCCAATGAAGCGACGGGCATGCCATAGATATGGGAACCTCTAGTAGTGTGCGTGTAGGCTCGTACCCTTAATGTGAAGTTCCACGGTGCGTAGCTCGTCGACTCGCGCTCGCCAACCCGACTCGCCGAACCTGGACGAGCCAAGCGACGAACCGAGCCACGAGCTGTGGAACTTCACCTTTAGGACCTAAGAACACACTACTAGAGTTTTCCCTGTCCGTGGTATGCCCGCCGATTCATTGGCTTCGAGCACCCTCTTCCACGCAGCACGTAGAAGACGCTATGGAAGCTAGCGTCCTCGGACCGCCCATCTGAACTTGCCTGACCTAACCTAAACAATAGTATCTCAATAGTAACTTTGACCCACCTTGTCTATCAACGTATGTGCTCCCACAGGATGGATGTCCAAGAAGCGGGATGTTATATAGTATCGCGACATGTCCCTTGAGCATCCAATTTTTGATGCGCGGGACAGGGCCGCACGGGGACAACAATCACCCTCTCCGGATACATGTCGGTAGGCGGTAAAGTCGTCGTTATAATATCAATCGTTGTAGATGTTGGAACAGAATTGTTTGTGTTGATTTCTGGCGTGGATAAAGCGTCCACTGTCATCAAGATTAAAGAAATTATCAAGCAGAGACACTTTAAAATATTCATCCTTCTGCCTTATTAAAACGTTGCTTAGCTGACGCACAAAAGTCTAGCCGATTGACATTGGAACTGCGTTCAGATCGGAGGATATCCTCTTATATAAGGCGAGAACGAAGATTGCGGGGGAAGCCTTCATCTGCCTCGATTCTTCTCTTTTTCCATTGATTATGTGCACATATTTGCAGGACCGGTCCAACTGATGAAGGTTATAGGCAGGGATAGTAACCGTAATCTTAAGCCGGTTCGGATCTCAGTACCGTAGGCTAACCCGCATAACTGGGTAACCCGAGGTATCGAGGCACAGAGTCACCCAGTTAACCCGCTCGCACAGCGGATTACAGTAATACGATAAGGGTCGTAGTTTTTCCATATTTTTGTGAAATCGTGCTGTACTTATGAATTTTTCTCAATAATTTTTCTTTACTATAGAAAGTTATGCCTATTTGAATAATATTTTTTGGAAATTGTAAAATTATTTATGTGTCATGTTAAATTATAAACAAATTTTTATTTTGCAAATTTCTCCTCGGGGGTGGCATACTTTTAAGTTTGAAAAAAATGACCATATTCTTTGAAATTCTGCCTACAAACTAAGCTCCCTCCTAGGATGGAGATTTTAATATTAACATCACAATGAGCTGTTAAAGACAATAGTGACCCCCGTTTCAGGTAAGCCAGCCACACGCTCCACTATACCTACATATTACGGTCGGTAGATAACTTTCGTATATAATAGTTGTGTTACAAAATGTTATTTTATGTGAACTTTTCCTCTAGGAAACCTTTTTTTCACCGGAAATTTATATGGATCGAATGTTATATATTTAGATACTGCACCTCCTTCCCTCTGTACAGTATTTCCGTTGATTTATTCCGAAACAACGCATTCCACTTTCTAATTTGTCCAGGGTATTAATATTGGTTTGGGCTAGAGTAGCGCGGGGGGCTCGCCAAGGATCTCCAAGGATCGCCGAGGATCGCCGAGGGGCTCGCCAAGACTCGCGGAGGATCGGCCAGGCTCTAGAGCTGTTCAAGTACCCGGAAAAAGCAAGCCGAGCCAGATACCCGAAAGAACCGAGCCGCTCGAATAGAACCAAGTACTTGAATTTTATTCAAGCGGCCCGAAAGAATCGGGCGGATTGGATAGAACCGAGCGGCTCGAATAGAACCGAGTACTTGAATTTTTCCAAGCGGCCCGAAAGAAACCGAGCAGATTGGGTAGAACCAAACAGATTGAATTTTTCCAAGCGGCCCGAAAGAAATCGGGCGGCTTGGAAAGTAAGCGAGCGGGCCGTAAGAAACCGGGTGGTATAGCAAGAAACGAGCGGCCGGAAAAAAGTTCGAGCAGATCGAAAACTATTTGTCCGATTTATTTCAAACTTGGTACATATATTCTTAATGGTATTATCTAAAACGTAGTATATCATTTTTTTATACGATAACCCATTCGTATATAATAAATGTTTTTGTTTGCCTTGTTAGGTAAAAAATGAATAGTGATATTCACCTTGCTCCTATTTGTACAATAATTTTTTTCTTCTCAAATCCGTATGCTTTCTCATGTTAGATAAACCTGGGCATCATAATTTGATACATTGTTCGAGCGCCTAATATTTATACAACATGCCTTAATACATGTTCTGCACATGAGAATTAACGAAATAATTTTCAACCTCATAGTATCTGTAAAATGAATTCGTCTAGTTTAGTGTTGTTTCGAGCGTGTCAGAGTGGCGTAACCCCTTAATAATGGGTGTTGCCTGTTAATGACTAAATACGTACAACTGAATAAATAAAGAAATAGGTATGATATAGACTGTGGAGTTTTATGCAAATGCATATTTGCACAATTTAGTTATACGTTGTAGCATGTAAATGTTATTTAAATAAAATTACTTTATTTCTTGTAATTTCATACGCTCCTTCAGTTTATAAACATACATGTACACGCGCTTGAAAAAACATTAATCCTAACATTATTAAATAATTAATTTTTCACTGAGTACATATTCGGGGTAAAGTGATCGGGATAAAGTGACCGGGGTAAACTGAGCTGCAAATGGTTGCTTAAAACCGATGCGGAAATGATGTGTGCAATATCCTAACCTGTCATCAGGGACGAAACTACTATTGGGAGTAGAGAAGAAAGGAGACTACCCACAACCTGTAATGTCACTGGAGCAAGGGAAATAGTCCACTCGCGTCAACCTATCCCCTCCAACACAGTTCGTCCCGTGACGTAGAACGCGAACGAAACCCATCGCGACAATCGGCGGATATGGACAGCTACTAAGAACCGAAAAGTAGGATTTCTTGGAGGGGACAAGGTGGAGGCTGCTGTGACATTTCAGCTTGTGGGTAGTCTCCTTTCTTCTCAGCTCCCAATACAGTAAAGTCTCGTTAGCCGCTCGCTGATCGGGACCGGCGTTTTGCCCGTATCGTGAACAGAGTCCTAATTCCGAGTCTGAGTTTCTCGCTTTTTTTCTGGCTGAAGGGGGGAGCGAGATGGAAGACTTTGCGTGCGCGGGCGGGTAGCACTCCCATGTAATCGTAACTGCTCGACGCATGCGTGCAACGATCAGGTAGCCACGCACGGCTCAAGTCTTTTTTGCGCCATAGGTGAACTTGTCCAATTGAGCCCTTTATTATAATACATTTATTTGAGTTTATTAATGTCCTTACTCTTAATTTTGACTCGTAGTTTAAAACCGTTGTAGTACAATGTGTAGTATTTCATTTAAAAATTTATTTCAACAATGCCAACAATGAAAAGACCATTTTGCACCTCTTGTCAACCTTAGGCCCTAGCAGTTGCCTAATTTTGCAGAGTAAAGTCATAAATAATGTAAAATAAATGTATTATAATAAAGGGCGCAATTTGAGAAGTTCGCCTACGGCGCAAAAAAGACTTGAGCCGGGCCTGCGTCAAGATTTTGCGAAACGGTTCTCGTGGTCACCATAAGCGCTTGCGACTATCGCGCACACAAAGGACGGAGTGTCAGGCGTCCGAAAGACGGGACGAAACAAAATATCAACGCGTCGTCTGTCTCGTACTTTCCACGCTCGCTCTGGTTCCATCTCGCTCTCGCCGTCACTGGACAAGAGTGAGAGAGAAGTAGTGGGGGTAAAGAAAAGTCCGTATCATTACATCAAACCGAGCCGCTAACGAGACTTTACTGTAGTAGGTTGTAAGCGCCCCGGAGCAAGGTTTCTGTTTGGGGCCCCCCCCCCCCCCCCCCTCAACATTTTACCACCTTGATTTCTTATTTGGCGCCCCCCGCAAATCGGTGCCCGGGGCAGAAATACCCGCCCCCCCCCCCCCTAGTTACGTCCCTGCCTATCAGCTGGCTAGAAAACCACGCGGTGTTGTGGAACGGAAACTAACCTCAAGAAAATGAAAAATCTACCACAGTTTTTGACAACCACGGTGCAAAAAAGCTAGAAGCTGCCGTGCTACACATGCTATTCCAACGCAAGAGGTTAATATTTACCTATATCCTTAATTGAAGTTCTTATTTTGTTGCACCTGACTTTACTCCGGATAGGAGTTCTTACCCCATAAGAGACTTTACCCCATACAAGTTGAATTTTAATATACTCCAAGTTTATTTTAAGTATTGCAATTCGTCATTCATCAATAGTAATGATTTAATTATGTTATAAATCTATTTCCAAACATATTTATTGAAAGGGAAAAATTTTATTCGACTTCAAACTTTTTCAGGCTTACTTTACCCCGGTCTCCCATACAGGTATGACAAGCAGTAGTAATTTTTAGGTTGCCAGCCACGCAATAATAATGCTTACATGCTAACTTTCCTACCAAACCTTGAAACTAGGCATACCAATCTCCACATACTATTGCCCGATGGGAAGCAGAAACACTACCCGCAAGCTGAAATGTCACAGGGGCAAGAGGAATCGCCCGCACGATTGTCGCGATTGGTTTCGTTTGCGTTCTACGTCACGGGATGAACTGTGTTGGAGTGGATAGGTTGACGCGAGTGGACGATTCCCCTTTCCCCTGTAACATTTCAGCTTGTGGGTAGTGTTTCTTCTTCTCATCGGGCAATAGTACATCGCGCTGTGGAGTTCCGAGCTGTTTACGCATGCGCATCAGAGACGTCACTCCTGCTCTGTACACTTAACCTAAAGAATAGTACCTCAATAGTAACTTCCACTCACCTTGTCCATCAACAAATGTGCTCCCACCGAATGGATATCCAAGAATCGGGATGCTATACTGAACAACGACATGTCCCAAAAGGATCAACTTGTTGATGCTGAGGACAGCCCCGCTCGGGGACAACAATCACCCTGTCCTCGATCGAGTATTTAGGCAGTAAAGTCGTCGCCATACTATTAATCGTTGTAGATGTTGGGGTAGAATTATTTGTGTCGGTTTCCGGCGTGGATAAAGTACCCACTGTCATCAAGATCAAAGAGATTATAAAGCAGAGACACTTTAAAATGTTCATCCTTCTGACTAATTAAAACGTTGCTCAGCTGACGAACAGAAGTCTAGCCGATTGACATGCGAACTGCGTTCAGATTCGCAGATATCCTCTTTTATAAGGCGGGAGTGACGATTGCAGGGAAGCCTTCATCGGCCTCGCTTCTTTCTTTTTTTTTCAACTACGCCCGCTTGTCTGCTGGACCGGACCAACTAATGAAGGTTATAATGAATTGACGCCTGGACGTTGTCCTTGGGCAATCCCTAAATGTTCAAGTGTTTGGTCTGAGTGTGCGAACTATTAACCACGCGGTTTGCGTACTGACTTGCTTGAAATCTTGCAGTTCTTACTGACAGATAAAACAATTTAATAATAATAATTTAATAATTCCAAGGTGGTTGACCACATCATAAGAAATTTGTGTAAGAAAAAAATCAGTGCGTGGAACTCTCACATGTTAGAAGTGAAACTTCTTATTAAATATCAAAACCGTTAATTTTTCTTAATCTGAATAAGTTTTATTCCTCTGCATGTTCCTCGAAAAGTAGACTGTATGATATATTTGTTTCTCCTAGTGCAATACGAAGATGCTTTTCATCATTCCATAAGCGTGTTTGCTGTTGTGCAGTGAGACTATCTTTGATTGGCATGTCTTCACTAATTTCATCTATAGGAATTTGATTAACATTCTCATTGTCAAACCAAGATTCATAAGCTCTAATTCCGTACAGCCTGTAGAGAGGAGTTTCAAATAGACATTGCAGCCAAATTTTTTATGTTTCGGTTTTTCACCAAACCAACTTAATAACGTGATTTATGTATTTTTTTCTTTTAATATGAATATTAATATGAACATTACTCACATAATGATCGTCGCCAATGTTTCTTGGCAAATGGTTTTCCATCGTATATACAAACATGGAAACATTAATAACTTGCCCGAAGATTCCATGTGCATGTCGCTCGCAAGTTTTTGACATCAAATCTAATGTAGGTAGATGAGAAGGTATTTATGAATATACGAAACCATTTGACTTGGATGACGTTGGAATGTTATTATTTCGAGTCAGACAAATTCTGCATGTGTTGCAGATGCACGTTACCACATGTTGAATGTTAATGGCTGGGAAAGCAGTATGTAAGAGTTGTTAATGTGTACATGATCTATGACAGGCCTGGGATTTAAGTGAACGCAGCGGCCGATTTTCAGAGGCAACGCCTCCTTTCTCCCGCCTCGCGTCTTGGCCCCCGCAGCGGCCCAGCAGCTAGGAGTGCCTCAGGCCCGTACCATATGAAGCGTGCGTGGCGCGTTGACAAAACAAAAACGCACCGACAATCGTGCTCTCTGGGACGATATGGAAGCCTATTGATACAATGTCACCCTAATACGCCACGCACGGTTCACGTGTTACGGGCCTGAGGCGCTCCTAGCTGGGCCGCCGCGGGGGCCAAGACGCGAGGCGGGAGAAAGGAGGCGTTGCCTCTGAAAATCGGCCGCCGCGTTCACTTAAATCCCAGGCCTGATCTATGACGTGTAGGAGGAGGCTTGCCAAAAGTAACGGGCACCTGACGTAGTAAGGAGTAGTAGAGGAGGAATAGCTATTGCAAGTGGGAACTTGTGACGTAGTAGGGAGTAGTAGATGGGGAATCCTCGCATATATACATAGAGCTATACACTAATACGGCTTGTGCACACGCCATACGAGGATTTCCTCTCTACAGTATTTTCTTCGCTGAAAGCTCGCGGCTCAGAACCGGCACGGCGGTGAGCATTCAACGTAGAGGTGGGTATACCTACAATTCCGAGCCATAGTTTTTCCCTCCTTTCTTGCCGAAGACGAGTGTGAGATGGAACGAGAACAAGTTAGAGGAACTGAAAGCGAGTAAGAAACGGTACGAGACAGACGACGCGTTGTAAGTTATGCCGGAAACTCCGTCGCGCACACAAAGAACAGAATATCAGGATTATCAGCCTCGTCTGTCTCGTATAGGGCTGCCATCCGTCCGGATTTCCCCGGATTTGTCCTCTTTTTTAGGACGTCCGGGGTGTTTTCTGTAGTGATCCGGGTTTTTCGATGCTGCTCGTTCCCAGTTTGTAAGATTATTTTCGTGTTAACTTTTGAAAAAAAAGAATTTAAGTTTTTCTACTTTTAGCATAATCGATTGGTTTCCATTTTGTTATTTTATTTTAGTTCTAAATTAAATTTGCGTATTTTATGTGTTCTTTTAGTTATAAGTTAAGTGTATAAAAAATTCATAAATAAATTCCTAGATACTTTGTACAACTATATATTATCTATCTTTCTGGATTACGGTCACAGTCTATATTTTACAGAAATTGTTGTTTTGGGATATCGTACCTAATAAATACATATAAGAAATAGTTAAAAGTGTCCGGGTTTCAAGTGCAAATGTCCGGAATTTTAATGCTCTCTGTCCGGGGTTTATAATTCTACAGATGACAGCCCTAAGGTCGGTATCATATATATTGGCCGGTGAGTTTCGTGAGGGGTATTCTCCCACCACACCGTTTGTTTGCCTCGGTGCTCCTGTTCTCAACGCTTTCTGACTGTCTCTCGTTCCATTTCGCTCTCGCCTTCGCAGAACAAGAGTGAGCCAGAAGTGGCGGGGATAGTGCTAAGATTCTGACGTGTAGGCCAAACCGAGCTATCAGCGTAGAAATACACACATCAGAATAGGTGTGCGTTAGCAACGAAAAAATTCAGGAAATTTATTGGTCAGAACATTGATTCGTTCTCGATAGCTTCATCTCGTATTGGTCTACGCATAGCTTCGTAACGCACACAACTATTACTTTAAGGATAAATAACAGCCAAACGGCTAGGTTCAGGCGGAGCCGGTCAGCGTTCCCGTTACCCCACCATACTCTGCGACGGCCACGCAACTCCAACTGACAAATCCGCGATCGTCAGATGGTGGTGGCTGATTTCTCCTCGATCGCTGCTCGCGAAACCGAATTCACCGGCCAATATATTTGATACCGACCTTAGTCTCGTACCGTTCCTCGCTCGCTTTCGGTCCCTCTGACGCGCTCTCGCATTCGCAAGGTAGGAGTAAGCGGAAGTGGTGGGTATAGCGATTCTTGGTGAGGGAAGCGTTTCACATTTCCATCACACCCGCAAAAACTTAGGCTACTGCGGCTAAAAAAGTTTCATTTAAAAAAAAAAAAACATGATGAATAGCTTCAACAATCGCATGGCGTCGCCGAGACGTCACTTTAAGGTTAGAGGTTACCAGCTATACATCACTAATTATACCTCTATCTACAATTTCAGAACCTCAGCAGAGCAAGTTTGCACAGTCAGACCAACTAATTCAGCATTTGTTGCACAAGGAAAATTTGTAGACATTATTCCAGCGCGGGTGTCATGATTTTAATCACTTTAACAGGTGTAACTTATGTTACTTGCGGCAACAAGAGTACACATCCGGATGTCTTACGGCAACTTAATGACGTAAGATTGTTTCGTTGATGCTGAGAGAAATAAGTCTTAGTCTTTTCCAGAATAGTAACAATATATCTCACACTATATTCACAAAACAAATACAAGACTACATATACCGGGTGGTTGTCTGTTGGATGATGGAAATAGAACAATCTGGGTGCTTCGTACAATCCTTCACGAAGACTCCTTCGATGGTGGGGTAGACAAAATCGGTCGAGCAAAACTTGTTGCTTATTGGTCGGGTTGAATTCAGTTGGTTCTATTGGTGAGTTGAGAAAAAAATGGGATAGTAACGAGTGACCGCCTACAGTTTACAGCGAACACCTTCGGAAGTGAAATCCTATCCGCTAGCCCTTGCATTTCGCGGGAGGTTTCTGGGATCACACGTGGGTAATAAACTCGTAAAGTCTTTAGATCTTCGAAACATTTGGTGACTGCAAGGAAATTTCGTTAATAATAGGCGAAAGTTTGAATTTACAACAGCTAGACAGAAGAAGTGCTGCGACGTCTGTTGACCTTACGAGTTTATTATCTAGCTTCAGACAAAAAAGCCTTGGAATATGACTGAGCACGATTTAAAGACTTTTCTTAGGCATATGTTGAATTCAAGAACGCAACGGGCATTAATTAACTATAGCCTTCATCAGTTTGACCGGTCCAGCAGATAAGGGAGTATCTCGATTCAATGGGAAACAGGAAACGAAGCAGATAAAAGAAGATATCCACGGATCTGAACGCAGTTCGAATGTTAATTGGTTAGACAGTAGACATTAGCTCGTCAGCTGAGTAACGTTTTAATCATTATTTTGCGTTTTTTAATAATTCTTATTCATCGACACCTTGACCTTGCATGGCCACGCCAAGTATTTAACTACCAGGCCGCGGACATCTAGATAAATGTCTAGATGTTAAATTTTATCTTCACATTATTAAAATATCCGTGATTATTACAAAACACCTTTATGTACTTGCAGCTCATTTTGATTTCACTTTTTTTTATTTTGTTATTATTATTATCTTCTATTTTTTGTGATTTAATTCACTTCATGTACTTGGCGTAATTTTTTTACTTTTTTAAAGTTTTTTTATGGGGATCTCACTTCATTTTACAAAGATAATTTGCATTTGAGTTCACATAATTTTTAATATTATAACTTACAAATTATCGCGGGACAGAATTAAGGATAAATTCTACGCAGGTAAGTTTATTAACAACTACGAAAAGAAACCATGTGCACCGTATTGCCGATCTATACCTATGTATTATATGTATGCAGGCCTGGGATTTAAGTGAACGCGGCGGCCGATTTTCAGAGTCAACGCCTCTTTTCCCCCACCGCACGTCTTGGCCCCCGCGGCGGCCTGAAGCGCTCGAAGCTCCTAGGCCGCCGCGGGGGCCAAGACGTGCGGTGGGGGAAAAGAGGCGTTGACTCTGAAAATCGGCCGCCGCGTTCACTTAAATCCCAGGCCTGTATGTATGTATAGTACTTTGTGTACAATACATGGTGCCAAACGTATTTATTAACAATGAAATGTAATATAATAAGCACAATTTACACCTTTCGAAGAATCAAGATAATACTCATACCTTCCTCCTCGCAGACTTTCAAATAATTTGTCAATTTAAAACTCAGACAATATGTAGGTCACAGCATCATTTTACGCTGCGATTATCTACATATGTATATATAAAATCCTCAGTTTATTTACAAATAAAAAGCAGTTCAATGATATACAAACATGTCGCAATTCAAATTTCTACAACTTGCCCTGTTTTTGAGACTGCATTTTGGTTGTAATTCAATGGTACAACGATACACATTTATTTCATATATATTTCACACTCGCCAGGTTATAACCTGGCTGTAAGCTGTCAAAATTTGGAGTAGATTACATAGTGAAGGTAGCTTTTGACGAACGAAACATGTATTAGTTCGTTTTGGCTGAAGGTGTGCGTGTAACACGTATATACGTATTATGTTGACGAAAAATTTCTTGGAGAAGGAGAATCAGGAGACAAAAATCTTAATTAATAATCCGACTGATCCATGAGACGATATTATGATATCTCTGTCATGTGTGGACCGATTTGATTGAAATTGGTTTTGTTCGAAAGCCGATATGCAGTTTACATAAGAAAAATGTCTTTAAATTTACCAAATATTGCAGGCGTGATGAGATATTAATGTATAAATGTCAGAATTAGGTTAGAGTGTCTCCGCGACGAGTAAAGGTACACGGTAGCGACAGTCGACATATACAGGGTGTTTTTCATGTACTTTGCGTCGAGACGCTACCGCGTCTCTAATTTCGTCAGGAGGATGAATATTTTTAAGTGTTTCTGCTTGGCGATCTTTTTGGTTTTGATAATAGTGGGCATGGCCGTCCGGAGGGGGGGAGGGGCAAAAGGGGGCAGTTGTCCCCCCCCCTGGCTTTTGAAAAAAATCGCTTATTTTTCAAAACTGATCTTTATTAAGTTTATACTGAAAAAGGGAATATTTCTAAATTTCGGTTTTAAATTTTCAATTAATTTGGCACTATAAAATGGGTTAAAAAAGAAGAGGGTTATATCATCCCAAAGTTGCCCCCCCCCCCTGGAACTTTACCATCATCCCAAAGGTGCCCCCCCCCCCCCCCCCCCTGGAAAAGAGTCTGCGGACGCCCCTGATAGTGGGTGCTCTATCCACGTCAGACGACGACACAAATAGTTATGTTCTAATAAGTAACTTCAACCAGATTTGATGACTCAATATTCGATACTAATAAGATATGTCCCATCAGAATAAAATTACCAAGTCTAATGAAGCATCACAAAAATTCAACGCCAAAACATTTCTGTCAGTCATTTTTTTATACGTAACCTATAATTGTACCGTTATTCTCCCTCCCAAAAACTCAGTCACAGGATGCATACATAATTAAATATACCATTACCATGTCCACCTCAGCTGTATTCGCTATAAATAAGGCTTGCTGGAGGCCATTCTGATCATTTAAAGAAAGGTACTTGACGAACCCATCACAGTTCATCTACTAACGTCCTCGACGCGTATTCTTCGTCGTCCAAAAAGTATCGCGGATTCAAGAAAATGAAGAGCTTAAAGTGTTCTCTCCTGGTAGCCTGTTTATTGCTACTTATAGTGCACATTTCTTCGAGACAAATTCCAGACTTCAAATCTAAGATGTCACCCACAATGGCAACTACAATCTCAACGACGATGGACGGCGAAATGCCACCTAATACACGCCCGTACGTGCCCCCGGTTGCCTTTGAGATCCTGTATGTTCCCGTGCGAATGTGTCCTCCGAACCAACGACTAGATTCTAACGGGGCATGTCGGATGATTCTGTAGAAAACTGTGAACAATACTTATCTGCTATCTGCTTCGTTCACAACCTTCAGATGATCTCAGTACATACACTGCCTATAAACAGTTTGGTGCGCATATGACGTTTAGGCTTTAGTATACCTAGAGGAAGTGAGTAAGCCCGAGTCGCTTGACTAGTTGTTAATTAAGGTGCATATGAGGGAAATGAAAAAATTATCAGCCCACGAGATTGATTAATAAGAAGAATTGTGTGGAGAAGTATTTCTGAAGTATTTTTCATTGATCTACACTGGTGTACTAATTGCATATTGGTGTGCAATGATAGGCAGCAGACGAATGTTCTGGGAAGAAACTTTACCAATATTCTGTGCGAGAAGACCAGAGCTGCCTAGTTGAATATCAGAACGATATGTGTGAAAGTTATTGCACAATAAGTGGAAGAACTTTTCATCGGATGAATAGAACAAAGCTATTGGAAAAGTTACATAAAGATGACAATGGCACAGCTATGGAGGACAGTAATCAAGAGGCCAGGTGGACATTAACAGAGAGGACGTTTTGAAGAACTTGTGATACTTTTGGATCAGTTTTATCTTATCGAAGGACTTTTGCTATTGTGATTGACACGTGTAACATTTAAAGTTAGTGGATCGTGGATCCAGAGGATTGTAGCCGTTCAGGCTGATATGGAGAATTAAATGCTTGGGAATGTCGGTAGAAACTATATTATTTATGTAATATTGATGTGAATATACATTATTAAATTCATTATGAGATTTATGGCACTATTTTATTTGATTAATTCTATGGAATGCCACTTCGATTATATGTACGGCTCGACGAGATTGTGATAGGCGTTTGAATATGAACTTCGAAACGACTCGAAGTTTCTTAATATTGAAAAAATTTGAACCACTCCGAAGACGATTCAATACTTAAAACTCTTGAATCTCAAGCCTTGATTAGTCTCGAGTCTTTAAGAATTCGATAACTAGGTACTGAAAGTCTTGATAGCTGTTGTCCAAGCATTTTTATTGGCATAAAATATTAAAGAAAATCTGGAAAGCTCGAGTCACCGGAAATACATTTATATTGTTCGTCTTTAAAGTTTACAGTAGCTAAATATTGTGTAATTCATTGCAAAAATACTTTAAAAACTTTTGATGTTAAGAGGAAATGAAAGAAAGTAAATGGGGTTAAATAGAAAAAAATAATATAAAAAGGTATTTCAATGATTGGGACTAAATTTGTGAAACAATAATTTAATTTCTTTTATTATTTGTAATAACAAAATAATTGTGTTTAAAGTTGTATGATTCAATTTATTTCTTTTATTAGTAATAATATTTCCCGCATAAGAAAATATTCTTTATAAGAAGTTCAGACTCTTCTCAATTGCGTAAATTACCTCGTATTTAGCTCCCTAAATAGATATAAAATTTTTACAACTGTACGTCGTCAATAAACAACATTAATCAAATTTCTTGTACATAATGTGTCCGACAGGTTTCTATAGTAACTCCATCATAAATATCCACTATATTAAAAGTTAGAACAGAAACATGAAGTGCGAACTGTCTATGGTACAGGGAAAGAACAGATCAATGACGTTTCCGTTACGTATTGATTCAAGGTGTGTTTATCATTTCGCAATTCCCTACAATTTCAAATTGAGTCACTAACACTGTTTTAAGTTAGTAAAAATACATGCCAATATGGTGGATATAAATTCACAAAACCTCATTTCAATATTCTGCCGTTTTACTCAAATCTTCAAAAATTAATAATAATAGCAACTTATTATTGATAATAATAAGATTAGTTTGGTTGGTTTAAAGGATTAGTAAGATTAATTAATAATCTTTTCAAAATAGATTTTTTCGAATGCCTCCGTTGAAGAAATGTTCTTTGTCATTTTCCTTTCATACCTCCATCTGAATTGTAATATCAGTGCTATTTCGCCATGTATTTGTGTCCTCGACCATTTTGGATATGAATAGTACAGTATTTACTGAAAAATAAACGATAAAGAACCATATGTAAATGTACTGCAAGCAACTATTAGCCTTCTCTAAACAAAACTGGCCGCAAAAGAATAATCAAAATGACCACATCATATTGTTCCACTTTGTGTTTCATTGCAAAAATATTCATCTGCAGTGGCGGATTTAAGAAAAAAGCCCCAGGTGGCAAACGTTCTGAGGGGCCCATTTTTTTCGGGAAAATGAGGAGGTAGTTTACTAAAAGGTGGTAGGTGTACAGAAAAGTATAGAAAAAAATATAGTTTGGATAAAATCATAATTTCTTTTTACGGATGGGGCCCTGGGGACAGGGGCCCAGGTGACAACTGCTCATCGACCGCCCTGTTAAATCCGCCACTGTTCATCTGTTTTAAATCTTTATCTCACGAAAGGTATGTATTGTTATGTCAAGCAATAGTGAGGCGTGTAGGAGGAATCAAGAAGAGGTTTCGGAAAGAAATAAGCCTATAAAATGTTTTACTTTACAAGCCACTCAGTACTAATACCTCCATACTGGATCATAGCAATCCCCGGAAAATTTGCGCTCTAGAGTACCTTTCCGTTTACTCATGCGTATGAGAGTTCACGGCTGCTCTGTACACCTAAATAATAATACCTGAATAGTAACGTTTACCCACCTTATTCACTAAGAAATATGCTCCTTCCCAATAGATAGCCAGAAAATGGGGGTTTACACAGGGGAGCAACAATGTCCCCCCCCTCTCAGATCAAGTTTTTGATTCCCGGGACATGAAGTGCGGCGGGGGATATCAGATACGAAATACAACAAACCTATTAGAGTCGTCGGATTAGGGCAAATATTTGTAATAAGGTACGTCTACACGATGACAATGTTGTGTCTACACATAAGTGTACACACAGTGTATACACAAACGACACTTGATCTAGACACAAAAGTGTCGTCGTATAGACGTACCACTCGAATAATCTATTTTGGATTCCGGCACGGATAAAGTATCCACAGTCATCAAGATCAAAGAGATTACCAAGCAGAAACACTTTAAAATGTTCATCCTTCTACATGATTAAAACCGTGCTCAGCCGACGAACAATATGTCTAGTCGATTCACATTCGAACTGCGTTCAGATCAGGGTTGCCACCTTATCACCATATAAATTCCGGAGTGCCACACATTCCAACTCGGAGATTCGAATATAAACCCGGAGATGGAAAAACCAAAAAAGTTTTGTTCTAGAATATCCGGAAAACAGATGTGCGATTCCTTTAAGCTCAAACAATTCAGAATTTAAAAGTATTGGCTTCTTTAATTAATAACTATTATTGTATATAAAATTGATACCATTGTATAATACCACAATTTCTTATTATGTCATTTTTTCTATAACCCGGAGATTTTTTCAGTAAAATCGGAGCCTGGAGATTTGCTTCAAAACCCGGAGTCTCCGGGCCAAAACCGGGGAAGTGGCAACCCTGGTTCAGATCCGTGGATGTCCCCTTTTATAAGGCGGAAATGTAGATTGTCAGTAAGCTTTAATTTGCTTTGTTTCTGCATTCTTCCACTGCTCATATTCGCATATTTGCGGGACCAACCCAAGTACATAGTGGAGGATAAAATTTATTTATGCCTGAAAATTTTCCTTCCGCAATAAATCCTAAATTACATATTTTGTCTGACGGTGTAAACTTATTCTACTGAGGTTCCGAAATTATAGATAGCTGTGTAATTACTTAGTGATGCATAGCCGGCTATATTAGCCCACACAGCACCATAACATTGCAGCAACGTCTCTGCAATATTGCGGTGCAAGATTGCAATGTTGCACCATAACGTTGCAGAGACGTTGCATGTTCAGTCCTACGTCCGCCTTCGCAATATTGCAGGTGTGTATTTTGCAATGTTGCAGCAGCATTGCAAACATGTAGTCCTGCAACGTTCCGGCAATGATTCTGCAACGAAACGACAAAATTGTGGCAATGATTCTGCAACTCTTCGGAAATATTGCGGTGCCAGATTGCAATGTTGCACCGTATCATTGCAGGGAAGTTGCAGGTTCACTCCAATGTCTGCCTTAGCAATATTGCAGGAGTATATTCCCGCAACGTTTCGGAAATTTTACAGCAATGGTCCCACCGCAACGTTTCGGGCAGTGAGGGACGTGACGACATGAATGTGTGCAGAATCGTAGTAGTATAACGCCCATGTGTCTTTTTCTCATAGACGAACACTTTACCGCCGCAGCTACAACCGCTGATTGATAAGATTGCTTACGTATTCGAACTTATGCTCCTACCGTGCAAAACTTTAAACTCAAATTATTCAAAAACGAAGGCTCATTTGACAAACCTATTAGGGATTTTTAACACTGTAGGTGCGGACTCTAACCCGGTGTCATTTTAGGTTAGGTTGGAAAGCAGTCTTTAGACTAAGCCTTTGCATTTGTCTTTTCATCTCTCTTTTCTCTTGCTTGATTGTATATACGTGTTTGTGCAATAAAGACGTTTAATAATAACAACAACAATAACAATAATAATAATAATAATAATAATAATAATAAATTCGCACATTAAAACATATACAGTTACTCACAAAATTGAGCATACACCTAGGTTGGTAATGAAAATTGAAAGAAAAAATGAATACAAACACATATGCAAAAATGAAAACACAATATATATTTTATTCGTATATTTTACTAAATAATTCATAAAAACATTTTTAAATAAAATTGACTATTGGTCTATATTTAACAGAAATTGTAAAAGTACAGGTATTTTAGTGACACAAAATTGAGCGTACACATAGGAATTTTCACATTACGCAGGTCTGTATTAGTTAAATGTTGGTACTATTGAACAGGATGTCCCGCGAAATGTCTTTCAAAATTCGGTTGCTCAGGAAGCAGAAACAAAAAACTATCTGTTATCCGTAGATTAACGATTATAGTAGTAACATCGCTAATAAAAGAAAGCAGCCTGACATTTCAATACGAAGTCTTATTGTAAAATTATATGCGCAAGGTAAATCCTTTCATCAAGTAGGGCAAATAGTCGGCAGAACACATTCTGCCGTACAAAAAATTATAAACAAATTTCGGTACGATGGAACAGTCCGAAATATATCTGGCCGAGGAAGAAAGAAAATATTGTCGAACACTGATGAACGATTCATTTGTCGACAAATTAATATAAATCCGAGTACAAGTGTGCAGAAGTTAACGTTAGATGTTTCCTCACATATAAATAAAGACATCTTGGTTGAAACAGTTCGCAGAACATTAAGAAAAGAGGGATATAATGGCCGAGTCGCACGAAAGAAACCGTATATCTCCGAAGCAAATAGACAGAAACGCATAGAATTTGCAAAAACGTTTGTAAATTTTGACGAAAGTTTTTGGGAAAATGTTATATTCTCTGACGAGACTAAAATCAATTTTTTTGGACTGGATGGAAGGAAGCAAATCGTATGGCGACAGCGAAATACTGGGCACCACCATAGAAATACATGTCCAACGGTTAAACACGGAGGAGGATCCGTTATGATATGGGGATGTATAGGTGCAAATGGTACCGGAAGTATCGAATACATAGATGGCATAATGGACAAAATTAAATACTTAAATATCTTAAAAAAGAATCTAAAAGATTCAGCAGAAAAATTAAAAATGCCGCGGGTGTATTACTTTAAACAAGGTAATGACTCAAAGCATTCATCATAGATAGTTCAATTAGGGTTGCTGTATAATATCCCAAAGATGCTAAAAACACCTCCCCAGTCACCTGATCTCAATCCCATCGAGAATTTCTGGGAAGAAATAAAATCCAGGATAGCAAATAACAATTATACGAATATAGAAGATTTCAAACGAAAGTTGAGAGAAGAATGGGAAAACACACCTTCTTTAATAGAAAACTTAATTTATTCTATGTCACGTCGCTTACAAGCTGTAGATTGATGCCAGGGGATATGCGACGAAGTATTAATAAATCAAACGATATAGTATAAGTTTGTAAATAGTATTTTAACAAGGTGTACGCTCAATTTTGTGTCACTAAAATACCTGTACTTTTACAATTTCTGTTAAATATACACCAATAGTCCATTTTATATAGAATTTCGTTTACGTATTATTTGGCAAAATATACGAATAAAATATATATTGTATTTTCATTTTCGAATATGTGTGTTTGTATTCATTTTTTCGCCAATTTTCGTTACTGACCCAGGTGTACGCTTAATTTTGTGAGTAACTGTAGCATCTACTCTATCTAAACAAATTAAATTCATGTGCAAACAACTCTCACAATAACACTTTTTTCATATCTTCAACGGCCAACTAGAAATTCTAGCATATTCAGTTAAATGAAACATGCTGTAGAATCTACTCGACGTCATATTTCAAATTTCGTCAAAGTCATAGTTTCATCAGAATATTGCTGTACTGTTTCTACAATATTTCCACTACAGTATTGCACGGCAATATGTAGGCAATTTTGTTGGGTCGTTGCCACTGAAACATTGCACATCGATTTGCGCGCAATATTGCCGAAATATTGTAGCATCGTTGCCAGTGGAACATTGCACCTCGATGTGCGCGCAATATTGCCGAAATATTGTAGGATCGTTGCCAATGGAACATTCTTGCAATAATGCTGCAATATTGTAGGATGATTGCCACTCCAATAATGCACGGCAATATTGCAGGAACGTTTCTACAATATTTGCAATGCAACCTGCAACAACGCAATATTGCAGCAACGAAGTGTGCTATGTGGGAGAATGCAAGGGGGAAATATTGTAATATGAATACTATAGAATGGGTTCTAAAAACTCATTTTCCTACGACACAGCGAGGAGTAATTTTTTTATACATATCTGTGCAACCTGATACATTGAAATAGATCATTTTGTAGCTTTTTATCTTTATCACAATGTTTCACATATTTGATTTTGGTTGGAAACATCCAATTTTGACATTTTTTCACCGATCCATGGTAAATATTATCACAGTTTTGGTTCACAAATATCAAAGTAATTGGTCACTTGGGCCAAGTTTTTGTCCGACAGTAAACGCTGCAAGACATAGTGTGCAGATTCCAAACACTCGAGCATTCATTGCACAAGGAAAACTCCCACATATTAATTCACTATAACCTTCATCAGTGGGACCGGTTCAGCAGATAGGTAGTCATACTCAATGGGAAAAAACAAAATGAAGCAAGTGAAGGCTTCCCGCAATCATCGTTCGCGCCTTATAAAAGAGATTCTCCACGCATCTGAACGCAGTTCGAACGTTAATCGGCTAGATTTTAGTTTGTCGACGGAGCAATTTTTTAATCAGTCGGAAGGATGAACACTCTAAAGTGTTTCTGCTTGATATTCTCTTTGATCTTGATAACAGTGGATACTTTATCCACGCCGGAAACCGACACAAATAATTCTACTCCAACGTCTACAATGATTGACAGTATGACGACGCCTGTACCGCCTCCACCGGAGTCGCCTGATTTATCTGTTGATCCGGAGGGTGAAATAGTTATTGTTCCCAATCGCAACTGCCCTGGCCAACAAAAACTTGATGTTTATGGAGAATGCCGCGAGCCTTTATAAATATACATTTCCCAACTATCTATTGAGTAGGCGAGAAATTGGTTAGTGAACAAGGTGGGTGGACCACACTATTGAAGTACTATTGTTTAAGTGTAGGAGAGACCGGAGCTAAAAGTTCCGATTTCGATAAAACATAAAAAATGACGGAAAAATAATGTAATTATTCTCTTCATTATTGACTAATTTTTTGTTAAATTTATTATATTTTATGATTTTAAGCTTGTATTTGATATATTGTATTAGGTTTTTCATAAAAAGTAATTTATTTGTGGCTAATAAAAGCAGAACTTCTTACCCCTTTTTGGGGCAAGTTGTTATTACATTGGGGTAAGTTGTTACTAAGATATAAGAGTTGCCTTTTAATTAAATATTTCATTTTCTAATGAAATAAAACAGAGTTATATTAAGGGGGTAGACACGGTTAATGCAGCGCGCTGTATACCGACACAATCTGGCCCAAAACATGGGTTTAGTAGGATACGTTTAACGTCATTATATACGCGAATTTTGGGCTGGGCGAGTTCTTATTCGAAAGAGGAAGGTTCAGTACAACACGCTCTGGCCATGGTTCGACGAGATTTTGTTGATATGTAATAATATGAGTGACCAAAGTAGAGAAAAAATGGACAAAATACACTCGCAGATTCCAAGTATTTTTAGGTCACTATAAGAGTTTTGTGACTCAAACGATGTCCAGAGTGTGTTGCATTGAACTTTCCTCTCTCGAATGAGACCTCGCCCAGCCCAAAATTCGATCATATAATGACGTTAAACGTATCCTACTAAACCCATGTTTCAGGTTAGATTGTCGGTATTACAGCGCGGTGCATCGCCCGTGTCACGTGGCGTGTTTACCTCCTTAAGTATTTTTAGGTCACGAAAAGAGTTTTGTGACTCAAACGATGTCCAGAGCGTGTTGCATTGAACCTTCCTCTTTCGAATGAGACCTCGCCCAGCCCAAAATTCGCTCATATAATGACGTTAAACGTATCCTACTAAACCCATGTTTCAGGTTAGATTGTCGGTATTACAGCGCGGTGCATCGCCCATGTCACGTGGCGTGTTTACCTCCTTAATAATGTTTATTTCTGAAGGTTCGGATCACAAAAATGTATTATCTTTAATGGAAAATCAAAACAATATTATAACCACAATCATTATCTTTGGTATAAAAACTAAAATCTACAAATCAGTCTTACATTCAACTGTTTGTGGGTACCGTTAAGGAACTAAGGTCGGTATTATATATATTGGCCGGTGAGTTTCGGAGGGGTATTCTCCCACCACACCGTTTGTTTGCCTCGGTGCTCCTTTTCTCAAACGTTTTCTGACTCGCTCTCGTTCCATCTCGCTCTCGCCTTCACAGAACAAGAGTGAGCCAGAAGTGGTGGGGATAGTGCCAAGATTCTGGCGTGTAGGCCACGCCATGTGCTGTCAGCGTAGAAATACACACATCAGAATAGGTGTGCGTTAGCAACGAAAAAATTCAGAAACTTTATTGGTTAGAACATTGATTTGTTCTCGATAGCTTCATCTCGTATTGGTCTACGCATAGTTTCGCAACGTACACAACTATTATGTTAAGGATAAATAACAGCCAACCGGCTAGGTTCAGGTGGAGCCGAGCAGCGTTCCCTTTACCCCACCATACCCTGCGAGGCCCTAGCAACTCCAACTGACAAATCAGCGATCGTCAGATGGTGGTGGCTGACTTCTCCTCAAGCGCTGCTCGCGAAACCGAATTCACCGGCCAATATATTTGATACCGACCTTAGTTCTTGATCAGGCACTAATTTTTTATCAGTTCATGAAATAAATCGTTCTTTTCAGTTTAAGTCCTTAAATAATTGTTTCAAATAATTACTAACATAAAAAAGGATGATTCACAAATATACGTGCTGTCTGTAAAAGCAGTTAGTATTGTTAGTTTTTGTGAAAATAAATGTGTAAGGTAGCTCACTTGAAGGAAGCCTCTGTTGAACGCCATCTCTTAATGTACGAACTAAGACAGCGCTGTCCAGCGTAGGGGCCCCTCACGCGCCTGCTTCCCCTTCCAATCTTTCTCTCGCATAGCGTGCCTTCCGTCGTCAAGGAGACCGCGCGACGCTAAGAAGGCTGCCACGTCCGCGAGCCGTCTGTCACTTGGATATGGGTCATTTCAGGTTAATTCGTTGACTTTCATACCTATGTGTCAGGCTTGTTTATGATATTTGTAGTTTCAGAATTGTTTGAAAAGTACAGGTCACCAAGACTGACAACATATACCGGGAAGTAATAGCATTTGCTGGCTGCGACGCCGCGTGTCAATAATCACATGTCGTATCGGGCGTCCGAGCTCGCTCGGTGACGGACACGCTGGTCTGTCATGGTCGCCTCTTTAGCGTCGCGCGGTATCCCTGATAACGCAGACGAGAGAGGGAGAACCCCAATCTCCCGCGGGAGCGACCTTGAACAGCGCTGAACTAAGAGATCACCATCGACGCCACAGTCGATTTCTTTACTGGTTATTGCAGTATTAAAGATTATTTTCATACGTTTTGCTTACAATAGTGTACTTTACAATGTGGCGAAAGAATTTTAGTATTGTATGTATCATTTTGCGTTAACAGTCAGTGATCATCATTTAGTTCCAGTTTTTTCTTATGGAACCAATTTTTGATCACCAGAATAAAAATTAGGTTAGGGCATCATAATATTATAAAAAAAAATTAAGTTTAGATGGTTTAATACTAAAAATAAGTTTATTTGGTACTTTCTTTTTAATTAGTATTAGTATCTGATCAAATATTAATTCCTTACCTGATAAGAAATTAGTTCCCATGTATCTTAGATGATCAAAAACTAGTTCCTGACCTGATAAAAAATTAGTTCCCATGTATTTTCAGATGATCAAAGACTAGTTCCTAGTCACCTTATGTCGTGGGAGCAGGAAGGAACACTTCATTAAAAATGCACGTGTACTCCAGTGACTCGACCGTCGTGCGGGCGCCATTCCTCCTGACCTCTCGCTCAGTCCTCTCGCCGCCGCCAGCCGGCGCCAGCAGCGCACCCGCACAACATCCTCCCCTTTTTATTCAACAACGATTACACTTAGTGGGTTACAATGTTTCCGTAAAACTGGGGTGGTCCGCATGTCCTTCTGGGCCTCCCTTGACATTCCTCCATCTGACCCGTGGGACTATCGCTGCTCTGCACGGCCCCCTCATTCACCTCAACGCTCGGCTCGCCACCGCCATTTCCCTCTCGCTGGTCATTCGCATCCTGACCATCCTCTACAACGTCGATCGGCTCGCTGTCAACACCCGACGCCATGCGACCGTCCCCCTCTATTCGCTCTCCCCTGTAAGGGGCTGGCACCAAATGCCATCTATTTCGCCTTATCAAACTACCCCTTTCCGTTCTCACCGAAAACGAGTTCGGCGCATCAAGCACTTTTACGATGTGTCCGTATACGCGCAAGTCTATGACCCAGACGGCATCATTAACGGCCAAAGTGGCCAACCTTCCAGATCGATGCCGCTTGTTGTAGTCCGCAGCTTGTTTTTCTTTCCTTTTATTTTCTATTTGAATCACTTTGCTATGGTGTTTAAATGTTCCAAGTTTCGTCGGCACTATCGGAAGGGTAGTCCGAATCTTTCGTGAAAACATTAACTCTGCTGGGCTATACCCGTTTTCAAGCGGCGTTGATCTGTATGCCAATAAGCCTTCGTTTATATCATTACATTTTTTAATGATGCCTTTCGCTATTTTTACGGCCGCTTCTGCCGCGCCGTTACTCTGTTGGTATTTTGGCGACGAAGTCACATGGGAAAAATCATATTTCTCTGCAAATTCTCGAAACTCCGATTCGAACTGCTTGCCGCAGTCCGATCTTACTACTTCCGGTATGCCAAAACGAGCGAACGTCTCTTGACATTTTCCAATGATCTCCTTTTGAGTCAAACCATTCAGCGCGTGTATTTCAATAAATCTACTGTAATAGTCTGTGATTATCAAATACCATTTTTCCCACTTGAAAAGGTCTAGAGCAACCTTTTGCCACGGCCTACTCGGGAACTCTTCCCGCACGAAGGGCTCCTTATGATTTACCCTTTGTTCGATGCATTTAGGACAATATTCTACCAGGTTTTTTAGCTGAACGCTAAGCCCTATCCACCATACCGATTGCGACGCTCTAGCTCTACATTTGTTTACGCCCATCTAAAAACACGTCGATATATCCCATCAACGATAGCCTTTTTCCGTCCGGCCCCAGGATCACCTTATGGCTCTCCCGCATTTTGTTTCTATAACTGTTGGGTATGTCGTTAAGCGAAATACATGTCACGTCCGCGCCAGAATCAATGACAAAACGCAAATCGCACGCAAACTCACGTACCCGCACCTTAAACACAAAGTCATCTATACCGCTACAGCTGCCGACTGCTCCTCCTCGTCTTCTTCCTCCACTCTGTTCACTCTCTTCGTCGTCTTCGTCCTGCACACGCGTTCCCAGTGACCCATGTTGCCACACTTGCGACATCTGGAACCGAATGCTGGGCACTTTTGCCGGTTCTCGTGCCCTCGAGATCCGCATTTGCTGCACGGACCTTCCCCTCTTTGTTTCTGCACGCCTGGCCGCCCTCTCCTCTCGTCGGCTATTCTATTTACCTCCACATGGTGTGCCGTTTCCTCTCGTATCTTCTTCCCTTCCTTCGCTTGAACTTCCGCTTGACGCGCCATTTCTAAAGCTTTTTGCGCTGTCAATTCCGGTCTCAGTTGTAACCGTTCCGATGTTCGGGTGTCCCCAATCCCGATAACTATACGATCTCGTATGAGATCCTCTTTTAGTTGGCCAAACTCGCACGTTTCTGCTAACGTATACAGAGCCGTAACGAATGCGTCCACGCTTTCCCCGCTCTGTTGTACCCTTGAGTTGAACTTATACCTTTCGAACACCACGTTCTTTTTTGGTGAAAAATAATCAGTAAATTTGTCTCTCACGGTTTCATACACTGCCCTGTCACTCTCAGCCGGTAGAATTTGCGTTAAGACTTCTTCGGATTTTTCTCCCATCACGTAGCACAGAACGTCGACTTTTTCTTTGGCACTCTTCGCTGATGAGCCAGACACTGATAGGTACCTTTCAAATCTCTTGATCCACGCTGTCCACAGCTCGGGCTTGGAAAAATCCATTTCTCTCGGTGTACGGACCGTTGTCCAGCTACCGTTTTCTTCCGCCATTCTAACCTGTACCCTTGCGTTCTGTCTTGCTTTCGATACTTTCGTACTTCTCTTAGCCTCACCGATCTCTGCTTCTTATTTTCGTTTTCCTTTCCCTCTTTTTTATTCTTAAACTACCCCACACTTAGCACCATGTCGTGGGAGCAGGAAGGAACACTTCATTAAAAATGCACGTGTACTCCAGTGACTCGACCGTCGTGCGGGCGCCATTCCTCCTGACCTCTCGCTCAGTCCTCTCGCCGCCGCCAGCCGGCGCCAGCAGCGCACCCGCACAACACCTTATTATTCCGTACCTTATAAATAATTAAATTATACTTATTTTCAACTTTTTAAAATTTTTCCTTAAAGTGTAAACATTAATTCATCGTTTAGTATAAAAAAAGTCTATGGTTGAAAGTTTTATTAGGTTAAAAATAAATATTAAAGCGGGAAGCCCTCTAAACTGATCAGAAACTAGTTCCTTAACGGTATATACTTATTGAGATTTGTATTTGTAGCCTACAAGTAGCTTCTGGTCCAGATTGTAGTTTTTTAATCACTCTCGATAGAGTCAAGTGACAGACGGTTTTTATCTTTATGCATAACTTCGATGGAAATATTGCCTCTTCCCGCTTTTCATTCATATGTTCGCACCTTAAAGCACAGCAGGGACCAGTGTGAATAGGAAAGGGCCCCGTAGCTAACTGCTACGCTTCGTTACGCATGCGCGTGACGTCAAACCAATCAGCGCCGAGATGGGAAACGAAACGGCGCCACTGTTAAGGGGTTAAACCACTGTAGAGCACGAAAAAATAGGCATATTTCGGGAATTTTTTTATGCGCAATAAAGAGAACAATCGAAATTCTGTAAAATGGGATTTATAATTCTAGTAATGAAGTACAAAAAATATTTTTTTCAACTTCGTTCATAACAAAATGGTGGCTGCACAGCATTTCTCCGTCGGTGCCTGTTTTTTTAAAGGGTCCACGGCCGGAAACCTAACTCCCGCAATTTTTGACCTGGAACAAAAAACCAAAGTTTTTTCGATTCTATAAAACAACAGCAAGAGACGTACGTAGGATTTTTTCGATATATTGATTTTACGCGAAATTGTGCATGTTTGAAAAAAAAGTTCAAAATTTCATGAAAAAATCGTCAGAAAAGTGTTTATAAATAAAAAAGTATGCAATATAAAAAAAAATCCTACGTACGTCGCTGGAGAAAGCAATTTTGAATATACTGTTAAATTTTCAGATCGATCGGTGAATATTTGTTCCAGTTATGTTTCCGGCCAGTTAAAAAAAAGTGATTTCGAGAAAAACGCGTTTAAAGTTTTAAGTACTGTAAAATCATATTATATTCTTATATACCTTTAATCTGCGATGCCTGCACCATACAATTGGCCTTCTAGATTCACATCTTCCTCCTCCTTTTTCCTTTCTTAAGGTTTTCAAGGCGATTCGAGCCTCTCTTGTACCTTTACTTAAGGATCGTTCTGCTCTTTTGATGCGCTCCGCGTCCACTTCTATGCATAGATTATAGCTGTTTGGGCCAATTGTCATGCCCATAGTGTGGATTACGTGCAAAATTGAGGAAAATCCGTCATTGAGCACGCAAGTAGCAATATTTGTGGCAATATCTAATATTAATTTTCCACTAGATATTGATTTTGGAGCCATCCCCCATACGGTCGAGTTGAAACTCTCGTTGCTGTTTTGTGTAAATCCACCGATGCAACGAGTGAGAAGATCCTCCTTACTCAATTCTTCGTACACTGGCTTTATAGCTTCGAAAACTTCTTTGTGCATAGGTTGTTGGTGTTGATAATCGCCCAAACTGTTTGCCGCTACACAGACGCGCAATGGTAACAGCCGCTCGGGGCATACACGAGAGCGTTGCGGTAGAATTGAAAATTTGGACATTTAGACACTTTTGCCGCCCTCCATCTTTTGGTATATTATTTTTAAGACCCTAAAACACCTTTTAAATAAAAAAAAAAAATTCTTTTTTTGAAAATTCTACAGTGGTTTAACCCCTTAAGTCAAGCGAAGCTAGCAAAGCAGACCAGCCAGCGTCGCCGGTGGAGCATCTTGTCGACGCTGGTTGGCTGCGGTTTCATTTACCTTGGCTAGCTTCGCGGATTGATGCTGGCGCCGATTCGTTTCCCATCTTGGCGTTGATTGGTTACAGCTAGCCAAACAGCGTCGACAATATGCTCCACCGGCGACGCTGGTTGGTCTGCTTTGGTAGCTTCGCTTGACTTAACAGTGGCGCCGTTTCATTTCCCATCTCGGCGCTGATTGGTTTGACGTCACGCGCATGCGTAACGAAGCGTAGCAGTTAGCTACGGGACCCTTTCCTATTCACACTGGCAGGGACAATTTATACATTTGTAGTGGGGCAAGTTGTTACGGTAACAACGTGCCCCAAGTCACGGTAACAACTAGCCCCTATCGACACAGACTATTGTGCTTATACATATATTGAAACGATAAACACTGTTACTCCATGTTCTTAAATGTAATTTGACCCATAAGAACGACTCAATCAATAATATCAGAAAATAATAATAGAAAAATATTTACTTATCTGTTACGCGACTAATAGGTCCTTGCTTACAACCACACGATTCACTTTCGTGGTTGCTATTAAAATGGGCGAAAGAGTGGCGTGATCAACTCACACGGAAAAAATAATTTAATGTACAACGCTCTGTTTATTTTGAAGATAGAACCGTCGGAACAACTTACCCCCGGAACTTTTAGCCCCGGTCTCCCCTACAGAGCAGTAATGAAGTCTCTAATGCGCATGCGCAAACAAAACGGAACTCCCCAGCGCGAAGTGTGTGGAGATTAGTATGACTGGTTTCGAGGTTGGACAGGTAACTTAGCATTGATGCATTATTATTGGGTGACTGGCAACAGTTTTGTTTAAAGAAGGCCATTAACAATTGCCATACACTTCTAACTTACCTGTTCCTCAAAACTTTCAATGTGATCATCAATTTTATACATTGCAACCATAAGATACCTTTTTATTTATCTTTCAGCGCATTCTGTATTGCTCGAATTCAACAGCACCTTGATTCGGATCCAAAAATACTCAAATTCACATGGTGACATTTAGCATGGCAACACTTCAACCATCGCGCGATGGATACAGGGTACGCGTGGACCGATCCAACATGACTGATGAGCGTCATTGCTAAGAACATAATAAATTCAGGTCATGAGAAGTTTAGAACTTACTGTAAACAATTATTCTGCGGATTGTATAAACAAAATTATATTATGGGTCAAAATGGACCCCGCATCCGTCATTCATGTGTGAATGTTTAATTACGAGACATTGAAACTTCTAAAGTAATACATGTATCTCGTCAAGGAATTTGGAACATTTTGTGAAGCATTCATCTTTGGAGCCACGTACCCTGACCTCAATAAGTATTCATGTTGAGTGGGATTGAAACCAGTTTAAAGGATTGGAACCTCGGATCCACATTGACTTGCTGCATACTAAATGTTTACAAATTTCATTAGGCATACAGGCTTACTTTTTAAAATCGTTTTAATTGAGTCTAGGTTATAGTTTTTATTGCATTTAGAGTAGTGAGACGAATAAGTCAACAAACCCCGGCTGCAGAGTTAGTTGACAAATATGATGGGGTTAGTTGACTTGACATTTACTTTTCAGTTTTAAGCGTATATATTAAAGCGTATATATACGCTGCCAATTCCATCAATATACTGTACGAAACGCGTACATATGTATACTACGACCAATAAATTTTTTTTCACTCCTTCACAGTGTTATTTTTTTGATTAATTATCATGGTGTTAAATACTGTAATTATTTTGTACTTGTTTGTTATGGTCTATTTGGTAGGCCTGAGGGTTTGAATGGACGGTAAGGTGTAAAACTGGTAGGGGTGAGTTCGGAAGGATTTGTGGTGGAGGAAGTGGAATTGAACAGCTAAACTCTTTGCCTCGACTGCATCTTGAGGATAAAAAAAATGCAATTACTAAGGTCGGTATCATATATATTGGCCGGTGAGAATCGGAGGGGTATTCTCCCACCACACCGTTTGTTTGCCTCGGTGCTCCTTTTCCTCACATAATAGTTGTGTGCGTTACGAAGCTATGCGTAGACCAATACGAGATGAAGCTATCGAGAAAGAATCGATGTTCTGACCAATAAACTTTCTGAATTTTTTCGTTGCTAACGCACACCTATTCTGATGTCTGTATTTCTACGCTGACAGCTCGGTTTGGCCTACACGTCAGAATCTTGGCACTATCCCCACCACTTCTGGCTCACTCTTGTCCTGCGAAGGCGAGAGCGAGACGAAAAGAGAGCGAGTCAGAGAACGTTGAGAAAAGGAGCCCCGAGGCAAACAAACGGTGTGGTGGGAAAATACCCCACACGAAACTCACCGACCAATATATATGATACCGACCTTAGTCGAGTAACGCCGTCCGACATTGTCAACGTGTTAAGGGTCGTACGTACAAAACCTCCATGCACCGAATAAAATAAAATACCGTAAATTATAGTCAATCACGTTCCCACAAAATATTCATGAAAAAACATCAAGCAGTACTTAGTGGACAGAAATTCATAAATAGTCGGAACAAAAATACTTACTTCCCGCCGACCTTTTTAGATTTTTCATTCTCATTGACAGAACAAGCAAATTTTTGTCACGGCGACACATTAAATGGCAAGCTGATCATTTATATGCTTCAATATCGTGAATTGCAGCATAATTTATTTCATAATAGAACAATTAAATGGAATTAGTCAACTAACCTCGTTAGTCAATTAGCCCCGTTCTCCCCTAGTGAACGACAATTTTTCGTTTCCTAGAAATTACAACTTTTTTACTTTTGCGAATTATCAATTCTTATTATTAAATTTCACAAAAATAATTTCCCTCCTCTTACTAAGTTCTATCTATACTACAAACACATTTTTGAATTTCTGATTTTTATCGACTTTATCTCAAGATATAACAAAAAAACCTAGAGCGGTTGGTACTGCACGATTCTCCCCTATATGTACATACCATTGAGCTATAAGTATACCTGGAGAGGGAACAGCAATAGGAAGAAGTAGAGGCGACAGCGGTCTGAGGGAAATAGAAGAACGGGTGAACCTATCCTTCTTCCTATTATACCTCTCACTCTGTACAGATAACTTCACTCACATTCACTGACATGCACTATACATCCATAGCCTGTTGTAAGACAGAGATAGGTTCACCCGTAATCTTCCCTCTTTCTCGGACCGGCCGCCATTGCTCTGTTCCCTCTCCAGGTATTCTTATAGCTCAATGGTACATACACGCAGGTATGTCCACTCAAAACAAAGGACAATGTTAAGTTCTAGAGAGGATTATTGACCCAAGAGCGTACAGCATATGCTATACACCGTTCGAAAGGTCTCGTCAAGACGAATCGATTGATACCATTTTTAACTTCGAAATCGGATGGGATAACCTCGAAAAATGTCCTCAAAGTTCAAGATTTTGCGTTTTTGAACAAAAGAAACAGGTAGTAAAAGCCCATCCGGCCCGAGGGACCTCGAATAGACACCTGAGGAAAATCCGAGGGATGTATATAAGCGATACTCTAGCATGTTGGGACGGCAAATGTGCCCCACGACCTTCATTTCAGTGTCGTGTTCCATACCTCGTCTGTGATGACGTAAACACGTCACGTGACACGGGTAATGCAGCGCGCTGCATACCGACACAATCTGGCCCGAAACATGGGTCTGGGAAGGTACGTTGTTTGTCCTTATATGAGCAGATTTTTGGCTGGGTGAGGTCTCATTCGAAAGAGGAAGGTTCAATGCAGCGCGCTATGGTCATCGTTTGAGTCACAAAACTCTTTTAGTGACCTAAAAATACTTGGATTCTTGCGGGTGTATTTTGTCGACTTTTGCTCTACTTTGATCACTCATATTATTAGATATCAACACAATCTCGTCGAACCATGACCATAGCGCGCTGCACTGAACCTTGATTTTTCGAATGAGACCTCGCCCAGCCCAAAATCTCCTCATATAAGGACAAACAACGTACCTTCCCAGACCCATGTTTCGGGCCAGATTGTGTCGGTATACAGCGCGCTGCATTACCCGTGTCTACCCCCTTAAGAATCACCTCCTTCTGTATTTTAATATCAGTGCCGTCACCATGTAAGTATTTATTTCCTGGAATATTTTGGTTACGTGCAGTACAGTAATTGCTGAAAGATAATAAAAAAGGAATCATATACTTGCATTGAAAAACACAAAGAAAAAGGCGACTAAAAAATATATGTACTACAAACAGTTGGTTTTCAAACAAAACAGCCCACAAATGAATATTTAAATCGGTGTAGGGTAAAGGATCGAATTACTGCCACTTTACGCGTGGACCCTGACATTATCTTATAGTTTTATACATATAGACTAAACGTATAATGTTGTCCTTGTTATATATTATTATTTAATATGTTTACTTGATGGAAAAATTTGCTGAACCTTAAAACTTCGATTTTTATGTTATAAAATCATCAATTTCAAAAATATATTTTGCGATCTATTATTGACACCATTAAAATGTGTTTGACTGAATTGCTGGCACCCCAATTACTGCCAGCTAACCTCATTTTAAGGTTACTTTGTGTCATGTACATGAGCAACTACTACTATGACAGTAATACCAAAATGCTTGAAACGCTTGTACCAGTCACTGTCACCCAATTAATAAGTAAAAAGACTTAATGAATCGTTGAATTCGGATCTTTATTACTTTCTATGATGCTTATATTATATAAAACATATTTTGTTATGTTAATAGCTTAAATATTACAATTACAGAATTTTCTTTCACGCCTTGTTTTCTCTTTCGCTAGTAAGGAAGTCATCGTTTTCACTCTCCGAATATTCGCTTAAAATATTTTATTGTTTATCCAAATTAACGAAGAAAAAATTAAGTCCTGTGTTTTCTATCGTATAAATAACAGTTTCAATTGTATGCTAAATTTTTTTATGTATTATTTCACAAGATTTATTCGTTATTTTACGTAAAATAGCTCAGGGTGACAGTAATTGAGTAGGTGGCAGTAATTGGGTCCTTTACCCTATTACAGTCAGGAATAATCAAAATGATCAAATCCCATTGTTCCACTCTGTGTTTCATTGCAAAAATATCCATCTGTTTTAAATCTTTACCTCGCAAAAGGTATCTATTGTTATGACAAGCAATAGTAAGGTTTGTAGGAGGAATCAAGAAGAGGTTTTGGAAAGAAATAAGCCTATAGAATGTTTTACGTTGCAAGTCACCCAGTACTAATTCCTCCATACTAGATGACTTTCCAAACTCCGAAATTAGTCATTGCAATCCCCGGAAAATTCGCGCTCTAGAGTACCATCCCGTTTACGCATGCGGATGAGAGACTTCACGGCTACTCTGTACACATTTAATAATAGTACCTGAATAGTAACGTTTACCCACCTTATTCACTAAGAAATATGTTCCTTCCCAATAGGTAGCCAGAAAATGGGAGTTTACACAGGCTTGCGACATTTCCCCCTACGATCACGTTTTCGATTCCCGAAACATATAGTACCGCGGGGGGCACCAAATGTGACATGTAGCAAACCTACTAGAGTCGTCGGATTAGAGCGAATCTTTGTAATAAGGTACGTCTACACAACGACACTTTTGTGTCTAGATCAAGTGTATACGACACTCAACAAAATTTCCGGATGATTGGCAACTACCTAGAGCAGTCCGCGGCCATGAATTCAACCTATCGTCTCAGGAGTTGCAGCTGGAGCTAGACTGAAGACACTGTAAGTAGCTCTAGCTAGACACAAAAGACACTTCATCTAAACACAAAAGTGTCGTCGTGCAAGCGTACCTCTCGAATAATGTATTTCGGATTCCGGCACGGATAAAGTATCCACACTCATCAAGATCAAAGAGATTACCAAGCAGATACACGTTAAAACGTTCATCCTTTTGACTGATTAAAACGTTGATCAGTCGACGAACAATAAGTCTAGTCGATTCATATTCGAACTGCGTTCAGATCCGTGGATGTCACCTTTTATAAGACGGGAATGTAGATTGCCAGTAACTTTTCATTTTTTTTGTTTCGGCATTCTTCCACTGATTATATTCGCATATTTTCGGGACCGGACCAACTACTTAGCGGAGGCTATAATTTATTAATGCCTGAAAATATTATTCGTGAAATAAGTCCTGAATTACATATTTCGTCTAAGGATGTAAACTTGTTCTACCGAGGTTCCGAAATTATAGATAGCTGTGTAATTACTTAGTGATGCATAGCCGGCTATATTAAAATACAAGAGGGAAATATTGCATTATGAATACTATAGAATGGGTTCTAAAAACTCATTTTCCTACGACACGGTGGGAAGTAATTTTTTTATATTGTGCATGGCGTCTTTATATTCATATGTGTGCAATCTGATACATTGAAATAGATCATTTTGTAGGTTTGTATCTTTATCACAACGTTTCAGACATTCGGTTTTAGGTGGAAAAATTCGATTTTGACATTCTTCCACCGATCCATTGTAAATATTATCACAGTCTTTGCTCACAAATATCAAATTAATTGGTCACTCCGGCCAACATTCTGCTTGTCAGTAAATACTGCAAGACATAGTGTGCAGACTCCAAACACTGCAGCATTCATTTCAGGAGCAAAACTCCCAGGCATTAATTAACTATAACCTTCATCAGTGGGACCGGTCCAGCAGATAGGTGGGCATAGTCAATGGCAAAAACGAAACGAAACAAGTGAAGGCAATCTTTGTTCGCGCCTTATAAAAGAGGTCCTCCACGGATCCCGACACAGTTCGCACGTTAATCGGTTAGACTTTTGTTCGTCAGCGGAGCAACTGTTTATTCAATCGGAAGAATGAACATTTTAAAGTGTTTCTGCTTGATATTCTCTTTGATCCATCAAGATCAAACAGTGGGTACTTTATCTACGCCGGAAACCGACACAAATAATTGTACTCCAACATCTACAATGATTGACAGTATGACGATGCCTGTACCGTTTGCACTGGAGCCGACTGGTTTATCTGTTGATCCGGAGGGTCAAATAGTTATTGTTCCCAATCGCAACTGCCCTGGGCAACAAAAACTTGATCCTTATGGAGAATGCCGCGAGCCTGTATAAATATACATTTCCCAACTATCTATTGAGTAGGCGAGAAATTGGTTAGTGAACAAGGTGGGTGGACCACACTATTGAAGTACTATTGTTTAAGAGGGCCGTCTCATTTTTGTTATTGTCCGTCTCACCGGGCCTTGATTGCGGACGGTCACACAAGCTAAGTTAAGCGTGTACGTATACGCGTGTAGTAAACAAACCGTTTCAACCGCCTTTCGTCCTGGAATCGGCTAGAAGGAAGTTTTTGTGGGAACAGTTACCTTCACTAAACATCCGTGCAGGGTGGTCTGGTGCGTTTGAACGCCAATAAGCACTGTATGTTGAAATAATAATGAATTTATACGTCACGCTGATGCTACGTAGCTACAGTACACCATTAGCGCCACCAACGGAGAAGCCTTGAAGCTTCATTCTGTCAGTTTTCGATTCATAAATTCATTATTCTTTCAATGTACAGTGCTTATTAGCGTTCAAACACCCCAGACCACCCTGCACAGATGTTTACTGAAGGTAAATGTACCCGCGAAAACTTCCTTCAAGCCGATTCCAGGACGAAAGACGGTTGAAACGGTTTTTTTACTACACGCGTGTACGTACACGCTTAACTTAGCTTGTGTGATCGTCCGCACACATTCAAGGCCCGGTGAGACGGACAATAACAAAAATGAGATGTGCATGCGCAAACAGAACGGGACTGTCCAGCGTGAAGTGTGTGGAGATTGGTATGACTGGTTTCGAGGTTTGACAGGTAACTTAGCATTGATGCATTATTATTGAGTGTTGCCTGACAACAGTTATGTTTACAGAAGGCCATTAACAATTGCCATCCACTTCTAGGTTGCCTGTTTTTCAAAGCATTCAATCTGGTCTCCAGTTTCATAATTGTAACCATAAGATTCCTTTTTATTTATCTTTCAGCAGGTTTTGTATTGCTCGGATCCAAAAACACTTAAGGGGGTAGACACGGGTAATGCAGCGCGCTGTATACCGACACAATCTGGCCCGAAACATGGGTCTGGGAAGGTACGTTGTTTGTCCTTATATGAGGAGATTTTGGGCTGGGCGAGGTCTCATTCGAAAGATCAAGGTTCAGTGCAGCGCGCTATGGTCATGGTTCGACGAGATTGTGTTGATATCTAATAATATGAGTGATCAAAGTAGAGCAAAAGTCGACAAAATACACCCGCAAGAATCCAAGTATTTTTAGGTCACTAAAAGAGTTTTGTGACTCAAACGATGACCATAGCGCGCTGCATTGAACCTTCCTCTTTCGAATGAGACCTCACTCAGCCCGAAATCTGATCATATAAGGACAAACAACGTAACTTCCCAGACCCATGTTTCGGGCCAGATTGTGTCGGTATGCAGCGTGCTGCATTACCCATGTCACGTGGCGTGTTTACGTCATTAAGTATTTTTAGGTCATTAAAAGAGTTTTGTGACTCAAACGGTGATCCCAGCGCTCCGCATTGAACCTTCCTCTTTCGAATGAGACCTCGCCCAGCCCAAAATCTGCTCATATGAGGACGAAAAACGAAAAATCCCAAACCCATGTTTTAGGTTAGATTGGCGGTATTACAGCGCGGTGCATCGCCCGTGTCACGTGACGTGTCTACTCCCTTAAGGAGGTTCGATACCAGAGAAAAAATAATGACAAATCTTTGAAAAGTGTTTTAATCTCATGTTCAAAGTATAGACCGCATTGTGTCAAAATTTCAAGTTGATTGACCGCACGGTTTTTGAAGAAATTGAAATCAAAGTTGCGCTCTTATACACAGGCTGTTATGGGAGAAGCCATAAAATTTCTATAAAATGTTACACAGAGTCTTTAAAAATAGTGAGAAAGTTCTAAAAAATGTTGCAATGAAAAGCTTAAGTATTCCTATGAAATTCAAAAAAAAAAATAAGATCGGTCATGTACCGTACGGTTTATTAGATAATTGAATAAACAGATAGCAATGTGCTCGTATTTTTGGAACTGACTGAAGGATCTGTTTGAAACGTGACAACGCTGTACGCCGCGTAGTCATCTATACTCGAAGTCATGTTAGAAGGAACTTATTTCGCGCATGTAGAATGAGCTCATTGGCTCCGAGGGAGCGTTTGTTTGGAGTATAGCCAATAGTAGCTTGTTTCGGCACCAATGAGCGCCAACATGCGCAGCACCGGTCTGAACTCGTCGGTCTGCAAGTTCCTTCTAACATGTAAACCGCTCGCTGCACTGGAAGTGGCATCGTATTGGTGGCAAGTGAGAGAAATTCTAGGGAATCGTACGATGCCACCAATAAGATGCCATCAATTTCATGCGCAGTATGCGTGAATTGGAACACAACCATCGAACCTCCTTAAATTCACATGGTGACATTTGGCATGGCAACATTTTGCAGGGTACTAAAGCTACATATAACTATGGACCGGGTATCTGTGAAATACCCGGGAAGTGGAAAATTCCCAGGTAAGCGCTACCCGAGTGTTTAACCGGATACTCGAGATATTCGAGAACTTACGAGTACAGGGTGATTCTGAAGCGATGGCTGACCCCCCGTGGAGAGGTCAACCCACCGAATTTTATGGAATTTGTATTCCTTATGTGAAATTAGTCTGATTTGCATAAAATTTAGTATAATTTTAATCGAGAGAAGGCCAGAAATCTATTGGTGTCACTTGCATATCGATACGATAAAGAATAAAGAATTAGTCTTTTCTAAAACAGGTATGAATCCTCGGCCGACCGCAGCGATTCGAGGTAGGCGCCCCGCAGTCAAGGGGTGAAAATGTAAAATATCCATTTCAGCTTATTAAAGGCGGAGCCCACTGGCTCGGTCCGAAATGTAAGGGTGTTTTCGGGAATTTATTTCAACCAAACAACGCAAGTAAATCAATTTATTGCTTAGTATAGTTAATAGTGTACATATCGAAAGGTAAGAAAATTTTTTTTTAAACAAATTCATAAATCCGTTTCCTGTATACTCTTCGTCAAAATTTGCGCTGCGGCAAAAACATGCTAGTCGCGTTGACAGTCCCCAGGCCATATGGTTAATCGGAATTCAAAAAAACAGTAATATTTAGAAACTAGAAGCCTGCCTCTATTACGTGACGATCAGAAAATGTCAAAATTGTAAAAAATAACAAAATGGCGGGCCACTGAAAAAATAAGTCGACCTGTCGCAGCTAGGAGATCCCACCTTAAGGGGGTATAACCGGTTGAAAGTCTCAAAAATCGGATTTTTTCTTTTTACATATATTCATAGATTGATGTTTAAGGAATATTATAAATCAAGTCCGATGTAAAAATTCGGAAAGCTGACAAAGTTACAGGCATTTGAGTGGAAGCACCCAGGTAGCACCGGACAGCGATACACGGCAACTCGACCGATCGCAGCGGAACTACATTTTTCATTACGGTGGCCTGTTTTACATATTTTCACAGATTAATGTTTTAGAAATAGTATAAAACAGGTCTGATGTAAAAATTCGGAAAATTGACGAAGTTATAGGCATTTGAGTGAAACATCCCAGGTAGCAGGGAGCGGCGCGACGCGGCGGCTCGACCGACCGCAGCGGAACTATATTTTTCATTACGGTGGCCCTAAAAACTCGCGCTACGTTCAACCAATTCACTTCCAATTTTGCATGCAGAATCATAATAAGATTCCGCATCGTCCAACGAAGGCTTTTTTTTATTCCGACTCCCCGTTTATTATTTATAAAGAAAAAAGGTGGATTTTTCTATTAGATAAATCTAACTTTACCTTTGATCTCTCACCATTTCTTTATTTTTCAAAATTTTCCAAATCGGCTTCGTTGGACGATAGCTATTGACATGCTTTATAAGAAAATTTTAATGTTTTTAATTTCAGACACGACATACAGTTGTTTTCAGGGCCACCGTTTAGCCGTCTAAAATCGAAAGACTTTCGGATGTGCATTCATAACTTCCCAAAAAGAATATATTTTTAACTGAAACTTTTTTTTTGAGTAGTTCATAATACTATGTAAAGATAGTAAAAAAACGGGAAATCTGCATCAAACCGTTGACTTGTAAAAAAATCCACAAAATGTACACATTTTCCAAGGGTTCAAACGGGTATACCCCCTTAAGACTCTCCAATATGGCGGATATATATTGACAAAACGTTATTTCAAGTTTCAATCTCTTTACTGGAACTTTCAAGAACTACAATAATAATAACAATTGCCTTTTTCTTTCTTTTATTAATAAGCGTAAAAACCGATTGATTATCAATAATGGTAAGCATAAAAAAGCGTATAAAAAATTAATCTTTTTCGGAATTGGTTTTCTCGAACGCAAAGCCTCCTGTGGAGAAATATTATTTCACATGTTCGATTTATTTGTGCATGAAGAATCACCTCCGTCTGGATTGCAATGTCAGTGCCATGTCATCATATAGGTATTTGTTTCCTGGGTCATATTGGACGTGGGCAGTCCAGTATTATCTAAAAGATAAACGAAAAAGAATCATATGGTTACAATGAAGAACTTCAAAGAAAAAGGCGACTGAAAAATATACTCCAAGCAATTAGTAGTCTTCTCTAAACAAGACTACCCACTAACGCAGCGTCTCCCAACCGTTTTTGCAGTCTGGAAGAGTCTGGAACCATGGAGTCTGGAAGACTCCCGCAGAATTATTTTTCCTATATTTTCCTCATTTTCATTTGACGATGCTTTAAAATATGCCATGTCACGAAGACAACCTTCAGTGGTTCTGAACAAAACTTGCAAAAGTATTTTTTCAAAATTCAAATATATAATAAAGTCACTAATATCTCCAGTATAGAAAAATAAGTTTAGGCTTGACAATGTCAAATTATTAAAAAGAAGTCTATGAGACTCCACTGCACCGTTTTTATGACATATGTAGTGGGACGTCACCGTATGATAAGGCAAATAAAACACATTAAAAAGAAGTAGTTCAGAATATAATTCTAACTTAATAATATAAAAAAAATGTGGGCACACCCAGAAAATACTTCGCGACCTACAATCACTGACCTAAACAATAGTGGGTAATTATTTACTTTAGCGATTCCTCACCGATTTTGATGAAATTTAGATATGTTGCCGGGGACACGATTCTGTACAACTTTTTCCTATACATGTTACCCCCGCTCGGTCTTAGTTTCCGAGATATTTGCAAAAATATTTTTTGGTAATTATTTAGAAATATTCCATCCTCACCGATTTCAATGATTTTTGAATATGTTATCAAGATCAAGATTCTGAACAACTTTTTTCTATACATGTTACCGCCGCTCGACCTTCGTTTCCGAGATATTTGCGAAAAACTACTGCTACTGCTACAATATATTCTGCCGTAAACCTACCTACAGTACACGTTCGTGGCAGCGTATGCGCCAGCATGGGACAAAACTAATGACGAACCTTTGTTTCCGAGATATTTGCGAAAAACTTCTATTGATTTATTCCGACGCAACGGACACAGCGATCAACTTGAGGTGGTTGGTCATCTGGGGGATGTGTTTATCGTTGCCTCTGGACACCTCGGGGCGCGAAGCGCCCCTAGGTGGATAGCACGTGGTAGGGTAACTCGGGGTAATACGCCACCGCGGGTAATATGCCACTTCTCAATAATTTTTTAAATAATGAACAGATTGCGTTATATTTGCACTAGTTCCGTTCAATTTAGTGTACCTGCTAAGACGACAACAGATTTTGGCTTTTGATTTCTTTTATTTTCAGTAAATCCTGGTAAGTTATAAAAGTATGGGCTTGATGTAATTTCACACTCTGACTAGAATGCAGATTATACATTTGTGTGAACGGTTCTACATAAAATCAATAGATTATGATACAGTATACTAACAAACGAATTTAATAACCTCTCAAACATCCGTTAAAACTATGTATTTTGTGGAGAGATTTTCTATCTTTCGTTTTATGGCTGTTTGGAGTAATATGCCACATGTTTGTCGGTATAATATGCCACAAACTCTTATCTTTATAATTCTTTCTGTTTGAAGCCATCGAGTTGCTTTTTGGATCAGAACCATGCCTAAGAAGTATGTACAAACTTCAAACCGTGCGGCTTGGTCAGAAAAAAGTTTAAAGGAAGCCATTCGAAGGTAAAGGAGACGTAGAGATTGGAGGCTGTTTAGTTTGTAAGAAGTAGCTATTTTTTCAAATAAATTTTACGTTTCATTGAGTTAAAATGTTTGTTTTTATTTATTAATAGCTTAAATAGTTTAAAATATTGTTGATTCTCCAAAATTTGAGTGATTAGTTCGCACTTCATAGCTTGTGGCATATTCACCCACCACCTGGGTAATATGCCACTTTCGAGGACTTTTGTATTTGTACGTTTCTGATTGAACTATAAAACTTACATATCTCTACTTATTAGTCAATACACAGAATTAGTTACACTTTCGTATGGTTTTATATTTATTCGTGTATCTACTTATACTTGCGAGATATCACGTTTCAAAGTTAACTGTGGCATATTACCCCGAGTTACCCTAATGTGATTGAAAAAAAGAAAGTAACTTTTTTCAAAACGAAAGTAATTTTTTTCAATTACATTTCCACGTGTTTCGCGCCCCGAGGTGTCCAGCAAGCGGAAATAAACACATCCCCCCGATGACCAACCACCTCAAGTTGATCACTGTGTCCGTTGCATCGGAATAAATCAACAGAAGTTTTTCACAAATATCTCGATAACTAAGGCCGAGCGGGGGTAATATGTATAGGAAAAAGTTGCTCAGAATGTGGAGTTTTACAACATAGCCAAGTTTCATCAAAATCGGTGAGGAATCGCTAAAGTAAATAATTACCCAATAGTGCCTCAATAGTAACTTCGACTCACCGTCTTCATTAACAGACGTGCTCCCACCGAATGGATCCCGTTAGCATAAATTTGGTGTTTCACAGAGCATTTGCGGTAGGGGGCATTAATGATGTAGAAATGCTGAGGTTTTTTTCGAAACGGTACAGTCATCATCATACTGTCTGTCATTACAGATGTTGGATTAGAATTGTTTGTATTTATTTCTGGCGTGGGTAAAGCATCCACGGTTATCAAGATGAAAAATATCACCAAACAGAAACACTTTAAAATGTTCATCCTTCTGACTGACTAAAATTGTTCAGCTGACAAACAAAAGTCTAGCCGATTGACATTCGAACTGCGTTCAGATCGGAGGATATCCTCTTATATAAGGCAGGAATGAAGTTTGCGGGGAAGCATTCACCTGCCTCGTTTCACCTTTTTCATCGATTATGCCCACTTATCTGCTGGACCGGTCCGACTGATGAAAGTTACAAGTAAATAATGCCTGAAAGTTCTCCTCGTGCAATAAATGTTGCATTATTTGATTTGACCGTGCGAACTTGTTCTACTGAGATGTACTTATAGTGATACACATACGGTAATATGTAATTAAATGCAAGGGGTAATATTCCATTACGAATACTGTATATGGATTCTGAGACTCATTCTCCTTTGCTATAATGCAGCGCTGTCCAGCGTAGGAGCCCCTCACACGCCTGCTTCCCCTTCCGATCTTTCTCTCGCACAGCGTGCCCTCCGTTGTCAAGGAGACCGCGCGACGTTACGAAGGCTGCCATGACGGGCTAACCAGGCTACCGTCTTCGCGGTTAGCGTCGCCCGGTATCCCTGACAACGCGGACGAGAGTGGCAGGACCCCAACCTCCCGCGGGAATGACCTTGGACAGCGCTGCTATAATGTGTGGTGATTTTTAGTTATTTTGTGTGCTATGTATTTGGAAGCCCATGTGGGTTTACGTCCATAACCTTTGATACATTTTGTTTTAGTTGGAAATATCCGACTCTCTCTTGTTTTCGCCGATTTACGGTTAATCTTCTCACAGTTTTTACCTACAAATGACACATTTAATGATTAACCAAGGCAACCTGTTCCCTGTCAGTAAAAATTGCAGGATTTCAAGCAAGTGCGTCCGCAAAACGCGTGGTGAATCTTGGTAGTTCCACTCACTGTATTTACCATATACAGTGTGTCGGGACCGGGCGCACGCAATTTGAGAGACGAGTAGTCTATTCGGCTTCCTTTGATTTCACGCGGTCAGAGTGTAAGGTGTGTCACTATTGAAAATGGTTATGAACCTTTCTTCGGCTTTCTCTTTGACATCCGATTCCCGATGCCGCGGCGCGGCGACTACAAACGAAGTAGTGGGGATAGCTTCGCGCTTATAGAGAATCCGAAAACGCGTGCCATTTGAGAGACAGCACTGTAATATTGCAACACTTGTAATCAATAGTTTGATGAATATTTATGAAGAAATCATTTCATCCAAATTTAAATTCAGATCTCGTTTACCGTTAGAATCTTGTTGATAGTTCGGAGGGCACCTTCACATGGGACCAGACACTACTATCAGGATCATAAGGTTAGACCGGGGCACGTGCGGGCGTGTATTAAGGCTGAATTAGACAGCACTAGGATCGCCCAAGATCGCACAGGCGATCCATTAGTGTTCTCACGGCACGTGGATCGGCAGGCTGGCTCGGCTCGCCAACGATCGCCGAGGATCGCGGATAGGCGATCCATGAGTGTTCTCACGGCGCTTGGGCTCGGCGAGTCTCGTGTCAGGCTCGCCGATCCTAGTGCCGTCTAATTCCGCCTTTAGATGGCATTTCAAAGTCGGTCGTCGTTGAGATAGTGGTCGCCATTGTAGGTGACATCTTAAATTTGAAGTCTGGAATTTGTCTCGAAGAAATGTGCACTATAAGTAGCAATAAACATCCTACCAGAAGATAACACTTGAAGCACTTTATTTTCTTGAATCAGGGATACTTTTTAGATGACGGAGTTGGTCAAATAGCTTTCTTCAAATGATCAGAACGGCCTCCACCAAGCCACATTTAACCCTTTAGGTACGGTAGTTCGTCCGCCGGAACGCCGACACTGAAGGGGACCCCGCGCGACTGGTGTACCCCTTCGCTAGTCGGGTGCCTATAGTCACCGCTAGTAACGAAAGAGTCCCACACAGCACCATAACATTGCAGCAACGTCTCTGCAATATTGCGGTGCAAGATTACAATGTTGCACCATAACATTGCAGGGAAGTTGCAGATTCACTCCTATGTCCGCCTTAGCAATATTGCAGGAGTACATTCCCGCAACGTTTCGGAAATTTTACAGCAATGGTCTCACCGCAACGTTTCGGGCAGTAAGGGACGCGACGACATGAATGTGTGCAGAACCGTAAGTAGTCATGATTCGTGCGTCGTGCAGTGAGTCGTGCGCAGCCTTCCAGATTAGCCAATAACGTAAAAGCCCTTCCCAAGATCGTCCATACTGGATTGTCAACCAATACGACATCCTATTACATTCGTGTAGTCTTGTTCAAACTTCGCGCCTCTAGAGTTTACGCTACACGAAGTTAGGTAGTACATTATAAACCCCATAATGTAACTGGGCGGTCATATTTTAACATGGCGGAAAGTGGGAAGCTTAGAGCATATACTATGGAGGTATCATTGAAAGCTTGAAACTGTCGCCAACATGGTGCGAGAGAGAAAGACGTGCGAGCGAGAGAAGTATCTAGAGACGCGGTAGCGTCTCGACGCCAAGTACATGAAAAACACCCTATATATATATGTCGAACTGTCGCTGCCGTGTACCTTTACTCGTCGCGGAGGCATTCCAACCTAATTCTGACATTTATTACATTATATCTCATCACGCCTGCAATATTTTCTAAATTTAAAGGCATTTTTCTCATGTAAACCGCATATCGGCTTTCGAATAAGACCAATTTCAATAAAATCGGTCCACGCATGACAGAGATATCGTAATATCGTCTCATGGATTAGTCGGAAATGGTAAGATTCTTCTTCTTCTTCGTCAAGGAATTTTTCGTCAAGGAATTTTTCGTCAACATAATACGTATACGCGTTATTATACGCACACCTTCAGCCAAAACGAACTAATACATGTTTCGTTCATCAATTCCTATCTTCACTAGGCAAATTTCGTTCATCAATTCCTATCTTCAATATGTGCAATCTATTCCAAATTTTGACAGCTTACAGTCAGGTTATATACAAAATTTGAGATGCCACGTGTTTTTACAAATATATATTATCGTTGTACCATTGAATTGGAATCAAAATGCAGTCTCACATACAATTCCATGAACGTGGAAACACGTACAATTCCATGAATCTGAAAACACGAAAATTCGTGCTAAATCTAGCGATAACCCCTTTAAGCACAGAAATCTGTAAACATGAAAATGAAAATTGATACTAAAATCAATTAGAGTCTAATAAAACGCATGAATTTAGCAAACATAAACAAATTAATTTAAAAAATACTATTCCATGAAATATACTCAGAAAATGACGTTATGAATGGAAATTTTAATTTTTTAACCACGAAAAACATTTCTCGATTTGATAAAACAATTCATGAAATTGTGCGTGCTTTCAGTTTCATGGAATTGTACGTGCTTTCAGATTCAAGGAATTGTACGTGCTTTCAGATTCATCGAATTGTAAATTTCAACAGCTGATAATTATTATGCTGTAATTGTATAAAAAAAGTAAACAAATTACGTCAAGTACATGATACAAATAAATCACAAAATATAGAAAGTAATAATAATCACAAAAAATAGAAGATAATAATATCTTTGTAAAAAGAAGTGAGATCCCCATAAAAAACTTCAAAAAAGTAAAAAATACGCCAAGTACATGAAAACATGAAAATCACAAAAAATAGAAGATAATAATCATTACAAAATTAAAAAAAGATGTGAAATCAAAATGAGCTGCTAGTACATAAAGATGCTTTCCAACTGCGCTTTAGATGACACAACTACATATGCACAGCTAAAATTCCATTACTCATAATGGCTATTTATACAGAGAAAAAATGTATTAAATAATAATATGCAGATATATTTTTATACAAATAAATATTTTAATACGAATAAATATTTGATTCAAAATACTTGGCGCTGCGCAACCGAAAAAATGTTATTTGCCTTAGTATTAATAATTTACAACTCCATTACAATATAAAAAACATATACATACACATACTAGAAACACAGTCAGATTTATTCTACATATATTTAATTCTAATGCCATACGTAGCATATGCACACGCATGCACGCACGCATGCACGTACAAGAAAGAAAGAAGAGGATTAATGCAATTTATACATATTTATTGAGGTTAGCAACACCAATTCGGGGCGCAGCGCCAAGTATTTTGAATCAAATATTTATTCGTATTAAAATATTTATTTGTATAAAAATATATCTGCATATTATTATTTAATACATTTTTTCTCTGTATAAATAGCCATTATGAGTAATGGAATTTTAGCTGTGCATATGTAGTTGTGTCATCTAAAGCGCAGTTGGAAAGCATCTTTATGTACTAGCAGCTCATTTTGATTTCACATCTTTTTTTAATTTTGTAATGATTATTATCTTCTATTTTTTGTGATTTTCATGTTTTCATGTACTTGGCGTATTTTTTACTTTTTTGAAGTTTTTTATGGGGATGTGTCCTACTCGACCGTAATGCGCAAGCGTCGATATTGTACGAGAGAGAAACACATCTTGCGAGCGAGAGAAGTATATTACGGCCGATTGTTCCCCTATACTTCTCTCGCTCGCACATGTCTTTCTCTCTCTCACGATATCGGCGCATGCGCATATCGGTCGAATAGGACATATACTTCTCTTTTTCTCTCTCGCGTGATGTTGCGAGGCAGTCACTCTAAGGCAATGATACCTCTATGTATACATGGATATGCTCCATGTATATGCTCTAAGGTGGGAAGGCGCAGTAGAAGACGAAAATGAGCTGCCGGTCGAGCACACCTTATGTCCTTACATCATGGTAAGTAGCATAACGCCCGTGTGTCTTCTTCTCATAGAAAATATTTTTACCCCAGGGGGATTCGAACCGAGAACCTGTAGCATCGTAGACAAACACTTTACGCCGCAGCTACAACCGCTGATTGATAAGATTGCTTACGTATTCAAACTTATACTCCTACCGTGCAAAACTTTAAACTCAAATTATTCCAAACCGAAGGCTCACTTGACAAACCTATTACGGATTTTTAACACTGTAGGTGCGGACTCTAACTTTAACCTGGTGTCATTTTAGGTTAGGTTGGAAAGTAATCTTTAGACTAAACCTTTGCAATTGTCTTTTCATCTCTCTTTTCTCTTGCTTGATACGTGTTTGTGCAATAAAGACGTTTAATAATAATAATAATAATAATAATAATTTCGCACATTAAAACATATAGTATCTACTCTATCTAAACAAATTAAATTCATTTTCAAATCTCTTCTATAATTTAAATTCATGTGCAAACAACTCTCACAATAACACTTTTTTCATATCTTCAACGGCCAACTAGAAATTCTAGCATATTCAGTTAAATGAAACATGCTGTAGAATCTACTCGACGTCATATTTCAAATTTCGTCAAAGTCATAGTTTCATCAGAATATTGCTGTACTGTTTCTACAATATTTCCACTACAGTATTGCACGGCAATATGTAGGCAATTTTGTTTGGTCGTTGCCACTGAAACATTGCACATCGATTTGCGCGCAATATTGCTGAAATATTGTAGCATCGTTGCCAGTGGAACATTGCACGTCGATGTGCGCGCAATATTGCCGAAATATTGTAGGATCGTTGCCACTGGAACATTGCACGTCGATGTGCGCGCAATATTGCAGAAATATTGTAGGAGCGTTGCCAATGGATCATTGCACAGCAACGTTCTTACAATATTGCTGCAATATTGTAGGATCATAGATATAGATTAATAAAACCCTATTTCATGCTTCCACCTCATTACTCAAACCTTTGGAAACAATAATAATAAAAACAGCAATTCTCTTCTTTATTATTAAATATCTGTATTATCTTTATAAATGTCTGAATTATTTAACTTGACTTATTTGACTTGAATTATTTAAGTTAACTTCACTTTTGAAAATTGATTTTCTCGTTAGCAATGCCTCCTTTGGAGAAATATTATTTCACACTTTCGATTAATGTGTGCGTGAAGAATCACCTCCTGGATTATAATGTCGGTGCCATATCATCATGTATTTATTTCCTGGGCCATTTTGGATACGAGCAGTACAGCATTTGCTGAAAGATAGACAAACAAGAATTATATGGTTACAATGAAAAGCGTAGAAGAAAAAGGACAACTTGAAAAATATACTACAAGCAACTAGTAGTCTTCTCTAGACAAAGCAGACTACAAAAGAATAGTGTAGTGGCTGCCCATTACAGACACTAATAATCACAGAGTTCCATTCTGTATTTCATTGCAAAACTGGACATTGGTATGGCCAGCAATAATGAGGTTTGTAGGAAGAATAAAGAAGAGGGTTGGGAGAGAAAGAAGCCTATAGAAAGTATTACATTGCCAACCACCCTTTTATTATAGTATTAGTATAATTAGTATTAGTATAGGGTAGGGCTCTCACTATCCGGATATCCGGATGCTCAGATCCGGATTTCGATTCGGATTTCGAGTTATAACGAGCAATCCGGATACTCCGGATAATACGGATACCTAGTACCTACCTAGTAGGTAGTAGGGCTCTTTCTATCCGGATATCCGAGTATCCGGATTGCTCGTTATAACTCGAAATCCGAATCGAAATCCGGATCTGAGTATTCGAATATCCGGATAGTGAGAGCCCTACCCTATACTAATACCTCCATACTAGATCACCTGCCAAACCTCGAAACTAGCCATAGCAATCCGCACAGAATTTTTACTGTGGAGTACTTCACTACTGCTCTGTACACCCAAACAATAGTATGTAAATCAATAGTAACTTCCACCTACCTTGTCCATTAACGAATGTGCCCCTGTCGAGTGGAGGTCCAAGCAACGGGTTATAAAACATCACGACATACTCCTTGGGCATCAGCTTTCTGTTGCCCTGGACAGCCCCGAGGGGGGACATAAAACGCATGACTCTGTTTGTTCAATATGCCAGGTACTATAGTTGACGTTGTAATTGCTAGGATAGTATTGTTAGTGTCAGCTTCTGGTGTCGATAAAGCATTCACTGTCATCACGATCAAGGAGATTATTAAACAGAAGCACTTTAAAAAATTCATACTTTCGTCGTGATTAAAACGATCCTTTATTGGCAGACAACAATCGTCTACTCAGTTAAGATTCGTACTGCGCACGAATCTGCTTGGTATGCCCATTTAAACGGTGTGGGGGAAGGTCGTGAAGAAATCTTTGCCATTTGCGGTTTATGTTTTTGTATTAATTATGACTAGGCATTGCTTGGACCGGTTCCAGCACACTCCAACAATGTTTGTGATTAGTAGTAGTATCTGCTCAGCTGTTTCGCTAATTCTCGCCTCCTTGTGTTCAAAGAGGAATTCAATTTTATGTAATTCTGTTCATTATGGGAGAAATGCATTGTAGCTAATTGACCTCTGGATAGATATATTCTAGTTGAAAGCAATTTAGTAATTGTTTTACGTTATTCTTCATTGATATCTACGACTAATTTATCATATAAGTTGTATAATGATACGCAGTAATATGAAATAGTACGTTGCAATTGTTCTGAGTTATATAAGAAACACAACTTCGATTGATATCTCTGAATGAAATCGGATTCGCTTAGAAAATCGAAAAGGTCAAGTGACACTCACTGGAATAAGAATCCGCCATAATTACTTGACTCACTCCTACCTTATTACTAAAAACGAACCAGTAAAATGTGTCTTTCCATCAAGCTCATACTAACTGAATGCACCAAGTGTACAATAAATCGAAATAAACATGAAATTGGCACCGACCTGAAATAGATGCTCACCGATCCGGATACCTTAAGGAGTCGTTTCGGTCTAGAGCCCATAAAAATAGGTGATCTTTAGGAATTAATTAAAGGAAAACTATTACATATAATTTAATGGGACTTCTTGCATTGTATTAAGGATGCCTTGAGTTATAGAAATATATTTTTTGTTTTACAATTAATCATTGCAGACGCCACTGGGGAATCGTTAGAGTCGAGGCGTAAAAAAATTCATCCAAATCGATGGGACCTGTATTTCTAAAAGTTATTATCTGATTTGACTGAAACTTTTTATTTTGAAGAATATACTTCTGGCTTTGGGGGAAACAAGAAAAAATTACAAACCTGACATTTTTTTAGAAAATAACACTTGAAGTTTGAAATCACTTTTTCCCTATATTTTTCGTCCATTCAACCCTTTAAAAATGATAAATTTTCAATACTTTTTTAAATTTCACTTGTTTACCACCTAGCCAGAAGTATATTCTATAAAATAAAAACGGTTCAGTCGAATCGGATAATAACTTTTGGAGATACAGGCTTCACCGATTTTGAGAACACTGTTGCGAGAAAATAGCGTTTAAGGGGTCAGTCCACTGTGACGGTTTGAAAAATGAAGCTATTTTTAAAGATTTTCTTTCTTCGTAGATACAACATATAATGCAATAAATCTTTTTGGTATTTATTAAGCTACTCTTATATTATACACAACATATTTAAAAGAATTTTTTAATTTGTTTTAAAACTTTAAACGCGATTATCTCAAAACAACATTTTTCCAACTGGTGCAGGTGATTGTAAAAAAAACTGAAAATTTGACACGTTATTCAGCACATTAGTGGCTCTGGTTGGGACTACGGAAACCTTTTTTGATTAACAACTTCATACTTTTTACATGGCAAAATGATTGAAAAATTTGCCGCATTTCGACACTTAAACTTCAAACCTCCGCCACTTTGTTAACTTTTTATCTGTAAAAATAATCCTAGTTCCAGCGATAACCACACTCATAATGAATACAACACACTTTGAATGTTTTGTTTCAAATGCGTCGTTCTCCCGGAATCACCTGCACCAGCACTACATCGCATTCTCAACGCGTTTACATCAGTGCGATATATATTTAGAAAAAAAACTGTTAAAAATTTAAAATATATTTTTTATGCTGTCAATAAATGTATTAATAAGTAAACAAATCATTATTTACGTTGGACAATCCGTTTACTAAAAAATAAATCCTAAAAAATGACAATTTTTCACGACTTCACAGTGGACTGACCCCTTAAAGTTTTACGCGAGTACCGAGTGCCCAGGTGTTGCATACCCATGCATTTGCCGCTACTCAAATATCTATAACTTCGGTAATTTTAAGAATTTCAAAAATCCTTTTAAACACGTATTCCTAAAAGGTTGAACATTCGAAAAATGAAATAAAAAAGATCGATTTTTAAACCGCGGCCTCCCCTTAAGGGGGAATCCTATTTTTTTTTGTTAAAAACAGAACAAAATTTGGGATTCCTTTTTAAGAAACTATCGATTTGATTCATTTGAAATTTGGACCATATTTTGATGCGCCTTTGAGAAAGCAATAGTATTTTTTTATTAATTTCTAATAACAAATATAGGAGTTATACATGATCGACCAACACGCCGCGCAAAATTCGTCGTCCCCTGGTGTGCATAATATTTATCTTCCTGGTAATCTAAAACAGAAAAATGAAACAGCGTTTCACTGTATGCATAGGTAGCCATAATTTGATCAGCTGGAATAAATACAACTTTTTTTGAAGAATGTGGAGAGTTTTCAAATTGAAAGGTCTGAAACTTACACTTTTGCTACACTATAGTGTGACAATTTTCTTGTGTAATCAAAGAAGTATATAACTTATCGAAATCCTGGTTGAAGTATAAAGTAATGTTTATTAGACATACAGGCCAAATTTGAAGGTAATCGGTTCAGTGGTTACAGAAGCATCGTTCACACCAGCGCACAATGGCGGCGTGATGGCCGATCATGCACAACTCCTATATTTATTATTAATAATTAATAAAAAAAAACTACAACTTCTTTAAAGATGCAAAAAAACATGGTCCAAATCTCAGATTATTCAAATCGTTACTTCCTTAAAAAAAATATCTAAAATTTCGTTACGTTTTTAGCCCAAAGTATAGTCGAAGACATTGGAATCCGACAACTGATCTAGCGTTTTTAGTAGGGCTATAGCTGTGGAGCGCGTACCCGGGACGAGGAAAATTCCCGGATAGGCGGTACCCGGGAAAACTACCCGAGATACTCGAGATACCCGAGAACTTACAGAGTACAGAGGGTGATTCTGGAGCGACGCTTGTCAGAGAGATGCCGCCTGGCGCCCGGTGGCGACGGCAATCCCCTGCGCTGCCTCGCCGAATTTAATGCCTTTGGGTTGGAATAACATTAAGATGTGAGATCTCGGATGTCTCGAGTATCTCGGGTAGTTCAGCCCTAAGGTAGTTGGCCTAGTCGCCGATAGGTACCCAGTCGTCGATAATTTGAATTAATATTGAGATTTTATAAGGTTTTTGAACAATATTGTGTAAAAAATAAAATTGCAAGTTAATATTTAAGTCTTTATCTACATATATCATCACAATATTGTTCAAAAACCTTATAAAATCTCAATATTAATTCAAATTATCGACGACTAGGCCCACCTGCCTAACCTATCGGCGACTGAGTCAACTACCTTATAGCGCCTACCCAGGAAATTTTTTTCTTCCCGGGTATCTCACGTCTACCCGGGTACCCGATCTCCCGGAAATCAACTGCTCTAGTTTGTACTTACTAGTGTCTGACAATGAATTGTCTGAGTTCCGGGACCATTTTTAATCACTAATTCAAACGATGTTAACTTAACCTTATGTATCCAATTGATAAAACCAACTTCAATTATACATATGTATTGCGACGAATCGGTACATAGATAACATCTTTTGACACTTGCAATTTAAAGACTTTATTTGATTTTCAAAAACGATGGTGGCCTTCACAAGATTCTTATGAAAAAAAAGGGAAAATGCAATAACAATTCTTTGTAATGTTTAACGTTATAATTTAATTTGAACTGCATTTCAATAAGTCTCTGCTAATTAACTATCTACTTTATTTTTATGAATAATCTTTACATAGGTCGTAGCTGTATTTATAAAAAACAATCGCGATTATCCCAATAAGAGGAGACCTAAATCAATTCGCATTAAGGGGTCCTGCCTACTTCGCAGGCGAAAAAAGCGTGATATTCGGGAATTTTTTGTGGAAAATCTAATGTATATTTTTTACAACTATTCGCTTATTTTAAAAGTACATATATTCAGCAACGCTCAGTAATTTTGTTATAGGAAAATATTAAAAACTGAATGAATAAAAAGTGATCCGACTTTGAACCGGAAATCAGTCCACCTCTTTTAGAAAGGCATACAAGAATTTTGACACAGCAATATTTTTATTGATAAAGAACAGCACATGAAGTGATCCCTTAATAATTGAAGAGAAAGGACAATCATCGTAAATATTTGACGAGATAAGTTGACGAAATTGACGGAAATTTCAGACGTATCTTTGAGGGTAACATAAAAACATTTTAATTAAAGAATACAGTTCACTTGAGCCAGAATAACTTTTAATGCCGAAACTCACATTAACCAGTGAAATTTACTTTGCCATAAAATCGAATCCAGCTGGATGCATCCATCTTTTCTTCCGACTTTCTTCCTTTTCCGTGTGTATCCGTTCCTTCCTTTCTACTTGTCAATTCTACACACACACCATGGTGCGTAATCTCATTGCAGGAAATGGACGAAAAAGTCTTATGAAATTATGCATAGGTACGCGCGGTTTATGATTTTGCAAATCGTGAAAGCTGAATTTTATGAAGTCAGAACCAGACAGGACCCCGATTCTCCAAAACAATATTTCCATAAACCTCAGGCAAAAGTTGCATCATATAATTGCGCATCGAATAGTTGTTACGTTGACGTACTTTCGCATTTTCAAAATTATAGTACGTTTTCATGAATTCTTTTATTTACACTTATTCTCCATTTCCGTTTTTGAAAATTCAGGACCTTGCAGCAAGACGGGTGCAGCTCGAATTTTTGACAGTTTTTGAATTATGACTTACAAAAAAATAACGAACAACATGTAACAGATAACAAATGAGCGATTTATTGCAAATTTTGAATCTGCAATACGAATGCTCCAGATATGAAAAATTCGCAAAAATTAGAACTAAAACTTATCAACTCAATAACTACTACTTATTGTATGAGAATATATATTTTTCAATTATTGTTTTCTTTTTACTGTTAAATCAAAGCAATAATTTTACAAACAGTTTTTTTTATAATTTACTTGAAGTTGATAAAGCAAGGAGAGAGATAAAGATCACATCTTGACGAGATTCTTGCTTACACCATATCGTGAATCGTTTAAAGTCAAGTACCTTTCGCGTTTAAATTTTTTTCTATCTGCATCGATTACCGAGATATTGAACTATATAGGTTTTTCCACCCCACCTTTAAGAACAGTTTCCGCCCCGCAAGTATGAATGCCAACAGCAGGAAAAATACCTACATGGCAAATATTTTCAACTGCTCCAGCCTTGCGCCAAATTTCATTAAAATTCGACGTTATCAATCCGGGTTCGTCCTTAAATTACTCAAGGCTTTCTAAGGTTTTCTTGCGGGGAGGGAGGAGGCAGGGTCAGGTACCGTCTTACGTAATATTTTTAACCTAATTTTCAAAAGCTACAAATTCTATCATTAGTATTCCGGAAAATTAATTTTAGTTTAAATTTTCCGAAACTGAGTCAAATGAATTATATAAACCTTTAAAAGAATTATAATAACTGAAAAAATTAGGGAAAGGCGGGGGGGGGGGGAGTGAAATATAAAATGGTGGAGGGAGGGGGTAAGAAATCGCCAAAATTACACTTACGTAATTCAAGGACGGCCCCTTGGCTGATGCTCCTTATCAGTTTTGAGTTTACTTTTTCAACACCCTGTAAAATAGCGAGTTCTTAAATTTATCCAACACGGTAATACTAGAACAAATTTTTCGTAAAAAAAAATATTCAACTTAAGAAACCAGTATAGCGTTTATGACAACTTCGAATGGTTTGAAACTAACTTACCTTCCGACTTGATCGTAAATGGCACCGTGGGGGCCCAACACAACCAGCAAAAACAATCTCGGTAGAACGAACAGGATTTTTGCCAGAGCGAAAGACCAGGCAGAAAAAGGACGAAAAGAAACAGGAATCCACCACGCCGATCACCTTGACATTTACAAAGCGATCATTATCGTCGTCTCGCGAACAGAAGGCCACGAGATCGATGAGCTCCTTTTGGAACCTTGTGCAGGAGCAAAAGCGAGACGGTCTTACCTCGCATTGTCAGAGTGGGAAAGCCGTTCCATTTTAATCACACGACTACCGAGATCGGAACTACATACCGCGATGCACGCATATAGGGTGAGTCGAGAGAATGGGAGCATCTTAGATTAGGGCTGGAACTATTTGAATAATTTAATATTAGAATATTTGACATGTATTCGAATGCTACGAATAAACTTCAAATATTTGAGTATCCGAATGTTAATATTCGAATATTATTATTTGAATATTTATGTATGGTGTGAATTATAAATCAAGTTCCTTAGGTTCATTTTTTACAAGCTTTTATTCAGTTTCAGTTGTGAGTTTGTTAGTTTGACATGGTGAAATCTTGTAAGCCAATTTTGACCCACTTCAATATATCCGATTGGCTTGAAACTTTGCACACATAGGGAAGAGTAGGGTAAAATGGAACGCTTAACTTTGGAGGGTGATAACATAAAATCGTAACGAAAGATACGGGACTTCAACAAGAGTCTTAAGTGGGCCTTAGATTATAAGAAAATCAAAGCCTTTGTTAAGAAAAATATTTGGCAACAAAGGAAAATGGGGTTTACTGGTGGTATTGAGATCTTCGCCTCGCTCAAGTGGTAGGGTAAAGCGGAACACCCGCATGAAGACCATGTAAACGTACAAAATCTTTATTTTTATGATTTAAGAAGTATTGCATTTATGTAAAAGCATTTATGTAAAAAACTATAAATATATGTGGTAATTATGCAGAACAGATGTTTCCTCACCGATTTCAAGGATTTTGGGATATATTGTCGGGGTCACGATTATGAACAACTTTTCCTATACATGTTACCGCCACTCGACCTTCGTTTTCGAGATATTTACGAAAAACTTCTGTTGATTTATTTCGACGCAACGCAATCCACTTTCCAACTTGTCCCGGGTATTACTATTGGTTGGGGCTAGCCTAGTGCGGAGGGCGCGTAAAGCACGGTAGGGAACCGATGTGAGTTTAGAGATTTAAACCAGAAATTTACGGATGCCCTTCAACATTCTGACTCTGTTCGGTGGTACCGACGCTACCAAATATTAAGATGACTCTGGTTTCAAAACATAATTTATTTGCAAAGAAGAGGGTGCCTTCGAGAGCACCTGTTGGATGTATGGAGACTCCCGTCACAGCCCAACTCACATAGGTTCACTACCATGTTTTACGCGCCCGCGTGCGCCCCCCCCCCCCCCTGCATTAAGGGGGGAGACCACTGTCAGAAATCTGAATTTTTTCACATTTTCTGAAAGACATACGTTTCAAGAATGTTCTCTCCAAATTTTATGAAGAAATTCGCAAAATTGTCGGAGACATGGTGTTTTCCGCGAAGCGGTGTCAAACGCGCGACTGGGCCACGCGGAACTTTGAACACGTTTTCCTCAGAATAACATTTTTCAACCGCGTTGACAGTCTACAGAGAAAACTATAGAGTAAAGGTAGGTAAAAGTTCGCAGCGGATAAGAATTCGCACCATGCGAATTTGATGGTTTGAGTTGTGGCAGTTGCCAATGAGTGATTGGCAGTCAATTGTCAATCAAGGTAAAGTCACTAATGTCGAATTTTTTGGCTGTGTTTCGGATTGTTATTTTACAATGTGGTAAGTACTAAATTCGTTAGTTCTGATGTAATATTCTCATGTTTGGGAATCAATATTATTCCTATAAATTGATCAGTAAATATTTTAATTAATATGCCGTCTGAAAGAGCTGAAATTCTTCTATTAAAAAGTTGCTACTAGAAGTTTTCAATTCTCCTCACAGATAACAGGATTGGTTAAACAATGTAAAAGTAGCTGTGGGGGCAAAAGTTCGCACAATGCAGTGGGACAAGAGTTCGCATGCGAACTTTGGCCCCAAAATAATTTGACAGGTGTAATATCTTCATTAAACTTATTTTAATTCTAGACTTTGCTAAATTTTGAGATTATGATAGTTGAGCCACGCTGATATCAGCTTTTGATTTTTGTTATTAATTTTTAAACCGCAATATTTTTCCAAAATACGTTTTTATTAACTTTTTGATTAAAAAATATAACTTTATTTTATTGTCTTATTCATTTATTGTTAGAACTTATAAGAGGGCAACCGGCCGAAAACCTGAGGAAATGCTTCAGATCGCTCGAGGTAAATTAGAAGCAGGATTATTGTTAGCTTTACCTAACAAAATTAATTATAAACTATTAGGCGTTTTACTGTATTACCCGAACAGTGTACTTATGCAGGAAAATAAAACACTTCTTTGGATATTTCTCGTTGCGCTTTTTTGCCCCATAACATGCGAAATTTTGCCCCACATAGCGGGTAAAAGTTCGCATTTGACACTTTTTGGAAATATTTATTTTATATAACTCGTGGCAGTTGAAACACATCAGTTGAACTGATTGAATGAGTATTTCATTATTTTATTCTAGAATCTAGACAATTATTTTAATAATTGTTTCTTAGCATAAAATATCACAATTATTGTATTTCGAGAACGAAATAATTGTGAAATAAAAGAACCTGTTATTTGAAATAATATTTCAAATAATGTCATTTCAAAAATCGTAGGTCTGGTTCAAGGGAGTGAGTACGATCGTTTGGACAGATCCTTCTTCATCATCATCTTCAAAATCATTTAAAGATCATTGGTATTTTTCTTAAAAAGGACCAAATATTTTTAATTCCTAGCGTTGTAGCGAGCGTCAAAACGAATTCAATGACACGTGACATCGTGGCCTTAAGATGACCTTGGTGATAAAAATCTGGGATCGAACAATGGAAACTATCGAAACTGAAATTATTTTGTTTGTATGAAATTAAATGTGCAAAATGACGTAGCGCTGCAACAATGCAACATCGCAACGTACCTGCAACGTTCCTGCAGCCTCCCTGCAACAGAGTGTGCTGTTTGGGTATAGGACACAATCATTCTGTTTTTATCATTTTAGAACCACTTTGACGCCGATGAGGACTCCCGCAGTGTTCTCACTGAGGCACAAACATTGCGATTTAACTCCACACATTTGTAATTACAATTTAGAAATATGAAAAAAATATCATAAAAATTCATAAAAATAGACCTCTTATTCGACCGGCAAAGTAGAACGGACCCTTAAAACGACCCCAAAGTCCAAGGTCGATAGAAGATCATGAGTTCATATGCCATTTAACTCACCTTGACGCAAAATACAAGGCTACGAAGTTATAAATATATCTCTGCATTTACAGAAAAAGTGATGACCCTTAAACGTCCTTGAAGATCGCATTAAAGAAGAATTTGCACGCCGCAACATTTCTCTCTGGCATTTCCTTTTATCTTCAAGTCTAGTATTTATGTGCTCTGTTCCTCGTGACTCACCCCGTACGTAGCGTACAATGATCGCTGATTAAACGGACGTGAAATTCTTGGGAAAGTTCTTAAGCGCGCTGGCGTTAGACGAGCCTGTCCCCTACTCTCCTCTTCCTGTCTAACGCCCTCTCTCTTTCCCCGTCGGTAAATCTAATAAACGCACGCGGAATGTGACAGACTATCATTAGTGTGTCACCTAGGTGCACGTGAACTTGAGAGGTAATGAACCACTACTTACTTGATTACAGCCCAGAGGCTTAAGTATAGGAAATATAGTATGTAAATGAATCGGTTTGTATTGTTGCATATTGACGAAGAAATTATAATTCTATTTTAACTCCTTGACCGGCAACAAGGACTTGTATAGTTGACGAGTTTGTTCCCAGGCATTGGCGTGTTTTCACGCCGAGGTGGTAAGGCATTGCAGCACATTTTTTAATCTAGGGACTTCTGAAACCATGTCCAACTGCAAGATATTTGAAAAAAAGTTAATATACAACTTTATTTCAACCCGTTTTTTGGGCACCCATTCTTAGCCACGTGTACGTGTGCGTGCTAAACGATATTTTCAAAATTGATTTTTTCAAAAACGAAGACTCAAGAAAACTTCACAATTAGAGAAGAGTAAGGAATTAATTATATTTCAGTGGTACCGCGATTTTCAGTACACCTTGTAAAGTTGCATGTTTATTATTAAATAAAAAACGTTAACCAAGCTATCGTAAATTACACTAGTAATTTCAGTTTCAAGCCGATCTTGCGAATAACTAATCGTTATTACGCTGAGATTGCTGTTACTTACCTCAAACAGTCGCATAATATTAAGGTAGCTTGTGTCCGAGCGAAGAGAAAGCCTCTTTCTAACTGCGCGAACCGTGCATTTCAACTTCTCTAGAAACTTCGATCAGATGCTTGGAGAAGGAGAATCCCTCATTTCAAGAATTGCATGCGATCCCTCGATTGCACAATTGCAACAATTTATATTCAGCCACTTAAATTGCTTGGCAGCTTCATATCTCACATCTCAATTTTTTGCTTTCCTAAAGCAAAATTCATTTTGAATGATTAGTCTACATGATTTGATGTAAAATATATTCAGAGATTTTCAAAAGAAACACCATTGGATATCACCTTCTTGCAGCTTAAGGGTGTACACTACCTTGTAGACTTAAACGAATGCATAAATTTGAAATTTATTGTCTCATGTAATTTTTCAGTTTTTAGTTATTAGGCAACATTTTAATTTAATTTTATTTTTTACTACCGCCCAGGAGTAAAAGCGATTGAATCATAAAAATACAAAATTCTTTTTTCAGCTTAAAGAAAAATAGAGTTTCTTCACTGTAGCGTACGATTTTTGAATAATTTTAGATAATAAGGAACTGGTGACTTCGTAAAAATATTTCTTTAAAACCGAAACAGTTTGGCTTTGGAGGTTTATAAAAATTGGGCAACTACAAATTGGACGCTACATTGAGGAAAATCTACTTTATTTTTAGTTGAAATAAGAATTTTTGTTTTTTATGTTCCAACCACTTTTGGTGCTGGTTGCCAGGTGACGCTGTTTTCTTATATTTTTTCATAATGCGCAGCGCAAAGGATTGCATGGAAATCGATCCTACCTTACTTGGAGCGATTATAAACGTTAATTAAGGCCACGGACGTCTTCGTTGACGCCATCGTCAACGCCATCTTCGACGAAACAGTCGAGAAACCGTAACTCTTTCAAAGGGAAGAGAAACGCGAGAAGAAGAGTCGCCGAGTCATCCTCATGACCTAAACCACCATGTGACAGGCAGAGAAATGCTTTCGATTCAACGTAATCACGCCTTTCTCTCTCTTTTTCTTCAGTTTTCGTGTCACAACGTTACGCAATGCGTGGAGCCAGAATTTTGCAGGCCACCGAATAAATTTCACCGTCTGACGTCGCAGACGCCGATAATTTTCGACATTTCAGTAGCACAAGAGCCACTGTTATCTCAGGGTTTATTAAACTTTATTCAATTTTTTAGTCACCGCATAGTAAGCAGAAATGGTCGCTTGAGGAATTAATGTCACTGTATGTCGAAAACAATTTGATATGTTTCAACTATAAATAAATTTCCACTTTCCTTCATCTTTGAAAAATAATTTCGGTAATTCTCGTTTAAGTAGAGACATTAAAGGAAATTGATGAGACGTTGCCCAAAATTATATTTTAAATTTAAAATTGTTACACTGAAATTTAAAAAGGTATTTAATGATTTAATAAATTAATTTGCCAGAGTTAATTTTTAACTTGTCAAAAAAGTATTCACTGTATCTACAAAATTGATAACTACGCATTGCTAAATATACTTATACACGACATTCGCGTTTTCTTGGGTTAACATTAATTATGATATTTTTTAACGTAACGAATGTAAACATACATATGTACGTCCTCGTGCCACATTTGCTCGTTCACGACTCCACTGCGTCCCAGTGCAGGGAAAAAGACGAATGGAACAAGTGTTGTTTGTCACTGACTCTCACCGCTATACAAAGCATTCCAGATGCTTCTAAACGAACAAGCAATTAGCAATGTTCAAGTGACCGAAAGTAATTGAAATTCTTAGGTGGTGTAATTTCACGCAGCGTCCTGGGCATAAATTGCGGAGGTCGCCTGCTATGCGACCAGTGAAAGTGAGCCGCGCTTACAAAGTGGATTCCGTGTTTTCGTTCAGTTGAAGTAAACAAACGGTTGCAATTAACCTGTTAAGCGAGAAGTTTCCTTTTCCAAAGCAAAGCCACAATGCGTATTTAAAACCAGGCTGATACATTTTGCTGCCTCGCAATAGGTACAAATGAACCGTGAAAAATATCGTATTTTTATTAAAAGAGAGTTCATACATCGGATTATTATTAAAAACTTAAAAACTTTTTGCGATGGCAGCAGTGAGCTCACTAAACTTATTGATTTCACATTAAGGGATTAAAAGTCTGGTGACGAGTAAACTCGTCATACGCAACCTGTGTGAGTTTTCACATGACGAATAAACTCGTCATACACAACTTGTATAAATTTTCACATGACGAATAAACTCGACATGCACAGCCTGTGTGAATAATCAATTGACAAATAAACACGCCATACACAACTTGTGTGAATTTTTACATGACGAATAAACTCGTCATACATAACTTGTATAAATTTTCACATGACGAATAAACTCGTCATACACAACTTGTGCGAGTATCCGCAAGACGAATAAACTGCTCATGTGTTATTTATTCAAATTTTCTCGGTTACTATAATAACCACCTTTACTTACAATTAGTAATTTTTATCAATAATTACATAAATCAATATTATTCATGATCGTGTAGGAAAAGCAAAAGTAAAGTTACCAGCAGCATACGAGTGATACGGCAGTCAAAGTGTTAAAGATGAAAAACAAGAAACAAAACGCTGGAAAGAAATCATATCTACTTCTTTCTCCACGCGGATGCAATTAAAACATGGCGCGGTTACCAGCGAAGACGTTGTCCGGCAAACATTAAGGACAACAAACGTGCTGGTACGTGGAAACGCGGCATTTCCGGTGCCGTGTACTCCGTGTACCTGCTCGCACTTCCTGTACAATTAGTCACGGCAGCCGTGCAAGGCACGCCATTCGAATTAATTCACATCAGGGGACGGCGAGTTCGCTGGGAATTCGCTAAAACGAGGAAAAAAAAGAAATGGCTCCCGTCGATGCTACTCCAGCGCGCTCTGGTGTAAAAAAAAGGCTGCTGGTTCGGTCCGTGCCACTTTCGAGGCAGCGTGTTCGCGATACAACTTTTCACTGCTCGTGCAACATCCAGCGATTGTTCGAATCGTTATTTACGGGCAGCAGTAAAACGTCCCCCGCCATCAGCGCTGCTCGGGCGAACATTTTCGACGATTCCAGCGTCAAGAAACGGCCACCGTAATGGGCCATTTCTGCCTCGCGAGCAGTGGAAATCGGTCGAGGCTGTAATTCATCGGTTCCAAGGGAACTTTTACGCTACATTCTAGCGTGTACAAAAGTTTGCATTCTTTGGCGTTTGTAATATAGTGGCTGCAGATAATGGTAATGTTTTTAGGTAGGTTTGAAACTATGACTCACGACTTTGTAAGTGTTTTTATGAGATGGCAGATTTATTCTTAGAAGATGGATGTGTTCTAAGACTCCAGGGTTTACTCTATAAAGGAAAGGAGAGATTTGCAGGCTGTTCCAAGTGTCGCTATGTTTGTTGGTGAAGTAAGGGGTGTTTTTAATAAAAATTTGAATTATATGATCCTAGACGTCCTTTTGGATGAAACACCAAGGATTTAATAACGTACGATGTACCACTGGTTTGTAACTACTAAACAAATACAAATATTTCAAGGGCCATATTTTTACCTACCCCTTCCAATGCGATTTGAAAAGTTAAGTGGGTCCTTAAGGGAGAACATAATTTTGAAGATTTAAGGGAAGTCCACTTTTTTGTGCTTTCTTCAAATTAAAGATTCCGAAGACACTTTCCTACCTCAAATTGGTCAAATGCATTGTGCTCAAGGCCCATTTTCTGAACCACCCCCCTAATGCGATTTTGAAGATTTAATGCATCCTTAAGGGAAAGGGATTTTTTTCAATTATTAAAATTGAAGTTTTCGGAATTGGGCCAATACCACTTAAAATACGAACAGAAAGAGTAGAAAATTTATTTCTCGAGATATCTCGCCTGCTATTGTGGAGGCGTTAAAACTCCGTTTCGTCAGCCAAGTAACCCTCTATCAGGTGTGGAAAACGGCGAAATGAACGTTTTCTACCCTCTGTCGCCGTCTACTTTCGCCACGATCCGTTTAGACCACTTTCTTCCCGCGCTGACGCATTCCCTGTCGATGGAAACAAGAAAGAGGAAAGCTAGCAAAGGGAGAGGAAGCCAACAGGGGGATAAAAAAAAGACCCAGCCGATTCGGAAGAAGAGAGAGGCGTGTGCAGGAAGTGGTACAGCATTGCCGCAGGGAAGGACGTCGAATCTAGGCCACAATCATGTCCCTCTCTTCGTGTCTGCGGAGATATGTAGGTATGCCAGTAGTTCTCAAATTGCTGAAGATTGAGAAGATGGCAGATTTTTGTTCGCGGAAAATTTTGAAAATAGAGTTCACCTGTGGATCAACTCTTTCGTATAACATTTTGTGGCAACCTATTCAGAGACATACCTATACAGTGGCTGTTAAAATAAAATTGAAATTTTTTTGGAAAAAGGTTGTAGTAAAACTTAAAGCTTATAAAGGGTAATATAACACAATAGGCATAGTTTTATTAGAGATGGAGATTTTTAGGATATTTGAAAGTGACTGTCGTGTTTTTAAATGTAATTATTATATAAATTTTCAATAGTGCAATTAATGGCTTGAGGAAAGACAAAAACGTTAATCTCCATTATATTGTATAGGTCGTTCAAGATTTAAAATTGTGTACAGAAAAGAACTTTGAAAAATTATGGTTATCGCTATCCACTTAAATTTTCGTGAGAATTTTTTTTATACGATTAGAAATCTTGCAACATAAATTTTTCAAACAGATATGAACAAATTGTATCTTATGCTGTTTTAGTTCTCAAATTTATTGTTCCCCTGGTTAGAAGTAAAAATCGGTAATTTCTGACACGTGACAAGGGTGCGTTGTCTAATGTCTAACAAAATGGCTCCTGTAGGATAGCTAAAATTTTGAAGAAATTCGTTTCGTCGGGTAACCATTAAGCATTATCGATGCGAGAGATTTGAAAAGGACGCATGGGTATGGCGAAGCGTGAAATTAAAGCAACGCCATTGTTTCAATTATGCACATTTCTATCGAGGTCATAAAAGAACTGGTACCAGTTACAGGCGAACTATATACTACCATTTCCATTGCTTCATTTGCAGTAACAGTTTAATTTTGTACGCTCGAGTCGCCAATTAAGCCGTCTTTTAATCGTTAAACGTTCTATTCAAATTGGCAGTGTGCTAAAAAAGGAATATCATTAATTTATGCTCCGTCGATAATTGTGCAAGTAAAATGGACGACTTAACCTATAACAACTTTCATGTATGTACACGCGCTTATTCAGATTGTAAAAAAAGAATTTTTAGGACTTCGGAGCATGTGCACTGCTCGCTAAATAGCTCTACCCATACAGCAAATTACGTTGCAGAAAGATTGCAGTTTCGTTGCAGGTAATATTTCTGAGATGTTGCAGAAATGTTCCTATGTCCGCCCGTGTGCAACATTGCATGAAATATTTCTGCAACGTTTCTGCGATTTTACAGCAACTTTTCTGCAACTTTTCTGTAACGTTTCTGAGATTTTACAGCAACTTTTCTGCAACGTTTCTTAGATTTTACAGTAACTTTTCTGCAACGTTTCTGAGATTTTACAGCAACTTTTCTGCAACGTTTCGGAGATTTTACAGCAACTTTTCTGCAACGCCCTGGAGATTTTACAGCAATGTTGTTTCGGCAAAATTTGTGTGACATTACAGGAAGGATAAAAAATGTAAGGGAAATTGATTAAATCATAATAAATATTGACAATTAAATATTCATATATTTTTTTGTACAAGTCAAGTTAACTTTATAAAGTTAAAAACAAACATTTTATAGAGAACTCCTGATTTTAAAACATAAATCAAGAGATTAGCCCCCCGAGAGTTACAACCGAGTGCTGCAAACCTCCTCAAAATTATAAACTTTTTTAACATGTATATCGACAGAAACTTTAAATGAAATGTGTGAAGGGTTAAATAAAAAAATATTTGAAATGCTAATAGTGACAAAAATACCATACTTTAACAGACTATTTACATCACACAGAAAGGTGAGGATTTTCTAGAACAGCGAATACCAAGGGATACCAACATGGAACGTCGAATTTTAAAAACAGTTGTATACTAATAAATACCTATCAATTTTAAACTTTCTTTTAGCCATTACTATAAATAGCAGAGATAATGAGATTCTAGTAACTTTTATAACTTGCTGCAATTATATAATAGTCCTGTTAAATATTGTATTTAAGTAGGACTGTTGGAGCGGTTTTCACCCGAGATTTTCCACGCTGGATTTTTCTTATAGAATTATCTAGGTCACCGAAGAATGTCAAAGTCACGATCGAAGTTTATTAAAACTGGGAGTATGTACTAGCTTTCTGCAGCAACATCCGGATGTGAATGCGGCGCGAAACTTAATTAGAGAGTTTTAGAGGGAAATTATTGAACCATTAGATAGTCCGCGGAACGATTAGAATTGCATTCCGTAAATGAATTTCTCGCAGGTACCTAACTATCAAATACTATGCCAATAAGTACAAGAAGGGTGAATTTAATGGACAGAACTCAGAGTCTACAGCGTGCTACAAAAATTTAATTAATTAGTAGAACTATATAATATGAAGATACAAAAGTCTTTCTATTGGTTTATTAACATAAATCTGCAAACTATTAGTGCTTGGAATATATTCAGCTTTTACAATAAATTTAAATGTTTTTCAGTGCCGATATTAGGCATGGAAGTAATGAAAAATAAATTGAAAATACGTTCAATTTTTTATTTACACATTATTCTGTGCTGCCCCAAAACTCTCAAGAAAGACGAAGCCAGGAAAGCAACCACCGTCGGTATTATTCATTTTTTTTAAAGTTTCATGTTATCTTGCAAAATGAATTAAATAATATATATACTACTTCTAATAGTATGTATAAAATAATAAATATACTCTGCTTTCCTGCACGGGTCTTTTTTGACCCAGAACATCACCATTCATAAAAATCTGAAAATAAGCTTTTACATTCTTCAAAATGTCTGTCTCCATTTTACGAAAGTTTTTCTTTCTGTTCTACCTACATTTAATTCAAACTAAACTTTTTTCGGAAACTCTTATTCACCTCTCATCCAGGGCCACCTTTGCCAATGGGCTAAATGGGCTATAGTCCAGGGGCGCCCGTAATCCAAGGGCGCGTAATATGCAAATACGTTGTAATGTTTTTTTCTCTTCAATTTTGGAGACAAAAATTTCGTTGGCGGGCATTATTTTTGTTCGTGTTTGCCTTGATGGAGACCCGGGGTTGTGATATACTGCCTTGCACCGATTGCGAAGAAATTGCCCCCTTGGGGGCTAGGGCGCCAAAATTTTTTATCCCAGGGCGCGTAGATTTGATAAGGTGGCCCTGCTCTCATCGGAATCGGAATTTGTGGTATCATCTTTGAATATGATACCAATTTATGGTACCTGTTTAAATGGAACACATTAAAAACGCTGCATAGCTGCGCGGAGCCCTAAACGAAATTGCGAATCACTGGGACGCGTCGACGCAGCAATGCTGGCGCCGTGGTTACACTCTCGCTTTCGAAATAATAATTATTTAATACCCGAAGCCCACGGTGAAATGCGAGCGAAGTGGTACCGGTTTTCGGGACAGCTCTGTCCATCCTGCGCCCACTTGCACCACCTAAAAACCTAAAGGTAGGTGTCCATTTGAGAGTTTCTCTCGATAGTTGCTCTCGAAAGTACTCTCAAATTGTGTGTCCATTTAAGAGCAACTTCGAAAATTTTTACTCTCAGATTTACTATCCGATAGAACTCTCAGAACCGTGACCACTGGAAATTGGTTTGTGCCTACTCTTTGCAGTTCCTCTTTAGTTTCTTTTAAGGGGGAACACCACTGTGACGGCCGGAAAAGTAAGCCGTTTTTAAGAATTTTTTCAGAAATAATTTACAGTTTTTATCGAAAATGTTGATTACCTACCTTTAGTACGCTGTCTTAAGAGACTAAACAAAAAAATAAATAGAAAAACATCCATAAATTTGTATATATTAATTAATCTTCTAGACCCCCAGTCCGAAATCAAATTTCATTTTTTTTTATAAACTATATGAGTGTAGTCCCGATTTCTTCAACAAATTTTTTTGTAAAAATGGTACGCTTTAGAAGAAAAGTTTCGAAAATCCGCGAATAAGATGAAGAGTTTTTCGAACGTATTCAAAAAGTATGTTTTCAATCAAAAAAACCGTATGCACAACGGAAACTACACTATCCAAATTTATGGATGTTTTTCTATTTATTTTTTTTGGTATAGTCTCTTTAGGCAGCGTACTAAAGATAGGTAATAAAAATTTTCGATGAAATTATTTCTGAAAAAAATTCTTTTAAAAATGGCTTACTTTTCCGGCCGTCGCAGTGGTGTTCCCTCTTATGCTAGGAACGAAGTGAGGCCGTGATTATAGATGCGCAAAAACTTAGTGCTTTAATTATTATTATTGCTTATAATATTTAAAAAAAAGAAAGAAGCAACGTAGAAAGAGAAATTGCTGGGTCAGACCATGAATTCAGTGTAGACAAGAATTAGGAGCATGTTCAACTCTTACTGCATATTGAACTGCATATTGAAGATACTCAACAGTTTCGAAACTTTGTACGCATGAATGCGACGCAAGTTCAATGTATTATAGAAAAAAACTGGACGAATAATTGCTAAAAAAGATACAAAATTAAGAAACGCTGTTTCTCCTTACGAACGTGTAACGGTGGCATTACGTTTTTTAACTTCAGATTGGTAATGAGTTAAATTACTGAATGTAAAAATATGTAACGATACGTGTACATTTCAGAGGATACTATCCATTTCGTTGCCTTGCAACACCTATCTGGCAACCCCGTGTCTGCTGCGACGCCACCCTACTACATAACCCAGAAAACCTACTCTCGCGATAGTACTCTCAGAATACGAAACAATTTCGAATTGCGAAGGTAGTTCTCCGATAGTTATCTTACTAGGGTAAAGGACCCAATTACTGGTAGCCGACCCAATTACTGGTAGCCGACCCAATTACTGTCACCTTAAGCTATTTTACTTAAACGCTTATTTATTCGTTATTTTAAGTAAACTAGCTGAAGGTGACAGTAATTGGGTTGACTGCCAGTAATTGGGTCCTTTACCCTATGTATCCACTCGAGAGCAAGTTACAACGCGTTCGCAGTCTGAGAGTTGAACGTCGCTCTCCGACAGTCACTCTCGGACGTAGTGTCCACTCGCGAGAGTTTTATTCTCAAGTGGACACCTACCTTTACTTCTCCCTCCCCCCCCCCCCTCTTCCTGTTTCCTTTCAGGAGCGGATTTGGAAATTTGCCACCCCCACTTGACACAATTTCAAAATTAATTTACTATGACAACTCACATATAAGTCATGGACGTAGCCAAGGTGGGACAGGAGTGGCACAAGAAAAAATAATAAATTAGTCGTTTGTCCAAAATCAAATTAGTTTAGTACAAAATAAAAATTAATTAAATTCTAAAGTAATTCCGCATTACCCGACCCCGGTTATATTGACTCCTGACTACGTTCATCAATTTAAAATTCGGTTTCACTATTTATTGCCGTCTTCCTGGTTGAAATCGTGGTTACGTTCCTGATATGCATTATTGCTAACTCACACGATCAAACGGCCAAAATAAAAATCTGGTCCTTCATATTAAATTATGTTTAACATTTTATTCGCATATTAAGCAAACAGGTATACAGGTTGCCGTCCCCAAACATTTTTTAATTTTACCAATATAAAAATCCGCCCCTGCTCCCTTTCTTTCCTCCTCGTGATACGCTTTCCAGCGTTGGTGCCCCCGAGCAACGAACAAAGAAATTTTCGAAATGGCGATCTACGATCTTGAGGCGCATGGGTGGACAGAAATTAAACTGGATTTTACGTAACGGGACGCGAAGGCGAATAAACATCGACGCCGTAACTCTAGCTGTTTCCCTGCGTCCTTTTAGGTGACGCCGCTCTAGAATTATGCAACACAATGGCGACCACTCCTGTTGACGTTACGTGTGCCGGAGCGTGTTTCGAGGCGCTTGCGAAAAATGCGGAGCGTCTCGACCTGCGAACGAGGAGAGTAAATAACGATAATGGTATTACCTTGAAAACACGAGCGACAGTTTGCTGAATTTTTGGACGTTTAAATAAATACCCGTGGATCCTGAGTTTTCGGACATTCGTTGAATATAAGACAATTTTTATTGTAAGCACTTGACGTACCGAATGCGTTTGTTTTTCCTTGATTTTGAAATCGTTAGTAGTATTTATATTTGTTTTCTTTTATTATTAGTATTTTTTTATTATTCCCAGGGTTACACACCATACTGTTGAATCTCGCACATTGCATCTCTTCGCGCAAATAGGCACATATTCTTTTAGCCGATGGTATATTTCTTTTGTTAATTGTATGCACATGGGAATGTAATAAAGACGTATTATTATTATTACTGTCAATTAAAAAACCTTAACTAGTCGTAGGTACTGATTTATATAGGAGAATAAAAACTCAATCTATCTCAGGAACAATTTAACAAGTAATTTTAACCGATAACATTTAAACTCATGACATGAACATAAATACACTTTCTCTTTTACGATGTATCAATGGCTTGCGTGCTCGTGCGTAACGGAGCATTTACATTTGATAAACGTATATTATGTTTTTGTCAAATGCATTATTTTGTAGATGTGGGACTTGGTCAGATATTTGTTTCCTCTTCCACGGATTTTAAACAGGCACTTATTATTTTGCACATTTAGCGTATTCTGCATATTCTACATTTTGTATATTCTATATACTTAATATGTTTTGCAGCGTCTGCATATGTAGCATATTTTTCGTAGTTCTGCATGCTCCGCATAGTTTGCACATTTAGATATGTCATACGTGTCTAGTCGTAGCCAATTGCTAATGCATGCCGACATAGGGTAAAGGACCCAATTACTGGCAGTCAACCCAATTACTGTCACATTAAGCTATTTTACTTAAACGTTTATTTATTCGTTATTTTAAGTAAAATAGCTTAAGGTGACAGTAATTGGGTTGACTGCCAGTAATTGGGTCCTTTACTCTAGTAACTGAAGATATTGTAGCATAAGCTCTACCCAGTGGCGAACTGGGCGGGGTATCACCATGGCGGATGACAAGTGGGCCGCCTTAAACATCAGACAATACGTTAAAAATGTTAATGACCTTTTTGTAGCTTGAAAATATAATATAAGTGTCAATATTATTACTGTAACTAACTTAACTACCTTAACACTTAGCCAACCGATCGGAGAGATCTACCCACAGGTACAGGTTGTCATGTCGAGCGCGGTGGGAAACATATAGTTCGTTCTAGCGCGCGCGGTTGACTAACTTGACTAACTTATCTAACTCAACTAACTCTTACACTAAAATTTATAGTTGTGGGTAGACCCCCTTTGTCTCCTGGCAGCCAATACTTACAGATCCAGTCCGCCACTGGCTCTAGCTAATATTGTCATGCACGTGCTGAACTCGTTCCCATCGCTACCCACAAGGTTCGTCAACAGGACCGCCGTTGGTCTGACCGATCGACTCGTTACGCAGCTGCTGATGAGAAATGCAGAAGAACAGGATATCGTGCGACATTCCGCGCGAATGCCGACCTTATTTATCGTTCACTACCATAATACAGGTTTCCCAGTTACTGTTACCTTTTTTTTTGCCCCCACCACCCTCTCCCGCGCTCCCCCTTTTATTCTGCATTTTTCAGCCCATAAACGGCGCGGAATTTGCGCGTTGATAACGCTTTAAATGATAACAAAACCCCCATCGTGTATCGTAGAAAGTACTTGCACACTCGCCACCACGATTTCTCCTTGTTTCTCAGTGATATACGGAATGGCGATGATTCGGACAGAGATTATAGTTAGGTGTAATTGCAAGATTTTTTTTGCACCTTACTAGGGTAAAGGACCCAATTACTGACACCCAACCCAATTACTGTCACCTTAAGCTATTTTACTTAAACGTTTATTTATTCGTTATTTTAAGTAAAATAGCTTCAGGTGACAGTAATTGGGTTGACTGCCAGTAATTTGGTCCTTTACCCTATTTGCACCAATTAGATATATTTCTCTTTTGAGCACTTCTGCTTTGCTGTTAGTAGGTACAGTGGTCCCCGGATTATCGAGAAACATTCGGGACCGGGAATTCTCCATAAACCGGGGTAGGTGAAGTAGTTTGCTCCTAATAAACTGACCCTTGTCAAGACACACACTACGTTCGCTAAAAATGGACCGACTTTCTCCATATTTGAACTCATTTTCATTGGGGAATCCTGAAAAATCCATTGGTAATACTTTCATGAACATTTATCAAAAACATGAACATTTTATTTTTCTCTACTGGGTATTTTACCTGGCCCATCGGTTTTATTGCTCTCGGCAGTCAACGGGCGATCTACCTAGGACCGAAGGCCCTTGCTCGCACCGAGGAAGCGAAACTGTGGGGTGGGTAGGTCTTTCCTGATGGTCCGGAAGAAAAAGCATGTCAATAATCCGGGGACCACTGTACAGTATCTACTCGTTAGCAGCCCGTTTCTACGACGCGTTAGGAGCCCGGCGACTATCCCCACCATTTCTTGGAATCCTACGGACGAGAGTGGGGGAACCCGGGAGCGAGCGAGAGGCTCTTTCGTTTCCTCTCGCTCGCTCATTGGGTTTTCTTTCTCGCGCCAGTGACCACGCGGAATAGTGTCCAGTCGCGTTAGGAGCCCGCCGCCAACCCCGTTCGTCTGGCTGCTAACGAGTAGATACTGTATACTGACAATATTTCTGTGTCACTGTCGTTCCAACGTGCCAGTGGTAAGAAGAAGAGACCCTCTACGCCCCTCTTCTTCTTATACCTGCACGCCGCGAATGAACGCAACTGACACGGAACTGACAAGTGTGCGCAGACCTTTAGGGATTACGGTTACACTGGAGGCGATGGAACAGATCCGTCCTCATCCAGAAGCGGCAAGTCCAGGATGTTACAATACTGTTATTATTATTATTATTATTATTGATTATGATTTGTGAGATTTGAAAATTTACTTAATTCTGAAATACAATTATGCTAACTTAATGTGACCCTGCAGAACTAGGACTGGATTGCATTTCGAGGTGTTATTGTTTTTATGCGCTGCAATGAAAATATTGTAAAAAATGTTTGGAATAATTTTAAATATCGCGTGCTGTTTTTGTAGGGTCCTTGTGCTGTTGAACGCAGTAACCAATCTTTTTGTTTACAATTTATTCCATTCATTTTGCAACATGTACAATTTTGTGACTAAAAGTAAGGCTACACTGTAACTTAGGTCCAGTGATATAAGTCATTAGTCTTTCAAGAGCAAAAACTAGGGCGACCAAAAATTGTCATGAAATTTTCAATCCATTAAATGCAACGTATTCAGATTTTTTAAATAAAGCGTTTTAAAAAATCATTGCAAGAAATGAATCTGTCCAAGACCTAATTAGTAGGTTAACTCGGTTTTTTCAAGGACAATGTTGCGACCTTACGGGTTCAACGTTTTCAGCAAAACCGGCTTAAAGGCTCTCGACCCATCAAGGTCCCTGATTGAACGCTTTCTGATATTAGTTCGCGAAATCGCAACTGTGGCTAAGAGTAGAGGGTTAATCTTAGAATCAAACATATTGCGCTCACGGAGAAAAATTGTAAGTAATGAACGGGTACATAAATATTTAAAATGTCAGTTTTTAAAAAGAATTGTAAAAAATCGTCGGGTCTTAGCACAGAACGCGGTCATTAAATTGCAGCACAAGGAGTATTTTATATTAAATAGATTTATTCATTAACCTAAAAAAATTCTACCAGTTTTAGAAAATCTAGTGAATGAAGAGACTATTACGTATTTATCTTTTTTAATAATGACACGAAATACAAAGTTTGTGAAAGTGAATTTTATTTTTCATTTTCTTTAGTTTTAAATGTAATGTAAAAAATATATAAAAAAATTATGTTAAACGATTTTATTATAAATGCACTAAAAATAAAAAATAATTTTTTTCTTGTACTACAATTTTGATGGTTTTACTATCACTTTAAATAAAATCGTGGAGCACTATGTGCATTCAGAAGTTGAAGTATCGGTTGGCAAGTGGAACGTCATCAACTACAGTTTATCAATTTGATGTCACATTACAATCTGTATCCCACAACTAAAATATTTTGTTTCATTAATGCGAATGAAAACTTTCTAACAACAAATTCATTTCGTCGTTTGCTTTTATATTAATGTGATTCATATCCTGTTATGAAATATCGTGTTTTTCCACGATTTTAATTGAACTGAAATTGGGTCGAGTTATCGAGAATTTGGATCAAACGAATCTGGATTTATCGAGACTTATCTTATTACCCGTTAACAACTGCAAATTACTTAAAAAAACTAAAGTTTCAATGAGGAAAACTTGACCGAAAGGCATTCTCTACATAGGGTTCAGTAAACGCATTTATTTTTTCAAAAAAATAAATTTCTATAGAGAAAACAAATTTCTCCAAATTTTGATAAAATTTGACTAGCTGTTTTAGTAAAAGAGGTATACCTAACTACCAAGAGTTTTTGCTAACAACATAAATGAACAATTTTATAATTTCCATTTCTCAATTATTATTCTTTTGATTGCAACTTCGATACCAGAATTAAGTAAACATAAATCATAGGAGTCTATTGAGAAACAAGAAGTATCCAATTTTGCATTTTATTTTAAGACAATTGTTGACACAAGAAAGGGCATTTGCAATATTTTCGGGATTGGTTCCTACACGTGCCGCCACCACAACATACAATAATAGGTAATAGGTATAACTGGAATTAATGTTTACCAGACAAGTATCGTTTCATCAGTGTCAAAATGAAAAAGATTGCGTCACGGAGTACGAGGACAGAGAACGTTAAATTTGCTTAATATCGCAAGGATTCGCAGAACAAGATCTTTCAGGGAGATAAGTTCACTCAAGTGATGAAATGGGAATCAGAAAAGGGGGCCTTAAATATTTCACGAATTAATAACGATTTCTGGTCAAGGTTGTTTTATTCTCGAAGGCCGTCGCGTGTCCCCACTAAAAATTAATCGCGACTAAGTTTCATTCGTTTCGTCAATAGATTTAGTAACGATTCAATCCTCCGCCGTGATGGAAGTTCTTCGCTCGATAGAACTTTGGGATACGCTCACAATCTAAGGTAACATATAGTCCCAATCCACATTTCAACAGTTCTCACGTTTTTTCATAATGGTTTAAATACAAGGATAATGTAATAAAAATGAGCCAGAATTTTAGCATTGCTTTAAGTGAACAATGAATTTAAAAGAACAAGTTACGTTTTAATCTACGCTGTACAGTTCCTGAAAAGTAATTTGTTGTATAATTATGTATTAAGTGACTGCGTATGTTACTATTTGCATGTGAATATTTTAAATAAAACTTCACTTTATATTACTTGATATTATTTAACGTTCTATACAGAATTGAAATTTCAAATTTAATGTTTATTATAAAAATAATCAATTCTTTTGTCGTGACCATTTAATATTACAATTAATTTTTAGTTAAAAACTAAGATGAGATGTAATTTGTGTTTCTATGTTCAATACTGATTTGAAATAATAATGACAATCTGAGGAAGACATTTTATCAAAACAGTGCGACCAGAATTAACAATTAATGATAAATCGACATTTTACCCAATCTTATTATAGTAACTTCCTGTGATTCAAGATTTTTACCAACCTATTATTCGAAACTTACCCATTTATTTATTTAACGGTCCATTTTTTATAAAAATATATGACACAAACGATGAAAGCCAAAGTCAAAGAAGGTTATTCATTTCAAATCACAGAATTTAAAAATACACAGAATTTATAAATAAATAAATATTCAAAAGTTGTTACTAAAATTTTCACATACCTCATAAAGGAGTTTCTTCTTTCTAAAACACGCGAACTTGAAAATATAGTTTAATTGCAAAGAATCTTGAGAATCCTTGACAACACGTTTATGTATACATCATCCCACTGGCAATTCAAGGCGGAACAAGGCACGATGTGCCTCGCGTCTGACACGCGACGGTACTTTCTACTTAACCCTGCTATTAAAACTGTAATTATCAGTGACAAGCATTACAAGGAAAAGAGGTCGTGTAAGAGAAAGAAATATCCCTTCTTTTCGTTCAATTATAAAGGTTTTTCTTTGATTCATCGATTACTGATAAAATTGACAATGAATATTAACACTTCGTTACACGATATAATATTGTCGCATAAGGTTGTTAAACGACAAAGTGTTAAAAATGTTTTAAAAATTTGAAGACATGTAGTAATATTCTAGTATATTTATTAACATATGTAAATGTATATCTATTATAATTATATATTATACTTATAATATATTATATATAATTATAATACATATTTTAATAAATATAGGATATTATTACAAAGCTACAAATTCTTATGCTATTATATACTATTATGCAAAAACTTAGAAATTTTAACTAATACTTTAACATTTTCCTATCTATGTGTATTTTTTTAATTGGGCAGAGAATGTTCCAATTCCAGGAATTTTTAGTTTAGTAAAAGAAAGATGTGCAAAAATATTGCGATGTATAATATGTACTTTGATCTCTAGTGTGTATAAATACCTATACTTAAACAAAATTAATAAAAAAATGGTATAAATAAGGAGTAATAGACAAAGACGTTACTTAATCATGAAGTTCTACAAAAAAATTATACTTGTATATTTCATTTTAAACGAAGTGTCGACAAGTTTACAATTATATCACAAATTACACACCACCCTGTATGCCCATGTCAACGACATCTCACTTCTAACCAGAAGACTCGAGTACCGTGCCAACAACTGTCAACGTTTGCTCGCGGGAAGGGGTGGAACGCTGAATCAAGTAACTGCAAAATGTTAATCAATCACTCGAGACCTTTTACGTTTCATGGTAACAGCGCTAATAATTATATACGTTGCACCTTGATATTATCGTGCTTAGACCAACCGCGTGTCTGATTATATCTCGCCAGCTCCACTTGCCGTTTCGCAAATGGCAATTTTCACTGCGTTCCATTCATGAAACTCGTGTTCACCTTGGCGAACAACTTCGTGATGGTCATGGGAATTTGCTATTCGTCGAATGAAGGTGGTGTAAAGGGAGCTCAATGAAAATGAAAACAACGGATGCTAATCGAACGTTTCTATTCAGTTCCTCAAACTTTGAACTCGATTTATTTTCAAAGTTAATTTCTTTCAAAACGAAGGATCGTGAGCAAATCAATTCTTCTACAAATATGGCACATTTTTGCATAAAGATTCATTTTTATCTGCAATTCTAACATATTTATTATTGCATTCTGCCCAATGCTTAAGTGCACATGTGTCGGTGTCGGTTTTCAAAATCGTCTTTCTCGAATTTTTTTATATTTATGCATTTTGGAAATTATTAGTTATATTTATTTAAAACGTGATTCACATTACTTATAATGAGATTTATATAGATTTTAATATTAACGCAATGGTGGTATAAATAGTTATAAAAAAATAAGTCAAAAGTGCAGAATAAAGTTTTAACAGGAGGGGTTCTTCTTTTAAAAAAAGAAGAATATTTTTGAGGTTTTAAACATGGAATCAATTCTTAGTCAAGATTTTCAAAATCAATCTCCTCGAAAAAAATCATTCCGAATATTAAAGCTTTTTCGGAAAACAAAACCATAAATCAAAAATTATTATTTGCCATTTTTTACCAATTTTTTCATGTAAAAGTATCTTTTGTACCGCCAGTTATAGGGCACCCTGTGTAATGATATATTCTAGTTATTCCCCCGGTTCACCTAAAAGAACTTTCCCCAATTATTCAAAATATACAATGAAATAATATATTATTATGATTCGTTACAGGATGAGGAGGAAGAAGCAAGGAGTCACCGAGGGCGAAGGAGCATCGATCTTGCTACTCGTCGCATTGGCTCCTGTTATCTGCTCCGCTGGAATCCTAGACCCTTGGCAGTGGGCACGTAGCGATAGGATCGAAGTCAACATTCCCTGGTTGCCATGTAATTATTCGCTGACCTTACTGTTTACCAATCAACGCGTGACGCTGCAAAACTTGCATTTAGAAATTTTACGGTTGTATACAGAAATTTACGAAGTGTATACAGTTAATTACTTTGCACACTACGAGGGACAGTAGAGTGTTTATTTTTAATAAAAAATGTCCCTACTTCAACGGTCGTGGGACAGATGGGGTGAAACTAATACAAAAAGTATATAGGTGATAGGTGTATGTACCGAGCAATAGTGATGTGCGTAAAAGGGGTGAAGAGGCAGATATGTATCAGTGCTGTTTTAATCTGGAGGCGAAAGAGGTAGCTGCCTCAGGGTCCGGAGCTCAAGGAGTTCACAGAAAATTGAAAAATGAAAAAAATAGGATTCTAAAAGTTACAAACTTTTTTTAAATGGGCCTCCGAACTGTGACGGAAATAAAATTAAAAATACACCATAATTTAGATTTTAAAATGAGGGCCTTTTTTCGTGGAATGGACCTCGCATTTTATCTAATTTATTTAATTGTTTAAATACGTATGCACTTCAGAGAGTATTTCATAATACGTATGCAATTTAGAGAGCCATATATGCAGCTCACCTCGAGGCCCCCGAAAACGATAAGACGGCACTGATATGAAGCTAGGCTAATAAGAAAAGTTCGGTTACCAGAATACCTAGTTTTTTTTTTTAAACTGTCTAGGTTTGTAGAGGACCTCAACAGAAGCATCAAACAATTTTTCGTTTGCGCCCATATTCGATTCTTCGGGGTGAAAACATTCCTTAAAGGTTAATGTGTGATTTCCTACTTTCCTGTAGATCTTTATTTGCTTAGGATGTTAAACACACAGTGACATGCATAATGACAATACGTTTATATGGATATTTTGTCCTAAGCAAATAAAGTTATTATAAAAACCTACTTTTCTTATCTTAAGGGGGTAGACACGTCACGTGACACGAGCGATGCACCGCCCTGTAATACCGACAATCTAACCTAAAACATGGATTTGGGATTTTTCGTGTTTCGTCCTTATATGAGCAGATTTTGGGCTGGGCGAGGCCTCATTCGAAAGAGGAAGGTTCAATGCGGAGCGCTCTACTCACTGTTTGAGTCACAAAACTCTTTTAGTGACCTAAAAATACTTAAGGAGGTAAATACGCCACGTGACACGAGCGATGTACCGCGCTGTAATACCGACAATCTAACCTGAAACATGGGTTTAGTAGGATACGTTATTTGTCATTATATGAGCGAATTTTAGGCTGGGCGAGGTCTCATTCGAAAGAGGAAGGTTCAATGCAACACGCTCTACTCATCGTTTGAGTCGCAAAACTCTTATAGTGACCTAAAAATACTTGGAATCTGCGAGTGTATTTTGTCCATTTTTTCTCTACTTTGGTCACTCATATTATTACATATCAACAAAATCTCGTCGAACCATGGCCAGAGCGTGTTGTACTGAACCTTCCTCTTTCGAATAAGACCTCGCCCAGCCCAAAATTCGCTCATATAATGACAAACAACGTATCCTACTAAACCCATGTTTTGGGCCAGATTGTGTCGGTATACAGCGCGCTGCATTACCCGTGTCTACCCCCTTAAGGCATATGTACAGGGGGCACTACTACTCGGTTCACCTGTATGCACATTATATTGAATAATACGCTAAAACGATAACAAAACAATGTAAATTAAATAGAACTCTAACGACCTCTCGTGACTCTACCACGCGGTTCTAAATGTTTCTTTATAAAAATCGCAAGTCTAAGGTCATAAGGGAAGTTTTAATTAAGATTATTAGTTAATTTGTTGTTTAAATAGACAACTACATGTGATTCTTTTGTTAGTCGAGAACGAAACACGTTGCTACGATGAGCTAGGATGCTTGAACATAACTAGGAGCTGGTACCACCTCATCCATAGGCCATTGAACGTCTTCCCTCTGCCAAGAGAGGTCATCAATACGAGGTTTATCTTGTACACGAAAGAAAATCCCTACGAAGTGAGTATATGAAGTTATATAAATAAGATTGTTATCAAAAATTGAAATTGGTACCGTTAAGGAACTAGTTCTTGATCAGGCACTAATTTTTAATCAGTTCATGAAATAAATTGTTCTTTTCAGTTTATGTCCTTAAATAATTGTTTGAAATAATTACTAACATAAAAAAGGATAATTCAAACTAGTTCCTGACCTGATAAAAAATTAGTTCCCATGTATTTTCAGATGATCAAAAACTAGTTCCTAATCACCTTATTATTCCCTAACCTTATAAATAATTAAATTATACTTATTTTCAACTTTTTAAAATTTTTCCTTAAAGTGTAAACATTAATTCATCTTTTAGTATAAAAAAAGTCTATGGTTGAAAGTTTTATTAGGTTAAAAATAAATATTAAAGCGGGAAACTCCCTAAACTGATCAAAAACTAGTTCCTTAACGGTATCGTTCAATACTTTGTGATAAAAGTTTATGACGTTTGGTGAAACGATGCAAGGGCGTTCCAAATAAGAGTCTTCTAGGGCCGAATTAAAACAATATTAAATAGAGACTGTATTACTAAATAAGAGATGCAAAATTTTCTAAAATGAGAAATTTGCAAGGTGTCTTAAAAAAACCATTTAAAGTAACTCAAAAAGCCTTTACTCATTTTGAGTATTTTATGAGCTCTCAAATTTCCTTGGCCGAGCACATTTTGGTAGACAAAATATCACAGAATGTTCTCACGATATTGATATTCACAAATAATAAATATTGATATCGTGATTTTTATTATAATTTATAAATGTCTGTGTAAATCAGGGTTGACTAACTGGCGACTCAAGAGCCGCCGGTGGCCCTTCCGCCGTGCTGCCACGCTGAACGTCCCCCCTCCATACCGACAAACTCTGACCATCGCAGGCGAAAAGAGGCAGGAATCGACTGCGATCGTCAGTGTTTGGTCGGTATGGAGGGGGGACGTTCAGCGTGGCAGCAAGGCGGAGGAGCCCCCGGCGACTCGTAGTCGCCAGTTAGTCAACCCTGGTGTAAATTATACTATATCCAGAAGAAAAGAACAAAAAAAGTTGAAATAATAAACTTTCACAAAAGTGCTTCCTTTCGGATCAAATTAAATTTTTCAAAATTTCTACTTGATTCAACTTCATCCTCTGTTGTAAAGATATAAAAATGCAACAATCTTTTACCTAAATTCATCGTTTCCATTTCAGGGCCAAGTGTTGATAGTCGCAAGGGATAAGTCCATCAAACGGTCATACTTCAGCCCGAAAAGAAAAACGAAATTCATCATACACGGTTTCATAGACACTCCACTTAGTAATTGGGTCAAGGTAAGCTCGATAAAATCGATGATTTTTGGTAGACCAATATCTATACAGGGTGGTCTACTACAGGTGGTAAACCTTTTAGGCGTTGCGTCTACAGGACAACGTAAGACAAAAATATAAAATAAAAATTTTTAATATCGCGCTTTGTCCTCGAGGAAATTGACTTTGAATTTTAGCTAAGTACGCGTGCGCCGAAATACAGCTTTAGGCGCCACACGTGGTGGTTTCCCTTACCTCAGCGGATAATATACTTCGGTGCACACGAACTTGGCTTTTCAAAGTCAATTTTCTCGAAACCGAAGCACGATATAAAAAATGTTATTCTATATATTCGACTTAGTTTTTCGTGTTGAAACACCCCTTAAGTTTTCTCCCATCTGTAGTCGAACACCCTGTATAGTAAAGATCGATGTCTTCTAAATCGATCCCCACTCTTCCAGGATAACACTGTTGCCCGCCAAAATGCCAGGAGAGAATTTGTTGGGTTGTTGGTAAACCTGATCAAGTCCACATTTCTTAACTTTAAGTAATTGCAAATATAAATTTCAATCTGTTACAATAAATTACATAATCATTGAAAGCTATTGCAAAATAAATACGTTTTCCCCATGTAGATTTTTATTAATCTGTCGTTGTGAAAAACTTAGAAGGTAATTGCTTCAGTTAATCCTTTAAAGGTACGAATACACGATGACACTTTTGTGTCTAGATCAAGTGTATACATCAAGTGTCAGCGTGGGGACAGTATCCTAGATTGGTGTAGACGCTAAGTGTCTTGATCTAGACCAGGCCTGCCCCATCGGGTGCAAATACCTCCTGAATTTCTGGGACCCGGGCAACAGCCGAGCACGGGACTGGTTACGTTGCTAACCACAGCATGGGTTGCGGGAGAACTGCATGAGTGTGCGGTCGTCCATGCAGGCTCGTACCACGACGCACACTCATACAGTTCTCCCACAAATTTCGCAACGGGTAGCAATGGAACAGTCCCGCGCTCGGCTGTTACCCGGGTCCCAGAAATTCAGGAGGTATTTGCACCCGATGGGGCAGGCCTGATCTAGACACTTGATCTAGACACAAAAGTGTCGTCGTGTATTCGTACCTTAAGATTCTAGGATGGAATGATGCACTTGCTCAGACTTTTACCAACAAGCCAACGAGTTCCTAGCTTCCTGCGCATTTCTCAAGTGTCCATATCCGTATGCTATTTGTAGAAGATATGACGTTCATCGTCGTCGTAGCTATTACTTAACAGCCAGTCCACCCTCGTAGTTAATAATCCTGGAATAGAAGATTTTCGTCCGATGTCAGATATCCTGCTTTGTATCCTGGTTTCTGATATTTTTTACAATGACTCTTCTTTAAATCCTTAAAATATATACCGAAGAATGATGTCTCCGCTATTTTGTTTGGCAATGTTAACCGAATGTCCATTAACTGTAGGAGATGAGAAACGAGTTGCTGAAGCACGACGATTACAATGTCATCATCGTCGACTGGGCTGGAGGCAGCTTGCCACTGTATACTCAGGCAACCGCCAACACGAGGTTAGTGGGCCTTGAAATAGCCCATCTCGTCAAACATTTACAGGTAAATGGAAATTTCAATTTCGTTTGCAACTGATTTTACAATATGCATTAGCTATTGCAAACGAACAGCCAATTTCATTACTTAAATTAATAGTAGAACTCTTAGGTAGTTTAGATTTATTTTAAAATAGTGGATGATTAGAAAGTGCTAAATCTTTTATTGACAATGTGAAGAAATAAAGGTGAAGATAAAATTCTTTTACTTTCGAAATTTAGTTTATTTTTTCTTTAAAACTGAGTACCAAGGAAAATGTAATGTTATGCACGGAGATTTTTTAATTTCATTTTGTAAAGAAATATAAGTACATATGATACCATTAAAAAACTTTATTATAGTCGAATTTACGAAAGAAGGCACCTGGGCGGTCCGCGTGGCTCGGGTGAGACCCAATGCCTGCTCCGTACTTCGTGCGACGTTGCCACGTTGTGTAGCAGATCGGACGTCTCTTTCTATCTACAAGCGCAACTGTGTGTCTCTCACTTATTGGTTTCGTCCTCTGGAAGAGGATAGCAATATACACCCGACAAGGACAACGATTACTCTAGGCCCACAGCTAACTAGTCGAAAGTCATTGGCCAATAGGCGTAGGGAGCCGCGTAGGGGAAGCACCAATCGCGAGCCTGGAGTAGTAGCAACGTCGCAAATTCTGACCCCGGTCCCAAGGTGCCTTCTTTTGTAAATTCGACTACATATAGTGATATATATTAATCTGAAGAACCTTTGGGTAAAAATTATCTTCAAACGTTTCTTTATCATATTTTTTCTTACTAGTAAGAGTGAAGAATTTAAAAAAGTATTCTGCAGGTTAACTTCCACTATACAAATGTTATAGTAGCTCCAAATGTTACGCCAAAAGTGTGTGCATAAAAACAGCCAGAGTTGGAATGAGCGATAGAGCGGCGTCCAATTGCGCACGCCCAAACAGAAAATTGGAAGATGGCTGAGCCATCTATCCCTTCTCTTACATAGTCACAATTTTGTGACGATGGTAAAAACTTGATTAGAGGTTTTGTATGCAACCTAGTATAGAGGCACCAGATTCTGAAAGCCCTGCAGATTCTTTTCCTACTCCTCCCCTCCCCTTGCCCTCGGTCTTAACCCATTCGCTGCATATTTACATTTTCGGACGATTCTCGAAATGTGTCAATTTTACATCAATAAAAAAGTTTTTAATATTCAACTTCTTTTGGAATACCAAAAATGTTTTTTTTCAGAGAATACATTTTTTTAACATTTTGTAATCATTGTTCATGGGAAATGTCTTTCCGGAGTCCGGACTCACATTGTAGGGTGAGAGAACGCATGCGCGCGATGACGCGGCAGACGTCAAACCAATCAACGCCAAGATGCGAAAAGAAACGGCGCCACCGTCAAGTCAAGCCAACCAATCACGTCGCTACGATGCAAGTCCAGACTCCAAAAAGTCTTTTCCCGTGAACACTGTTTGTAATCTCTTGAAAGAGAATACATTTCTTTATGATAGTCGAATACCACAGCGAAAGGGTTAACTCCTCCCAAAAGTCTCACTATTGCTGGATATACGTATGAAACAACAAATAAAAACCGTTGTCTCTTTATGAAACACAGACAAATTATGGACTGGATCCTAACGAAGTGCACCTTATTGGACACAGCTTGGGGGCCCACACAGCGGGCTACGCGGGTGAAAAGTTGGGTGGAATTATCGGCCGCATCACAGGCTTGGATCCGGCCGAGCCTTACTTCCAAGGAATGCCTAGTCACTTGAGGCTCGACTACACCGACGCAAAACTGGTCGACGTCATTCACACCGATGGCAAAAACATCTTTTTTCTAGGTAAGAGAAATTTTCATCGAATGATATCAAACATGGTATGGTGTTTCCCTTACCCAAACTAATAAGCGGATATAAATATTTTGGAGGAATGATCAGTGTAATTTGGTAGTTTGGACGGGTGTAAAAGAATGGCACACTTTAACCCTTCGTGGTCACAACTTCTTATAATCACAAATTGGTCACACGGGGTTCTCTGTACCCCAGCGTCAGTTTTTGAGTTACCATTTTCGTATTTTTAAATCTTTTAACTTTTCAGTGATAATTGTACATTCGTAATACTTATACAATCATGGTCTAACAGTCTTTTTTTAGAAATGCAAATTTTTATATGATAAAATTTGCAGTTGAAAATCATCGATTTTCCATGGTTGTGAGAAAAACCCGATTTTTAATTTTTTTTTATTTTCTTTTTTGCGATAAATCCCTTTTGGAAGGCATAAAGGTGCGACATTTCCAATCGAAAATTGCTGTTGGGGTACAATACACCCCGTGTGACCATGAAGGGTTAATAATAATTTGGTGTATATATATTAGTAGCTTAAAGTTCCCGACGTTGCCCAGGTAAAACTTCGATTATCACGAAGTGTCAGGAGGCAGAAATAAGGAGGGAGGAGTGGGATGTCCAGATTTCATGGTAGCCTATACTTTCCGCAGGGTTCTAAAGAGTAATATTATGTAAAAATTGGTCTAGATCGGTTAAAAAATCGGGATAAAAAGTATCCTATATGTTATTCCTGGTCCTAGATTACGTGTATACAAAATTTCAGAAAGATCCGTTGCGTAGTTGCGACGTGATTGAGTAACAAACATTCAAACATCCAATCATCCAAACACAGTTTCGCATTTATTATATTAGTAGGATTAGTAGGATTGCTACTTGTAATTTATGAGTTGTGGAGGGTCAGTGTAAGTCTATTAGCATTAAAACCGAGATTTACACTGTTTGTACTCTAAATAACTTTGCCTAGTAATTCCATGGTCAATATAAGGTCTGTTAGCATCACCAAATTTAAGGGTGAGGTCAAGGGTGGATGGCCTCATGCTGTCTTGCCTTCAAGGATTTTATGGCAGGTCCTTATTAGTCTGCGTGCGGTCCTGATAGCTATCGGGTGTCGAAAGATTGATTGTTTAGTGTGAGATCGAGAATATGGGAATGTCAAGTGACCCAATACCGTATTGCTAAAGAATAGGGACCCTGTTCCTGGAGAATCTAGCTACGGAGTGGAGAAGTCTTTACCTTTTGGTAAGAGGACTCTGATGAATCACACGGCACTTACACCAGAACTGTCCTAGAGCGAGCGTCTTACAACCCTTTTAAAAGCCGTTTCTAACCGGTCAGCCATTTATGGCTTATGTATGAACGTAGTGACTTAATTTATCAACTGAAAGCTTTAACAGTAAAGAGATTTTTTAACTACGTAACTGATTTTCAGGAAAAGGTGAACTTACGCTGACTGGCTTCTGAACCCTTCATATATAAAAGTCAAAATATATATGTATGTTTGTTAGGTAAAGGCTTCTATACCGTTCAACGTATCCGCGCCCGAAGGCATGAATATTCTTCAACAGCCTAGAAAAAATACACCCTACCTCAAACGCGCCTAAAGCCCACCCATTTTTATGTCTGTATATTCCCTATTAACTCCTAAACCCTTTAACTGATCTGGACTCAATTTGGAATAATTACTCTCTAGAACCCTGCGGAGAATATAGGCTACCATGAAATCCGGACATCCCACCCCTTCCTGCTTCTTTCATCCCCCTGACACTTTGTGATAATCAAAGTTTAACACTTCTACGTTACTCTTTAACTCCGCGCTCTTTAGCACCTTAAAACTCAACTCCTTACTCTGCTCCTGATTCTCGATCACCCCCGTATTTCGCAAGATCACACATATACCACACACCCTTGACACGCGCCACCACGCATACCGCACATATTCGTCAAAAATTTCCACGTGCATTCCAAGAATCATTCTCGCTCGCAATCTACAGCCAAACCTAAACACTCACACGGTACATATGTATTTCTTTCATCCCAAACATTGGTTCTTCGCGCCAACCACTCCACGAGACTACAGTCTTCGGCTCACAGGTTTCCCACGCCCACAATATATAACTATCAGAGATAAAACATTACATCATTGTTCGTGAAAGTACCAACTCAGCCTACAAACCTCACGATTGCTCAGTACACAGTTATGAGCTGGCAAGACTGGGCCTGAGAGGTACCATGTGTTCCTAGTCCCTACACAATGCTATACTATGAGTTATTCGTGTGGGCGTGATGCGATAAGGTGCCAGCCAATATTTAGTATTATAGAGCCTGCCCCCGTTGCAGAAAAGGGGGGTGAGCATGCATAGAAGTATGGTTCAAGCAATTGTCAAGATAACCAATGTTACGTCAGACTGAAGTTTATGCTTCCCCTTCTATTATTACTTTTTACCCTATTTTTATCCACATTATTAAGTAATCACGCCTACCATTACTTAACGGTATGCAACAGATATGGTTCAAGTATCGAGGCTTCACTGTAAATGACACTCTGCACAGTATTCCTTCTCTACTGACCCGCTTATGAGGCTCGTGCGTATATAGCGAAGGTGAAAATCGGTTTTACAAGGATTTTCATTCTAATAATTTTTTTATATCCACTATAGAATTCAAAATAGGGAAACGCACATTAACCTTTAAGGGAGCTTTTCACTCTGAAGGGCCAAGAAGCAGCAGAAAAGGAAATTGTCTAAGGCCCGGTGCAGACGAGCGGCATGCGGCAGTTTGCCGCCGCGTCAATACGATAATACTGACGCAAAATATACATATATTTTATAAATCTCTCCATATACATATATGTACTGCTGGCACGCAACCAGTGATGCCAGAATCGTGGGACACGGGACGGGACGCTTACCCCCACTATGACCTACCGTCCTCTCCCACTATGGCCTACCGTCGTCTCCCACTTTCTTCCCATCGCACTGCACACAAGCATATCCCTACCCCTGTCCGTGTGCTCGGCAGTTCGACAGGCAGCTCACACGGACAGGAGTAAAAATATGCTTGTGTGCAGTGCGGTGGGAAGAAAGTGGGGGACGCCGGTAGGGCATAGTGGGAGAGGACGGTAGGTCATAGTGGGGGTAAGCGTCCCGTCCCGTGTCCCACGATTCTGGCATCACTGCACGCAACGTTACATTCAGGCGGCGGCAAACTGCCGCAAACCGCTCGTGTGCACCGGGCCTAACACTTCTATTGAAATCCCGTACAAACCTGCAAAATTTAATAAACGGTTGGAATCTTTGGGTTACCGAACCTCCCTCTCGCTCATATACGGTCTGTCTCATTCGCTGCGGCCACAATAGGAGAAGTGAAGAGGATAGCGATCACCTTATTACGAGTCACACTTTTGAGACACTACTCTACTGTAAATTACATGCATAACGAAAGACGGAGACTTAATTCCAACAATAGGCCTAGAGCAGGCTAGTTCAGGTGGGCGGTCCGAGGACGCTAGCTTCCATAGCGTCTTCTACGTGCTGCGTGGAAGAGGGTGCTCGAAGCCAATGAAACGGTGGGCATGCCACGGATATGGAAAACTCTAGTAGTGTGCTCTTGGGTCCTAAAGGTGAACTTCACCTTAAGGGTACGAGCCTACACGCACACTACTAGAGGTTCCCATATCCGTGGCATGCCCGTCGCTTCATTGGCTTCGAGCACCCTCTTCCACGCAGCACGTAGAAGACGCTATGGAAGCTAGCGTCCTCGGACCGCCTACCTGAACTAGCCTGGCCTAGAGTCAGCGTGACCTTTTGCGGGGCCGGGTTCCAAAACTATGCGGGGCCCCTAAAACCGCATTCATATTGTACTTCTAAACTTTATAGTAATAAATATCTATGCCTAGGGCCCCGCAAAATTTACGATGAGCTTTTCATGGACCGCAGGGCCTATTAAAGCGCTGGGCCGGGTTCCGGGGAACGCGTTGAACCCACTTTGCGTCGGCTGTATAAGTCTCCTATGTCTTTCAGGCCCACTCTTGTCAGCTTCCAACTATGCTCATAGCGCGTTGTTCCCCGCGAACAAGTTAAATTGCAACGCACATATCCAGACTAACTTAGTACACAATAAGGACTTCCAGGATACGGGATGAGTCAGCCGTGTGGCCATCTGGACTTCTATCCCAATAACGGTAAAGAACAGCCGGGGTGTACGGATCTGAGCGAAACTACCCCGTCGCTGCCTCTGACGTTGATCAGGGAGGGACTAGAGGAGGCGTCGAGGGTACTGGTCGCCTGCAATCACGTGCGTGCCATAAAACTGTTCATCGAAAGCATCAACTCCAGGTGCCAGTACGTGGCACACGAATGCTCGAGTTACGCGAGTTTCCTCAGGGGCGAGTGTTTCTCCTGCAAGAGCAACAACAGCCTCAGCTGTGGTGTTATGGGGTACCATGCGGACACCAGCCCCGCGTTGGTGAGACGACAAGCCATGGGGCAAGATGTACTGTCCTTGTTGGGCTCGAAATTCTTCTTCACTACTGGCAAGGACGATCCCTACTGCAGTGAGTAGTAACAATGTTTCTTTTGTCGTATTATACAGAACGTTGCAAATGGGTGGTTAAGAAATGCACAGGCTTTTAATGCACTTAAAATTGAATGAAAAATTCTTGGCAGATTTTAGGCACTGAGCTAGCCCTTTCAGTGGAAACTGCGATGCTCGATTTTGATAATGCGAGTTATAGGCAGGACCGGGTTAATATGTTTGGGCCCCTAGGCTACCAAGCCAAGGGCCCCGTTGGTTGACGTACTATTAATTTATAATAAAACACAATACGCAAATCTGCAAAAAGTGAAATTTATTCTAAATGAAATTAAATAACATTTAATCTTAACAAAAATAAAAATTTACAAATAAATAATATTAAAAGACAAGCGTCGAAAAAGAATATTTTAAAATAAACTTATAGTGCGATCTCTAATTTCTTCAAAAGGGAAGCAGTAAATAAGTTTAATTCACTTATGTTTCTACCTAAATTGAAGGCTTAGACCCCCCCCCCCCTGGGAAGTGGGGCCCCGAGCTGCAGCGCCTCGTTGATCCGGCCTTGGATATACATAGGTATACCAACCAATAGTGACATCTATAATACAAATGCATAAACAAAACTTCACCATTACTTGGTACCTATACGTATATCCCTCCAAGTTTGTTTATTAGTTGCAGTACGAAAATAAATATAGGACTAATCGAGTAGACTTACATATCACTTCAATTCTATGGATTCTTTTTTCGTGGAAATACATAAAACGTATACTTCCCACAAAGTTAAAATGATATTTTCCAAGTTTTGTTTTCTTTTGTATTTAGAACATTTTTTATTCAGAAACAGGAAATGGGTGTCTAATAAAACTAACTTAACGACAATTTTTGTAGTACAAAGTAAATTAAAATAAATTATTATAGTGTCGATATTCGAGGAAAGTTCTGCTCTATTATTTAACATTTCCTGTTTTGCAAAATGAATAATCGAGATGCTAGGATTATTTTTCTCTTTCACCTCCACTTGAGCACCTATGCTATGTAATGATCAGAATAAAATAATTGAAGTTGATTCTTTTGCTCTTGATCACTTAATGTTATGTATATATTTTTCAGAAATTTTTGTTTCTTGGAAAATAAAACACTGTATTATATAAAATAGTTTTTGCTAAGATTGGCAGGTCGAATTAATATAAATCCAAAGATAAGGATATTTGTATAAATGCAATCATTGAAATCAAAGAAAAAGGTAAAAGGTATTATTAAACTTCCAAAATAATTTCATTTCTGAAATTTCTGTAATTGATCTATTCTATTCTTTTGAAATTTCCATAAAAAACAAATTACACAAAAATATTAAATTTAGAATTTGGAGAAAGTTACATTAACACGGAAAATGTTGGACATTTACTTTTAAAAGTCAAAGCCGAAGGTATGTCGTTAGAAATTGACAGACCAAGAAATTGAACCTGGAGGAGAGGGTAAGAGAAAGTCGTAAACGATGACATTTTGAAAGAGACTGTTAAAAATAATCCACGCCAGACTGGACGATCGATGACCACGCATATGGATGGTAGTCATTCGACTATCATTCATCATTTAAACAGGATTGCCAAGATACAAATATATACACATTTCCTATATATATTTTCCATATAAATTAAACGACGATGTTCGATGGTTATGGAAATCGCGATTTTCTTGTGCAAAATGATTATTAGTGCTTCTCGCTCCTTCAGTTATTATTATTTCTTACTTACCATACAATCATCTTTGCATCAAAATTTAAAAAAAAAACATTTCAAATAAGTAAGAAAAACAGTGGTGTATAAATTCAAAATTCTTAAGACCAAAGATTTTTCAACAAATGTTCCACTCTTATTACGAACATATTATTAATATTACTTTTCATTTTAATCAATGGACAAGAAAGTAATAAGAAGTTAAGCAGAATATAGGTACAGAATGTATAAATTTTTAAGAAAATTTCAAAATTTGCCCACACGCCTTTGTCACTGAATTTGGTTGGAAGTGTACACAATTGAATAAATAGAACATCATATTGGGGAATTAAAAATTGCTCCCGTGTCGCCGAAAGATCGTCTGGATCTTGATTGATCGGCGAAATTGCCCGCTGCCGGTTTCTAATCGATGTTTATGTGGGGCGGAGTTAAATCAGCCTCGAGACACGCGGCAATTTTCCTCGCGATGATAAGAGAGTGAAAGCAGTCTGTCGCGTTTTTTAATAATAAATAATTAAGCGGATCCTGTACTCGAAAATTCAAAAGAATTTTAAGATCTAAATCAACTAGGACTTAAAAAAAAATCAATTGAGTTTCTAAAGATTTTAATGGACCGCATAGGATCCAAACGATTAATTAAATCTCGAAGGAACCAAATCAAAAGAAATTAATTAAATCTCAAAGGATCCAAATCAAAAGAAATTAATGAAATCTTAAAAGATCCAAATCAAAAGAAATTAATTAAATCTCAAAGGACCCAAATCAAAAGAAATTAATTAAATCTCAAGGGTTTCAAATCAATAATTGAGTGTCAGATCCAAGATGTTTAGTCAATTTCAAAGAATAACAAGTAATAAAATTCCTTTAAATAGCGAATATCTTAAACTCTACGTAAGTACTTACAAAATGGTTAACGAGAACGTGTACTTACATTTCAACCAGTTTTTGTATATTTAGGAGGCGTTCAGGTAACTTGTGATGTAATCCGTACACAATTACATAACGAATTTACTTTTCTCCTTACCATTGGAGGAACTCTTATACAGGGTACACTTATAAAATTTATATAAGTAAAAATATTTTAAAAAAATTTCATCAAGAATTAAGTTTCTTGAGTTACACCTAGCTGTTTGTTACTGTTACATCATCGTAAATAATGAACAAGAAAAATAATAAAATTATTCCAAAAATCTAATTAACATTCTGAATTTTATTCATTTCTCGATTTCTGCAATTCTGAACACTTTTCAGGAAGACATTACAGGATCACCATCAATCTTGCACGGCCACCAACCGCAGAGAGCTGGGTCCAAGGCTTCATGAGAGTCACGCTTCACGCCGAAAACGGTATAATACGTGACGTCGATCTCACTCCTAGGTAACTTTTTCCAAACTTTATATTTCCCCACATTCGAGTCTCACCGTTCCATGCAAAATCTGGTTTCATAACTAAGCTGCATAGGATGATTACGTGTACAAAAGTAAAACAAAAGTAAAACAAGAATGAAATTTGTTTAGGGTAAGGGACCCAATTACTGGCAGCCAACCCAATTACTGTCACCTTAAGCTATTTTACTTAAACGTTTATTTATTCGTTATTTTAAGTAAAATAGCTTATGGTGGCAGTAATTGGGTTGGCTGCCAGTAATTGGGCCCTGAACATGCATTTTCGAGTAAAACGAATTTAAAAATTTGTAGGGCGCTTAAGTATCTGTCGACCTAAACCCTTTCGCTGCATATTTCATTTTTAGGCGATTCTTGGAAAATGTGAATTTTAGACAAATAAAAAAGGTTTTAAGAGGGCCGTCTCACCGGGCCTTGAATGTGTGCGGACGCTCACACAAGCTAAGTTAAGCGTGTACGTATACGCGTGTAGTAAACAAACCGTTTGAACCGTCTTTCATCCTGGAATTGGCCGGAAGGAAGTTTTTGCGGGTACAGTTACCTCCAGTAAACATCTGTGCAGGGTGGTCTGGTGTGTTTGAACGCTAATAAGCACTGTACATTGAAATAATAATGAATTTATGAATCGGAAACTTACAGAATGAAGCTTCAAGGCTTCTCCGTTGGTGGCGCTAATGGTGTACTGTAGCTACGCAGCACCAGCGTGACGTATAAATTCATTATTATTTTAATATACAGTGCTTATTAGCGTTCAAACGCACCAGACCACCCTGCACAGATGTTTACTGAAGGTAACTGTACCCGCAAAAACTTCCTTCTGGCCGATTCCAGGACCAAAGACGGTTGAAACGGTTTGTTTACTGCACGCGTATACGTACTCGCTTAAGGGTACGTTTATGCTGGAGCTGCGATAATAGCGAAGAAAAAGAAATATTTCTTTCTCGACGCTTTTATCGTTGGTCATCTACATAGTCATCTCGCTCTTATCGTCGCTCTGATCGTTTATCGCAGCTCCAACATAAACGTACCCTAACTTAGCTTGTGTGAGCGTCCGCACACATTCAAGGCCTGGTGAGACGACCCCCTTAAGTAAAATAGCTTTAGGTGACAGTAATTGGGTTGGGAACCAGTAGTTGGGTCCTTTACCCTGCCTACAAAAAATTTCACTCACTGTGAGAAGTTATATTTTAAAATAATTATAATTAAATATAAAAGGCAGCAAAAATCATTTTTGCTCAGAGTGGCCGATGAGCTAGATCGGGCCCTGTCGGAGAAGCCGTGAACGCTCGTCGACAAAGAACGATACTTTCTAGACGATAAATTTACTGCTTCTTTTACCCGCGACTACAGCGGTTACATGAAATTGGAACACGGATCGACAGTGCGAATGGTTGTCGCCCATCCAGCCGGGGCAATTGGCGAAATTGGAAAAATCAGACGGGTTGAACTCTCGTGGACTTACGACATGGACGTGCTGCAGCCACGCTCGCTGTGCTTTTTCTGGTGCAACGACAGGCTCTACGTGAACACCGTCACCGTGGACATCATGGAACTTCCTGGCAGAGGGTAAGTCTTCAAATTGAATAGCTTTATAAATATCGATTATCCCATTGAATCGATAGGCAAGTTTTAAGAGAGTAACGGTAAACTCTCGCTATGGGCTCGTCTTAACTATGCATTCAGTGCTCGTCGCTATCCCCACCACTACTTGGAATCAATGGCTGCGTTCAGTAGACTCAACCATTGAGGGATTTTACTCTGACAATGAACAGTGTCGCTCACTTGCCACCTTCTCAACACGTATAGTGACACGGCCGTCTGTAGTACAGGCCACCACCTACGATGTTGCAACACCGCATTTCGAACAATAACCATCAGTCCGATTACTATGTTCAAACCGGTACCAGACGGCCGTGATTGGATGAAAGGCTTCAGAAAGGACTGATGACAGCGTTGCCATTTTGGCAAGGTGGTGGCCTGTATTAGAGACGGCCGAGATAGTGATCGTTCGGCATGTTTTGTAGCGGAAATAAACTACGCTACTTTTGCTCAACACGTTGGGATCTTCCGCTACCCACAGTAGTGGGTTAGGTGAGATAGTAACAATATGTCGTTCAGCATAACAGTATTGACCACTGTTGACATCACAACAGCCATTCGATCGAGCACGATCCCGAATGATAGAACCCGAGAGCGAGCGAGAGGGATCGAAAGAGTCGACGCGACGTTAAAGTCCGTTTTCACGTGAAACTAAATTCATGACTTTTGTCGTTGTGAAAACTAGATGTCGTGATGTGGTAACCATGTCGTAACATTTAATTCAATTGCTTTATCGTCTGCTACGAAAGAAAGTACAATACTCTGCCTCGCTTCGCCTTTCACGTGCCCACGCTCTGTCTCTCTCTCGTCCTATCGACGGCTCGGAATCGTCGACGCTATTCGTTATGCGCTCGTATCCAGCTCCGAGCGCGAGCCCATAGCGCGAGCTTGCTGTGTTTTGATCTAGACTACTCTAGACGGTCATATCGCAATAATTGCCACGAATTAAAGAGAAGAATATTAATTTAAAAATGAAGATTTCGATTTTATAAATGTTTATTGGTTTTTCAATTAATGGTAAAAAAATTCAAATATTCAATTTTAATATTCTATGCGATAGAGACTAGCAGACAAGTCACGTTTCGAAAATCCTGCCAACAGATTTGCGCCGTCGATTGGGCCCTGTGTTAATGAAAAAGTAGAAAATATTTGTCCCATACAAATGTCCCACATCGCTTAATTTCATAGTTATGTGGTACTTTGTACTTCTTAACTCGGCAGTGCACACGTTAACTTTTGAACACAAGTATCCACGTGGGGTGTTCATGGTATCCCAGGAAAACGTAACATTGATTGACCACGACGATATTGAAAAATTTGTGTTTACGGCTCTTTATTAACACTCAAACAATACAGATCTAAGCGAACATTAACAGTGCTCCATAGTATACGGCAAAAATAGTAATGAACACATAATTTTTTTTTTTTAAATATACTGAATACAAACAATGTATCTGAAAGCTAAACTGAGTGTCAACCCAATTGGTAAAAAAACACAGACGGTGATAAAATAGGGTCCAGTAGACCCCCACTAGGTTTTGCGGGGTTTTAAAACCCGGTTTTTATTTATAAATTTGTAAAATTCGAAAACCGGTTTTATATACTAGAATTAATATACAGAAATAAATCAGTTATTTAATTAAATACCTTGACATTTTGACTTGAAATTGCCTCGGACACAAGCATATTGTAGTAGCTAACAGTTTACTGTAAAACTAATCTTTATGAGTTTATATTTTCTGAAGAAAAATACTAACAAGGGAACACCGCGGACCCGGACTCGCCGATTGGAATGCAACTTTGTGAGTTTATAGAGTGACTCAAAACAAGAACAACGATGTGTTTCATTCGTGCCGGCGCCCTTTAAGGGGTGAAAACTAACCTCAAAGTCCAATTAGCACTTCCACTTTTTCGCGTTAAACTCTTAAAGTACAACAGACAGAAATAAATGTTACAAACAAAAGTTTAATGTTGCAATAAGCGCTGCAAACTTTCGATAACACAATTTTGAAAAAATTTCTTTTTCGTTCAGGTATTTTTTTTTTAAATTCTTTTCAAAATTTTGTTAACGTAAGTCTGTAGCGCCTATTGCCCCATTAAACTTTTGTTTGAAACATTGTTTTCTGTCTGTTGTACTTTGAGAGTTATACGCGAAAAAGTGGAAGTACCAATTTGAAATTTGAGGTTAGTTTTCACCCCCTTAAAGGGCGATAGGGCACAAATGAAACACACCGTTGTTCTTGTCTTGAGTCACTCTATAAACCCATAAAGTTGCATTCCAATCGTTGAGTCCGGGTTCGCGGTGTTGCTTGTAAATGCAATAAAAATTTATAATTTGGTACCACCTTTTAAAAGATTTATATTTTATACGGATTTTAGTTATTTTATTCTCTTTTCATTTGGTATTCTATGCAGTCCATTTTATTGTGTTATATTTGTATAGATGCATAAATATTAAATGAATTAAAAAATTGTACGGATTTTTACGGATTTAATTTTTTTAATTTTGTTTTATTTGGTTTTGAATAGATAGAGTACTTATATTTTATTTTGTTATATTCTTGTAATTCCATAAGTATTAAGGACAATGAAAATTTTAAAATAAGTATTCAAAAATACTTATTCACAAATATTTATTTACTATTTTAAATATACTTTTTTGTGAAAATCCGAAAACCGGTTTAACCGTTTTTTTGGGAATAGTGGAATTCGAAAACCGGATATTCAGAAGTCGATTTTTGTATAAACCCTAACCCCCACGCGTGCACTGCCAGGTTAAAAGTGGGCTTGAAGCGCCTGTAGCCGAGCACCCGCCTTACACTTGTGCGCGTCGGGTAGCCTACTATCTTTATATACAGAGTAAGACATCTAAAATAGGTCACCTGAATCACCCGCCTGTTTTTGGCGATAGAAAAAATGATCAGACGAATCTTACTTGATTTCAAGGGGGACACAATCAGATGTCAATAGTTTTTTATAGATGGATGTGTAGAGGACATTTGAAAGTCAACTTCGTTTATGTAAGAATTGAAGGGATCGTTATACGTATATTTAACTCGTGAAAATTCAAATCCACTTTGATATCACGGCCGTAAAACCGTTATAATTCTGGCAATTTTATGAATTTTATTTTAATAGTTTAGGGATATATACTTCTTAAAGATTCTGAACGTTAAGAAAATGGTTTCTCAACCCACTAAACCAGAATACCGCCTTATGGAAGATTTCTCCATGTAAATACAGAAAGTCGCACCGAGTGATCCAGCGAAAAATTTTATTTCGCATTGTCTCTTGCGACAGTGATAGTTTACACATTATTTCCGTGACAAATATTAGATCACTAATATTATACAAATTTTTGTGAAGAAAGGTAAGCATGGTTACTTACTTTGTATTCACAGAAAGAGAGAAGCAGACTCCACAAGTAAACTTTGCTCGGCAAGCAGGCAGGAGTATGCAGAAATTGCTAGCGGGTCCACAGCATCCTTCATCGACAACTGCTGACACTGATGTGCACACATCTTGATTTACTAAGAAGCGTTTTTGATTACAGCACGATCGGTTCAAGGTACCCGATATTTTTTCTGAGGAAAATATGTATATAAATTGTGATGGGTCTACCAAGATAAATTCAACTTGTACTCGCTTTATCACAATTTTAGATGCATTTACAAATTCTATTTTTATTTAGAGAGCAAATCAATAATCTATTTATATGCACATGAGAAAATATTTTATTGATGAAAATTTATTTCAAAAACATTCATAAATGAAATCCGTTAAAGAGATTATAAGAAAAATTGAAAACTGAAATCATGAAATTATTTTTGCATATCACAAAAAGCTGTTCGTACAAAAATGAGTAAAACGATTTACTATTTCTACGCGGTAAATCTGTTTCCAGCTTTTTCCACTCGTCACTATTTTGAAGATATTCATATTTTCCCCGGAAGTGCATGTTGAATTCAATTGAGAAAAGTGTAACATATGAAATCGGCGCATATTTGCAGCAGTATTAATACGATCGATTACCTTTGTACATCTTGTATATAAGATAGGGTAGGTGTAACTAGATAATGTTAGTGTAAGGAAAAAACAGATATTTTGCGAGTGATTATCGCCGTTTTCTGGCAAGAATTGCTGGCGCAAAAAAACCTTTAGTTCAATTACGAACAGTACCTAGGAGCATTTTTATACGTTATTTACATAGAACAAATGTCGAGTGCAGCATAATAGCGACAATCGTTTGTGATATTTTCCTTTTCTTTTTTAATATAATTTATATATTAGATACGTATAATACATAATTTACTGGTAACTTCTTCCTTTTAATAATTGTACAAACCAGAAATAAGAGAACAACTGTAAACGATACGAATATCTTGTACTGTGCATTGTTAAAAAATATTTTAAATACTTTAGAATGTTTCTATAAGTATGTAGATGTAAAATATAAATTTGTTATGCCATACAGTGACAGCGTCGGTCATTAACAATCGCTGTTCTTAACGGTACACGTGTTCCTACTGTGAGAATATTAATTGTACCTGTCTGTTTTTATAGAGGTAAGATATCAGAGGCTACAAGAAAAGAAACACACTTTGTACAGCTTGCTAATCTTTTGCAATGTTTACTCCTCGATAAACGTTGTACACGTCGATTTGTCGCTTATACAAAAAGATCATCGCGGAGTGCAGCTATACACGGTAACACATGATTTGTATCTTACACGAGATTCAACAATAGAGTAAAAAAGCCGTCCACGTTTGGTCAACGCGGTAACAAGGGTTGGTAAAATATATAATATGATATATAGTGATATACATAATATAATCTAATAATCTCTATCTGTATAACATATAATTTGCGTTATAAATAATAAATAGGAGACGAGGAGCGGGACTGGTGTGATTAGCTTGGTAAGACTTTAGCACTAAATTACCATATTACGAACATTCATGGGGCTATGGGGCACGTGATAAATGACCAAACAAAGGTGAAGATATAATAAGAGAAACAGTGAAATAACTAACAATACTCGTGAATATACAGCTGATTCATTTGGCATAGTAGTCTAGAGCGTTCTTTCTTCTAGCGCAATAGAATGGTCAGTGAAGATCATCGACCCAAGCAGTGTCTAATGACTCGATAAGAGTACGAACAAAAGCCATTTCTTTCCGTGCATTCTCCAAGATCACGCGGGGATCTTGAGAGGTACACCGCAGTATATTCGGTGCCATCACCATTGCTAAATTATTCGCATCCATCTTGGTACGGACAACCACCTCTGGTCTCGCGAATATCTGAAAAATATAGAATTTCCACGTTGCAATAGACGTTCTTAAGAGCAACAGAAATAAAGGTCTGGGCACTGTTATCAGTTCCGTGAAAGTGGTAAGAAGAAGAGGGGCGTAGGGGATCATTCTTCTTATCACTGGCACGCTAACACGAAGCTGACACGGAACTGATAACTGTTCCCAGACCTTTCATAAATACAAACGCAATGTGAATCACAAGGAACAGAATGTCTGAATATTTCGGCAGGGTTTACAAGAAAATGTATAAAACAGTATTTAGGTGGTTCTGAGACATCTTTTTTTTTCTAACAGTCATTTTTCTTAGATACTAAGAATATTAACATTCTTCTTTTTTAATTATATATACTTTTATCCCTTGCATCAGGGTTGACTAACTGGTGACCTAACTTTTGTCTGAAAACTTTTCTTCTATCTCTTATGGCTCGCGAGTTATCAGGGGTTAATTTCGCCCCCTTAAAGTAAATTTGGGTAGCAAAAAAATTGTAATACATACATATATGTCCTCTCGTTATCACCAAAGTTTCATAATTTTTTTTAATTTCCGGGTTAAGGATCTCCCCTTGTCAGTAATAGACTCAATCAAAAACGGACTAATAAAAAAACTACCTTAGAATTTCTTTTCTGGTTATGATATTCTAAACCTTGGCACAAAAAATTGTGATGTCTCGCTGTAAGTACAGGCTTTCTAGACTCACCATCTCAAAATATGGTTTACCATTGAAAAGAATCTGAATGAAATAATTAATTTTCTGAACTTAATCGTATGAGGAAACAATAATAGAAAGCTTGGTATTAGAAACCTACCTGGACCAGGAGGTATGTAATCTCCCATTCAAATCACAGTCACATATAGATTTACTCATAAAGACATCAAACTTTCACACATTGTATCCAAAGAACACAACATTTCACTAATTATGATGCCTCCAAACGCTGATACATGTTGCAGTGAAACATGCATCAGTGTGTGGAGGCCCCTTTACAGACATGTTTAGGGAAAATAACGATACTGAATGTATTATTAACTTACATATCAAAACACATTATCTCTCGTGGAAACAACACTCAAAAGGGAAGGCGGTCATCAAGTGGACCCCCATTTTGTAATCATTTTATGGAGAATTGGACTCCAACGCTCAACCAACGCGCGTTGTTTATAACATTGGTTTAAAAAAAATTTGATTCCGGAAGAAATATATAAATAAAATTACAAAATCGTCGAAATAAATCAGCGGATTTATTAACGAAACTTAAATATAGAAATAAACTTTTACTAGTTCTTTAGCAAGGATAGGGATTGGGGGACTTTGCGGGGAAGATTGCGGGAACTTTTGTGTTGTAGACTAGTACCATATCGCTGCAGTGGCTTTCCCTGGCGCTAAAAATTTTAAACCAATATTATAAATAAACCGCCGAGCGTTAGCACTTCATTCTCTACACCAGGCCCGTCTAACTTTTGCTCTTGCCTTCAAAGAGCAACCGCGGATGGTTGCGAGCGAAGGCAAGAGCAACGGTTGGGCCCCACCACTCTTGAGGGACGCGAAGGGCCTGGCTCGGTGCCTTCAAGAGCGAAGAGCGACTTACAGTTGCTCGTGCGAGCAAATACCTGGACAGACCTGCTCTACATAATGATTTGAAGCAGTGCACACCACAAAATCCCGAAGTACGAAAAAAATCCGAGGGGTTCACGTGTGACTGCCTTTCCTTATCAGATAAATTTAGGAGACAAGCATTCATCAGCAGAATATTCAAAAATACAAATAACTTAGAAAAATGTATAAGACCAACTAAAGATGATACAGAATCTAACTAACCCAGCTGCAGAGGAAAGATGTAACGTGAAATAAATCGTACTCGCTGCGATAAATCACATATAGAATAAACTAAAATGCAATAGAATAATGAAATTGAAAAACAAGACAATATTTAACATAAAATAATAAATATACTGTTCTAACAAAAACAGACAGACCAATTATAGACAGGACGAAAATGTATAAAGGACCATTCCCAAAATCGTTTCGTATTATTTCTTGGATAGTTCTAAATTCATTCATAAAATACTCAGAATGAACTTCTATATTAAACTTCTTGTAATAGTGATGTTAATAAGTAACAGATTGATCCGAACACAATGCAACATCTCTGCTCTCAAGCAAGAGTAAAAACTAACACTGTCAGCATCGAAGCTAAAATTCAAATTACAATAAAACAGTTTACCATAGCTTACAGAAAATTTAAAATTGAAGAATTTCAACACTTCGATATCGGTAGTTCAAAAATTGTGTTCAGCGTTAATTTATTTTTACTATACTCATTTATCAAACAAGAATGAACACCAAAAGGAATTGAAAAGTCATTCGAATTCTATTCTACTCGTTCCTTTTATATAATCAAGTCTAACAGCAATATGCCGGTGACTCGTATTGTATTCTTACCTGTAGAAACCGTATCAGATGACACAGAACTCGACGATTCAAATCAGGCAGTCGGTCTACAAGCGCGGCAACGTTGGCTGCAGACACGTCGGCATCATCGTGCCTCATCGACACGCACTCCGTATAAAAGGAATCAGGTATCAGGGGTTCGTAGAGCTCCCGAACCCACAATTTCAGTAAAGAAGCAGGCGCGTGTGCATCTTGAGAAGCTGCCAAAATTGTACCGTCCTCGAACCTATCCAAGCACGCCTTTAAAGCACTGACTTCGTCCGCGTCCGCGGACACTCTGAAGATGCCCTCCGTCAGAATACCACCGCGTCCCAACACTTGACGCGTCAACGTCGTTTGTATCCATGGTAACTCTCGATCGGGGAATCTGTCTCTCTGCAGAGCCATCACTTCTGGAAGCGTTGCACCGAACATTGATGCCCGGAAGATTTGAATCTGAGAAGGGGAGAGAATCAGTGATTTACTTGACGAACAGGGAAAGCCTGCGAGGTGTATCAAAGCCATAGGTGCAAGTTCAGTTAATAAAATTAATAACAGGAAAAAGTAGTCGGAAAAGATGACTTCTTCTCTGTTGGATTACTTCACATTCTGCTTGAAGTAAAATTTTAGGAGACTTGGATTAGGTGGAACTGTTAGTACCAATGAGAGAAAAGATAAGTGAAAGTATTGAGATTGCAGTACTAACTTGCTCTCATCTAAGAGACTTTAGTTGAATTTCCAAATTATGTACAATACACGTGACAGTGTAAACTACTAACTTATGACCTAAAGAACTGTATGTCTCAAGAAGGGTAGTTCGCAGGCGCTACGTTTGTTAAAACTATTTTATTAGTTTTTCCAGTGCTGTCGAACAGTTCAGCTTGCACCTAAGGCTGACCATCAGTATAATAATAGAACATACTCTCGCTTGATCAATATCCTCTAGAGTGGCCTTGCGAGGTTGCCGTTTCCCATGCGCCCCGATTCGTTGCAGGCGTCGACAGGCGACGGTCGCGTAATGACTAACTTGAACGTGAATCGGCCACTTGGCCACCTCGGGGAATTGGAAATTTGGATCGCGATGCCTGTTCATGTAGCCCTCGAGGTAAGGCTCGAACGTGGCACTAGGCGGCACGAATGCCAAGCATACGGCCATCAACTCCCAACCTCTACGCAAACTTTCCTTCCGCGGATTCTCTGTGGTTTGTCTACAGATCTGGACATATAATTCATCCCGCAACGGTGGCTTTGAAAATGCAGTATTTACAATGTCCATAGCTACACTGTCTAATGTCATTCCTACATTAGTTTTCCGATCACCCATGTACACTTGCACCAACCTAAACAAATTGCATGCCTCCCGCTTCAGCAATTTCTCACCGTCCACCACCACCAGCATAGGCTGCGGTATAGGATCTTTCGACCAGCTAAGAATGTCGCGGACGCTGAACTTTTTCCGAAACAGCAGCCTCAGCCCCTTCGGCCTGCCGCAGTTCAAGTTCAAATTGTCTTGTGCGTATTTCTCGATATCGCCGCCGCCCGCACTGTCGTTCCGTCTCGCCTCGTCGATGTCTGTGTTGTCGACACCGGCGACAATGGTGGGAATAGGGCTTATGGTGGTCGTCGGAAGTGTCGGTTGTCGTTTGGTTGTTATACTGTCTCGGGTTTCTGTCTGCGCGGCGATATTCGGTGGCGACGGAGGTCGCACTTGTGGCCTCGTTAATGTATCCGCAGTGTTGTAGTAAGTCGCCAGGCCTGCGGTGTCGTAGTTACCCAAATCTGTAATAACACAAATGTAGATGTTAACGTTTCATAAAATCTTCTTATATCTTTCTATTCTTATAATTTGGATGTTTCAGAGCCTCCCATAGTTTCGAGATATTCAGAACTACGAACCTGCATAGTGATCTTCAAGGTACTCTTGACTAGAAGAATCACCCTGGTTGCTTGCTGCCTCATCATCCGCGAACTGATCGTCGGAATCGTCGTCGGCTCTCCCACTAACACCTTCGCCTCTCCCACCTTCTTCATCCAAGGAATCATCACCTTCTTCTACTAACAAAGGATCTCCGAACTTGTAACAACCTGCATAATTGAGACACTCGTTAATGCCACAGGATACATTGCGTGAAAGGACTCGAAGGGACGGTAACGTGCCTGAGAGTTTTGCTTGCTGAAGAATATAATGCTGAAGTGGCAACAAATGATCGGCATCGGATAACAGATTTCCGTAGAACGGAGACGGAGGGGGGCTCGGGTTACCGTTGCTTCTTTTCTTCTTGCTGTCGTCTCCCTCCGTGAGTCCTTCCGTTTCTTCGCCAACACCGCTATTACTGCTACTGTTACTGCTATTGCTACTACTAGTGTTACTGCTAAGCCTTTGCCTGGGATGCTCGTGGCTCTGAGTGATTAAATAACGCTCGTGCATAGAATCATCGTCCCTATCTCTTCTCCTCGACTGTTGCTGCTGCTGATGCATTTGCTGCAACTTCTGCTGCTGCTTTTGCTGCTGTACAAAACTGTAACTCCGAGCCAACGGCTGCGGTACACCTTAAAATATACGAAGTGAGATGAAATATAGTCACACGAATGTTTCGTTTAAGGACTCGAGAGTTCCACTTACAATCCAACGAATTATTGCACGCTGTGTTTCTTCTATACTCTTTCTCCCTGTCACGTTCTCGTTCCCTCTCCCTTTCTGCGACCTCAAGGCTCCTTTGTTTCGATGCATTACTTAAGACACCTGTGCCCCTCACGAGGCTTTTAGATGGATCGTTCCTTTCCGCCAGCATTGCGCCATACATGTCTCTAACGTTCGCTTCTGAAAGGGACACCGAGCATCCGTGATGCCTTCTTCCTATACTACCAGTATTATCTTGCTTATTCATATTACGCGGATGCATGGAACTTGGGTAAAAGGCTGATGTGTTTGTCTTGTCCAAACTATTTACTCTTTCTCTATGGTGAATCTCTCTCTCTCTATCTCTATGATAACGATTACTACTTTCCACCAGGGAGCCATATTTCTCACCCTGCGATTTATAACTATGACTCAACTGAACTTCTGGCGGACGGTACGGAGGCATCTCTTGCCTAAATATTCTAGACTCCATCAACGAATCACGATATGGCGAAGTGCTTGGTTCAGGACCATACGAACCTCTACTACTTTCTCTACCTACAATGTATGTAACAGAAATTTAGTTACTCCTTTTATTCGACGTTTCGTGGTCGGGTAAAAGTACCGTAGAACTTAAAGGATTACGAAATTTAACTCACATTCTTACCATTTTTATTCTTTTCCAACTCTAAATTCCCCGCCCTGCCCTCGCGTTGCGAGTCGACGAACGACTTCTTCTTAAACAGGGGAGTGCTAGTCGACAGCGATAATCCTAACGGCGGCGGCTCGCCCAACGGCACCGACTTCTGGTTTTTCACGCTTTCCAGAGTTCCACTTTTGTGCCCCCTGGCTTCCAAAGTACCGCTGTGCTGTCTAGGCGAGGATTGTACTTGGTTCGGTGGAGTCTGAGCGGGGGAACGATGATGGTGCCGGTGTGGAGAGTCCAACAGTCGGTATCCAGTCGATTCCAACGATGTTCGGCTGTGAGAGACAGAACTGTCGCTGGAACGCCCGGAATCCTGAGAATGATTGTGTTGGCGGCGCGCTGTGGGCACTTCATGATGCCTGTGTCTGTTGTTGTGATGATGGTGGTGGTGGTGATGCCGCCTTGCAGATGGAGATGGTGAGGGAGGAGACGTTTGTAGATCCACACCGACACCAGACGTTCGTGTCTTATTTACACTAGAGCTTTGCTGTAATAAGGGCGCCCATTACAACACTCGTCTTTCCGCGCGAGGAATAATTCTAGGCTAGACAGCTTACCAACGAAGAAGACAAATTGGAATTTTCTTGATGGTTGAACCGGGCTAATCGACTGACAGAAGGAGTTTGTGTCTGCGTTGATACAGATTCTTTCTTTCTTGGCTCAGTGGGCTTCTGGGTATCAACGCCGCTGCTACTTGCAGGCTCTGTGTTCTGCTTCAACGTCTATTGTACATTTTAAATAAGTATTTGTATACCAAGACTATATTCTATAGATTGATTAATTACGCTAAAGCAGCGTTCTTCAAGCATTCTACACCTGCGGACCGGCGAAACTATGAGAAATGTTTCGCGGACCGACTGACGGCTAAGACAGAAATAAAAACCGATGTAGATAGTATTTTATTCGTTAAATCTAATGTCATCAAAATTACAATTTAATTGAATTTAATGTAGTGGCTGTATGTTTCGGACGAAATTTTTCGCGGACCACCGGTTGAGGAACACTATGGTTAAGGTGTTACATTTTTTGCTAATTTTGAACTCGCATGGCAAGCGAGATATTTTCGATGAAAATATGGGAATATTTTTATAGTACGAATCAGTGGCGGATTTAATAGGGTGACTGATGAGCAGTCTAGGCCCATGACCAAAAGAAAATTATGATTAGGTTTAGGTATATGTATCCAAACACTACATTATTTTGAACTATTTACACTTGGTCCTTTTTTAGTAAACTACCTCTTCAGTTTCCCACAAAAAATGGGCCCCTCAGAACGATTGCCACCTGGGTCTTTTTTCTTAAACCCACCACTGTTACGAATTGAAGGATGTACAAATATTTCTAAGTAGTATATCTATTCGCAATAAAACACAGAACAATAACAACTGTAACTTTTGTATAATACATACAGTGGCGGACGAAAGAAAGTTTACATCCTTCGAAAATCACGAAATTCCCGAAATCATTGGTTTTTGACCTTATTCTGCGATTTTCAACTGACTGATTTTAATGAAATTTTCACCATGTATACAACTTACTTAACTTTACAAACGGGATTTTTGAATTTTCATTACAGGCTCAGAAAGCAAAGTTAAAAAAAACGACCTTTACTATTTTTTTCGTTATCCTGACTAATTTCATTTTTTTTCAAAAAGGCGAAACAGGTCATTTAGCAAACTAATTCTTCTAGCTTCTCAAAAAGAAAAGAATCAATTCGTTTGGACCAATTGTAAAATAATTTTGCAATCTTAAAGAATGTAAACTTTTTCCATCCGCCACTGTATAATAAACTAATGCACGCATAATGTTGCTGTTACATGTGCAATTAAAGTACAAGGCACTTGCATTTTTGCAGTATCAATCTTAAGAGATTTTCAAGCTTCTGCTCTGTTATAATGTAAACCTGAGTTTTTTCTCCTAGCTACAAACGTCTATTTATAGCTGAAAGGAGAGCAGACAACTTGTACACTTCAAGAAGGCTCTCGCTACGGCTCGCCTTGGCTCATTTTATTCTGCCCATGCTTTTCTTACGTATTTTGACAATTTGACTTACACTGCGCCTTGAATATTTTGAGGAAGAGAGGCGAGGCGTAGCGCAATACCACTGCTTTCAGTGACTGCTAAAAGAGGAAGGAAGCAGTTCTCCGAGCAACTGACCAAACGCATGAAACGAAGCAAGCTCAGGTAACTTCAGTTATGGAAAAACTGAGGCGCCGCAAGCCTAGATGCGAGTGCGAAAAGATGTTGCGCCGAAAAGAAGAGAGCCCACCTTTATACCTCCAACACTCTACAGAATGACTACATCGATATATGCTGGTACAGGAATGCTTACAAAACGTATTAACAGAATTTTTATCTCTGAAAAGTCAGATATTCCACTCTGTAACTAAATATAACTTCAATACATTTTATCATTGCCTGCGATTCGAAATATTTACTTGACGCGCCTAATTTTCAATACGGTATCAGCAGTGCCAGTGCCATCGTCGCTCCGAATTAGGTACCTGTTATCAGAGAAGGTGATTCACTCACCTGAAGCTTCGCTAAAGGAATGATGTCACAGTCGCTTGGACGGTGCCACACAGTTTTTTGGGAAGTTGCATTATAATAATAAAACCTCGAAGTGTTTTGATCGAACAATTCCCACCACTGATTGTTGTCCGTCTTTTTCCTGTAATTAAAAGCGCAATAATGAACAGTAAATACATTTCGAGCATCGCAGAATTCAGGTCGTGTGGGACATTTAAATTCGAGGCATGTTTCGAAATAGAAATCTTGTTCGTTATAAATGCTTCCTATATTATAAAAGGAGAACCTTATACGACGATAACTTTCACCGAGCTAATTAGATCAGAAAGACAAACCTGATCCTTGGCGAGTAATTATCTTTCTTGTTGGGAAAGTTGACTTTGTAACATTATTGTACATAAACTAATTCAAAGAGAACCATAAATGAAATCTCATCTTGGAATATTTTTAACGGGAAAAAGAAATGTATATCTTACACTGGAACGCCAGGCGGAGGATCCCATACGCACTCTCCGGTCGTAAGATTAGCGTACATATGCTCCTTTGTACGAGGCTCTATGATTTCCACCCATTCCATTCTACTGCAATTAAACGAAATTCAGAATTGTTTATTTAGCGACGATATATCACAAAGAATTATTTAACTAACGATGTATTTTAAAAACTCATCGAACTCAACATCGCGGAAAAGCCGTGATATTTAAAACTACCCTAGCACCTTGCATAGACGTTAAATCGTTAAGGCGTGTAGGGTGAATAAAAGATAAATTTGTTACTCCTTTTTATCGCTATAATTAAAAATTCTAAAAATAGTAGCGCACAGTAAAATGCTGGAGACAGCGAGAGCACGTTTAACGCGGCGATTAAACAATAATAAAACAAACGACGATCCGCAGCGAAGTGTGCCCGAAGCGACTCGAAATTTTCAAACCGAAAGCACCGGGAACTGACAATAAGTTATAAATAATTAATCAATATCATTCTGCCAAATCTGCGGCAGAAAACGGGGCACGACAAAAGCGCTGCGTCGAGGCCTGGTTTCCGTGTTAAATAATCACGGCGGGAGCACGCGAAAGGCGGCGAAGAAAGGCGAGATTGTCAGGAGAAGAAACATTCCGATAAGGGAACGAGGAAGAGGAAGGAGGCCCGCGATCGAGGAAACTTTGGCCGCAATAAAAGGGTGTTCACCCCCACCCCCATAACCATAAATTAATAGGAATGTTAGCCGCAACACGAGCGGCTGTCTGATGTCATGCTATCCGTTTAATTGACCGAAATAGGCGGCAGAAATTCGTCCCGTGGATAGTTGTATACAGAGGGAAGAAAGGGGGGAAAGAAAAGGAAAGAAAGAAGCGAGCGTAAGAAGAGCAGAGGGGAGAAGGCAGGGGGCATGACTTTGATAATGCACGCAGGGGTATAAACGCGAAAAAATCGCGGCCCGAACGAGACCCACCCAGTCGAAGATAAGAGACTGCGAAGAAACAATAGAGCGCTATCGCGGTGGAGGAATACGGCGGGCCTCTCTCCGGCGGAAAACTGGGACGGGTCACTGGGAGAAAAATTCACTATCGATCTGCGAAACATAGCCGCTGTACCCTGCCGTATTCCCATTTCCCTAGAACCCAGAGGATCCTCCTTACCCGTCCGATGCCATGTCCCGAGGAATTAATCCCGCGCTCGAACAGCGCACGGCACTCCTTCACGTCACTTCGAGAACACTTTGTGACACTTCACGGGCACGACGGTGACACTTGGATGTCGCAACGTTCCATTTCCACGAGCACCAGCGACGCAGCCCCTTCATGGCAGCCCACCGGCGGCCATCTTTTTTCTCCTGCTCGTTTTATCGTTCTGCCACTATAGCGAAACGAAAACTTACTTTATTCTAGGCCTCAAGCGCTACTCGAGGATGCGCTCGCACGCTCCACTTTTCTAGGGCTCCCCCCGTTGGTGAGTAAGCGCCCCGCGAATTAGCAAGCGTGATATAACGCCCGTGCACGGCATATTCGATGCGTTCCGAGGCTTTTATCTTTTCCGTTATTTTTTAATCAGTTATTCTATGAATTTGATGTCGGCCTGTTTCGCGCGAGGAGTTGCGTCGGGGGACCGTTTCTATGAATCGGCATCGGTAGTTTGACGTTTCTGATAAGGCTGCTATCTTTTATGGTGTACGATAATGCACGCACGGCGCCGTTGAGGTTAGGGACGGCAACGGCCATATCTTTTTCCATTCGTGTTGTTTTACTGCCACTCTGTTACTTTCTAACTCCCAATTTGATTTTGGGCAGCTCGTATCATGCTGCTGCAAATAATACTGCACATTTGTACGAGTTGTTTAGATGATAATAAACGAAATTCCTAGACAATTCTTGTTTTTTTTCAATTTTCAATCTATGCTGCTAGTGGTCGTTTTATATGCTGTTCTGTTGGCGAATCGGCGTAGTATTTACCCCGCTTTAATAATCTACTCAAAACAATTGAACGCCTGCAATTTTATCAGCGCGATTTTTAATAAAAAAAAGTAATCGGGAGAAACAAATAGAAGCGACATCTGGATTATCTGGCGAAAACTAGCGTAATTGTTTTGACGTTTCCTTTCCTACCGTCACGTTACAGTAACGATGCGTACTGTATTGTAATTTGTATTTCGTTGATTGAAAAAAAATGATGAGATCACGCGTCAGGTTCAAGTGACGTCGTTGCTTTAAACTTTTACGGCAAGATTTCGTCAGGTGGGTTTTCGCGAAGCTCGTGAATTCTTGATTCTCCGCCTCTTTATAAACAACAATATACTATTGTTTTATAAACAGAGTCTGCTGAACTTTCCGTTTTCGTTAGCCGATTCTTGTTTTTGTAATTAAGCCGCTACGAACTTTCGAGGTAATTGAATATTTTCTCCTTCGAGACAGGATTAATAATTCTGAATCGTTATAAGATAGATAGTAGTGGTTTTGAAAATTCAGGAATGTTCAATGGTGTTTCCCAAGGAAAATTCACGACTGATTTCAATTAAATTTCTGTTGGTGAACATGCAAAGAAAATGAGTAGTCAAGTATCCGACCGATGATTATTAAATGTCAGCTTATTCTGTTCTTCGGATTTACCAGAAAATTTTGAAATTGCTCTATACATTGCTCTAATCTCTCTTTATTAGCGAAAAAAGTACGAAGCTCTGGCTTGATGAGTCTCAAACTATTCCAGCCGTGGCAGAGGTCTCCATTAAAGCTTTTATCAGAGTTGCGAGAGTTACTTGCAAGAACTGTCTGAAATAATCAATAATAATTGCATCGAGTTTTACGATAGTATGGCGGCGATCATGGATACAACGGATCAAGACGTGTTGACAGTACTGAAACTTTTAATAATAGGAGAATCAAATGTTGGCAAGTCGAGGTATCTATCGAGAAGAATTAATTACTTGTTGGATGTAGGATAAAGGACCCAGTTCCTGTCACCTTAAGCTATTTTACTTCAAATTAAGGATAAATAAACGTTGTAAAGTGATACACAAAAAGAATTATGTATTTCAACTTATAATCTAAAATAGCTTAAGGTGACAGTAATTGGTCAGGTGTCAGTAACTGGGTCCTTTACCGTATATTGCGATTGGATTTATTAATTTGATCTTTCTTGGCAGCATAATTCTGAGATTCACGGAGAATGAATTCTATGAAAATATGCAGAGCACGGTTGGTATGGACTATAAGACTAAACAGATCGAGATCGATGGTAATACAGTGAAGCTTGCTATTTGGGTACGTTTTCTTAATTTGATATGCTATAGGTAGAAATTTATGTTGAAAATAAAGGCTGCGATCCTGAATGGCCCCAGTGGTGGAGAGGGTGTGTGGACCTTAAACTGAAAATTGTAGCTTTGGGTATTTATTAGTTTCCGAGATATTAATAAAATATTTTGAGTATGTCTGTTGATTTATTCCAACAACGCATGCGACTCATTGTATTATACAGGATGTTATTCTACTGATAGTTAATATTCTAGTGGCTGATTCCATAGGCCAAAATAAGAAGAAAATGTAGAATACAATTTTTTACTATCGCGCTTCGTTTCTGAGAAAATTCACTTTGAGTTTCAGATAAATACGCACACCTTTTAGGCGCCTAAGGGGCACGTGGAGGTATAGAGACCCGTTAGGTGGCCCGCAGCTGGGGGCCACCTACGCAGTGGCCCGTAAAACATTAAGACATTTTTATTAATATTTCCAAAACTAATAAATATCCGAAGCTACAATTTTAGATTTAGGGTCCACATCTTCTCCCATCAAACCCTGGGTCGATTGGTAGTGATGGGATCTGAAATATTTCAAAGCACTTTGAACATGAATCGAAGCTTAAAACTCTTGAAAGTCTAGAAAGTCCTGAAATTCTTGAAACTTTTGCTTCAAAGTCTTGAAACTCTTGCTTCAAAGCGTTGAAAGTCTTGAAACTCTTGCTTCAAAGGCTTGGCAGGTTTTGGGCCCATATGTACGTCCACCGCCGACTCGCGGAACAATACAGACATAAACCGCGATCGTGGCGAGACCCTCTGATCGATCAACCTGGCTAGTTTTTGGCAACCAGTTGTTCATTTTCAAGACTTTCAAGACTCGAAATACTTTCAAGACCTATCAAAACTCGAGACTTATCAAGACTTTCAAGAGTTTTAAGGGGGCCGTCTCGTTTTTGTTATTGTCCGTCTCACCGGGCCTTGAATGTGTGCGGGCGGTCACACAAGCTAAGTTAAGCGTGTACGTACACGCGTGTAGTAAACAAACCGTTTCAACCGTCTTTCGTCCTGGAATCTGCCGGAAGGAAGTTTTTGCCGGTACAGTTACCTCCAGTAAACATCTGTGCAGGGTGGTCTGGTGTGTTTGAACGCTAATGAGCACAGTACATTGAAATAATAATGAATTTATGAATCGAAAACTTACAGAATGAAGCTTCAAGGCTTCTCCGTTGGTGGCGCTAATGGTGTACTGTAGTTACGTAGCACCAGCGTGACGTATAAATTCATTATTATTTCAACATACAGTGCTTATTAGCGTTCAAACGCACCAGACCACCCTGCACGGATGTTTACTGAAAGTAACTGTACCCCCAAAAACTTCCTTCTAGCCGATTCCAGGACGAAAGACGGTTGAAACGGTTTGTTTACTACACGCGTATATGTACACGCTTAACTTAGCTTGTGTGAGCATCCGCACACATTCAAGGCCCGGTGAGACGGCCCCCTTACGCTTCGAATCCTGTTCGAAGTGGTTCCAAGTTTTCGTCCTGCATAGAGATTCGAAGCACTTCGAACTGCCTCGGATCCAACCACTATCCATCAGCCACTGGGGCCATTCAGAATAATATCCAGAATAAATTTGATGTAATATTGAAATTTATATAAATCTAAAACCGAATAAAATAACTGAAAGTATAATAGAAAATAAACTAACTTCATAAGATATAGATTGAGCTGCTGACCAAATAGTACCTAATATTGAATAAGTAGAATTAGAAGTCCACCCCCTAATTACTAATGGTTAAACTTATGTACCTGAAACACTTAACAAACATAAAGCTCCAAAAATTCTTTGAATATAAACTTGAAGAAACGTTGTAACTCGTCGCCAATTTGTTACAGGATACAGCGGGCCAAGAACGCTTTCGCACCTTAACACCTAGTTACTACAGAGACGGTCAAGGTGCTATATTGGTATACGACGTTACGGACAGAGCTACATTTATGAAGCTAGAAACCTGGCTGAACGAACTAAACACTTACTGCAATAAAACAGACATTGTTAAAATGGTAGTGGGTAATAAAATAGACTTACCGAACAGAGAAGTGAGCACCGAGGAAGGCCTACAGTTCGCCAGAAGACATCAAACTTTATACATTGAAAGCAGTGTTAAAACAGCGGATGGGATTAAATGTTGCTTCGAAGAACTTGTGCAGAAGGTATACTGTATAAATCTTTATGAGATGCTTAGAACAGTGAGGAGCAACCTTTGGCCTGTAGTGGGCCATAAATGGAAACCTAAAGGTGGAGTTCCACGTCACAATTGCGAGACTCGCCGGGCCGGCGAGCCGAGTCACGCGCCGTCTAACTTCACCTTTATATAAATCGCGAGACTCACAATCAGATTTTTGGGGTGAATTTATTATTTCTGACATAGGTTTACAATTGAAACAATTGCGGGCCGCCGGTCAGTGTCTCGATGGCCAAATGCGGCCCGCGGGTTGGTCGTCACTGGTTTAGAAGCTATTGCCTATGAAATTTTCACGTACGATAAGTTAATGTTATTTGCAGATAATACAAACACCAGGTCTTTGGGACCGGCATACTCTCATTAAGTCGTACGGTAATGGCAGCATGGGAGGAGCGAGACATAGAAGCCAGAGAGGCATACAATTGGCAAATGGCTCTGAAGAGCAAGCATCATATTCGGCTTGTTCTTGTAACTTGCTCTAACTAATTGTGACATAAAATTCGCCCGGTGATAATCGCAACGGAGCTACAGTTTAAATATGGTCTAAACTATGTTGGGAAAATTAGATGCCGAGGAATGAGAACTTTGACTGTGAACAGGAATATTAACATGGCACTTTATTGCTATGTGTACGTCATGAGAATGAGATTCTTCGCATATATATCAGATACATATATATATATGAGTTTGCTTGTAACTTCTGACTTTGTTAAATAGTTAAATTTTATATAGGTATTTGTAATACTAAATTTGTATTCGTGTAAATATATCGTGCATACGTACGCAGTTAAATGGTTAATAAATATTTGTAGAACGTCGATAATGTCACGAGCGAACATCGTATTTTTAATCTTACGGAACACATTTTTTACAAGCATACGCAAACTTCGAAATTTCATAATTCTCTTTATTATTTATGCAGGCTAGCTCGTTTGATCATTAATTTGCATAATCTGCGAATGCGACGCATATCGATATACATACGTGCGTATATAGTGTCGGGTATCAATGTAACACAAGTTTCTTTAATCATACTTCGAATATGCATGTTTTATAATTTCCTGATTGAGTGAGCGTTCTATAGATAAAGCTATTGTAATGTATTGTAAATAAAGTACTTTCTGTATTTAAAGTATCTTTTCTCGATTTCAATTGAAGTTATACAATTGTATGTCAACAAAGATTGCTGGCTAATGTCAATAAATCTAATGCAAACAATTGCCTGTTAAAGCATTTCATTTTAAATAAGTATTTTATATCTTTATTTCATTCGGAAAATTAGCGTAACTTATATTTCGTAGATGAAACATGGACTGTTGCGCATCCATCAGCAAATGTCATATAAATAATAAAGAAAATAATGAACATACAAAAAGTACAAGGTAAAGTTAGTGGCAGCATTATAATTAACCTGAAGTATTTCTAATAAAATTTAAATCGAGGTAGTTGATTCACCGTCTGTTTTATATTTACAGCGAAACATCGTCCGTATTATCTACATTGCCTTCGACAGCGGAAGACGCGTTAAGTGCAACTGAATTAAATATCATTTTGACTAATAGAGGATTCCAAATATATGGAACGTGGAGCGGAACTGATTTACTGAAATTGCTTACGGACAGGCTTAAGCAATGCGCTCGTGTTGACTCAAGTTCACCAAAAGAAGGCCTTACTGATAACATAAGTGAGAGACGACTGTGGACCACCATACATAGTGGTTTATATAGCACCCACATTTTAAAGAAAGTACAAAAGAAAGGTACTGTGTTGCGTTCGTAGTATGAATTCCATAGGAACTCTTAATTAATCAAATATAATTTTCAGGCATGTCTGCGCACACCATTATTAAAGCAATGAAACTCGGGCTTATCAGCCTCAGTTACTGCGAACTCCTTTATTTCGAAGACTTCAACGTGGATCCGTATACTTTGGAATTCGAAGATATGTGGTCGAACAAATTTAGCGACGAGCTGATCTCAAATTTAAGAACAACGGGTTTAAATGAAACAGAGTGTTGGCATATTATTGCATACGGAGTAAGACTTCAAAGTTCGCGTGCTCTTTGCCGCTTAATGTTAAGCGGTATCGATGTTCCTGGGATTTTAAAATGGCAATCGCCTATCAACTCTGCGTCGTCAAAGATAATTCAATTCTTGAGCCACATTGGCATGGAAGAAGATGTTATACAATTAGTAGAACAGTATGGAATTGATGATGAAACTGAACAAATGTTGGTTGACTTGGGGCTTAACGAAGTAAAACGAGAGTCTGAGGTAACGAAGTAAAAGGAGGTCCGAACTTGATTTAAATAAGATAGAGGTCAAGGAATCTCTATTTTGTATACTATATTTTCTTATGTACGATAACATATGTGGTATATAGGAAATAATATGCGAATGCAGCGTAGCTATGTTGGAGCCCAATACCAATAGCTTAGATATAATGCAAGATATTTGCAGGACGAGTAATTCAAAGAGCACTTCTACTCTCGTTAGCACATCAGATTATTTTCAACTGTGCAGTTGTCAGTGCCACTTTCAAAGAGAGAAACAGACAACAGATGAATTAACGGCACAGAGAAATGACTATTTAAGGTGAATAACAGTGGCGGATTTAACGGGGGGCCGATGAGTAATTGCCGTCACGGCTCTATCTTCAAAAAAAATGATGACTTCATCCAACCACTATAATTTTAATTTTCGTGCCCTCCTACGTTTAGCCCGTGTTTTTGTAAACTCCTCTTCATTTTCCTGAAAAATTTGGGCCTCTCTGAGCGTTTGCCGCCTGGGCCTTTTTCTTTAATCCGCCACTGGTGATTAATTACGAATATTCTTCCATTTCATTTTCATCATTCGGTTCCTTTTAATTATAGACAGAATGTTATGGTACCATTAGCATGGGCAATGAGTAGGGCCCTACGATATAAACCATCGGATCCAATACATTACGTAACATATCAGTTATTACGTTGGAAACATAACAATGTTACCCAAACGGAAAAGGATGAGGCTCAAGAATTTGTTGCACTGGCTACAATAGCGATGGACCAGAAGCTCATAGTTAGTATACTACCTAGTAACAATTCTCAGAACCCAAGAAATATATGTAATTCTTTTGCTTTTCTCGTAACAGTGTCTAATTTTTTTAAACAGGCAAAGAAACTGTTAGAAGAGGAAGAACTAATTAGAAGCCTGAATGAGGAGACTATGAAAAATGTTCCTTGCGACTTTTGCAAACATTACCAAGAATCACGTCGCATCCAAGAAAGATGTTGGAAGTGTATAAAAAGGCCAGCGAAGGAATACGAAATCTGCGAATATCCAGAAATGTGTAGTTCTTGCAAACTCACTGTATTAAATCCTGATGAGCATTTAGGGCGCTCTGGCTAAGAATAAAGGTACTATATAAATATAAATGTTGTGACTGAACTTCCGAAAACGTCCATGCCGTAAAATCGTTTATAATAGAGTAAAGGACCCAATTACTGTCAAACCTTAAGCTATTTTACTTAAAATAACGAATAAATAAACGTTGTAAAGTGATACACAAAAAGAATTATACCCCCGGCCTGCGATCTATGTAAAGTGCAACTATCAGTGGAACACCTTATCCTACACTGCAGGAAATTCTACCCCTATAGACAAAACTACAACTTGAGGCCCACCCTAAAGGACAACTTAAACGATAAAGAAGCAATACAGAGATTATTAGATTATCTAAAAAATACCAAACTGTACAACCAACTATAGACCAGGCCCTAAGTCGCTAATAACCCAAACTAGTGGTTGATGCGACGATAAATGACGGAAAAAAAAAAAAAGAATTATGTAATTCAACCTATAATCTATATTATAGATTATATACTATAGTTTATTTATTCGTTATTTTAAGTAAAATAGCTTAAGGTGTCAGTAATTGGGTCCTTTCCCCTACCGAAAATTAATGTTAAAGTTTCTTTTTGAGAAAGAAGAAGGAGTTCAAAAGAAACCATGTGCCGCAAACGCACCGTTTCGGCGCGAAAAATTGTTACAGGATGTAGCTTCACCCCTGAAAACGGTGTCCATTAATTTTTATATACCCTGTACAATAGAAAAATATAAATGTTCATAACAAGTTTTAGTAAAAATTGCTTATAAAATTCGTTTATTTAGTAATTTCCCTTGTACATTTGTCTCAAGTTTACTAGAACAACATGTTGGTGCAGTAACCACACAGGAGTAGCATGTGGTACGGAGCGGAATGAATATCCAACGTCACAATGAAGGATATTCCAAATACATCCTGGCAGTGATTCTAATTACAATGTATAAAGAATATGTATAACCAAAATATCGACGATCGTGAAATTTCATGAATATTCTCGTTACATTAACAGTAGTTCTAAAATCAAAGTATGCGTAAATTTCGATTATATTCACTACTAAGAGACATGGATAGGCTTAAATACAATGCGTATACATGAGTTTTGATAATACATGGGTTCGAACCACATTTATTATAATTAACAATGTATACTCTTTACTAAAACTTTCTTTCTTGTGTATAACTTTAAAAGCAATTAATAGTTTAAAAGTATGCCAAACAATGCTGGTTTGGAGGAAGCATTGTTTATTATTGAAATTATAACAGTCGTTTGAATCAGTTCGTAAAATCGATAATGACTTCGTAAGCTATCGACATTAATGGTATTCTTCATGCGTTTATCATGAAGAACGTTAACCATTTAAAGCATAAAATACGGCTCGTTTTTTGTATAACCACTTTCAAAGTGTCCTTGTATATAGAATATAAAAATGACTTCTGTGGATTTAGTGATTCAGGTACTACTGTAATGAATCAATGATATAGGCTATTTATATATAGTCGATTAAAATGAGAAACAAAGATACAGATAGTACTTGACGAGTCCCGTAACGTTTTCTTTCCAGTTCCCAGCACTCTTCTTCATACGTGTCAACTATTTTCATTCTGATCAAAGATACAGAGTACTTCAATAAAATAGCAACGTATCAAAATATATTTTTTGCATCTATTTGTTTGGTCTATATCCTGAGCTACTAACAGAACGGGGATTCCCTATTATGATAAACTTTCCTTCGTACATTAAGTAAAGTTGGAAGTACATGGTAAAGTAATAGTTTAAGTCTGTATTTCATATGGACGTTTCTCGCGGTCTATTAACAACCGCTCACAGATCTTTTAATCTATGCTTTAAATTATTGAAATAACTTATTGATCAAGTGCGTCGCGATGAACTTTTATTTACGACCCGACTTATATGTGTAATAATGATTGCGATGACCACTGAGAATTTCCTTAGCCGTTGCGGTGATTCAGTCGCTTTCGCTTAATGTATAAGTGCAAATCATGTAATTTAAACTGAATATACTTGAAGTTTGTTGATTTTGGCTTTCTCTTCTTCAGATTCATCTTGGCAAATCATAAGCGTGTGAGAGACACCACAGGTAACGGCAGTAATGTATAAACCTTCCAGGGCCTTTACTTCCATCGGAGTGGTCGAAGATTTGCGCATTTCTCCGAAACCCTGAAATTATTCGTTGAGGAGAGAGCGGTTAGATACGTTCAAGGACTTCTGGATACGTTCGTTCGATGTAGAATTATTTACCAATTCGCCGAATGTGGGGCTGGCGCCCCAGGCGATCACCGAGTCGTCGGCTCCGACCACTACGCTAGTTTGCGAGCAACCAACGCATCGGATTTCCCAGCCGGACAAATCTTGAATTGGTTTCGGATACATATTAGCCTCCCCAGTACGTTTCGTTTGCCCGAACATTAAGGCCGTCCCATGAACGTTGATGGCAATACTGTAAGTGCTGCCGCAATGAACAGCTCTGACGCCTCGGCTAGGTGGTTCTAAGAACTTAATTAAACGAGGCACTAATTCATCTCGTTGCTCGTTGTGGCCCAAACGGCCGATACCTCCGAAGCCCCAAGAAAACGCGCGATTTTTGCTATCGATTGCTACGGTGTGGTAGTGGCCACAACTGAAGTCTGTAATCTCAACGCGGTCTAGAGGTGTAACGTGGCCGTCTTTTGCTCTCTCTACGTATAAAACGATTCTCTTAGGCACTTTCTCGAAATGGAACGCCATCTTTGTGTTTGTTATAAAATATTTCCCATCGGTGTTGTGGCCCAAAGCTCCGTACTCGGGACTGCCGAACGAGTGCAAGCCGCCTTTAATGTCCAGAATCATAGAGAACTCTGCTCCGCATCCTACTTTCACTATGGGCGGACCAGCGTATTTTACTTTAGTGGCGGAGACAATGCAGGCATCGGACTTGCCAACGCCGCACTGACCCAATTTATTGTCCCCAGAGGCGAAAACTATGCCGCGACTTGTTAAGAACAAAGTATGATTGCGGCCACAAGATGCTGCTATAACTGTATGCCCCTTTAACGCTGTAACCTCGGTAGGTTCGTCCCGACGTTTCGCATCACCAATACCCAGTTGGCCTGTAAGAATCGTTTCATAAAAAGTTTACAAAATGTTGATACATATCTTCGTCGAGCTAATATTGAATTAAAACTGTGCTTCACCGGTACCAACAGAAATCGCGCGGCTTAACAAATTCGTAAGTTTCTCATTTATTCAAGTCACATTTACTTACACGAGACTACTTGTTTATAAAGATAAGTCTTGTTTACCTTTTAATCATTTACCTTTATCATTTCTACCAAAAGCTAGGCATCTATTATCTTCAGTAACGACAATACTATGAGAAGCAGCTGGACCAGAGGCAACTAATCTGACTCGGCTACCATTAAAATTTTTAAAAGTATGCGGGGTCCACAAACTCCGCCCTACGTTCGCTTTAACTCCTTTTGGTGGCGCTTTGCGACCAGCCATATCCCAATTCGTCAGACCACACATGAGCAACGTTCCGGGCTTTCCCCATCCTCCCTGTAACAAACACGCATTGTCAAATCGTACAACGGAGAAAATTAGCTCGATAAACTTCAGAATTGACGATCTAATAGTTCGTCGACTATCTGTATCGAACTATTGTTTAAACAAAAATCATATGCCACCAAAAGGGAATATAGCACTTATTATTTTTAATTTCCTTAACAGATTTTTATTGTTAATTGAAAGTTTAATGCCAGTATTAAATACACAATTTGAAATTAAATGAATTTTACGCATATCTTAATATTTATTATTTTGAAGGATTCTGAAGTTTTCAAACTGTTTGCTGATTCTTGGAAACAAAATAGCATTTCTGATTTATTCCACCAGTTACGGAGCACCCTGTATATTCTCAAATTTTGTAATCAAACAATTTTGTATAAAATAAGCAGATTTTCAGTTACTTATTTGGAGTCTTCACTTTGATTCACACCAGAATGTCCAAGCGGAGAAACTAATTTTCTTTTCAATAGGTTTACGTGAAATAATAATGCAAGGCACATTTCTAAACATAATTTATTACAAATAAAATCTACAACAATAATGATAACGTTTTTTGTTTCTTTACATTTCTTGCAAAACTGTTTGACTTAATACATATTCCTACTGTTTTATTTTTTACATTGCGCCTCGACAGTATTTAGTCATCAATGTGGGTTCCTGTTGTGTATACTTTGATAGTAAACATGGATAAATTTATCGAAATTCCTAAGATATGTATATTATAATGAGGCAGCACGACTTCCATGGGAATTGATGGTAAAATCAAAGAAATATCACACAAACTTCGGTGCTTTTGCTCCGTAAGGTCTTGCTAATAAATAAAAGTCACCAGAGGCTTACCCGCAAAAGTTAGACGACAAAAAGTTTCGGGGAGAGTCGGCACGACTCTGCCAGGCATTCTAGCGTTAATCCCTATGCATATAACTACAATGATATCAGCAGTCCACTATACAAAATTCAATTTGACTACAAAATATTTACTAACTGTTTCTTTTATTACTCTAGAAGATTCAAATCTAAGTAAATACTACTCCAAATTCGGGGGACTATAGTTAGCCATTTAAATTTTAAATCATTAGGAATACTCGGAAGCTTAATCGATCGGATATGCATAAATATTTTGGTAATGTTCGCAGCTACGAAGTGTACGATCGTTTCCCTTCTGAAATAACATTCGGTTTACCAGCCTCGGAAATACGTGGCCAGTAAAGCCCAGCAGCGTCGTGAACACCAACGCCGCTTTCTCATCCATCGGGTCTCGATGCACCCTCTAACCTGGGGTAAATAAACACGCGAGGAAAGATGGAAATGTTATCACCTCAGGTGGCGGCAATTCCGGGATAGTGGAGACGTCGGTGAGCTCATCTTCGACGGCGTCCTCACCGTCGGCATTCGAACCGGTCTCGGCGTCATCAACCTCCGAGTCATGTTCGCTGGAGATGTCGTCTTCATCGTATTCAGTCTTCTTCAATTTCGCACGGCCCTTCTTGATCGGAGGATTTTTTCGTTTGGTCGACATATCGGCTGGTCTTGTGTTTGAAATTTATTTATTGATTCGAAATCGGTTTCACGGGACGCGGATACAATGACATTTATCGATGTAATGGCGCTGAGACCTGTACTGTTCGACAAATGGACAACAAAAACGCGGCCACCTGGCGCTCAAAAATCATAATAAAACCATGCTCCAGTGATAAGTACAAAGCAAACTCAAGTTTATGATTGTAAATCGCCGAGAGCGCGGTCCGTGTCCCGTGCACTTCGGATCCACGGAACGTGGCAATGGAACCGCGATAACTTTCGCGCCAATATTCAAAGTAATTCGCGGATGTATGTATCTACGTATGTTATTTTTGTATGTACATGTATGGTAAACTTCGGTATTGTTTGAATAAAATATTTTAGAAATGATTATTCGGATAATATATTGCCTTTTTTTATTGAATGTTATTTACGGATATCCGTAAGTTAGCTCATTTTGACTAATTTTTTTACTATGATTTTTTATTTTCGATTGTATGTATATACTTGAATAAGCAGGGCCCGCGGAACCCATTTTGCAATTTATGCGCCGTATAAGGATGCCAGCCGAAGGAGCCGCTAAAAAACTATATCGCACGCTTAATGATGAAGGAATCAAACTCCCACACAAACAAAATGTAAATGTAATTCTTTTTTTCATTGTACCTCATAAAATCAAAACATATTAAATAGAAAACAGGTTCAAAAATTTTCTTGCATAAGGGCGCCAACCATCCTCGTGCCGCCTCTGTGAATAATTGTCTCCTGAAACTACCCTAATAGCAGTTATTGTTGGCATTTTGATGGCCAACTAATTCCCAACTTGGGGATACCGCGGGCCAACCAGAAATGCTACTAGGGAATGTTGCTAATAATTTTTCATGAAGCAGACTTTCAGATAAGATGATGAAACCAGAACAAATTCGAGAACGAACGTTGTTATATGTATTTTCTTTGGCAGCAGTTATCTAAAATAAAACATCATTTTGAAGTGATTTATTTTGTTTTGGTACAAAATACGATTACTTTTTCTAAATTATTTTTAAAATAGAAGTAATATAATAATTGGAATAATTAATTATCAGCTTTCGAAAAAAAATCGGAGTTTGTTATATAAGATTCAAATTGAACTCAAATTCAAATTGGAGGGTAATGGTGTCGTGAGAGCAGCAGAAAAAATAAATTTTGCATTTTGAGAAACTATAAAATTTAAATAGAAATTATTTATCTAAGTACAAAATATGACACAAAAGGGTTGACATCGAAAATAGTGATTCGAACAAAAAAGTCATCCCGCAGGGCTATTTATTTGAAGTATATGAATATTTTTCGTAATATTATATTCGCATTAGCATTATTATCAGTGTAAAAGTCGAAAAAATTTTGTTACAATAGAAGTCAGAAATTCAAACGGGTCGCTTACCTACAGAACGGCCGCGCGACGTTCAGTGGCGCTGTGGTCCAGTGATACCAGATCGAGGACGGGTGCCCTCGAGAATTTCCCCCACCTCGCGCACACTACGCCGGAGCGGCGCGTCCGTGAGTTGGACTCCGAAGCGCCGAGCTCACGGACACGCTGTTCTGGCGTAGTATGCGCGAGGTGGGGGAAATTCTCGAGGGCACCCGTCCTCGATCTGGCATCACTGCTGTGGTCCGCGCCACGGACCATCGTGTCATAGGTGGGTAAGCCGTTTTCCGCAGCGTGTCTTGGGTGCAGGAGCGGCAGGAGTGGGGTCGCTAATGAGAATGTATCGCAAATGAAACTCGGTCGAGGTGGCGCCCTGATCGTAGTGCTCTGAGCATGCGCGTGATGACGCCGTGACGTCAAACCAAGCAATGCAAGCGCAAAGCCAAGCTCATTTTGGCGTTGATTGGTTTGACGTCACGGTCACATCACGCGCATGCTCAGGGCACTATGTTCAGAGCGCCACCTCGACCGAGTTTCATTTGCGATACATTCTCATTGGGATTGACAGAGCGTGACGTCATCAAACAAAGATGGCCGGAGAGAGTAGATCGCCACCAGGTAGCGTATCACAGCTCAGCCAATCCCAATATTTTGTACCATTTTGTACGGCAGCAGTGATGCCAGATTGGGTTTTCGCGGGTTTTCTCCTGACTTGTATGTAGGGATGAATCGATACCACCAAGGTATCGATACTTTTATTCATTGCTTGTATCGAATGAAAGTATCGGTACCCACCAGTGGTGGGTCGGTATTTTATGTCACGTCGTAAATGCATTTCCGACATGTCGGATATGTATGTACAATATGTCGTTTTCAAGTCCATTTTATACGTGTCATTTGTCGCAAATATAGTAAATAGAAATATTCATTATTTTAACGTTTCAACAATTAAAGTGTAGGAAAAATATAGTTCTTTCTGCCTCGCTTGTTGGTTGCATGAAAATACTATAGAATACTGTATATGGAATACGTTGATTACGTCAAAACTGTCACTTTCCTAACCCCAAAAAAGTGTTGCAAAGCGTGTGAAAGCGTGGTACTTTAATACTTTTCACATTTGTCTGGGTTTTGTTTGTAAAAGCTAGGTATTGTTTAGCTTACACAATTTTTTAGATTCATATTGTGGGAATTCTAAAAATGTTTTAGAATTATAGTACTAGAATTTAGAATATTTCAATCTTTTTGTTTACATTATATTTATACGAAATGTTAATTTTTAATAAATTTTATTTTAATTCTATGTAAAAATGTGTTATTATCGTTATTACCATGTTTTGTAATTTTAATTTTAACACACTAACATTAAAAATTATTTTTTGTAAGATTACAATTTTTAAAAATTTTATTATAATGCAAATAACTTCAGCCTTCATCAGTAGACAAATGTAACAGAGTCATCTAGTTTCAGTGAATCATAAAATCCCACTAATTTTGCCAATTTGAGGTCTTTTAACCGATTTCTCGTTTTACAACGAACCTATGCGCATTGAGAAAATAGCTAATCCATATGCAAGATAATGACTTTCGTTAAACGTTGCTGTAGCGTTATTTTGAATTCTATAAGATATAACATGGTCACAACAGTTTTAATGCCAGCTATTGAATTTTTCCAACCATCAGTTAATAGTACTCCTTCTTGTGGTTCATCTTTCCTTATAGAATTAACAAGTTCTATTCTGTATCTAAAATTGTTGTGCATAATGTTTTCCTCGTACAAGCTTTAAACTGATGGATGATGGTCCAATTTATTGATAAACGCTTTAAAATGTGTTGATTCTACTATGTTAAGAAGTATATTGCAGCCAAAAATAAAATTGACTAGTAATTGATCCAACTTTCTTTTCCTACAATAAAAATAGTCTTTATTAACATTATTTTTAATTCAAACAAATTATATTTATTATTCTATATGCATTTCTTTTACTAACCTATCAATATCCATTTTTCGTCAGTGTAACTTAATTTAATTTAATTTTTTTAATCAGAATTATAATTATCAATAAATTGGCACTTTTAATAACCTATGCGAAAAATGTTTTATAGGTTAGTTATTTTTATTCCAGCGCTATACGACGTTCACGACATAAACGACATAAACGACGTATACGACGTATAAGACACGAGTCGTGTATAAAACAGAAATTTCGTGTCTTTACCCATCACTGGTACCCACACAGCACACAACATCCCGAGGACGTCTGATTTAGGTCCGTCCTAGGACTGTAGGTCTGAATGTCCCGATTGGTAACAAAACATCCCCGGGACGTCTGTGGACGGCTCTGGGATGTCTATAGACGGTTTCGGGACGTTTTTGGGACATTGTGTAACTACAGTGGCGCCATCTGTATAATGTCCTAAGGAGGTCTTGGGGATGCGTATGGGACGTGTCTTTGCGGGGTGTATAATTCCTCAAGCTCCACCAGAGGGTGACGCGGCTCGAGAATTTCTCGCCGGTGATCGTGGACCCAGTTAGTATATATATAAATTCCGTCGGAGTCCTTTCCTTTTCTAAGGTCGTGACCCACTGTATAGACGGTCCAGGTAGATCACCTTATTTATCGATAAATAGGTCTTAATTATGTCTTTTGAATGCCTGTTTCAGTCCTAATCCAGGCCTGTTTAAGACGTCGTTTAAACGCTTGTTCAGTTCAGTCCGAATCCAGGCGCTTTAAAAGACATACCCGGGACGACTGTTTTGGTAACATCCGTCATTCAGAGGACGTACGTAAGCCGGTCGTGGGACATTCGGGACGTCGGTGGGACGTCCGGTACGCCTGGGACGAACGTCCCCGGGACGTTTTGGGGACGATTGTGTGCTGTGTGGGTACTTACTCAGTATCGAAGCAAAAGTATTTGTATCGAATCACAATGAATACTTTTTTATTCATATATAGAATCGATGACTTTTTGTACTATAGGTAGGGTACGTGTCCCTATTGCGGTGCCCTGTCCCAATTACGGTTCCTTTATACTTAAAGAGGCCGTACAAAAAACTCGCATAAATAAATAAGGAAAGAATTTTTTTTAATTACGTTCAACTATTAATGTATGTGTTGCAAACGACAGGGTTGCATTTTGAAACAAATAAATCATAGTAAAAAAATTAAAAAATGAATATGTAGATTTCAATATGTAGAATGGAAAAATAGTGAAATGAGCACTTTTTAAACGTTTTTGTATTTAAGTGAAGCCAGTAATAGGGACAGGAATTTAACGCTTGTCCCAATTACCGTACCCCTCAGTGCCCACTGACTCCCTCTGCAACTGATAAATCTATCTTGTCGTTGATTGGTTTGACGTCACGGCGTCTTCATGCACATGCGTGACCTGTTCCTCCTCCACCCGGAAACTCTTCGTCCGGGAAGAAAATTCCCCAAAAAGCGCACCGTAATTGGGACAAAAACATGTATTTTTATTTCAATTGAAACAATATGAAAAATTAACATTTTTAACCCGAAAAAATTGCCTTCATAAAGGTTCAAAAAACCAATATAAATTTTCAGCAAGCAAAATTAAAGTAAGAGAAGGCAATAATTAATTCCTTCGTGAGCAAGTCGGCTTCAAAGCACCGTAATAGGGACACGTACCCTAGGGTTGTTACCCAGATAGCACAACGTCTGGTAAAGTCTTAAAGACGTCTTAAAGACGTCTTGTTACAAATCAAGACCAAAGAGGAGGTATAATAAGAGGCGTCACTCGACAAGGACAGAAACAGTTTGGAGGAAATCACTAGAACAACCAATTTAAATGCCCATTCGGCAATGATCGGAAAACTTCGGGAATAACCAGCAAACTGCGGTAAGGTTTAAATATTTCGTATACTGTCTGTTTGCAATGTCCCGTGATTAATGCTAAAACGTTTGTTTTCTCTCTTTTGTGAAAAAAAATGCGAACTATGGAATATGTTAGAAACATTTCCGGTACGTTCGCCTTGCAAACAGGGCGCGATCCGGGCCGGTCCCGGCTATCATAAACTGCAATAAACTGGGAATTTCCCAGGTTAGCGTCGCAAAGGGGCAAGTTTGCCTTTCAGCTATGGCACGATCATTCCTTTTGGAAACTTGTAGACGTGCGGTTCGAACATTTACTTACTGTGTATTGTTTCGCGTGTGTGCATTTAAATTAAGTATTTTCCTATATTTCCTTTTTACTTTCACTTTTTCTTTTCTTTAGTGCAGTAGCCTTTTCCTTTCTGAGTAAGGTGCTATTATCTCACACTTTCTTTTTTCTTTTCTTTAGTACATATGTATTATTGTTCCTTTACCTTAGTGCATCAATTTCTCCTTTCTATTTAAATATTATATTCTCCCATTGTGTTTTTTTTTTCTCTAATACATATTAGTATTTCTGCTTTCTTTTAAGTACTATTTTCTTAAAAGAAGTCTTTTATTACAGTTTCTTGTTTCATTTTCGTTTTCCCTTCTCTTTTTTCCTTTCTGTTCATTTTTTTACAGCCCTTATTACAGCATTGTAATGAGTTCCAAGAAGAGGGGTGGTATTGTATGCTCTTACAAAAATTGTAAAAATGCATTTAATTGCCAAGAAGAAGGAACTCATTTTTTTAGATTTCCTAAGGATGAGAATTTGTAAGTATTATAACAAAATTTCTACCTGACTTATAAAATATTTAATATAGTATTAAACATTGTTTTCTGGTGATTGATTTATAGGAATTATGATATATTTGCAATGATTTTAGATGTAGGTTGTGGCTTCAAGCATGCGGCAGAGAGGACCTTTCAGCATCGGAGTATTTACATCATTATAAAACACGCCGAGTTTGCAGTAAACATTTTGAGGACCAAATGTACATGGGTCCTTCAAAGACCAGATTGTTATTGACAGCTGTGCCAAAGCGAATTGAATCAGGTATGTTTTTTGCTCACATACTGATATAGTATTTAATGTAATATCGGATAAAAAATTAAGCACATCTATTACATATTTTTTAATATATATGTATACATACTTATACATTATACATTGTATATGTACATGTACAGGGTGTTGCACTAAGGTGGAAGAAAATTTAAAGAGTGGAAGAGTAAGGAAATTGCGATTTGAGCCATCAATTATAATTATAAGCGTTTAAAGATTTGGTAAAATCTGCCTGGAATCCAACGCAAACTGCCTAGCACCATTACAATGGAAAGAAGTCAGGGCATAGATAGACCAATCATGATCAAAGTCACTATCGTGCAAGCTGAAATATCTCATAGAAGCATCAAATCATGTTGTTTTCACTATAGATTGATTTTGTGTTTTCATTGTAGATACAAATATCGAGACAGCGATGGAGCATGGTGAATGTTCAAATTATGAGCCTCCGACAAAAAGAATTCGCATTGAAGAAGATATAACAGGTAAGAACTGATTGGTCTAAGCAAATGAAGATTTATTATATTTCCATTGGCTTACGTATATATTTTATTCATTTATATATATTTATATAAATATTATATATATTTATATATTTTTATATATTTATATATAATTTATAAATTATAAAAAAATTTTCATATACCTGTGTTCCAGGAACCCCAGGACCATCTTTTCATAATGAGATTGCTGTTACCACACCAATATCACTGGATATTGGTACACAAACTCATGCACCAATATCACTGGATATTGGTACACAAACCCGTGCATCACGATCTGCAAATAATCCTACGAAAATGAAGAAACTCCATACAGAAATTTCAAATTTGCAAGAGGAAAATATCATGTTAAGGAGTATGCTACTACAACTCAGGGAGGAGCAGTCTACACACACGAATTTTGAAAAACTTTGCGATAAGTTCTTACCAGCAGCTGTAGCGAATTTTGTTAAGGTACAATTAACACAATTTAATAAGAATCATCATGGACGACGTTATACCGAGGAATTTAAAAAATTTGCATTGTCACTATACTTTGTTGGTCCAAAATGTTACCGTCAATTACAAATAACTTTTGCCCTTCCGTCAAAGAGAATTTTAGAAAAATATTTAGAGAAATTACAGTTTACTACGGGATTAAATAATAATTTATTTAGTATTTTAAAAATCAAAGTAAATAATATGAGTGAGTTAGATAAGTTTTGTATAATATGTGTTGACGAAATATCCATTAAGTGTAATTTGTATTATGATTATGGAAGGGATGAAGTAATTGGTTTTGAGGATAGTGGAATTGTTAAAACGTGTAATCCTGCCAATTACGCGACTGTTATAATGGCAAGAGGCATTAAGCAAAGTTGGAAGCAGCCCCTAGGATACATGTTCAGTACGACTGGTATGACAGCGCCAAATTTAAAAGTAATGATACATAATTTTATTAAAAAATTAGTGGAAATTGGACTCACAGTTGTAGGCCTTGTTACGGATATGGGATCCAATTTTCAACAATTAGCGAACATTTTAGGCGTTCGTAACAATAATTCTAAAATAGTTTTAGGTGATTTAGAATTATTTTATATATTTGATCCCCCCCATTTACTTAAATCTATACGCAATAATATGTTAACATATCAGTTTCATTGGGAAAATAAAAAAACTTCGTGGTCATTTATTGAACAATTTTATAATAAGGATAAAGAGTTAAATAATAGATTAGCACCCAAATTAACTAAAAGCCACATTTATCCAACAAATTTTGAAAGGATGCGGGTTAAATATGCAACTCAAGTTTTAAGTGCTACAGTTTCGGCAGGTATGGAAACTCATTTAGTTTTAGGGAGTTTACCCGAGGATGCAGCTGGAACAATTGACTTCATTTCTTTCTTTGATAAACTCTTTGATATATGCAATTCTTCTAACTTATCAAGTTCTAAAATGTTTAACAAGGCATTCAGTGGCCAACAAAATTATATAGATTTTCTTAATACAGCTTTAGAATTTTTAAATCAATTAAAAGTAATTAGTAATGAAGGAAAAAATACCACATCATATGTAAAATGTATTAAGGGGTGGAAAATAACTATAAATTCTTTAATAAATATTTGGACATTTTTAAAAGAAAAAAAGTTTTCGTTTATTCTCACTAGACGGTTTAATCAAGATTGTTTAGAAAACTTTTTCGGTAGTATTAGACAGCAAAGTGGAAATGTTACAAATCCAACGCCAATTCAGTTTGCAAGAGCATTTAAAAAATTATTTTTGGTAGATTATTTTCATTCGGAATTTATGAACTGCAGCAGTGATTTCGATAATATATTAACAAATTCACCCAATTTATCCCAACAAGCAGCTTCTATAATAATGGTTCCAGCTGTTAGGGAATCTTTTCTTGTAGAAAATTGCGACTATCACGAGAAGTCTTTGCCAGAACAAAATGCTTTCAAATATGTTGCTGGATATTTGTTAAATAAGTGTTTACAAATTCATTGTTGTGATATATGTAAGAAATTTGCTAACGACGATACAGAATTAGATGCAAGTAATTTGTTTATTCATTATAAAGCGTATAATAAAGAATATAATATATATGGAGCTTTAAAGACTCCACATGAAAGTTTTTATAATTTCGTATTTTCTATGGAAACAATGTTTTTTTCAAATATTAAATCCCTTTTACCCCTTCAGGACGTAGGCAAGAATTTATTGTTATTATTTAAGGATATTGTAGGTTTTTCACATCCTTGTACCAAATTCCCGTTAGAATATTTATTAAAATTATTTATCCGATTAAGAATTTATTATGTATTAAAAAATAGTAATAGAAGTTTCAAAACATGTATAAAGCGAGATAGGAAAGTGTGTATACTTATGAATATGTAAATATTTTGTAACCGTATTTATATGTATGGATTGTATATATGTATGTAAGGAAATGTATAATATTGTAGAGAGTATAGAGTGTATAAATGTATGTGGGCATAGCATAAGTAGCGAGCGCGGGTGTTGTACGCAGTGCTGGGGCGAGGTGGGCAGGAGAGTGTTCTGTGTAGAGTTATCTGCCGCTCCTCTCGCTAAAGCGCGAATGTAGCCGTGGGGTTTTAGTGAGTAAAAGTCTCACACTACCCCGACGTCTCCAAGGGAAGGCGAATCCAAGCCCTCCCTTCGAGACGTCGGGGTGTCCTATGAGGATTTCCCCACGTTTAAAAAAAAAAAAAAAAAAAAGCGAGTTCATTTCTTGGCAATTACATTGAAATAAAGATTAAGTATATACTTCTTTAACATACTTGTACACAATATGTATTATTATAATTTATTTTTAATAAATATTCTTTAATTCATTCAAAATGTATACTTTTGTTGTACATTTGTAAAACATTTTTATATTTTAGCATTTTTTTATACGTATATGTCACTTCAACCTTAAACTTTTCAAATCTAGAAGTTATTAATATATCACGATAAACGGTACTGATAATATACAGATAGTTTATAACATAAAATTGTAATACATAGAAGTGACGGAAAACCCGTATTACATTTAGTCGATTTGAATATCCCGCTCGTGTGTACAACCAATTTAAATGCCAAGGTCAAGTAAGGACTTCAAAGGTTCCGCCCGGAGTGACGCCTCTTATTATACCTACTCTTTGTCAAGACGTTCAGACCTAAAATGGACATAAACTAGACGTCTCTAAGACGAGGTGTGCTATCTGGGTAGGTACCCAGATCGGTAGGTATACCTACCCATCGGAAATATCTCATCGAGCCAGTGATAACGGATGCTACTTAGAATCGTGGGGTGCGGAAATCGCAGGACCAAAAGCTTACCCCCACTATGTCCTGGGGTTGCCGATCTGAGACCGATTAATCGAAAGATAGATCTTTTGTCCCGCGATTTTCGATTTTTTGAATCGATTTTTCAGTATAGATTGTTGCGTTATCCGCTGGTGTTAATCCATGTATTATATGAAGTTAGCTATAAGTCATAAAGATATCGAAGTTAGATATAGAGCGAGATTCAAAATCCTTTTGTATTGAAAGGTAGGAATAATATATATAGATTCGAAGCGAACGAAACATTAAGGTCTTAAGCAAATGTGAAACGGAGGACAAGGAAGAGTTTATTGTAGAACGCGTTGTACTTCTCGAAGGTTTTTCCCTTGCTATTTTTGAACGTGTCCTTATAATGTTAGCAGCTGATACCTGAACTCAGAAGACGTACGAAAACCCGGCATTGCATTCAATAGCTTTCAAGTTACCGTTAGACCAGGCGAGGGTAGTAAATAGCTTTACTTTTTCCTTTGCTCGTCTCGTAAAAGTACTTAAAATTCTGTCCTCCCTTTCAATAATTGTCGATGTCCTGTTAGGGTAAAAACTCCGGTCGGGGAAGGCTGAAAGTCATAAAGCCATAAACTTTCTCCGAGCGACGTCGTCTTGACCCCGAGGGTTGCGCTTACTTACCTGCGAGATATGTATGTACTATACGTAGCCTATGTATCACTCCCCACACAGCACACAATCGTCCCCAAAACGTCCAGGGGACGTTCCTCCCAGCCGTACCGGACGTCCCGAGGACAGAGGTGCAAGATGCGAAGATTTCCGACTGCATCGCCGCCTGCGGTGGAGTAAAGAATCTCAGCTTGTGACATCTCCGCTCTATAGAATAATATTCCTTGGTAGTTTCGTGCTATGCAACTTACATAGCACGAAACTACCAGATAATATTATTATTTTTATATTAATAATATTATTATTAATAATATTCCTTGGTAGTTTCGTGCTATGCAACTTACATAGCACGAAACTACCAGAGAATATTATTCTATAGAGCGGAGATGTCACAAGCTGAGATTCCTTACTCCACCGCAGGCGGCGATGCAGTCGGAAATCTTCGCATCTTGCACCTCTGCAAACACGTAAAGCGACAAATATGCATGCGCGTAATATGCGCATTGACTGCCCATGCTTTTATTTTCTGCACTTGCTGCACGCATTATAAGCTAGAAATTGGAGGATTCTAGGGAATTCTACGAAATTGGTACTGCCATCTCTGCACTCGCTGTATGGGCGGTATTCTCAGTCGTTGCTTATTCTTAAGCAAATGCTTAAGCATTCGGCATCCTTTACTAGCTAGTAGGTTAGTAGAGGATGCCGCATGCTTAAGCATTTGCTTAAGAATAAGTAGCGACTGAGAATACCGCCCTATGAATTGCAACCAACGTAACGGACTCAATTTCGAAGCGAACAACACATCCCTAGAAGGTTTTAGGCAGGGTCGAAAAGAAAGATGAGGAAGGAAGCAAATACGTAGCGTACATATTTATTTCTTAAAGGCTTTTACTGCTAAGTTTTTCGAAGGTGCTCTTATAATGCTAACTTTACAGCTGTACTCTAATCCAGAAGACGTACGAGAGCCTGCGGTTCTATTCAATAGCCTTCAAAACCTTGAATTTACCCCGGACGCGGATAATAAATAACTTTATTTTTCCTTTACACATCTGTTTACCAAATTACGTTGGGTAAGCAGCAGTTCGTCCTGTAAAACTTATAAAATATGATCTTCGCTTTCAATAATTATCGCTGTTCAAGAAGAATAGAAAAACTAGGGTTGAGAAAATCCAGGAACCAATTAAGCCATCAAATTTCGTTAGGAGTCGGTCCCCGATCCTTAAGACGAAGTAACCGATGTTGTTAGGAAGCGTGCTTCGACCACCGTCCAAAAGTCTCGAATTAAATTAACCGTAATCCATCCAACTGCATAGCTATTTGTAAGTAAGTTTGAACATTCCCGCGTAACCTCACGAGCATCAGACGCATCGAAACCCGTTCTGTTTCGTTACTGCGGTTCATGCGCTGCTGGAAACGGAACGCGGTTCATGCGCGCAGCGTCTGCGCTGCGGTCTATGCGCATAATGCGTGAATCGGAACACAACCTATATCTCCTCTTTGGTGACGCCTCTTATTATACCTACTCTTTGGTGATACGCAGATGTGTCCACCATTTTGGCCTAAAGCGGAAGTCACAAATTGGCGGCCACATTTTGAAATAACCGAGAAAACTGAAGTTGTACTATTTCCTTCTGCCGTTCTTCATACAAATTAAAACATGTTAGGTTAAATACATTAGACTGTTTCTAGATCTCTACGGAGCACGTAGGGTTTTCCAACTTTACTTAAAAGGTAACCCTGATAACCACCCTGCCTGCAGTCTGTCAGCAGATGGACAGCAGGGTCTGACAAGGCAGGGTCTGCCGGCAGATGGACGGCAGATCCGCAGCAGACCCTGCCTTCAGATGGCGGTATTGGATGTGTCGGATGGGCAGCAGATTCTGCCTTGTCAGGGTCTGCCGGCAGATCCGTAGTTGAATGCGGACATAAACTGCGCCGGATCTGCCGGCAGACCTGGTTATCAGGGTAAAAGACTAAAAAGGTATATTTCGGGTCAGGCATAATAACAGCGATACTGAGCTTCGCCCTTTCTGTACATTGCGTTTCTAACTCCACTACGTTATATCGAATATTATAAAAGAATAAAGACTAAAAGAATAAAAAAATAATTTATTATTATTATTATTAAAAGACGTGTGGAACTTCCAATATTTCAACATAGATTGAAAAATGAAAAAATGCTAGATTGGATATTTTAACTGAGGAGAGCAGAATATAGGAAAGATTTCTGGAAAAAATCAAATCTATAAATCAGTTTCTCACATACCTTATTACATTTGGTAATTTTGTTATTTACTTTTAATCTACAGGTACAAAATTTTGAAATAATTTTCATCTGTCACACTTTCACTGCAACTGTCACAAAAAAAGTTAAAAAATATGTCAAAATATCAAGACTTTCTTTTTCTACTTATTTACTTGCTCTCTCTCTACTTCCGGTTTCGGTCACTAATGGTGTCGACCAATAGAAAACGGCGGCCACATCTGCGTATCACTACCTAGGGTGCGTTCCACTTGGGCCCAAATCGCCCGCAACACCCATGATTTCCCTTACATATCGCGACCGTGCGGGCGATTTGGGCCCAACTGGAACGCACCCCTAGAGGATCACTATTTCGTAGGAACGTGATCGGATCACTCGTGATTCACAAATCACGGTTCTATCCAACACTACTCGACACGTGTTTGACAATTGATTTCATTGAATCAGGAGTAATTTATTAACGGAAAATGCAAGTTGATCTACTTTCGGCAGTTCGTGATGGAAGATTGGATAGAGTAGGAGCATTAATTAGTTCTTATGGTCTATCTTACTCAGAAAAATGGGAAGGTGGATATGCCTTACTTTGCGCAGCTCTGAAAAAAAAACGTATAGAGGTTGCTAAACTACTATTAATAAATGGTTCCAAAGTTAACATCGAATACAACAATGGTTCCCCTACTCCACTCCATTATGCCGTTACAAGTGGTCACACAGAGATTGTCGAGATGCTTCTAGATAGAGGAGCTAATACTAATGCTAAAAGTGGGAGTCGTACGACTCCACTTCACGATGCAGTTCAACGGGACAGAATGGAAATTATCAAATTGCTCTTAAGTAGAGGTGCTGATGTCAATGCTGAAAAAAAAAGTGGTCAAACTTCTCTTCACATTGCAGCAGAGAAAGGGCATTTAAAAATTGTCGAGCACCTTTTAAAACACAGAGCTTATGTTAATTCTGTGTATACCCATTCCCCTACGGAACGTTATACGCCAGTGTACCTTGCCGTTATAAATGGGCATGAAAAAGTTGTTAAGCTACTTTTAGAATGTGGAGCTACCGTCGATGCTCAAGATAAGAATGGTAGAACTATATTACACATTGCTGTTGAAAAAGCAAATCCATTAATCGTCGAGTACCTTTTAAAACACGGAGCTCATATTAATTCCGTACATACTTATTTTCGTACGAAACATACACCTGTGTACGATGCTGTTCTACACAGATATGAAAAAATTGTTACGCTACTGTTACAATATGGGGCTAACGTTGATACTACAGATACATATGGTAAAACTATATTACAGTTTGCTGTTGAAAAAGGAGATTCTGTAATTATTCAGCATATTTTAAAACATTGTCCCGACGTGAATAACGAAAGCAACAGGAGCGCTATTAACGTTGCAGTGCACGGCTCTGAAAAAGTATATGGCAAGATCGTTGAAAATTTGTTGCAATATGGTTTTACAGTCAACCCTAAAGATGCAAATAATTGTAAATTGCTGCATGCTGCTGTCAGAAAAGGGTATTTGACGATCGTTGAGGATCTCTTAAAATATGGTAATGATGTTAATATGTTAGACAGCTCGACATCTGGAAATGGTTGTACACCTTTACATGTTGCAACGAAAAACGACCAGGAGGAAGTAGCCAAGTTATTACTAAGGTGTGGAGCTAATGTAAATGCTAAAGATGAAACTGGAAGAACTCCAATATTTTATGCTGTTGAGATGAATTGCAGAGATATCGTTGAAGTTCTTTTGCAACATGGTGCTGATGTTAAGACTGTCGATAAATGTGGAAGAACACCATTGCATTTTACTGCTTTAAACGAGCATGTAATACTTTACGAAGATCCTTTGGCTAAAGATTGCGATATTAATAGTAAGGGAGAAATTGCTAGATTGCTTTTAAGTAGAGGAGCTAATGTAAACGCTCAAGATGTAAATGGTAGAACAGTGCTGCATGCAGCGAGTGGAAAGGGATATGTAAAACTCTTTGAGGCGCTTTTGAAATATAACGCAAATGTTAATTACATAGATGGCAATTACAGCACACCGCTTCATGTTGCTTCTCAAAGCGGTAATCTGGAGATTGTCGAGAGTCTTTTAAAGTCCGGTGTCCGCGTCGATTCTAAAGATCGACGCGGTAGAACAGCGCTTCACTTCGCTTCACGAAAGAGGTATCTGAAAGTTGTCGAAGTTCTCTTAAACTTCGGCGCTGATGTTGATTCTAAAGATAAACGTGGTAGAACACCGTTTCACGGTGTTTTTGAACTCGGGTGTCCAAGAAGGCTCAGGTTTCTCAGAGAACTCTATGCGGTCACTCGTAAAAATGAATATAATGAAACACCACGTTCTCTTATTTCTGACAAAATTAGTCCAGAAATTGTCACTATTCTATTAAAAGCTGGTGCCAGCATCAATTCTAAAGATGAACATGGCATAACAGCACTTCACATTGCTGCTAAAATGTGTAATCTCGAAATGGTCAAGGTTCTTTTAAAATTCGGTGCCAGCATTGATTCTAAAGATGAATATGGTAGAACAGCGCTTCACATTGCTTGTCGAAAGAGGAATATACAAATTGTCGAGATTCTCTTAAAATTCGGCGCTGGCATCGATTCTAAAGATCAGTATGGTAGAACAGAGCTTCACATTGCTTGCAGGAAAGGGTGTAAACAAATTGTTGTAGCCCTCCTGGAATATGGTTCTGATATTACTATGATGGATAATTGTAATCTCAATTACTCAGCGCGCTATTTAACCGATGATGGTATCATTACATTTTATGATACATACGACAATGATTATTCTGATGATGATGATGATTGTCCTCTCCATCATTCTTATCCCGGTTATGGGTTTTGTAATATCTGTGTAAGTGAAAACATAGCAGAGATTCTTAAATGTCACATTGTTAAGGTGAAAGCTGCAAATTTATATGCGAGTAAGAAAGATTTATTATCAATTAGTAGCGACGATGAGCATTTAATTGATTTTAAAAATGAATGTGAGAAAGAAGTAGCAAGCATGAAGAGTGAAAAGGTGGGTTATGCTGATGTCTCATTTTACGATATTCTGACAAAAGGTATAAGTCAATTAGCAGTATATGCAGGAAATCAAAGAATAATACGGGTTTTCCGTTCAAATGATTATAAAAGAAAATTTCTAATATATGCTACTATGATATATAGTCGGTTCAGAAAGGGGGAAAGGAGGAATGTGTTGATGGAACAGGGTAATAAAATTTTCCATTTTCTGTTTACCAATTTGCGTAGAATACCACGTGAGTGTACTGAACAAATATTTAATTATTTAAGTGATGAAGATTTAAGAACGGTAATGGACGCTTACAAGCGTATTATGTAGTTAAGGAGGAATAGCGAGGACGGTTATATTAAGAACAGTTCATGTTAATTGTTATATATGTTTATTTTGATATTATGAAAAGATATTTTGTTTGCTCTGAATAGAGTGCCAACATGCAACCAATTATGGGGCTTGCCTCGCCTGCCTCATCGCTTCTGTGACCCGAACACTCGGGTGCACTGAGTAGTTCGAGCCGTCGCTTCGTAGGTCGTGGCTGTGAGGGAGGCGGGCAAGCCTATTTATGTAGTTCCGAGTAGGGTCTTCACACTCGATATGCATATTATTTTGTAAGCATGGATGACACTCCCTACTATAGTTTGGTTTAAAGATAAATTACTATTGGTAGCAACTATTGGTTTGAAACGAGGATTAGGTGCTCTTCAGTTAAATTCGCCGAACTTCCGAAACGATGGAGGTACGATTTCTGGCTAATTATAGACAAATATATTTTATAGATCCTATATGTATGAGTACAATTTAAAAGTGTGTATACTCATACAGATATCGGATCTCAGTCGTTTGTTTTGGAAGAAAAAGTAGTTAAACGATATACATTTGTTTATTTAATAGTATATTTTATTTTGGATCGTAATAGCTTGTTTTACAGAATTACATAATTGTCTTTCGTATTAAACAATTTCTTTATTGTTAGAATTCACGCACCTTCCATATAGAAGTAAGACCAAATGTATGCGTGCGTAGAGTGCTGTATGAGTAACTTTTATTTGCCACGTGTTTGTATGTAAGAACATACAACGTTCCTCGTGCGCGATAAGCAAAATTATGTTGTATGTGCGTAATTAATAATAATCAACCAACTTGTGCTGTGCAGTACAGACTTATATTTTTATATTACTAATTTTCCTATAATATTGGAGTATATCGACACGCGTTACGAAAAGTAGCACGTTTCACTTTTTCTACATGCAGTTGCCCGTAAAAAAAATGAAACGTGCTACTCTTCGTAACGCGCGTCGATATGTAGATATATGTAATATGAAAGTTTATTATATTATCGGAACTATTGTCTCTAGTGCCGCAAATGAAACAAAACGAACATATCGTTTCACATTATGTGTTAATTATATTATTTCTCATACCGCATATTATACTTTCTGTTCTTAAAATGTACCTATGCAGTAATATTGTCCATTTGCTTTAAATAAACATTCTATGAAAACGGATTATATTGTTGGATTATGTTCACTGATTTCATGCATTGTGAACATTTGTTTGCTATATGCATTTTACATGACTCGCATTGTATTTCGCTGGTTTTAAAAATTTTAATGAGTTTTGTGTTATTGCTCGTACGTTCCTGTTCAATTTTGTTTCTAACTTTAAAATCTTTAAATAGATAGGTATGTGAAACTGAAGTAAATATGTCTCGTGTGTACTATTTTGGCGCACAATTTATCGAATACCGAATACTCGGTGTTCGCTGAATGCCGAAAGTGTGGTTCTGTTTTTATAGGAAAATGTTCTTAATTGAACACAATTGAATATGTTACGTATTTTAGCGGGGATATTGAGAAAATGGACGGGAGTTAGTGCCCGTGGAGCGCTGAACCGCTCTGCTCGTTGGATTGCGGGTTTTTTCAATAATAAAGTAAAAGGAAACCGTTTCCAAGCAAACATTAGACTTTTATTCTTGAGATCAATCCCTGATAACCACCCTGCCTGCAGTCTGTCAGCAGATGGACAGCAGGGTCTGACAAGGCAGGGTCTGCCGGCAGATCCGCAGCAGACCCTGCCTTCAGATGGCGCTATTGGATGTGTCGGACGGGCAGCAGGATCTGCTGCGGATCTGCCGGCAGATGAACGGCAGATCCGCAGCAGATCCTGCCTTGTCAGTGTCTGCCGGCAGATCCGTAGTTGAATGCGGACATAAACTGCGCCGGATCTGCCGGCAGACCTAGTTATCAGGGATTTGAATTGTTCTAGAAGACAGTGACAATAGTGGCAGAATGTGTTTAGCGTTGCAAAGCATCATTCAAATTCCTCGATGAAGTCGACGGCAAGATCCTCCTGAGCAGTGATGGGTAAAGACACGAAATTTCTGTTTTATACACGACTCGTGTCTTATACGTCGTATACGTCGTTTATGTCGTGTATGTCGTGAACGTCGTATAGCGCTGGAATAAAAATAACTAACCTATAAAACATTTTTCGCATAGGTTATTAAGAGTGCCAATTTATTAATAATTATAATTCTGATTAAAAAAATTAAATTAAATTAAGTTACACTGACGAAAAATGGTTATTGATAGGTTAGTAAAAGAAATGCATATAGAATAATGAATATAATTTGTTTGAATTAAAAATAATGTTAAGAAAGTTGGATCAATTACTAGTCAATTTTATTTTTGGCTGCAATATACTTCTTAACATAGTAGAATCAAAACATTTTAAAGCGTTTATCAATAAATTGGACCATCATCCATCAGTTTAAAGCTTGTACGAGGAAAACATTATCTACAACAATTTTAGATACAGAATAGAACTTGTTAATTCTATAAGGAAAGATGAACCACAAGAAGGAGTACTATTAACTGATGGTTGGAAAAATTCAATAGCTGGCATTAAAACTGTTGTGACCAAGTTATATCTTACAGAATTCAAAATAACGCTACAGCAACGTTTAACGAAAGTCATTATCTTGCATATGGATTAGCTATTTTCTCAATGCGCATAGGTTCGTTGTAAAACGAGAAATCGGTTAAAAGACCTCAAATTGGCAAAATTAGTGGGATTTTATGATTCACTGAAACTAGATGACTCTGTTACATTTGTCTACTGATGAAGGCTGAAGTTATTTGCATTATAATAAAATTTTTAAAAATTGTAATCTTACAAAAAATCATTTTTAAAGTTAGTGCGTTAAAATTAAAATTACAAAACATGGTAATAACGTTAATAACACATTTTTTACACAGAATTAAAATAAAATTTATTCAAAATTAACATTTCGTACAAATATAATGTACACAAAAAGATTGAAATATTCTAAATTCTAGTACTATAATTCTAAAACATTTTTAGAATTCCCACAATATGAATCTAAAAAATTGTGTAAGCTAAACAATACCTAGCTTTTACAAACAAAACCCAGACAAATGTGAAAAGTATTAAAGTACTAAGTATTAGTATTAAAAGTACTAAGACCACGCTTTCACACGCTTTGCAACACTTTTTTGGGGTTAGGAAAGTGACAGTTTTGACGTAATCAACGTATTCCATATACAGTATTCTATAGTATTTTCATGCAACCAACAAGCGAGGCAGAAAGAACTATATTTTTCCTACACTTTAATTGTTGAAACGTTAAAATAATGAAAATTTCTATTTACTATATTTGCGACAAATGACACGTATAAAATGGACTTGAAAACGACATATTATACATACATATCCGACATGTCGGAAATGCATTTACGACGTGACATAAAATACCGACCCACCACTGCTCCTGAGTCCTGGTGCTCCAATATGCTCCCATAGATCCTTGATCATAGTTCATAGTCCAATCAGAATGGAGGCTGCATCCGATCTAAGCGGCAGGTTGTCCCTCCGCTTTCGCATATTGACATCCATCTTTCCCCCATTTTCGAGTGGTGGTGGAAGCGCGCTTTTCCATTACACAGCAGACTACGCACGTGAGAAGCGAAAATTATCTCTGCTCCGAGGATCGGAAAAACAACCCTTCAAAGAAATTTATAACTTCTCCAACATAGGGTGCGTTCCGATTTACCGCAATGAGTGCATGAAATTGGTGGAATCTTATTGGTGGCATCGTGGCATGATTCCCTAGAATTTCTCTCACTTTCCACTGTTGCGACTCCCGTCTAGCGGCGTGTAGTTTAAGCTTTAGATGCGCGAAGTTCAAATCGGATCACACGAATGTAATAGGAAAGGAAAATAGATGTAATAAAAAAGAATGTAATAAAAAAAAAAAATAGCGATATTCATAGTCGCTACTTATTCTTAAGCAAATGCTTAAGCATTCGGCATCCTTTACTAGCTACTAGGTTAGTAGAGGATGACGCATGCTTAAGCATTTGCTTAAGAATAAGTAGCGACTATGAATACCGGCCTAAGTGAAGTTCGCACAAGGCCGAGGGGTTTGAAAATAGTTAAATATCCTTTTAATAAGAGGACTTCAAGATTATAAACTAATCGATACCCACTTGGAAACGGGTAATTGAATAAATGAACTTCTCCTTCTTTCCTTCTCCTAGGTGTGTAATTCCAGCGCCGCGTAGTTAAACGCTTGTTCTGTAAAAATTGAGAATCGAAAAGAAAAGGTCTTACGAGAATAATCTGCTACTCGTAGCCCTCTGGTATCCTGTCTAAGAAGCGTCGCCACATGCTCGAAAGAAATGTCATGCTTAATTCGCGTTATTCATCGAATGACGTGACTACACCGTCCGTTTCGTAAGGTTTATAGGTTTATAACAGTTTATAACGTGCATCACGTCAAATATCACAAGTCAGTCGTTCTTGCTGGTCTGGTGAAAGCGTATGTCAATCCACAGATATGGGAAATGTATAACCGCGAGGTGCAATTTTTATCCGTGATAAAATTTTGAAATTTTGAGTGGTACAATTAAAAATCGAATTATTCGGAGTGACTTTCGTTATATCGGGATATATATTAAAAGTGAAGTGTTATTTATGATATAACGAGAAATTTCTGCAAATTTAGCTCAACTTTATCGTAGGTACGTATTTAAAATCATGTAACCACATATTTCCCATTTTTATTAAGTTTCAAGTTTGAATCTTTATTCATTTATTACGCTGCATTTTTTAAATTTATTCGTGCAAATTATGGTCGTTCAGAATTTTTTTTTCGTTTAATCTTATCCTTTGTTAAAAAGCAAGTGAAACATTGGAGGTTATATTTTACAGTCACAGATTGTTACATACAAATTTGGTTTTGGAAATGAATTTTAATTTGATATATTTTCCAACATCCTTTCACTTTGCATGAAACACATAATTTTCTAAAAAAATTTAACTCCTTTATGCGAAGTATGTTTAGTACGATTTTAGGTTAGAATTTGAAATTGTAATAATCATTGTTATGGTACAGTGTTTTTTTAAAATAAAAGTCCTTTAGATAATTTTCTCAAAGAGTTTAATAAAAATATTTTATTACATTTGAAATATTCTTACAATAATTGTTTATCCCATATTTGTAACAATTTCTACAAATTATGTATCAATGTTAATAAAATGCAAATAATGCAAGTCATTCTTTTTTTATATATGTATATCTTTTCACATACTGAATTCGAATTCGCAACAATGAAAAGTCATTTAATACTTAATAGTGTTTCATAAATCTAATAAATTAATTGAAATATTAAATGACAAAATTGGTTTTTGTACTATTTAAAATTCTATTTTATTTTATAATGGCACCATTTGATAAATGCACTCGTAATTCTTTATTATATTTTATACAACTCTGTTGTTAAATGCAAAGAGGCATATTTTAAAGAAATATAAAAATTAAATATATAAAATATAAATTTTGAATATTACCAATACATTTCTAATGCTATTGGTTATTTGTTAAATAATAATATACAATTTGTCAATGGGTTCAAGCAAATTGAGTTTTTTCTATATAGATATATCAAATTTTGGATACACTAGGTGTCAAAATCGGCTTTCCTTCGGAAATTTGGCAACGTTGCACGTCACTAGGCATAACTCAGTGGTGGTAGTGACATGCAACATTGCCAAATTTTCAAAAGGAAGCCACTTTTGACGTCCAGTGTATATCGTAGATGTATTGTTGCGAAATATAAAGTACGATGTAATTTCTGTTTTAGATTTTTCTTACCAGAAATGGAACTTCCAAACGTAGGTGAACATTGTTCAGAAAACAGTTGCAATCGTTTGGACTTCTTACCACTTAAATGTGACGCCTGTTCAGCAATTTTTTGTACAGAACACATATCGTATACCAACCATAGCTGTCCAAGCGCTTATAAGAAAGATGTCCAAGTTCCAGTGTGCCCGCTGTGTAACACGCCAGTACCTGCAAAACGTGGCGATCCTCCAGACATTGCGGTTGGACAACATATCGACAATGAGTGTCAATCAGACTTGAGAAAACCTGGGCAGAAAATTTTCTCCAACAGGTAAAACATCATCTCTAATTTGGTACATCAATGGTTAATCAACCATAATTCTGGCTACTAACATGATTACTAAATATATCGAATTTTACCATAAAATCTTAATTCATTACTTCCTATAAACCATGTAAAATTATTCTGTTTGTGAAGTCAGTTGATGAAATGAGTTAAATCTTTATGTAGGCGTTTGGCGCTCAGAGAGATGGCATAGGTGGCTTCGGTTAAGTAGGAGTTCGGAACTAAGAGACCACGAGAAGTAAGCGTGGGTGAATCGGTTAAGGCGAGATCTCCTACCAGCGACCAGCAGCGACTCCACCCAACTAGTGCAAGGGAGAAGTATGTATCTGTTTCTCTCTTGCACTAGTGGGGTCGCTGCCGGTCGCAGGTAGGAGATCCCGCCTTTAGGCGGCTGGCCAGCACGCGGACGACCTGGGTTCGAATCCTCCGGCACTGCGGCTTTCCCTTTCTCTTAGTTTTGAACTTATACTTAACAGTATAATACCTATGGGCCACTCGCATCATACATAGGCCGTCTCTCTCCGAGCACTAAGTGCCTATATTTACAATTCCAAAGCTCTTTGATAAACGAATATTTGTTAATTAAAATACACATATCAGCGATTAGATAGGAAATCCTTCCTTCTCCAGATGTTCAACGAAGGGTTGTAAAATCAAGGAAATCGTTCAAGTGCGCTGTTCAGATTGCGGTGAGAACTTCTGTTTGAAGCATAGGCATCCGACGGACCACGCGTGCATGGGTCAAGCGGAGGCCACTCGCAGAAGACGGCTCGATGCTTTAGAAAACAATGTAAACGGAAACAGGAGAAACGGTGAAATCGTCAAGAGCTATCAGGGCAGTATGAGTGAAGACGAGGCACTTGCCAGAGCTCTTCAGGCTTCCATGCTAGACGAAGATGCAGCTAGACGGCGGACGGTCGAAGCTGTACCTACTTCAAATAGAAATAGGTGTCGACTCTCTTAAACTGTTTATATTCCGTACACACTCATTCTTGTGCAGACGTAGGGAGATTGTTATGCATTTTGCGGACTCTCTTGCGATGTTATGGGAAGTTTTAAAGATCTTCGACTAGCACATTGAAAATTCACGAGATTCCGCGCAATTCTCGCTTTCTACTTCACCATTCAAATTTATTCGAGTGGATTCTTAAAAATTTCATACTATCCACTTGCAAAAATTTCTTAACCCACACTTAATGATCAAGCGTAGAATTAGATTTAATGCACAATGTGTTAGTCACATAAAGAATAAAGCTATGGTTAACAATTATATACCCTCAGTCTTGAGGATTTTATAGAACATGTATTTGAAAAACATAGAGCGAATTGAGAAATATCATTAAAGGAAAAATTTGTGGACTGCAGCATGTAAAGTGCTATTCAATGTCATAAGTCTTCTTTGCTAAGATTTGTCTGCTTTTGCGTATTATTTTTAGTACTGTACTGCTAAAAAAAAGTAGATTATTTTACAGAGGGGTTATTATAGACTTTGCAGCTTTTTTTTTATGCGGCAAACACAATGCGCATTACGAGACCATTTTGATTCCACTGAAGACGTATCAAGTACTAACATCAGAGAAACACCTTTTACTTATCACAGTAGAAATAATCCAATAATTAATAGAATGCATTTGTTATTTAAATAAAACATAAATAGCAGGCGTAGATAATTTCATTGCAAAATTTTTTATTTTTTTAAAACTTTTTAACTACATTACACTTCTCACTCACTTCTAATGGCTTGAAGATTTTTAAGATAATCAATTGGTATGTTGGGGATAGGCTATCAATGGTGTTAAACTGGCAATTAATTTTGTTCAGACTATGAATGTGTACAGAAAGATTTTATTCACAGTTTTTCCATTACAAATAATCTCTAGCACAGTAAATATAGTCATTATCAGTGGAAGTACTAAAGAATAATAATTCCACGTGTATTTAAGCTATAATACATATACTTTTGGTACAAAATGTGTAGTAAAGAATTGTTTACAAAAGTTTGTCACATTGCACAATACTTACACGTAAAAAAATTATCTTAATCGTATAGAACTCTTAATGGTTAGTAACATTACCTGCCGAACTTATACGACGATTTTGAAGGATATCAAAGGGGCAGCCTCAATGAAGAGTGCCTTAGTAGATAGGGCTTAGTTTTTATCGACATCGGATATTCGGTTTTCGAATAATACAAGTCGATTGAAACTTTTATGATTGAAACGCATTGAAACTTTTATGAAATAATATTTATTACTATCAATAAGATATTAAATTTGTACTCTTATCTGCTTCGAAAATTGAATGACAATTATATTCACCTTTTTTAATTTTGTCACCAACGTGTTTCTATTTTTTAATGATAAGGATAATGTAATTTTGACTCCATAATTATTTTAATTGTTCAAGAAAAAACAGAAAATAAAAATAAATTTGTATATTTATCGCGTAAGTATATGATTATTAATATTTTTTAAACACTTTTAGTATATTTTTGCAATCTAATTTCCCCCTCTAAGAGCTAAATTTTCAATGTATTTCTTAACACTGTAATACAGGATCATTCTTAATCACATTTTTTAAAATAGCATTCTTGTTTTTAAGTTCATACGTACCTGTGAGGGGCTTCATACATCTCGCGAATTTTGTATTTCAATTTCATGCTATATGCGAAGAGAAGGTGTGATAAATTGATTATATTCCAAATGACTCGAGATCAATACTTTTGGGCACTTTATTAGTTAATATAAACGTATATACAATTATAAAATTTAAATGTTATAATCTGTTTCTAGCTTCATAATAGTATTGCGATCGATTAAAGGCTCCCACAGACCAACGCGAATATTGCCGCGCGGAGCGGATCCGCCGCGGATTAGATAAGGCTGCCCATAAGCCGACACGTAAAAAAAAAAGACACAAACTTCAATCCGCGGCGGATCCGCTCCGCGCGGCAATATTCGCGTTGGTCTGTGGGAGCCTTAATATTATCGAAATACAAAAACTTTAATTTCAGTGTTCATATATAGAAATCATATACCTAACGTAACAAATCGATTCTAAAAAGGCAAGTGTTTAGATATATAAGTTTTACAGTCTCCTTATTACATAATTTTCCCTTACAACGTTCGCTTTCTAAAAATTACATTTTAAATAATAGGGTCGTTGAATACAAATGTATCGACAAAATAGGACTATTCCAAATAATAGGCAACATGCATTCGATATTACACAAGAGCTTTAAATTAAGAACGATCGGAGTGTGTTAAATTTTTCCAAGTTCTCATACTGATACTGTAATGATCTTAATCGTACGAAATATTAGAAAATTTAAAAAATTCAGTGAGAACAGAATTATGGGGTTACCCAGTAGATGATGAGTAGTCACTGAATAAAATCAGGGTTGCCGGCAGCGTTGCGGGGAAATGGGTTACCATGTAGCGGTATATGTGTGCGTAGTCTATTCGCAGTGGAGGTGGAACACCCCACGCATGCGCGTGATGACACCGTGACGTCAACCAATTAACGCCAAGATGGGAAATGAACCGAAGCCAAGCCAAGTGCGAATTGTACTCATTGTCAGGGATACTAGCAATATTTTCTGTGGCCACTTATTTTGGAAGGGGGAACACCTGCAGGAGAGGCGGTAATGTGTGCGTGAGGCGCCACGATGGAAGACGAATCGATGTCACGGCCAACCAGTGTCGCCGGGAAATGTCGTCGATGCTGGTTGACCATGGCCAGTGTGCTTGGGAAAAGGCCCCCTAGCTATCTACTACGCTCCGTTACGCATGCGCGAGGATGCGTGTGACGTCAAACCAATCAACGCCGAGATGGGAAACGAAACGGCGTCACTGTTAAGGGGGTAGACACGTCACGTGACACGAGCGATGCACCGCCCTGTAATACCGACAATCTAACCTAAAACATGGATTTGGGATTTTTCGTGTTTCGTCCTTATATGAGCAGATTTTGGGCTGGGCGAGGCCTCATTCGAAAGAGGAAGGTTCAATGCGGAGCGCTCTACTCACTGTTTGAGTCACAAAACTCTTTTAGTGACCTAAAAATACTTAAGGAGGTAAATACGCCACGTGACACGAGCGATGTACCGCGCTGTAATACCGACAATCTAACCTGAAACATGGGTTTAGTAGGATACGTTGTTTGTCATTATATGAGCGAATTTTGGGCTGGGCGAGGTCTCATTCGAAAGAGGAAGGTTCAATGCAACACGCTCTACTCATCGTTTGAGTCACAAAACTCTTATAGTGACCTAAAAATACTTGGAATCTGCGAGTGTATTTTGTCCATTTTTTCTCTACTTTGGTCACTCATATTATTACATATCAACAAAATCTCGTCGAACCATGGCCAGAGCGTGTTGTACTGAACCTTCCTCTTTCGAATAAGACCTCGCCCAGCCCAAAATTCGCTCATATAATGACAAACAACGTATCCTACTAAACCCATGTTTTGGGCCAGATTGTGTCGGTATACAGCGCGCTGCATTACCCGTGTCTACCCCCTTAAATCAAGCCAAGTGACGCCACGCTTTCGAATTCGTACCTGTGAAGCACACGGGTATGTGTAATATTGATGAGATGTAAAAGAAAACACAATATAATAATGGAAATATTATTTACTTGTGCACTAATTATGCTAAATTTCAGCAACGGTATAATGAATGTTATGTATTTATATAATACATTTACAAAATAGTATTTACAAAATATACACATAAAATATAAAACTTAATATTACAGTTGAAGTATAATATAATGTACATATAAGTAGGAACAGAGATATATACATCTTAACAACTATAATATATACATTTATAAATATAATGTTTTCTACTACCGCAAAATTACAGCCATTATTAAAAACGTTCTAAACAAATCCTTCGTACTTGAAGCTACAGAAATATTAGAAGATAAATGTTTCTCAATTTTAGTTGACGAAACCACAGACGTAAAAATTTTATGTTTCCTGCTAAGATATGTTCATGACGATTAAATTTGTACATACTTATTAGAATATGAAGAACTGAATGTTTTAGATTGCTCCGAGCATTAGCAGGAAATGTCATAAAAAATGAATATGTTCAGACATCCAATTTTTGGGAAATAGACGTGGATAACGAAGATTATTTACTTTCATTAGAAAGAAGTTTCTTTGGAGCGCAATCTATGGCAATAATTACGGAAATTGAAAACAGTGACTTATAAAATGACGGAAAAATTATAGAATTGTATGGACACATATAACAATTTTATAAAATCGCCTTCAAAAATGCAATTAAGAAATATCGCTACTCTCGCTGTCACTCTCATCCGGCTCCTCTGGCAATAAAATCCCCTTGAGGTTTTGTGGTACTGCGTCTGCACTGTACATTTTATAATTAAATAAATTTAGCATCTTATCTGTTAATTTGTATTTGAAGCAGTTTGCCTTTTTATTGTTTAAATCTAATTGAATTCTTGTTAATGCAGCTACCGTCTCTGTCTTCAATCTATTTCTACCTTTACTTTTTATTAAAGTTACTTGGGAAAAATATCGTTCCACGTCAGCATTTGAATGGGGCAATGACAAGCACAACTGTACTAGTTGTAATAAATTTTTGAAAGCGTAGAGACCCTCTGAATTCTCTGAAAGGCTGTCAATGTGGTGCCAAAATTGAGCAACATCGAGTGCCAGCATTGCTTTTTTCTCCGCCTCTCCCCAAAAAATTCCCATTAAACGCCACTCATCTAGTAGAGCCTCTTCATGAAATTTTTTGGATTTCAATTTATTTAAAACATTGGCTAAATGGTCCGTCCTATGTCGGCTAATGTCTAAAGCTATAACCGGGTCTAAAAAATCTAGCGATTGTAAAAATATGTCATCGAACGGTATTCTGTTTCCCTGGCAAAAATTATAACAAACTTGACATAATTTGGGCCATAATTAACGAAATTACATATGCATACAATTAATTTACACAATTTACACCTAACTCCATTAAATGTAGTCTAATTTAAATTATTTTGTGACCGATTAATCGTGAGAACGCCAGGAATCCATCGGTATCATTGCCATATTGATACGATGAAAAATAAAGAAATTCACTTTTCGTATAATCGATGACACATCGCCAAGCAACTCCAGGCGTCAGTTTAGACGGGTGAACGATACAATGTCGCTCGGCTCGGGCATCACGCGGCATCGATCAAAGGCTCTCGCAAGTTTCGAGCAAAGAGAAGGTATTCCAAGAAGCGACACTCCTAGGCGGTATCTTTGAAGTTCTTCCGTTGGCTTATCCCTTTAAATTGGTTGTATAGGCAGCTGTATATCTTCGTCTTACTATCGCCTCTTGTTAATCAAGTCTCTCTCCGACTACCGAATGGACATTTAAATTGGTTGTGGATTTCGTCTCTCTCTAAAACTGGTTTTTTCGTCAGAGTGTCGCCTCTTGGTATACCTTCTCTTTGTCTCGAGGTTATCGAGCTTCATTCGAATAAATACGATTGAATACGAGACCACTGTTCATTCATTCTTGATTTCACTACCCATGGCAGAAGGCAATTCAATCGCGAGCCACGATTGAACTCCCTGGCTGAAGTAGTTCAATCATGGCCGACGATTTTAATTCTCTGGCTGAATTAATTCAATCGTGGCCGACGATTGAATACCCATGATTTCAATTATAAGCGCTACGATTAAATATTGACTCGGGGTAAATCTTATTCATGACGAATAAGACTGAAGTATTTTTTATTTGATACGTCATTTAAATAATTTTTTATTTAAATAATGCCCATCTCTGGTGTGGGAGTATGTCTGGCAATGGCAATGCTGTCTGCAGCAAGTTAAGTATATGGCAGTAGGATTCGAATGGTCTCTTATGCTCTGCTGCATCCATACATACTCGCATTTCTGCCAACCTTACCAGTTCTTCAAAAGTCTTTGTAGTCCTATTTTTCATTACGTCTTCCCTATGTCTCATGTTCATCATGTGTTTGTTGCTATTTCCGTGGTGTTGTAAAGCCGTTTTGTTTGCAACAATTGATTTGCAACAAATTTTGCATTGTCCCTTTGTCGGTTTGTCCGGAATTGGGACAAGCCATGATTTAAATTCTGGTTCCTCCACCCAAGCAGCACGAAATGTTTGCTGTCTTATTATTTTCTGTTTATCAAGGACGGCAAAGTTCTGTTCACTGCCTTCAATAAAATAATCAATGAAAAAAGAAAGTTAAATGAAAGACATATCTTACTTGAAGTACTCTCTGAATCTGTGGATATCATTGCTGCACTGCTCGGTCCAGCACTACTGGTATCATCATCAGCATAACTTTGTGTCCCTGCTTTCCTTTGGATATTTGTCAATACTCTGGCGCCGTTTCGTTTCCCATCCTGACGTTGATTGGTTAATATCCCGACGTGATCACCGCCAATCCAAGCTAGCCAAGCAAGTAAGGCCACAGCCAACCAGCATCGACAACGAGCCCACGACGACTCTGGCTGGCCTGGATTGGCTGGCTTGGTTTGACTTGACGGTGGCGCCGTTTCGTTTCCCATTTTGACGTTGATTGGTTGACGTCGCGGCGTACCCCCACCGCGAATTACCCAAGCGGCGTATAAAATTTCCTCCGTTCACTGAGCAAACCAGACCAACCAGCGTCGCCGGCGGAGTATATTGTCGACGCTGGTTGGCTGCGGTTGGCTGATTGGTGCTTGCGCCGTTTCGTTTCCCATCTTGGCGTTGATTGGTTGATGACAGCTAGCCAAGGTAAATGAAACCGCAGCCAACCAGCGTCAACAATATACTCCGCCGGCGACGCTGAAGCAAACTCCATAGGTTTATCGATACCTCTCCAATATTTTCCTCTTACCAAGTACAGAGACCTTACGAAAACTGGTCACTAAAATCATTGTATCTCCCGGTATTAGTAAGTCTGTCTTCAATAGCATCGAAAATATACTCGACAATTTCAACGATTCGCGGTACAGATATTGCATCTTGTTATTTGACGAAATGAAGCTTAGTCCCCGGCTTCATTATAATGTCAAATCCGATATTGTAGAGGGACTAGTAGATTTCGGGTTTTCGCGGAATAGAGACATTGCAGACCATGTTCAGGTCTTTATGTTAAGAGGGATATTTGGAGATAAACCGTGGAAGCAAACAGTGTCGTACTTCTTTTGTAGGGGCACCGCTTCATGGGAGTCGATAGCGCGTACATTTAAGGCCATAGTACGGGAATGCACTCTTATACGCTTAAGAGTTGTTGCTTCGGTTTGCGATCAAGGGTCAACAAATGTACGCGCGATTAAGCAATTACTTTTCGACACGAAAAGAGATTGCAAGTCGGCTGAAGAGGGGCTCATCAAGGTAGATGAACAAAAGATAGTACCACTGTTTGATCCGCCTCATTTATTAAAATGTATTAGAAACAATTTGTTAACGAAGGATGTTCGTTATACTCTGGACGGTGTAGAAAGAACAGCAAAATGGTCCCACTTCGAGGATACTTATTTCATTGATCGGTGTAGAGGTGATTTTAGAACTTTAGTCAATATTACGGAACAGCATGTCGTTCCAAGTAGAATTAAGAGGATGCGTGTCAAATATTGTACACAAGTCTTCTTGCGTAAAGTAGTATCTCTTATGGAACTTATGAGCACTACTGAGGCGGAAAGTGCTTGGAAATCCAGAAAGATGTCAGCTTCGGGAATAGATACGGCGATATTATTTCTAAACTTAAATTCACTTTTCAACAGTGTCAATAGTAGGGCCATTTTGGATAACGAAAGTAACGCCACAGATATTTGGAATAAGTGTATAAACTTATTCCAAAGTATGCGATTTATCCAACGCAAAGCGGGAGATAAAGAGTATCATGCGGCGTTGCAGAATTGGATACATACAGTGAAAGGGTTCAAAATTACACTAGTTTACACTGAAAATGTACATTTGATGAGAGGTGACTTTTCTTATGGATTTTCTCCCGCTGAATTCGAAAATCAAGGTTAAAATTTTTTTTATGGAACAGTTTTTAAGTTATAGTGATTTTTCAATTTTTATACATTTTTTCACTTTAAAAACCATATCTAGAGCTAGATGTGCCCGATTTGGTCGTTCTTGGTACCAAATGAAAGACATTGAAATGACGAACAAATATGTGTAATGGGATCTTTAATTGGTTAAGCGGTTCAAAAGATATTGATGAAAATAGTCCACATTTTTAAAAAAAATAGATTTTTCAGCTTATTCTGTGGCCACGGAAAAATAGAAACCGATAAAAAACGTCCGGTTTCTCTTCATATGCGTAAACCTGATACTCTTACGCAAAAAATAACACCAACCAGAAGTAAATCGACCGAAAAATGACAAAGTCCATACCCATCTTGTTGTATTTCTCCAGCAAATCGGTAAGACCATCGAGCGACGTTATCAAGGGTTTTGGGATGAAGCAATGTTGGCAGACTACATATGGTTCCTCGTAAGAGAAACGGATCCCAAAACCAACCGAAGACAGAGCAAGAGCCAAAACTATTTCTAAAATATTCTAAAGAATAAAGTTGGGTTCTTTCGTATGTTTTTTTACAATCAAAATTGTGTTGTTTTATTCCAAACGAAATGTCAGTTTTCGCTGTAGCAGAGGCGTCAACGTGAGAACGAAAAAAACCGTTGCCGGCATGGCCACTTGTCAAAATGTGGGATTTGGATTTATTCACTCAATCGCTAATAACTTTGTCATTTTTCGGTCGATTTACTTCTGGTTGGTGTTATTTTTTGCGTAAGAGTATCAGGTTTACGCATATGAAGAGAAACCGGACGTTTTTTATCGGTTTCTATTTTTCCGTGGCCACAGAATAAGCTGAAAAATCTATTTTTTTTAAAAATGTGGACTATTTTCATCAATATCTTTTGAACCGCTTAACCAATTAAAGATCCCATTACACATATTTGTTCGTCATTTCAATGTCTTTCATTTGGTACCAAGAACGACCAAATCGGGCACATCTAGCTCTAGATATGGTTTTTAAAGTGAAAAAATGTATAAAAATTGAAAAATCACAATAACTTAAAAACTGTTCCATAAAAAAAATTTTAACCTTGATTTTCGAATTCAGCGGGAGGAAATCCATAAGAAAAGTCACCTCTCATCAAATGTACATGAAATTGATTTAATTTTGTAAACTAGTGTTATTAAGTCTTATTTGCTGGATCTTGGGTTTGCAGGATTCAGAACCAGAGATTTTAACCAAGATCCTTTGGAAATTTTTTTCTCGTTGGTAAGACAACATGGTGGAAGAAATACAAATCCGACTTGTTCAGTATTTACCGGATACTACAAGTCATTGCTCATAAATTCATTGTTTTCCAACTCAGGAAGACAAAACTGCGAGGCAGATTGTAGTGAAAATTTGTTAAATGTTAAAGAAATTTTCGAATTTTCCTCTCGTAATCAAATTCTCAATTTTCTAATAATGCAGTACCAGTGGTAGTCAATTTTGCAAAATTATGATGCTACTGCTGTTAATTTAGATTACTTAGAACCGTTTATTCAAGCTTGTGCTACGTGTTGCCAAGCTTTTTTAACATAAAAAAAATTAATAGTACAATTTATGCGAGAGGTTTATGTTTTAACTAAATACTGTTTCAATAACTTCGCGGAACATTGTAATTTAAAAATTTTAATTCGAACCTGTCTAAGCCTTTCAGTTGATGTCAACCTGAGCGATTGCCCTTTAGGGCATCTTAAAGTGTATTTGACCAACAACTATGTTGATCATGTATTAAAGAAATGTATTTCTTCCACTAATAGGCTACTAAATTGTTCCGAAGAACCTATGATTCCAATGTCTGGTTTGTCATTATGTGCTTTGACGTATGGCAGATCACATGGGAAGCAAAGGTTCTAATTGTGCTTTTGTGTATCTGAATCTACTTTTAAGTCTTTTTGCATGTATGCGATTGCAGTACGAGTGTGTAATGCGTTTTTTATTATGTATGTATGTTTGGCTGCCGGACAGTTGCATGTGTGTTTAATTTTTTATATTGTCTGTGCGTTTCAATTTTTATATTGCATGAGTGTTTGACTTTTTATATTGTATGTAGGAGTGGAAATGAGTGTTTTGTATGCGCATGGGGTTAGCGATTTTAGTCGCTATAAAGCCGACACTGCCTAGTAGTGCGGATTCTACTAGGCGTCTTTTGAAGATACTCGCTGCTTCCCTCGTAAAAACAACCCAAAGAAAAAAAAAAATTTTGTAAACAATTTAATTATTTTGCAGATTCTATTGATGTGAACGAATTGAAGCAATTTCGGAAATAAAGTAAACAATTTTAGGAGTTGTATAAATTTTGTAATATTATTGTTGAATTTAATATGATCATTGTTATTGTAATAATTGTAATGACTAATATTATTTAAAATTAATAAAGAATTTGTATATCATTTAACATATATTTATGTATTTAATTATAATTTTACTTTTAATTATATTTATATTTTCAGAAGGTAAATCGGAGGAAGTACGGACGTGATTCAAAGGACCCCTGTCATTTCTAAAATAAAATTTAAAAGATTAAATTTTGGAATGACCAGAAATCCTTCAAATGGCGTCCTCACTTTCCCTGGTTTAGCTTTTCAAAGGCCGTCTGACCATGGATCGTCGCGTCAGTGACGCGTATGCAGCAGATAGAAGGATATACAGTGGACGCTCGATAATATGCCGCTGTTTAAAGTGCCGTTAGGAACGCCCCAGCTCACACGCATTACTCGCACGCGTGTGTGCACCTCCCTTTCTCTCACGCTCAGCGAGCCAATGAATGCTAACCCTTAATGGTGCCTCCACACTGGAGTTCGCAAGCAATTCGCAAGCAATACATATACGTGATTGTGTTTTTTCTTTTTCTCACATCAGTGTGACGCACCTTAAGAGTATTCTGGTAGGGGGCAGCCATCACGGAAAAGAAAACAGGAGAGTTATGGGGAGAGCGCGCGTTACATTGGCTCTCGTTAATATGCCGCTTCTGAGAAAACACCGCCTCTAGAGCCCCGACTGCGGCACATTATCGAGCGTCCACTGTACAATTAATTAAAATATTTCACATGTTCCAAATTGTATGTGTCCTAAATCGCATGTGTTATAATTTGTATATGTCCTAAACAGAGTCGGCGAGAGGATGGATGGCGCATTTATGCAAAAAAATTTTTGGTAACCCCAAATTTTTGCACCTGTTTTCTATTTAATATGTTTTGACATTAAGAGGTACAATAAAAAGAGAATTACATTTACATTTGGTTTATACGGGAGTTGGATTCCTTTATTATTAAGTCTGCGATATAGTTTTCAGCGCCCCCTTCGGCTGGCGCCCTTATGCAACGCATTACTTGCATAATGGGTTCCGCCGGACCTGGTCCTAAATCGCATGTGTCCTAAATTGTATGTGCACTATAAATCACATGTGTTCTAAAATGTATGTGCACTATTTTCTGTCTTCTATCTTGTGTCCTAAATTGTATGTGTCCTAAATCGCATGTGTTTTAAATCGCATGTGTCCTAAATTGTATATGTCCTAAATCGCATGTGTCCTAAATTGTATGTGCACTATAAATCGCATGTGTTTTAAATCGCATGTGTTCTAAATTGTATGTGTCCTAAATTTTATGTGCACTATATATCGCATGTGTTTTAAATCGCATGTGTCCTAAGTTGTATGTGTCCTAAATCGCATGTGTACTAAATTGTATGTGTCCTAAACCGCATGTGTCCTAAATTGTATGTGCACTATAAATCACATGTGTTCTAAAATGTATGTGCACTATTTTCTGTCTTCTATCTTGTGTCCTAAATTGTATGTGTCCTAAATCGCATGTGTTTTAAATCGCATGTGTCCTAAATTGTATGTGTCCTAAATCGCATGTGTCCTAAATTGTATGTGTCCTAAGTTGCATGTGTCCTAAATTGTATGTGCACTATAAATTTCATGTGTTCTAAAATGTATGTGCACTACTTTCTGTGCACTATTCTGATGTGTCCTACATTGCATGTGTAGTTTTGTACTGTGTCGTTTTGATATGGAGCCTTCTTTATCGTATCGATATGGAAGTGACACCAATGAATTCCTTATGTTTTTCTAATGAACGTCATGCCAAATATCAGGCAAATCGGATTACTTTTGCACAAGCAATTTGGATTGCTTATGCTGTCCAGACCACCACCGCTGGCTCGCGGGACAATACAGTTATAAACCGCGACCCTGGCGAAACACTCTGGCCGATCAACCTGGCTAGTTTGTGGCAAACAGATGTTAATTTCCCTGCCGCACTTCATCAAGAAGGAGAACGTTGCTCCTCCACCGACAATTCACTGACAGGAGGCCCCTCCTTTTCTTCAAAATTCATTTAGATTGAATATCTCATAAAGTATTAACCGTCTGCCCCCAAAACCATGTATCACTATCTTCAGTATGTAAACCCCTATCAGTGTGCAAAAGCTCATTGAAAAGTCAGAATTATACCTCGGCAATTATACCTCCCTTGTGAGCAAGCTGAAGCTAATGAGGGTACACTATCAGCCGTATAACAATTCTTCACAGCTTATGTTTATGGTTAGAGACCCTCTAGAGTTGTTGCAAGCTATTGAAAGCAAGTCTCCGATCCGAAAAAAAAATTTCCATGTCACACACAAGCAGTGGAGCGATGTGTGATTTTGGTAACAGAGGCTTCTAGCAAGGTTTGTGATCCCCTGTCAAGAGATGGCTACATTCGAGTCACATTAGAAGCAAGAAGTTTCTTGCCGTCATTTGATTTTAAACAAGAATATTATTTAGGTAAGAAACCAAAAACTAATAAATAGACCATTAGTAATGGGAGGGCGCACAGTGGTCTGTCCAATAGCAATCTAGCGGGACAAAAGTCGCAGATCGTACATAAATCATCAGTTAGGTGAAAATGTTTATTATTTGTTTGAAAAGCACCACCCACATTGTTTTACCACCCTTAAAACGTTCACCTCAGCCTCCAAGGGTTTTTTAAAACCAAAATTCGTATTTTAGGGTTTTTTAAAATGTAGAAAGCGAATATGAACTGTATTTTATAGAGAAAAATTGTTTACAACCACGTTATTTAGAACGAATTACACATTTTAGCTCCTGACATCACCGTTTTAGAAGATAGAATCATTTTAATTATGTATAAAAATTATGTAGAGTTGCAAATATTTGCAGCTATAACTTGTGAATATGTACTCTATAAAGCAAATAGAACAAAATGGCACGAAAAATTTCAGGTTCCATAAGGTTTCTGGATCTCTAGAGCTTTTCCAACGAAAGCTATTGAAAAATTCCATCATTTTTATGATTATATTTTAATTCTGTTCGTTGGAAATTAAAATACTCATGGTTGAAGGTTGATTTACTACTTAATTGTACCGCTGCAATCGATTATTCAAAATACTAGCAATTTAAATCGCGATACTATTAGGCACTTCTGATATATAGTCGATACTGACGCATTCTAACAGTCGGTTACTAAGCGGCTACTAAACTCTATGAAATACGTATAAAGTTGCATACCATATCACTCCGATATCTCGATAATAATGCCTCAAAGTTAACATGTCTATGCTAAACTAATAGTCGCAAGATTCCATAATTTGCACATACATTGGCGACCACCAGTAGAGTAAAATTGTCTGAATACATTTTGTTGTATCTCGTATAGTTTCGCTGTTATAAAGGTTTAAACATCGGAGATGTTTGTGGAAAAGATCGTCGCTACACGCACACAGATGAGCCGTAGCACAAAGACCGCCCGTTGTGAGCTGTTCAAGATGACCCAGTAAGCAAGTAACTACGGGCCCCTTACAGTAGCGGTCCCATTGAGGATCTGTTTGGAGTAGCGGAGGCACTTAGGGTCGTCAGCTAGAAAATAAGAAACAAGTGAACGAAAACTCTACACGTGTTCTTAGGCCAGGCGTGCAGTGGTGGCAATTTGTTGCATGACAGTTTTGATGCTCACGAAAAATGCATTGATTTACATGGAAGTAAATTCCTTTGACGAAGTGACTGCAAAACGTGTTGTTTTTTTTTCAGAAAGTGATAAAACTGTTTCTTTTCTTTTAGTGTGACTAAACTGTCACGCAACAAGCTGCTGTCAATGCGTGGCTACTCTGACCTGAATGTGTAGTAAAGAAATACAAATTTCGCTACCTACATTTATTTACAAAAGATGCTCGAAATAGTTGCCGTTTGCATCCAGACACACCTGACACCGACGTAACCAATTGTCGCGAACGCGGGCGAATATTCCAGGCGGCTCGCGTATAACGTTACCAGCATGAAATACTCTACCTTGCAATTCCTCTAAGGTTTCAAATTCGATGTCCGTGTATACTAATGACTTCATGTGGCCCCATACGTAAAAATCCATTGGATTTAAATCTGGGCTTCTTGGTGGCCACGCAACCGTACCATTCCGTGCAATTATTCGGTTCCCCCATATTCGTTCCATAGCTGGTATAGCTCTTCCCATATGGGCTGGGGCGCCGTCGTGAAGAAGCCACATATTTCTTCGAGTGGCCAGGCAAATATCTTCTAACAGAAGTGGCAAATCCCGTCGAAGAAATCTAGCATATTTTGCGCTATCTAGACGCGCCGGCAAAATATGCGGTCCGGAATACGGCAACGCGTGCTTTTCTTTTGAAAATCGAACGCGTGTTTATACTCGAGAGATAAGGGATCTGTCTTGCATTTGACGGTAGGGTGAGCAGGCGGGACTACGCGCAGTCAGCGGACTACCCCTTCTTTTCCTGTGTCTCTTCGCGAGGCGTATTGATGTTGGATAATACTCTTTAATTTCTAGTTCTCCAAAATTAATCAGGCTGGTAGAGAACGATTTACTACAGTTTTGGGTAATTTATGGCTTAACTGGTTCCGCCTCGTAGCAAACGTGAACTCAGGGCATCGGGAAACGGAAACAGGATTGGTATGCCTTTTCTCCTTTTGTAACAATTCGAGGACTTTTCTGTTTCTCGTCTCTTCGGACCCTTTCGAACCGAAACACGTGGTGTCTGCTGTCTATCTCTAAGCAATGGGTACATTGGCAGTAAAAGAAGGGAGCGCGGGCTTTTGTGAAAGTGTAGGATGGTTCGTTCGTTGCACTTCTGCAACGCACATGTGCCTCGAAAATGTGCTTGCTTCTTTTTACCTAAAGCATCTTGTCCTGGAGTTAACTCATAATGGAACGAGAAAAACTACTTGGAGTAGAGGATTATGCTTGGAAAAATCCTGTCAGTTTGCAATCGCGTCAGAGAAGTGTTTTCTACACAAGTGTATTACGCGTTGTTCCGAGCATAAACCTAGAACAACGGAGACGCAATTACTGCTGTACGAGCATTTGGGCAGCTATATCCGCGGCACCGGACGCCAAGTGAAAATTCATTTTCACCAATTTTTATAAGGTACGAACGCGTTCCATGAAAAATAAATTAAGTGATCAGTGTTAGTAAGAGTGCAGTGAAGTGAATATTCGTTATCTACATTAACCCAATCGCACTTGACGTTGCGACCCTTTTACTTTGGTTAGTGTCGCGTACCTGGGACCAGCTGTGCACTGGACGCATCCGTCGCTGACCAGCATCAGTTCAGTGACCTAGTGCCGCAGGTTTTCAAGCTGCAGGTGAATTTCCGAAAGAGTGAGTTTTAGTTACTTTATTGGTGATTATTAGTTATTAAATTTAACGCAGGCTATGGCTTATTTCCGGCGATATTTATCTAAATTTCCGTACCTAAATTTTGTCTTCGGGGGTTTTAAACAGACTTATTCATCATCAGCAACAGTGTTCGTGACTCAAACGATGGCCAGAGCGTGTTGTACTGAACCTTCCTCTTTCGAATAAGACCTCGCCCAGCCCAAAATTCGCTCATATAATGACAAACAACGTATCCTACTAAACCCATGTTTTGGGCCAGATTGTGTCGGTATACAGCGCGCTGCATTACCCGTGTCTACCCCCTTAACCACTATAGGTACTTATAATGTACCTATAAATTTCCTTATTTTTCAAATGTTCAGAAAAGTATTACCACTGGTTCGTAGAGAGGTTTTAAATAGCATCTCCATTAAAAGAATTAAATCGAATATCACACTATTAAGAATAGTTCGACGGGGGTCATATTTAGACTCATTTTTATCAGAACAAACTGTACATAATTATAATTTTCATGTTTTCTTACCCTATAAATTTTCTGAGAAGGTGCTATCGTCGGACTCGTCGGATTCGTCGGATTCGTCGGTCTCGGTACTTTCAGTTTCCAATGCTGAATCTTCCATCAGGTTTTCTAATAAATTATCCCTCGTCCAATATTGTTCTTCAATTTTTTCAACGTGTGTGCACAAATTTTTCCACTGGTCTGGTGTCACGTCGCCTATAGCTGGTCGTGTAAATGCTTCTAAATCGGTGTTTGAAATATTTGAGCTAATATTTCGTTCTCGAATCTTTCGTTTGACTTGCGCCCAAGCTAATTCGATAGGATTAAATTCACACATATATGTTGGTAGTCTTAGCACATTATGTCCGTGTTCTTTTATCAATTCGTCCATTTTATATTCTTTCTCTGATTTTTTGTGTTGTTCGACAAGGTCTAATAATTCAAACTTCCTCATTTTTTCTGTACATGCAATTTTATTTTCTCTTAGCCATTCTATTAATATTATTTTTTTACTGGATTTTGTCGGTGGTTTATTTAATTGTGTGCTATGGTACGGAGCATTGTCCATCACTATAACCGACTTTGGTGGAATATTCGGTAATAATTTTTCTCTAATCCACTTCTCAAAATTGACAGCATTCATTTGCCCGTGATAGTCGCCAGTTTTCAATCCCGCTTTGAATATAAGTTCCGCACCATTTACAAATCCCTCTTTTCCACCGGCATGCACAACTATTAGGCGGTGGGAAGAACTATCATTTTTTAATACTCCTAACATGTCATCGCTCTGCCAACATTTGCCGAAACATAAAATATTGTCGATCCACGTTTCGTCCATGTAAATAATATTTCTATTCTGTGTTCTATATGATTTTATAGCTTTTAAGTACATTGCTCTCCACTTAACAATATTAGGCCTCTCGATTAAAATTTTTCTGATGCTGTTGCTCTTTGTATATTTGAATCCCATACTTTTAAGTAACTTATAAACCATATCTATTTTCCACGGAAAATTTATTTTCTCCCTTATTGCACCTAGCAGTTTTCCAGCAGTCGGAACAACTTTTTTTACTGTGTAAAATTCATAAATTATGTTTCTTATAATTGTTCTATCCTCCTCAGAGCAATGAAACACTTTTTCAGTGTTTCGTGGACGTTTCTTTCCTGGCGATGATAATTGCTCTGTTCTAGATAATAATTGGGAATTTTCAGACCGAATTCTTTTAATCGTACTTATTGACATACCAGTGTAATCGGCCGCACGCTTAGTGGATTGCCTTAGCATATGAACAAGCTGACCCTTTTCAGCTTCTTCATCACATTTTTGAATAATTCTATTCACGATGTTTCGGGTCTCGCTATGGATTGTTTGTCCCTTCTTGTGTGATTCCATAATATTTATATTATATTTAATTTACTTTTAAGGAAACTGTCACTATAAATACTTTAACACTATTTTTTAGCACTATGTACACCTTAACACTATAACTTATCACTGGTACTATAATATTATAACTTATACTAAACTGAACTAAATAACTTATAGTATTATAACTAATACTAAACTAAATTTTAACACTGCAAAAGAATATTTTGAATCGCTCAACCACGTTCACAGACAGACTGCTTCGACAAAACTGTTGCTTCTGGCAGTGGAGTGATTTTGGAGAAGTCATTTATTTTTCCCCACTCTAGTCAAATTCAACCGTGCAACAATTGCTTGGACACAAGTTCTCAACAATGTTGCCCACAATTGGATACAAGTTATAAGAGTTTCGGCCTGGCGGCTTCGATCGGAGTCATTTCAACGAATATCATGATTTGCTTTAAAATTTGTCCTTCACGTTATTATAAATAAAATGTATTCTGTATGCATGGTCTTATCGACGTGCGTTACGAAGAGTAGCACGTTTCATTTTTTTCTTATGGACAACTGCATGTAGAAAAAATGAAACGTGCTACTTTTCGTAACCCGCGTCGTTATAACATAAAAATGTATCATTTCTGTTAGTATAAATGGTATGTAAATATATAAATAGGGGCGACTCCTATCATAGTCGGCACAGGTAGCTACGAAACATAAAAACATAACTTGTATTTTACAAAGAACAACACAAAGCGCAGAAGAAAACGAAAGAAGATAAAAAAAAGAAAGTAAAAGAAGGAAAAGTAATCATTTCTTTTCTTTTCTTCTTAATGTTCAAGCAGAACAACGCAAGTCCAGTGGACTTGTGTCGGTCTGCCTAAAGTGTATGTAAATTATTACTATTTTCTTTATTATTATTTACGTTAATTATACGAATATTGAATATTATGCAAAGTGCAGGAAATATACGTTTATATCGTAAGAAGAAAACAAGGAAACATTGTTAATAAGAAGAATTGGTGTTTCGAACTTTCAACGACAATATCTCGAAAGTGAAAACATGTGACATGGGTCGTTTTTCCTTACAACCACAGATATCTCATGTACATATTAAAGATACGCTTAATTTTGTGAAATAGAAGTGACAATAGTCACGTTTTGCTAGTTCAGTATGATCCCCGTATCCGCGGTTTAGTATATTCGCGGTATGTCACGATGGAACGTAGCCCCCGTAGATACGGGCATCCTACGACTATGCAGCGTGTGCCGCTAAGAACCTAAGAGTGGGGATTTGAGGAGTGTCGCGCGAGAGAGTGAGGCGGTGGGAGCGAAGAACCTCTCTCGCCCCCCTGACATTTCGGGTTTCATCTTTCCATCGGAGCACAGTACCTTGACTTTAGCAATTCATTTTTAACTGTTTTCGTTTCTATAGAGAAAAAGTAAATAGTTGTGTTCACTTTCCAATCCGTCTTGAGACGGGATAGAGAATTTCATCACTCAAATTAATTGGGCATCACATTGAGTCCTTTGAAGGTAAGGGAATTATGTTTTGTTTATATGGTCTACATTTGTTTATGGAGATGTTTGTATATAATGACTTCCTGTGGGGTAAGTTGATACGTTTTCTTAGGGGCATGTTGATACTCGTGGGAAGTGTATCAATTTTTCCCGACTACTTTTAATTGGATTTTTCCTTTTATTTCTGGGAAGATGGTACGAAATTATGCAAAAAAAACGAATCGCGGAAAAATACCACAAAATATTTTTCAAAACGCGTGTGTTGGTGTAGAAAAGGAGTCAAAGCGCCAGAATATACGGAATAGATAAAATAGCTTTATTAAGATACATTAATAAAAAGAAGCAAGCACCTCATATTAAAGTGGGATATTCCAGGCATCCAGCTTTTACTCCAGGCCTGGGATTTAAGTGAACGCGGCGGCCGATTTTCAGAGGCAACGCCTCCTTTCTCCCGCCTCGCGTCTTGGGCCCCGCGGCGGCCCAGCAGCTAGGAGCGCCTCAGGCGCGTAACACGTGAACCGCGCGTGGTGTATTAGGGTGACATTGTATGAATAGGCTTCCATATCGTCCCAGAGAGCACGATTGTCGGTGCGTTTTTGTTTTGCCAACGCGCCACGCGCGCTTCTGATGGTACGGGCCTGAGGCACTCCTAGCTGCTGGGCCGCCGCGGGGGCCAAGACGCGAGGCGGGAGAAAGGAGGCGTTGCCTCTGAAAATCGGCCGCTGCGTTCACTTAAATCCCAGGCCTGCATTAAACGGATATTTTACAGATGTATCAACATGCCCAGAGCAGTATCAACTTGCCCCACAATGGGGTAAGTTGATACATTTTACCTTCGTTCAAATAACATTTTCTCATTCATTTTGTATGTATTTTCTCAAAATTTCATTTACAATATTTTAAAGAGGAAGGACCAAAGTATATTTTAGCGTATTTGTTATTAAGTAATTAATTCAAACAAAAATGAAGAAAATTGAAAACTGAAAAACGTATCAACTTGCCCCGGTCTCCCCTACTTGGTAAAGATTTGTGTTTACAATACAACAAGAAACAATTGTTCCCTTTAATTAAAGACAAAATATCTCTTTTAAAACAATCTAACGTGGTATATTCTATCCCTTGTTTGGGTTGTAATCAAGTTTATATTGGACAAACATCTAGACTTTTAGAGAGACGAGTTTATGAACATAAAAGAAATATTTTCGTATCCCCTATACAACATACTGCTTTAACCAAGCATTCGTTAGAGTTTAATCATAGGTTTGATTTCGACAATATTAAAATTGTTGATAAGGAAACTAATTTAAATCAGAGGATTCTTTTGGAGACAATTCACATGATTAAACAGCCCAGCGTAAATCTTAGGTATGAACTCCTAAAATACAAGAATATTACGCAACATTGCTAAAAAAGTAATGTCTTATGATGTTTTTGCTCCATAGAATTTTATATGATCGAACTAATTGTCTACATATCAGTTGATTGTTATGTAAATGTTTATTTGCTCGTCAACACCTTTAGAGTGTATAACACACCATATGAGCAAGAATGCTTTGTTATTGCAAACGGTACATCCTTTAAGTTTGAATTTCTAGAAGTTTAAATATGTTTTCAATGTTCAACGGTATTTACCTTGTTCTCACCTTCTAAAGGCAGATGTTTAGTTACACAGTTTACTTCAGTCTTATTCCAACCGACTCGCGTGTCACACGTGTTACGGGAACACGTTGACTTAATTCAAACAGCATAAGCAATATTTTATAATTTTTCGCAACTTTCCTGAGGAAGATCTAAATCAAGATCGAAACGTCGAAAGCTTTTATTATTTATTGCTAAATAGCTTGTTTTTTAGTGGTTTAAAATTGACCGAACCTGTGCGCCGAAATCAGATATACTAGTACTATATCGTCTTTCAAGTGACAGCTTGTATCAGCATTTCGTGCGAGTGAGAGTACGGTGAATCGAATTCACAGATTGGTAAAGCCGTGACCGTGCTGAACGTGTGGGAATAATTTTTATACGTATCAGAAATGTCAAAACGATCGTGGGTTTGGGCACATTGCAAAGAAAGCAGTGTCGGACAAGTACAATGCACGCAATGTTGCAAGCAGTTTAAAACGAATAACTCACCAAGTGTATTAATAAAATATTTGGAGAATGTTCATTATCTTCGAAAGCAGCGTGGCGTGGAAAACTACTACAGCGGGGTCGGACGAGAGTGGGGCCGACTACGCACGTCTGATTGGTTCAATGGCAAGAGGAAAATTCACCGACGCCAGCGCCAAGCCAAGTGAGGCCGCAGCCAATCAGCGTTGCCGGGGACTCGTTGTCGACGCTGGTTGGCTGCGGCCTCACTTGGCTACGCTCCACTTGGCTTGCCTTGGCGCTGGCATCAGTGAATTTTCCTTTTGGCGTTGAACCAATCAGACGTGCGTAGTCGGCCCCACTCTCGCCCGACACCGGTGACTGACTCTTGGCGTTGATTGGTTAACGTCACACGATTATTACGTTTGAAGTACGCGGGAATATGTAATATTGATGAGATACAGAAGAAAGCACAAAATAATGGAAATAGTATTCATTTCATTAAGTTCAAGCATTGTTATAATGTTATTTATGTACAAACGTATTTTGTAAGTAGTATTTACAAAATATACATAAATTATATTACAAACTATGTACATAAAATATAAAACTTATTGTTACAGTTGAAGTAGTATTTACAAAATATACATGAATTATATTACAAAGTATATACATAAAATATAGAACTTATTGTTATAGTTAAAGTAAAATATAATATTACAAACTCTTGTTATCATTCATCTTATTACAGATACAGATATTACAGAAAGCACGGAAGTGCTACGTAGCAAATACTTTTCTGTGCTCATTGACGAAAGTACAGACATATCGGAAACGAAAATTTTATGTTTCTTAATTCGGTATTTGGAAAAAGGGCAAATACGTACGTATTTATTAGATCTAGTCGAGCTGTCGGAGGCTAAAGCCGAAAATTTGTACACGGCTTTTTTACACTCTTTGCGCAAATATAATTTAAAAATAAGCAACATGGTTGGGGTGTGCGTCGACAATGCAAACGTGATGGTGGGAACACATAATTCAGTGACTTCGAGGTTGTTGAAAGACAATCCCGAAATCTGTGTGTTCCCATGCGTCTGCCACTCTCTACATTTGGTGGCATCACATGTCTACAAATGTTTGCCCTCTACCATAGATGATTTGTTGCATTCCATTTATGCGTATTTTTCTAGAAGTTCTAAACGACAAAACCAATTAAAAGATATACAAGAATTTTTGAAAGAGAGAGAACAAAAAATTCTAAAGCCAGCACCAACTAGATGGTTAGCATTATCGGAAGCTCTTAAAAGAATTATCAATCAATGGAAACCGTTATTTACCCTGATAACCACCCTGCCTGCAGTCTGTCAGCAGATGGACAGCAGGGTCTGACAAGGCAGGGTCTGCCGGCAGATGGACGGCAGATCCGCAGCAGACCCTGCCTTCAGATGGCGCTATTGGATGTGTCGGACGGGCAGCAGATTCTGCCTTGTCAGGGTCTGCCGGCAGATCCGTAGTTGAATGCGAACATAAACTGCGCCGGATCTGCCGGCAGACCTGGTTATCAGGGTACTACTTTCTCGGCGGCATACCTTGAAGACGGGTGCGAGATCGCGGGGGAAATATTCAATCGTATGAATTGCCCTATAATTTTCGCATATTTACAGTTTCTAGATTATGCACTAGACCTTATTGTTAAGTATAATAAAATATTTCAGACTTCTAATGTTATCGTTCATCGTCTGGTGCCACAGTGTTTCAATCTGCTAAAAAAATTAGCAGAAAATTTCATTAAGCCGGAATTTATTCGGTCAAAAAATCTGCACGAATTAAATGTAGACAATGTAGGGAGTGTAATGGAGACAGTTTTTTTAGGAGCAGCATGCAATGAAACCATTGATGAAATCATAAGTAAAAACTCTAACGGTGATTCGGAAAAAATTACAGAATTGTATGCGCATGCAAAAAAATTTTACCAATGCGCTTTTAAACAACTGGTAAAACGAATGCCGTTTAAGGAGCCACATTTACAGTCCTTAGATTTCTTACAACCAGAGGTAGCTTTAAACTTAGCTAAACATAGAAAAAATCATTTAGTTGATATTTTAAATAAATTTAAATCTAAATTTGATAAGACGGCTGTGCAAAATGAATGGTTTCATTTGTCAGCTCATTCAACAGAGGAGAATAAGCAAAAGTTACTAGCACTCAGTACCACTGAATTTTGGGAGTACATTAGTACCGTTCGAGATGATTCGAATGAACATGAATTCAGAAATATTTCAAACCTAGCACAATTGTGCTTGTCGCTTCCACATTCAAACGCAGACATCGAAAGATATTTTTCACATATTACAAGAATAAAATCCAAAAGTAGAAATAGATTAACAACAGAAACACTAGCTGCCTTATCAAGAGTAAGATTATATTTACTAAGTAACGACGCAAACTGCTCCAATCTCCCCGTTACAGACAATATGATTCAATTATATAATCACAAAATGTACAACAAAGATGACAATATTGATATAGTAGAAGAGGTGCTTGGCATTTTACGCGGTGATGTGACAGACGATGAATGATAACAAGAGTTTGTAATATTATATTTTACTTTAACTATAACAATAAGTTCTATATTTTATGTATATACTTTGTAATATAATTCATGTATATTTTGTAAATACTACTTCAACTGTAACAATAAGTTTTATATTTTATGTACATAGTTTGTAATATAATTTATGTATATTTTGTAAATACTACTTACAAAATACGTTTGTACATAAATAACATTATAACAATGCTTGAACTTAATGAAATGAATACTATTTCCATTATTTTGTGCTTTCTTCTGTATCTCATCAATATTACATATTCCCGCGTACTTCAAACGTAATAATCGTGTGACGTTAACCAATCAACGCCAAGAGTCAGTCACCGGTGTCGGACGAGAGTGGGGCCGACTACGCACGTCTGATTGGTTCAACGCCAAAAGGAAAATTCACCGATGCCAGCGCCAAGGCAAGCCAAGTGGAGCGTAGCCAAGTGAGGCCGCAGCCAACCAGCGTCGACAACGAGTCCCCGGCAACGCTGATTGGCTGCGGCCTCACTTGGCTTGGCGCTGGCGTCGGTGAATTTTCCTCTTGCCGTTGAACCAATCAGACGTGCGTAGTCGGCCCCACTCTCGTCCGACCCCGCTGTAGTAGTTTTCCACGCCACGCTGTTCGAAAGCCACAAGAATCTTCTGAATCATCCGGCATCCCTTATACTGGTAAGTACGATGTATATTGTACATTCACCGCGCAACGTATTTGGTCTGCAGTCACCTTTATTTCCCTGTTCAGTTGTAACAGTAATCTTGATTTGTTTTTATTAGATAATGACGAAAAGAAATTAAAACTGGACAAAATGCTAGTAGATTTAATTCTATTGGATCTACAACCATTTTCTATTGTCGAGAATGAAGGTTTTCGAGCTTTAATAAATTATTGGATCCAAAATATGTTATCCCATGCAGAAAGACAATGAAGAAGTTCGTGGATGATGAGTACGTAAGGAAAAGGCGTATTATACAAACAGAGGTTAATGCTGCTTCCGCAGTTTGAATCACTACTGATACATGGACCAACGTGAACTTAGAGAATATTATATCCGTTACATGCCATTATATTAATAAGGATTTTGAAATAAAAACACGTACGCTTTAAACCGAAAAAATTACCGGAAGCCACACAGCTCTTGCATTATCGCAAACATTAAATAACATATTTTGCCAATGGAGTATAAACAAGAAAGTGAAATGTGCTGTAACAGATAATGCGGCAAATATGCTTGCGACTGTAAGAAATTTAAACTCAACATCTAGCGTTTCCTGTTTCGCACATACTTTAAATTTAGTTTCAAAAAAATCTTTAGCAGCCATTAAAGATGTAGTGACTATCCGAAAAAAATGTCGCAATATAGTCTGTTATTTCAAATCAAGTTGCTTAGCGAAAGACAAATTACAGGAAAAGCAAATTGAATTCAAAATACCGCAACATAAATTAATATTAGAAACCGACACACGTTGGAATTCCACATATAACATGTTTAATAGATTAGTAGAACAAAGGGAAGGAATAGAATCAGTATTAAAATATTATCACATTTCTTTCGATTCCCTCACTAACAATGAGTGGGACACATTAGATAACATGTTACCAATATTAGAACCACTTTTCTCTACAACAATGGAATTTAGTACAGAATCCAAAGTCTCCATCTGTAAAGTCATAGTGGCCATTAAGCAATTACACAACTGCTTCGAATTAAATCGCGAAAATATTTTAGCCGTAAAATTAAAGGAGATGCTATGTCACTATTTTAATCACATAGAAACTAATTCAGTATATGCAATGGCAACAATTCTCGATCCACGTTTCAAAGTAGTAGGATTTAGGATCACCGAAAATGCTGAAAAAGCAAAGGAATTAATAATAAATGAAATATCTAACTTAAATGTAGCAGTTACTGCCGGTACCTCATCCGACACAAATAACGTAACACCTAATTCTAATAACAGATCAGTGCGGTGGTCGTCATTTGACAATGAAGTGATAGAAAAAAATTTGATTAGTGGACAGAATTGTGGCCCGACAAACGAACTCGAAAATTACATAGCAGAATGTTATGCTGCTAGAACTTCCGATCCATTGCAATATTGGAAAAAAATACATCTACGTATCCGAACCTCGCGAAATTGGCGAAATCAATTTTGTGTTGTCCTGCTACATCGGTACTTTGCGAAAGAATTTTTTCGACGGCGGCGGGAGAAATAATCAGTCTGAAACGAAATAGATTAAAGCCTACCAGGTTAAATCAAATCTTGTTGCTAAAGAAGCAATAAAACCATTATTACTCATTTAACTATACATTATGTATACTTACTTTCTATAAAAGGAGGTAATAGCGGTCACGTTGCGGGCAATAATAATAAATGATAATTATTAGTATTATAACTAATTATTATTAGAATTATATTATATTAGTATTATTATTATAATAATTACTTTTTATAAATTATTATTAATTATTAGATTTTATTATTTAATTATTTTAATACTGTTTGTATCAACTCTCCTTCATTAATAAGCTTCGTTGCTTTTTCAACACTTTCTTCGGAAGTCCACTTGGTTTTTTCAGTTTTTCTGAGGCGTATTTTCACAGAATACTACTGTTCTAATAAAGAAAATTGTCTTTATTATACACTGGCTTTAAGTCGAACTTAACCTCGACTTCATACCTGTTTCAGAAACAAAATAATTCTTTATTATATGCTATGCCTCGTTCTCGAGATTACAAATGTAGTACCGCTACTTTCCGCTTGGGGTCTCCATAATGTTACTAAATCAACCGAAAAATCCGGCCCACCGTCCGGCCCCATCTCACATCTTCATTACGTTCTTTGTGCTTGGAGGAGACAGATATGGTTTTCAAATTTTATTGTGTATAAAGTTATTTAAAATGGGAAATCATAAGCATAGGAGTGATTCCCCAAGAAGGAACAGATCACTCCGAGAAAAAATAGATAAGAAAAAGAATGAGAATCATATCGAACTCATAAAGAACTCATATCGTTCTTTTAAAACCACTTTTATTCGGTCTTGTTTAAAATTCAATTCAGATCCACTCGTTCAGATAACCAAGTGTGTGTGTGTGTGGGGGTGTGTATCTTCGCGTTTCATCTCTTTTTCTGATTTAGGTCTATCATCAAAGCACAGGATATCATTCCAAGCGAAAACACAAATTATATTTGTCAATTCAATATCAATTGTCTGGTGAGTTGCACCTTTTATCTCTTATTTTACCTTTTATGTAAACCTTATTACTTTGTTAATATTCATTCGTATACGATAATTTCTGTGGGATTCCCCTACTCAAGAGTTATCCATGATTACCATTTTATAAAATGATAAATTGAATATTTCCATAATATGTCATGTTCTTTTGCTTTCATTCACTAATAAACCATTATTGTTCATAAAATTCTACTCATTAATTACCTATCTGATTCCATTGAAAAGACCCGTATGGGACTAGAGCACCAACGATCCCAAAATCTACCCCTTATCCTTCTGTTAAGGTATTTAGATAATTAAATAAAATAATTGACTGTTGCGAGTGCGCCGAGCCTCCTTGCCATTACCTACATAAATACGACAAATTTTGATAATCAATGATTGTGGGATACCCCTGATCAGAATTTGGCCGTCTAAAACGCGCTGCTCGAACACTAAAGGCCGCGGCACGTAACAAGGTGCATCATGCACAATCGAAAGCAAGAGCAGCATACATCCTGCCAGGAGTAGGCAAGACAATGCGAGATGTGTTAGAAAAGACAAAGACAGATAATTTTTTGTGGGGAAAGAATCTTTCGGAAAAAATAAAAGAAGCTAGGGCTATGGAGAAGATTAGCAAGGACTGGAAAGCTAAAGCTTCAGGCAGTTCTTACAAAACTCCAATGAAGTCAACTAGGGCTTTAAACTGGAGAGGCTCATCCCAGGGACAACAAGGAACTCTGAGGATGGGCGACAGCACAAGGAGCAATCTGCGCAGGTTTCAGACAAAAAGCAGGCAGAACCTGCAAAACCAGCGAACATCGAATCAGACACAGTATCATCCGTCACAACGAGCAACGTCGCAATAGAAGTTGTAGAGGTAATTAAAGTAGCTGGTCGTCTGAAGAAATTTCAAAGTAGGTGGAAAGAATTAACTAGAAGTAAAGTCGTTTTGGAGTGTATTAGAGCTTATAAGATACCGATTAGTACTTTCATAAGTCAAAAATTCCCACCGAAAGAACCGGTATGCTCAACTTACATAGCAGATGAGGTTAAAAAAAGTATTAAAAAACTCACCGATATGGGTGCAGTAAACAGATGTTTGTCATCAGAAGGGCAATTTATATCATCGTATTTTCTAGTCCCAAAGCCGGATGGTTCGAAACGTTTCATTTTAAATTTAAAGAAATTCAATGAATGTGTTGAGAAGGTTCATTTTAAGATGGAAGATTTGAGAACAGCAAAAAATTTAATTTTTCCAGATGCATTTATGTGCAGTATTGATTTAAAGGATGATTGAATAACTGCCCAAGTTCGACACCATCCAAGGACCAACCCGAATGGCCCGCCATCAAATCCGTCTTAAAACCGACCGTCCGATTAAACAACGCTACACCCCCTGAAACCCGGCAATGCAGCAAATAATCAACGACGAGGTTGACAAAATGCTCGCCGATGGAGTCGTCGAACCGTCACAGAGTCCGTGGAGTTCACCCGTGGTGCTGGTCCGGAAAAAGAATGGGAAGCGACGGTTCTGCATCGACTTCCGCCGCGTGAACGAAGTCACAGAAAAAAAACGCCTACCCCTTGCCCCAAATTGAAGCCACTTTGAGCAAACTCCGAGGGGCCCGTTTTATCTCGACAATCGATCTGGCGAATGGGTACTGGCAAGTACCGCTTGCACCAGAGAGGCGCCCCGTCACCGCCTTTACCGTCCCGGGAAGAGGGCTGTATCAATTCCGAGTCATGCCCTTCGGCCTACAATCGGCACCGGCCACGTTCAAACGGCTACTGGATGAGGTAATCGGCCCCAAGCTAGAACCACGGGCCTTCGCTTACCTCGACGATATTATCGTACTGGGTAACACCTTCGAAGAACACCTACAGAACCTACAGGAGGTGTTCCAACGTCTGCGGGACGCCGACCTTCGTATCAACGGGGAAAAATGCGAATTCTGCCGCACGGAGCTAAAATACTTAGGCCATGTAGTAACCAGCCGGGAGATGCAGACAGACCCCGATAAAGTAACCGCAATCTTGGGGATACCCCCTCCCACCAATCTCCGCGAACTCCGCCGTTTTCTGGGCATGGCCTCGTGGTATCGCCGATTCATACCACATTTTTCGGACACGACTGCCCCTCTCACGTAACTCTTACAAAATAAACGGAAATGGTCCTGGGAAGAGGACGCAAACGAGGCGTTTCACGCACTGCGCCAACAACTAGCAGCCGCGCCAGTGCTGACCTGTCCAGATTTCGACATGCCGTTCACGTTGCAGACCGACGCCAGCGAAGACGAGCTGGGGGCCGTATTAACCCAAGAAACCGAGCAAGGGGAACGAGTGATCGCTTACGCCAGTAGGACACTGAACAGAGCCGAACGAAATTATTCCACCACCGAAAAGGAATGCCTTGCCGTTGTATGGGGGATACGGAAAATGCGACCCTACTTAGAGGGATACCATTTCACGGTGCTTACAGACCATCAATCCCTTAAGTGGTTGCAGAAGATGGAAAACCCGTCTGGCCGACTTGCCCGTTGGAGTCTGGAGCTCCAACAATACGATTTCACCGTCCAGTACCGGAAGGGCTCCTCCAACGTCATCGCCGATGCCCTATCCCGACAGCCGGAAGAACTAAACACCGTGGAACCACCAACCGACTGCCCGTGGATAACGAGTCTCCGGAACCGCCTATAACAAGAACCGGACAAATATCCGGAATACCGCAGCTACGAAGATCGTTTGTATCGACGATTCCCAAATCAAACGGGCCTTCAGGAGGATGGTGAACCGGATGTCCGACCGGCCGTACTATACGAAGCCCACGATGCCTCCACCGCGGGCTATTTGGGCATCACGAAAACCGCGGCGCGACTCGCCCAACGATATTACTGGCCCGGGATGTTTCGAGAAGCCGCCAGCTACGTGCGTCGCTGCCATCAATGCCTAAAGTATAAGGTATTGCAACAAGCGCCAGCCGGGCAAATGCACACGATGGCTGTTACGACACCGTGGGAAGTTGTAGCCGCCGATCTCGTAGGCCCGCTACCTCGGTCCAATAAGGGCCACACAGTCCTCGTAGTATTACAGGACAAACTCACGAAATGGGTGGAGGTCCAGCCATTACGTCAAGCCACCGCACCTGCCGTAGCCAGAGTCTTGAAAGAGCGCGTCTTTCTACGACACGGGTGTCCCCGCGCCGTCATCACCGATAACGGACGACAATTTGAAAGCCGAGAGTTTACCAGCCTCTTACGAGAGTCCGGGGTCGAACACCTCAAAACCCCCCCGTATTCACCACAATGCAACCGGGTGGAACGCGTGAATCGCGTTCTTAAAACTATAATCGCACAATACACCGAAGAGAACCACCGACACTGGGATCAGTGGATCGCGGATGTTGCATTCGCTTATAACACGGCTCGACACGACTCCACGGGATACACACCCGCCTACCTGAATTTTGGCCGCGAACCGGCCCCTCCTGGAGCCACCTACCAACCTCCGACACCGGTCGCCACGGATAACGCCGACCTGCAGCGCCGACAACAAGAGATCAGTCGGCTGCAAGATGCACTCACGCTAGTCCGTAGGAATCAAGCACGCGCTTCCGAAAACCAGAGAAAGCATTTCAATAAGCATCGCCGAAACTGGCAGCCGGCCGTTAATGCACTCGTCACGCGCCGCGAACACCCGTTGTCGAAAGCGATCGACGGCGCACAGTGGGACAAAACGACCCGCCGGCGATCAAAAATCTGTAACTTTGGTTCTAGTCAAGATATTTTAATGTAACTGGGCGCATTTTAACCGCAAATTTACGGCCTTTAAGCTGTATTAATATAATTGATATTAACCCACGGAGGCCCGTGCTGGGCCCGTGAATTTAGACCCATGTTTGCGGAAAAGTGGGGCTACAGGCCAATTACAATACACATTTTATTAGCATTACTATATTTTATTGTAGTAAACCCAGTATCTTAATATTTGCTATTGTTTTCATGCGATCGGTGCTCAAAATTTTCCAAAACCCCAAAAGTATCGCTTATCAAAAACTTTTATGTTTCCCAAATTTTTATTCACGATTCTGAGAAAATTTTCTTTAAGAGGTGCAATTTGAGTTAGTTACAAAGTTAATTACACAGCTATATATTCTATTAAGGCCGTTCATTAGGGTAAAATGTTAATAACAAACTTTTTTTAAATTTTAAAAAGTTGCAACCATATGCAATGGGTTTAACTGATATCATGTGAAAGAATGAACCTTTCTCTCTTAGAAACAAAAAGAATTAGGTGCCACTTTCCAAGAAAATGATAATTGAAGTAAAATCTACCTTACCTGCCTATTAGAGTTTTCTGTGCTGTCTCATGACTCCGGCTATACAAGATATTTGCGTCACACATCTAATAATTGAATCATTTCTTCCGGATATATCTTAATTACATCTTTTTTGCTTCTTACTCTTCGAAACGTCAGGTCTTGATTCTGTGAACTTCGAGAAATTTTTCGACTGTTATGGTAACGGTAATATTTATATTCTTTATTTTTCGTTTCCTGCGCCTCTTCTGACAGCTCGCCAATTGGCAGTAAATGGTGAAGAATGATATTTTTTCCATGCCTTAAAACCTTGTGTACTGTGGCTGTTAATTTTCGCCAAGGATAATTCTGCGTTAACAATTGTTCTGCTTCTTCTGCATATGTACCGAATTTTTCAGCATTCACTGGCAGACCACAAGAAAGAACATTTAATATTGTCCTAAATTTTTTTTAAATATCTACATCTATTCCGGTAATTGCTGATGTTATATTACCGGAATAGATGTAGATATTTAAAAAAAATTTAGGACAATATTAAATGTTCTTTCTTGTGGTCTGCCAGTGAATGCTGAAAAATTCGGTACATATGCAGAAGAAGCAGAACAATTGTTAACTCAGAATTATCCTTGGCGAATTTTCACTCCAGAGATTTTACTTCAATTATCATTTTCTTGGAAAGTGGCACAAAGTGGAACCTAATTCTTTTTGTTTCTAAGAGAGAAAGGTTCATTCTTTCACATGATATCAGTTAAACCCATTGCATATGGTTGCAACTTTTTAAAATTTAAAAAAGTTTGTTATTAACATTTTACCCTAATGAATAGGCCCCTTTACACGGTCGGTCTTGCGCGCGGTCCGGCCCGCGGTCCGGACCGCCACACGCCGCGCGACACGCAAAAGTACGTGAAGCCGGATCGTGGCGCTCCTTCGCGCGGTCCAGACGGTCGTACCCGTCACTACTTAGAGACAGCGAGTTCGGGCTCCCATTTCTACGTCGACTCCACATGGTTTTTACACGATCCACCGCAGTGGTGTATTGTGTACTACTTATTCGATGTATATCATCGATCTGCGAAAGGATCGCGATATACGTTCGCGAAAAGTATACAAATTCCTCGATATGCCTGGCTTATAGAGGATATCATAAATGCTGTTACTGTAGGGTACACTGAAACATCTGTTTTTTTTTAAGCTACATTTGGTTGACCTGAAGGTGCTATAAATTCTGGAAATGGTTTACTACTCAGTTATAACGACTGTAAAATTTTACAAGGGTACCGTTAAGGAACTAGTTCTTGATCAGGCACTAATTTTTGATCAGTTCATGAAATAAATCGTTCTTTTCATTTTATGTCCTTAAATAATTGTTTGAAATAATTACTAACATAAAAATGGATAATTAAAAAATATACGTGTTGTCTGTGAAAGCAGTTAGTATTATTAGTTGTTGTGAAAATAAATGTGTAAGGTAGCTCATTCGACGGAAGTCTCTGTTGAACGCCATCTCTTAAGGTTCGAACTAAGAGATCACCATCGACGCCATAATCGATTTCTTTAGTGGTTATTGCGGTATTAAAGAATATTTTCATACATTTTGCTTACAATAGTTTACTTTACAATGTAGCGAAAGAGTTTTAGTATTATATGTAGCATTTTGCGTTAAAAGTCAGTGATCATTATTTAGTTCCATTTTTTCTTATGGAACCAATTTTTGATCATCTATATAAAAATTAGGTTAGGACATTATAAAATTATAAACGAAATTAAATTTCGATGGTTAAATACTAAAAATAAGTTTATTGCGTACTTTCTTTTTAATTAGTATTAGTATCTGATCAAATATTAGTTTCTTACCTAATAAGAAATTAGTTCCCATGTATTTTAGATGATCAAAAACTAGTTCCTGACCTGATAAAAAATTAGTTCCCATGTATTTTCAGATGCTTAAAAACTAGTTCCTAGTCACCTTATTATTCCGTACCTTATAAATAATTAAATTATACTTATTTTCAACTTTTTAAAATTTTTCCTTCAAGTGTAAACATTAATAAATTAAATAAATTAACAGTAAATAATATGGAAAAACAGTAAAAATGCGTGCGCGGTACGTGTTGTCTGATAACCGGTTCGAGACCAAGTGTCCGCTCCGTGAATTTTCGCCGGTTAAAAAGGAAAGACTAGACAGAGTTAGAGGTAGCGAATAAAAGAAGATAGCAGAAAGATGAAGTAGGAAAAAGAGGGAAAAAACATAGAGAGGGTGAAAAGAAAGCGTGGGATAAGAAAGCTGTCCTCCGGTTTGCAAAGGCCTGGTCGCCAAATATTCCTGACGCTGACCAGGCCTGTGCGAACCCTTGACTCCAGGTACATGGAAGCAGAAACGGTAGGAACAGGTAGGTACTTATAAAGGAGTAAAAGTGAAAGTTAGAAACAGCTGAAGAGACAGAAAAAAATAAATATGGCAAAGACGTAGTTTAGTATGAAAGTTGTACCTACTTTTTGTGTATCCATCACTCTATTCGGATAGCTAATGGACGAAGTTTGTAACCATGCAAACAAATATGTCGTTTTTATAATCGAGCGATAAGGGATCCGTTTGTAATTTGAAGGGAGGACGGCGCAGGCGGGACCCCGCGTGCGCAAACGTACTGGCGTTTCTGGCGATATCAGGTGTTTCTGAAAATATACTAGCAGTGGATTGCTGTTTAAGGAGTCACTTTACCACTCTACCTTGACGGCCTGAACAGGAGCGTGATATTTGAGATTTTTTTCAGAGAAACCCAAAAATTATATTAATTGAAAGCTTTATGCATATATTTGTACATATTTAAAAAAAATTTAAGCAGAGCCTTGCCTGACAGTGCGGAGCCTGGTTTCAAGTGCCGTTTTTTCCTTTTCGTATAATATTTAAATAGGTACAAAAATTAGTCCATTAGTACGTTTATTACAGGTACTTTCCTTATATTTATTTTCTTTTTATTAGGTTCTTTGCTCGTTCTGGTCATCGTTCGGACCACGGAATGCCGACTCCTTTATAATTTGTATTGTTTGTGTAAAACTAGTCCAATTTGCATGATATTTGTGATCATTTTAATTGGGAGAACACCAGGAATCCACTAGTGTTAGTTTCATATCGATACGACGAAGAATAAAGAATTTCTTAATACGCTGTAATGAATATTTCACCCTAGACTGTGTGTCGCCGACCTCGATTCGCTGCGGTCGGCCAAGGATTCATAATACCTGTTTCAGAAAAACTGTATACTTTATTGTTTATCGTATCGATATGGAAGTGATACCGATGGATTCTTTACGTTTTTCAAATGAAAATTATACCAAATATCATGTAAATCGGACTATTTTTAACGGAATTATGGAAATCAATTTATTATGAAGATTCCTTAATTACAATCCGATTTGTGTCGTTTTTGGACCATTTTCATCGGAAAAACATAAGGAAACGATCCACGTCACTTTCGCCAAGATCCGGTGCGAACTGTAGAATTTTCGATTCGCCACGTCTTAGGGGGCAACATTTTACGGCCCCCCCTGGTCACGAGGGTCCAAGTCCTTGAAACCCATCGAGGCACGGCTTATCGACGGCGTTGCCTCTGGAGTCTTGGCTGCCAGGCTCGTCGCGCGCCTCAGGATTTCCGACAGTGCAGAAATCCTGAGGCGCGCGACGAGCCTGGTTTCAAGTGCCGTCTTGTCCTTTTCTAACTACCTCTTCTGTCTCTTACGTAAACTCTTCTGGAGTGTAGGTTGGACCGCGGGCAGGAGCGTGGTGCTTTCTGGCGCGCGTGCAGGAGTGTGGTGCTTTCTGACGCGCCACGCAAGAGCGTGGGTGAAAAATATGACCTGCATCACGCGCCATCAGAAGACTACCCCCTTTCTTCAAAACATCTTGAACCATTACACCTCTTCATCATTTATCTTACATATAACATCACTTGCATACCCATGTGTATTTATTGTCTATTAATATTAGTTTTTATATTAAAACAACCAGTGACATGGTAATTATTGCGGTTGATAGTAATAATTATGATCGTCACAACAGGGAATGTGTTAACTGCAATTTCATTTGTTATCGCATTGTCGGGGAAACATTTGGACATTTTTTAAAGTACCGTTAAGGAACTAGTTTTTGATCAGTTTAGAGGGCTTCCCGCTTTAATATTTATTTTTAACCTAATAAAACTTTCAACTATAGACTTGTTTTATACTAAAAGATGAATTAATGTTTACACTTGAAGGAAAAATTTTAAAAAGTTGAAAATAAGTATAATTTAATTATTTATAAGGTACGGAATAATAAGGTGACTAGGAACTAGTTTTTAAGCATCTGAAAATACATGGGAACTAATTTTTTATCAGGTCAGGAACTAGTTTTTGATCATCTAAAATACATGGGAACTAATTTCTTATTAGGTAAGAAACTAATATTTGATCAGATACTAATACTAATTAAAAAGAAAGTACGCAATAAACTTATTTTTAGTATTTAACCATCGAAATTTAATTTCGTTTATAATTTTATAATGTCCTAACCTAATTTTTATATAGATGATCAAAAATTGGTTCCATAAGAAAAAATGGAACTAAATAATGATCACTGACTTTTAACGCAAAATGCTACATATAATACTAAAACTCTTTCGCTACATTGTAAAGTAAACTATTGTAAGCAAAATGTATGAAAATATTCTTTAATACCGCAATAACCACTAAAGAAATCGATTATGGCGTCGATGGTGATCTCTTAGTTCGAACCTTAAGAGATGGCGTTCAACAGAGACTTCCGTCGAATGAGCTACCTTACACATTTATTTTCACAACAACTAATAATACTAACTGCTTTCACAGACAACACGTATATTTTTTAATTATCCATTTTTATGTTAGTAATTATTTCAAACAATTATTTAAGGACATAAAATGAAAAGAACGATTTATTTCATGAACTGATCAAAAATTAGTGCCTGATCAAGAACTAGTTCCTTAACGGTACCCTTGTAAAATTTTACAGTCGTTATAACTGAGTAGTAAACCATTTCCAGAATTTATAGCACCTTCAGGTCAACCAAATGTAGCTTCAAAAAAAACAGATGTTTCAGTGTACCCTACAGTAACAGCATTTATGATATCCTCTATAAGCCAGGCATATCGAGGAATTTGTATACTTTTCGCGAACGTATATCGCGATCCTTTCGCAGATCGATGATATACATCGAATAAGTAGTACACAATACACCACTGCGGTGGATCGTGTAAAAACCATGTGGAGTCGACGTAGAAATGGGAGCCCGAACTCGCTGTCTCTAAGTAGTGACGGGTACGACCGTCTGGACCGCGCGAAGGAGCGCCACGATCCGGCTTCACGTACTTTTGCCTGTCGCGCGGCGTGTGGCGGTCCGGACCGCGGGCCGGACCGCGCGCAAGACCGACCGTGTAAAGGGGCCTAATGGCCTTAATAGAATATATAGCTATGTAATTAACTTTGTAACTAACTCAAATTGCACCTCTTAAAATTTTTTTTTTCAGAATCGTGAATAAAAACTGTGGGAAACATAAAAGTTTTTGATAAGCGATACTTTTGCGGTTTTGGAAAATTTTGAGCACCGATCGGATGAAAACAATAGCAAATATTAAGATACTGGGTTTACTACAATAAAATATAGTAATGCTAATAAAATGTATATTGTAATTGGCCTGTAGCCCCACTTTTCGCAAACATGGGTCTAAATTCACGGGCCCAGCACGAGCCTCCGAGGGTTAATGTCAATTATATTAATACAGCTTAAAGACCGTAAATTTGCGGTTAAAATGCGCCCAGTTACATTAAAATATCTTGACTAGAACCAAAGTTACAGATTTTTGATCGCCGGCGGGTCGTTTTGTCCCACTGTGCGGCGTCAACGCCAAACTCGCTCCGAAATTCTCCGGCCCGTACCGAGTCCTCAAGCTGTTGGGGCCGGGTTACCTGTAACTCATCGACATTCATTTCACCGACATTGTTTTCATCGACACGATTTCACCGACACAGAGTTCACCGACAATGTTTATTTACCGACGCTTTGAAATCACCGACGCTTTGAAATCACCGACACTCAGTTCATCGACATCGATTTTGGCCGAAAATTATTACACTTACCGTCATTTGTTATCGTTGTAAATGCAACTTATCTACACATTTATTTTCGCGCATAAAAAAATAAAGGGGTGAATGATAAAAATTATGCCAAAAGCGAAGCGTATACTGACTGAAAGAACGATAAGCCTTATAAACAACAACAGAAGTCGGGGTTGATGTCGATGAACTGAGTGTCGGTGAATTCAAGGTGTCGGTAAATAAACATTGTCGGTGAACTCGGTGTCGGTGAAATCGTGTCGATGAAAACAATGTCGGTGAAATGAATGTCGATGAGTTAAAGGTAACCCGTTGGGGCCAACGATCGTATTACTCCAGCAAAACAATCGCAAGGCGGCCCGCGTCCACGTTAAAGATTTAAAACCGTGCCCGGAGACAGTGGGTGACAACAATACACAACCACCCAGAGGAAAACCTAACGGCCGCGGAGACAAAGCCACGTACGGTGACAACGACGGGCACCGAGCAGTCGAGCTGTCAACTGCTAAGGATGGAGGACGTACTGCAAATAGATTACATACCGGAGTTACCAAACCCGCGACTCCACCGCCGTTTTCGGGAGTTGTTCGGCGAGTCTCCAGAACGGGAGATGGTGGCCCCGCGCCAACGCAGTCCGGGCCGATCGCTCCCACTGACACCCGGCAAAGACCCAATTTTGCCCGGCGCCTGGACGCCCGACCACACGCCGCCACAACCGGGGTCAATGACGCCAACGCGTCCACCAACCAAGGTGCCGCCCAAGATAACCCAGATCCAGAGTCTGCCCGGGAAGGGACCCCGGTCGCTAACGCCGGGGACGTCCGGCACAGTGATACCAGATCGAGGGCGGGTGCCCTCGATCTGACATCACTGGTCCGGCATGGACAGCCCGCCGACACGGTCCGCGAAGAACCGACAGCCAGGCAAGGGGAGGAGGCGCCGGTCAGCATTCCCGGGATCCAGCCTGCCGACCAAGCAACCGCGCGGCGACCACGGACGCGGGCCTCGGCCCGCCAAACCACAGCCATCGCCATCCCAGACAGCAGCCAACCGGACAGCCACCGATACCCGCGGACGAGGGCGTTCGCCCGCCTGTACGGAAACGCCGGGGCCAACATCAGGCGACCACAGGCCACCAACCACGTCCGCGGCCACACACACCCCGGGCCCGACCGACCCATGGCCCACCAGGACCCCCGACACCCAACCCGCTGCCGACGACAGTGGTCCCTTGAGGGTGGGTTCAAGTTACATACAATCGCGCGATATGCTGCGATGTTAAGATTGAAAAAACATTATGGAAAAATTGGTAGCTTTAGAATAAAATACTGTGGTGGAGGAGGCAATTGCACCTCTATTTAAGCCGAGCTCTCGGACGCTATTCCATCAATCGCTCAGTAACCTCAGTGACTTTGACGGAACAGGCGGTACTCCATAAAAAATATAGTGCACATCAAAATGTACAAACACAGCTTAAACGATTCATCCTGCGCAGCCGGCAACGATGGCGGGTTACCAAATAAATGCCAACAACGGCAGCAACAACAACATCATCAAGAATTCAATATGAGGTACGTACGCGTTACTATACACTTTTCATTTACTTCATTCACTGTAAACGCAAACGACCGATGTATCAATTTCATGTACTTGTTTCTTACAGTTCTGGATCCGTATCATTAAAAACGATGAAAACATCGAAACCATCAATCATACGGATCCTGGGGCGTGATTATCCACTGACTGCAACAGCTTATAAACGTCTAACTATAGGAATTCGTATTGGTATGGATTTGTGTCACGTCGAGATCGCCATAGCCGACAATAAAGGCAGCAAGTTAAGCTTTTCAATAGCTGGCCATACACGGAGAGATTTCCCGGCGGTTTTCTCCGTCGCGTTTCAAGTCGGCGGACTTAACTGCATGTTAGTGGTGCATGTCTATGAACGATTTATACCAGCGCTGTTCAAGGTCACTCCCGCGGGAGATTGGGGTTCCCCCACTCTCATCCGCGTTGTCAGGGATACCGCGGGACGCTAAAGAGGCGACCATGACAGACCAATTCAATCAGGAGAATTGCCCATTGTGATTAAAATAAAAAAGATCAAAGTCTATGCATTTAATAGGTTCGAAGACAAAAAATTGATCTGTGGCAGCAGCCCGCGAAAAACCGGTATAAGTTGTCATTCTTGGTGAACTGTACTTTTCAAACAATTCTGAACCTAGAAATATCATAAACAAGTCTGACACATAGGTACGAAAGTCGACGAATTAACCTGAAATGACCCATATCCAAGTGACAGGCGGATCGCCGGACGTAGCAGCCTTCTTAGCGTCGCGCGGTCTCCTTGACGACGGAAGGCACGCTGTGCGAGAGAAAGATTGGAAGGGGAAGCTGGTGCGTGAGGGGCCCCTACGCTGGTCAGCGCTGATTTATACCGTCACGGTTCTCGTGACAAACTTCAACCGCGTGACAAAACAGTTGTTCAACATTAACGTGCAGTTTTTGTCCGGAGATAAAACCGACAGGTCGAAATTGAAAAAACTAAAATGTCATCTAACGATATCGACACACGTTTCATGAGTAAAGTATTCATTAAAAAATTTATAGAAATTTATGAAGAACATCCTGCGTTGTGGAAAACAACGGACAAAAAAGTTTATTTAAATAAAAATTTAAAAGATAGAGGTTACGACGCTCTGGTTGCATTTTGCCAAGTTACATATCCGGAAGCCGACAAACAATTTGTAAAAAAGAAAATACAGAACCTGAGGGGCTGTTTCCGGAAGGAACTGAAAAAAGTCGAAAGTTCCAAACGTTCGGGTAGTGGTACCGACGATATTTACGTACCACAGTTATGGTATTTCGATTTATTACTATTTACAAAAAATCTAGAAATGCCAGTACAGAGCAGTGAAAGCGCAGAATTGTCCGAAATACTGGATTGTTTAGACCAAAATGTAGACCCACTCGATATAAACGAGACTGATGAATTGCAAGAAGAAAGAGAAGAAGAAGAAAGCAATTCACAAGTAAATTATTATTAACTGTGCAATGAACTGTAAAAATTGACCTATAATAAGTTTAATAACAAATGCAGGATAACAGTATTATAATATAATATATTTTATAATTTCTTTTACAAATTCTCTAAGCTCTTCCAGCATTAATCATTGTATCTTGCCATGGTAATTTTCCTTCCTCGTTAAAATAATTACAGTAATTATTCCTGTTCGTTTTTGCTTGTGTTGTTGCGTTTCGTTGTATTTGTGATGCTAAAGAATGTAGTCTACTATCATTACAGTTCTGCCATTCTCCAGCATCAGTTTCAAGTGTAATATATGTTGAACTGTGTCTCCTCAAAAAATTATGTAAAACGCAAGCAGCGAGTACTATCGTATTTATCTTCTCAGGATGAACAGCTAAACTAGTATGAAATACTCTAAAACGTGCAGCCAATAAACCAAATGCATTTTCTACCACGTTCCTTGCTCTAGATAATCTATAGTTAAAAATTCTTTTGTGGTGTGTTAAATTATTTTGAGGATATGGCTTTAAAATATGTTCTTGTAAAGGAAACGCTGCGTCACCTTACAATACGAAATTCAAATTGTGTCTGGTTTCATCATTTGTTGGAATATTCAATTTCTTTTCCTGTAAATTCTTATGAAGAGATGTCCATTCGAAAACACTGCTATCAGACATTCTTCCTTGTTTTCCAACATCAACATATATAAATTCGTAATTGGCGTTTACCAAAGCTAATAGAACTACGCTATAAAATTTTTTATAATTGTAATAAAGGGCGCCTGTGCCAGGAGGGGGAACAATTCTAACGTGCTTCCCATCAAGAGCACCTCCACAATTCGGAAAGTTCCAACGATTTTCGAAATCTGCAGCTATTGCTTTCCATTCTTCTTTAAATTTTGGAAACTGTATATAAAATTCATTTTTTTTTTTTTTTAAATGAAGCATTATAAAGTGTAATAGGTGTGAAATATTATAAATATTATAAATATTATAAATTTATACACATTATAATTTTGCAGAATGGTTCTAAAACACCAGTATTGCAAACTCGGCAAAAAAATGTGACTTCAGCTAAAAAAGAAAATTATTATTTCAACAACAACAGCAAGAATTCATGGCAGTTTGCACTGATGTTTTAAAACAGAAGGATGCTATAGATGAATACGATGCCCTAGGTATAAGTGTGGCAGCCAAGATGAAAAAAATGAATCCAATGCAACAAACTTTGGCTGAAGCATTAATAAATAAAATTTTAGTAAAAGGCATATTTAACGAAATTACAAAATCCACAGACGTTGTTGAAACTAACATATACCATCCTTCATGGTACCAAACCGGGATTGAACAAAATTGTTCTACTACTTTGAATGTATCTCCCGTGCAGCATGATGATGTTGCGAGAGATACAACATAAATACACTTTTCATGGATCGTTATAATTTACAGTTACATAGTTTATAGTTTCATGTCTTGTTTCATTAAAGTTTCGTAATTTGTTTGAATATTAATAATAAGTTGTAATAAAACCGTTATTCGCATACCCTCATATAGTCTTCTTCCAATACATTAAATATCGCTTCACACGTTTCTGGAATTAGGTATCCCAACGTTTGGGCTGCGATTCCCACTGAATATTTTAAATCTTCATAAGCCCTTCCTGTTGCCAAGAAACGCAGTGTAGCATTTAAACGTTGCTCTGGCGAAATAGCTTCCCTCATTACAGTGTTTTGCTTTGTCAGATTAGTTTTTATCAAAGTTAATAGTTCATCATATGTTTTTGTGTCCATTCGCAAATAATTTTTAAAATCATCAGGGTCATTGTCCCTTAATTCCTTTAATAATTGTATATGACTCAGACGGTCCTTTTGAATTAAATAATTCTTTATCCACTTTTTGCGATTTCTACGTGTATTATTTTGGGCAATTATGTGCATACCAATCATAGCACAACACAAATTACGTATTTTATTACGACGTTTAAACATATCCTTTGGTGCAAGCCCATTCAAGTCTGTATGACAACTGAGAAAACTTTCAACAAGACGAAAGTCCACAGTTTCGATGAAATCCGCGGATAAACTAGCGGTTTTCATCCATTAACACGCAGTTTTATCTGTGACCGATTTATCCAACGTGATTTGTCTGTGAACTTTCGACGTATCTTAGTGGGTATTTGCAGTTTTAATCCGCCGCAGACTTTGATCGCGGGTTTGTCCGCGACGGATGAAGACCGCGGAGAAACCTCCCCGTGTGTGGCCAGCTAATCTTTCAGCAAAACAAAAGTCCACAGTTTCGATGAAATCCGCGGATAAACTAGCGGTTTTCATCCATTAACACGCAGTTTTATCTGTGACCGATTTATCCAACGTGATTTGTCTGTGAACTTTCGACGTATCTTAGTGGGTATTTGCAGTTTTAATCCGCCGCAGACTTTGATCGCGGGTTTGTCCGCGACGGATGAAGACCGCGGAGAAACCTCCCCGTGTGTGGCCAGCTAATCTTTCAGCAAAACAAAAGTCCACAGTTTCGATGAAATCCGCGGATAAACTAGCGGTTTTCATCCATTAACACGCAGTTTTATCTGTGACCGATTTATCCAACGTGATTTGTCTGTGAACTTTCGACGTATCTTAGTGGGTATTTGCAGTTTTAATCCGCCGCAGACTTTGATCGCGGGTTTGTCCGCGATGGATGAAGACCGCGGAGAAACCTCTCCGTGTATGGCCAGCTACTGTCTACGTGGAAGCTCCTGCTACAAAACGAGGTGGACATATTCCAACGATTACGCAGCAACGCAACATCGCCCCAAACTCACATTATAATTGATCATTTACAACTAGAGTTCACACGTATGTATGATGATCAACTTATTAAAATCACCGATAATCGCGTTGTCATATACATGACTGAAGCCACGATGTGTAAACTATTCGCGTACGACCTATTCCACGTCAAAACGGATAGAGGGAAAATTTAGTTTCACTGATTCTCTTCAAAATTACAGTATGTGTCGATAACCTTGCAAAAATAAAGTATACTGAATTATAGAAGCCTATGTCAAATAGTTTTCGAAATATTTAATGTTAAAATCTTAAAAATTGGAACAAAATCGGCTGCCGCGTCATCACTTAAACTGTAATATCTCGGTCATTTTTACAGATAATGTCTCCGTCAGGGGCTCATTTTAAAGCTGAAGGAATGCTTTCTCAATCCGTATATAGAATATTTTATTTGTTGTTAATAATCTTGACAGTAATTGATGTTAAAGTTTCAAATCCCGATTTGACGTCGTTCCCACCCATGTTCCGGCATTTCAGCTTTTTATTACATGTGCTACACACCACAACACCATTTTCTGGATTAGAATAATGATCCCAAACCCAAGAACGTTTAGGCATGTTCAACGTGGATCACTTTCACTATATACACGACGATAAACGATGCGTGAGGTGATGTTTATACAGATTTATACAGATCACACGACATATGATTGATTGGTTTGGACGGTAATGAACGAGTGACGCCGTTATTCAGGATTTAATGTAGCATGTATTTGTTAATAAAACTATGCAATCATGTAAATAGTATCTCAATTTATAATGTAACAAATTATTTGATTGGTTCCTCGCTCATTCAGAACGAGCGTTTTACGTGGTAGCGTTGTTTTAATAACGAAGCAGCCGAATTCTATATATATATATATATTGTCAAGTGAAGCTGTTGAATATTGAAACTATGTCTATATTAATTCGCGTATCTAATTTTAATTAGATATTATTGGCAAGATTTTGTTCGTAGTTTCAAGTTTCAACTGCTTCACTTGACAATTTAAATTTGGCACGTCTAAAGCACGTCTATATGGAGATTGCTACAATAGTAAAGATACAGTAAATCATTCAGACGATAATAAGAAAAAAATATATAAAAAAAAATTTTATGTTAAGCGATTTTATTAAAAATGCACTAAAAGTAAAAAATAATCCCCATAAAAAACTTCAAAAAAGTAAAAAAATACGCCAAGTACATGAAAACATGAAAATCACAAAAAATAGAAGATAATAATAATTACAAAATTAAAAAAAGATGTGAAATCAAAATGAGCTGCTAGTACATAAAGATGCTTTCCAACTGCGCTTTAGATGACACAACTACATATGCATAGCTAAAATTCCATTACTCATAATGGCTATTTATACAAAGAAAAAATGTATTAAATAATAATATGCAGATATATTTTTATTCAAATAAATATTTTAATACGAATAAATATTTGATTCAAAATACTTGGCGCTGCGCAACCGAAAAAATGTTAATTGCCTTAGCATTAATAATTTACAACTCCATTACAATATAAAAAACATATACATACACATACTAGAAACGCAGCATATGCACACGCACGCACCCACGCATGCACGTACAAGAAAGAAAGAAAAGGATTAATGCAATTTATACATATTTATTGGGGTTAGCAACACCAATTCGGGGCGCAGCGCCAAGTATTTTGAATCAAATATTTATTCGTATTAAAATATTTATTTGTATAAAAATATATCTGCATATTATTATTTAATACATTTTTTCTTTGTATAAATAGCCATTATGAGTAATGGAATTTTAGCTATGCATATGTAGTTGTGTCATCTAAAGCGCAGTTGGAAAGCATCTTTATGTACTCGCAGCTCATTTTGATTTCACATCTTTTTTTAATTTTGTAATTACACAGTACAACAGCCATCTGGACTTGTAACATTCAATAGTCGTTTCTTATAGGTTTTCGTGCCCTGAAAACGAATCCGCAACCCGTTTGTCGCCATCACCCTCAGTTTTTGAGAAAATCGATTTTGAAAAAAACTGCAAGTTTTCAACTTTGAACATTTTTTGTGTCGAAACGGTAATAGTTATTCGATTGTTCGTTGCGTCAAATTATTCTATGAACCTTCCCGAATACAACGATATAAGTTATTATTGCATTATGAACATTTAAATATGTTTAAACAACGATAAAAGGGAAAAGGACACCCGAAATGCAGCAATTTTTACGGATATCTTTCAATTTATTTCCAAAACTAAGGGTCTAAGACGAAATTTGACCATCCCACGCGATGCAGCAGACATTTTTCCTTTGGAAAGCATCGACAGAAGTGGTAAGTCTCATTTCGTTTTCAATACAGAAGCGAAATAGTTTGGCAAAACGCGCGGAGCCGACAGTGGTAGTCAACTGCGGCGCACGAGTCACTGCTGCTCAGCGTGACACAATCGCTTAATGCACGTGACTACCTCTATCGGCTCCGCGCGTTTTGCCAAACTATTTCGCTTGTGTATTGAAAACGAAACGAGACTTACCACTTCTGTCGATGCTTCCCAAAGGAAAAATGTCTGCTGCATCGCGTGGGATGGTCAAATTTCGTCTCAGACCCTTACTTTTGGAAATAAATTGAAAGATATCCGTAAAAATTGGTGCATTTCGGGCGTCCTTTTCCCTTTTATCGTTGTTTAAACATATTTAAATGTTCATAATGCAATAATAACTTATATCGTTGTATTCGGGAGGGTTCATAGAATAATTTGACGCAACGAACAATCGAATAACTATTACCGTTTCGACACAAAAAATGTTCAAAGTTGAAAACTTGCAGTTTTTTTCAAAATCGATTTTCTCAAAAACTGAGGGTGATGGCGACAAACGGGTTGCGGATTCGTTTTCAGGGCACGAAAACCTATAAGAAACTGCTATTGAATGTTACAAGTCCGAAAAAAAGTCAAAATTTGTTGTACTGTGTTATTATTATCTTCTATTTTTTGTGATTTTCATGTTTTCATGTACTTGGCGTATTTTTTACTTTTTTTAAGTTTTTTATGGGGATCTCACTTCTTTTTACAAAGATATTATTATCTTCTATTTTTTGTGATTATTATTACTTTCTATATTTTGTGATTTATTTGTATCATGTACTTGGCGCAATTTTTTTACTTTTTTGAAGTTTTTTATGGGTATATATTTTATTTTGTACATGCATGGTACAAATTTCCAGAAACTTGTGTGAAAGGAGATGCTTCTCAGTCGAACCATCTCCGGACAACTTCCAAGTTGACTCTACATAAGAAATATATTAAAAAAAATTTGGCGACTTACCTTATTAATTGAGACAATAATTCAGTCTCCTATGTAGGAGATCGCTTGGTAGGTTATAATAAAATTCAAAATAGTATATATAATATGTATGTATCCCGAGAGTCGACGAAAGAAGAACGAACATGTGTTGGCTGAAGGTGTGTGTGTAACGCGTATATACGTATTCCCGAGAGTCGACCAACGAAGAACGAACATGTGTTGGCTGAAGGTGTGTGTCAAACGCGTATATACAGTTACTCACAAAATTGAGCGTACACCTAGGTTAGTAACGAAAATTGGCGGGAAAATGAATACAAACTCACATATTCAAAAATGAAAACACAATATATATTTTATTCGTATATTTTACGAAATAATACGTAAAAGAAATTCTATATAAAATTGACTATTGGTGTATATTTAACAGAAATTGTAAAAGTACAGGTATTTTAGTAACACAAAAGTGAGCGTACACCTTGTTAAAATACTATTTAGAAACGTATACTATATCGTTTCATCTATTAATACTTCGTCGCATATTCCCTTACATCAATTTACAGCTTGTAAGCAATGTGACATAGAATAAATTAAGTGTTTTATTAAAGAAAGAGGAGTGTTTTCCCATTCTTCTCTCAACTTTCGTTTGAAATCTTCTATATTCGTAAAATTATTATTTGCTTTCCTGGATTTTATTTCTCCCCAGAAATTCTCGATGGGATTGAGATCAGGTGACTGGGGAGGTGTTTTAGCATCTTTGGGATATTATACAGCAACCATAATTGAACTATATGTGATGAATGCTTTGGGTCATTATCTTGTTGAAAGTAATACACCCGCGGCATTTTTAATTTTTCTGCTGAATATTTTAGATTCTTTTTTAAGATATTTAAGTATTTAATTTTGTCCATTATGCCATCTATGTATTCGATACTTCCGGTACCATTTGCACCTATACATCCCCATATCATAACGGATCCTCCTCCGTGTTTAACCGTTGGACGTGTATTTCTATGGTGGTGCCCAGTATTTGCCTGTCGCCATACGATTTGCTTCCTTCCATCCCGTCCAAAAAAATTGATTTTAGTCTCGTCAGAGAATATAACATTTTCCCAAAAACTTTCGTCAAAATTTACAAACGTTTTTGCAAATTCTATGCGTTTCTGTCTATTTGCTTTGGAGATATACGGTTTCTTTCGTGCGACTCGGTCATTATATCCCTCTTTTCTTAATGTTCTGCGAACCGTTTCAACCGAGATGTCTTTATTTATACGTGAGGAAACATTTAACGTTAACTTCCGCACACTTGTACTCGGATTTATATTAATTTGTCGACAAATGAATCGTTCATCAGTGTTCGACAATATTTTCTTTCTTCCTCGGCCAGATATATTTCGGACTGTTCCATCGTACCGAAATTTGTTTATAATTTTTTGTACGGTAGAATGTGTTCTGCCGACTATTTTCCCTACGTGACGAAAGAATTTACCTTGCGAATATAACTTTACAATAAGATTTCGTATTGAAATGTCAGTCTACTTCCTTTTATTAGCGATGTTACTACTATAATCGTTAATCTACGGATAACAGATAATTTTTTGCTTCTGGTTCCTGAGCAACCGAACTTTGGAAGACATTTCGCGGGACATCCTCTTCAATAGTACCAACATTTAACTAACACAAACCTGCGTAATATGAAAATTCCTACGTGTACGCTCAATTTTGTGTCACTAAAATACCTGTACTTTTACAATTTCTGTTAAATATAGACCAATAATCCATTTTATTTAAAAATGTTTTACGAATTATTTAGTAAAATATACGAATAAAATATATATTGTGTTTTCAGTTTTGAATATGTGTGTTTGTATTCATTTTTTCTTCCAATTTTCATTACCAACCTATGTGTACACTCAATTTTGTGAGTAACTGTACGTATTATGTTGACGAAAAATTTCTTGGAGAAGGAGAAAAATTTTAAATTCTGGCAGATCCATGAAACGATATTATGATATCTCTGTTATGTGTGGACCGATTCTATTGAAATTGGTCTTGTTCGAAAGCCGATATGCGGTTTACATCAGAAAAATGACTTTAAATTTACAAAATATTGCAGGCGTGATGAAATATTAATGTATAAATGTCAGAATTAGGTTAGAGTGTCTCCGCGACGAGTAAAGGTACACGGCAGCGACATCGACATATACCGGGTGTTTTTCATGTACTTGGCGTCGAGACGCTACCGCGTCTCTAGATCTAAAACCTCTTAAATGTTTTCATCCTGCTTTTAATTTTAAAAAATTGTAAAAAAATAAATAAAAAAAAACCCTAACCTTACTAGTTAGAATAAGTGTGGATTTATTATGCGTGGGAAAGTCCCACTTGTCCTTATTATCTAAAACTTAAAACTAAAACTAAATCTAAAACCTCTTAAATGTTTTCATCCTGCTTTTAATTTTAAAAAATTGTAAAAAAATAAATAAAAAAAACCCTAACCTTACTAGTTAGAATAAGGGTGCGTTCCGATTCACGCATACTGCGCATAAAATGCATAGGATATGTCACGTACCCTATGCACTTCATGCGCATTATGCGTGAATCGGAACGCGCCCTAAGTGTGGATTTATTATGCGTGGGAAAGTCCCACTTGTCCTTATTATCTAAAACTTAAAAATAAAACTAAATCTAAACCTACACTAAGTATGCCTCCTTTGTTTCACCGGCTGCACGTTGGCAGCTGCTTCCAGGAGCAAGTCCACCTGCCTCTTACGTCTCCTCTTAGGAGCCGGAGAGGTAGGAGGAGAAGGAGGTGGAGGAGTAGGAGGAGGAGGAGGGGGAAGGGAATTCTTGTATGTTACAATGTCCTGTATCAGCATTTGTCGGTACTTCCGGATGTACAACCGGACCTGCTGCTTGCGTTCTACAGATACGTAGGACGCATACGCCTCCTTACATATATTATGGACATCGACCAAACCAATCGGATCGCCATCCTGTAGTCGCTGAAGGTAGGACAGCATGGCTTTCACCAACTTTGCGTAAAACGCAGGTCGGTCCGAGAAGTCCCTTTGAAAAACCATGCTGGCGCTCGACTCAGCTCGACTGAAGATCCTTTTTTTTTTTTTTTTTTTTTATTTATTCTTTCCCTTGAATTTGTGTGTGCAGTTCCCTAGGGTGCGCCCTTTTAATCTGCACGTCTGTGAAAGGGTACATGTTAGATTATTTACGTGTATTATCTAAAGGTTGGGGTATAACCCTCCTTGTGTGTTTGGAAACGGGAAAAAACTTTCAAAAACCCGAAGTTCTTGTTTGAGAGCTATTGAGATAGTAATGTTTGCTGTATTTATGCTTTTGAATTTAGTTTACTGATCAGGGATAATCAGGGCCGGGGCTTTCATTCTAATTTTGAGCGGATATGTATCTGTGTTGTAATTTCCTGCAGAGGCGATAGCTGGATTTGCATGATTTGGTTCTCTTAGTTGTGCTAAAGATCCGAATATTTCCTTTTTGAAAAGGTGTATGTTGATTCTATCATGGAGGTCTCTGATCGGGGTGTCTCTAGAGGCATTTAGTATGAATCGTAGAAATTTGTTTTGTACTACTTGTAGTTTGTTTAAATGAGTGTCGGCTGCAGTGGCCCATATCTGATGCCCATACATAAGTACTGATCGTACACAGACTAGGTATATCATTCTCTTGATTCTTAAATCCAGTGTACTCTTTCGAGATATGATTGGGTAAAGTGTTTTGAATAGGGGGTACGTTTTCCTAATCCTATCCTGTATTGCCGCCGCCCAGGTCAGCCGTGAGTCCATGATCAGACCCAGGTATTTCACTGTATTTGACCATTTAATCGTGGTATTACCTATCTGGATGTCAGGAGGGTACTTAATGTTCTTCCTGTGAAATATTATTGTCTGGGTTTTTTCCATGTTTAATTGGAGCTTCCATTCATTGAAAAATTTATTTAATTTCTCCATGTGTTCTCGGAGGTAGACTGCTCCCATGGATGGCCTCCATGACGAGGTGAGTATGGCTGTGTCATCTGCATAAATTGCAAGCTGAGTGTATGGGTGCCTAGGCAGGTCGTTGATGTATAAATTGAATAACAGGGGTCCCAGGAGAGAGCCCTGGGGGACTCCTGCCTCAACTGCTTTAGGGAGCGACTCACTTCCATTAATTGAAACCACTAGGGTTCTATCCAGGAGATCATTTTGAATAATTTTGAGGATTAGTTCTGGTACTCCTATATGTGTAAGTTTTAGCAGGAGCCCATCGTGCCAAACTGAATCAAATGCTTTGTTCAAATCGAGAAGGGCCATTAGGGGTATTCGATTTTTGTTGTATTCTATTGATATGTATTCAGTAACGCGATGAAGTTGGTGAATTGTGGAGTGATTTGCTCGAAATCCAAACTGTTCGTCTATAAGGATACAGTTAGTGTTCACATGATCTTGAAGTTGATTCAATATAATTTTCTCTAGAATCTTTCCCATTATGCTCAGGAGGCTGATAGGCCTGTAGCTGCCAGGTAATATTTTGTCTTTGTTTGGTTTTTTGATGGGTACAATTTTTGCTATTTTCCATTTTTTGGGGAAATATGAAAGATTTAAGGAAGCTTTATAGACATAGTACAGTTGTACTATAAGTTTCTTTGGGAGATTTTTGAGTTTTATTGCTGTAATCTTGTCGGATCCTGGGGCTTTGTTTGGAAGTTTTCTAATGATGTCTAGGATCATTTTTGGATTTATATGCGTGTCATTTATATTAGGTGTCGGGGAGCTGTGTGCAATGTTTACTGCATTGATGTTTGCGGAATTTTGAAGGGGGGAGTAGATGGATACTGAGTCTTTATGAATTTTCTGAAAAGTATCTGCTAGGACCTCTGCTTTTTCTGTGTCAGTGATATGCATGCTGCCCTGTGCGTCCTGGAGGGGAGGGAGTCTGGGTGTTTTAGGTTTAAGTGATTTGTAGGTTTGCCAGATCGTGCTTTGCTTACTATTAATGGATTTTAGTTTGACTGAAGATCCTAGGCAGGTACCTGGTATTATAAGCGAGCGGCTCACCCGTGCTGCATTCTCATTGGTCGACCGCGAGCGCGGTCAACCGTGGTGCATTCTCATTGGTCGACCGCGTGCGCGGTCAACCGTGCCGCCTTCCCATTGGTCGACCGCACGGTTGAGCCGCGCGCGTATAATACTGAGTACCTGCCTAGGCACTAAATCCCCATAAGAAACTTCAAGAAAGTAAAAAAATACGCCAAGTACATGAAAATCACAAAAAATAGAAGATAATAATAATTACAAAATTATAAAACGATGTGAAATCAAAATGAGCTGCCAGTACATAAAGATGCTTTCCAATTGCGCTTTAGATGACACAACTACATATGCACGGCTAAAATTCCATTACTCATAATGGCTATTTATACAAAGAAAAAATGTATTAAATAATAATATGCAGATATATTTTTATACAAATAAATATTTTAATACGAATAAATATTTGATTCAAAATACTTGGCGCTGCGCAATCGAAAAAGTGTTAATTGCCTTAGTATTAATAATTTACAACAACTCCATTACAATATAAAATACATATACATACACATATTAGAAACGCAGTCAGATTTAGGTTGTGTTCCGATTCACGCATTATGCGCATAGACCGCAGCGCAGACGCTGCGCGCATGAACCGCGTTCCGTTTCCAGCAGCGCATGAACCGCAGTAACGAAACGGAACGGGTTTCGATGCGTCTGATGCTCACGAGGTTACGCGGGAATGTTCAAACTTACTTACAAATAGCTATGCAGTTGGATGGATTACGGTTAATTTAATTCGAGACTTTTGGACGGTGGTCGAAGCACGCTTCCTAACAACATCGGTTACTTCGTCTTAAGGATCGGGGACCGACTCCTAACGAAATTTGATGGCTTAATTGGTTCCTGGATTTTCTCAACCCTAGTTTTTCTATTCTTCTTGAACAGCGATAATTATTGAAAGCGAAGATCATATTTTATGAGTTTTACAGGACGAACTGCTGCTTACCCAACGTAATTTGGTAAACAGATGTGTAAAGGAAAAATGAAAGGTTTTGAAGGCTATTGAATAGAACCGCAGGCTCTCGTACGTCTTCTGGATTAGAGTACAGCTGTAAAGTTAGCATTATAAAAGCACCTTCGAAAAACTTAGCAGTAAAAGCCTTTAAGAAATAAATATGCACGCTACGTATTTGCTTCCTTCCTCATCTTTCTTTTCGACCCTGCCTAAAACCTTCTAGGGATGTGTTGTTCGCTTCGAAATTGAGTCCGTTACGTTGGTTGCAATTCATACAGCGAGTGCAGAGATGGCAGTACCAATTTCGTAGAATTCCCTAGAATCCTCCAATTTCTAGCTTATAATGCGTGCAGCAAGTGCAGAAAATAAAAGCATGGGCAGTCAATGCGCATATTACGCGCATGCGTATTTGTCGCTTTACGTGTGCTTCTGTATTCTGGTTTTTTATATGAATTGCTAGTTTGAAGTGTCTAATTAGTTTTTATTCTTATAACAGAGAAAGTAAAAATTTACGTTGTAACAAAGTTTGAAGCAATAACATAAAAATGTCCATTTGATTGGAATTACAGAATTAACGTGGGGTAATTCTGGCCATGATTATTCTTTATAAAAGAAGTGGGAAAACTGTAAAATTAATAAAAAAAATATTATTTTTATGTTTTAAAATTAATTACTATATACATGAATCACAAATGTATTCTGCAGGGGTATTCCATCCTGAACATTCTTCATATTATTATATGCCTATAAAATTTAATTGTTTCATTTTGGGTTTTTATGTGGAAGCGTGTAAAGTAATATTCCTGGCTTCATTCTGCCTTATTCATAATTCTTTTATGTCAGTTGCATTTAAGCCAGAAAAAAAGTAATGTTAAAAGCTGGCTACGATTACCCCTCAATTTTGGCCGGTCTTACCTCACAACATATGTTGAAATAATATAGTAATACACTACATTGAATTTTCATATCAATGAAAACAATAATATTTTGGAAGGATGTTAAATTATAAAAAGGTGACAAATATAGCGTAAAAGAACGAAATATCCAATAAGCATTTATTGCCATGTAGCATATATGTAGGTTATATTTTCTGTCACTTCGAGTAGCGGACCACATAATTTCGTGCATGTTTTTCAAAGCGTACGTAAAGCGACAAATACGCATGCGCGCATGAACTGCACGCTTCATGCGCTAGAAGTAAAGAATTCTAGGGAATGCTATGCGCCACCAACGCAACCAATGCACGCATAGACTGAAGCGGAACGGTTTTCTCTGCAGTCTATGCGCATAATGCGTGAATCGGAACACAGCCTTATTCTACATATATTTACACACACACACACGTACAATATAAATAAAATTAGTTTAGTATGCTTATAATTTTGTTGATTTACCTTATTTCACTTTCCATAAACTTGTGCGAAGCAAGATGCTGTGTCTATCTATCTATTCTTCTCCCGACAACCTCCACGCCTGTGCTTTCCCCTCATTTCTATCCATCCAAGCCTGTGCATCATTTTTATCGCAGTTCTGTGCGTCCCCTTCATTTCTATAATATATAATATAAACGTTACATAAAAACTCTAAATTGCTGGTATAAAAATATCTAGCAATTTAAAAGCAATATAATTTGTTACAATATATATATTATTTTGTACATGCATGGTACAAATTTGCAGACACTTGTGTGAAAGGAGATGCTTCTCAGTCGAACCATCTCCGGACAACTTCCAAGTCTGCGACTCTACATAAGAAATCTATTTCTTATTACATAAAAACTCTAAATTATTGGTATAAAAATAAATATCTGGCAATTTAAATGCAATGCAATTTGTTACAATATATATTATTCTGTACATGCATGGTACAAATTTCCAGAAACTTATGAGAAAGATGCTTTTCTGTCGAACCTTCTTCGAACAACTTCCAGTGAGTGTCTCCGCGACGAGTAAAGGTACACGGCAGCGACAGTCGACATATATATATATATAGGGTGTCTTTCATGTACTTGGCGTCGAGACGCTACCGCGTCTCTAGATAGCGTGCTCGGTTGGCTTATTTCGATAAAACTTTCGCTGAGGAGCGGGCAAGCTTGTCGGGAAGGAAGGATTAATGACGGATCTTCGAAGGGGTTGCAGGGGAATGTAATGCGCGAGCATGTTGTAAGATCGACTGCGTTTGGCGATTTAAAGTAACCGCTGGCAATCCGCGGGCGAGTAATACGATTTACGAAACGAATATAATAGCAGAACTGTATGACGATCGTGTCATTCGCGCTCGTATGGTTATTTGCCACGATGGGCGCCCGTGGTGGGCGATTTAGGTATTGCAGCGAAAGAGGTGTGCTGATGTTTTCTATTCTTCGGATGGTGGGACTAGAATATTGTGGATTGGATATTTTTTATTCTTTAGCTGCTGAGATTTCGGTATTGTAATTTTTGAATTTGTGATTCTTTGGGTACCAAGTCTGCGATATTCTAACTTGTAAATTTTCAATTCGGCAACCCTTAAATCTTCGATTATTACTTCGGAAAATTCATAATTTATCAACCCCTAAATCTCCAACCCTAGAATTCGAAATTTCTCATTCATCAACCCCCAAATATCCAAACCCCCACTTCTTAAATTCTTAAATTTAAATTCCTAAATTAAATACACTTGATTTGAGAATTTTCAAGTTAAAATCTCGGAGGTTAAAAATTGCGAAATTTCAAAACCCCCACTTTTTAAATCCATAAATTAAGAATCAACAAATTAAAAATTCCTAAATTAAGAATTGTCGAATTAAATACACCCGATTTGCAAATTGCTAAATTAAAAACTCGCAGCTTAAAAATTGCGAAATTTCAAAATCCCCACTTCTTACATCCCTAAATTAAAAATTCTCAAATTAACAATTCCCAAATTAAATACACCCAACTTGAAAATTCCCAAATTAAAAACTCGGAGGTTACAAATTGCGAAATTTCAAAACCCCCACTTCTTAAATCCTTAAATTAATAATTCTCAAATTAAAAATTCCCAACTTGAAAATTCCTAAATTAAATACACCCGACTTGAAAATTCGCAAATTAAAAACTCCTATCTTAAAAATTGTAAAATTTCAAAACCCCCACTTCTTAAATCCTTAAATTAAAAATTCTCAAATTAAAAATTCCCAACTTAAAAATTCCTAAATTAAAAATTCCCAACTTGAAAATTCGCAAATTAAAAACCCCCAAATTAAAAATTCCCAAATTTCCAAACCCCTACTTCTTAAATCCCTATCTTAAGAATTCCCGAATTAAAAATTCCTAAATTAAATACACTCGACTTGAAAATTCCCAAATTAAAAACTCCTATCTTAAATATTGTAAAATTTCTAAACCTCCACTTCTTAAATCCCTAAACAAAGGTTTTCAAATTAAAAATTCTGAACTTAAAAATTCCTAAATTAAAAATTCCCAATTTGAAAATTCGCAAATTAAAAACCCCCAAATTAAAAATTCAGAAATTTCCAAACCCCTACTTCTTAAATCCCTAAATTAAAAATTCTCAAATTAAAAATTCCCAACTTAAAAATTCCTAAATTAAAAACTCCCAACTTGAAAATTCGCAAATTAAAAATTCCGAAATTTCCAAACCCCTACTTCTTAAATCCCTAAATTAAAAATTCTCAAATTAAAAATTCCCATGTCACGTCCCGGGTTAAGGATTTAATGGGACAAATGACAAAGGGGTTTTTACATAAATTCCAGGCGCGAATCTATAGTTCAGCGCACCGGGAGGCGAGGAAATCAGGTATTTGACGACGTAATTCTGTACACCAGCCTTTTCGATTGTCAGGCGAGAAATGTGAAATTATGCACGCTAATCGTCTCGAACGGCCGGGAGAATGTTAGATTCAGGGGATTGAAGATTTAGGGAAGGTCAGGCGAGCAGTGTTCAATTCTGCACACTAACCATTTCGAACGTCAGGCGAGAAATGTGAAATTCTGCACACTAATCGTTTCGAACGGCAGGCGAGTAATGTTTAATTCTGCACACTGAGGATTTAGGGAAAGTCAGGCGAGCAATGTTCAATTCTGCACACTAACCATTTCGAACGTCAGGCGAGAAATGTGAAATTCTGCACACTAATCGTTTCGAACGGCAGGCGAGTAATGTTTAATTCTGCACACTGAGGCTTCAAGGAGAATCAGGCGAGCAATGTTCAATTCTGCACACTAACCATTTCGAACGTCAGGCGAGAAATGTGAAATTCTGCACACTAATCGTTTCGAACGGCAGGCGAGTAATGTTTAATTCTGCACACTGAGGATTTAGGTAGAAGGCGGGAGAGAAATGCGAAATTCTACGCACTAACGGATTTGGGGACTGACAGGCGAGAAATGTTTAATTCTGCACACTAACCGTTTTTTGAACGTCAGGCGAGTAATGTTTAATTCTGCACACTAATCGACCAGGGAAGGTTTAATGAACTGGTTTGTATGGGGGAGACACCCTTTAGAGCACTTGTTTTGGTTTGCTTAGGTAATCGGATTTACCGCTGCATTATTGTAAAAGACACATGTAATACTTCGCGAAATTCGACTAGTCATACGGTTAAGCGAAACCTATGCGTAAGTAAGTTAGTAAACACCGTGACGCTTTCTGCGGTCGTTGCCCGTAATCAGCTGTTCCGGCAGCCTGTTTGGATTTAGGGATCTTCGTAGCCGAAGGATTGACACAATAATTCGTAACAGATTTAAAGTAAAACTGTTTATTCAATTTATAGCTTTTGATAATAGGTAATGCACTATTGTTGTGCAGATCGTTATGGTTTATAATAATAGGTTAGCGATGAACATAGCATGTATATAATGGTTATGAATTATGAATATGAACATGAAATACAAGATATATATATATACGTTAATAAGCTAGGATGATTTACGCAATAGGCGTTAATAAGCAATGCAAATAGCAATACACAATAATATAAGCGCAATAAGCGTTGCAATATGAAACAATATGAAACAATAAGAATGTGAATAATTGATATAGATGATGGTGATATACCGTGGTATTAATAGTAATTATAATCTCTTACGATACTTGATGGTTGATGGTGATTGAATTTATTTTTAATAACACTTGGATTGACGAGACCTTAAATGGTTTTCGTTGCAAGCTAGTTTCCTTTCGAACAAGGATATTCGTCGAAAGAGCGTGTCCCTTCGATCCTGGTATTTCGGCGAAAGAGGACTTCTGTCTCCGGGCCCTTGTATTTATATGATTTTGCAAGGGGTTGTGGGGTGTACGCGCGGTATGGACTTTGCCCTGATTATATAATATTTTACGGTATGAAGGGGGGTGCGCAGTATGCACCTTGGGCTAATTATAAACATGTGTCATGATAACTTTTGGGGTTTTTGCAGGGAGCAAAGGTTGATCTATATTGGGACTCGCAGTTTTTCTACTAGGGTTTTTATACATAGGATTTTGAATTGCTCAACTCCTCGAATGGATTTTGGGTGTTTTAATAGGAAAGGGACGTCGGTGGGTTTGACTGCTTTGGTCATTGAGAGGGTGTGAGACGTGGTCTCGATTTAAGATATTTGTGGGGCGAGGGACTTGTTTAGATTTGACGTAAGAGAGGAATTTGTGCCGCGTTGGGCGAATAAGGGAAGGAGATTTAATGATTGACCGTCTTGAGATGGGGACCGCTAAGGTACATCGCCAAGGTGGCGTTTTGGTAAAGGGTAAGAATTGAGGTTTGGGGAAGATTTGAGCGGATTTGTAGATAGATTTATAAATGAGTTGAAATAACCGCGCGCGAAAAATCTTGGGGCGTCACACCCAACTTAAAAATTCCTAAATTAAAAACTCCCAACTTGAAAATTCGCAAATTAAAAATTCCGAAATTTCCAAACCCCTACTTCTTAAATCCCTAAATTAAAAATTCTCAAATTAAAAATTCCCAACTTAAAAATTCCCAACTTAAAAATTCCGAAATTTCCAACCCCTCACTTCTTAAATCCCTAAATCAAGAATCCCCCAAATAAAAATTCCCACCCTAAAAACTCCCCACTCAAAAATTCTGAAATTTCCAAACAACCCCCACTCTTAAATCCCCAAACTAAAAATTCCCAACACAAAAAATCGCAAATTAAAACCAGCAACCTCCCCATTATTCCAAAGCAATTACCACCAACTAATTCACCCCTACTCCCCTCCCCCACTCCCAAAACCCTCCCCAATCTCAATCCCTCCTAAAACCCACCCCAAAACACACCCTCCAATTTCGCAACACCCTACCGAGTGCATGAAATGCCCCATTCTCACTTCCTTTTTGGAAAGTGAGCGCGCGAAGGTCTGCAGAGATGATTTCATGCAGAGCGCATTCCAGGTATCAGTGAAGCTCCTGAACCGAGTCAGCTCCAGATAATTCTCCGCCGGAGCTCCCGGAGCCCATCGCGGGTCTAGCAATCAATCTTCCCCCCAGAGAAAAAATAATCCCCAGCTATTTTCGTAACCAGGCAGCATACACACTCCACAACCACCTTCTCATGATCTCGAACCTCACATACAAGCCTCCAAAGAATGAATCTGTAACAATTACTCCCTCCATCCAGAATATCCCTTCACTGTCACGATTATGTCAATGCTCGCGGTAATTACTATCATCACAACTTAGTGCTACTTAATCACGCGAACTAACACGGCCATTAGATCCTCGCAGCACTTTTTACTGCTCATTAGATTCTCCACGATACACCACATCTCCTCATCCGCTAATCCTTCCCTGATTAAAATATTACTTCACCTCCAGCTCCCAAACGCTCTTCACTCCTCCCGTGCTCTCCTTCTCTGCCGGATCCCAAAGAAGACTCTTAAACTTTCAAACTTTCCAATTGTATGAGCCGCGGATTACAATAATCACAATTATTCCGACACTTATCCGACGATCATCTCTCACCTTTGCCACCCAGCGTGTTTATTAAATGTACCTTCCTGATGAACGTTACTCAGCAGTAAAGTCATACGCGCTGTTCGGTGTCAGAGCTGACGCGGTGCTCCTCAGCCAGCTCCTAGTTGCCCCGTAAGGCCCACCGAGTGGAAAGCTGTGCTCCAGGCCGAGCCAAGGTTCACACACCGATCACAGATATTACCACGGATTGCGAGCTCTGTATCGGATTTCTGGGAGTGCATATTATCAAGCGATATCTCCGCGCAATCCAGATCCACCAGGATTGTGCTTGGAACACACAGAGGACCGATCGAATCGGTATCGCCGCGAAGACGGCGCACGGAGGTCTAATTGAATCATTAGGCTGGGGCAACTCCGGCGAACCTGGAGCACGCGGTGCAATTAAGAGGATGTTCAATTACGACAGTCTGCACTTCGGAAGATGAGCCAAGAATTTTGTCCCGCTTTCAGGCAAACCGATCCAGCCGAGGAATACTCCGCCGAGGCTGTCTGGCATTGTATGCACAATTATGCAATTTGTTATTTGTCCCGAGGCTGGCAATTATCGCAGCCATTCACAGGCGAATCTATTAGAGGGAACACTTCTGGGGAACTTCGATTTGTTGCACTGCTCAGTGAACACAAGGTGACGAGTCGCCTTCTTGTTTACTTCATTTTGTAAGTGCTGAGGAAAGTTGGCAAGTGCTGCAATTCGATGATTCGAAATTGATGAATGCGGAGTTTGTTGAAGAGTCTTAAGAAGAGTTTTGTAGGCTTTTAAGGGGTCATGCTCAGTCACAACTTTCAAAAATCGATTTTTCAATTTTTGTATTTTCTTTAAGGACAACATCTTAGAAATATTCTGTAAAATTTTTAAGGTAATCCGAATAAAATTGGCCGAGATATAGGCGTTCGAAGTGAACCATTTTATATAAGTATAAACTTGACTTGAAACTTCAAACGCGTTTTTCTCGAAACTGCATTTTCAAAATCGGTGACCAAGATATTTCAAAAACCATTCAACCGATTTATTTTTTCCCAAATCAATATTTCGGAAAATCCTTCGTTCAAAGACAAGATAATATAATATAAGAAGTAAATTCTTTGGAATTTTTTAATTTAGATGATCGACTTTCGAACAGCAGTGGTCACCGCAGAAGCCTTTTTTTTTAGAGGACCTTTGAGAGATGGACAATAACTTTGTTATTAATAAATATTTTTAAATAAAAAAATTACGATACACAGTACTAGATGCAATCTTTAAAAGGAAAAAAGAATTTTTGAGAAATGTGTTATAGCTTTGGAGTAAAAAATTCCCAAAGATCGCCCTTTTTTCGGCCTCCTGACTGAGCATGGCCCTTTAAGGAAGCTAGTAAAATTGTGGTTAGGTGTGGGGTAATAGGGACCACCTTGAGGCTGAAGAGAAGGCTTCAGTTGCCAAATATTGGAACAGGGTCGCACTCTATTTAAGTGAAAGTGCAGAGGAGCTTGTTAATCACTGGGCATTAATAATCTGATATGAAGTGAAGAGGAGCTAAAGCTTGGGCTCCCTTTAATAATGTGCTCCTAGGAGTATTGCATGAGTTTTCTTGCTCATCCTTTATCTTCAACGTCCACTCGTTCAATCGCTCGCGAGAATATTTCTTCATCCACCTTTCATTAGTAATTGGTTCAGCACATTCGAGGACTGGACGAGATTGAAACCTCTGCGTCAGGAAATTTTTATGATAGTTATGTAGAAGTTCGGAATAAATTGCGCAAATGTAAATGACTTCCTTGTATGTGCGTTTTTGAATTGAGTCTTGATTTTCTTGAATGTAGCTTTTTTTAATATTTATTGGTGTCGATAGGTATAGTCTAGAGTGGTTCAGTAGCTAATAGGAGTAGAAGTTACTGATTCAATAGTTGATATCGATGTACTATTAGTATTACTACCAGTTCTTAATTCCCTAAATTAAGAATTTTCAATAATTAGAAATTCGCAAATTAAAAATTTGCAAATCAAAAACTCCCAATTTAAAAATTCTGAAATTTCCAACAACTCACTTCTTAAATCCCTAAATTAAGAATTTCCAAATTAAAAATTCCCAACTTAAAAATTCAAAAAATTCCAAACCCCCACCTCTTAAATCCCTAAATTAAAAATTCCCAAAATAAAATTTCCCAACTTACAAATTCCTAAATTAAAAATTCCCTACTTACAAATTCCCAAATTAAAAACTCCCAACTAAAAAATTCCCAAATTTCGAAACCCCCACTTCTTAAACCACTAAATTAAGAATTCCCAAAATAAAATTTCTCAACTTAAAAATTCGGAAATTAAAAACTCTCTTGTCACGTCCTGGGTGGCGGGACTTGGATCGTAACATATATGGGGTAGGGAGGTTGCGTGCGGACCTTGCTTCGTAAGAAGACCTGCTTCTTTATGAAGGCTATGGTTCAGAACTTGCGGATAGGTGTAGGAGAGCTCGAAGACTTTGCTTCGTATGAAGACCTGCTTCAATATGAAGGCTATGCTTCGCGACTTGTGGAGAGGTGTAGGAGAGCTCGAAGACTTTGCTTCGTATGAAGACCTGCTTCAATATGAAGGCTATGCTTCGCGCCTTGTAGGAGAGCTCGAAGACTTTGCTTCGTGGGAAGACCAGCTTCACTATGAAGGCTATGCTTCGCGACTTGTGTCGACCAGGGAAGGCAGTATGGTGATCGTACACCCGAGTGACGCACGTGAGAGTACTGGCTTTGATTTATGGCTCGATAATTGGCTTACTAACTGCATCGTATGAAAAGAGGCGTAAATAATAGGGTTTTCATTATAGGTTTGGGAATAGCCATACGGGATTCTATATGAAAGAACGTTAGTAAACACGGGCAAGAACTCCCGGCGCTTGCGGAGACCGATCAGCTGTAGTCGTTGCGCGTAATGGTTCCAGGTATTCGAGGCGAAATAGCGAGAATTAGCGGTTAAAGATAAAAGCGAAAGCGTTATTTATTGGAACACGTAACAGATAGCAATAAACACCTTATAATTATGCGTTGGACATTCAGCATAGGCACATAACATTTATATAAAGGTAAATGATAGATAATTAACGTTAGGCAAAATAGCAAAAGATGCGAAGCAATGGAGTTAAACAATAAGAGATTATATGATAAAGATAGCAATATAACAATATGAGGCTAGAGCCTAAGCAAGAGAAACCGATATAAATGCAAACTAAACAATATATATATAAAGCGATAAGCGTAAGTCTAAGCAAAGAAATTAATATAAAGAAATGACATAGCAATTAAATGTTATAACAAAAGCATAAACAGTAATAAGAGAAATCGAAACGCTTACAGTGATGTAGACGCTGGTTGATGAACACTGAATTTAAATGTTAGAATACAACTAATAAAGAAAACCACTTAAGTCTGAGGTGAAACAGAATGATGATCGCGACTGACGATAGCAAGGAATAATGATGCGTGGGCCACGCGGCACCGGTATTTATACAAACTGATGGAATGTGAGGTATGCGGGGAATTTGAGGTATGCGTGATGACTCATGCCCAAAGTATGCGTGGAATTTGCGGTATGCGTGATGAGTCATCCGTAAAGTATGTGTCGTAATAACTCTGGGGTTTTTGTAAGAATCAAAGGTTGATCTATAATTAGGTTGTAAGACAATGGGATTTCGAAAAGGGGCACTCAATCCGTTGGGTGGACTTTTGTGGTTTTCATTGGTAGAGAGGGGGAGGGAAGAGGTTTTGATTTAGAAGGTTGGGGCGAGGGACTTGTTGTAATTCGTGATTGAGGGGGAATCATGCCTCTAAGGCGAAGAGGGGAAGGGGAATTTCGTATATGATCAGCTGGAGATGGGGACCGCTAAGGTACATCGTCCAAGATCTGATGATTGGTAAAGGGTTAAGAGTTGTGGTTTATAGATAGTAGTAGATTCTTGGGTAGGTCATATAAGGAGGAAGCTAGTTAGGGTTGGGCGAAAATTATAGGGACGTCACACTCTACTTAAAAATTCGCAAATTAAAAACTCCCAACTTAAAAATTCGCAAATTAAAAACTCCCAACTTAAAAATTCGCAAATTAAAAACCCTCAACTTCAAAATTCCGAAATTTTCTAACCCCCACTTCTTAAATCTCTAAATTAAGAATTCCCAAAAATAAGAAATTCCCAATTTAAAAATTCCCAACTTAAAAATCACGAAATTTCCAAACCACCAGTTTAGTATAGTCCAGAGTAATTCAGTAGCTTCTCTCTTCACTAGTATTGGTACTAATAAAATTACAAGTTACCAATCCGATAGTTGATATCGACGTACTATTAATATTACCACCAGGATCCGATTTAGAGGCAACGAAATCCATAGAAAAATAAAATTAAAGTCAATAAAAATGTTTACGTTGTTTGTTATCGATTTTTAAAATATTTTACGAGTTTTTCATATTTAAAAATTAGGTAGGTTGCTACAGTGGCGGACAAAAAAAATTACATCTTTAAAATCGCATAAATTTTTTAGAATTGGTCCAAACGATTTGAGTTTTTTTTTTGAGAAGCTAGAAGGATTAGTTTAAAAATTGCAATTGGTCGGAACAGTAAAAAAAAATAATAAAAGTCGTTTCTTCAATTTTTACTTATATTTTAAAATAATTATTGATTGAATGAAACACAAGAAGCGACAAAAATCATTTTTGGACTTTGATTCCTACAAAAAAACTAAAACCAACTTCTTCCCAAACTATCAATCTTCAATCCCATTTTTTGAATACCCAACACCTACTACTACAACAAAATCCCTAATTTAACACCTAAAACAGTTTTAAATCCGAAGAGAAATCCGCAAATAAGAAACCCGGCCACTACTCAAACCCTACTGCCTCCATAATTCAATTGACGAGGTGAAAAGTGTCGAAGAGCTTTCCCGAGAAGCTCCTCCAATTCTCCGCCGCGTTACACCCGGGAGGTCCCCGTCGGCATGCAGAACAATAGCGGAGCGGAAGGGGGGACGCGTTGCAAGTATCGACCTCCCATTCGGCGTGATCCTGGGGCTCTTTCCTTCTCGAGGGTACCCCAGTCCGCGTCCCGAGCGGTCACGTGCGTAGATCCAATTAAAATTTAAAGGTATTTCAGTCATCATCAGCGGGGATACACATCTCTTCCCATGATGCATCACTGAGTGAAGGGAAGATGCGCTCCTCTTCACCTCCCACACCCACCGACGGTCATTCTAATACGCTGGTTAATACGTGAATATGCAGCGCTAAGGATAAACTGTAACAAAGGGTCCGCGCGGTATATAAACTCAGCCGTGGATCATCTTCTCAATTCACTTCGCGTCTTCGGTCATAACAGCAATATGAATTACCACCAGGTAGGCTATTCCCTCCCGGGTTACGGTCCGCTGCCAACGGGAGACGCGGCGATAACGATAGATGGGCTCTGACCCGATAACGTATTGCGTAACTCTCTCAAACTGGGCCAGCTGGTCTTCCGAGAGTCCAATTTTCTTCTCTAATTCATTACTTCACTGTGCTCAGCTGTATACATATTTCACTGTGCTTCGTTGTGGATCATGGTCTTCTCAGAAAACCTAAATTTTAATTTTTTGAGTCACTTTTTGAGGGACAAGTGAACCTAATTCTGCTCAAACTTCTTGTTCCAGATTGCTCAAAATTCGGGAGCTTCTCTAATATTTTTGTGCCTCAAATAGAGTTCAATAGTACTAAAGAAATTTTATGGTGAATTCATAGAATGCTCTAAATTGAAGACAGAAGGAATTTATAGATTTCTATCACAAAGAGATGAGATTGAGTTATCTCCAAGTTTTGAATATTTCCAAAATCTAGTAGATTAATTTCTCCTCCCCTCCACTCTTCATCGCATCTTCTCCCACCCCTTCTCTTGCGTATAAAATCCTTAAACCCCCCACGCAGCATTTGAAAATCGTTCAGCAATCATTCTCCACTCCATCCAGACATTAATTTCGCCACACGAATCTCGCGATACTCCAAACTTTCTACTCAACTCGACATCAGCGTTTTCCCCGACCCTTTTTGTCAGTCTCGTTAATGGCACTAGGTGACGAAACCGTTCGATCTGTCACATCCTGCTCGCAGGTCGTTAATCTCATTCCCTGGGAGAAATGATTTCTACCCTGAAGAAACGCGTTAGCCGAGTCAAATTACAAATTACGAGGTACCACTTTGCAAAACTCAGTGACGCAATTCGCTTAATGTCCTCTTCGAATTTTCCTCAACAAGCCTAAGAACGAATCACTCCAAGTATTTTTCTGCAATTGAATCTGTAATAATAAATTCGAAGCTGTGGGTCCAGCTTCCAAAGTTTCATCTCCCATTCTACGTTGTAATGTGCGATCGCAGAAAGTGCTACAGGGGGATGAAACCGATCCTGTTGCAGTTAACAAAGGTGCTGTTGGTGGTACTGTGTCTGAGCAGCGATGTCTTCGCTGGACTGCTGCCAGGTGGCGGTGGTGGTGGTGGAAGTGTTACCAGTACAGCAGACCAGGCGGAGGTGGATTCGGTGTGTTTTCTGGGGACGTAGGCAGCACGGGGGGATTCAGGAGGCCTTCCACTTCTTACGGAGCCCCGGGAGGCGGCGGCAGCGGTGGGGATACCGGTGGATTCGGCGAGAGACCCTGCACGGGTTACGGAGCCCCTGGACAGTTCGGCGGCCCTGGCGGCGGAGGCTACCAAGACGGAGGCTACCAGGGCGGTGGTTTTGGTGGTGGCTACGGGCGAGACAATGGAAGAGTAAGTGCAGCACAGCGCAGCTCAAATTACAGTGAATTTTCATTATAAGCTCGATGGCCGGGGTTGGCAGCGAGATTATAGCGAGTTGCCGATGTGATTCTCTCTTTCGGTTCCTCTCGCTCGTTGTCTGATTCCCTCACTCTCGACTGCAAGCTTCCAAGAAGTGGTGGGGATAGTCAGCGAGCTTATAACGAGGATTCACTGTACCAAGCTGTTGCCTACGCAGTGGAATCCTGGTGCTATGCTTCAGTAATCCTTTCTCCGCCTTTCAGCCCCAGCCGTACAGCTTCCAATACGAGGTGTACGATCCTCCCAGTGGCAACAACTACTCCCAACGCGAGAGCAGCGATGGTAACACAGTGACGGGGGAGTACAGAGTCCTGCTGCCGGATTCTAGGACACAGATCGTGAAGTACATGGCTGACGACGCGAACGGATACACCGCTGATGTTCAATACGAGGGCCAGGCGCAGTACTCTCGTGGTGGCGCTGGTGGTTATGGAGGTGCGGGTGGATACCAGGGAGGTGGAGGAGGCGCGGGAGGGTACCAAGGTGGTAAGTAAGATTGTAATAGTATAAAATAGCTTGATATGTCTGAAGAACCGAGTCGAATGACTTGACTGGTCAATAAGATTCGTGACACAGGATTAAATAAAACATAGATTAATATAAACACATGCAGAGGTTATATTCCACAAAGTTGGCAGCACCTAAAGGTTAATAAATTACACCATACATTCGCCAAGAATGATTCTGGATATAAAGCAAAAAATTGCTCCTTAAAAGGCGTTTAAAGTTAAAAAATAATCACTGAAACGCTTTAGAAGCTCTTACCACAATGTTGCGTGTAGACAAGATGGCGGAAAAAGTAGTTATAAGAGCGCCGCAGAGGTGGCGCTGCAGTTGGCGCGAATACATTGCGCGGCGAATTCAAATCTCTTTGAATCTTCATATAACTTTTTTTTTTAATTGATTGTAGGGAGAGGAGGCTTCGGCGGAGATGGCGGTAGCAATCAGTATCTGCCGCCGCGCAACAGTTACCGGAAGTAACCCGCCTCATCGTGAATCACCATGAGAATGCGACACATCTCCCGAAATGCTGGGCGACAACCATCACGGACCTCCCTCGTTTACAGCTTATACTTTTATACAACGAATAATCTCACACAACTGAGTCACATGCACATTTACGTTACGATCACCCACTGGTATTTAACGACATATATATATCGGTTAGGATAATTTAATATGATTTATATATGTATACGTTTACTTTGTACATGGTAATTTCTTTTTTATTATCAAACATACGCTTGTACTCTCTGCTAAGCGATCGTCGGACTTATATACTTGTGTACGTATTTATGCGAGCTTGTAGTAAAAACAGGAATGAAATACTCTTTCTATTTAAATTGTGTGTTTGAGAATTTTTGCCCCCTCCATGCGACTCGAGGCTGGAATTTAGCTCCGAGATTAAACGAGCTCGGAAATTCCAGTGGAATTTTATTTTCTAAGAATTCGAGGAGGATCGCAAAAACAAGTAAACCGCGAAGGAGAATTACATATATACTTTGTTTACACTTCTCTGTGTTTATGTTTTCTGGATTGTGACCTCAGCTTTCATGTATATTTGTTTGATAGAGACACGTGTAACGGGTGATTGCATTAGTTTCAGATTATTTCAATGGTGAAGGAATTATTTTTAAAGTGTTTTCTGCTAGGGGGCGCTATATTTGGCGCCAGAAAAGGGAGACAGGGAATAAACAACTTTTAGGAAATTTTGATTGGTGGAAATAGGTTTAAACAACACGAAATTAGTATAATAAAATTTTATTAATTTCAATTCTCACTTACATCAATAGTAACGTTCATTTTCAGTGAAATAAGGAATGCTCATATTTGAAAATTGGTATAGTAGATGGCGCTGATGCGACATCGCGTTCGCGCGTGCAATATTTAGCGAGAATTTCAATTTGAATACAATTTTAAAATTTGAAAATCTTTAACTGTTTTACGATGTAATGAGATTGGAAAAAATTCACAGTTAGAATTGAAATTCGAGGATAAGATAGACAATATTTGTAGTTTTGCGTATACATAGTTCGTCATAACTTTTAAACCTGAATAATTAACGATGTATAGTTCGCATATCACATCTTTTTTAAGAAAATTTAAATGAGTAATGGTTTATAGGATTCATTATGAAATAAATTCAACTCATTAATCATTTCGAAAGTGTACATTTGTATTCATTTATTTAAAGTTAGTACAGTTTTGGCAGTTTCGAAACTTTACCATTGGAACAACAATAAATAATATTAATATATGTATAAAAAAAAATACAACGTAGGTATATCAAATTATTTGTTTTATATTATTATATTACAAAATATATTTTTATCATTATGCTAACATCTATATTTTATGTCAGATGTTTCTATTAAAATGAAACCAATTACGGCGCAGTATGGCATGAGGAAAGTACGGAAAAAGATTGGTATAGAAAGAGGAAATATTGTTGAGGTCAAGGCCCCCGAAAAGTTCGTCTTTTTTTTTAAACAGATGCCGTTCCCAGAAACGTGATGCCCCTGAAGGCAAAAATCGATGCGACTTGAAATGTCTTGCAAGCAGAGCTCGCTAAATCAGGTGTTTGCTTTTAACGAATCTTTACCAGTTCGTAGCACTTGTCAAACAAAATATGCCAATAACACTTTTGCAAGCAAATGGCTAAAACTTGATAGAATGTTAACAATTGAAATTTCACCGTCTCTAACATTCTTAAGTATGTACATCTGTATGTATGTATGTATTTCCTAATGATGAGTTTGGTGCATCGGTTGAGTGCTGATAGACGTGAAACAGACAATGCGTTAATACTTTGTCTCGCTCCGTCTTTCGGACTTCTGATACTGCATCCTTTACGTGCGCGGCGGGCCTGATCGCTTATTTATACGAAAAAATTATTCGTGCCACAGTTAGCTCGCGCGGCCAGCTAGTGATCAGTAGCCAAAGGCGGGAACACATGTTAGACGAAATCATCTATACTATTGAAAAATAAAATTTTTATATTTTCTGTTTTATTTTCATCACGGTATTTTTAACATATTGTATGAAATTTTCCGTATGAATGGAAAGCCAAACACGATGCCCTTCCTACAATTACTCCGATTGCACATGAATCCGTAGCTTATACATTCTCCTCCTCTTTGTGCTATACAATGATAATGTAAAAATTTATTTAAATAACTTACAATTAGAATTTAAAGTACATTTGGAGACTAGTAAGAACGGTATCTCAAGAACACATTTCTGCTTTGTTTGTATGCTTGTTGTTGATATAGGTACATTGAACAAAAACAATTAAACGGTAAAAAATTAGTTTAAAGAGTAAAACCAATGATAAAATTAAACCGTGCAACATGAACGCACACTCCAGGAAAACGAAGTTAGAATTTTTTAGAACTTACACACTCATATCGAAGCCAGCTATATTTCTGCGGATCACTATATGGATTACCATTTCGCCTTTGTTTTTGTAAAGGCGAGAAGAAAACGATATACGCACTTTAGTTTTTGCGTAAACTTTAACAATATCTTCCGTCGCAATGGTGCGGCACATAACTTTTTTTAAAACTTTTTTCTCTTATTGAATGGAGCATGTTGATGTAAAAAGAATTTAACATTAATTGTCAATGTCGTAACCAATTCTGCGATAATTTTTTTACAAATGTCCACCGAACCAAAAGTGTAGATTAATTCCCGAAAACAGTGTTTATTAGATATTCTACAAAATGAACAAATAGAAACATTCTTTTTCACATATTTCTTGTAAATATTACAATACACTGATATCCCCGAGACAGGGTATTTGCTAATACAGTCGAATTTCGACATCTCGAAAAGCTCTATAAGACGAAAGTTTTCTTCATTCCCTTCTGCTCCGCTGTAAACACCTCTGTAACTCGAAATAAAATTTCCTTAACTCGAACTATATTTTGCATGTTAAGTTATGTATTTTACCTTTACAATTCGAATTTAGAAGAACTCCGACCTCTACAAGTCGAAGTTTATTTCTACATATGTATTACGAAATTTCGTACAAAGATCTCAAACTATTGAGGGCAATGTTTTCTTTGCATTATTCACGATTAAAAACGAGTATTATGATAAAATAAATCGAATCAGCGTCATTTTATTTTTTACATTTAACCGAGAACCCACCAAATATTCAGCCTAGGGCCCCTGAAAGGTAAATGTGGCTCTGATTAGATGTTAGGCCACTGTGATATTATTGCGTAATTAATATGTGTGAAATAATGATAGTAAAAGAATTGTGTGGTTTCACTGTGTGAAGAATGATTTAAAGCAGTGTAAGAATATGTTGAATTGCACGCCGCACGGCGGTGCTTCTCGCGTATGAGTGCGCGTACGCGCGACCGCGCGCTCAGCTGACCTGGCTGACTGGGATTTAAAGTTTAAACACCGCACCTCAAAAGTCAGATCTCCCTGAATTTCGTCTGCCGATATCCCGAAAATGAATCTTCAGACACGAGCGTTTGTTTGTTTCTTTCCTCGCGACGCGTTTCTTTTGTTCGGTGGGCGGCTGTCGGCGATACCGTTCAACGATCATCAGTCGAAACAAAATCAGTTTCCTACAAGCCGTCTTGAAGATTGGTACTCGGAGAAGTATTGTTAATAGCGTCAAATAATATCCAAGTAAGTATTAAGTAAAACTCCTCTACGCTTTATCATTCGCATCATTCTTTCCTTCATTCATTAATTTGTATATTTATCAGTAATGGAGAATCAGACTCGTAAAACACATTATAAAAAATGTGTATATCCCAATTGCAATTTAGTAAACCGTAATGTAACTGACGGTACTACATTCCATTCATTCCCGGTAAATGACAATGATAGATGCATAACGTGGCTGGTTAACTGTGGCTTAGATGATTGGGTGGAAATGACTAACGCGGAATTGAGAAAAAAGTGTATTTGTAGCCGGCATTTCTTGAGAAGTAGTTTTCACGTATCCGGGCAATTACGGAAAGATGCCGTGCCTAAAATGTATTTTAACGATATCGATAGCGACGTAAGTATGGAAATTGAAGCCAGTTCATCAGGAGAAGAACGCAATAATTTGGCGGAACTGTTGATGGAAATGGAAAAACAGTTAAAGCAAGAGAAGAATAAATCTAATATTCTTCGCTTGCAAGTAAGGGCGAAGTCCAGAGCAATCAATCGTTTAAAAGATAAACTTTCTTCAGGCAGTATAAATGATACATGCTTGAAGAAAGCGATCGCGAATAAAGTTTCTGGGTTTATTTTAACTTTTATATGTTTACTATTATTTAAGTCGAAGAAAGAAATTTATACACGTAGCGAACAGCAGATTTGCATGACAATGCACTACACTTCGCCAGCTTTGTATAATAAGATGCGCGTAGTTTTCGGTTTTCATCTTCCGAGTCCAGTTACAATTATTCGGTGGTTCGGGAAAATAGATATATGGCCTGGCATATGCCAACCTTTGTTTACCGCGCTCAAAATTAAAGCTGCGTACATGGAAGCCGCAGATCGTAATTGCGTACTCCTGTTTGATGAAATGGCAATAAAAAAATGTCTAGATTTCCATCCAACGAAACAAATCATCGAAGGTTTCGAAGACTTGGGATCTTTGGGTAGAAATTTGGCGGTGGGTACACAGGTTCTTGTTTTTATGCTACGCGGGCTATTCACTAATTGGAAACAACCACTGGCTTTCTTTGTTTCAAAATCAGGAGTCAAGAGAGACGCTTTGTCTACAATTTTAGATGAGATTTTAGATGCTTTGCATGCAACCGGTTTAAAAGTCAGAGCGGTTGTTTCCGATCAGGGAAGCAGTAATCAGAGCATAGCACACGACCGATCATCTATACAAAAACCGTATTTTGAACGAAATGGCCAAAAAATTTATTTTTTATTTGATTTTTTACATTTATTTAAAAGTATTAGAAATAATTTATTGAAACATGATTTTTTAATTAATGGATCTATTGTTTCGTGGTCCAATGTAATATCTTTGTGGAATTTAGAAAGGACAAAAATACTCGAGCAGCTTACAAATTGTCCGAGAAGCATGTAAGGCCAAATTCTTTCGATAAAATGAAATGTAAGCTAGCTCTCCAAGTTTTCAGCAAAAGGGTATCGTCTGCTCTGTTCACCGCTTCATTAACAGGTAGCATAAAAACAACAACCGTTCAACACACGGCTAGTTTCTTTGAAACGTTAAATGATTTGTTCGATAATTTAAATAGTAGATCAGCCCGTGATCCCAACCCAAACAAGTGTGCACTTTCGCGACTTTATGACAATGTTCAGAATAATTTAATTTCACAATTAAATGAAATGAACAATTGGTTTACGATGACTCCTAATGGTTTGAAAGCACCTCCATGTTTCTTAGGGTTGCGGCAATCTATAAATGCCACTCTGCAACTGTGGAATGATTTAAGAGAAGAAGGTATTACATTTTTACTAACGTCGCGACTTAATACGGATCCCATTGAAAACTTCTTCTCTGTTCTGCGGATGCATGGTGGCACTCACAACCATAATCCCTCGGTAAAAGCGGTGCGTCTTGCGATCAGAAAAAATATTTTATTAAGTTTAGATCATAGTTTAGATACAGGAAATTGCATGCGAGATTACGACACACCGTTATTACCGGGAGATTCTATATCACAATGTGAACCAGCCACGTTGTCACCTGATGCTCCATTACATGATATTGAAGAGTACACTGATGATGATAGTATCAGTACAGATGTAGACATTGATATTAATATTGATGAACTATCAACATCGGTGTGCTCCTTAGAATCATGTGCGCTTGAATATTTTGCTGGGTAGGGTAAACCAACCAGTAATTGACCGCGTACCAGTGAATGACCATTAGGCAAAGAAATGTCAATTATAAATTTAAAAATGAATATATGTTTATAAATGGAGTGTAGTTGCACTTGTAATATCCCATATTTTTAGTTACACGTATTAAGCAAACATTAATAAGTATAATTTATATTAAAAGTATTTCAAAAGTGTATCCCGTGACCACTCATTCAGGAATCACCAAATTTTTAGTAAGATGGCAGTAAATGCGTAATCTCGAAAATTATGTATTGTGCTGGTAATATTTATTGTTTTTATTTATAAACTAAATGACAATGAGAAGAAAAACTCATTTATTATTAAAATTATTTTTATGTATAGTAAAATTAATAAGAGTATTCATTATTTTAAATTATCTGTCGGTCATTCTTTGGTATTAAAAACAGGAGCATTCTGCCAGCAAACGACCGACTGGTCAAATATTGGCAGGTTAGATATTCATTACAACCAGTCAATGACTGTGAAGCTTGCTGGGCTTGCTGAGCACGATTTGAAGGTTATAGTATAGCTACATTTATAAATTATAATTCATATCTAACCTATAGCAAAAATGAAACCTGTTTTAAAGAAAAAAAAGTCGGACAAGAACTTGAAAAATACGAAATTGCAGAAAAAATGTAATCCAATAAAAAAACCGAAAAGAAAGTATAAAAGATTTCAGTATACGGAAGAAAGTCTTAAAGAAGCGGTTGACAAAGTTAGAGCCAAAGTTTTAAGTGCTAACAAAGCTTCACTAGAATACAAAATACCTAAAGGTACATTAATAAACAAATTGTGTGATGAAAATGAACCGACAATAGGAAGAATGGGTCCACCGACAACATTAACTTTGGAAGAGGAGAGTAGAATAAAAAAATGGATAATAGATAAGGCCCGCATTGGATACCCTATGCATCCTAATATAGTAAAAAATGCAATAAAAAATGTCTTAGACAAAGCTCCACGTTCTAACTGTTTTAAAAATAATATGCCTGGAGAAAAATGGTTTAAATTATTTCTAAAGCGGCATCCAAAAATAGCCCTGAAAAACACAGAAGTGTTATCTAAAAGTAGGGCGGCCGTTACGGAACAAAATATTAGGCAATGGTTTGCAGATGTAACAGCCTATTTGGAAAAAGAAAACGCTTGTGATATTTTAAATGATCCTTCTCGTATATTTAATATGGATGAAACTGGAATCCAATTATGTCCCAAGACTGGAAAATTATTAGGACCAAAGAAGGAAAAAAATATGTATTTGATTTCACCAGGGCAAGAAAAGGAAAGCATTACAGTTCTTTGCACTTATAGTGCTAACGGGAGAGGAATTTGTCCAATGATAGTGTATCCGTACAAAAGATTTCCTCCTAAGGAAGTAGCAGGCTCAGTACCTGATGGATATATAATTGGACATAGCCCAAGCGGCTGGATGACCAGAGAAACTTTTAATAATTTTATTAAAAATGGTTTTTATAGACAACTTGTTAAGGATGGCATTAAATTTCCAGTTCTTTTATTGTTTGATGGACATACATCTCACATAAGTTTAGAGTTGCATGATTTCTGTGTGGCTTATCGCATCTTGCTCTATTGCCTCTATCCGAATGCAACTCATATAATGCAGCCCTGTGACGTGGGAATTTTCAGACCACTCAAAAAGTGTTGGCAGAAACAAGTTGCTGAACATGCTCAACTGTCCAGCAAACCAATAACTAAAGCAAATTTTGCACCACTCTTCAATGCTGCTTATATTAATGCTTGTGATCCGCAGGTTATTAAAAAATCTTTCGAGTATTGTGGTTTATATCCATTTAGTCCAGATAAAATAGATTATTCTAAATGCATATCCCATCGACGTAAATTAATGAATCAAAGTAACTCTTTAGATGTAGTAAATGAAAATACAACTCGCAAGGATGTTACTTTGCTGAATATTGAATCCAGGATACCCCAAAATGTTTTACATGAATTTGAAATAGCCTATAAAGTACATGATCTGCCAAAAACAGAAATTATTTTATTTAATATATGGAAAGAATTCAAAGATGCTTCGCCAAATCTAATTGATAACAATTTAAAAGATAATGAAGAGGACCATTCTGATAAACATTCCTTGAATACTGAGATGGCAATCCTCGAATCTAATCAAAATGTATTGGTGATAGAAAAAAATGTTAGTAACGATGATGTAAAAGATTTGTCGAGTGATGAAAATATAACAGAAATACTCATCAGAACAACGCCTTTGAATAGTGTTGAATCTCAAAATTTATTGATGGAGGATCATGAACTTATGGTTGCTTCTGGATTAGAATGTTCAACTGCAAATTCCGAGGGCTGTGTCAATGCTAGTATATTAAGTATGAATGTTTTAGGTATGCTATGTTCTGATTCTAAGATTATTCTAGATATAGTCGTAAAAATATAATAATTGTATAATAATTTTTTCTTATAAGATCTTACGCAAGAAGAATATCAGTTATTGGAGAACAATGAGAACAACAAACATATGGTAATTTCTGATGCAAATGTAAAACAAGCTTATAGTGAACCAGTAAATTTATTACTGGAAGAAAGTAGTTTTCAGAATTCATTACTTTGTACACAAGAAATTATTAACAAAGACAAAGTTTGGGAACACGAATTACACTTTCCTCGTATAGAAACTTCAAAAAAGCAAAAAGATAGAAATATAAAGCCTAAAGTTTACGCGATTTCATCTGAAGAATGGAAAAAGCAGTACGAAGAAAAACTGAAGGAACAAGAAGAGCAACAAAATCAAAAAGAGCTTCAAAAATTGGAAAGAGAAGCTAAGAAAAAAGTAAAGCAAGAAGAACAGGAAACTAAGAAAAAGGAACGAGAAGCTGAAAAATAATTAAAATTAAAAAAACGGGCAGAAATGCAAATTAAAAAAAAAGAGAAAGAGGCTAAAAGAGAATTGCTTCAAAAAAGGAAGACTGACCCTCTGAATTTACAAAATAATGCTGCTAATATTGCTTATACCAAAAGAAGAAGAGTATTAAAAAATATTACAAACTCCAGTATTATTGCCTAAATGAAAGAAATGATATTGAACAATAACAGTTTTCAATGTCTTTCTAGCCCAGCGAGATTTACATTGTATGATTTGAAAGTTCAAATAAAAATATTTTCTTCAAATAAAATGAAAGCTTTAGCCAAGTTTTGGAAAAAAATTGTTACATTTAATAATTACCTATCATGTTGATGTAAAAATATTTTTGTAATTATTTGATTCTTAATTTATTATTTCCGCTGACCGGTCATTCACTACCCTGATAACCAGGTCTGCCGGCAGATCCGGCGCAGTTTATGTCCGCATTCAACTACGGATCTGCCGGCAGATACTGACAAGGCAGCATCTGCTGCGGATCTGCCGTTCATCTGCCGGCAGATCCGCAGCAGATCCTGCTGCCCGTCCGACACATCCAATAGCGCCATCTGAAGGCAGGGTCTGCTGCGGATCTGCCGTCCATCTGCCGGCAGACCCTGCCTTGTCAGACCCTGCTGTCCATCTGCTGACAGACTGCAGGCAGGGTGGTTATCAGGGTAGCTCATATCCGGTCATTTAATGGGTGCATGCGGTCATTTACTGGGCCTCTACACGTTTTGCATTTCATAATTGTTTTTTCCTAAATTACGATAAGAATAAGTGATTATTTTTATAGTAATTTCAAGAAAAATAAATTGAAATGCAATTTCAACAGTTGTTTTGTTGTTATACATAAATATATTCAAGTATTAATCTGAAAGGTCCATAGATTCAACAATTCGGTCATTCACTGGTTGGTTTACCCTACATTGCTAAAAAAAGTGTCGAAAAGTCGCGGTGTGACAAATGTTATGTCACTGTCACGTCCCGCTACGTGGAGTCTAATGTTATTTAACCTTTTAAACCATTATTTACTATTTCGTACTCTGAGGTACTGTAATCGCCTCGTATGAAAACATACGGATGTTATGTAACAAATAGCCGATAAGGCGTTATTATAAAACCAGAACCACGAAGAATACGCGAATAGCAACGAGAAGGACAGCCAGCACAAGGAGGTAGCAGACAGCCAGCTGTAGTAGGTGGCTGACCGCACGCACACCGAGGAGGCCCAGCCAACACCAGCTGATGATCGTCATGAGACGGAGGCCCCTTATCAACCAGCGGAGACGACACCACCTCTACAAAGCTGTGCCCCTGATCCTCGACAGAAAATTGCCCTTCCGCCATTTTTCGAAGACCCAACCACCCATACTACTATCATATACCTAACTTCAACCCCTAATACATCAACCGTATAAAAAATATTATAAATAAGCAAAATGTAACTTTAAATAAGAATGAGGAATCTTACTATCGTCGCTGCTGGGAATCTGATAAAATGGAACGTGCTTAATTCGTAAACAAAGCCCAGAATAGAGCGATGGGAAGATTCTTCCTGGAAGTTTCCAGGTGGAAACTGCGGAATGGGAACTCCCACCTAAGATTTGTCATGTGACAAATCCTAGAGAAGAAGTGATCGACAGCCCTATAAAAAGGACTGACCACCCGCAGCGCGAGAATGATTATAAAGTGATTATTACCATCAACCATAAAAACTAAGAAAAATTTACTGTTCCTTATATTATAAAAAATAATTTAATAAAACATTGTGAACGTGTAAAACTATATACCAGTGATAATAAAAGTGTTAAAAGTTACGAAAGTGAGTGAAAATTCCACCTTTATCTATTCCTTTTTTTTATTTTGAGTATTGGTCTTGAAGAAAACAAATAATTTACGTAAATGAATATTAACAGTTCACGGTTTGTGTGAATCGAAGGTATTACCTATGAGCAGAACGTTGCCCGCGGTTTTACCGAAGATTACGCGTAAAACGTGATCGACGCGTGAAATTAACGAATATTGACAGTTCACGGGCTGCATAGATCAAAGATATCACCAAAGAGCAGAACGTTGCCCGCGGTCTTACTAGAGATCAAGTGTAGCGCGTGATCAACTCCAAATAAAAACAAAATATAGAAAAATCACGCTTGCCTTGCCGATGGTGTCACCTAAGAGCAGAACGTTGCCCGTGGTAGCACCTGAAGCGAAAGGTGGAGAGTGATTTATCAATTAATCAAAAGAAATAAAAATATTGTTTGTTGTCAAAAGACCAATGCCCAGAAACCATCGCGCTGGGCGGCGAGTTCAGTTACGCAAACTAAAGTGGAAATTTATAAATACCCCGGCAACAAACTTTGAATTATTGGGAGTACCCAGCACCCCGACTGTCAACCAGGTCGAAACGACCGACAATTTCGGCCAAATCATCGAAGTGGGAACCTGGGCTTCACCGAAGATTAATCAGGCGCCCGAGATTAACGGATTACCAGAACATCCAATTCCCTGGCGACTCATACCAATCACAAAATAAAAGGTAAACATCATAAAGTTTCATACTAACATATTAACCCACAACCCTCAACTAACCCAGAGCTAAAAATCCCAGGATTTGCTCGAAGCGGATTAACTATATAAAAAATTCCTAAAAACGCGGCCCCAAATAGGAAGTAGGGACGTAACAGTCACATTCATTGATAGTAACAGTAGCTTTTGTCGCAACGAGCAAATACTGATATCTTTTCGGGCATATATTGTTGCAGATAATGTTGATTTTGGACACCTTTGCGTTCCAACGCAACATTTTTCGTTTATTTTTCGTATTATATCTAAAGTTTTCGACGTTCATTATCCCGCGTTACGCAGCGAAGCATTCATATTGGACAAACTATTTTCGATTATTTCCCGCGTAGTGGAGGAAAAATATCCAAATTGGTTTACTCAAGATGAATGCGCTGCTCATCGTAAAGAAATGGTATATATAACTTTAACGGTAAAAATACACAAAGATACAGTATGGCTCGGCGAGCAATTAAGATGTGTGGGAGCATCATTAAGTAAAAACCATTCAAAATTATCGACATTAAAGCATGTTTGAAAACTTTGTCTTTTTTTAACAAGTCCCTGCCCTACCTTTTTGCTTCTATCTTCATTCATGCTCATTCTGTATCTTTCACCTTATGCTTTTGCTCTATATTTTTGCTTATGCTGTATATATTGGCTTGTGCATGATTTCGAGTATTTTCAGTGTTATATTATTCGGTGGAAGGCTTTATTTCTAAAAAATAAGGTATTCTTTTTCTTGTTTTTTCCTTTTTTTCGGTGAATGGTTTGGATTTGTATTAACATTGAACATACTCTGGGATGGCGAAGACCTTCTTTCACGCCTTCGCGTGGCCCACCCCGTTAACTCTATTGCTTTATTTTTTGAAATCTGTATTAACGTGACAAACTATAAAGCGATAGAGGAACTAAGATGAAAGAAAGGCAGAGCTTTTGTGGACATTGAGTTACAATATTTGATAGAACTTTAGTAATGGTCTCACGCTCCGCGAATAAGATATATTAGGGTACATTGGTACTTGAATCCGTACACGATATCAATCGATTTCAACTTTAAAGAAATGATTATGTACTTAGCAGCCTACGGTTCAAACACCTTTGCTCCACACGTTACACCAGGTCTGTCTACAGTTCGGAATATATATACAGTGGCTCACAGCTATATTCGTACACTCTTGAAAATCGCATAACATTTTTACAATTGGTCCAAACGACTTTAGTTTGTTTTGAGAAGCTAGAAGGATTAGTTTGCTAAGCGACGTATTTCGTCGTTTTGAAAAAAATCGCAATTGGCCGGAATAGCAAAAAAAAATAGTAAAAGTCGTTTTTCAACGTTTTTAATTGAGCGTGCAATGAAAATTTAAAAATCCCGATTGTAGATTTAAGTAATGCCTAAAATTTCATCAAAATCGGTTAACATTGCTCTCAGCTATAAACGTTTAAAGATCGCAGAATAAGATCGAAAATCGCAAAATTCACGAAAACAGCGAAAAAAATTGAAAAAACGACCTTTACAATATTTTTTGTGCTATTCCGATCAATTGAATTTTTTTCAAAACGACGCGACGAAACACGTCACTTAACAAATTAATCCTTCTAGCTTCTCAAAACAAACTCAAGTCGTTTGGACCAATTTTAACAATGTTATGCAATTTTAAAAAGTGTACGATTATGGCTGTGAGCCACTGTACATGCATTAGCTTTACTACATACTCGACTTCGCCAGGAATTTAAATTCTAGTTACATTGATTTGGATTAGTCAGACATAATGAGCGGCGGCACATTTTGTGTTGTAAGAGTTTACCGTTCGAAAGTTTTTAGGCAACAGACAAACACACCAACATAAACTTTCTACTTTATATATTCAAATACATTACTTATATCGAACTAACGCTATTAATGTTATTTAAAAGATCTCTTCCCTAATACTTTATACATTGTATTCTTTTTACAGCCTAGGATGTTATATAAGTAAGAAATTATGACCGTGAGAAGAAAAGGAGTTCACAAATATTATACAGTTATATTATTTTTGTCTTTTGTATGACAGCTTTTAATAAATAAATAAAAAGGGGATATTTCATATATAAAACAGTTTCTTTCACCACCATCTCATATGTACATACCTACTTGCCCGAATGATATCGTGTTTGATTTTCCTTTTATTAAAAAAATCTCAGTAATTTACCATAAATGCTTGAACAAAGATGAAACAGAGAATGCAAAAATTTCATCTTACAATTAGCATGTGTACATACATGTTTTCCGCTTTTAGCTATTGATTACGGCTTTTGCAGAATTTATAGAAGAAAGTGAAATCTGCTTCAATAAGGGCATTTTGGCATAGCTCGTCCGTGGGCCGACATCGACGTGCGAAAATCAGGCTCACGGAGAATGCAAGAAGACAATGTAGGTATCATACTTTGTTGTCGCTGCCAGACTGTGCCAGACCGATCATTTGTCGCGTGAAGGACCTCCGTGCCGATTCCCTCGCATTTTATCTCACTCGCGGGTCGCGACATCCGTAAGACAAAAACCTTTTTTAACTTGTGCTTTAAAAAGCACAATAACTGTTTTCTCATATGTACATATCTAGAAATAATGACAACAGGCCTTAACCCAAGCGGGAATTTACATCGTAGATGTGTTTTACAATTTTTAAATCCATACAATAGTTAATAAAGAAAGGGCCGATCAATTTGTAACGAAACGTACAGTTTTAATTACTAATCTACCGTTCCCAAATAATAAATAAACTAATGCAAAATGTCCTCGGGTCCCGAAAACTACGAATATAAATTTTATAAAAATGCTTGGATTCCTTGTTCTCAATGATTTATACGCGTCGTATGATGGACACCGTCTATTTAGACATACGGAGTGCATATTTATATTTGCGGAGATTTGCGGGAATGTTAGTAACAGCGTCAATTTTTAATATTTTTCGACTTAAGACACGCGAAAATGTTAGTTAACTGTTCCACTACACGCAAAGTACTAACAATCAATGTCATCTTGCAATTTATAGCTTGTATAAGTTTTCAAGAAGATAGATAATTTCGGCGTCATATAGTCTCCAAATCACCGAAATAGATTTTCGGAGAAAAATGTACGTGAATCCACGTAAGTCGCTGGCAAACCGAGCCAAAGCGTAGCTTAACGAAACCCTGCCCTCTATGTGAAACTCTCACTCTAAACAAGTCACACGTATACAAGCACGTACACACCTTTCAGCATTTCAACACATTTCACAGTAGTTCCAGAGTTGGACGCTGTTCATGAACAGAGGCCGCTAAATTCAGTCCTCGAATTATGGGTCGGTAATACAGTTTGGGTGGTGACACGTACTCCCATAAGGTGATAAGTCTATTCTATACTTCGTCGATGATTGTACCAATACAAACACAATGTGTAATTCCATATTTATATATTCCATATTATATATTACCGTCCAGGGGTTATATAATTTAACATACATGTGGTTGCTGGAGTTTGATTTGTAAAAAAAAGTACCACGTAGGTATATCAAGAGAAACAAAAAAAGACATAAGTATATATATATACACAAATCTTTTGGACGATCATAATTGGAAACTTTGCAAATTACGTTCCAATAAAGTCAAATACCATACAAATTAAGAAAATAACTATACGTGTCAAATAATAATACGATTAAATCTAGCGTTCTTCCTAGATCTTCAGCACTTTCCACGTCCTGCGCAAACGTATGAAATGTTCAACTATAATAAAAACTATAACTTGTGAAACTATCCACGTCAAATCGGACATTTTTTAGTGAAAAATTCAAGTTCATTAACAGAGAAACGTTAAATTTTACGAACGAATACAGGGAATGTTTATTTACTTGATACGGTAAAGAGGATATACAAAATAATTCAACAACTTTTGTAACAGGATGCAAAAATATACGTTTAATTTATCAATGGTTATACACGCGCAGAGGTATCACATTTTCGTACTTCTGATTTCCAACAAAATTGTTTGTACAGTTCTACTAATAAATGTTCCATTTAACGTGGAGTATCACTGCTATAATAATAAACCTTGAGCAACAAAATACTGTGTAATATAATAATTTCAAGTGTCATCAAAGTACTTTACACAAATAATCTTTTGATATTATCCAAATATTCCAAAACAATAAAAGTTAATAAAGTTACTTGGTGTACAACATCAAGTGTTTTGAAATATGTATATAATCGATGATTATTGAATCGACTTACCTTTACCAAGAGGCGGAAATTTACGGTCTCCAGACTCGTTCCTCATCATGATGCCTCTTCCACCTGTGTAAACAGTGTACAGTATTTATTTAATCGCTAAGAGCTCGCGGTTTCGGCTTCACGATCGCTGTGTTTCATATTTTCTCTCTACTTTTTTCTAAACGATTCTTTCGCGATTTAGGTGATGGCTCTCTCTCTTAACGTGGAACATAATTCGGAGGGGTGGATTCTCGCATTTTTCTTGCCAAAGGGGTCACAGACTCCAGTGACTCAATCTGCTGCGAGAGGTAGTTTTAAACAATCTTCTCCAAGGCCTAATTTTTTTATACAGGGATTATTATTCTTTAGATAGTATTATTGAGCCAAAATCCTGACGGTGCTGCAGTGCCAGGCTGACTCGCGACGGAGGAGGTGCGAGCACCAACACTCCGTCAATTTCCAAAAATCAGTTTAATATTCTGACTCCCCAATGGGGAGTATATCAGATATTAAGCTGATAAGAACAGATACTACACTTTTGATCTTAGCCATGAGGCCGAGAAGCGATACACTACACTGTTTTTCCTTCCAATATAATAATCCTACCTCTCAAATTCACGAGCGAGAAACAGTAGCCGCCTAGCGGGAATTCTCAAAAACTTCGACGCACGCAAACTCCCCTGGGGGCGCTACGTGTACATATAAGGGTGCCGCAGAACTGGTGGCGTTCCTTGGAAAGGGCGACTCGTGGGGTGGTTTGAAACATTTTTCTTAGCAAAAATGCTTTGCGGTGCATTGTTAACGAGATTAAAAAAAAATCGAAGCGCGAGTCGACAGACCGAGCTGCCGCGCGGTAGTTAATAAACCTTGCATGTACTCTATTTAATAGCGTTATGATTAAAGTTCGAAAAAAAGTGCTATAAAAGTTTTTTTTAATATATATGTTATCAACTTTCACGTTCAAAATTTAACACCCGATCTTACATAGCACTGCAAATATTGTAAGTGTCTTTTTGCAAAGCTAATAATTCTGATTCATACTCGTCTGCTCGAACCTCGATAACTCGAAAACCTCTATAAGACGAATTTTTTTTTCCATTGATTTCCGCTCCGCTGTAAACACCGCTACAACTCGGAATAAAACTTCCTCGACTCGAACTATGTTTTGTATATTAAATTATGTATTTCAACTCTAAAACTCGAGTTTAGAAGAACTCCGACCTCTAAAAATCAAAGTTTACTTCTACATATGTATTACGAAATTTCGTAGAGAGATCTGAAAATATTGAGGAAACGTTTTCTCTGCATTATTCACGATTAAATATGCTATTGATTAACAATACAACACAAATTTTTTAATATGTAACGAAGAGCAATATTTCGAACATAAAATGTATCTTATAATTATTTTTGTGTATGTATAAGTCGAATTTTCGTTTGTTAAATCTCCCTTACTCGAAAACTCGATAAACCGAAGCCTCTATAAATCGAAGATTGTTTCCCTTCCCCTGAGATTCGAGTTATCGCGGTTCGACTGTATTTAAACAACAATAAAAATAAGCATTTCCACATAAACAAATAAGTAATAATTCGCTTACCGATTGGTGGGAAATCTGAAGTGCTAAACAGACTATTCTCCGGCTGCATTTCAGTGACTGCTCGTGCTGAAACCGCACAAAGGATTTGCAAATAACTTCTCTACTCCGAACAGTAAATAAACTTGAGCCATACGCAGAACTATACACTTACCCTGTGTCTTGGGGAGTCGCAGCGGCCTTCCAGGAATCTGAACACGTAAGAAACAAAAAATTACAATCTTGGAATGTTTTACAATTGAATCAGACAGTAACTTTAATACTTACGGTAGGAGTCTTCACAGTATTAGGGTAGTTTACGCTGTGATCTATTATATCTAAGGGTTTGCACTCGTTGCGTCGACGTTGCTCCTCTTGATAAGTCCGCGCGGACACCTTCATCCTGTGCTCATTGCTCACCTGTTTGAAAATTGTTTGAAAATTCAGAGTCCACTCGAGGGAACAGAATACAGCGATTTCACTTTCAATAACGAGGGACTTGGCAACAGTTAAGGTTGAAATTTTCTTTCAACTTTTATTCGTTATTCGAAGTTTTTATTTACAGTCTGTTCCACGAGAGATCCTCGTAGCCACGACGCTGTACTTTAAGAAGGAGTGGATCCTTGAGAATTCGGAGTAGAAAAGTCTCTTCTACTACGCTGATTTTTTAAGCAATTGCTTTTTCTTAATATTTTACTAGGAATTGCTTAAATTCGTGCGAATAAAAACAGAAGCATTTGCTTTATCTTGTAGGAATTACTAAACTGCTAAGGAATTGCTTTTCCTTAATTTTTAAGGAACTGCTTACAATCAAATGAATAATAGAAGCAATTGCTTTTGCTAAATAAGCAATTCCTTACGATTTTTATTCATATAAAAATAAGAAATTCCTTTTTTGTTTTAGTAATTGCTTTCTAAGTTTTTAGTCTCTTAGTTTTTATTTGTCTTAATTACGTATTATTTCATAAAACGTACTTTTAAATAACACAGCATTTTTTTTAAATCTAATAATTTCTTTCGAAGAGCACGCCCTCGTGAAACCGACTATAAATAAAATCCCCGCCCTCTCTGCCCAGCAAGCAATCTTTCCAAATTACTTACGCCAGTCATAGAAACCACTTTGCACTGTTCCTTGATCGTCAAATTATTCATTCGACTATCAAGCGTGTCTTGATTATTAAAATCAGTTTGCGTCTCAATCGGAATAGGACAGTGAATCCCTGGTATCAAATCCATCCCCAAATACTCGCAGCAATAATCGCAGATAGTAAATCCCCATCGTTTCACAATAGCCATGCTACAATACTGCGCCGTGCCATCAATATTCTTATGATACTAAAAATAAAATCCCCTCGTTACAACTCCCAAAACTCTCATCCAAAAAATCACCTTCACATCTCCTTACATCGCACTCCAAATTCTGCACAGAGCAGAAAGAGTCCTTCCCAAATTCATGTTCAGCGACGACAAGCGGTATACTAATATCATCGACCTTCGTCGCCGCAGCATTCCGCAGAGCCCCGAAGAGAGCTTCCAGCGAGTAGACTGTAAAGTCACTCGCAGACTCCTCTGCAAAACAACCGCAGATTAGAAACCTCCTCAATACTCAACCCACCATACCAGAACTCACTCGCAGCGTCAGCCATTTGTTCCAGTATTGACTTCACAGCCGGAGTCAGATCCTTCGTGACGAACAGCGGAGGGAATCTCGTCCCAGTCATGTTCACCCTCAGAATCTCCGTCAGCTTTTCGTACATAGCTGCGAAGTCGCTCTGTCCCTCCGGCATCTGTATAGCTATCTTATGCGTCTCCATGCTGGTTTCGATCGCGTCCCGTTTGAAGCCCAGCTCTATCTTCACGTTTATTATCTCGTGGTACACCTTCTCGACTCCGTTCTCCAGGCTGAACTCCGCCACTGCGAGCTCGGCAGGGACGAACTTGTACCTGTTGATCCCCAGTTCCCTTTTGTAGAACCAGTTTACATGTATAAAGATGAACTTTATCTTCTCTAAGTCTGGAAGAAATAAAGTATTTCGTTAATAGCTAAAATTAAAGTTAAGCGTTATTAAGTTTGAGACACCAGGCACTCACTCTTGTGCTTAGTGCCAATCGTGATCACAGAGTCTATGTACTGCAGCATATTCTGGTGGAACTCTAGTTCCCTTTTCTCCTCAGCCATCACTTCGTCTATGCTCTCCCCGATCGCGGTCTTTTTCTGCATCGACCCTTGCGATTCGATCTTACTGTCCTTCGCTTTGCTCTCGTAGTAGGCCTTGTCCGGCTTGCTGAGATTCTGCATAATCGGAAAAATTGCAAGTTTCTTTTATGCAAAAATTATTAATTATTTAATTCTGTTAATCTGGAGTAGCTGAAAAATCGCGTTCGTAAAAATTGCACAGTGCGAAGTGAAGACAGAATATTGTGTTCGGGAATTAGAGCAGGGGGGTTTTCAAGGTCGCGGAAGTAAACAGTTGCCGATTAATGCCGGGAACGGTAAATAATTGGCGGTTATTTGGCGCTAGGAATTCGTCAATAGATCGATTTTTCGGAGTTCGTTAGCGAAGAAAGGAACTGTGCTCGGAGTTTGTCCTTGGAATTTTTTTCGATTTGAATCGTGGAACCTTTATGAGCAAAAAAACGGAAAAAAATATTTTGATTGGTAGACACATTTGTTAATATTGGTTTGGATAATAGATCGAGGAATTTAGGGGAATGTATTATTTGTAATTGTTGTAATGATTGAAGGTGTTTCATTGGTGAAATTTTATCACGCAAATGTGGGGAAAATTGAAAGTTGAATTCGAACCTTCCAAGCCTCGTTTATATCTGGGTCCTTGGAAACGTCTTGCAGGCCTCCGGGGAATTTTCGGCCGTTCAGCTCCTGTTCCTCTTTCCAGTCAAGCATGAAATAGTAGAATGGGTTGTGTCCCTTTTTGGTTTTTCTTGGCATCTTGGGATTTCCTTCGTCGACGGTGTCAAACTGGTGTCAAACGCAGGAATAAAATTAACTGGGCGCACGGCAACGCACGACTAACCGCGGTGTGATCTCGCGTTCCCCAGCTTAAATGACACTTTGGTCCCCTCCTGCTTTGTTTACAATTTGCGCGCGCTATTTTCTTATGTGAGGTTAGGAGATTTTGCTAATTGGTATGTAAAGTAAATATACAATTTTGGTATTGTTGGGAACCTTTGGTATTGAGGGAATTGTGGGTAGATTGTTGGTAGTGGAATATATAAAGCGAGAAAATTAGGTAGGATGGTTGCGTGTAAAAGGGAAATGCGAAATATGTATTTAAACACGAAAGTTTTAGGTTAGGCGATTTTATTTGAATTTATCAATAATGGACTAATAATGTGAGAAATAATGATTTTTTTTGTAAATAAAATGTACAAAGTCTGTGATTATCCTTTTGGCTCTTGATTTGAATAATTCTGTAGGATAATCATAGAGTTTGTGTGATGTTTTTTAAGGCACAAACCCTATCGCCAGAGAAATTGTAGTACAAGAACACAAGGTTGTTCGGACACTTGTTTCCAGGAGGAGAGGGGGACAATTTTGGGATGCTTGATTTTTTAACTCATTTTGTAGTGACGATTTAATTAAAAATATAAAAGCAAAATTTTAAAATATTCTCTTTTTTAGTATAAACTTAATAAAGATTAGTTTTAAAAAATAAGAGATTTTTTTTCAAAATTTTTGCACCCCCGTCCGGACGCCCATGCAAGAATAGAATTATTTTGTGCTTTTTAGCTTAGAATTCTTAAAAAATTCTTAAAATTTTTCGTTTACCTTAAAAATTCTATTTTTTTTTTATATTATTACGTCCCTACTCTATTTTCCGCGATTGGGACGCACGTTTAGGGAATTTGTTCCACGGTTTAGAGTCGAGAGGTGTTAAATATTACTGGTCACGCTTTATTTACATTGTTAAGGTGGCCGTTCCAATAAGCGGCTACAGCCGCCAGCGACTGCGACCGGCGGCTACAGCCGCTGACGCTATGACTGGTACAATGGAAAAGTATTCATCCCAACTCCTATGGGCGGCTGCGACTGCTGCGGCCGCGCCAGGATTGCTATAGCCTATGCGCGTTTGGTTCATGAGAAGCCTAGGCTACTCGAGACACAACACAATGCCACGAGTGTCTGTTTTCCGTCGTAACAGCAGAATCTCCTAGTCGCGCAGCGGCTGCCGCTCTACTGCTCCAGAAGCAGTCTAGCGACTCTAGCCGCTCTGCGATCCATCTCACATTCGGACAAATTATGCAGAAATAAGGGAAGAAGTCAGAATTCATAACTTATGGAATTATGTTCTTTTTTATATATTTCTTGTAAACTAATAATATGAACTCTTGTAAAAAAAGGTAAAAATATCATGACGGCTACATCTGATCTGCGTATAAACACATGTCAAATTTGTTGTTTTATGCAAAATTTTAAGTGATTTCTTTCAAAGGTTGTTAAAGTAAAGTTAAAGGGGTCAGAAATAGTTAGTATCGATTCTGCAAAATAATAGCAAATAATTCGTTATATATATTTATTTTTTTATAAGAAACCCATTGAAAAAATATCAGTATTTTTCGACTTTTTAGTTACATTCCACGAACTTGTATAATCAATATATATTTGTCCTTGCAACTGCGAAAACAAGATTTGACAATAGTTGCTAATAATGGAGTAATCACTTGTATCCTATATCGTACAGTGGGCCTGAATCCCAAGAAATAGGGGAAAATGCAACATTCCATTTTTCGCGTTGAAAATGCTGAATATTATTAAGCAAGTTCATAAAAATTTGAGTTAATATGCAACTCATAACAAAGTTTGAGGTTATTTAAAAAAATAACGTCAACAATTTCAATAAAACTAAAAAAAATTGATAAATACATACTATGGAAAGTGCAGAAATAATAACTTGAAAACCGAACGTTTCCCTAGCGTGTGACTTAAACCACTAATAAAGTACCAAAAAACAGTTTCCAATTTTTTATCACGATTGAGTTAAAAAATAGATAAAACAAATTAATAGATGTAAAAAATATTAAATTATACATCACTAGAAAGGAATAGGTTTATCCTATTTTTTGCCACAATTTGAATTCCGATATTTTAAAAGAAACACCCAAATATCATTGACTTCTTCAATCCGGTAGATAAACAGAACACGATGTACATATAAGAAAAATGGCTAGTCTTTCACTATCTTCGACGGTCCTCGAGACCTCGTATAACAATAGACCCTCTTTTCAAGTGCTCGAAAAGGGCCTGTGCGGCGCATCGTTGCACTGGTGGGGGCCATGGCGTCGACGCTTAGATATAGGAAATACCATTTGCGACGACGCCAGATGGAGTCGCTGGCGGCTGTAGCCGCCGGTTGCAGTCGCTGGCGGCTGTAGCCGCTTATTGGAACGGCCACCTTTACAAGTGCAGCCTTTGATGGACGCAACCCGTGACCCTCCATAAAACATTTTTATCGATTTAGGTCAGCGCTGTCCAGCGTAGGGGCCCCTCACGCGCCTGCTTCCCCTTCCAATCTTTCTCTCACATAGCGTGCCTTCCGTTGTCAGGGAGACCGCGCGACGCTAAAAAGGCTACCGTGACGAGCGAGCCGGGCGAGCGTCTTCGCGGATAGCGTCGCGCGGTATCCCTGACAACGCGGACAAGAGTGGGAGAACCCCAATCTCCCGCGGGAGCGACCTTGGACAGCGCTGATTTAGGTAGAGTTTAAGGGGGTAGACACGTCACGTGACCTGGCCGATTTGGTCGGTCGGTATTACAGCAGATTTTTTCTGCACAGAAATGGTAATACCCATAGATACGCGGCTGCCTGTGCACGCGAGAGGGAGCTGTTTGCTATTTCCGTATTCTATTTTGAATAAGGAAAGAAATTCTCAGCTGTTGCGTTGTACCTGTAAAACTTTAAACGGAAAGTCTGCTGGTACTGCAAACGTAGAAAATGCATTGTACATTTACTTGAAATGTGCTTATGCTACAATATTCTACGTTGGCAGTAAGGAATTATAAGTGAAAAGGAAAAATACACGAGGGCATGTCCCCAGAAAATGAAGTTTGTTAGGATAGACATTTTTTAATTAGCAAAACACTGAAACAGAACATGAAATACACATCCTATGCAGAAAGCAGTTGTGAACAAACATATATAAAATTGTGTTTGACGTTGAATCCAACTCGTGATTATTATGTGGTCCCTCCTCGAAGTGACAGAAAATATAATCTATGTATATGTTCCCACACAGCACACATGCGCCTCAGATGCGCCTTTGAGGCGCGCAGTCCCAGGCGCTCGAGGCGCCCCACAGGCGCCGCAAGTGTCCCACGACCGTCGGGTACGCGCCTTCGGAGCGCCTGATGTTACAAAATGGGCCGCCTTAAAGGCGCATTTATAGCGCCTGAATTAGGACTGACAGGCGTCTCAAAGACGCTTGAATTGGACGGCTAAAAGGCGCGTGGAACGGGCGCCTGGAACAGGCGTCTTAACGGGCCTGAATTAGGACTGACAAGCGTCTCAAAGGCGCTTGAAATGGGCGGCTAAAAGGCGTCTTAACGGACCTGGATTAGGACTGACAGGCGTACCTTAATTATGGATAAATTAGGTCTGATGCAGCTGTTTAAAAATCGCCATTAGGGCGTATCTAAGATGATTATCGATACTGATTAATTGTAATATAAATTTAATAAAACAAAGGGTTATCAAAAAGAAATCGGACACGATAAAAATTCATTTCAATTGTTTATTTACACATATATATTTTTGCATCGTTACTACTATTACATACCATGCTTTGTATAAAATATGTAATTCACAGTGTGTTGCAAATATTTAACATCTATACTTATACAACACTTGTATTATTTATATATATTACATATATCTTATTATATATTTTTTATTACAGCAGTAAAAGCAGTAAAAGTATAGCTAGGTGATACAGATGTAAGTATGCAAAGTATACAAACTGTACAGAATATACAAAATATACATATAAAGACACTTAACGCTTCAGCGACGGTGCCGAATTGAACAATTTCTCTATACTATGAGATTATTGATAACCTTACTCTGAATTTTTATTCGTAGTTTAATCCACTTATAGTACAACTTGTAATATTTAATTTTAAAGTTTATTTTTAACAATACCAGTAATGAAAATACCATTTTGCACCTCTTGTCGACTTTCCGCCCTAGGCAGTCGCCTAATTTTGCAGAGTAAAGTCATAAATAATCTCAAATAAATGTATTATAATAATGGGCGCAATTAAACAAATTCGCCTAGGGCACAAAAAAGACTTGAGCCGGGCCTGCAGGGGAATTCAATATGACCATGCACTAGTGTTTATGCTAAAAGTATCATATCGAACTGGAAACTCCCATTTGCTTATTATTTGAGGCAGTCAGAGCAACAGTGGATCAACCTACGTTAAAAAAAAAATTTTATCTATCGTATATGGTCAGTAGAGCCTATCGGAATACGTTATTACGACTAATTCAATTTCGAAAAAAGGTAGGTTAGTCCGTTTTTGCTCTGGCCGCTTTATTTCATAAAATGAAATCCTCGAATCAGTTGATGCACTGCATCAAAACTGTTGTAAAAGCTGTCGAAGAAACAGGACTTATCATACTCAGTATGGTTTGCGATAAAAATACAACAAATGTTGCATCACTGAATAGATTATTACTGGATTCGCAAAATCGCAAATGAGAGTGGTAGTCCCCTGCGGGCCTGCGTCAAGATTTTGCGAAACGGTTCTCGTGCTTCTGATGCCCGTCGCGCACGCAAAGGACGGAGTGTCACGGCGCCCGCAAGACGGAGCGAGACATAACTTCAACGCGTCGCACAGTGGGACGGATCGACGTTTAGGTAGGCATTCACTTGAATTCTCAAATATTTCGTCATTTATTGATTATAATCTAAGATTACAGGTAATATACTATATTGTATAAAAAATATAATATTCATTTTTTTTCTCGTCGCTCTTTTTAATAATGGGGCTTCAAGAGTCCCTCCATGTTAATTTCCATATATATACATTCATATATATGGATCGGGGCTTATTAATAAATTATTTAGAACATCAAGGTTTTGTCATTTTTCGGCTGCTCTTTCTGCGTATAATTCGTAGTAGTTTTTAAAATCATTATTTCGGGCGTTCTGATTACATACTCTCTGATTACATACACGATTCATTCTTATTTATCTAGCGTTTCATTCATACTTTTGCACGTTGCACACCTCTGCGTGCCTCACTTCCAACATATATTACTCATTATTATTATATTTGAACATTACTCAATTAGTGTAATTTAAAGTTAAAAACATTCAATTTGCACAATTATTGTTGCAAATAGAAAATTGGAGCAAAATAGTATATTTTTCCTGACTTGCACCTACGTTTGTGCAAAAAAATATCAATATTTTAAAGGGTCGGATGCGGTCGGATATGAATAATTGAATTTTGTGAAATTGAATCCATCCAGAATTATGAGGTATGCTTGAATTTACGGACAAATGCGGACAATTTTTTTAATTTAGAAAATGCGAAAATGGTAACAAAAAATCTTAATTTGACAATAGAATATAAGTGTTTATATTTTTCATTACAAGAAAAAGACTAACTGAAACTATTCCAATGTGTAAAAGCTGATCATTTTCTAAAAATGGAAATCTTAAATTTTTTTTAGAATATTTAACTGAGGAAGCCCAGAACGCCCGAAATAATGATTTTAAAAACTACTGCGAATTATACGCAGAAAGAGCAGTCGAAAAATGACAAATCATGATGTTCTAAATAATTTATTAATAAGCCCCGATCCATATATATGGATGTATATATAATTAGCCCCGATCCATATATATGGATGTATATATAATTAGCCCCGATCCATATATATGGATGTATATATATGGAAATCAACATGGAGGGACTCTTGAAGCCCCATTATTAAAAAGAACGACGAGAAAAAAATTGAATATTATATTTTTTATACAATATATTACCTGTGATCTTAGATTATAATCAATAAATGACGAAATATTTCAGAATTCAAGTGAATGCCTACCTAAACGTCGATCCGTCCCACTGTGCGTCGTCTGTCTCGTAGGGCGGTATTCATAAACGTGTCTTAAGATTAAGCAAATGCTTAAGGCTTAAGGGGTCATTCTGGTTAGATCGCCCATAAATTCAGCGATTTTCGGGAATTTATTGCGAAGACAGGAATTATAGTAATGGAATTAAACTTTTTTCTATTGATTAAACTACATTTCTACAGTAAATGAAAAATATAAAAGTTATAAAATTATTGCTATTAAAATGGTTTTGACGGCGATTTTGATGACATATTTAAAAATTCATAAAAGTTTTATTCCATTACTATAATTCCTGTCTTCGCAATAAATTCCCGAAAATCGCTGAATTTATCGGCGATCTAACCAGAATGACCCCTTAAGCATTCGGCATCCTTTACTATGCTACTAGGTTAGTAGAGGATTCCGCATGCTTAAGCATTTGCTTAAGACACGTTTATGAATACCGCTTTCGTTCCATCTCGCTCTCGCCTTCGCCGGACAAGAATGAAAAACTATTTTTTCGCGGCTTTTCTATCGCACGCGCGCTTTAACCATTTCTGGATCGTGCACTCCGCTTCCTTCCTATTTTGGGACTGCTTCCCCTTTTCGGCAGCATCTTAAACAAGAATTTCAATAAGATGTTACATATATTCTACATTACTCAGTATTAGCTATGGTGAAATTTCGGTGATAATTACATACCTATAACGACTTTGGCTAATTTTAATTTGTAAAATGCTTCCTTCCCCTGCCTCCCCAGCCAACTGAACAGCAGGGCCAAATCATTGGTAATGAGGGAGCTCAAAACCCTTTTTACGAAGTCGTAAATATTTGCTCCTCCAAACTTTGCAAATTCATTTACCTATAATTAAAAAATTATTAGCTTGGCTAAATTAAGAGAGGAGAGAGAGAGAGGAGAGAGAGAGAGAGAGAGAGAGAGAGAGAGAGAGAGAGAGAGAGAGAGAGAGAGAGAGAGAGAGAGAGAGAGAGAGAGAGAGAATAATGATATTTTACTTACTGCGTCCTGGAAATTTACGTCGTTGCTTAATATTTCCTCCAACTCTTTGACTTTTTCCACAGAGTTGAGTGGAAAATTCAAATGTCTGTTTTTGATAAAAAATGTTTCCTTCCGCTGCTCCACTGGTGCTGCTTGTGAGCCAACTGTATTTTCAATATTTTTAATACGTTGCAGCGCTTCGGTGAGCAATTCCCGTTGTAAATTGACTTGAGTTATCAATCTATGATTTTGGTCTATTCATGTTTTTATAGTGTTGCTGCAGCTGTTGCTGCAGCTGTTGCTGGTGCTGGTGCTGGTGCTGGTGCTGGTGCTGCACCTGGGGTCTGCATCTATGTTTTCAGAAAATTATTTATTACATTTTATATCTTTTCACTGTAACTTTCCATGGTAAAAAAACTATCTCCGCATAGAATATATATACACATATATTGACTTACCAACTGGACTATCTTTCTCGAAGAAACTCCATTCGCCGCCATTGCTGGTGCTGGGCCCCGCCGGATATACTATTTCGTCTAAAAACCAAAATTGTTTTTATTAAAGAGGTAAGGAAGCAGAATTGTGGACAGATCCAAAACGTATCTACTGCAAATAAAGCGTACGAAAAATGTGAAAAATGTATTGTTAAAAATGGAATTTGTACATTAAGTACTGAGGAAGAAGAGGTATTTTTACCAAGGGAATCTGTGAAACAACACGATTTTTTACACAAAACGCCTAGGATAGAAGATAACTTCATCAGAAATAATATGATTGAACTGAGCAAAGTAGCAGGAAGGGCATTGGAAAATTGTTTCAGGTAATTGTAATTTTTATATAGCATATTTTCACACCTGATATAATAATGGGTTTCCTCATCTTTGGAGGTGGAGGTAGTGACGCCTCTTCAGGGATTGCCTCAATTTGTGAAGATGGGGATACCAGCGGCGTCAATTCCTGCCCCGACTCCTCACTGCTCGAAAATCTCCTGGGAATAATTTTCCTTTTTCCGTTCCCTGCGTCGGATTGAAGATCGCTGGTTTCTTCGGCCCTCTTCGCCCTTCTCCTCGCCGTGGCATAATCATCTGGGTGAACACATTAGTAATTAATGGGTATAATGATTAGTCACTAATTAGTTAATTTAATAAGTAAATATAATAGTCATTAATAAGTATATATAATAATATATTCAACCTACAACAAATTCCACCAGGAAATACCGATACGGGGTACATATCCCATGAAACATCGCACGGCTCGAGTTTCTGAATCGCCACTGTCATGCGACTAGGTTTGTATGGTGGCCAATAAGAAAAATCCCCTACCACCCAGTCCGAGGGAACTTGGGACACCGAATTATCGCCTTTGAATTCGATGGTGAGCCAACCCCGCTTATTCATTTCTGCTTCCTGAACAGAACGATAAAAGTAATCTTGTTAGCATGTATGTAGTACTTATTCAATTTGAATTTGCCAGCCATTATTAAAGTAAGAAGAGAGAGAGAGAGAGAGAGAGAGAGAGAGAGAGAGAGAGAGAGAGAGAGAGAGAGAGAGAGAGAGAGAGAGAGAGAGAGAGAGAGAGAGAGTTTCAAATGGAATTAAACAAAATAAGCTTCAATAGGACAGGGGTGAATGAAATAGTAGAAGAAATGGTAGGAAAAATAAACAATGCAGTACTGAAAGAAGAAGTAAAAATAAAAAAATGGAAACTAGGCAGCTTTAAGTGGTGGAATTCGAATTGTAAAAAAAAGAAAAGAGAAGCCAGAAAAGCATCCAGGAACTGAAAAAAGGGCAAAGGAGGCATAGAAGACTACCAGAAGAAAAGAAGGGAGTACAAAAAAGTGTGCGAGGGAAGGAGAAGGGAATTACAAGAAAATACAGAAAATGAGATAATGCAATTAAAGGGAGAAAATAAAATATGGGAATATGTAAATAAACAAAGAAAGAAAAGAATAGGAATCTCCAGTAAAATATATTTCAAAAAAATGGAATGATCATTTTAGAGCATTGCTAGAAGACGTCAATTGTAAAAAAGAAGTAGGAGAGTTGGAAGAAATAGACAACACGGAAGGAGAAGAGGGAGAGGAACTAACAGAAGCAGAAGTAAAAGAACAAATCAGGAAATTAAAAAAGTAGAAAGCAGCAGAGGAAGACAAAATAGAAAATGAAGCCTGGATTTGCGGTAACGTGAAAAGAGTAAAAAGGATCATAGAAATTTCCAATAAAGTGTGGGGAAGGATTCCCGGAGAGGTGGAAAGAAGGGGTGATTTCGCCAATATTCAAAAAAGGGGACAGAGAAGAGGTAAGCATTTACCGGGGGGTAACGATTCTAAGCGTACAAAATATATGCTATGGTCCTAGAAAAAAGATTAAAAGAGGAATTGGAACAGAACCACTTAATACCAGAAACGCAGACAGGGTTCAGGAGCGTCAGGTCGACAACAGATAACATTTTTATTCTGAACTATGTAGCTAACAGAGAAATACAGAAGAAAGGGGGGAAGCTGTATACCTTTTTCGCATTTCACAAGGTGGATAGAGTAAAACTTCAGAACATCATGAAGAGAAAGGAAATAAATAAACGCTTAACACTTGTGGACAACAAAAGGGGTAAGACAGGGATGCCCACTGAGTCCAACGTTATTCACTATATATGTAGCGGACTTGGAGGAAACCACGAGGAAAAAACAAGCAGGAGGAGTTGGAGTAGGAAAATAAAAAATCAAGACTCTGGCATATGCGGACGATATAGCGGTACTAGCAAATGAACCAAATCTTAAGGACGTGATACGAAGATTTGGAAAATACCTTGAAAGGAAAGGGTTCCTTTCGAACTGGACGCAGAGAAATCTAAGGTGCTGATTTTCCATAAAGAAAGAGGAAAGAAGAAGAGAGAAAAATAGGGCTGGCAGGGGGGCGGGCACAATCTGGAAGAAGTAAACGAGTTCAAATACTTGGAGTATAATTTCGAGAAAAATGGGGACAGAGAGATGCATATAAGGGAAGTCATAAAGAAAGCTAGAATAGCAATGGCGCAGATATGGGAAATAGGACAAAGAATGTTCAAGAACAATATTGAGAGACGAATGAGAATATTCAGAAGCATAATGAAAAGTATCTGGATGAATGGATGCAGAAAAAGTAGAGAAAATACAGGAGAAATACATAAGGTGGACTTTAGGTTTGGACTTCAATACGCCAGCATATCTGGAGGAAACAGAAACGGACAATGTAAGGATAGCAGCGGGGAAAAGACCAATAAAATATTAGGAGAAAGCGAAACGGCTGAATAAGAATAAAATAGTACAATAATGCTGGAGGAAAATAGACGCGAGGCAAGCAGAGAAAAAGTCGAAATGGGAGGAAATGAAAGACTCATACTACAGGCAAAAAATGATGCATACGCAAGAAATGCAAATAAAAAGAAGAAGACTACTATTAAAGTAATGAAGAAAATAGAAATAAACTGTAGAAACAACAAAATGCAACACTGGTTTCAGAAATATAGAGATAGTATAGAACTTACCTGGAGAATATATTGATGCGGTCCAAAACTAAACGCCAAAGGTCCACACACTAAATACAACTATTTTTAAACGCGTTAACTAATACTAAAAAAACAATACAAATACTATAAAAACACGATAAAAAACACTAAAAATACGATAAAAAACACTAAAAATACGATAAGCACACGATAAAAAACACTAAAAATACGATAAACACACGATAAAAAACACTAAAAATACGATAAACACACGATAAATAACAATATAAAAATAAGAAATAATATAAAAACTAGTATGAAAAAAAATAGGAATATACTATACACTAAGAATAATATGAAGAAAAGAAAAATGGAAAACTGTGTTGAAAAATAGGCGAAATTAGCGTGCGTCCCCTGCGATGGTTCTGCGATAACTGCTGCAGTTTCCTTGCTACCTGGGGGGGTCCAAGGAAACCTTGCCACCCCCCACTACGCGGCACAACCCTCATCCTACGGCAAGCACTGTTTTCAAGGGTAAAAACATTTTTCCGTATACCTCTGAAGACTTGCCAGAGAAGCTCTTTAAAGCAGAAAAGCAGAAAAAAATGAACCAAAGGTGTTTTAATCCTTATACGAGGGTCGCTACCGCCACTACAAAAATCAGGTCATTATTTTCTAAACATCTATTTTTTTGGGCACCTAAAAGTTACACAAACTGCACGAGAAGTAGATTCTACACTCTGTAGATACATTCTGTAGATTTTTTTTTCTTCACATTTCTGGTCGTAGTAAGGGCGATAGCGACACTCGTAGGGATTAAAAAAACGTTTGATTCTCTTTTTCCTGCCCAGTGAAAAAACCGCTAGCCTTGGGACAAGTGGACAAGGATGTATTCGGATTGGAGATCCAGGCGTAGAACGTGTATTGAAAATACACGTGTACCCGCGTACACGTGTAGTAAAAATATCCGTGTTCTAATCCGTGTACTTCTTAATACACGTCTACACGTGTATCGAAATTCACAGATCATAGTATCCGTGTACCCGTGTACTGAAATTCACGGGAACACGTGTATCGAAATATACGGTTTTACGTGTATTAAGATATCCATATTTAATTTTTTAACTAAGTATCCGAATGTTTAGATTGTACGCAAATAGTTTGTGATAGGGAGGTACAGACATAATTTACTAGGTTGCGGATGAAAATAAAAAACATCATGATTTCGATTAATGAAGTTTAATCTATTAATCTTTTGTTTTGGTGTAAGAATACCAGTGTCCGGCCATGTTCCAATACCTAAACTACAATGCGAATTTTATTTATTTTTAAGCTTAATTTTTAATATAATTAAAAACAACAAATAGTACCATAATGCATAAGAATTTAGCAATATTAATTAAAATCATTATCATAGAAAATTAAAAATCGTTGGATAGAAATAATTATTTTGTAACACACTTCGTATGCATAGCAGATTTTGAGAAATTTTTTAAGCTTCTGTCATGGCACTTTTGTCATTTACTAAGAAAATATTGACAGCATTTCTTATTTATATATTATAATAATACATTACTATGATAGTAAATAGATTTAAATTTAGTTTCAGATAGTTAAATTTGCAAGAAAATTAATATTTTTTTCAAACAAGTCTAAGTTTATTTACTGGTACAAGAATTTCGTGAATGTAAGTAATTCAAACATGCATTTTTAGATTCGTCCGGTTACTGGGACATCTGCATGTTTGAGTATTTTCATTAATAAATACGTCTATTGTAATACATAAACCTTTTTTTCAGTTTCCGATAGTATCATATTGTGTTATTTTCCACAATTCAACAACATTTTTTTATTTTATGATTGTTTTACAAATTAAATTAGGAGACAAACTTTACCGCTATTCCTTAAGCCCCTTAAGCGTCCGGGTATTGGTACATTATTTACTTTATCCTGCTTCTTTGATCCGCGATAAAAAAAATCACGAGCATGAATCAATCCACGTAAGAGAAGTGTACAGAAGTACAACGTTTACTTCAAGAGCCACCTGTTGATACAGTTTGCAAAAAAGTCACGGGTGAAAAGTTTTCTTTTCATTTTTTTATATAATGAAGTTACCGACAATAACTATATAAATATTCCATTTGAAACTTATATGGTCGAGCCACAATTGAAGGGTTGGATGGAATAAGGGGACTAGCGTTCGAAAATGTGAAAAAGTATTGTCCAATCGCTAAGAAAAATTGGAAAGTTAAATCTAGTTAAACTGTATTGTAAAAAATATAGTGTTCTAAAGGTCGCCATGGCACATATTTTTTCTATTTACAGTTTTTTGATCGAATCATTAGTATTCGAGGTAAAAATTATAAACAAAAAAATTTTCTTCGACCGAAATCATTACTTACTTCAAAAGAAAACTGCGATAACTTGAGTAAATATTAACGGATCCTTATGAGACTTGAAACATAAAGCTCAGAAAACTCTAGCGAAGCCGTAAAATGAATGCACAAACCCTTATGTTAAAAAATGTAATAATATTTAATTGAAAATTAACACTGGACATAACCCATGTTTTTCAACGTTCGCCGTTAAAAATTATCGAGGCAATTTTGAGGTACATATAACTTGCAGCGACAAAGTTTTTCCTTAATATACAAGCAAGTTTTTCACAACTTTTCATACTGATTAATAAATAATTGTAGAAGATATGACGACACTGGAAACTGGAGTTTGACGTTACCCTGTGGTATGAAGATGCAGTTGTTCGACTAATCGTTATCGATCATGTGTGTTTTATCTTGATATTGCAACTGTCACAGCACCTCTTTTTATTAAAAGATAGAATTAAAAGATAAAATGAGTATAATAAGAGTGATTGCGATACGGGATACCACACGCCCCCCCAAGTAGCAGAAGCTGCAAAAGTGATTAAGAAGAAAATTTGCTGCCATCAAAATCAAACGTAAAGTATGAGACGATATACAGTTACTCACAAAATTAAGCGTACACCTGGGTCAGTAACGAAAATTGGCGAAAAAATGAATACAAACACACATATTCGAAAATGAAAATACAATATATATTTTATTCGTATATTTTGCCAAATAATACGTAAACGAAATTCTATATAAAATGGACTATTGGTGTATATTTAACAGAAATTGTAAAAGTACAGGTATTTTAGTGACACAAAATTGAGCGTACACCTTGTTAAAATACTATTTACAAACTTATACTATATCGTTTGATTTATTAATACTTCGTCGCATATCCCCTGGCATCAATCTACAGCTTGTAAGCGACGTGACATAGAATAAATTAAGTTTTCTATTAAAGAAGGTGTGTTTTCCCATTCTTCTCTCAACTTTCGTTTGAAATCTTCTATATTCGTATAATTGTTATTTGCTATCCTGGATTTTATTTCTTCCCAGAAATTCTCGATGGGATTGAGATCAGGTGACTGGGGAGGTGTTTTTAGCATCTTTGGGATATTATACAGCAACCCTAATTGAACTATCTATGATGAATGCTTTGAGTCATTACCTTGTTTAAAGTAATACACCCGCGGCATTTTTAATTTTTCTGCTGAATCTTTTAGATTCTTTTTTAAGATATTTAAGTATTTAATTTTGTCCATTATGCCATCTATGTATTCGATACTTCCGGTACCATTTGCACCTATACATCCCCATATCATAACGGATCCTCCTCCGTGTTTAACCGTTGGACATGTATTTCTATGGTGGTGCCCAGTATTTCGCTGTCGCCATACGATTTGCTTCCTTCCATCCAGTCCAAAAAAATTGATTTTAGTCTCGTCAGAGAATATAACATTTTCCCAAAAACTTTCGTCAAAATTTACAAACGTTTTTGCAAATTCTATGCGTTTCTGTCTATTTGCTTCGGAGATATACGGTTTCTTTCGTGCGACTCGGCCATTATATCCCTCTTTTCTTAATGTTCTGCGAACTGTTTCAACCAAGATGTCTTTATTTATATGTGAGGAAACATCTAACGTTAACTTCTGCACACTTGTACTCGGATTTATATTAATTTGTCGACAAATGAATCGTTCATCAGTGTTCGACAATATTTTCTTTCTTCCTCGGCCAGATATATTTCGGACTGTTCCATCGTACCGAAATTTGTTTATAATTTTTTGTACGGCAGAATGTGTTCTGCCGACTATTTGCCCTACTTGATGAAAGGATTTACCTTGCGCATATAATTTTACAATAAGACTTCGTATTGAAATGTCAGGCTGCTTTCTTTTATTAGCGATGTTACTACTATAATCGTTAATCTACGGATAACAGATAGTTTTTTGTTTCTGCTTCCTGAGCAACCGAATTTTGAAAGACATTTCGCGGGACATCCTGTTCAATAGTACCAACATTTAACTAATACAGACCTGCGTAATGTGAAAATTCCTATGTGTACGCTCAATTTTGTGTCACTAAAATACCTGTACTTTTACAATTTCTGTTAAATATAGACCAATAGTCAATTTTATTTAAAAATGTTTTTATGAATTATTTAGTAAAATATACGAATAAAATATATATTGTGTTTTCATTTTTGCATATGTGTTTGTATTCATTTTTTCTTTCAATTTTCATTACCAACCTAGGTGTATGCTCAATTTTGTGAGTAACTGTACAATAAATTTATGGAGTGGCAAGATAACCCCGAATTAGAACCATTATCGGAATCAGTTTTTTTAGTAATACACGTATTTATTCATTTCGACAGAATAAAAAAGCAATCGAACATGCATATTTTTTGCGAATCGTTCAGCAGGCTTTCAAAAAAACACCTTTCATGCAGATAAATCAACCTCGCGGTGATTGCGTTCATGGCAGACAATTGACACGCGCGCTCCGTGTTGCATTACAACTTCCGACTGTATGCAAGTCTGTAAATCGAACGGGCAAGAAGGAGCGTGTATGGGGGCCTTTAGAGTGCCTAATGCCACGCCAAATTGATAACATTTTTACCTCGAAGTCTGGGATTCTGTTCAAAATCGAATATGACGCTGTTCACGTGAAATTAAAGGGACTTTGTGTTTCAGGGGGTTGAGTCTTAAAACTTTCACCTCGCAGTGATGGACCGTCTTTTACACAAATCTGCGTTGCACGTGTTGGCAACAACGTGAGAGTCACAGGGGGCTGACAATAAGCAGAGACAGGAAGAAATCTTGAGGGTCGTCGCGGCGCACAGTGGTCCGACGCATAGAGCAGGGATCGAAAAAGTTCTCGGACCCTCGTTTTTTTAAAAATTCTGTTAGAACTTATTTGTTTCGATTCGGAAAATATATGTTTCTGTGGAATTTTTAATGAAACAAATGCTACCTTCAGGAACTTCTTTAAAAAGTGTTCTCATAGAACAGATATTTTAGAACCTATATAATAAAAGTTCCATGGAAAAAAGTTACATTAGAACATTTATTTAAAAAGTTTTCAAAAGATAAAGAAAAGTACTCAACTATTAGGTACAAGTTCTAATATAATATATAATATATAATATAATATAATAAACGTTCTAATATAACTTGTTTTCATGGAAATTTTATTATAACGATTCTAAAACATCTACGTAGGTAAGTATTACATATAAATAACACATTCAAAATATCAATTTAACTGTATGAATTATTTAATATTATTGTAGTACTATCCATTGAATAGTATTTAGTGTTTGTTACAACGATTGAGAACTATTTTAATATCGTTAAACAAAATATCTGTTCCTGTTATACAGAAATTTTTTATTCTTATATTTTATAAGTTCCATTCCAACTAGAACTTTTATTTTCAAGAACTTTTATTTTATCGGTTCTTCTGAGAACTTATAATGTGAGAACATTTTTAAAAAAGTTCCGCGGCATTTGTTTTAAATGGAACCTATTGAAAAGTGTCAGAACTTTTTCGATCCCTGGCATAGAGGAGAAAGTGGAAAAAACTCATAACTTCAGCATTTCTCAATATTTTTTAATTATTTTTGTTCCGTATTACTTCTTAAACATCAAACTGACAGAGTTTTTGGCAGAGAGGTGAAAAAGTGCTTGTAAAATTTTACGGGACTTTCCGTGTTTTTCGCGGGCCTTTGTCCTACAGCGCGACCATTTGCATGGATGGGGGCCTAAAGAGCTTAATGGCGGGTCACGGTTTATTGCAGGTTTATTACTGAACACATTTGGTTTAGTGCACGTGCTCGTTCGTCGCCTAATCCCCAGTTGCTGCATGCTACTTTCTGTACTTCCACCAGGAAATTCGGTAGGCAATAAAAAATCGTTCCCTCTCAAGGGGTACAAGGAAAATGCAACGCGTCAAGAACCAGCAGCAGTAAATAACTGTGACAAGCACCTGTGACAAATAGTTATTTCATCATTTCGACTTATTTTGAGCCATAAAATCCTCGTAAAGCCCATCTCCATCCGTTTACTACTTCCATAGTTATAATTGATTGAAAAAAGGTAACACCTTCGCACAGCTGTAAAATCTACATTTTTCAAAATTTTCAAAAATACTTCTACATATGTTTATGCATCCCTAAAGACTGCAACATATTCAAATTTGAGCCACATCCGAAATGTTACTCCAAAAAGTGTCCGATTGCGCGTGGAATGTCCGGTGGTTCAAATCCAGAGAGTCAATGAAGGGTTAAACTTACTTCGTTCTGAGGCTTTCGCTTACATCGAGACTTTACTGTACTATATCTTCTTTCAGTGTGCCTTCAGTGTGTCCCTTTTGTAATATATGTTTTTATTACTTCCATGTATGTACACCGTGTTACTGATTATTGACTTTTTACGTGCAGACAACGATTGAAAAAAGCAGCGTGCCTCATGGTAGGTCAGGGCACCGTGGCGGAAGCAGGTATCTCCTACGAAACACATCCAAGCACATCCGCTGCGAGTGATTTTCCTACGGACAGAAATCACAAAGAAGACGTAGGAAATTTTGAAGGAATTATAGATACGGACGCAGAAGATATTGAAGAAGAAGTACATTTCAATGCGGACGAAGAGGATATTGTAGAACAAGTGCATTTCGTGTCGAACGAAGAGAAAATTGTACAAGAAATAGATTTCAACACAGACATCAACGAAGAAATGGATGAAGATGTTGGAAATGATGCCGATTACTGGCTGGTGGAGAATGCAGAACCAGAACAGCCGAAAAAGCAAATTTCAGAAGGAATAGATTTCGTTGATTTTCCGTATGTTTTCGAACAGATAAAAAATCTTGGAAAACATTCGACCATAGGCTGTGGCATCGAACATTTCGAAATAGTTAGATGTCAACGTTATGGATTAGAAAATGTGTATTATGTAGAGTGCACAATGTGCAAATACATAGAGCAGATATCCTGTCTTCGGAAGAGTGATACCACTATGGATATCAACCACGCCGCTGTTGCCGCAACAATGGCGACGGGCGGCGGATACAATCAACTGGAGGAAATACTGACTACCATGAACGTGTCCTGTATGACGAAAAGGATATACGAGAAGTGTCACATTGAGCTAATCGATGGCTTCGAAGTGGCCGCACAACGCGAAATAGAAGATGCTGGAAAAGAGGAAAAAGCATTAGCTATAGCAAGAGGCCACGTACATCCAGAATGTAATTTACCGTATATCCCAGTTGTCGCAGATGGCAGCTGGATGAAAAGGTCATACCGCGGAGGAGATTATAATTCTCTTTCTGGCGTAGGAGCCATCGTGGGATACCACACGAAGAAAGTGTTGTACATCAGCGTGAAGAATAAATTCTGTATGACTTGCCAAATAGCATTTACGAAGAAGGAAGAACCGCGCGAGCATCGTTGCTTCAAGGATTGGGGTCGTAATCAGAGTTCAACTGGCATGGAGAGTGTTGCTGTTGTCGAAGGCTTCAATTGCAGCGTAGATATGCACGGCCTGATGTACACTATATTAGTTGCCGATGGTGATAGCAGTGTGTGCAAGAAGATATTGGACAATAAGCCATATGAAAAGTACATGGTGGGGGTCAGTAAAATAGAATGCACCAATCACCTGTTACGCAATTTCAGTAGAAGAATAACCGAAATCGTAGCAAAAGGCCCCAACAAAGATCTAAGAGCTGTCGTAGAGAAGAATGCTCTTCGCCTGCGTACTGGTATAAAAAAGGCTGCAGAATACCGGCTCAAAGAAGAAAAGACACTCGAGGAACGAATACAGAATTTGAAGAAAGACTTGAAAAATGTACCGAGTCACGTTTTCGGTGAACACAAGGAATGTCAGAAGTTAGCATACTTCTGTAATAAATACTCTGATCCCAACAGAGAAGACTACGTTCCACGACTGAGAAACGCTGGTATTTATCAAAGTATCGAAGAAGCGATGCAGCAACTTTTCCTTAAAGCTGACAGTTTGCTGCAGGGTCTAAATAACAATGCTGTTGAAAGTTTTAATAGCATCATTGCTAAATTCATCGGAGGCAAAAGGATAAACTTTGGACGAGGGGGCTCGTATCAGGGTAGAGTCTCCGCTGCAGTCGTCCAATATAATACAAAAGAGACGTTTCGCAGATTGAGTACGGCAATGAATAAAGAGCCGTCAACCATGGTAAGAAAGCTGGAAGAACGTCGGAAGCATGCAGCAGAAAAAGCAAGGGAATATAAAAAAGAAGCGAAAGCATCCTCCTTCCGAAATAAAAAACAATCATGCGATCATGATTACGGCCCCAACGCAGAAAAACCAGATATGGAAGAGACAGTATACTCTGCCGAGTGTAAAAGTCACAACGCTATACTCCATGAGTGGCAAAGGATGCGAGGCGAGATCGAAGTGGAAACTCGTGATCAGGCAAATAGCGAAAAATGGACCAGTTATAGAAAGAAATTATTAACTGCATCCAATTTCGGCAAGGTATGCCGATTACGAAAGACTACACCACGGGCAAATACTGTGAAGAGTGTAATGTACCCGCAACTCCAAAATTTACGTTCACTCGAATACGGAAGGGAAAATGAGGCAAATGCCTTGAGCCAAATGGAAGAAGAATTAGGATTCCGTATTCTACTGTGTGGCCTCTTCATCGATGCCACTGTGCCTTACTTAGGTGCAACTCCTGACGGCCTCGTGGGCCTTGATAAAATAGTCGAAGTAAAGTGTCCTGAATCGGCGAAGGATTTATCGCCTGATGAAGCAATAAAGAACCTTCCTGCAATACGGCGTATTTTCCAGGATGGTGAAATGAATAAAAATCATCACTACTATTATCAAGTGCAAGGACAATTGCACATAACGAAAAGGCAACGGGCTTATTTTTGTTTATGGACGCCAAAAGGAATGAAGGTTACAACAGTATCGAGAGATGATCGATTCTGGGCAACAGAGATGGAGGAAAAACTGAAGAAGTTCTATGAGGAATGCATGTTGCCAGAAATTATAGATAGTAGATACAATCGACAACAGCCGATTAGAGAACCTGCGAACGTAAAAACAGTAGCAGCAAATACGAGTACACAAAACAGTACATAAAATGATGGATGACGACATCGCGATAGCACCGGCGAGTGCATCCAGCGCATATGAAGAGCTGTCGAATAAACAATTGCAATACAAAGTCAGTAATGCACCGGCGAGTGCATCCAGCGCATATGAAGAGCTGTCGAATAAGCAATTGCAATACAAAGTGACTAATGCATTGGCGAGTGCATCCAGCGCATCTGAAGAGCTGTCGAATAAGCAATTGCAATCCAAAGTGACTAATGCACCGGCGAGTGCATCCAGCGCATATGAAGAGCTCGCGAATAAGCAACGTGGAGGCGCCTGGAGTGCGCAGAGTTAATGAGCTGCGACAAAGGGAGTCGAAGAGCGAACATCGTCGCAGAATGGCCGAATTCCCCATGAGAGAGTGGAGTTGTTTAGACAAGACGGGTTGTTCGCCGACCAAAGATCCAGGAAGTCTCTCGCTCGAGGAGAGAGTTTGAAGTTCTGAACGAAGAGTCTGAAGGTTAGTCTAAGCTAATCTACTGGACTGGGCTGCGGAGGTTACCTTCGTAGCCCAGCCCTCTGTTTCTTTAAAGTGTTTCAGAGAGCACGAAACCCCACGACGAGGGACAAGGTGTCGGGGGACTGCCACCGCCTCAGTCGGACAAGCGGTGTGACTGCTTGGATCGGCTGGAGGAGATGTCGCGGAGACGGGAGCGTTAACAGGACGCACAGGACGATCCCCTGGGTCAGCACCAGAAGCCACGAAGAGGAATGGGGCTATCTGCCCTAGTAGCATTTATTGTTGGCATTTTGATGGCCAACTAATTCCCAACTTGGGGATACCGTGAGCCAACCAAAAATGCTACTAGGGTGAAATCCAAGGCCTGAGAAAGGGAGAAGTGGGCAAGAAGCCTGAAGAAAGAAAATGCAGACGAGCTGGGGTGCTGGGCAGATTGATCGGGGAACGGGCCGATAACATGCTCATAAGCTGTGATCCCCTGTTATCGGTTCCGTCTCGCCTTTCCATCTTTCCGGTTCTTTCAGCTCCAACGGATTCTCTCAAATGAAAGTAAATGTTAATGCTTCTTCGTCTCTTTTGCATGGAATCCGGAGCCGTGAAGGGATTGAAGGCTCAAGCTCGTACGGCCACCGAAAGGTCATCGAGGACGAGTCGCTGGGGGAGAGAGTCGACCGCGACCAAGGATTCGACGAGGAGGAGAGAACATCGCCATCGTTGTGGGACGTCCTTCTGGAGGAGGCTGCCTGCAAACGAGGCATTGCTGGAGTCTGCACGGAGACTGTTCCGAAGGCTGCACGAAGGAGGATGCAGCGTTGGAGCGTTGGAGTCGACGTGGGACGTTCCAGAGTGGAGCTCCAGGGACGTCGCGGGACAAGGACCAGGGGCGTTTCGTCGAGGGAGAATTAGAAGCCCCGCGGTACCCGTGCCTGACTGCTGAACCCGGAGCTCTCCGTGGATTTCGTCGTGGGACACACGCAAGAGGAACGCGCCCGGAGCTCCCCGTGGATTTCGTCGTGGGACCAAGAGCCGCAGGATTCCAGAGACGTCGTGGGACAGGAAGCTGCAGAGTTCCAGAGACATCGCGGGACCAGAAGTTGGACGTTTCGTCGTGGCAGATCGAGAAGTCCCGTTGTACCCACGCCTTACTCAGGGTTTTTCCGTGGTTTTCCCCTGAGCGAGAAGGTAAATGCCGGGGCGGATGTCTGAAGAAGCCACGGAGCTGCACGACAACTTCTTCAGGCAGGGGTACGAAGATTCCGAAGAGGATTCAATGCGGCCGGGACGTCCGCTCTTCCAGAGGGGAGAGCAGTGTTGCGAGCACCGGGTATAGGCTCCTGCATAACCTGCTGGTGCTCGTAGCTGAATATAGAAGAAGGTCCAGAAGACTGTCTTGTACCGAACTGTTTTGTAACCGATATTGCTCTATGTAACAATATAGTTCAGTCGTGTGTACTCCCGTCTAATCATTATTCTATCCTTTGCGTTGGGGTGGCCTGCGATGGTAACGCTCAACAGTGGGGCACGTAACATAGGATTCGCGGAAAAAATTTCATAACTTCGGCGTTTACCAATATTTTTTAGTACTTTTTTTTATATTATTTGTTAATAGCCAACGGTTATATGGACAGGAACATTAAAAGAATTGAAGCATCTTTTACAAATAAAATAGTAATAAACCCCGTAAACATTGTGTTTCATAATACATCCAGTTCAGAATTCGTTCATGAAATCCGGTACTGAAAATGCGCACGCTGGATGCGCGTGATTATTATGTGGTCGGCTCCTCGAAGTGACAGAAAATATAACCTAAGTATATGCTACATGACAACAAATGTTTAGTGGCTATTTCGTTCTTTTACGAAACATTTGTGAAAAGTTTACAAATGTTTCGTAAAAGAACGAAATAGCCACTAAACATTTGTTGTCATCTAGCATATACTTAGGTTATATTTTCTGTCACTTCGAGGAGCCGACCATATAATAATCATGCGCATCCAGCCTGCGCATTTTCACTAGTCCAATTCAACATCCAACACAATTTTATTTATAATGTTTGATCATAACTGCTTTCTGCATAGGACGTGTAATAAGTGTATTTCATGTTCTGCTTCGGTGCTTTGCTAGTAAAAAAATGTCTAACCTAACAAACTTCATTTTCTGGGGACATCCCCTAATCTATTTTCCCTTTTCACTTATAATTCCTTACTGCTAACGTAGAATATTGTAGCATAAGCACATTTCAAGTAATTCAAATTTACAATGAATTTTCTACGTTTGCAGTACCAGCCGACTTTCCGTTTAAATTTTTACGAGGTACAACGCAACAGCTGAGAATTTCTTTCCTTATTCAGAACAGAATACGGAAATAGCAAACAGCTCCCTCTCGCGTTTACCGGGCAATCATCGATCTATCGGTATTACCATTTCTGTGCAGAAAAAATCTTCTGTAATACCGACCAGCCGAATCGGCCAGGTCACGTGACGTGTCTACCCCCCGAAAGACAGCGGCGTGCGCCGTTTCAGGCAGAGTTTGCAGGTCTCCAGCGGTGCCGAACACCTACAGGGGCGGTGGTAATGTGTGCGTGAATTGACGCCAGCGCAAAGCCAGTCACGTGGCGAAAACGCGAAACGAATGTGACGTCACTACGGTAAGCTCTCGGCTCCCTAGAATGGTAGCTTGGCCCGTCTCCAGCGGAGCCCATACAATACCCCACTACTATTGGTCAGAGGGAAACACCTATAGGGAGCGGTGGCAATGTGTGCGTGAGACGCACGATGGGAGCCGAGCCGACACTACGGCCAACCAGCGTCATCGGGACATATGTTGTCGATGCTGGTTGGTCGCGACGTTACTCGCTTGGCGCTGGCGTCAGTTCGTCTCCAATCGTTGCGTCTCACGCATGCGCTCCCGTGGCACATGTGGCTTAGTTGGGCGCTGGCATCGGTACAACTGTGACGTCACATTCGTTTCGCGTTTTCGCCATGTGGCTGGCTTTGCGCTGGCGTCAATTCACGCACACATTACCACCGCCCCTGTAGGTGTTCGGCACCGCTGGAGACCTGCAAACTCTGGTTTCAGGTAAGCGAGCCGCGCGCTCCGCTTTTTTTTGTTGAAAAAGTGCCATCGCTCGATGGAAACCACGAGAAGGTGGTGGGTTCTTTCCATCAGGAGTGGATGAGGTTGGATACGGACGGTAAAGGATCATGTGATGGAATTGGAGGTCCGGTAAAAAGACTTGCAATGCGCGCAAGCTTACAAAGACCATTGAACAATCAAATTCTTACATCCCGAGAGTTATTTGAAAGGGCAAAGACATCTTTTACAAATATTACTTTCGATTACGTAAGTCAGGATGAACAAACAGAACATGCTATCACCTTAGAAGCTCGCTTTGCAGCAGCATTACCTATTACTGGCACTAGAAGTTTCCATAGCTACACGCCAATCCCAGACAAAAAAATTTTATGCAAAACTTGCTCGTGTGATGAAGCTGGCACTGTGTTCAGCACAATGAAATAGTTCCGACCGTTTTCTTACTTGTATCATTCAACTAGGCAAACTTCAATTACTTGTGTAATTTAAGTTTGCCTTGTTAGGTAAATAATTAATAGTGATATTCACCTTGCTCCCATTTGTACAATAAATTTTTTTCTTGTGAAATCCGTATGCTAATTATCTTGTTCCTTTCCGCGTCACCTTGTCCGCCGTGGATTTAGCTGCAGGTACCAGCTTTAGCTACTACCAATAAAATAATAAAACGTTTGGTACCGACCGTAACAAAGTATTGTAAGTCCGGGAGAGTCCGACCACTTTTTGGAAAATAAATTTTAGCATCGTTGTTTTTCATATTTTTGTCGGTTTGTGCATATAAAAGCAAAGTCCAATCAATTTAGGGTATATACAAATTATAGTGTGCGATAATTCCAAATATTTATTTTCATTTTCAACAAAAAACATTGGCACTGCAACTGGCCGGTCTCACCCGCATGCCGGGGTTAGAGCGTCCACCCACTACGGGTGAGACCGACCTTGAAAAATAACAAAAAGTGTAGCTTACAAGAAATATAATACACGAAATATAATAATCGACATTTAGACCAGAACCTCCGCTTAAGCTTCGAATCATGTTCGAAGCGCTTCGAAGCAGTCTCGTGACACTCAAGACCGATTCGAAGGGCTGGGGACCGCTTCGGACTCCCATCACTAGCTACGGCGCGCCGCGCACGGGTCTGATTTACGAGTTTCTCGGTTTTTCACGAAAAAATATAAAGATATTTACCTGTGGGAGTCTGGTTGCCAGATGTATAGCTTGGCAGGCTTGGCTATAGCTCGACTCACCCAGGACCTTGGGGGAAAAACCCACGAGTATGCCGAAAATCATAAAGTCCCTTTACCTGAGCACGGAGGCACGATAGCGACGAAAGTCGAAATCCGTGGAAAACGACACGGTGTCGATTGCCCCTTATCGACATATCTGGTAGACAAATGTTTCCCGACAAACGTTTCGTGAACAAGCGACTGCCTAGTCGCAAAGAAACGAAGTTAGCCCCTTTTTGGGCCCACGATTTTGGAACTGAATTTTGTACCAAATGATATCTTATGATGAGACATCAATTGCAACAAATCTTCAAGTTGATGTGACAATTAGTTTCTGCGATATGGGAGATGAAAAAAGTGAAAATTCATTAACGCGTCAGCCCATACGCTTCGATGTATGTTTTTTTTAATATATCATCCACCATATAGATTCGGCCATTGTGAACTTAGAAAATCTGAGTTCAAACTCGTTGTTGGCACTCAACAAAGCTCGCAATGGCCGAATCTATGCGGTGGATGATATATTACAAAAATACACCCACTACACTAACATTTATATTGTTTTATATTGATTTGTTTTAATTTGATTTTTTTTCGTGAATTTTGAAAATCCATGTTCAAATTCGTTGTTAGCAGTCAGCAAAACCCCTAGAAATAATTGTTTAAATTATCGGAATGACATAAAAGTCCATACATCGAAGCGTATGGGCTGACGCGTTAGTGAATTTTCACTTTTTTCACCCCCCATATCTCAGAAACTAATTGTCACCTCAACTTGAAGATTTGTTGCGATTGATGTCTCATCATAAGCTATCATTTGGCACAAAATTCAGTTCCAAAATCGTGGGCCCAAAAAGGGACTATTTCTTGGGTCACTCTTTTCAGCTGTAAATCGCCTGCGCTGCCAGGACTGTTTAGCTTACGCACCCCGTTTTGAAACCAGAAACAGCCTAAGTCCCCAGCATAAAACCCTCGAAGGTAGAACAGCATGGGCCCATCCGCCCTTGACTATACTTATACCTATTAAAAATCACGTTCACAGGAACAGTTTGTACATACTAATATGTATAAAGAAGTAAAATCGCACGGTGAGGCAAAAGCCCACCAACACTTGGTATTAACACTGTATTAGCCTAATAGCAACAAATCGGGGTTGCTTAGCGTTTTCTTAGCGTCACTAAGTCCGTCATAACCCTTTCTGTAACCCTTACCTTTTAAATTTTTCTTATTTAATTATATAGTGGTTGTTAATTTATCCACATGTATATTCATTATTCTTTCTTAACTATCACCTACCAAGTCAATTTGGCGTGTGAGTTGCGTATACGGTTTGGCAATCGACTTGCGAGCATATAGCACGCAACAGGTACAGGTTACGACATCATGTAAACCCTTTGTATAGCACAATTTAAAGTATTCAAGCATTCTATTATCTTTTTACACTCCATATGAATAAATACAATAAATAAATCTAAAATGTTGTTATCAAAGTACGTAAACCAGAAAAAAAATGGTTTTAACGATTTTTCAACTTAAATCGCATTTTCCTTCGAATCCTGAAAGGCTAGACTAATTCCGCGGACATATTTGAATTCAGCGCGTCAAATTCTATAGGAAATTATGTATAATAAGTGAAGGAAAAACTTCGAACACAAGTTACTTCGAAAGTTACTTTGGTTTCTTCGAAAGTATTAACTTTGACTTAGATTTTCAAGGTCAAAACTTGTTTGTCATACATTCTCAACATTTTTCCCTTAATCTGCAACATCTTAGCTTTAAGGTCCAAAAAGATTCATCCCCCTATCTTATTCCTATCAAAAGTTCTACGAATTTCACACAAAAAGGAGCAGTTTGGCCCACTGTGCGCCGACGACCCTCACGGTTTCCTATCTCTGCTTATTGTCACCCCCCTGTGACTGAGGTCGTTGCCAGCACGTGCAACGCAGATTTGCGTAAAAGACGGTCGGTCAGTGCGAGGTGAAAGTTTTAATACTGAAGACCCTCGAACAGAAACTCTCTTTAATTTCACGTGAACTACGTCATACTCGAATTTATTAGATTAATATTTTATAAAACGGAACGATTAAAGACTAGATAAACTATTGTACTAACTAAATCTGCTTCGTTTTTTGATTCCAGATAGCCCAGTTCCGAATAATGTTGGTCACCGGAAAACGTGTTTCTAAAAACAGCTTCCGGGAAATCAATTGTAATTGTGCAATAAATAAATATTTTTATACCAAAACATAATATAATAACCTGCTAAAGTGTCCCCCATTTGAATACAAAAACCATTTGTACCTTCTGAAATAAATTTCCAAAGAATCGATTCTTTTTCTACCTCCTGAGGAGAGCTAAAAATTTCGATTTTTTTTGCAGAATTCGGAAGAATGCACCTTCTAGAATATCCTCCTAAATTTTTGGAGGGAAATTCGATGTATTTTCAATGTTATCGGTATTTGTAGCGTCAGCGGCCTGGTTCTTTCAACCTGGTTTGATCGGCCGGCCGAAACTTTAAACGCGTTTTTCTCGAAACAACATTTTCTTGGTCGGCGGACATGATAACAAACACACTCCATGACCAATTAATCCAAAATTTTAATATGTTATTCTACACATTAGTGGCTTTCCCGCTTAGCTCAAATATCTTATGATTTTGTAATATTTTCTCACATTATGTATCTATTAAACAGAAAAGAAATGCTCTTTTCGGTATTTTCAACTTCGATCGACCACCATTTTAATAATTTTGGTCGAAAGTTGTTTTTTCGAGGTAAGCGCGATAACCATACTCCTGCGGATTAAAAATATGTTTGGTTTTTTAATTTCCGATGATCCAGTCGTCCAAAATTACATCGACCGCCAACTTAACTGCAAAATATTTGTGTAAACAAATGAAATAAACAATGAACATTGATTTTTTCTTGTATTTCAAGAGTGGTAAAATATACCCCCAGAAATTGGAAAACATTAAGTGTTTACTTCATTATAAAAACCATCAGCGAAAAGTGGCCGATTTTTCGGCCGAGAGAGTAGAATGTCCCCTTAAGGGGGTAGACACGTCACGTGACACGGGCGATGCACCGCGCTGTAATACCGACAATCTAACCTGAAACATGGGTTTGAAATTTTTCCTTTTTCGTTCTTATATGAGCAGATTTTGGGCTGGGCGAGGTCTCATTCGAAAGAGGAAGGTTCAATGCGGAGCGCTGGGATAACCGTTTGAGTCACAAAACTCTTTTAATGACCTAAAAATACTTAAGGACGTAAACACGCCACGTGACATGGGTAATGCAGCGCGCTGTATACCGACACAATCTGGCCCGAAACATGGGTCTGGGCGGGCATGTTGTTTGTCCTTATATGATCAGATTTCGGGCTGAGTGACGTCTCATTCGAAAGAGGAAGCTTCAATGCAGACCGCTCTGGTCATCGTTTGAGTCACAAAACTCTTTTAGTGACCTAAAAATACTTGGATTCTTGCGGGTGTATTTTCTCGACTTTTGCTCTACTTTGATCACTCATATTATTACATATCAACACAATCTCGTCGAATCATGACCAGAGCTGTCTGCATTGAAGCTTCCTCTTTCGAATGAGACGTCACTCAGCCCGAAATCTGATCATATAAGGACAAACAACATGCCCGCCCAGACCCATGTTTCGGGCCAGATTGTGTCGGTATACAGCGCGCTGCATTACCCGTGTCTACCCCCTTAAAGGCAGGCCTGCCCCATCGGGTGCAAATACCTCCTGAATTTCTGGGACCCGGGCAACAGCCGAGCGCGGGAGTGTAAAGTTGCTACACATTGCGAAATTTGTAATAAGAGAACTGCATGAGTGTGCGTCCATGTAGGCTCGTACCACGACTCTTTGCGATTCTGGGCGCCGGGTCAAGAGCCAAGCATGGAGCTATTTCGTTGCTCGGTTTCACGCTCGGCTGTGCTATTCTTTGTAACTATAGAATTATTTATTATGGTAAGGAACCCCGGATGATGCACATGTGTAACAAGCAATAAAATTGAAAATATAGAAACGTATTATACAATTTCACCGAAACATAACATATTTAGAATGTTATTACTATAAAAATAAATAACTTACAAAGATAAAGAACAGAATTTTATTGAATGATATTTTTGCGCTTGCCTCGATCGCTGAGTGCAAGAAAGACTAATACACAAATGTATATAATATGTATGTATATATTTATTAGTATATAATTTTTAACTTTTGCAAATGTGTGTGTATATATATATCGTTCAATAAAATTCTGTTCTTTATCTTTGTAAGTTATTTATTTTTATAGTAATAACATTCTAAATATGTTATGTTTCGGTGAAATTGTATAATACGTTTCTATATTTTCAATTTTATTGCTTGTTACACATATGCATCATCCGGGGTTCCTTACCATAATAAATAATTCTATAGTTACAAAGAATAGCACAGCCGAGCGTGAAACCGAGCAACGAAATAGCTCCATGCTTGGCTCTTGACCCGGCGCCCAGAATCGCAAAGAGTCGTGGTACGAGCCTACATGGACGCACACTCATGCAGTTCTCTTATTACAAATTTCGCAATGTGTAGCAACTTTACACTCCCGCGCTCGGCTGTTGCCCGGGTCCCAGAAATTCAGGAGGTATTTGCACCCGATGGGGCAGGCCTGCCTTAAGGGGAGGTTCTGGTCTAAATGTCGATTTTTTTTATTTCATTTTTCGAATGTTCAACCTTTTAGGAAAACGTGTTTAAAAGGATTTGTTGAAATTCGTAAAATTCCCGAAGTTATAGGCATTTGAGTAGCGGCAAAGGCATGGCTAACACCCGGCGACTCGGCACTTACGTAAAACTTCAAACGCGTTTTTCTCGAAACAGTGTTCTCAAAACGGTGGAACCTGTATCTTCAAAAGTTATTATCCGATTCGACTGAAACTTTTTTTATTTTGAAGAATATACTTCTGGCTAGGGGGGGAACTAAAAAAAATTACAAAAAGTTGAAAATTTATAATTTTCAAAGGCGATGAAAGGACGAAAAATGCAGGGAAAAGTGATTTCAAACGTGAAGTGTCGTTATTTTCTAAAAAAAATGTAATTTTTGTAATTTTTTTTTAGTTCCCCCCCCCCCTAGAAAAAAGAATAACCTTCCAAATAAAAAAGGTTTCAGTCGAATCGGATAATAACTTTTAGAGATACAGGTCCCACCGATTTGGATCAATTTTTTGTCGCCTTAACTTTAACGACTCCCCAGGACTGTCTGCACTGATTAATTATAAAACAAAAAATATATTTCTATAATTTAAGACATCCTTAATACAATGCAACAAGTCCCATTAAATTATATATAGTAGTTTTCCTTTAATTAATTCCTAAATATCACCTATTTTTTGGGGCTCTAGACCAGAACCTCCCCTTAACCTTTAAGTGGACTAGGCAGACAAAAAATCGAATTTTTTATTGCATTTTTGGGAAGTATTATCCTTTCTGAATAAAATACCGTTTGGTTTATATTAAAATTCGCAAAATTGTTGATTTGGCAGCTAAAAATGTCAAGTGGCTACCTATAGCGTCGCATTTGCCCAGAAACTTTAAACGCGTTTTTCTCGAATATTTTTTCCTCTTCATTTTTCAAGGGTTCAGATCGACTTGAAAAAAATTACAGGATGTGTAAAACATGTGCCATTTCGGAGCAAACCTCTGATATGGTCCGTAAAACTTCGAGTTTTCATAAAAAAAATTAAGAAGTCACCGGATTTTGGTAGCGTTAAAACAAGAACGAATTTTTCTCGGAAAAATCGCCGTTTTTCAGCCACCAATTGCATAATTTTGATTTAATTTTTGTTTTTATAGGTTTGCTCCGAACCTATGAATCCAAAAAACAAGAATCACACCTTTGAAATCGAATTGCGTTACATTTTAAGACCGATATTAAGGGAAAACGACGGAAAAACGTTAAAATGTTTACACGTCTGCAGCGGCATTTTTGAAGTACACATATATTTCTTACCATTTTTTTTTCAATCTGTATGGTAGTAACAAACATTGGCTAAAAGGATACATCTGGATTTGCTTTCATTTTTTTTTTACAAATAAATAAGTAACAGAGTCCCTTTCTCACTAAAAACGACTGCCTAGTCCCCTTAAGGCTTAAAGTTTGACGTCGAGCGCGTTCGTCTAGCGACGGGGACTTGTCCATAAGCGCCCTTTTTCCACGGGTTTTATTCGATACAAATAAAAATGGAATCTGTTTTTAGATCAATAAATTTATTATTATTTAAAATCAAAACTACATTTCTACCTATTATACCTGCGACACAATCGATCTTCAAAAAACACCTATTTTTAAGGCGGTTGATCCCCCTTAACTAGCTGTAAAATCTGTACACATAGGAATTTATTTCTAAAATTTTACCTGGTTAAAAAAAGATTATTGACACGTGTAATTTGTTGAGAGTATTTATCGAATCGTACAAAGACAACCAGTGCATTTTGAAAATTAAATCTAAAGATTATTTGAACAAAAATTAATAAAAAAAACTGTTTATAACATCATAACAAATGAATTGAAGGGAACAGGTAGATCATAGGTTGTAACACGGGGTAAATGGTAACATAAGTAAAATCTTTTGAACGACAAATCTTGTGTAACCCACAGCATGGAAAATCTGCTTAACGGTATTAGCACCGTCGGGTTTAGTGACACAAACGAGCGTTATATATTCATTTTGTGGTTATAGCCCAAAATTTTAGTATTTAGAGCACGTAAGTAAATGTTATCTTAGCACTTTTATTACAATGAACCGTCATTAGAAACCGTTTGAATTTTTGCTTCTTTGTCGCAAACGAATCAGTACACATTGGTTTATTATAATGTATACGCATTTTAGTAATTTGATGGTTAGTTTCTCGTTTGTTGAGATAAAACGCAAAAATTCAAGCTCTGGGTAAACTGTAATACCTATATGTTACTATACTTACTCCGCTCTAAATGGTGATAAAGCAAGCTATTTGCTGACACACCGGAAAAAGATGCTCTAGCTAGACTAACAACAGAACAATCGAGAATCCAAAAAGTAGAAAAAAAAGTATAAAGGAAGAAGTAAAGAAAGCGAAGAAGATTTTGATAGATTCAAATGAATAAGCAATGATTGTTTAACATTGTTTTCTGCATCTCACATTAATTTTTCATCCAAACCAAATTGGTGGTTCATACGGTGAGTGCATAGACTGCATAACCTGATTGGAGTATTCGAATTCAAAATACAGAAGGGCACGTAAAGGGACAACTACGCATGCGCGAAACGGAAGGTTGTGCTGCTTAGTGGGGGTTGGCAAGGTTTCCTTGGAGCCAACAGGTAGCAAGGAAACTGCAGCAGTTATCGCAGAACCATCGCAGGGGACGCACATTTTCGCTATTTTGTACACATTTTTCATATATTTTTTCATTTTATTGTTAGTGTTTACTTTATTCCTATTTTTTTTATTACTTTACATAGTTAGTTTTAGCAATTTTATATTATTTTTAAAGTGTCTTTTATCGTATTTCATATTGTTATTTATCGTGTGTTTATCTTTTTTTATCGTATTTTAATCGTATTTTTAGAGTGTAATTTATCGTGTTTTTGTAGTGTAATTGATCGTGTTTTTAGTGTTTTTATCGTATTTTTAGTGTTTTTTTATCGTGTTTTCATATTATTTTTGTGTGTTTTTTTTTTAATATTAGTCAACGCGTGTAAATTTAGTTGTTTTGTGTGTTTCTTTGGCGATTGGTTTTGGGCCACAGTCAAATATTCTCCACGTAAGTTCTATATCTCTGTATTTCTAAAACCAGTGTTGAATTTTGTTTTTTTTTCTACATTGCGTTACTTATATCAACTAATACTTAATTACATTAACTAATACGAAAACGTTGCATTATTACTATTTAAAATTCAAAAACATCTATTCTGGTCACTCTTCTTGAATATCCTTCCCCTTTTGTTGCAGCCTTAAAAATGATATGAAAGGGTCCGATGAAAGTAACATAATACAGAAGAGATCTTGATTAACTCTTTCTCTTGATATTTTGACATTTTTTTTTAAATTAAACTCTGAGTGTTTTAGGATAGAATGGAGCAAGTATAGACAGGAACATTTATTTTTAACTGCAAGCAATCACCTATAATGTCTTCGAGTTACTTACATTGTTTGAAAAAATAGAATCACGACATTTCACAGTTGGACTGGTCATGTAGTATAATTCTACCATGTGTCCCTGACCAGAGGTACAAAGAATGATATCCGCCTCTAACCGTTTACACATAATATAGCAGTTTAAAACAAAGTATATAGTTTTGGTAATTGATAAGGTGTGATTTTACAAAGAATATCGAAGGTTAAGACTTAGCAGCACTTGCAAAATATCAAGACAGAGAATTAATCAAGATCTCTTCTGTATTATGTTACTTTCATCGGATCCTTTAATATTATCGTCAAGGTTGCAACGAAAATGGAAGGATATTCCAGAAGAGTGGCCAGAAGTGATTAGGGATATTTTCGAATATTAAATAGTATTAATGTTAGTAACATTATTGTATTAGCTGACGTAATTAAGTATTACGTAACCCTCGGTTATCACACCTATTTTTTCGAACATTGTTGTCACACTGGATCGATTCGATATTCAATCAGCTGCTGTTTAAAAACTATCTGTTACATTAAGTCGCAAAAGTTTTGAGATAAAGTTTGAACATAAAATATATGTCCAATTTCAATTGATGGGCAGTTGTATCGTGTAAAAATAAAATATTTTATTTGAGATTTAAAAAAAATACCGGGAATTCACATGATAGATTCCTTTCCTCTTGACTATATGCACTTAATGTTTCTAGGCGTTGTATAAAAATTGTACTTAATTTCTAGTATGAGCCATTCCTGGTCAGTAATTAAATTTTTGGAGGATGGAAGCATTGAAGCTGTGCCGTCAGCATGGCTTCACGGCGATTCAACCTTTTGGCCACCGGTGGCTGCAAAATTTGTCACCGGCTTGGTAAAAAAGTCCGAGCCACCAACACCGAGTTGGCCAAGCCATCAAATTAAAATGATGACACGAGTCACTTTTGGTAGGTTGAAATTATTATACTACTTAATTTCGAATTATTATATCAAGTAATTACTAATATGTACTTCCAGATACGTATCTCAAAGCGAGAAATAAAGCCCGGCTGGCAGAGGACACGAGTCACCTACAGTCCGACGAGCCACCGGGCAAGCGTAGGCGCATGGTGCCAAAAAAATTGTGGAGCAGTGATGACTCCATCAATGCAGTCCAAGATTTAGGTGGGTTAATACAAAGGGGAAATATGCTGTACAAAATTATAATATCTGAAGTCGCTTATTTCTTTTTCTTGTATGAAATAGCCCTTTCAACTAAATATCATTTTCAGATGAATCAGCAGAGCATGCCTTCGACGCCGAATATTTAGAAGAGTCAATGAGGAGGAGCCCCCCCTACACACACCTACAACGCCTGAAGTACAACGCTTGGAGGAAAATGAAGATACTGCCACTTCCGGAACTTCCTCGTTCCAGAGTACTCCAATCGATAAATTAATTTTTTTCTAAAGATATTGCACACGGAAATATTTTTTAACGTCAACAGTTGCAGTGAAAAAATATGAAATGTAATAAATAATTTGCAGAAAATGTAGCAGTGCCCAGCTGCAGCTGCGTTGCAAATAGCAACAAACTGGACGCCATGTCCAATCAGATATATTTACTTCGCGCCCTTATGGTGGCCACGCTTCAGGAGTTGAAGAATATGCGGAAAGACGCAACAACTGGTCGAGCGACAGAGGAGCAAATAACGTCTCTGTTCACGAAATACGACATTCAATTTCCGTTGAGAAGTATGGTTGATTTGTTAAAATTTGATCAAATTTTAAGTACGGAAGGTGAATTTAAAGACGCAGTAAGTATTGTGACGCCCCAAGATTTTTCGCGCGCGGTTACTTCAACTCATTTATAAATCTATCTACAAATCCGCTCAAATCTTCCCCAAACCTCAATTCTTACCCCTTTACCAACGACCTCGGCCGCCTTGGCGATGTACCTTAGCGGTCCCCATCTCAAGACGGTCAATCATTAAATCTCCTTCCCTTATTCGCCCAACGCGGCACAAATTCCTCTGTTACGTCAAATCTAAACAAGTCCCTCGCCCCACAAATATCTTAAATCGAGACCACGTCTCACACCCTCTCAATGACCAAAGCAGTCAAACCCACCGACGTCCCTTTCCTATTAAAACACCCAAAATCCATTCGAGGAGTCGAGCAATTCAAAATCACATGTATAAAAACCCTAGTAGAAAAACTGCGAGTCCCAATATAGATCAACCTTTGCTCCCTGCAAAAACCCCCAAAAGTTACTGCGACGCATGTTCCTAATTAGGTCAAGGTGCATACTGCGCACCCCCCTTCATACTGTAAAATATTATATAAGCAGGGCAAAGTCCATACCGCGCGTACACCCCACAACCCCTTGCAAAATCATATAAATACAAGGGCCCGGAGACAGAAGTCCTCTTTCGACGAATATCCTTGTTCGAAAGGAAGCTATCATTGCACGAAACCATTTAAGGTCTCGTCGATCCAAGTGTTATTTAAAACTTAAATTCAATTATCATCAACCAGCAAGTATCGTAAGAGATTATAATTACTATTAATACCACGGTATATCACCATCATCTATATCAATTATTCACATTCTTATTGTTTCATATTGTTTCATATTGCAACGCTTATTGCGCTTATATTATTGTGTATTGCTATTTGCATTGCTTATTAACGCCTATTGCGTAAATCATCCTAGCTTATTAATGTATATATATATATCTTGTATTGCATGTTCATATTCATAATTCATAACCATTATATACGTGCTATGTTCATCACTAATCTATTATTATAAACCGTAACGATCTGCACAGCAATAGTGCATTACCTATTATCAAAAGCTATAAAGTGAATAAACAGTTTTACTTTAAATCAGTTACGAATTATTGTGTCAATCCTTCGGCTACGAAGATCCCTAAATCCAAACAGGCTGCCGGAACAGCTGATTACGGGCAACGACCGCAGAAAGCGTCACGGTGTTTAACAACTTACTTTCGTATAGGTTTCGCTTAACCGTATGACTAGTCGAATTTCGCGAAGTATTACATGTGTCTTTTACAATAATGCAGCGGTAAATCCGATTACCTAAGCAACCCAAAACAAGTGCTCTAACGGGTGTCTCCCCAATACAAACCAGTTTATTAAACCTTCCCTGGTCGATTAGTGTGCAGAATTAAACATTACTCGCCTGACGTTCAAAAAACGGTTAGTGTGCAGAATTAAATATTTCTCGCCTGTCAGTCCCCAAATCCGTTAGTGCGTAGAATTTCGCATTTCTCTCCCGCCTTCTACCTAAATCCTCAGTGTGCAGAATTAAACATTACTCGCCTGCCGTTCGAAACGATTAGTGTGCAGAATTTCACATTTCTCGCCTGACGTTCGAAATGGTTAGTGTGCAGAATTGAACATTGCTCGCCTGATTCTCCTTGAAGCCTCAGTGTGCAGAATTAAACATTACTCGCCTGCCGTTCGAAACGATTAGTGTGCAGAATTTCACATTTCTCGCCTGACGTTCGAAATGGTTAGTGTGCAGAATTGAACATTGCTCGCCTGACTTTCCCTAAATCCTCAGTGTGCAGAATTAAACATTACTCGCCTGCCGTTCGAAACGATTAGTGTGCAGAATTTCACATTTCTCGCCTGACGTTCGAAATGGTTAGTGTGCAGAATTGAACATTGCTCGCCTGACCTTCCCTAAATCTTCAATCCCCTGAATCTAACATTCTCCCGGCCGTTCGAGACGATTAGCGTGCAGAATTTCACATTTCTCACCTGACAATCGAAAAGGCTGGTGTGCTGAATTACGTCGTCAAATACCTGATTTCCTCGCCTCCCGGTGCGCTGAACTATAGATTCGCGCCTGGATTTTATGTAAAAACCCCTTTGTCATTTGTCCCATTAAATCCTTAACCCGGGACGTGACAGTCAGTGCTGGATTTAGCCCTTAGGCTAACAAGGCTGAAGCCTAGGGCCCCGTTTAGCTGGGGGCCCCTCATTCTAAATTTTTTTTCGAAAAATTTATCAAAAAATCTTGCCGAGGGCGGGAGGATGGTGGAACGAGAACAAGCTAAACGCTGTGCGATAAAATGTCATCTTTTATTAGTAATTAATGTAAATAATCCATGCAAAAAATAATGCTGAATGCAGTATGGTAAACATTCGAGATTCTTTACTTTAAGAGAGGATATCTTTAAAGTCCCAAAGAGTGCCACATTCTACCCAAATGAAATATTTTCAGCATATCTTTCTCTATGTAATCACGCAAGAATCATATCCATCTTTGTCCAAATTTTCAAATTATTACACTTTAAGGCCGTCAGTGTTATGTCGCGTTTTACGTATCACGTCCACATCGCCCCAAATTCGTAAGGAGGTATGGCGTTTCTCCGAAGGAACTGTTTAGACCATAGATACTTGATGTGTTTATGCTATGGTGTAGATAAGCCTTCAAATACGCATTTGACTTTCTGTCTGCATTCAGTTGCACAGAACCATTCGAGCCTGCATCTGCATAGTTAGATGTTCCAAGCATTTCGTACGCATTTAAAAGTTACTGTTTTGTTTTATTAATTTTTTGTTAATTAAGTTTAAATTATATTTGTGTTTTACGTGTACCTACATCATATTTCATTATACTTCCATTTGGTAAGTACAAAGTCACTGAAAGATTACACATTACAAGAGTTATTTTGTACATTTACCATTTTCTTCTTTGCTATTCAGATATTATTTATTCAGTAAAAAACTATAGACAAATGTCACCAAATTCTTAATTCCAGACCACCGTGCGGTATCCCGCATCCCTGCTCGCACGGTTCCTCGCTCTCGTTCCGTCTCGCTCGAAATTTTTTAAGAGACAATATTGAGCAGAGCTTTAATAATGTCTGGCAGAAGATCTTATCCTAGTGGTGCAGAAAAACGAAAACGGAAAACTGAGCTCGAAAAAACACAAGCTTCACTTCCCAAATTAAATAAATATTTTCAAAAAACTTCTAGCGCTGACGCATTACCATCAACCTCAACAGCTACGCAAAATTTTGATAAACCGGAAGAGTCATGTTCTGCTGAATCCATCCACACAAATGTCATTATAACTACAGAATCTGGTAATGCCGACCTGATTTCGAAGGAAAAAATTGACCACTCTTTAGAGGCTACAGATGATCCGTCCACATGGGTAGTTATAAATAATGCACTGCGTGAGAAAATCATAAGGAAGCCCATTAACCAAAATCTGATCGGAAATTATACGAAATCCTCGAGAAAGGACAGCACTCAAGTTAGATATCTACCATTAAGTATATTTGAAAGAAAAATGAGCAATGGTGAAAAGTTTGAAAGGAAATGGCTTGTATACTCCCCATCTACTGGGAACGTATTTTGCGTGCCATGTAAACTTTTTGGAACACAAGAATCTGCATTTCGAAGTGGGTTCAGTGATTGGAAAAACTGCCATGCTCTTATTAAATTCCATGAAAGTAGCATCCACCACAAAAAGAACGTTAATGATTGGTGTATAATGGCTAGAGATTCAAGCAGAATTGACTATGAAATTGTGCAACAGCAGCAGACAGAAAAAAATTATTGGCGCAATGTCCTTCAGCGGGTTGTTGAAACAATTAAATTTCTTGCAGAACGAGGTCTTGCTTTTCGTGGCGATAATGAGACTTTTGGATCTGCAACTAATGGAAATTTCTTAGGCCTCCTTGAGATAATTGCAAAATTTGATCCATTCTTGGCAAGTCATATTGAAAGACATGGCGGAAAGGGATCTGGAAGCACAACATACCTGTCCAAAACAATTTGTGAGGAGCTTCTTCAGGTTATGGCCCAAAAATTGGAATCATCCATTATTGCAGAAGTCAAAACAGCTAAATATTTTGCAATTAGTGTAGATTCTACCCCCGATATATCCAATGTTGACCAACTTACTTTTATTTTACGATATGTGCTACCAAATGGAAAACCAGTCGAGAGATTTGTGCAATTTCTTGAACTTCATAGTCACGGAGCTGAAGATATAACCAATCAGATTTTAAAATTGATCGATAATTTTGGCCTTGGTATTAAAGATTGTAGAGCGCAGAACTATGACAATGCAGCAAACATGGCTGGTATTTATACAGGCGTGCAAGCACGAATCAAGACTTTAAATCCACTTGCTCATTTCGTACCATGTGCAGCACATTCCGCAAATCTTGTTGGCGCTTGCGCTGCAGAATGTTGTTTAGGAGCTGCTAACTTTTTTGGTTTTGTTCAATCTCTATACAACTTTTTTAGTGCTTCAACGTATAGATGGAAAGTACTGAAAGAATGTTTGCCAAAGACTGGCCTTGTTGTTAAATCACTCTCTCAGACTCGATGGTGTGCTAGAGCAGACGCAGTTAAATCGCTCTATATGGGTTATGCACAAATTAAAGCTGCTTTAACTAAATTATCGGATGAAAAAGCTCAAACTATAGTTACACGTCAGGATGCAAACAATTTATGCAACAAAATGAACGAATTTGATACAGCAGTAATGACAGTTATATGGCACACATTAATGAGTAGATTCAACGCAGTAAGTGTTTCCCTTCAAAACCCCCACATTGATATACTGAGCGTTGTAAAATTGTATGAATCTCTTTTAAATTTCATTTTAACAATGCGTGACAATTATGACGAAATGGAAGAGCGAGCAAAAAAACTGGTAACATTACACGAATATAAAAGTGAAAATGCTCGAAACAGAGTACGAAAACACATGTTTTTGATGAACAGGATACACCAGATATAGCATTAACGGCTCGTGATCAATTTATATTTCAAACATTCAATGTAATAACTGATTCTTTGACAGTTGAATTACGTAAACGACAAGATTCATATTTGAATTTAAAAGATCTCTTTGGATTTTTAACAGAATTTAAAACCTTAAGTTTGACTGATTTAAAACATCAATGCATTCATTTGGTTGAAGCGTATCCTAATGATTTGGAAATTGAATTCGTTGATGAATTTGTGCAATTTTCGTCTACACTAAACACTGAAGATGGGGTCAAAGTTATAGATCTGATGACTCACTTAGATAAGCATGTTATGTTGGGAACATATCCAAATATCATGATCGCATTAAGAATATATCTTAGTATTCCAGCGACCAACTGTGAGGGTGAAAGGTCGTTTTCAACATTGTCCCGCGTGAAAAACCATCTGAGAAGTTGCACTGGACAAAACCGACTGAATGCTTTGTCATTGATGGCAATCGAATCAAAACTTCTCAGTGAATTGGATTTTGATTCGATTATTGAAGATTTTGCACAACAAAAGTCTCGCCGAAAAGGTTTTTAAATTTAATCGTTTCACATTTTTTTATATTATCTTTATTAACTTGTATTTTTAATGTTTGTGTTAATAAAAATTTATGTTAATGTTATGTTTAGTTTTTATATTCAATGTTAATTTTGAAATTAAATTATTTAGATTATACGAATATTATGATAAAAAAATGAAATCAGCGTTATTTTATTTTTTATATTTAACCGAGGTCCCCCCGAATATTAAGCCTAGGGCCCCTGGAAAGGTAAATCCGGCTCTGGTGACAGTATAATACCGTCATTTGTAATATCTGTATTCTGTATGTAGAAAATATGTTTTTGGTGGACGGGCAGACGGATATAAGTCGCATTTTGGTAAAAACGGGATAAGTACACTAACATTTTTTACATTACTATCCTTTGCTTATGGTCCCAATAGTATCAGTCAATATTTAGCGTGTTACATTCGCCCTCCCCCCCCCCCCCTCCTAATGTTACTACCGTCCCCGGTCTACCCTACTCGATTACCCGCCCACCAGAGATGTCGTTTCGATTTTTGAGAAAAAAATTGTTGACGGTAATTCTTCGAAATAAAATTATACTTAACTTGTTACCGTTGAATCATTTTCAAATTTTAGGTCAAAGAATTGGCCGAATACGGAAGAGCCAATAATTACAATTTCGTAAAGCGGCTGTTAACAGCATTAATCACTAATGAAGTTGCCCTCCTCTTCAGTTGGCTGGGCCGAAAAGAAAAAGAAGACTTCCACTGCCTGAACATCGCAAAGCTTATAATATGTAACTATCGCCCTTATTTTACTGTTCCTAATATTGATGACAGTAAAATTCAATGTAATGTTCCCTCGAAATTCTTCTTTAAGGTGCAGCAAAACGGGCAAAGATTGCGGCAAGCGATAAAGAGACGGAGGTGTCCATACAAGGATGGTTGAGAAGAGCTGGGGACAGGAAAGGGGCGAAAAAATTTTAAGAATTCAGAATCAAGGACCCCGAACCCGGAAATTCAAAAATTTCTGAAAGTTTATAAATATCTAGGGAATTTCCTCCTGGTTACAACGCAATTTTTGTTTGCTGCTCAAATTCACTGGAAGCGGGTGAAATTAACCCCTGAAAATTCGGTTATTTTCCAATTTTGTGTTACATCTCGCGAACTGTAAGAGATAGAAAAAAAAGTATCAAGACAAAAGTTACTACTTTTAATTAGATCTATTATTTGGTAAAGAATCTCTCAAGCATAAATGTATTATGCTGCATATTTTGCGTAGAAGTACGTTTTTTTGTCATTTTGCAAATTATTGCACGAACTGTTATCAAACGCTATAACAAAATTCGTATTTATTTTAAATACAACGCTTGCTGTGCAGGCCTGTTCTACGTCAAAATTATTTTACAGTTCATGAGTTATAACATAAAATCGGAAAATATACGAATAATCAGGGTACAATTACACACCCTTAGAGTGAATTTGGGCAGCATACAAAAATTGCGTTGTAATCAGGAGGAAATTCCCTACATATTCACAAAGTTTCAGAATTTTTGAATTTCCGGGTTCGGGATGTTCCCTTGTAAAGGCTCGTATAGACTGGGCGATAATCGCCGGCAACTTTTTCGCCAGCGACCCCAGCGGGTCGCCTGGCGACTCGCTGGGATGCATCGGCTTGTCTTCAGCGACTTTTACCGAGCGGCTGGTATCCAGCGACTTGTGTCTAGCGACTCGGCAACTTGTGTCCCCCACCTTATGACCAAGACCCTTCGGCATCCATTCCAAACTCTATTTAGTAGCCATGGATCCGTCAATAGCTAAAATATCTGGTTGCCAGATTTTCAAAGGGCAATTAAGATCGTACCTTCGCAGTCTTTAAGAATTTATAGATTATTCGCTGTGAAAAAAATGCAACTTTTCGTTAATACGCAGGTATCCACGGGAAAAGTAAACAGCTGGATGGTTCCCAACGTATTGGAAATACAAAAAATTGTTTATATTCAACTGCATGCTTGGGGGGGGGGGGGATAAAATTATTAGCGCATACGATACTTTTCTTCGATTATTATTTTAACAGATAGGATGGTCAAGTTCGGGTTTTTAAATGGAACTATTTTCTTTTTAGAGATCACTTGATAATAAGTTTCTAAACAAATTCAATAACCTATAATGTGTACACTTCATTTTAACTGATTTTCGAGATATTGCGCTTGCAAATTTACTGATTTCCACTGGAAGAAAACTGCTCGAATAGAAAACACCGGGCGTGGTCGTGTTTGGGCCACGGGTGGCTCGCAGTAGCCACTGCCTGTTGAAACAGATACCTACCAATGGTTTACGCCAGCAGTTGCAGCCTCAAAGGCTGGATAATTATTACCGTCATAAATGCTACGTACATCAGCGGTATCGAGAAGCGTACCGTTTATGACCGTATTGTCCCTGCGCGTCCGAATTCAGTTATATTTAAAGCTGGCAATTTAGTAATTTTGAAGCGAAATTTCTTCATTTCTTTACGACTAGGCAATAGCTTGTTCTCGAAGTGTTCGTTGGGAAACATTTGTCTACCAGTTGTCGATAATGGGTGGTATACATGGTGACTTCGGACGCGCAGGTAGCGTTGTCAACCGCTGACTCACTAAGTTCAAATTCGTTATTAGCAGTCAGCAAAACCCATGGAAGTAATTATCTAAATTATCGGAATGACATAAAAGTCCATACATCGAAGCGTATGGGCTGACGCGTTAATGAATTTTCACTTCTTTCACCTCCCATATCTCACAAACTAATTGTTACCTCAATTTGAAAATTTGTTGTGATTTATGTTTCATCATAAGCTATCATTTGGCACAAAATTCAGTTCGAAAATAAAAAAGACTAAAAAAGGCCTCACTTTCGGGTCACTCTTTATTCGATATTTTTGATATTGTAGCAAAAATAATATGGAAAGAACAATTCAGAATCAAATCTATTTATTATCATTTCTATAACAGTATTTTATTTAAATGTCCCAGTGTTCCTTTTGTAGACGTAGTAAAAGTAATAGTTTGTTGAATCGTTTACCGTCCAATCCATTTCTTTGCTGGAGGTTAAACGATTGAGCAAACTATTACTGTTACTATGCCTACAGAAAGAACCCTCGGACATTTAAATAAAATACTGGTATTGTAATGATAATAAATGGGTATTATTCTAAATTATTCTTTTCGGTTTTTTATTTTATTTCATTACTTATGGCCTGTTAATTAATTCAAAACGCAGAAGTATTCGATGTTAAAGAAAACATCGATGCGTAGTTGCGATGCATTACATCGAGAAAAAAGTTAGTGAAATTGTACAGATTAAGAACAATACGGGGCGTGTTGAAGAAAAAAATGAAGAAATTGATAATTAACTGTAAAGTATTGAAGTACATCGTATAGTAAATTTTTAACGTATACATCTACTATATGATGTAGAGTAATTCCGGGTGAGATGGCTCGATCACGCTCCTTTTGCAAATGTATTTTTGTCCTTTATAAAACCACTAAATTTACGGTGGGCTGATTTTTTAAAAAAGTGGGCCATCTCTCCCCGACTTACCCTATATACATATATATGTGTGGTGTGTTGCCACAGAGTCGGCGATGTTTCCCATTCGGAACGGGAAACAGAATACAGGCACTAGACACTCGGGCGATGTTGCTCACCGACCACTTGAATACAGTTTTTCGGGAACATGTGGCCAACAGTCATTTCTAGAAGGCCGTTTAAGGCAAGGGTCGAGTTGCTGTATCCCACAGCGATTGTTGCATGTCGCCGGCAACTTGTATCCGGCGACTTTCCCAGGTATATTCGTATCTCTTAACCTTTAAAGGACGAGTCGCCAGACACAACTTGTCGGACACAAGTCGCCGAATAAAAGTCGCCGGAGACAAGTCGCTGGAGACAAGTCGATTATCCCACCGACTCGCCAGCGACTCCGGCGACAAAGTCGCCGGCGATTATCGCCCAGTCTATACGAGCCTTAAGAGACCAAGGAGAGTCGGCGCAGCCGTGGTGACAAATGCGATTGGTCAGCACGCGGGCGGCTCTGGTTCGATCACCGACGCCCTGTGACACTATCTTTTTTCGGAGCTCCGGAACACGTAGGAATTACTACACTTATTCCTACAAATGTAAGTAATACATTACAGGAAGTCTTTATATAAGTGTATATATATACGTCTTTACACATGTCTTTATTTAATTGTTCGTAGAATAATCGCGCAAATAAGATCTGCAAGACACGGGACTCTAGGATTTGTAATGGAAAGGGCAACAACATAATGAGCATAAAGGCTACTACAGAGTTATGCCCCCCAACTCTGTAACATGGAGAGGCTGGATACTTTGAATCATCTCCTTAGATGGATGCCCGCAGTAGAAGCAATGCCGTCCGAAGGAAGATGAGTGGAGGAAAACGCTTCCCCCAAGCCATGATTGTGAGGGATGTACGAGAAGCAACAGCAATTGTGTAATTATACCCAAGCGTCAATAAGGACTAGGTGCTATTTGCCACATTTAGGATAGAACTTATATATTACTGCGGTATTTGGATCTCGGGCGGGTTTTCTCACGCATGCGCGGCGATTTTAGCATCAGTACAGTACAAGTTTAGATAAAATGGGGTACCTTGATCACCCTACTTCTTTCCCGCCAATAACACTATTAGTTGCGCCCCAATATATAGATACGGTACTGCAAACTCCGCGCATGCGCGTACATCTATTGTAAGTGCAGATATTTTGCATATTCTGTACCTATATTTTGTATAATTTGTATAATCGGCGTTTCTCTTGATTTTTTTCATGGGATCAACCTATTCCTTTAACAAAGCCCTTGATAAACTATTGTAATCACGCTGTGTATGAGTTTATGGTGTGTGAACTGTTTACTTACTTTAAGTATTGTATGCTCATTTGTTATGCGATTTTTGTACTGTTATTTCTTTTTTCTTTTATGTCTTTTTCTCCTGTTATCTCTTGTACACTCATGGGACATTATCCCGCTTATATATATTAAATTAAATTAAATTAAAGTAAATAAATAATCTATGTGTACTACCTACATGTTCTACATATTTCATATCTATTTTAAGTGGTATATTCTGTACATTCGCCCTTGTACTCACATTTTCATGCATCTATTGTAACTGCATATATATTCTGCATGTATAAATTTAATTGAAATTATGTAAACTGAAATTAAGTAAACTGAAATTAAGTTTGAAAACCATTTACATCCTTAAATCTTTATTCAATCGAACCAGCACCGACGAACGTCCTAAAAGCGCCTATTTCAGACCTAACCAAAAAGTTCCTGAAAAGTTTTAAAAACGCCCAGAAAACGTTCTGGTTTATGAAAATGGACTTTTTTAGATCCTTTGCTGGACCATTTCTGGACGTTTTTGAAACGTCCGGAACGTCTGACCTGCACGTTTTAAAAACATCCTGAAAAATTTTAAGAACGTCCAGAAAACGTTCTGGTTTATGAATATGGACTTTTTTAGGACCTTTTCTCGACCATTGCTGGACATTTTTTAAACGTCCTGGACGTTTTCGAAACGTCCTGAACGTCTGACCTGTGCATTTTAAAAACGTTTTAAAAAAGTCCTGAAAAGTTTTAAGAACGTCCAGAAAACATTCTGGTTTGTGAAAATGGACTTTTTTAAAACCTTTTCTGGACCATTTCTGGATGAATCGAAAACGTCCTGAACGTCTGACCTGGATGTTTCAAAAACATTTTAAAAACGTTTTTGTGCTATCTGGGTCCGCACCGAATTCCACATCCTATAATCCTTCACCAAACAATACCGGGTCTCAAACAACGCCGCGCCAACCTCAATTAATAGAATGTAGATACTGCAAGAAAACGGGTCACACTATCCAAGAATGCCGAAAGAAAATGTATAACGACAAACGAAGGTCTGAGGAATCATCAAAACCCGAACAGCAAACACCGGGTCCCTCCCAAAACCCTGTACGTAGTCAATCCGTGTTAAAGTTACGAATATCAGAAACGTGGAGAGCCCCTAGTTTAGCCTTATCCAGTCCGGAATTAACTCCAGATAGAGTGATAATGATGATAGATACAGGAGCTGATTTAAGCGTGATCAAAGAAGAAGTCGTTTCACCAGACACACCGATTTTTACTGACGTAACCTACGAACTAACAGGAATTACGGATGGTTGTCTATCCACTATAGGATACATAAAAACCAAGATATTAGATACAATAGCAGAAATCCACGTAGTCAAAACCTTACCAACAGCTCAGGACGGAATTTTGGGCTCAGATTTTTTCCACAACAGCGGAGCTGTTATAGATTATTCAAGAAAAGGGATCACCGTAAGAAACGAATTGATTCCATTTAAAAACGTAGAAATAAAAATCCCTGCTCGAATGAGGTATCAAATTCCGATCAGAATTCTAAATCAAGATCTAAAAACAGGTTATGTACCAAAATTTGTAAGATTCGCATAATAGATGGCGTGTGTAATGCGGAAATCGGTTACGCGGTACGCTCATCTAGGAGCATCGACATAAGCGGGGCTAGAGAGTGCGTCTCGACTCGGGACACGAGGCAATTGTCTTTCGAGCGTTGAGCGAGAAACCACGTGCGAGAATTATTACCAGTGTGAGATTTAGTGAGAGTGGCGTTATTTCGTTTAAAGCGAATGATTATCGAGATTCCGGTAATCTGCCTGTATAATCCATTTCTGTCTTTTGCGAATCGAGGCATCATAAAATTAAGACGTACGGGTCAATTTATGTACTCGGAGCACGTGCTCAAACGTATTCCAATCGCCGATTATTTGAAGGTGTACGGGTTATCCACAATTCGTGTTAATATTCTGCTGCGTGTCTCGCGACTACGCCAACTTTAATAAAATCCTCGAAGTGTTCAACCTAAACATCCTGACAAAATACTTCAATACCTTACAAATTGAACGTACACCCCAAAATCTTACTGGGAAATGCTATAGTTTCAAACGACGACGGAATAGGATATCTTTACGCCATTAACACATCCTCCAAAGATATAAAAATTGAAATGCCATCAGTAGAGATAGAACCATACGAAGAAGTAAAATATGAAGGAGAATTAACATCCCCAGATCACGTTAAGCAAGTACTTAAACTACTTCGCCTCAGTCACCTAAATTCAGAAGAAAGAGCCAACATCGAAAATTTAATCAAACGATACGCCGATAGATTCCACCTTCCCGGTAAAGAATTAGGAGTAACAAACGTAGTATCACACAGAATAATTACCGAAAACGAGGCGCCAGTAAATGTTAAACAATATCGATATCCCCAAGTTCATAAGGAAGAAATTAACCGACAAATACGCGAGCTCATACAAAAAAAAAATAATCTCACCCTCAACATCTCCATACAACTCACCAGTATTTATAGTAACTAAGAAAGAGGACAGCGAGGGTAATGAACAATGGAGAGTAGTAATAGATTTCCGTCAATTAAATGAAAAAACAATAGGTGACGCATATCCTTTACCAACATAGTCGATATATTAGACCAACTAGGCAGCGCTAAATACTTTTCAGTATTCGATCTAGCATCAGGTTCCCATCAGATACCTATGCATCCAGACGACAAACACAAAACCGCATTCTCTACGCCCTATGGGCATTATGAATTCAACCGAATGCCTTTTGGCCTCAAAAACGCCCCAGCAACATTTCAAAGATTAATGGACCAAGTACTAACTGGATTACAAGGCATAGAATTATTCGTGTATTTAGACGACATAGTAATTTACGCTAGCTCACTTCAATTCTAACGATAGTACCCTGTTATATGCCCCTATCGGTTCATTTTCGTGCTTGTTGTCCACGCGCCGCCTTCCGTTCCGACAGCGCCGATTCAGCGGAATCGCACCGCGGACGAGAGCTCGCTCGCCGAACCAAGGACACATCATCGTAAGCACAACGTGACCGCCGATGGCCCGGGCCATGAATTTCCTTATAAGGAGCGATCGACAGGTGCCGACGGGGCGGTTTCCCCTACCGACGTAAAAAACGCGAGGTACGAACAGGGACAGCGGAAGTTTTAGCGAGGATTCGTTTTTTAGACATCAAGTTAGGAAGTCGCGACGAGCCAGCGGGCCGTCTTAGTATCGCGACCTTATCTCCGCGCTTAAACTCACCCGCGTAAACGCGAGCGGCCGAACAGGTATTGCAAAAGTGTATCTCCATCCGACGCACCGAGAACGGCCTAGCCGAGAGAGCACATACGCGCCGATCCGAGCCACCGCGATCGCGAAACGTGAAGTACAACAAGCGAGTAATCGAGTGTTCGAGAGAGAGAGAGAGAGAGAGAGAGAGAGAGCGAAACATCGTACGTTAAGCGTGCCGTACGTTATCTAAGGATCCTCCGGACGGCCGAGACCGACTCAAGGTCCAGCGACACGCGAGCGCCTAGCGATAACGGGGACGTGAACGCCGTTTCTGTGGTATGTTTGGTTTAGTACATTAATTATATTTTCTCCCAGAATATATCTCATCCTATTGTTTTTCTCTTATAATTTCGTATATTAGTTCATTCGACCCTTTCCTCCCCATCCATCCCTGGTAAGTATAGTCAAGGTGTGCTTTAGCATTTAAATAGAGCAAGAACCCGATAGATCATTCCAGCCGCTCGGGGTGATTTATAGGAAAGTCCCTTCAGGACGTAACAACCCCATGGGTGATGCGGAAATCTATTGATACGGGTGTCGCCCTAATGCGCCACGCGCGGTTCATATGGTACGGGTCTGAGGCGCTCGAAGCTCCTAGGCCCGCCGCGGGGGCGACGACGCGCGGCGGGAGAAAGGAGACGTTGCCTCCGAAAAACGGCCGCGGCGTTCACTTTAGTTCCATGCCTGCCCTATATAATAAATTAATAGAGAATAACATTAATAAAATCTCATTACCCAAAACAGAAATTAATATATCATGGGGTAAATTAAAACAAATGATTATACTAAGGTTCTTACAAACAAACATCGATATCACTATCTGCAATGGCATTGTACAGCTACCATCAGAACAAGACCGCTTAATAATAATAAAAGAAAACCACGAATCACCAGTAGGGGGACACAAAGGCGTAACTAAAACCTACAACAGAATTAGAAACTTGTACTATTGGCCAAACATGAAAACAGATGTGAGGCAACACATTAAAACATGCATAAGTTGTCAAAAGAAGAAACAAGTGCGAACTAAAAATAAAGAACCAATGATAATAACAGATACGCCACTAGATGCCTTTGACAAAATATCCATGGATATTGTGGGACCATTGCCACTCACAAAGTCAGGGAAAACGTATATACTCACCATACAGGACAATCTAACTAAATTTTTATTAGCAATACCACTAGTTTCATTCACAAGCGAAGAAATAGCCCAAGCATTTACCACACATTTCATATGCCAATACGGGTGCCCCAAAGCCATTCTCACAGATCAAGGATCTTCATTCGTCGGTTCTCTCATGCAAAACTTTGCAAAGGCTTTCAATATCAAGCAGTATAAAACTTCAGCATTCCATCCATAGTCAAATGGTTCCCTGGAAAGAAGCCATCATGTATTAGTTGAATATTTAAAACATTACATAACCCAAGAAAAACAATGGGACCAATGGCTACCACAAGCAATGTTCTCTTATAACACTAGTATACATGAAGGTACCAAATACACTCCCTACGAATTATTATATGGTAGAAAGGCCAGACAACCGTCAAGTTTAATACCAAATGACTCCCTCACTACATATCCAGACCTTGTAGATAGGTTAATAACAAAATTAATTAACATTCGTGAACTAGCACGCCAAAATTTAGAAAATTCAAAATATCGTCAAAAATACTATTATGACCAAAAAGTATCTTCAGTTAATTACCACATAGGCGAACAAGTACTAGTCCTAAAACCAAAAAGAGATAAATTTAGCGACGAATATGACGGACCATACACAATAGTAGAAATTCTTGAACATAATAATGTAAAGATAGCTGTGAGCCCCCGTCGTACTAAGGTTGTCCACCAGGACAGAATAAAAAAGGCCTATGCGCCGCCAGACTGCGCCACCCCTAGGGACATTAGGGCGAACCACTAGCAACTTCATAGCATTTAAATTCAAAAGTAGTGGGGACTGCATAAGGACTCACTTGTTAAGTAACATCCTTACAAGAAGCATATATATATATATATATAAAGTCAGTGCAAGCAAGAGGAAGAAAACCAAGGGAAAGAAAATATAAGGTAGGAACAATATTTAAAATATAAGAAAAATCGAGTCATTAAAATACTAAAAATAAAAATATATATATATATATATAACATGATCATATAGGAAAAAAAAAAAAAAAATGGCAAGACGTTCGGCCGAAGAAAGATTCGTCCACCGTCCTAGACCCGAAGATCAAGAAGATCATCTTACAAAAATTTTAAGGATGGTTTGTTTAAAGGCCAAATGGCCCGGTCACAGAACGGACCTCAGCGACCTTTACCGGCGAAAAATCTGCGAAACGTGCTTTAAAAATTTAAGAGCAGAAGATACACCCTATTATACCCGCGCAAGCAAACACTTACTGACACTCAGACGAAACTTGATTAATTTCAAATATTGCATGATCTGTACCGAGCAGATCTTCGAGATCAGTGTAGCAGGTCACTGCACCGATTGCCTCGACACATACATGCATATAAGCGCGAGAAATGAGGAGGCACTCAATTTAGGGCTTGCCCTAAATGTATTGGAGGCCCATGAACGAGGCCAACCACGGCCCCAATAAATTAACATATTTTTTCCCACAAATAGCAAAACAATTATTTTAACCCTATCCTTTCCATTGAAGCAAGTGGGAACGAGAATCCTACACGCAAGTAAACAAACCGCGCATTCTTGAACTGTAAACAGAGCCCCATAGTAATTAGAACAGAATAAGAAATCTACATAAGAAATCTGAATACTGTAAACAGAGTCTCGTAGTAATTAGAATAGGAAATTTCCATAGACACCTTATACCTCGACAACATAAATAAGACATTGTAAATAGAATAAGATGATACACATTAGGGGACATTGTACAGCCAAGCTTCATTCGATCTCAAGTATCCGAACCTAACGCAGTGAAATTTAGTAAGAATAGAAGCATTATGCCTAACCGATCAGGCAAAAAGTTAATTAAAATAAGAAGTTCCAAGCTGACGAATTCCGCAACATCAACGACGCCGTCGACACCACCGTCAAATCCAACTCCACCCGAGTCAACACCTTGGAAACTACGGACACTAACGGTACCAGAGATCGACTGGCAACCTTATAAAAGGCTCACCCATGGCGATCCACGACGGCGCGCTTGGAAGTACATCTTCCTGTTCGGAAGCCAAAATGCACCAGCCCCAACCACAGGAACACCAGCCAATCTGGACACAGACGTAGGAACTCTCCAGCAGATAGAAGAAGAGGTAGAGTACCAAACCTCCTCCCACATCGTCTATATCTAAATACATCTCTCGGGACGAGAGAAAAACCCGGCGGCGAGATGTAACGTTCCGCTACGAACCGCCCTACATTTTTTCTATACTTCTTATAATAATTATTAATTTCATCATTTATTCTACTTTTATTTTAACTAGCACTAAGTATATTGTAAATATTCGCGAACGACTTCCATACCGCAACGAATCTAGTAACGCGCAACGCCTGCGCATACCCGCGTATTCAAACAAGCAGACTCAGTGCCGCGCGTAAGGACGCATGCGCACACCGTACGGCTAACCGGACGCCGAATAAACTAAGCGTAGTCCGCGAGTGGCGCGAACCGGATGCTAATGATCATTGGCGCGTAATATTCGCACAGCCAGCGATTGGCGGGCTGAGTACGCCGAACTGGTATAAATACCGGGTCGCCGGCAGCAGTAATCAGACTTGGTTCTACTACCGAACCACCAAGCAGTAGGTCGCTTTAACTAGCCCCTCAGTCTTGCAACTAGTATTCTTTAAACTTCCTCCCTTCCGAGGTCGCTTTCGTTAGCCCCTCAACCTCCTATCCGAGGTCGCTTTAACTAGCCCCTCACACCGTTCCGAGGTCGCTTTAACTAGCCCCTCAATCCTTCGAGGTCGCTTTCGCTAGCCCCTCAAAATCCTTCGGGGTCGCTTTCACTAGTCCCTCAGATTTCCTTCACATGTCAAATTTCACTAAGCCTTCTAAATCTAAAGCGTGGGCCAGCTAATAGGCACCAGAAGAAATCCTCTTATCGACATAGCGTCACTATCAAATTCAAACTCACTAGATCGACAAATAGTCGTTCTCTTTATCATCGACTTAGCGTCGTGATCAAATTCAAACTCACTAAATCTATATCATCGACTTATCATCGTAATCAAATTCAAACTCACTAAATCGACAAATAGTCGTGCTCTGTATCATCGACATAGCGTCTTGATTAAATTCAATTACTAAATCGACAAATAGTCAATCTCTGTATTACCGACTCAGCGTTTGATCTATAAATCTATATCTATAATTACCTACCTAGGGTTAAGTCCTAACTATTAAGCGAACAATACGTCGTTACGTATCTTATGTTAATTAATTATAATTATTCATACGACTTCGTGTCGCAACTTATTTTGAATAAACCTTGTTATTATTTACTAAAAGAAGGACTCTTGGATCGTGAAATTCATTTCTTAATCGCACGTCACCCGAACCTATCCCACAAATTCACGGGTAACCGCTCTATTCGTGGATAACCTGTAAGGAACGGCAACGTCTTGTTCGAGAACGTTACAAACGTATCAACTTACCCGACAGGAAGTCATTATATACAAAAATCTCCATAAACAAATGTAGAGCATATAAACAAAATAACAAAACGTAATTCCCTTACCTTGAACATTTGAATTGAGAACATTGCAATGTTGCCGTTTGGTTGCGAGTTGCATTGCAATATTACTGCAAAATTGTGGAAACATTCCCGTGCAATATTTCAACGGTCAGATTTGTGCAATTTTACAAAAATATTGCGCACACATTCCCGTGTAATATTGCTATGGCCACGTTTGTGCAATGTTTCAGGAATATTGCCCAAATGTTGAAGTGCAATATTACAATGGCCAAGTTTGTGCAATATTTCAGAAATATTACGCACACATTGCCGTGAAATATTGCGCATATACTGAGGTATAATCCACGCGAAACGTTTCAGCAATGAAACCGCAATATATCCGGACTTAGTTTTTTTCCCTCGACAATTCTGAACGTTCTAATTAGATATAATCAATTAAACGGTAATGGTAGGGAGACTGGCAGTAATTGGCACGTGTAATACTTTTTATAATTTGTTTTGCTGAATATTATTTATGAGTTTGTTTAAACTCGATGGTGTTAATTAAATAATCGTATTAATACTTATATCACATATGTGAACAGACAGAATGCAGTGTTACATTTCACATGCAAACTCCGAGGGAATATTTGTAAACACGGACAATATGTGATATATGTAATTAATACAATTAGTTAATTAACACTATAAGGTTTAAGCGAACTATTATTCTGTATACAGCAATAAATGATATTTGTAAAAAAGTCTGAGCTGTGAAATGCAAATCCGCAAACACTAAAGACTAGAAAATAAAAAAATATATATAAAAAATTTATGTTAAATGATTGCATTAAAAGTGCGTTAAAATGTAGAAAAATTATTTTCTTGTACTACGCAGGATATTTCATAATAGAATATGAATATACTTAATACATCATCAAGCGTTGAAATTAATTTGTTGTAAGATATCCGGCTCCACGATTAGGGAGATATAATGGGGATTGTCAAAACGAATCTTCTTTTTTAAATAATTTGAGGTAAAAGTGGTGCACGGTAGGAGTATAAGTTAGAATACATAAGCAATTTTCTCAATCAAAGGTTGTAGCTGCAGCGGGAAAGTGTCCGTCTACGGTGCTCGAGGTCATGGGTTCGAATCTCGTTTGGGGTAAAAAAATTTCTATTTAAAAAAAATACTCTGACGTTATAGGTACTACTACGATACTGCACGCACGCATTCATGTCGTCGCGTCCATCAAAGCCACGGTGTACAATTTTTACCACTTTCCTACCGATATTTTTATTTTTGGCCCTACTGCCCGAAACGTTGCCTGACCATTGCTGTAAAATCTCAGAAATGTTGCGCTACCATTGCTGTAAAATCTCAGAAATGTTGCGCTACCATTGCTGTAAAATCTCAGAAATGTTGCGCTACCATTGCTGTAAAATCTCAGAAATGTTGCACTACCATTGCTGTAATATCTCGAAGCAATGTTGCAGAAATATATCCTGCAATGTTGCACAGGTGCGGACATAGCAATTTACTAGTAACTTTTCGGCAATATTCCGTGCAATATTTCAAATATGAAACCGCAACGTAACTGAAATATTTCGGCAACAAATGTGCTGTAGGGGTAGGAAACGTTTGAAATACAGAAGTTCGGTTTGGTTTATCACGCGCGCGCCAGCGATACTATTTCTTAGAAAGCCGCTTTCCGTTCGCTTTCTAATTAAATTTTGTACAAAGCATGCTTTCCTTTCGAGTCTTTCGGCCATAGCCTGAATAGCTATTATGGGTGTCATAAACGTGAAGTTTGTGATGGGCCCACGACGATGCAGGCCTGGCGGCCTGCAACCGGCCACGTCACGCGCTTGGAACCGGAGTTCCCGCTAAAATCGCACCCCCCTTTCCGGAAACCACGGCAAGGGTGGAAGAAATAGAGGGCGCGATTGGTGTCCGGTAAAATACATATTTGGTCACCATTCCTTCCTTAAGTTAACCAATCAGCGCAAACTTTCAACCGCGGCGGTCTTCCCGGAAGATCGGAAGACTCTCGAGCGTCACTTCTGCACGAACTACCATTCGTGACTACACCAAGTGCTTCGTGAAATTCTAAGTGTGTCGTGAGCAATTATTATTATTAAAAAATAAAATGGCATCGTCACTTTCTGCTAGACAAAAAAAATGCATAGAAGATTTTTTAACCATCTATAGAAGCGAACCATGCCTATGGCAAGCGAATAGTGAGGATTATCGCAATCGTGACCTCAAAACTGCTGCGTATTTAAAATTAGTGCAAAAATTACAAGAAATCGAGCCATCCAGCACCAGAAAAAGTGTCATCAAAAGAATCAACAACATGCGCAGCACCTATCGGAAGGAATTAAAAAAAGTAAGGGCCTCTACAAGGACAGGAGCGGGTGCAGACGATGTGTATATACCTACGTTATGGTACTTCGCAGACTTGGATTTTTTAAATGATCAGGAGACCCCAAGAACCTCTCGGTCCAATATTGAAAGCGACGACGACGAAATTGGGATCGAGGTAAGTTAAATAAAATAATTTTTTTTATGAATATTATATTTGAAGAATGTGCACATTGTACACAAAGTAAACATTTTAAAATAAAGTAAATTTTAGACACAGTTGTGTAGGGCCATTCCACGTGAAATCGAACAGTTTTCGGAGTAACATTTCGGATGTTGGTGAAACTTGGATATGTTGTAGTCTTTAGTGATATATAACCGTATCTCGAAGGATTTTACAAAATTTTAAAAATTTTTGATATTACAGCTTTTTGAAATATAGACCTGTCCTTTTTTATTCAACTATCTATATATCTAATATTTTGAACCTATTTCGTTCATTCTACATCTAGTGCGGCCTTCTAGGCCATATATGCTACATGTGTAAAAAAATATATATCATTTTATTTAAAAAAAACTGGAGCTCACCATCAGTTTGCGCAAAATAATCCGAACACAAAAAATTGACATTACGTATTATGTTAGGTATAAAAGAGTGTACACTCGGCTCAAACGATTGTGGCCGATCGAGTTTCGAGTGCATTCGAGATCACTAGGGCTGGCTTTTTTACATCGCTAACATTCTACAGTATTTCGTGAATATGGTGGGGGCACTGCCAAGCCACAGGTTCCCGTCTAAAATACTTCTATTTCATGTTGAAACACCACTGTGGCGGCATCTCCCCATGATTGTCATAATTATATAAATCTGAGCGATCGGTTCTGTTCGCGATGCTGTAGCGAAAATGACACAAAGAAAAAATGTCAAATGGAAACGCATGTTATGTATTTCGTAGAGATGGCAAGGGTTAGGAAACCAGAATACTCAGATGAATAAAGTCTTGTCCAAAGGAAATAGATCAACGGATTTCAAATGGAAGTCACAAATAAATAAAGCGGGAAACTAGAGTAGTAATGAAAAAAATGGAAACGCATGTTATGTATTTCGCAGAGATGGCAAGGGTTAGGAAACCACAATACTCAGATGAATAAAGTCTTGTCCAAAGGAAATAGATCAACGGATTTCAAATGGAAGACACAAATAAATAAAGTGGGTTGGTGTAGACCAAAGAAATACGCATTTCTTACAAAATCTACTATCTGCTAATAAACATAACCGAAAATTAAATTTTGTGACAGGACTGCGCGAACGTGTCTCGCATTAAACGTCATCCGTTTACTTCGCGCCATATCTGTCACTCTGTTCATGCGAGTAACCAAAATAAGTAGGAAATTTGTCCGGATGAGAATTTATGAAAAATAAAAATACTGATGGAAGTGTTTCTTCTTCAATTTTACTAGCTGGAATCCTATTCTGGGCGAATTCCACTTACACCCCAATCGCCCGCAACGCCCGAGATTTCCATTATATATCGCGACCGCGGGCCCGATTTGGGTGTAATTGGAACTCGCCCGCTGTAGCTTTCAATTGTTTTTGGAAACTTTATTAGATTTGATTTCGAAAAAAATTGCCATTATCCGAAATGCAGTGATGAGAGGAAAGATTACATGCCGCTGGGTCTGTCCGCGGTGGGGGTACGCCGCGACGTCAACCAATCAACGCCAAGATGGGAAACGAAACGGCGCCACCGTCAAGTCAAACCAAGCCAGCCGTGGGCTCGTTGTCGATGCTGGTTGGCTGTGGCCTTACTTGCTTGGCTAGCTTGGATTGGCGGTGATCACGTCGGGATATCAACCAATCAACGCCAAGATGGGAAACGAAATAGCGCCAGCGCCAAGCCAAGCCAAGTGACGGCGTCACTGTGACGCCACGCTTTCGAATTCGTACCTGTGAAGCACAAACCGATTTGCGATACATTCTCAGTGTGCCGTTTTATCAAGTTCAGTGCTTTATTACAGTTCCAGTATGAGCAAAGAATCCGGTAAGACAAATATTTAATACTTTTGCATCAGTATAATTTTAGAAATGTTTATTTCTTGAAAAAGTAAAGTATCTTTTTGCACAAGGAAATGCTAAACATTATGTTCATTACTTTCTTCTTTTACTATTTAATCTTTTGATTTATTTTAGTATTGTTGCGCCGGGATGTTTCTTCTTTGATCATTCCAGTTTCTGATATTAGAAATGTACTAATGATGCATATTTTATACAGATATTGACACCAGTATTGCTGGACCAAGCAGTACAGCAATGGTATGCGAGGAAGCAGAGAGTGATTCAAGTAAATATATCTTTAATTTAATTTTCTGTTTTCCTGTCTTTTTTCAATGATTACTTTATTCAAAATGATTTTTAATAGGTTATGAATAATAATTAGTATTGTATGAATAGGCAGTGCTAGCAGCTTTATAGCCCCTGCTGCGAAGAAAGGAAAGAAATCAACATTTCGGGCAGCATGGCTAAACGACCCACAATTTATGCCTTGGCTTGAAGAAACCGAAGATCCACACGAAGCCAAGTGTTCGGTGTGTGTCAAATTTCTATCGTCAAACAAAAAAGTATTGACAAATCATGCCAAGAGTATGAATCATACTATGAATATCCAAAGGAAGGCAGGGACACAAAGTTATGCTGATGATGATACCAGTAGTGCTGGACCGAGCAGTGCATTTGCCTTCTAATGTTTCTGTAGCTTCTAGTACGAAGAATATGTTTAGAACGTTTTTAATAATGGCTGTAATTTTGCGGTAGTAGAAAACATGTTTATAAATGTATATATTATAGTTGTTAAGATGTATATATCTCTGTTCCTACTTATATGTACATTATATTATACTTTAACTGTAATATTAAGTTTTATATTTTATGTGTATATTTTGTAAATACTATTTTGTAAATGTATTATATAAATGCATAACATTCATTATACCGTTGCTGTTATTTAGCATAATTAGTGCACAAGTAAATAATATTTCCATTATTATATTGTGTTTTCTTTTACATCTCATCAATATTACATATACCCGTGTGCTTCACAGGTACGAATTCAAAAGCGTGGCGTCACTTGGCTTGGCTTGGCGCTGGCGCTATTTCGTTTCCCATCTTGGCGTTGATTGGTTGATATCCCGACGTGATCACCGCCAATCCAAGCTAGCCAAGCAAGTAAGGCCACAGCCAACCAGCATCGACAACGAGCCCACGGCGACTCAGGCTGGCCTGGATTGGCTGGCTTGGTTTGACTTGACGGTGGCGCCGTTTCGTTTCCCATCTTGGCGTTGATTGGTTGACGTCGCGGCGTACCCCCACCGCGGACAGACCCAGCGGCATGTAATCTTTCCTCTCATCACTGCCGAAATGCAGTCCGCAAAGGAACAGCAAGCATTCAGGCGGGGCGAAGTGGCATCGCTCTTTCAAAGTGGGCGCACCGTTTCGTCTATTTCTGAGCAGCTTCAGATTCCAACGCGGACAGTGAGGAGGTACGTACACAGGTTTACGAATATGGGTGTGGAAGGTCTGATTGACCTACGTCACTTTAATACGGGCACGCGCAAGACTACGCTAGCAGAAGATAATGCCATCGTTGCGGAAATGGTTCAAAACCCATTTCAATCGTCGGAAGACGTTCCCGTAAATCTAGATTTGCCGGTATGTCACAATACTGTGCGAAATCGTTTACGGGAAGCCGGCTACTACTGTCGCCGGCCTGCACGTAAGGTGCTGCTGACACAAACGCACCGTGAGGACCGCGTTGCGTTTGCGTTACAGCAGTTACCTGTCCCGCAATTCGAATGGGAAAAGACCATTTTCACCGATGAAAAGGTATTTTCTACTGTTGGCGGTAAATCTTTACATGTATGGCGACCGAGTGGGGATTCCCGTATGGATCCCAGATATGTCCAGCCACGTAATGACAGTGGGCGCATCACGTGTGGTATGTGGGGGTGGGTTTCTGCACGTGGTCCTGGTAGATTAGTCGAAATATCACCGCATATGAACTCTGCGGAATATATTCAAATTTTAGAGGACGTACTTGTGCCCAGCGTTCGTGAAATATATTCTGTTGAGAACATGCCGGTGATTAGATTGGTACAGGACAATAGTTCAGTACACACCTCTGCTGCCGTACGTGCATGGTTTAGAAGGCACCCCGACATCGAAGTTTTACAGTGGCCTGCGAAATCGACAGATTTAAATATAATTGAACATGTTTGGGCATATATTGCTAAATCCTGGCGACCAGCTGCCAATGTAAGAACTAGGGCTGCTCTTGTAGACCATGCGATGCGCGCCTGGGCAAATTTAACAGTTAACCACGCTTATTCGAAAACCTGGGGAAATCCATGCCGAAACGGTTACATCAAGTAATTGATCGTAGCGGTTTCTGGACGAATTACTAGTGCGTACCTCCGAACGCATCGCTAGGCCTTTTTCAAGGCCGCAAATATCCTAGGCGGAACAACTCTTGCATCATTGACGAAGAACATATCGGCCTTTGTAAAGGCCACACGAGGAACCAGCGTTTCAAGATCGTCGTGGTGGCAGGAAATATTCTCGACGGAACAACTCGTGCATCATTGACGAAGAACATATCGGCCTTTGTAAAGGCCACACGAGGAACCAGCGTTTCTAGATCGTCGTGGTTTTAGTGGGTGCAAGCCCCACATAACCTCAGCTCGGGGAGAGCTGAGGTATCCGTTAGGGATTTCCACGACGTTAAAAAAAAAAAAAAAAAAAAAAAAAAATGTAATAATAATAAATGAAAAATAAAAATATTTTTTATTTTTCATAAATTCTCATCCGGACAAATTTCCTACTTATTTTGGTTACTCGCATGAACAGAGTGACAGATATGGTGCGAAGTAAACGGATGACGTTTAATGCGAGACACGTTCGCGCAGTCCTGTCACAAAATTTAATTTTCGGTTATGTTTATTAGCAGATAGTAGATTTTGTAAGAAATGCGTATTTCTTTGGTCTACACCAACCCACTTTATTTATTTGTGTCTTCCATTTGAAATCCGTTGATCTATTTCCTTTGGACAAGACTTTATTCATCTGAGTATTGTGGTTTCCTAACCCTTGCCATCTCTGCGAAATACATAACATGCGTTTCCATTTTTTTCATTACTACTCTAGTTTCCCGCTTTATTTATTTGTGACTTCCATTTGAAATCCGTTGATCTATTTCCTTTGGACAAGACTTTATTCATCTGAGTATTCTGGTTTCCTAACCCTTGCCATCTCTACGAAATACATAACATGCGTTTCCATTTGACATTTTTTCTTTGTGTCATTTTCGCTACAGCATCGCGAACAGAACCGATCGCGCAGATTTATATAATTATGACAATCATGGGGAGATGCCGCCACAGTGGTGTTTCAGCATGAAATAGAAGTATTTTAGACGGGAACCTGTGGCTTGGCAGTGCCCCCACCATATTCACGAAATACTGTAGAATGTTAGCGATGTAAAAAAGCCAGCCCTAGTGATCTCGAATGCACTCGAAACTCGATCGGCCACAATCGTTTGAGCCGAGTGTACAAGTTCTCTGTTTTCATTTTGTCTCGAAATACATAACATTTGCAAGAACATTGTATAAAATGGCAGGTATAGCCGCCTGGCCACTGTTTGCACTGCACGGCTCAGCCCTATCCTATACCTAAAAAGCTAATTTGTATCAGTTTCTTAGTTCAAGAGTGATAATTTATTGGAAAAAGGTCACCTTTATATTTCAAACAGATGTAAGATCAACAATTTTTAAAATTTTGGAAAATCCTTCGAGATACGGTTATATATCAGTAAAGACTACAACATATTCAAGTTTTGCCAACATCCAAAATGTGAATCCGAAAACTGTCCGATTTCGCGTCGAATGAAACAGCAAATGTTTACAGTAAACGCGTTAAATTTAAGTAATGAAGTTATTTTGCCAAGGAACTGCACCTTCATTTACAAAATTATTTATAAATCCTTCTCTAACTCTTTTAGCATCATTAGCTACATTTCCCGGGTTTCTTTGATTTAAACTTTCCATATTCGAATTTGTTGTATGAAACCCCGGCATAATAGTCCCATATTCTGTATTCTCTCGATCGAAAGAATCTGGAGGCGTGTAAGAATTTGGCACCGATTTAATTAAAAAATTATGTAATACACAACTTGCCATTACGACAGAATCAATATTGTCTAGTCCTATATTAATTTGAGTATGGAAAATTCTAAATCGCGATGCCATGATGCCAAACGCGTTTTCAACGATACGTCTCGCTCGCGATACGCGGTAATTATATATCTTTCTGTTTTGGCAAATCAAATCTGCCTGTCTAAATGGTTTAATCATGTCCACTCGCAATGGAAAGGCATCATCAGCCACAAAAACGTAGGGCAAAATCAGAGATGTGTTTCTGACACTTTCTTCATTTGGGATCCTTAAAAGCTTGTTATGAAGTTTTTCAAAAAATTTTGTGTTTTGAAGGACACCTCCATCCGAAACTCTGCCGTTAGTGCCAAAATCGCACATAAGAAATTGATATTTTGCATCCACTATCGCTAATAACACCATACTGTGACGACCTTTATAATTATAGAATTCCGTCCCGCTTCCATTTGGAGGAATAATTTCTATATGTTTCCCGTCAATGGCTCCAAGACAATGTGGAAAGTTCCACCTATCTTCAAAAACTTTCGCCACATTCTTCCATTCTTCTGTTGTTCGCGGAAACTGAAAACAAAAAATATTATTATTTCAGGAACACGCACTGGAAAATACAGAGGAAACAACATCTGCTGAATGCATTCCAGATGGTTGTACCGCGGATCTTAATGGATCAGGTGACATAGAAGGGGATGACCATTCAATAGATCCACCTCCAATCCCCTCTACATCGACAAGCCAAACGAACCGGCCAAGGCAATCGAAGAAGAGTACACGATCGGAAGAAGCTGCGTTACAGCATGATGTACTGCTATCTGTACAGCAGCATTTTAAACGGCCAGCAACGCAGGAGGATCGTTTTGACGTTTATGGTAAAAACGTTGGAATGAAGTTGCGAGACTTGCCCAACGAGCAGAGGCTGCTGGCCGAACGTATAATTAACGATACACTCTTTGTGGCCGAAATGGGGAAGTTAAATATGGCGCACACATTAATTTCTGAACAGCAACCGTCATATTCTTATGACACCACTTCCAGTTCAACTATTCCTAATCCCAGTCCAATGTATTATTATTCGTATCAATATCACGAACCACCTTCTCCTTATCATTCAACAAATCCCAGTGCCATGACACCAAACTTTCAAATTCCGGAAAACTCGCCACATACATATTCGGCAAATTTTAAAAATAGTAATAATATTAATACTAATCATACTACTAATAATAATAATTATAGATTATTTTTTTGTAATTTTTATAATTATATAAATTAGGGTAAGTATACCTCTCGCAAAGAATTATTCCAGATTTTCAAGTTGCTTGAAACACTTATATTCTGTTATCTAAAGTTCAGAAAATAATTTGAAGGCATGGATTCAACTCCTGGTGGTGCGTAAGCTATCTTTTTGTTCTAAAAATCATTATGTTTCGGTTTTTAACATGTAATTTATACAATTTTGAAAGTAGTGTTTTAGAAATAAACTTTTCATATAAGAATCAATTTTCAATGCATAAAATAGTTATAAATCGCATAATATCCCGCAATGATTTATCATTCCTATTTTACGTTGAACTATTTTGATTATATAAATGCAATTATTAATTGCTAATAGTTGCTAATCTTGTAATTATATGCATTTTTAAAACACAATCCAGTGTGTCTTGTATAACATACGACATAACTGTGACCGAAACTGGTTCACATGTTATACATTACAAACTTTTTTATTCTTTTTTAAACGATTTTATTCAGCTTTGATCCTTTGTTTGTTTATTTGTATTATGTATGTTTGTTTGTATGCCCTGCTGCACTATAGCAGAGACATGCTCTCACAAAGAAAAAAGCGATTCCGACTGGGACTACTACTTTTAAGGGCATATAATTTCATAGGTTTAAGTGTATAAATGTAAAAAATAAAATATCTTTATCCTTCGTAATTTTTGTAAGTGCTATTTTTCGGATAATTTAGTTTCTCATATATCAGAACATAAAAGTGCTGAATTTTATATATTAAAAATAAGTTTTGAGGTTTTGACCATGAAAATGAATATAGTTCTTCAACTGACATTTGTATTAAATTTGTAAAATTCAAAAATTTTATTTCCGTGTTTTTGGGCATAATGTCACAATATTTCCCCACTGTGCGTCGTATGTATTATAAACAAGAAAAAATAGAAATTACTGTCTTTAATCTTAGGTATATTTTTTTTTTCAATGTTGTGTAACTTTTGTCATGAACGGCTTAGTGTGACATCTGTTTTTTTCACGGATTGAATGACAATTCAAAAATAAATTAATGTATGTTTCGTTATCGAATGTAATAATTTTACGTTATATTTAACCACTGAATGAGAGTTGGATGTTTGGGATCATATGATCCCTCTGTGGTAGGGTAAAATGATTCCACAAATCCCAGTGAGTGTGCGAAAAAATTGGAGTCTGTGAAGATGATCTCACTTTCTTATATTTGTTAGTTCATTTGAAGTATTTCTATTCATTGATTATGTCCCACAAATTATGTACGTTTTCTTTTTGGAAATAATTGTTTTAACTTATTATGGTCGCATATTTTGTGACTCAGTTCAATTTCTGTTTCTATTTTAATAAATCAATGCTTTTTAATGTTCTTCTTATTCATTATATTCATTACCAGTAGATGTAAAATGATCCTAGGGGATACTTTTCTAAGGATCCCTCGTAGGGATCATTTTATACACATAGGTGTAGGTACAAAATGATACTTTGGTATGCCTTCACAAATATGCGAATAAAAAATGTAATTGATCAAAGTAGCTAAATTTGATCTAAACCAATAACAAGGTAGATCAACTAACTTACAAACACTGCTTTAAATTTATTTAAATAATATGCATTTGTATTTTTTCTATGAATTACGCTTTAAGGGGGTCATTTTAGACACATTATCCCCACGGTTAATTATTTACAAATGAGCAGATGGAATATGTTGTCGGAGGCATGATTCCGAACAACTTTTTCCTATACATGTTGCCGTCACTCAACTTTAGTTTTCGAAATATTTGCAAAGTAATATGATCGGTAGTTGCCCAGTAAACAAACTGACTGCAGTCTGACGACAGATTGATGTCAGATTCGAGTATATTCTGACGTCAGATTCGGGTCCTACTATGTCCGCATTTGACTATGGTTTTGTGGTCAGAGCCTGACATCAGGATCTGATCGCAGATTGATGTCAGATTTCGATCAGATCTTGCTGCCGTGGCTGACCGCAGATTGAGAGCAGAAATCGAGCAGATCCTGCGCAGCGCGATCTGACGGCAGATTGGTGTCAGATACAGAGCAGATTCTGATGTCAGATTCGGTGCCTATTATGTCCACATTTGACTATGGTTCTGCGGTCAGAGCCTGACATCAGGATCTGACCGCAGATTGATGTCAGATTTTGATCAGATCTTGCTGACAAAAACCGCCCGCAAATTGGCGGCAGAAATCAAGCAGATCCTGATGTCGGCCATAGTAGGCAATTTTATATAATAGTATAGATTTAAAAACAGTGCGAAAGTCTTTAGCGTAAATCAGGCCTGGGATTTAAGTGAACGCGGCGGCCGATTTTCAGAGTCAACGCCTCTTTTCCCCCACCGCACGTCTTGGCCCCCGCGGCGGCCATGGAGCTTCGAGCGCTTCAGGCCCGTACCATATGAACCACGCGTAGCTCATATCAACCGAGCTACGCGCGGTTCATATGGTACGGGCCTGAAGCGCTCGAAGCTCCATGGCCGCCGCGGGGGCCAAGACGTGCGGTGGGGGAAAAGAGGCGTTGACTCTGAAAATCGGCCGCCGCGTTCACTTAAATCCCAGGCCTGGCGTAAATAATATATAGAACACGTTTATAAGACCGACTTGAAAGATCTGATTCCTACCATATTTTATGGAAGAAAGAAAAGTTGGTAAACCATGTATTTAAACGGGTATTATAACATTTTTAATGTTTTACTTAGCAAGTTATTAGTGAATTGAATGCCAGGTCGGCTCAAAATAATGATTTAAACTTTGAAAGACAGTTCTTCTAAATATAAAAGAATTAATGATAACTACTATTTATTCAGTCGTCTTAGGGCGGTATTATCATCAATCGTTTTTTAGTTTTTGGCATGCGGCATCTTGTACTAGTCTAGTAGATTAATAAAGGATGCCGGATGCTTAAGACGATCTTCGTCTTCAGCAACGACTGATAATACCGCCCTTACAGACGGGTATACCAAATATATACTCCGCAGTGGAATGCCGGCAAATACGAGTCGTACTCGAGAGCCCTGAATGATCAAGCCCTCGGCCACTTATTCCCGCCACGGTGCTATTTCGCAAGCGAGAAACGCTCGCCCAATCGCGCCCTGGCGGGGTCGTGTCGTGAACTATGTCAGCAGAATCTGCTGTATTGCTGCTGCCTATCTGACGTCAGATCGCGGAGCGCAAGATCTGCTCGATTCCTGCCATTAAATTGTATCAGCAGACTTTCCTTACTTTCTGCCGCCAAACTGCTCGCAGGCTATGTAAGCAGAATCTGTTGTATTTCTGCTGCCTATCTGACGTCAGATCGCGGAGCGCAGGGTCTGCTCGATTTCTGCCATTAAATTGTATCAGCAGATTCTCTGCAGTGTCTGCCGCCAAACAGCTCGCAGACTGTGTACACAGAATCTGCTGCATTTCTGCTGTCTATCTGACGTCAGATCGCGGTGCGCAGGGTCTGTTCGATTTCTGCCATTAAATTGTACCAGCAGACTCTCCTTACTTTCTGCCGTCAAACTGCCCGCAGGCTATGTCAACAGAATCTGCTCTGTATCTGACACCAATCTGCCGTCAGATCGCGCTGCGCAGGGTCTGCTCGATTTCTGACATTAAATTGGATTAGCAGATTCGCCGCAGTATCTGCCGTCAAACTGCCCGCAGGCTATGTCAACTGAATCTGCTCTGTATCTGACACCAATCTGCCGTCAGATCGCGCTGCGCAGGGTCTGCTCGATTTCTGACATTAAATTGGATTAGCAGATTCGCCGCAGTATCTGCCGTCAAACTGCCCGCAGGCTATGTCAACAGAATTTGCTCGATTTCTGCTGCCTATCTGCCATCAGATCGCGCTGCGCAGGGTCTGCTCGATTCCTGCCATTAAATTGAATCAGCAGACCCTGCCGCCAATCTGCTCTCAGGTTAAGGCAGCACAATCTGTCGGCTTTCTGCTGTCAGTCTGCTTTCATCATCGAATATAACAAATACTGTATCAAATCTGTAGTCTTTCTGCCACAAACATTTGTACTCAGGCGTTGAGCAAAATCTGCAAATACGGACCTGGCTATCTGGGTGCCTTGGGTTAGATGGTTTGGCCAACTTTTCGGATTTAAGATAAAGAAATGTGTAAATCTTAAGGAAAAAGTTGCTTAGAATCATGTCCCCGACAACATATTACAACGTCATCGAAATCGCAAAGTAAAAGATGGTCATTTTCCTTACCTTCAAATAATCCTTATGTAGAACTTTATATATAGCAGCGCATGTTTCCGGTATAATATAAGACAGAGCCTGAGGTGATATGATTGTGGTAAATTTAAGATCTTCATAACTCCTTCCAGTCGCAAGAAATGTCAATGTGGCAGTTAATCGCTCGTGCGGTGAGATGGCGTCTCTCATAATTGTGTCTTTCTTTTGTATGAAGGGAGTGACTAACGAAAGTAGCCTTAAGTATGTCTCTTCATCCATTCTTAAATAATTGTGCCAGTCTTTAGGCGCAAAGTGCAATTCGTTTAATAAATTTGTATGCGAATAACGTCCCCTTTTTCGTAACCACTCTTTGCACCACACTTTTCGATCTATTTTGCGTTTAGAGGAATTTTTTGTAGCTAATATAAACCCTACTACGGCTAAAGCGTCGTCTGTCGATGTCATGGTCAGTTGACAAAACTGTGAATACTGCCCGAAAGAAGCGAGCTGAGCCTCACTCGGATCGAAAAACCGAGCCGAGCCGAGTGCCCGTAAAAACCGATCGGCCGCAAGAACCGAGTAGGTAGAATTTTTCCGAGCCGTCCGAACAAACCGAGCGGCCCGTAGACTGTGTCGAGTATGTTGAAGGTTGGACGTTTCGGGCAATGAAAATGTTTGGAATATTTTAGGAAACGTGTAGGGGAAGGTGGGGCAAGACGGGGTGGGGGGCAAGACGGGGTACCCCCCCGTATCTCGTGATACAAACGCACTAATCAAAATTGAGCATACGCGTTAAACGTGTCGTTACCGACAACGTCAGTGAGCAGCAAGTCAGTGAAACACGTGGACGTGTGACAAAGATAGATCAGAATTTATAATTTAATGCGATTTCTTAATATCTTCCTTATTTTTAGCACCCGTGATAATGATATGATAATATAGAAGATCTTCAGTACATGTATATGTTTCTGAGGCAGAATTTATGATGGAGTACCTCTTATTTTCATTACCCCATCATGCCCCTCACAAACCTAGAAATAAAAATCAAACTTTCTCATTGTCCCAGGATAGTTAGAAACTACAAACGAAAGACGGACCAAGGAAAATGATACTTCTTTTCTACTAATTAGTCCAAAAGAACTGATTCCCGTCCCAATCACAAAGCAAAAGACTCGTATGTCGAGAAAACTGGAAACACCGCAATTATAACATCCTCATTTCTCCTGTGCTGATGTAGGAGACAAGGACGATGAAGTCATACATATGTGCCGCGTCTGTCAACCCAATAAATAATTAATTTATATATATTTACTTTATTTATATTGTTTTTTAATTGGTACCCCATCATGCCCCACCCGTGGGGCAAGACGGGGAGATAGGACTTTTTCTGAATTCTTTTATTTATTCCATTAAAACCTGTAAAGATTAGGTTGATGCATAGTTAAACTGAAAGACTTATTACCAAAGAATGGCTCAGACATAAAATTGATTAGTTGATTATGAAAACTGTGTTTTATTCATCATCAAACCTTAACTACCCCGTCTTGCCCCACCTTCCCCTATCTACTGGAATGTGAATAATGGTTGTTAATAATGTGAATAATTATAAAGTAAACTGAAAATGGAAATACACTGCTGGACAAAATTAAAGGAAAACTATAATGTCCCGATAAATTCGGTCATTTTGAAATGGCTGTATCTCCGCGAAAAATTGTCGCAAAAAATATTTAAAAAGCAGTTTAGCGCTTCCAATTTCTAGTTTTTGATTCAAGGACACATTTTTTCAGCCATTATGATACTGTTTTATCAACATAAAGCACAGGAAAGAAAATTTAAAAAATTTAAAATACTGTCAGGCCGGCCGGAGTGTGTGGATGCACCATCCGGCCAACCTGCAAGGCCGGACGGAGCGTGTGGGGGCACTACGGGCCTCCGGCCGGCCTGCACAGTTTGGCCTGCGCAGGCCAAACCGTCAGTTCGGACGGACCGTGTGTGGCGGCCTTTATGTTAATAACGATTCATAATATTCTCTTTAGTATTTCGTACTCTTTTAATTTTATTTGTATATATATAACAGACTTGGTATGGGTACAATTTTATTTATTTGGTTAATCATGGTGGATTTGAGTTAATATACGCGAGCTTAAGTTTATTTATGTGTACTGTACGAGTTGTTCCATCAGATAATATTTTAACATTCTGATTAGGTAACAATTCAAGTACTTTATACGGTCCTGAATACTGATCTGCAAACTTTGTTCTCCGAGGTTCTTTCAAAAGATATACTAAGTCTCCTGTTTTAAAATCTTGCGGATTAATTTTCCGATCATAATATTGTTTAGATTTGGCTTTTGCCTTAATCAAATTTTCTCGGGCTTGGGTTTGCAGATTAGTTATTTTAACAAATAAATCTCTAAGATATTCAGCATATGTGGGTTCCAAATCTTCACCAATTGGTTTTTCACTTGAAGGTTCTCGTGCAATGCATCCCAAAACTAATTCATGCGGTGAAAATTTAGTACCCTCATGTACTGCGGTGTTATATGAAAACATTGCTAAATCTATCCAATCATCCCAATTGTCGTCATTTGTCGTATATTGTTTTAAATATTCTGTTAATACGTGATGCGACCTTTCTATCGAACCATTACTCTGTGGATGATAAGCTGTAGTAATATAACGTTTAATTTTGAAACGTTTAGCAACGATTTTTATCAAATTTGAAGTGAAATTTGTTCCTTGATCAGTTAAAATGGCTTTAGGTGATCCGAATCGGCAAATAAACCGTTTTATAAATACGTCTGCTATATCGGCAGAGGTGGTTCGAACTAAAGGTATCGCTATTGAATATTTCGTTAACAAATCTTGTATCGTTAGTATGTGTGTTCTTCCTTTTCTAGTGTTTGGCAATGGTCCGACGATGTCTATGCTGATTTTGTCGAATGCTTTGCCTGGTGTGTCTGTCAAGACCATTGGTTGTTTTATTTTTATTCTTGTTAATTTCTTCATTTGACAGTCTTGACATTCCCTGACAAATTTTTGAATTTCTTTCTTCATATTTTCCCAATAGTAATTTTGTCGTATTTTGTGGTAGGTCTTTGTAACTCCTTTGTGTCCTCCACTGGACGACGTATGTTTTTCTTTTATTATGTATTCTCTCAGATTTTCAGGTGGTGTTTCCACATCACCGGTACAAATGGTGATTGTTATCGGTAGTTCTCCAAAGATGGTTTTTAATCTATTTATAATGTATTTCCATGGTACATCTTCTATATTATGGGTTCTGCTTATGGCGAATGATTTCAGATCAAATTCTGTAACTACGTCCCATAATGACATGAGACCATTTAAAATGTTATTGGGTTGTATAGCAGTTCTTGAATCTTCCTTGATCGGAATACTTATTATATATTTGACTCCATCTGGTACTGGTCGGGCCCTTTCTAGGGTAAGATCTATATGATTTGGTAGTAATTTTTCTGTTTCTAGTTCTTTAGCACCTCTATCGATTGGACTTCCATCCAATCCGATGAAAATGACTCTATTATCCTTTATTTTAGCTAGAGAATCTCTAGATTCCCTTATTATCAATTGGTTTTGTTGATGAATTGTATCTTCATTTCTACTTGTCGTTGTTGTAGGTGATAATAACGGCGGTGATGAAAATGTATCTATTATTTCCATGGGTTGGTCTTCTTGAACTGTTCCTGTGGTTTCAATTGATTCTTCTTCGTTTGGTGTTCTTATAAGTTCGATTGATTCTTCTTCTTGTGATGTTCTAGTAGTTTCGATTTCTTCTTGGTTTTTCTTTTTTAGTGAAGGACCAGCTATTGATGAATCACTTGATAGAGTTCTTTTTCGTTTTTGTTCCCAATTTCGAGACGTATCTGACGATAACGTATTTAATTCCATATTTTTTTCTTCTGACTCGTCTAACATTGGTATACGTTTAGGTTTTCTTTTTGGAAATTCTAAATATTTGAGTTCCTTATCTGGGAAGGCTAAACGTCTGCTCCTCGTCATTGGTCCTTCGAAGTTTTCTGGTAAAGTTGACAATGAAGTTTTCTTTTGAGGGGGTTCACCTTCTGGACGATCCTCTTCCTCTCTTACTCTTATTGGTAGGCATACTTCTGGTGGATTTCGAGATAACGCGTCAGCGTTAAGGTTACTTTCCCCTTTTTTATAATTTATGTCGAATTCGTAATCGGATAATTTAAGTTTCCATTTCCAAATTCGAGAATTAGGATCTTTTATTGAATTCATCCATACTAGAGGTTTATGGTCTGTTTCTATTTTAAATTTACGACCATATAAGTAAAGTCTGAAATGTGTTACGCAATAAATAATGGCAAAACATTCCTTTTCGATTGTAGAATAATTTTGTTCTGCTGGATTTAATAAGCGGGACGCATAAGCAATAGGAAGATCGTCGCCTGTAAATTCTTGACTAAGCACTCCTCTACAGCGTAACCCGAAGCATCCGTCGTTTCCTTGAACGGGTGCGAGAAATCTGGGTATTGAAGTATTGGCTTGGATATTAAAGCTTTCTTTAGTATTTGAAATGCTTCTTCTTCTTCTTTATCCCAAATAAATTTCTTCGTCTTTTTCAATAAATTTGTTAATGGTTTCGATTTTCTTGAAAATTCAGGTATAAATCGTCTATAGTAGGGGAGACGGGGGCTAGTTGACTAATTTTTTACATTTCTAATTTTTATAAATATACCATTGTTATTTTTTTGACTTGCTGCATACCAAAAGTTTACAAATTTCATTAGGTATACAGGCTTAATTTTTAAAATCGTTTTAATTGAGTCTACGTTGTAGTTTGTATGGTTTTTAGAGTAGTGCGACGAATGAGTCAACAAACCCCGGCTGCGGGGTTAGTTGACAAATACGATGGGGTTAGTTGACTTGACATTTACTTTTCAGTTTTAAAACTCTTGCTTGCGAAAGGCATATATATACGCTGTCAGAGTACATCAATATGTATGAAATGCGTATATATACGCTGCCAATTCCACCAATATACTATACGAAACGTACACATATGTATACTACGACCAATAATTTTTTTTATTTTTTTTCACTCCTTCACAGTGTTATTTTTTATTAATTATCATGGTGTTAGATACTGTAATTATTGTGTACTTATTTGGAAGGCCTGAGAGTTTGAAGGGAGGATAGGGTGTAAAACTGGTAGGGGTGAGTTTGGAAGAATTTTATGGTGGGGGAAGTGGACTTGAGCAGCTAAACTCTTTGCCTCGACTGCATCTTGAGGATAAAAATGCAATTACTAGTGGTATTCCTATGCTTAGTCAAGTAACCCCGTCCGACATTGTTAACATGTTAAGGGCCGTACGTACGAAACGTTCACGCATCGGATAAAATAAAATACCATAAATTATAGTCAAGGTATCACGTTTTCACAAAATATTCATGAAAAAACATCAAGCAGTACTTAGTGGACAAAAATTCATAAATAGTCGAAATAAAAATATTTACTTCCCGCCGAACTTTTTAGATTTTTCATTCACACTGACAGAATACGCAAGTATTTGTCACGGCGACACATTAAATGGCAAGCTGGTCATTCATATGCTTGAATATCGTGAATCGCCGAATAATTTATTCCATAATACAACAATTAAATGGAATTAGTCAACTAACCTCGTTAGCCAACTAGCCCCGGTCTCCCCTATCCTATTAATCCCAAGCATTGTTTAATGTTTTTAGAGGTTTTAGGTCTTGGAAAATTTTCTGCTGCTTCAATCTTTTTAGGATCTGGTTTTACTCCATGTTCGTCAATTATGTGTCCTAAATACATCACTTCATGTCGTAAAAACTCACATTTATCTGGCTGAAGCATTAATTTTGCTTCTCGCAGTCTTTTCATTAATCTTGTAAATTTTATTTGGTGTTCACGAAGAGACTTGGCATAAATTACTATATCATCCAGATAAACAAAAAGTTCGGTTCCTTGAAGTCCTGATAGAACGCTATTCATCAGGCGTTGAAATGTTGCAGGAGCATTTTTCAATCCAAAGGGCATTCGTGTAAACTGATAATGTCCGTATGGTGTAGAAAATGCTGTCTTATGTGCATCGTCTGGTGCCATCTTAATCTGATGAAACCCTGATGCTAAGTCGAATATAGAGAAATATTTTGCGCTTCCTAGTTGATCTAATATCTCTGTAATATTTGGTAGGGGATACGCATCGCCTATCGTTTTTTCATTTAATTTACGATAATCGATTACTACCCTCCATCGTTTTTTCCCTTTTGAATCTGGTTTCTTAGGAACAATCCATATGGGAAAACTATACGGAGATAAAGATGATTCTATTACACCGGTCTTCAATAATTCTTGTATTTGTTGGTTTATTTCATCCTTATGAACTGGTGGATATCGATACTGCCGAGTATTTATTGGTATACAGGGTGATTGGGACGAAACGCCTGATTCGCCTCGCAACCGTGACGAGTTAACCCAAACCCCCGTGGTGTCTCTCCGAAGGCTTTCGACCCTCGGACGGGGTTGGAGTACCTATTAGGAAGTGAGAAATCTTCGAATTCCTCATTTCTCATCAGATCTGTGCGAAAGTGACGCCAATGAATTCCTGGCGCTCCGTCGATTAAAATCATACCAAACATCATGCAAATCGGACTACTTTGACACAAGCTATTTGTGTTCCTTATGTAAAATAGCTTGTGTCAATGTGACGTCCCTATAATTTTCGCCCAACCCTAACTAACTTACTCCTTATATGACCTACCCAAGTATCTACTACTATCTATAAACCTCAACTCTTAACCCTTTACCAATCATCAGATCTTGGACGATGTACCTTAGCGGTCCCCATCTCCAGCTGATTCCCCTTCCCCTCTTCGCCTTAGAGGCATGATTCCCTCCTCAATCACGAATTACAACAAGTCCCTCGCCCCAACCTTCTAAATCAAAACCTCTCCCCCCCCTCTCTTCCAATGTAAACCACAAAAGTCCACCCAACGGATTGAGTGCCCCTTTTCGAAATCCCATGGTCTTACAGCCTAATTATAGATCAACCTTTAATTCTTACAAAAACCCCAGAGTTATTACGACACATACTTTACGGATGACTCATCACGCATACCGCAAATTCCACGCATACTTTGGGCATGAGTCATCACGCATACCTCAAATTCCCCGCATACCTCACATTCCATCAGTTTGTATAAATACCGGTGCCGCGTGGCCCACGCATCATTCATTATTAGTCCTTGCTATCAGTCGCGATCACTATTCTTTAGTATCTTCACGCATCAGTATTATTCCGTGTTATCGCCAAGTCGCGACCATTACTCTATGGTTTTCTTTATTTTCAATTCAGTGTACATCAACCAGCGTCTACATCACTGTAAGCGTTTCTATTTCTTTTATTTTATAATATTATTAATGCTTTTGTTTATTACATTTCATTGCTACGTTATTTCTTCGTGCTAATTTCTTTGCTTATCGCGTTATATATATATAGTTTAGTTTGCATTTATATCTTGCTTAAGCTTTAGTCTCTTATTATTATATTGCTATCTTTATCACATAATCTATTATTGTTTAACTCCATTGCTTCGCATCTTTTGCTATTTTTGCCTAACATTAATTTTCTATCATTTACCTTTATATAAATGTTATGTGCCTATGCTAAATGTCCAACGCATAATTATAAGGTGTTTATTGCTATCTGTTACGTGTTCCAATAAATAACGCTTTCGCTTTTATCTTTAAACCGTCAATTCTCGCTATTTCGCCTCGAATACCTGGAACCATTACGCGCAACGACTACAGCTGATCGGTCTCCGCAAGCGCCGGGAGTTCTTGCCCGTGTTTACTAACGTTCTTCCATATAGAGTCCCGCATGGGTATTCCCAAACCAATAGTAAAAACCCTACTATTTACGCCTTTTTCATACGATGCAGCTAGTAAGCCAATTATAAAGCCATAAGTCGAAGCCTGTACTCTCACGTGCGTCACTCGGGTGTACGATCACCATTCAGCCTTCCCTGGTCGATACGAGTCACGAAGCATAGCCTTCATAAAGAAGCAGGTCTTCTTACGAAGCAGAGTCTTCGAGCTCTCCTACACATATCCACAAGTTCGGAACCATAGCCTTCATAAAGAAGCAGGTCTTCTTACGAAGCAAAGTCCGCACGCAACCTCTCTACCCCATATGTGTCACGATCCAAGTCCCGCCACCCAGGACGTGACATAAATTTTGGTGACAGCGGTGGGATTCGTCTACTGTTAATAGAAATAAATTCTCTAGCATACGGTACCCACAAGATCCCGACATTTAATATGTATATTGCAAGGCCACAGCAGATCGCGGTAGCGTATAGAAGCCGCGTGCTCGAAACCACTACTACACATATGCAAACATTAAAGTGTGTAAAATTGAGTTTAGCAACAACGAACCAAGACAACGAAATTGCTCGTGCTGCTCCCGGTTGGACCCAGTAAATACGGTGACAGTATCTTTAAATCATTACCGCCAAAACGGCCTACACATTCCACAATTGCCCTCGGAGCAATAAAATCTTAAATTAAACATGTCTGTGTACGGTGAAGCCGACGACTCTCCCGTAAAAGACCAAGACGCGGACGATCACATTAAATTGAAAGATATCGCGACTATCGAACTATTAGAACGAGTAGAACTGTTGCGGAAGAAACAGGCCGAAATCGAAAGGTTATATGCGCAGCATGTCGTAAATCCAGAAACTAATACGCGTCCTAGTTCAGTCACCGTTTCTGACAACCCCGCGCTAGAAGGTCTCTCGGGTCAAATCCAATCCATACGCGAGATGATAGGAAAAATTCTTGAACCCTCGCAAACAACGAATAATTTTGCAACTCCCGGTTCTTCTCGCTTTGATAGGAAACCGCTACCTAACCATAATTATGTATCGAATCGGGACCCGTCGCCCCAGATCAAGCTGAAAGACGCAATAGAAACCGTGCCCAAATTCGACGGTCACAATATTCCGGTATTACAATTCGCTAGGGCCTGCAATAGGGCTAAGGCTCTGGTTCCCCCGCACGCTGAACCTCAGCTTGCGAGGTTGTTACGAAACAAATTACAAGACCACGCTTACTTGGCCGTTGAGGATAGGGTCTTCGACTCTGTAAACGATCTTATTAAACAACTTAAACGCACCTTTTCTCCTGCTAAGACATCGGACCATTATCGCGGAGAACTTGCAAATATCATAAAAGGAACGAACGAACACATATTAGAGTATATTTCTCGAGTGAAGGACCTCCGATTCGCCATTCTGGAAGAGGATAAGGAATATTATCGTGACTTTGCACGAGACCATCCCCAAGACCTCGAACGTCTGACCTTAGATTCATTTATTGACGGCCTCCCACCCTACCTAAGAATGCGATTGCAGCAGCACCACTTCGAAACGTTAGACGAAGCATTTGATTTGGTCGTCCTCGAGGACAAAAAGATGGACAGGGACAGAGTTAGATTTTCAGAACCAAAAACTCCTAAGGTGACCTGCCAACTGTGCAACAAGACTGGTCATGACGCACGGTCCTGTTGGAGCAACCAAGGCCCGACAGCTCAACCTTCCGAGAGGAACCCTCTAAACTGTGCCACGGAATATGAGTCCCAAGTACCCAAAGCACAGGTCACCTACTGGGACAAATCTCGACCTCCACCTTCCAGGCCTACGGAGCTGGGAAGCTGCGGGTACTGTAAGAAGCCCGGACATGTGACCACGGAATGCAGAAAACGCATCTTCACTATCATGAAAGATCCTAGAGCCTTGTGGGAAACGGAGTCGGGAAATACTCCTCCGAGCGCCGATGGATGCAAACTGTGGAGCGAGCCAAGCAGAAGTGCACCCCAAAGCACTAGCGGTATCATAAGAGTCGCTCCAGTACAATTAAACCCGGTCGTTCAACGGGCAAGGTCAAAATCCTCTTTTTCCATACATACAGCTAATCCGGACCTAAAGGACTACCCTCAAGTTATAAACGCTAGCGAGATTGACAATCCAAGCACCATGCTCTGCATCGAAGTAAAGGAATCCGACAGACTAACTCCAGAATCCAAACCAAACCGACCCAAAGAGACTACAACGCCTATAGGCATCACTCCCATCCACCCCCTCATAAAAAACAAGTCCCTCTTAGCCCTGGATCCGTCGATCCACCATCTCGAGGCATCCGCGACGGTGCACTCACTCTTACCCCCTGCGCTATATGCCAAATCAATCCTTCCCCTAAACTCCCAAAAGTCTCTTGCGGCTACACCGGAACTGGCAGTATTAAAAATTTCTGCGGAAGCTCCTTCAAGGGCAGAAATTCTACTTAATTCAATCTCCAAAGAGCACCCGATTCATGGGAAAGGCGATAAGTTCGCTGACGCTGTACCTCGCATACCAAAACAAATTAAAGAATCCCTTGGTCTGACCGGATATCACAGAAGATTTATCCCGGAATTTTCCAAAACGGCACCACCGTCAACCCAACTATTAAAGAAGGACCCAGCATTGAACTGGGGACCATCCCAGCAACCTGGTTTCGACCACCTCAAATCAGTATTGCAGAAGGAACTTATCCTGCAATGCCAGAGTTTTGACCTGAGATTCCACCTCACTACAGATGCCTTATCCCATACTTCCCCCGCAGTGGAGGCATGCTCCCAACGACTACATGACAAAGGTGACGACAACTTGAAGGACTGGCCCAAACGTAGACCAAGCGGTCCCAAGAGGCCTCGGTTCTCAAAATCACCGATCCATGCGCCAACGAGTGGTAGCAACCCCATTGACTCTGCAACACCCACATCCAGCGCTCGCCAGGGAAGGAAATGCAGAAGGACGCAACTACACAGAAAGATGCGCCGGAAAATATCATCTGTAGAAATTCCACTACAGTCTTCCCCAGAAAACATACGGGAACGACTGCCTACAAGTAGAGCAGGCAACACTTTCATATTAACCATGCAAGTTTTATTGACAAAATACCTTGTGTGCGTGATCTTTAGCCTTTTCACATCAATTAAGATACCAGATGCGCTCATTAAAAGATTGATTTGTCAGTTCAGAGCTCCTAAAGCCATTCCCACCGACTCCACACGACACGGAGGCCCCACAGGGAAGCAGCTGTTCGCCATGGCTCCCCAAAATTATGGCGACTTACAGCCTGCAGGAGTCCACGGAGGAACCCAGCGTGGTCACCACCGAGGACTTTCTCCCACCAACGCCGCTGCACCTGGAGGGGTTCCAGGAAGCTCTGCCGCCACCACCTCCCCCATACGAATGGATGGAAGAAGGAGCACTCTCCTATCCTCCTCCTCCCCCATACCAATCTCCTCCCCAGCATCTTACATCCCTAGTCCCTTCCACAACTCCACCCAACCCCGGAGTGGTGGAATTCTTAGACACGGGGTCAGCCACCAAGGTACCATACCATGAAGAACTGACGCCCGAGTATCTAAGATGGTTAGATGGCCTGCGTAAAAGCGGCTACGACCCCACCTTCTTCCTGGAGGAACCCAACCCCTTTCCCGACCTTTACTCCATGCTCCACTTGTAAATAATTCCTTAATCTTCCTCCCACTCCTTCCTTGTAAATAGCATCCTTGTATATAGTTCCTTTATCCAAAGATTTTGTTTATTTCATTCATTTTCCCAAAGATTTTCGTTTATCCAAAGATCTCTTTTATTTTCCCATTTTTTGCACCAAAGATTTCGTTTCTTTCATTTCGTTTTTCCTAAGGATTTCTTTTATTTTTCTTATTCTGACGCAAAAGACCACGTTTGTTTATTTTCCACCATACTCATTGATCTTCTTTCCCATTAACGGTGATGTTTTATTTTCATATTTTCATGCAACTTCAGCAAATTATTTTATTTTCTCCGTATTCCAAACATATATTTTGTTTCCTTATCCACTTTCTTTATTCTATAAACACCCAATCAAGAGCGTGCTCAATCCAGTCAACCCCGCTCTTTAATGTTAAGAAATGCACGCATTTCTTCATATAAGGGGGGAGGTGTGACGTCCCTATAATTTTCGCCCAACCCTAACTAACTTACTCCTTATATGACCTACCCAAGTATCTACTACTATCTATAAACCTCAACTCTTAACCCTTTACCAATCATCAGATCTTGGACGATGTACCTTAGCGGTCCCCATCTCCAGCTGATTCCCCTTCCCCTCTTCGCCTTAGAGGCATGATTCCCTCCTCAATCACGAATTACAACAAGTCCCTCGCCCCAACCTTCTAAATCAAAACCTCTCCCCCCCCTCTCTTCCAATGTAAACCACAAAAGTCCACCCAACGGATTGAGTGCCCCTTTTCGAAATCCCATGGTCTTACAGCCTAATTATAGATCAACCTTTAATTCTTACAAAAACCCCAGAGTTATTACGACACATACTTTACGGATGACTCATCACGCATACCGCAAATTCCACGCATACTTTGGGCATGAGTCATCACGCATACCTCAAATTCCCCGCATACCTCACATTCCATCAGTTTGTATAAATACCGGTGCCGCGTGGCCCACGCATCATTCATTATTAGTCCTTGCTATCAGTCGCGATCACTATTCTTTAGTATCTTCACGCATCAGTATTATTCCGTGTTATCGCCAAGTCGCGACCATTACTCTATGGTTTTCTTTATTTTCAATTCAGTGTACATCAACCAGCGTCTACATCACTGTAAGCGTTTCTATTTCTTTTATTTTATAATATTATTAATGCTTTTGTTTATTACATTTCATTGCTACGTTATTTCTTCGTGCTAATTTCTTTGCTTATCGCGTTATATATATATAGTTTAGTTTGCATTTATATCTTGCTTAAGCTTTAGTCTCTTATTATTATATTGCTATCTTTATCACATAATCTATTATTGTTTAACTCCATTGCTTCGCATCTTTTGCTATTTTTGCCTAACATTAATTTTCTATCATTTACCTTTATATAAATGTTATGTGCCTATGCTAAATGTCCAACGCATAATTATAAGGTGTTTATTGCTATCTGTTACGTGTTCCAATAAATAACGCTTTCGCTTTTATCTTTAAACCGTCAATTCTCGCTATTTCGCCTCGAATACCTGGAACCATTACGCGCAACGACTACAGCTGATCGGTCTCCGCAAGCGCCGGGAGTTCTTGCCCGTGTTTACTAACGTTCTTCCATATAGAGTCCCGCATGGGTATTCCCAAACCAATAGTAAAAACCCTACTATTTACGCCTTTTTCATACGATGCAGCTAGTAAGCCAATTATAAAGCCATAAGTCGAAGCCTGTACTCTCACGTGCGTCACTCGGGTGTACGATCACCATTCAGCCTTCCCTGGTCGATACGAGTCACGAAGCATAGCCTTCATAAAGAAGCAGGTCTTCTTACGAAGCAGAGTCTTCGAGCTCTCCTACACATATCCACAAGTTCGGAACCATAGCCTTCATAAAGAAGCAGGTCTTCTTACGAAGCAAAGTCCGCACGCAACCTCTCTACCCCATATGTGTCACGATCCAAGTCCCGCCACCCAGGACGTGACATCAAAGTAGTCCGATTTGCATGATGTTTGGTATGATTTTAATCGACGGAGCGCCAGGAATTCATTGGCGTCACTTTCGCACAGATCTGATGAGAAATGAGGAATTCGAAGATTTCTCACTTCCTAATAGGTACTCCAACCCCGTCCGAGGGTCGAAAGCCTTCGGAGAGACACCACGGGGGTTTGGGTTAACTCGTCACGGTTGCGAGGCGAATCAGGCGTTTCGTCCCAATCACCCTGTATCATCTGTAGTATGAATTCTATGTTGTATGTTATCCGTTCCTTCTAGAATTTCTCCTGTAAGATGAAAACAATCTTCATTTTCCTTTATTAGTTGCATCACATTTTCCTTTTCTTCCTTGTTTAAATGATCCAACCTCAGTAGTTTTAAGATTTCTTCGAATCGATTTTCTTTCGATATCTTCGTCAAGTTACATCGTTCATAAGAACGTTCTTCAAATGGAAGTATTTCAATAGTAGGTACTACGACATTACAATCCTCGTCCGTAGTATTTATTATTCTCATATGGGCTTTTCCTTTTCGATTTGTTACTAAGGCATTTCCCAAATAGATTCCTTTTTTGACATGCAATTTTCCTACGTATCCTTCATGTAGTTCTGGATTTGCAATGTTAATATGGAAAGGGACTGTACTTCTTTTTGGCACGAATATCTCCTCGTATGTATTAAAGGGAATATAGTTTTTTCCCCACTTGATTTGTCTTTTTGCATAATTGATGCTGGCTTCTTGATGTAACAGGAATTCGGATCCTAAGATTCCGTCTTCATCGTCAAACAGTGTGTCGTTTACCACGTGGAAATTCACTGGATGATTCGCAATCATTATTGATGCAGTCCCTAAGGTAGCTTGATTCGAATCGATTATTCCACGGATATATATGATTTCTTGAGTATTGACGATTGTTGATGCTGTTACCATTGATTTCTTGATGAGGTTGACGTCGGATCCCGAATCAACCATTAATCATGCCTTCCCTTCCAGATTTGGAGATGTTATTAGTATTGTTGAAATATTTCGTACTGTATTAATTGGAACAGTTACTGTTCGTTTATTTGTTCGTCTTCTTCCTCCATCGAGTTCTTCTTGATTTGATTTTCTTTTGTTGACTTCTTTTCCTCGATTTCCAATGTTGGTTTGCAAGGCGTTGATTTTCCGGATTGTTTTGCTTCCTCCGTTTTTGGGACTCCTACCTTCATTACCTTTTGACGCTGTGGAGGGTTCCCACTCCGGATTGCGCCAGACGTTTCCGGATGGCCCTGCTCGTTTCCCTGGTTCATTCTTGAGTATGGGACTAGTTCTCCTGATTCTATCTTGGCCTTGAACTTGAAGCAATCCTTGATCAAATGTCCTGGTTTCTTGCAATAATTACAAGATATTTCTACTTGATTCGGTGGCGATGTTGCTGCTCCACTATATTGCGGTGAATTTGGCTGCCACTCGTTATTACGCGGTTGATTATTTTGCCACTTCGGTATGGCTCCTTCATTTCTAGGGGGTCCGGAATTCGGTTCATTTTGGGGTACCGACTGATTTACTTTTTGATCGCGGAACACGGGTTGTTGACGAGTATACGAACTTGTCTTCATTCTCTCGTCTTCTAGTTTAACTTCTTTATCAATTTTTACGGCTAGAGCGTAGATTTCGTCCAGTCCTAGTCCTTGGCGTTCTTGTCTCAGTCGTAAAGAAATTCCGCGTGGTAATCCTTTAATAAAAGCTTCCAGTGTGTCCGCATTGATGTTTTCCTGGAGCGTAGCGGTTATTCCCCCATAATTTTGTTTTTCTCCGTCCATTATAGCCAAACGCAAATCTTGAACGCGAGTTATGTAGTCGAGAATATTTTCTCCTTGTTTTTTAAATGTATTTCCCAATTCACCTTTATATTGATTTACGTTTTTACACGGCGCGAAGTATTGTTTCAATTTATTTCCGAATTCTTCTAAGGTGATTAAATCAGAATCGCCTATCGCAATTAAAGCATGTCCGCGTAGTTTATTCATTAATAATTTTGTTAATTGTATTTCTTGATGAGGGGCTAACATTGATTTTGCTCGTTCACATGCTTTTAAAAATTGAAAAACAGATGGTCGATAGCCATCGAAGAAAGGAACTGCTTCTAACGCGAGTTTGATCGGAATTTTTCCGTCCGTCGGATCCGGATTAGATTTAAAGTCGCGAACTTCTAATTCACGCGATACCGGACGTTTTTCAACCGGATTTGGGGTATCTATTTCTGATTTAATACTGTGAACATCATCGACACGTTCTTCTTCTAATCTTCTTACTCTTGCTGTTACTGATTCTAAATGGTCGAATTTATCATCCCACATTGTTAATATAGTGAGGAGTTGAGTTAATGTTTCGGCAGGTGTCAAATCTTTCCTTCTTTCTAAACCTGATTTTGCTTGTCGAATTACTTCAGTTTGCCTTCGAAATTCTTCATCGTCCCTTTCTTCGTGATCTGACATGGTTCTTGATTTTACACGTTTGATTTTACTGATTTAATTTCTCAACTATGCGGATTATCCCACCGCTGCCACCAATAAAACTCCTATGTTACGTCCCTACTTCCTATTTGGGGCCGCGTTTTTAGGAATTTTTATATAGTTAATCCGCTTCGAGCAAATCCTGGGATTTTTAGCTCTGGGTTAGTTGAGGGTTGTGGGTTAATATGTTAGTATGAAACTTTATGATGTTTACCTTTTATTTAGTAATTGGTATGAGTCGCCAGGGAATAGGATGCACTGGTAATCCGTTAATCTCGGGCGCTTGGTTAATCTTCGGTGAAGCCCAGGGTCCGACTTCAATGATCTGCCCGCAATTGACGGTTGTTTCGACCTGGTTGACAGTCGGGGTGCTGGGTACTCCCAATAGTTCAAAGTTGGTTGCCGGAGTATTTATGAATTGCCATTTTAATTTACGTAGCTGAACTCGCCGCCCAGCGCGATGGTTTCTGGGCATTGGTTTTAGTACTTTTAACACTTTTATTATCACTTCGTTCTATAGTTTTACACTTTCATAAATGTTTTAATTATTTTGTTTTGTAATATAAAGAACAGTAAGTTTTACTTTTTATGGTTGAACTTTTTAATAATCACTTTATAATAATTCTCGCGCTGCGGGTGGTCAGTCCCTTTTATAGGGCTGTCGATCACTCCTTCTCTAGGATTTGTCACATGACAAATCTTAGGTGGGAGTTCCCATTCCGCAGTTTCCACCTGGAAACTTCCAGGAAGAATCTTCCCATCGCTCTATTCTGGGCTTTGTTTACGAATTAAGCACGTTCCATTTTATCAGATTCCCAGCAGCGACGATAGTAAGATTCCTCATTCTTATTTAAAGTTACATTTTGCTTATTTATAATATGTTTTATACGGTTTATGTATTAGGGGTTGAAGTTAGGTATATGATAGTAGTATGGGTGGTTGGGTCTTCGAAAAATAGCGGAAGGGCAATTTTCTGTCGAGGATCAGGGGCACAGCTTTGTAGAGGTGGTGTCGTCTCCGCTGGTTGATAAGGGGCCTCCGTCTCATGACGATCATCAGCTGGTGTTGGCTGGGCCTCCTCGGTGTGCGTGCGGTCAGCCACCTGCTACAGCTGGCTGTCCTTCTCGTTGCCATTCGCGTATTCTTCGTGGTTCTGATTTTATGATAACGCCTTATCGGCTATTTGTTACATAACATCCGTATGTTTTCATACGAGGCGATTACAACACCTCAGAGTACGAAATAGTAAATAATGGTTTAAGGGGTCTCCCTAGTGTGACGGTTCAAAAAAATCGATTTTTTTTTTTTGTTTTTTCTGAAAGTTCAACATCTTAAGAACATATTCCTAAAATATTATAGCTGAATTCGAAATTTTGGCAACGCTGTGAGCTATGAACAGTAGCGCGCGACCGATATGGCGCCATGTATACCCGCTACATTGGCGATGGCGACAGTAAAACGTATAAGGGCATTGTGGATTTGAATCCATATGACGTGCAGGTGAAAAAGTTAGAGTGTGTTTTACACGTTAAAAAAAGGATGGGTTCTCGTTTGAGAGCAGAAAAAAAGAAACATAAAGGAATAGGGGGAAAAGGTCCGGGAAAATTAACGGATAAGTTAATAAATGATTTAACAGCATATTATGGGTTCGCAATTACACGACACACGGATTCAGTGGAGGAAATGAAGAATGCGATTTGGGCAACGTATCACCATAAGTGCTCCACTGATACAGCGCCCGAACATGATTACTGCCCTACCGGAGCCGACAGCTGGTGTTCGTGGCGCCGCGCTGAAGCAAAAGGCGCCCTCGACAATTACACTCATGATCCACCCCTTACTGAACTCGTACAGCAGGTTATAAAGCCCATTTATACCAATTTATCCCAACACGAATTGATAGAGCGATGTCTAGGCGGAAACACACAGAACAATAACGAAAGTTTTAATCAGTTAATTTGGCATTTCGCCCCCAAACATATATACTCTGGGCCAAAAACAGTTGAAGTAGCAACATATTTAGCAACTGGCATATTTAACGATGGCTACCAGTCACTATTAAGAGTATTAAATACGATGGGAGTAACAATTGGCCCAGAAGCCAAAAGTTTTGCCGATACGCAAGACGTGAACAGAGTTTGCCTTGGAGAGAAAAGGCATCAGGAAGCATCAAAAGAAGCTCGAACTGCTCGAAGGAAAGCAAATGCAGCTTTACAAGAATTGTATGAAGAAGAGGAAGGTGTACTCTATGGGCCAGGCATCGGAGACTAATCGTAAGTATGATTTATTATTTGAAAAATGGTACTTGAATCTTTAAACGCGTTTTACTCGAAACTACAATTTTCGGCCCGGCGATCACGATATCTCCAAAACTACTCAACCAAACGACTTAAAACTTAACATATATATTGAGTGCGTGTTCTCTTAGGATCTGACCTAGAATGAAGTCATTATTTGCAAAATTCGAATTTTGCAGCTCAAAAAACTGACCACTTTTTTGCCGCGAAATGAAAACTTTTCTTTAAAGTGCCGCCATTTTTTTATTTGGTGATTTTCTATTTTCATTCTAGGTCAAGTCCTAGCTACATTCATATAGCTTAAGAAAATAACTGTGTTTTTTGTTTCAGATAACCATGGCAGCCGGAATCGTGATCGCCAGCAGCAGGCGTTTTTTTGCGAGCTTTTCATTATAACCCTTATAACATAAAATATAATTATCATTAATGCTTCAAAAAATTCAAGTAGATTGTCAAAATGTAACTGAATAAATACCCCAAAGTTAGAAACCGCAATATCAAGTACATTTCCTTCAAAAAAATTCCCAAATATAGCCTTATTTTCCAGGCGTCACACTAGGGAGACCCCTTAAAAGGTTAAATAACATTAGACTCCACGTCGCGGGACGTGACATTGGTAAGGCGGTAAGGTAAATAATACAATTTTCACATTTTCTCATTTTTTTTTTTTTTATGTTTATTCCTAATACGAGCTGACAATTTCATAGCTTTGATTGTTCTCATAGCTCGCAACGAACATCGCATATCATGGTCAGAAGATACGCATTAACATCCATGGGCAGTAAATATCTGGCAATTGGAATCCGCGTACGGCCTAAGATCGATGTAGAATTTGTTCTCGGCAACAATCGTGGGATGCATCTCACGTTACCATCATATACATGGCATGCGCTATGCAACAATCGTACAACCATCGAAGAACGTTCACGATTACCAGGATCACCTTCGATGCAGATGGATCAATTAACGATGGATTTTTGTGAGATCTATAATTCTTCGATTGTAAAGATGACGTTACATGATAAACCGCTGTATTTCAAACCGGAGACAGTAACATTTTTATTAAATCTTGAGCCATGTATAGACTATGTATATCTGCGGCTGTGTCAAATTGTAGGAGATGTGCAGACGAAATTTGAAACTTTTGTTAACGTGCTACAGCAGAGCGATGTTGCCTGCGAAAAATTAGATACATGTCATGCTGCTAAAATCATACGCGATAGCGAATATTACTGTGAGGATTATTATATAGATTGCGAACTGGTAGCATGTGCCATCAATGATATTTTAGCTGATGCGCGTAGGATAGAATGTTAAATTGTATTCATATAATTTTAAATAAATTATCATTTTAAACTTATATCGTTTCTCCATTTATTTGCCCGTCCTCCTCCTCGCCATATAATTTTAAGATTCACCGTTTCGGAATTCTCCAGTTGTCATATAATTCTGTTTCGTTCGAGCGTTCTTCGCGCCATCAAATGATATCATCCCGCGCGGCTGCTCCAGAGGAGTCGAATTACGCATGCTATCGCGCGATACGCTGCGATGTTAAATCGGAACGCTTTGAAATACTGTTAGCTTTAGAATGCATGCGATTCTATCCCCTATGTATTACTCTCTCTTTCCCTCCTAGAATTTTAACATTAAAGTGATGCTCCATCTCTTTCCCTCGACGACGCGGTGTCGAAAAACGTCGATCTTTCCCGGCATCGTCTGAAACAATTTCTGATAAATTCGTTCAAGCCTCACGATCAAAGCCGTTAAAAGCCGTTCGATGCATATGGTTCGAAGAAGGGAAAGAAGATACATGTGAATAAGAAGAGGATGGTCAGTGAAAAAGAAGATAAGGACATGGGTGGCCTGTGACGAAGATAATGAAGAACAATGGCATCGTACTTTTGCAAAGCTAGGCACTTCTCGACTTCATGATAGGATGGGGTTTTAACATGTGAGAGCCAGGAGATGGAGCGAGACCAGTTGCATTCAAATCATAGTCAAAGTGACAGCTAATAGATGTAATATTTTTGACAGTTGTGAAATTGCTTTGAAGGATATTATCAATCGTTCAACACATGGAAATACAATCGATTAATACCGTAAGTTGCCATTATCATATTTTTAGTGAATCGTAGTGTTAGTAACGGTGAGAATTATAAGAAAAATCGGTTTCAGATTATGTCATTGCCCATTAATTTGAAACGTCCGGCTACTGCTACGATCACAGCTGCTGGGTCACTTATCCATCCTTCCAGCCCGAAAGTGTATCTGACCTGTCAAAATGTTGCGGTTCAAACCGAAGAAATTATAGGTGCAAAACTTTATGAGGCGGAAGCTGTTCACGATGGCGACATTTTTTTAAAAGTTTTTAAAAAACAAAAAATCCAAAATCCAATACTCGACTACTTAGAGGATGATGATGATGATGATGATGATGATGATGATGATGATGATGATTATGATGAGGAATATTGGATGCATCGATATGAACAACAAACGTATTTAGGCTATTTCGACGATGATGATAATGTGCAAATAACTATATCTCAGAAGAATCTTGCGCGTCCTCCAACGAGTGTGGCTTGGCGAAACGTCACAGCTAAAAATATTGATTTTGATACTTATAGGAATAAAGTATCAGGGCTTTGGGCTAGCGTTGTTGGAATTCAAACTGACCCTGCGCAAGTTCCTATAGATTTATTATTAACTGAACTATTTACTAAAGATGTTACCGAGTGGGATTGTTTGAGATTCCATTAGTTCAAAGTTCCGCCGTGTCCACGCTCGTCGCAGCACCTCCTGGGCAGCGGAACACGCCGCTGATCGACGATCGATCCGGTGATCGATTCTCCTAGTCACCTGCTCAGCCAATCACCGTTCGCCGCGTGAAACTGGCGGCCCAATCGTAGAGCGTACTTTCTAGGTCGATTCTCGAGGATTGTTCGAGAAGACGCTCAACGGTTTTCGGGTTCTCTTTGTTCACTCTCGTTTCATACCGCTTGTCGCGATAACGTGTTCTCATTGTTCATCTCGCAACGGGTGAAATTATTCATCAGTACTTTTCAGTGCTCAAGAACAGTTTTTTCGTGCTCATTATAATTGCATTGTTCACGCGAGTGAGTTAAATCACTTTTGCTTGTTCTTTTCATTTCTTGTACACACCACGTGTGCTCATCGTGTGTAGCGTGACCACGTGTACTGTGCCTTTTAAAAATACGCTGTTCGCGATTCTGCTCAGTTAAAAACAGTATTGTGCTCACTGTGACTTTATTATATCTATTATAAATTGACTTAGTCATCATTGACTTAATTTTGGTGTTCAGTGCTTCACTTTCCCACCGTCGTTCCCTAACCTCACTTTCCAGCGTGCTCACCCGCTTAAATTACTAACAGGGATAATTAAACCAAATCAATTTTAATCATGTTTTTATATTCTATTTATAATTATATTCTTTTTGTAACAATATATATTCTTAAAGGTATTTTATTTCTCCATTTATTTGCCCATCTTCCGTTTACCTGCTCGTCACATAATTTCCATTATTTCTATTATTTCTATTTTGTATATTTCTTATTATTATATTCATATTAAGGACAGCTCCCACCCTAGGTTAGGTCCGGAACAAAATTTCGGGTGGGCCAAGTTCTGAAAGAGATTTTCGGGTGGGCTAGGTCTGGAGAGGTCTCCGCGGCGGCTCGGCCCGGACTGATCCCCTCCATCGTCGCGGCTTCCCCCACTCCGCGGCGCGTGCGCGCGCAACCTGTCTTCCTCACCCCGCAGGCCCCGCGCCCATGTTTCCCTCCGCCGCTCCCCCGCGCGCCCTCACTTTCCCCCTGCCCCCGCGCTCCCCTCAGCACACCCGGGTTAGAACTGTCATAGTCTTACTACTAAGCTCCAGTAAAATCTCACATTCTGCGGTGTGTGGTGTGTGCTCGACAAAGCGGGATCCGTGCCCATCAGCCGATGGGCCAACTACTTCTTTCTAGAGTCACACCCTCACTACTATTCACCAACACTGGAATTGATTATGCTGGTCCAATCACACTCAAGACGTGGAAAGGGCGAGGAGCAAAAACACAAAAGGGCTGGATTTGCGTTTTTGTGTGCATGACAACGTCAGCTGTCCATCTAGAACTTGTGACAGACTACTCATCAGAGGGATTCATTGCAACGTACCGGCGTTTCACATCCAGACGAGGAATTCCACACAACATCTGTTCGGATTGTGGAACCAACTTCGTCGGTGCGGACACTACACTCAAAAGTATGTTCACTCAAGGCTCAAAACAAAATCAACAACTGGCTTCTCTGTTTGTCAACGACAACACAACATGGTGCTTCAATCCACCAGCGGCACCTCATATGGGAGGAAAATGGGAAGCGGTTGTAAAATCCATCATGTACCATCTGCGACGGACCGTTCATGAGACTGTTCTCACATATGAGGAGTTTAGCACTCTTCTCACTCAAATCGAAGCCACGCTTAACTCAAGACCACACGAGCCTCTCAGCGATGACCCTGAGGACCTTTCAACACTCACCCCAGCTCATTTTCTCATCCGAAAACCGTTGACAACCTTGCCTGAACCGTCTCTGGAACACTCATCACTCGCCCTATCAGCGAGATGGCAACTCATCCAGAAGAAGATGCAACAATTCTGGTCTCAATGGTCCACTCACTATCTACAGCGTCAGCAAGCCATTTCAAAATGGCATCACGCATCCAATTGTTGTGCTAAGGCGCCTGAGACCGAGATTCTGGTAGCGAATCTCAGAGGTGCTCCGGGCGTCCTTCGCTGTTGCTGTCCACGGACTCCGAAGGTTCAGGTAGAGGTGCCGTGGCAGAAGGATTCAGAGGGAATCCAAAGGGTAGGGGATCGTAGCAGGTTAAAGAGTAGGAACTCACCGCGAGGTTTTAAACAAGGTTTATTCTGTCCCGATCTGGGTGACAGGTAACGCGTACTGTAACGTAGGTGTTCTGATTACAAAGAGAGCCACTCGTGGCTTGTACATTGTTCTTATACTCTAATCGGGGTGAAGTGGGGACCATCGGAGTCTCCATCTTTGACCCGCTTTGGGTATTTCGCCATGTGCTGACGGTTCTCGATGCGCTTCCGAGAGTCCTTACGCGGCTGTGTCGGTTTTCGGCTGTTCGGTTGCGGCAATCGGAATGTACGCGGTGTCATTGCCCTTAGGCGTTGGTTGGGTCACAACATCCCTCCCCCCTTAAGGAAAGGGTGCTTAGGGGAATTTTATTTATACAATTTCCCGGTACCCTAGATTGTCCTAATTTCGGTGTAGTCGCTGTTTGCGGCGGATTCGCGAGTGTTTTCTACGTTAGAGTTGGATGCCGAACGTTTCGCCCTTCGTCTTTTCACGGGTTTCGGTATTTGCATTTTTCGGCGTAGTTGGTAGTCGCGTCTTAACAAGTATATGACGAGTACAATAAGTATTATTAGCACCGTAGTTGTCGTTGTCGGATGTACAATTTGCCAGGTCGTTAATCCTGGTTGGTAATCGCTATTAGTTAGATCGCTTTCTACTTGGTTGAGTTGAGTATACAGCGTTGAGAATTCGGCTGGGTCCTTTAAGAGTTTATCTAACTGGAAACGTGTGAGGGGGTGCGTAGGTTCGCCCTTTTTTGTTTTATTTATTCCCGTTGTGATATCGTATTGCGGTGCTGTTGGCATTTCGAAGTCCTGACTATATGCTGTTTTCTGTTTTTTTATTACTACGTTCTTACTTCGGATGTCACAATTTCCCGTAATCCTGAGGATTCCTGTCTTATCTATATCGGTGTGTTCGGGCTGTCGCTCGTTACATTGAATAGTTAGTGTGTCGGGTTGGTGCGCCGCGAATATCCACGTGTCCGCGCACGAGGTACCTATCCACATCGTGTGGTTTGCCGCTATGTTTTTTATTTCGCAATTTTTTGGGAATTGGTCCGAGGGTTGCAGCCACAGGCTTGCTTCGCACTCGAGGTCGTCATTCACGCTGTGCGCGATCATTGGTCGTTCGCAATAGTATTCTGCGGCTATTTGTTTACATCCCTTCAATTCTTCTTGATTTGTAAGTAGTGTCAAGGCGTCGACAGTGGCTCAGGCGGGTACAATGGATCAGGTACTCTGTGTGCGAGAGGAAAAACAATATCGTTGCGTCCTACTCACACATCAAGGCTCTCGCGATGCGAACGCGAACGAACTAGTCGCCTGCCGTCAGAGTCGACGCGTACACGTGGTGCGACGCAATTTATATTTTCGCGTGTCCAAAGTTGTTTTTAAAGGTAAGTTTTCCCAATTTCCAGGCTGTGCTATGTGCCATATTATTACGCAGTTGTCATTCTATCGAAAAGTACATCTATTTTAGTTTATTTTGATAGTGCAATCATATTTAAAAAGTCAAGTATTTTATGTGTGTTTTGAGGTTAATTATAAAACGGCAGCTCGGTACACAGTGGCTCAAGTTGCCGTGGTACACAGTGAATCATGATTCACTGAACTAAGGTCGTATTCAGATATATTGGCCGGTGAGTTTCGGGAGGGATATTCTCCCACTATATCTCTTGCCTGACTCGGTGCTTCTTTTCTCAACGTTTTCTGACTCGCTCTAGCCTTCCCAGAACAACAGTGAGTTAGAAGTGACCGTTAGATGGTGGTGGCTGATATCTTCTCCATCGCTGTTCGCGAAAACGAATCGACCGGCAAATAAATTTGAATACGACCTTAATGAGTTTAGAAAGTCTTTTTGTTTTACTTATATATTTACACGTGTTCTTAGATTACCTTGCAAGATGGCTCGTCCAAAAGCCCTAACACGAAAAATAGGTAAGCATACCGAAGTTCAAATGAAAGAAGCACTAAAAAGACTTAAAAATGGTGAAAGTATAAGACAGGTAGCAAGCAACATTGGCATACCATTCACTACATTGCGGCGGTACTCGCTGAAATTGATAAACGGGACTGTCGAAAACATAAGTTTGGTGCCAAATTACGAGGTCAACAAAGTGTTCAGTCAGGAACAAGAGGAAATTCTGAACAGTTATCTTAAATCCTGTGCCTTGATGTTTTATGGACTATCTACGAAAGAATGTCGAAAAGTAGCATTCCAAATGGCAACCATAAATAATTTGAAAATGCCCGATTCCTGGAAAAGGAATGGAATGGCGGGTAAAGATTGGCTGAAATTATTCAGGAAAAGGCATCCTACGCTTAGTCTAAGGAGACCTGAAGCGTGTAGCTTAGCCAGAGCTACGGCTTTCAACAGAGCGAATGTAAATACATTCTATAATAATTTAGAAAACCTAATGAAAAGAAACCCTGCGTTTGAAAATGGAACTCGAATATTTAATTTAGATGAAACTTCCACAACAACCGTACAAAGACCTCAGAAAGTGATTGCACCGAAAGGATGCAAAAGTCTTGGGAAGGTAACGAGTGGAGAGAAAGGGACCTTGGTTACCACATGTTGCATAATATGTTCAAGTGGTATAAGTTTGCCTCCTGTAATGGTTTTCCCTAGAAAAAATTTTAAAGACCACATGCTTAAAAATACACCACCGGGAACTTTGAGCCTAGCAGTGTTACGTCCCGAAACTTCAAAATTTTTAAAATCATTGTTTAGTTGTGTTTTTCCTTTGTCAGTGGGAAGAGTGCTTCGACAACGCTTAGCGTTCTGGGAAATACCTAATCGAGCGCACTTCTGCTTACTGTATAGTATTTTATTATTTTATTTATGAAAACGGATACTCGGTACTAGGAACGTCGTCGTCGCCGCGACGTTTGGTCGCTGCGCTGTACCCTGAACGTGGGACTGTGCTGAGGCATCAGCGTAGTTCTCAGTAGTCCGTTCAAAATGAGCAGTGGTTCTCATACCTCGCGACACTGATTAAATGTAAGCGGCGGGGGTGTGTCTTGACAATGCATCTAGCATTCTGGTTTAACCTAATCGAGCGCATCTCCGACCGTCGAATCGTCGCATCGAGGAAAAGGAGTGATCTGAGTGTGAGAAGCGTGAGGATGAGAGTCACCCTGTTCTACGCCGGTAGCGCATAGGTGAAAAGTATGGAAGAATGAAAGTGAGAACATCTAATGAAATCATGCGACGGTTACTGGGGCATGATTGGGACTGCAGCGTCAGCTTTTCTGAGCGGGCCTCGCGGCCGGACGCTCTCGGGGGCGCGAAGCTGAAGTCACTCTTTGTCGTACAGTCGCGGAGAGCGTGACGAGTGTCCGTGGATAGTAATTTCTTTTCCTTAACTTAAATTCTATTTCGAGCCAGAGATTCATAAATTTTAGTGAATGGACTCATCTTTCCACGTTAAATGTGTTTTAATCATCGTTTTCTCAATTTTATATATCTGCGTTTTACATTCGCTTAATAACCTTGTTTAATATCCTGTATTGCGTTGGGATCAACCTTCTGTTAGATCTCATCCTCTTTTGTGCTTTGAGCTATTTTATTTATCACTTTTAAATTGTTATCACAAGTATTGTGAGAGTGAGTGTGATTTTCTTGTTCTCAGGCATAGAACAGGTGTGTTTATAAAGCATAAACAAAAGGAATTTCAAACGTTGTAAAAAAATTTAAACGATATAGCGGGTGAGTGCGCATTTCTTTTCCTAAAATATTGTAATTGAAATAACGATTGGCGAGCGTAAACTCATGTAAAAGAAATATTATTCATGTTCTATTGTCAATTGGCTAATGCAGAGGTAACGGAGAGTCAATATTGGCTTTAGCCAATATTTTGGGATTACCCTTGGCTCTTTAAGTCTTTTAACGCCAGAAAAGAAAAAGAATAAAAATATAATTATTCACACTTGAACCCTACATTAGAGCAGAAGTTATTTAATGATGAACTAACTAAATCGTCACAATAACTCAGTGCGGGGCCTGTATAGGACTAGATCTTGGATTCCCGATACCAAACAGAATTCTTTAAATTCTTAAATAATAATTTGTACTGTAACGCGCATAACATCCTTCCGATTAGACTGATTTAGATACCAATTACTCGGACTCCACGCTTACCTCATAATTGCGTTAACAGCAGCACCAACGGGTTGGATGAACTCCGATATTTTCCCGGAAGTTATCAAGCATTTCATAAAATTTACAAACAGTTCCCTGGAAAATCCAAGTATTCTAATCATGGATAACCATGAGTCCCACCTCTCTATTGAAGCACTTGATTTGGCCAAGTCATCTGGTATTCACATATTAACTTTGCACCCTCATACCTCGGGTAAACTGCAACCATTGGATGTTGGAGTTTTTGGCCCATTTAAGACATATTATAATGCAGCAATAGACTCTTGGATGTTACAACACCCTGGGAAGCCTGTAACGATTTATGATGTCGGCGAAATTGTTGGGATAGCTTTTCTTAAGTCTATGACGCCTGCCAATATTGTGAACGCCTTTAAAAAATGTGGCATTTTTCCTTTTGATAGGAATCTCTTTAATGATGATGATTTTATGCCAAGTATGGTGACAGATCGTCCCTGTCCCGATTGCGAATTGCGAAGGGATGCTGGACCATCAATTGAAGAACAAGCAAGGTCGTAGAATGCTTTACAAGATAGATCATCGTATGAAAACCAAAATGAACAACAGAATACTTCCGAAGCTGGACCATCAACTACAGAACGAATCAACACGTCGAATACTCAGCCAGTTTGTGCGTCGCTTGAAAAACCAATTGAATCATTGAACTGTCCACAAGTTGGTTTATCACTTGAAAAGCAAACAGATCCTTTGAATGTTCCACAAGCTGGACCATCAAATGATTTAAAAATAAATCAGTCAATTAAAGAATTTATATCGCCGTTTCAATTTAGGGATCCCATAAAAGCTGGACCTCGCAAAAACAACAGAAAACCTAGAAAACTTGGTCGAAGTGTAATTGCTACAGATACACCAGAAAAGACGGAAATACAAATGGAAAAAACGGTGACTAAGAAAAGGAAAGAGGCAAAGAAAAAAAGGATATCTAAACATTTATTTCAACGTGACTTAGAAGATGATAACGATAAAATGGAATTACAAGATAATGATGACGATTTTGACTGCATGGACGATGAAAAAGAAAATAAAACTAACGTGATCACAGAAAACCATCTCAGTATACCCTTATCTCGACAAGCAAATGAGGGAGAGTATATTTTAGTAGAATTTGCAACTAAAAAGAAAAAGCTCTATTATGTGGGGAAAGTTATAGAGAATAGGAACGAGTCCCTGGAATATTGCGTAAGTTTCTTAAGAAAGAAGTCCACAAACAAATTTTATATTCCTAATGTACCAGATGTTTCAACCGTCGACGAATGCTATGTAAAGTTAATCCTTCCAAAACCACGTTTGAATGGTAGTACCACCCGCCGACAATCATATTTTGAGTTCTCTGTTGATTTATCTCTTTTAAATATTCATTGAAGCAATTTTACTTCAATTTTTTTTTTTAATTAACGTATATTTTATTTTTTTCGTTTGTGTTAATACCCACTATATTTACAGAGACTAAATAATTAAATAAAAGACTGATTTCACTATCATATGTGTCTTATTTTTCATGCCTTTCACATCATGATTCACTGTGTACTGTGGTGAGCCACTGTAGATTTTTGAATGATTCACTGTACCCGACCTGCAGTCCACAGTGGATCATTTCCCATTTGTTAAAAAAACGTTTATATCTTTTTTGTATCGCTCGATATTACAAAATAATAACGTATTTAAAAACATCCAATAACTAGGCTATGTTTTACACCAAATTTCAGCCTCTTTGCTCAATCCATTATAAAGTTACAGCCCTCCATAAAAAGACTGATCCACTGTCGACACCTTGACCCTACATATTGGTTGTTGCTCGCGTCGATGACGAGTATTGGTGTTCTTATGACTCATAATACGTATGTGCTGTCGTGCAAGTGGATCGGGGCCGGATTTGCCTCGATCACTGTGAATGTTTGTGAAGAAATTAAGGGGACGGTTATTACTACTACCAAGGTGGTCTTATCGAAATACGCTGTAATCGATGACAATTTTTCGATCACGTTGGCGTTTTCTAGTTTCGGCGCTATAGGAAACGTGAGTCCGTCCGGGAGGTGTTGTATGGCGATTTGTAGCAATTTTGTAATTTGTGCGCTCGATAGTACGTTTGTGCTGATCACGCCTCCTTTTAGGCCGGTGTAGTATTGCAACACGTCATCTACGTCTTGAGTCAGGTCAGTCAATAGGTCGTTTAACGTGTTGAAATGATCTCCTACGTCAGCTCATTGTGTTTGTTGTATCAATGCTGTTTCTATTCGCGTCTGTAGCGGTCTCGTTTGTCTTGCTAGTATTTCTTCGTTATGTTTTATCGTTTTTTCCGCGTTGTGTAAATGGTGTAGTGTATTGTTTGTTATTTGGATTTGTGTTTTCATAGCGGACATTAGTGTCTTTTGTGTTCCGTCTAATTGTGATAAGTGATTGTTAATCCGTTCGGCGTCGTCGGCGTCCATAGTTCCGAATATGGTTTCTGCTAAGTACCCTATTCCGTTGATTAATCCCCGACGCTTTTTTTTTTTTTTTTTTTTACTTGGTGGAAATCTCCTCGGATACCCCCAGCCCGCGGGGGCGGGCGTGGGGTTATGTGGGACTCGGACCCACTAAAACCACCAAAATGGCCTCCTCGGGATCGGCGTCACGCGCCTGAGGGGGAGGACTTGTGCGAGATCAAACTAGCGTAAAGTGACCAGATATTTTGTGGGCCAATGCGGGACAAACAAGCAAAAAAAAAAGAAAAAAAAAAGATTCGTAAGGATTCCGTACTTTATTGGAACATTTAAAATATGTTACATACTTATGATGCATACATACGACTGGCATAAAGTTACTGTTTCCTGTACTTCATACACAAAGGAAACAGTAACTTTATGCCACTGCGAAAATGTAAAAGGTTACATGTCCAATGCGGGACACTTTGCGGGACATTTTTCAATGCGGGACAAAGGGCTTAACCCTTTCGCTCCGAACGCCGAATATATTCGGCAGCCATCTGACGCCCTGCCTGGCCGAGTGCCGGATATATCCGACGGCACGGAACGAGCCGTCGTTCCTAGCGCCGGCTTTAGTCGGCACCTCCAACAGTTTAAACAAAAAAAAAAAAAAAAAAAAAAAAAAAAAAAAATTAGTTATAAGCACTTTCGTGGAAATGCACGTCGTACCGAAAGGGTTAAATGCGGGCAAATGCGGGACTGTCCCGCATAATGCGGGACGTCTGGTCACTTTAAACTAGCGATACTTTCGCTTGCCTCCCCCTCCTGCGCTTGTGGTACGACGCCGCCCACACCCCCGACGCACTTTGTCGCGTCGGGGTCTTCCCTGGGGCCCGACGCTTATCTGGCACATACGTAGGCATTTCTACTACCTGCTCTATTCTTTTACATAATTTCCCTGCTCTTCTAAGTAATGCGTTTAGCCGGTATCCGCATGTTGGTTGTATCACGATTTCTCTTTCACATCGGCGTTGTATCTCGTTTACATAGGAAGTTATTTGCTGGTTTCTTTCAAGGAGGGTGTCCGTTTTCAGGTGGGTCACGATCTTCCACGAATTCGTTACCATGTGGAGTTTCCCAAGGTGCATAAAGTGGATACCTGCTTTATGCTTGATCGGTGATATCGTATACAAGGACTGGCCGCCAGTCGGCGCCGCTTCGATTAGGCTCCCCACCATTACGGTACTCCTGAAACAATAAAGTCGCGTTCTATCCCCTCCTACTTTGCCTAGTTCACGCTTGCTATATATTCTGGCCCTGTCGCGAATTTTTACTTTAATCGTTTCTTTGATCTTGTTTTGTGTTCGACCCACCATGTATTCGGAGGATCTTCGTGCCGTAAGTACTCTTGCTTTGATTTGAAGGTTTTTACTATTTTTCCTTTTGTTGGGTATCATCGTTTTATTGTTACTGTTAGATGTATGCCGAGCGTCGAATTCGTGGCTATGTCTCCATAAATGAGATGCATTCGATTCGATTGGAGCGGGCTCTGCACCGCAATTTCTTGGACACCCTGTGGGAGGAAGGGTATCCTTCGTGGGCCCTTTCTTGCGACATCTTCGCTTTGAGTAGGTTGTTCGGGTTATCACGCGTGCATGATGAGGTAAGTGTCTTTTATCCTTGTAGCCCTTTGTTGCTCCTTTTGTCTTCCGTTTGTAATCTAATGTTCTCTCTTTTTTTTCTTTTTAGGAAGAAGATTGGGGTCAATATGATGCGTGAGACGTCTTCCTTCCAGTGTATTTGCCTCTTTTTCTTTGTTTATAAATATATTATTATTTTTACCTATTTGACGTGTTTCCCTAATTATTTCCTTCCATGTATCCACGTCTTATCTCTGTTTATAGTTTTTAGTGATTGTTTTTTTTTTTTAGGCAGTTTCCGTTGCCTATTCTATGAAATGTTTTAGTCTATTCGTATGCGTGTGTTAGAAAATATAATAAAAAGTACCACAATGACAATTTTATTGCTCGTCGTTCGACGTTACAAAATGTAATAATAATTCTCTCTCTTTTTTTTTTTGACAATCGCTATTCGTTGGAGGCCGTCATGCCTCCCGCTCGCATTTTCTTTCCTCGTCGACTCGATCGGTGCAGCTTCACGCGATCGAATCGCAAAGGTGCATTTCTTTTCCTAGGGAGAACGGCGTTGCCGCTAACACGGCCAACCCTGACCTGTGGATCGCTCTCGATACACCGTTTCCCGTGACCTGGAACAGATACAACAACATACAACAATGGAACAGTCTATATTTATATATTGGCTTGACGACACGTATTCTTATCGCTCCTCAACTAAGTTGTATTTTCAAATGGTTATTTTGTAAAGTTTGGTGCAAATCTTGGCTCTAATTGTGCAGTGTTTGCAGTGCAGTGCTAGGCCGCAAGGACTAGTCTTCCTTCATCTGATATATGCAGATATCAGGTTTTATTCCTGCCTTCAATTGTGATTTCACTGGCTATCGATTGCCGTCCGTTTCACGTAGCCGCTTTTTCTGAAAGTTTTTGTGTGTGTTTCTTCGAACGCAAGGTCTTCCAGGAATACAATCACACGCATTGACCCAGTACAAGAGTGACACCTGCTGTCATAATCTACATACAACGTCTCCTCTGCTTTACCAACATGCCTTCCTGCTCTTCATGCTCTAAATTTTTGCCGAAATCTAAGATTTGCTCTGGTTGTGGTCTGGATAATAACCAGGTAACCTGCGCTTCACCGCTGTCAACATGTAGTCAAGTTTCCAACATTACTTCGGATATTGGAAATATAACGTCTATACTTAATTACGTGAAATCAGAGATGGACTCAATAGGTGAAATTAAACAGAAGCTCACCAGTCTCGATAAAATCACCTCCACTCTCGATCAATGTCTACTCTGCATCGAAAATCTCCGCTCTTCAGTGCTTGATCTTACCGTTCGGGTCGACGGTATTTCCTCGGCGCAACAACAATTGGCTACTCGTTGCGATAAGATAAAGACTTGCTTAGCTGATGCAATGAACACCACCTCATCACCATCTACTATAAATCTACCAGAGACATCAGTCTCTTCTATCTCAAAACGCATCGACCGGTTCGAAAAGCACAATAGAGACTATGAACTTGCGATCACCGGCCTACCAGACTTTCCCAATGACTCCTTGTTGGAAGTCATCTCTAATATCGCTACCGCTCTTAACACTTCCTTCTCTAATTCGGACATCGCTTCGGCCTTCCGTATCAGGAGTCTAAATGCTCAGTCTAAACCGCTTATACTACGGTTCACATCGGTACTCACGCGTGATGCATGGATTGCCAAAAAAAAGATTAAGAGAAATCTTCTTGCTTCCGAGATAAATTCCTCTTGGCCCAACAACTCCATCTACGCCAATGAGAGGTCCACAGCTGATGAACGTCGAATCTTAACGGATGCAAAACGATTTGCAACCACCCACAACTTTAAATTTGTGTGGATGAAAAGGGGAATCACATACCTACGGAAGGATGATAACTCTCAAGCCATCCGTTATCTAGCGATGGAAAACCACAACAACAATAACCGTCTTACTTCACAGGCTTCTGCGGACCACCGGGCCAGAGATGCTACTTCGCTCCCCTCTCTGGGCAGTAGAACTGACTGACAATCTCAGACTCATTCTGTTGTACATAACCCGTTCAATATTTCTGTGACTCGGACCAACATGAACAATTCTGGATCATACACACTCTCGAACCGTGCCTCACCTGCGGCACCACATCTCTCCACTCCTACCTCCGTCTCCGCAAGATCTGCTACGTTTTTCTCGCCATCTTCGTGCTCGTCGCCTTCGTATTATACCGCCAATGCATCCACCTCCGGCTCTAGTTTAGTAAATAACACGTTAGTAATTAATAACAAGAATTTTTCTATTGCTCATATAAATATCAGGTCACTTGTTGCACACTTTTCTGATATAATCGATTTGCTATCTAGCCTTGATTTCGATGTTCTATCTATCAGTGAAACATGGCTCTCCGATGTCACACCTTCCTCTTCTTTTACTATTCCGAACTACACCTTCTTTCGGTCCGACCGGAAATCTCGTCTTAAGCAACGTGGTGGAGGTGTTGCGGTCTACGTAAAACATGACATTTGTTGTACATCCATCTCCAATAATAATGTAGTATACGATGTATCTCAATTCGATTCGTTGCTTGATTTCGTCGGCCTGCATATTACAATTAACACCAAGCGCCTGGCACTATTTACTGTTTACCGGCCACCTACTTGTTCATTATCTGCTATTGATTCCCTGCTGGATTACTTATTTCATGTATATAACTTCTCCGATCATATCATTTGCATGGGCGATTTTAATATTAATGTCAGCGCACCCGACACTCCTGGATTCGACTCAATTAGTCTATTTATGTCACTACTTTCGCTAAATCAGGTTATTAATCTACCTACACGGGTAACTAGCACCTCTTCCTCGTTAATTGATCTAATAATGATTAGCAATGATCTTCCAGTCAACTCCAGCGGTGTCCATGATATGAGCCACGCAAGCGATCACTCACTGGTCTATGCCATTTTAGATATAGTTAAACCTCGTACCAGCGCTCGCTTTGTTTTGCGCCGAAATCTACGTGATATGCCGTTGGATGCTTTTAACTCTGCCGCTGCTAAGATTGATTGGTCGCCTATATATGAAACCAGCTCTATTGACGACAAAGTAAATTTATTCTACTCCTATATATTAACTTTATTTGATCACTTTGCTCCCATTGAACGTGTGCGTATTACACGTTCGCCTGCTCCATGGTTAACTGTTAATCTACGTAAACTTATGCGTATGCGTAATCAGGCGAATCGTAAATTTCGTAGGTCTGCCAATCCTTCACATTGGCATCGTTATAGGCAACTCCGCAATCTCTGCACTGCAACTATTAGAACTGAAAAACGCGCTCTCTTTAATCATCTTTCATCCTCTTCTAAATCCTCTAAACAATTTTGGAACCTCATTTCACGTGCTGGCTATTATAGTCCGCGGAGAAATCCTAATTCTCTTCATTCTTTCCCTGATCCTGAGTCTATCAACAATCATTTCATCGATTCCGTTGAAATAATTACTACTTTTCTGAGCAAAACTCATACACACCCTTCTCCCAACTTCTCATTCTCCCCTTTCACACTCGCTGATCTTTATGCTATCCTTAAATATATTAAGCTTACCTCCTCGAATCCGTTTGATCTATCTGGTCATCTCCTGTTGTACTGCATTCCATTTTGCCTCGATCCTTTAATCCACATATATAATCATTCCATATCCTCTGGCACCTATCCGTTAATGTGGAAGAATAATATTGTTGTACCTATCCCTAAAACTTCTGATGCGGCAACCCTTAACTCCCTTCGTCCTATTTCACAGCCCCCCTTCCTCGCTAAACTATTAGAGAAACTATGTCATACTCAACTCTCACATTTCATCTCTTCTGTAAATGCTATACCAGACTTTCAATCTGGTTTTAGGCGCGGCTACAGCACGACCACCGCTCTTCTTTTTATCACTGACTTCATTCTACGTGCCTTGGACTCCCATAACCTCGCTCTTATCACATCACTCAATTTCTCCAAAGCGTTCGACACCGTTGATCATGACTTGCTGATTGCTAAACTGAAATTTTTCGAGCTATCTCATCTTTCCCTTTCATGGTTTCGCTCTTACTTGGTTGGACGCACTCAGCAGGTTATGCTCAACCGTGATGGGCCTCAGTTCTCCTCTTTGCGTGCAGTGAATTGTGGAGTTCCGCAAGGATCTGTGTTGGGTCCACTGTTATTTAATATTTTTGTTGCCGATCTACTGCGCCTCACTAAGACGAGTATCTCGTGCATGTACGCCGATGACATGCAAATTATTTCCACCTTTGCGCCGAACAATATTAATGAGACCATTGCCAGTTTGGAAGACGATCTGGCTCTAATATTTGATTGGACTGTTCAACACGAACTTCGACTTAATCCTTCCAAATCCTCACTCCTTGCTCTCGGCTCTACTTTCCTCCTTCGTTCCCTTCCTCCCATTACTGTTAAACTCGATTCTTCCCAGCTGCATACTGTTACCTCTATCCGGAATTTGGGACTTACTATAGATTCTGCTCTTACATTCGAAAACCATGTGTCTACTATATGTCGTCAAGCCTCTAATCGTCTGCGTCTTTTATATCCTTCTCGGCATATTCTTTCCACTACTCAGAAACTCCTCCTATCACAATCCTTGGTTGTATCGCTGTTTGACTATTGTGATGTTGTATATAGTCCTTTTCTTACCTCTCGTCTCTCTTCTTTAGTTCAACGTATCCAAAATTCCTGTTTGCGTTTCTCCTATTGTGCCCGCAAGTTCGATCACATCTCCCCGTTGTTTGAAAAGTCCTCTTGGTTACGGATGTCGCAAAGATGGAAACTCCACGTGTGCTGTCTCGTGTTTAAGGTACTCTCTTCTCATAGTCCCTTATATCTTTACAATATCCTACTTACTAATCTTTCTTACCACTCTTCTAACTCTCTTTCAACCCGGTCTCAATCTCTCATCTCCATACCTACGCATCGCACCACTAAATTCGAATCTTCTTTTTCCTATACTGCGGCACATTACTATAATTCTCTTCCTGCTACTATTCGACAATTAGACTCTTATAATACTTTCAAACACGCAGTGCGGCAACACATTCTCCAACACTTTTAATTTTAATTTTCTTACTTACATCTACTCATTGCGTCTCTCATACTTTAAGTCTTAAGTTAACTTACTCTAGTTTATTCTAATGTTGTTAAGTTTGTTAAGTTTGTTTGTTTTTGTCTCTATTTTTAATTAGTTTAGTTTATTGTTCACGGTTAGGCTTCATAACAGTGTTACCACTGCAGCCTCGCCTTTACTCTTTTACCTTATCGGCTACGCCAATGTAATATAGGTTTCTTTTTCTTTTTGAGTAAAAAAGACGTTAAATAAATAAATAAATAAAGTAAAGGCATCCGAGCCGAATATTATAATTCCGGCGCTTTCGCATTGCTACACAATGCCCGGGTGCCGTAACCCGTGAATTATTTGGTCCCGGCGCTTTCACATTACAACCCAATGCCCGGGTGCCGTAACCCGTGAATTATTTGGTCTCGGCGCTTTCGCATTACAACCCAATGCCCGGGTGCCGTAACCCGTGATTAAGTCTCTTTCGCTTATAGCTGGGTTGACTAACTGGCGACTCACGAGCCGCCGGGGGCCCCTCCGCCTTGCTGTTACACTGAACGTCCCTCCTCCATACCGACCAAACTCTGACGATCGCAGTCGAAAAGAGAAGGAAAGAATCAGGAATCAACTGCGATAGTCATAGTTTGGTCGGTATGGAGGGGGGACGTTCAGCGTAGCAGTAAGGCGGAGGAGCCCCCGGCGGCTCGTGAGTCGCCAGTTAGTCAACCCTGGCTTATAGCACGGGGAGTGACCCTTGAATTTGCCGTTTGTGTGATTTTTGCTACTGGACAGCCGCTAACACGGTTCCATCTGGGTCAGAAGTACTTGGCGCGTTGTCTTCAGTTGCATCGCCGTTCCACCTACGCAGTCGATCTTTAGGTGCCGTTACAAAACGCTTCGTTTGGGAATGCTGGAGTTGGTATCTATCACGAACTAGTACCTTCGAGATCTTGTAAGGGCCTTTGTACCTTGGCTCTAATTTGCCGAGCCGTGTCCTCTGCTCCTGCATGTAGACGATGTCACCGACCTCGTAGTTGGAGTTGTTCCGTCTCATGCGGTCAAACCTCGCTTTTTGTCTCAATGCATTGAAACGTAACCTTTCTTCTACTGTCTCTCGCAATTTGACCACATCAATGGGTTCGTCCGACTCAGGAAGGTTCTCACCCAGAAGTGTAACTTCTGCTACTTGCGTTCTCATTCCCGTAAGCAGTTCGAGTGGTGTGCAGCCACTTGATTTTTGAACAGTAGTATTTAGAACGAGTTGCATCTTTGCCAATACGCTCGACCATCCTTTTCCTTGTAAAACTTCGCAGGTCAGCATGTTCAGGACAGTCGACACGTACCGTTCCGCTTGTCCGTTAGCTCTGCTTCCTGCGGTTGCAATGTAATGTGCCTCAATTCCGTGTTTCTTAAGCATTGACTTGACTTGTTTCGCTGTGAAGTTCGTTCCTTGGTCCATAATTAATCTCTTTGTCGTCCCGAACAAAAGGAGTCTCGGTTCCAACGTTTCTACCATTTCTTGTGCCGTCATTTCTCGTAATGGGCAGAGCATTACAAATTTCGTGTATCCGTCAACGAGGACGCACAGGTGTTTGAATCCTTCTTCGCTGGCGGTAAATGGTCCGATACAGTCTGCATGCACGGTGTGGAAGGGCACTGGGATTTTCTCAATATTGTGGAGGAATCCTTGTTTAGGTCCACTCGGTCTCTTCGCCATGATGCAGACGATGCATCTATCGATGTATTTTCGTGTAAAGCTGCTCAATTTCGGAAACCAAAACTTCTGCCGGATTGAGTGCAACGTCTTATCGTACCCAATGTGGCATTGTTCGTCGTGATGTTGTCGCAGTAATCCAAGGCGACTTCCCTTCGGCACGTACCAGCGTCGTATTTTTTTGTTCTTCTCATCCTTCGTTCGTATTAGAATCCCGTTTTCTTCGGCGTAATCTTTGACACTCATGTCTCCCTCGTGAATTCGCCGCAATATTTCTTGGGACTCCGGGTCTCGAGATTGTACTACCTCCAGCCATGTTGCCTTTTCTAAAAGTAAGACATCTCGCGACGATTCCGCTGGGTTCCGACTCAGGTAATCGACGTATGCCACGTTTCTTCCCTTGCGGTACTCGATTTCAAATTCAAAATCTTGAAGGTAGACCCACCATCTCGCAACACGTGGTAGGAGATCCCTCTTCGTAGCCGTTGCCTTGATCGCGTTACAGTCCGTGATTAATTTGAACCTCAACCCTAACAGGTAAACACGAAAATGTTTTAGTGCATTGACTACAGCTAACGTCTCCAGTTCGTATGAATGATATCTGGATTCCTCCTGCGACGCCTTTTTGCTGTAATAGGCCACGACGCGAAGTTCCTTCTCGTGTCTCTGGAACAATACCGCTCCGAACCCAATGCTGCTGGCGTCTGTGTGGAGTTCAGTTTCTCTCGCAGCATCAAACACAACGAGGAGTGGGCGTTCGCATAGTTTTTCGATCGCGTAACGCCGGGCAGCTTCGCACTCTTCTGTCAAGTTCCACACGACCCCTTTCTTCGTCAAATCTGTAATACATGCCATTCGTGTCGCAAATTCGGGTATAAACTTACGAAAGTAGCCTGCTAATCCCATCAGCTGTCGGGCCTGTTTAACGTTCTGCGGTGCCGGTGAATCGCGTAAGGCGACAAGTTTCCTCTCGCCCGGCCTAATTCCATCAGCTGATACGCTTCGACCAAGGTACTCGACGTTCGGCTCGAGAATGTTCACCTGGCGTCATTTGCTCGTACGTTGTTTGATCCAACAGCTATTAGCGGTGTGTCCCATTTTCTTGCAATGATCGCACTGTACTCGTTTTGGCGCGTCCGACTTCGTGGTTTGAGTATGCGACGACTCCGGCAGCTTCTCGACGCGGGTGCGGCAATCTTTGCGCACATGTCCGACGCGGTTACACCTATAACATCGGCGCGTGTCATCATTGGGTTTTGCACGTTTTGTTTCGCGTTCAATTGGTTCGCCTGGTCGTTTTGGGACCGGACCGCACGTTCCGAGGAGACTGTTAAGACAGGCAACGGTTTTGCTGCCGAGGGTCTTCATCCCCATCCGCACGCTTTCGTCGTTTATGCCGTAGGTCACGATCTCTACCGTGTCTTCTTCCGAGATGGTCAGCCGTGTTTTCTCTAACAGGAGTATTTTATCCATCGCGTACTCTGCGTATGTCTCGTAACCGTCGCTGGTTAATGATGCTGCTTTCAGTAGATCAGCGCCCAAGTTACGGCACTTGGGGAATGTTGTCAAGAGTTTGTTCTTAAGGTTCTCCCACGTACGAGCGACGGGTGCCCACTTCTCGTATAATTTTTTCGCTGGTCCAGCAAAAAAACGGGCTGCCTTTTCGATTTTTTCGTGGTCGTCCCAATCACGTTTCTTGGCTGCGTTCTCGACGAATTCGCACCACTCGCTCGTCTCGATGTTCCCGGATGTGGGATCGAATATGGGTAAGGATACCTTGTCCTTTTTGACTTCCGTATCGCGGATTTTCGTGGATGTACCGGTTTCGTTCGTCATCGTAAGCACGGGTGAATCCCACTTCTGATGTTAGAAAATATAATAAAAAGAACCACAATGACAATTTTATTGCTCGTCGTTCGACGTTACAAAATGTAATAATAATTCTCTCTTTTTTTTTTGACAATCGCTATTCGTTGGAGACCGTTATGCCTCCCGCTCGCATTTTCTTTCCTCGTCGACTCGATCGGTGCAGCTTCACGCGATCGAATCGCAAAGGTGCATTTCTTTTCCTAGGGAGAACGGCGTTGCCGCTAATACGTGTGTAAGGTTTTATTTCCCTTTTTTATTGTTACGTTTACTTTAGAGTTTTTTTCTATTATTGTGTAGGGGCCTATCCATTTATTATCTAGCTTTTTCGATCTTCCCCTGCGTACGGATTCGTCGTAAAGCCACACTTTGTCGCCTACTTTATATTTTATTTCGCGCGTTTTTGTGTCGTATGCTTCTTTTGATTTTATTTTTGCGTCCTGGAGTTTTTCTCTCGCCGTTTCGTTTGTTATTCTTATGCGTTCTCTTGCTTCCTGCGCATAGTCCTCGTAGTTGTATGTCTGTCTAGGCAGGGTTTTTAACGCGGTTGGTAGTAACGCCGTTCTTCCATACATTAATTCGTAGGGCGTAAAACCTGTCGCTGTATGGGGGGTTGTATTGTATGTAAACATTGCATAAGGTAACCCCATTTGTCCCAGTCTGCTTGATCTTTGTTTATGTAGTGTAACGTCCCACGCGGACTCGAACCATTAGTTACCGACCGTCGGTAAAGTAGGATCGATCTATGCTACTTTAATCCAAACTGCGTTACCGCGCACAAACATTGTACATACTTTATTACGTAAATTACGAACTAAGCGAATATTAAAGAAGCAAATATTATAGGAACATTAGAAATAATTAAATATAAGTATTACCAAAAGCATAAAATAAAATAATATATAATAAGAGAGTAAAATGCGAAACATTGAAAATTAACACACTGCGCATGCGCCAACCCGCCAAATCTCGAGTATAAAAGGAGGCGCACGCAGCACCTGGCGCGCTCATTCGAATACGGATACGTTCCTGCGACCAACGAATGCTAGTTCCTGGAGGTAGCTGAGGTACTATCCAGTAGAATTTCAGACCGCTCCGAAAACGGTAGCGACTGGTTCTCAGTGTACAAAGGTACTGTTGCTCCTCTTTGGATCTTTCATTTGAAGGTTGAGAACTTTGTCTTTGCGGAGGTTTCAAGCGATGCTCCTATTAGTAGGTAGCAGTTTAACCGCTTAGCAAAGGCAAGGTCTACGGAACCCTAGAATACATACTCTGCCATGAATATCGGAAACTGCTCCGGAAACGGTAGCGGCCGCTATGAACAGCAGCAGCATAAATAAAAGAATTCTGTCAAAAGTTTTGGGAACTGCTCCGGAAACGGTAGCGGCCGAGCTTACTACAGAAGCATATTTATATACAATTATTTAACTTTAATACCACAGAAAAAACCATAAAACCATAAAAAACATAAAACATAGTTATAAGTATTATTATTATTATTATTGTTAGGAATAAGTGTTGTTCAAATAAAGTCATTGTTACGTTTTAAGTTGGATTTTACTCCTTAACTCTACCAACGAACTCCCACCTATCCTATACTCGAGGGGACGCCGCTCTCCTCTCGAGAACCTGCTAGCGTTCAGTCGTCCCCGGGCAACCGGACGTTACAGGTCGGATATTTTTTGGTGACAGCGGTGGGATATCTCGTTGAGAAGGATATTTTCGCTTAGTAAAATCACTCCAAAAGTGAGTATTTTCTCAGAAAATTTTTTCCTAACTTTCTATAGAGACTTAAAACTTCACAATGCCTGGACACACTTGGAGAAAGAATGAGTAAATTAGCATTCGCTACAGAAACTCCAGAAAATCCAGAAAATCCAGAAAATCCAGAAATTGTAGAAAATGAAAATATTCCGGGAACTTCAACACCTCAAATTAATACAGCTACGAATATATATCCGCATCTACCACATATTAGTTTACGCGACACAGTAGACACTGTACCTTCTTTTAATGGTAGAAATATACCATTACATCAATTCATTAAAAGCTGTCGACATGCACGACGCATGGTAAATCCTAACGCGGAATATGGATTAGTTCAACTCATAAAAAACAAGCTTTACGGACAAGCTTCAAGAGTAGTTTTAAGCGGAGAATATAACACAATCAGCGATCTTATCTCAGTACTAAGCTCACGATTCGCTCCATTATATACGTCAATACAATTATACGGCGAACTAGCAAAAATCGCGCAGTTACCAAACGAAACAACGGTAGACTACAGTAGCCGCGTATCTAATCTACTCTTACAAATTAGACATTGTAATACAATAGAAGTACCTGGAAACGAGGCTCAATTTAATATAAATGCGGAACAAAATGCTGTTAAAGCCTTTCTAACGGGTTTAAAGATCGAAATATATAATAGAATACACGACTGCACCTACGCCAATCTTGATCGCGCTATCAATGTTGCCATAAAAGCGGAAGCAGAATACAATGAGTATCAAACAAAAACGAAGATAGCAACAGGAGCAATACAAAATAATCAATGTATAAACTGCCTTGGATACGGCCATGACGTCACCACCTGCAGTAATCAGCAAGTTTCACGCGCCGACTGGCGACAAAAAAACTGTCAACATTGTAAAAAAATAGGCCATACAATACAAGAATGTAGAAATCTTAACAAAAACGATACATTCTGTGACTTCTGTCGACGACCGGGTCATATGACACAAGATTGTAGGACCCGAAGCTACACCAACAGAGCCCCTCAATCGAACGAGTATTGCAACAGCTGCCGAAGATCAGGTCACATGACTCAAGATTGTAGAAGCCAAGCCAACAGAGCCCCTCAATCCAACGAATACTGCAGCAACTGCCGAAGACCAGGTCACACGACGCAAGAATGTAGAAGTCAAAGTTACACGAATGGAACTCCACAAACCAACACATATTGCAATTATTGTCGAAGACCAGGACATACAATTGAGGAATGCAGAAATTGGAGTTATGCAAATATATCCTGTGAATATTGCAAGTTTAGAGGCCACACGATAGAGCAATGCAGAAAAAAGATGTACTTCGATAAAAAAGAAAAAGAAGAAACACAACCCCGTATGGTACGTAGACAAGCCATACTCAGACTCAAAACGGAGCAAATACGGAAACCACCTAGCATCCTTCTTTTTGATACAGGATTCAACGGAGGACAAGCAACACTAATGATTGATACTGGGTCTGACTTAAATGTAATTAAGAGATGTGCTGTTTCTCCCGACATCCCAATCTTTACGGACATCGTTTTCGACCTTAATGGCATTACAGACGGTCTACTTAGCACCATAGGATACATCAAAATAAGAACCCTAAATACGGAAATCATTATTCACGTCGTAGAAAACCTCCCTATCAAACAGGATGGAATATTAGGAACAGATTTCTTTCAAACCAATGGAGCAACTATCGATTACACAAGATCGGTAATAACCATTGGAATAGAAACTATTCCATTTATCGACCCAGAAATGGTCACAATACCAGCCAGAACGAGAAGTCAAATCTATGTACGAGTCCTTAACACACAGTTTAGTACAGGATATATTCCTAAAATCAATATTCATCCTAATTTACATATAGGAAATGCAGTAGTATCAAATAATAACGGCATGGCATGTCTTTTCGCAATAAATACATCCACAAAAGACATAAAAATTCCTGTACCATCAGTCGAATTAGAACCATTTATAGAAGTACCTATAGAAGGAGAAGAAACAAACAAATACATGAAAACCAATAGAACTCACCAGTTATTACAACTGCTAAGGCTAGACCATCTAAATTCAGAGGAACGAGCCAGTGTTGAAGAATTAATAAAGGAACACGCGGATAGATTTTATCTTCCAGGGGAAAAACTAGAAGCAACAAATAAAGCTCACCATAAAATCATAACAGAAAATGACGTTCCTGTTTTTACAAAACAATATCGGTACCCTCAAACATTTAAAGAAGAAGTAAGGAAACAAAGAAAGGAATTACTAGAGAAAGGAATAATACAACCTTCATCATCTCCTTATAATTCACCTATATGGATAGTATCCAAGAAAGAAGATTCGGAAGGAGTGAAGAAACGACGAATAGTAATCGACTTCAGGAAATTAAATGAAAAAACGATTGGAGACGCCTATCCTTTACCCAATATAACTGACATATTAGATCAGTTGGGAAGCGCGAAATATTTCTCCGTATTTGATCTTGCATCTGGATTCCACCAAATTCCTATGCATCCGGATGATCGCCATAAAACAGCCTTCTCTACAATATACGGGCACTATGAATTCAATAGAATGCCATTTGGACTTAAAAACGCACCAGTTACCTTCCAAAGACTTATGGACCAAGTTTTAACCGGTCTCCAAGGGATTGAATTATTCGTATATTTAGATGACATTGTCATATATGCCAGCTCGCTTAAAGAACATGCAACTAAATTCAAACGACTAATGAACAGACTAAGAGACGCAGATCTACACCTTCAACCAGACAAATGTGAGTTCCTGAAGAAAGAAGTTTCATATTTAGGACATATAATAGGAGAAGAGGGAGTCAAACCCGATCCAAAGAAAATAATAGCAGTTAAGGAATTTCCAACTCCCACAACGGTCAAAAACGTAAAACAGTTCTTAGGACTGAGTGGATATTACAGAAGATTCATAAAAGATTTTTCAAAAATTGCAAGACCACTTTCCAACCTCACTAAAAAGGACTATCAATTCGAATGGACATATAAGCAACAAAAAGCATTTGAAACTTTAAGGGAAGCTCTTTGCAAGGAACCCATACTACAATTTCCGGATTTCGAAAAAACATTCAACATAACGACAGACGCCTCAGGTATTGCTGTAGGTGCAGTTCTTAGTCAGGGAGAAATAGGGAAAGATTTACCCATAGCTTACGCATCTCGTGTTTTAAACGATGCAGAGACACGATATTCACCAACAGAACGGGAACTTTTAGCAATTATATACGCGGTATTTCACTTTAGACCTTATATTTATGGCAGGAAATTTTTCCTAATCACAGATCATAAACCTTTAGAATGGCTACAAAATCTTTCAAATCCTACATCACGACTAATGCGTTGGAAAATCAAACTTGCGGAATACGATTACAAAATTTTATATAAACCCGGTAAATATAATACAAATGCGGACGCTTTATCTAGAAACCCAATAGCATTACCACTAAACGCGAAACGAGCACACTCAGAAACAAGTTCTCAGGATAACAAAAAACAGAAACAATTTCATCAACCCAACACACGACAGAGAGAAACAACTGCCTCAACCTCAGGAAATCCAGCTCCATATAAACAACTTAGACTTAGTTCATCAGATTCCGATTTCTCATATGATGAAAGTGATTCAAAAGAAACTAAGCGACAAAAATTAAAAAGGAAAATAAAAAACACATCTTCATCTCAACCAGAAGTTAAAAAACAAAGCATAGAAATACATACACCTCCTCAAATCACAGTACCAGTAGAAGTACATGCACCCCCTCAAAACATAGAAATACATACACCTCCTCAAATCACAGTACCAGTAGAAGTACATGCACCCCCTCAAAACATAGAAGTACATACACCATCTCAAATCACAGTACCAGTAGAAGTACATGCACCCCCTCAAAACATAGAAGTACATACGACCCCTCAAGAGGCAATACTTCCTCAAAATATAAAACAAGACAACCCAAAGAAAAAACCTAACATCAAGACACTTCAAGAGGACTTAATAGAAGAAATAGACGAAACAACTATAGTACCAAAACACAATTACAGAGACCCTCCCAAAATTAGTGCAGAAACAAGCTCAGATAAAAGCACTCACCATGCACCTAAAAAGAAGAAACAGAAATTAAACTCTAGTACAGATACAGCTCCCATAACTCCCATAAGAATAAAAAAAGTACCTATACCTCTTTCACTGTCCCCTTCACCACCTTTATCTCTTCCACCATTATCATTCCCAACTACTCCACCTCCACAACATACAACAGGCAGACCAAAAATAGTGTCAAATGTTCCTGTCAAAAAACAAAACATTGAAATAGAGGACCACTTATGGATGGGAAAAGGATATATCATAACATTTATTGATACAGAGGGTAAACCAATAGGACCAGCAGGAGAAAAAGTATATAAAGAAAAAAACATAAAAACTCACAAATTTCCACTCCCATTAGAAGCCGGAGGATTAATAAAAATTAAGGAAGGAAAACATACAATTCTTGGAATCATCACGGTAGACCATCCAACAGAAGAGGACTTATATAATTCACTAAGGATACTTCATACATACTTAATATCTGAAAAAGCCACAAAAGTATATATATCAGCAGAAGGAAATAAAATTTCATTAAACAAACTACGGAATTTAATAGACATAATATTCATACAAGAGGATATCCAATTTAATTTTTGCAAGAGTACTCTCTTAACTCCATCCATACAAGAGAGGCAGCAGATTATCTTAGAAAATCACCAAACACCTGTAGGAGGACATAAAGGAATTACTAAAACATACCATCGAATAAGAAGTAAATATTATTGGAAGAACATGAAATACGAGATAACACAATTCATTAAAACTTGTTTAGAATGCCAGAAAACTAAATTGGTCAGAGTAAAAAATAAGGAGCCTATGGTATTAACAGATACACCATTAGATGCATTTGACAAAATTTCTATGGACATAGTAGGACCATTACCTTTTACAGATGTAAGAAATAGTTATATACTTACTATCCAAGATAACTTAACTAAATATTCCCTTGCAATACCATTAGTAAACATAACTGCAAAGGACATAGCTAAAGCATTTACAGAACATTTTATCTGCAAATTTGGAAGTCCTAAAGCTATCCTTACTGATCAAGGGCCAAATTTCATGAGTTCCCTTATGAAAAAGTTAGCCAAAACATTCCACATCAAACAATATCGAACATCAGCATACCATCCTCAGTCCAATGGATCACTAGAAAGAAGTCATCACGTTCTTATTGAATATCTACGACACTATGTATCAAAAGAAAAACAATGGGACCAATGGTTACCTCAAGCAATGTTTTCGTATAATACAAGCACTCACGAAGGCACGAAATTTACGCCCCACGAACTTGTCTACGGTAAAAAAGCACGTCTTCCTTCAAGTATTCCTCCAACAGACAATATCAAAACATATCCGGACTATGTTGACGAATTAATACACAAATTACACCACATTCGACAAATGGCGCGAAATAACTTAGAAGAATCAAAAGTTCGGCAGAAGCATTACTACGACCAGAAGATACAACCTCAAACATACAAAATAGGAGATTGGGTTTGGTTATTAAATCCAAGACGCGAAAAATTAGGACCAGAATACAGCGGACCCTACCAAATTACTGAGGTTCTAGAGAATAGCAATTTGAAGATAGCAATCACTGTAAAACAAACTAGAGTCATACATATGAACAGAGTGAAAAAAGCCTATCTACCTGAGGGCGCCACTGTAGAGGAATTGCAACCTTGCATCTAGGCGACTATATAAGAAGGAACAGAAGTCGAATCTATTCATTAAAGCGCAAACATTCATAGCAGAAGGATAAAAAATAATTTCTCTTATAATGGAAAACTTTAAATGTTTTACGAAATTCTTTCAAGGCGATGTATATTATTATATGGATAAAGAATTACTTTGCGGACACTGTGCCCAAAGAATAGGATTGGTACATACAAATCCAACCAGAGACCACCTTCTTGTATGGAGAAGTGGGATAAAAAAATGTTTTATCTGCGATACATTATTATTTAAACAAAAAACTGCAACTAATTGTAATTTATGTACATTAGTATTATACTATTTATCATCAACAGCAATATACAGGATGCAATCAGGATTCACTTATCCTATTATACGGGAACAAATTTTTAAAAATCTATAAAAATTCCCTAAATAATTCTCAATAATACAAAGTTGCAACCCTGAGTAGACGTCTATATAAGAAGCGAAAGACAAAGGATTCCTTCACTGTAACCATTGTACCCACTGTAACCACTATCATTTAGGAGAAAAATGGCAAAGTACTGGTGCCTCCAAAACACAATGGACAAGGAAGTTTTTTATATTAAAAATAGTCCACATCTGATGTGTGTAAATTGTTCAAAGAAACGAAAAGAGCGGATACGGGCACAAAGCCATGTACACCTGATAGCATATGGAAATAGAAGAGACTATACAATATGTCGGTTTTGCCGACGCATCATGTTTTCTGCAAAGGAAATAACAAATTGTGAACTTTGTATGGCATTATTTCCACAAATTCAGGCAGAATATATCCGAGATTTACATCGAGGAGGGGCATATCCTATTAAAAAGAAGTACATAAGGAAAGAAAGATACGGATATAAAAAAATTCATACCTAAATTAAGTATTTCGATTTTAACATTACACTTTACATATACACGCTACACTCACGAACAAAATGTAATAAACACCAACACCTAATTTTAAGAACTTTTATATTTTTTATTTTATACAGTACACTCTACAGACATACGCCATACACACATCCATAATGTAATATACACTCACACCGTAAATTTTTATAATAAATATTTTTCTAACCTAAAAAATATAAAAACACGTGGTAATCATAACCTTTCATAAATAAAATAAATAACATTATTGCATAGCTTATAAGTTGTAAGAGAATTCGAGAAAAATCCGTCAGAGGGCACCACTGTATGAAGGCCCAACGTATTTTTCTGAATCTGCGCTTGCGCATAACATACGTAATCATAAAACTACAAAATGCCGAAGCGTTCAGGCTCGCGTCACAGTAATAGAAAGGAATTAAAGAAAATATTGAAAGAAATGACGGAGATACCGCCACTAATTATCCCACTTCCGCGATCACCTAGGAAAATGGTACAGTACCTCAACAAATTCCATCTTCCTTCAAAAATTAATTTAAAATCCTTTAAATTAGATATCAACTTGCACACCACCCTGGAATTCTCCGGAATCACTTCCTACAACACCGGAGTTTCCGAAAACTCCGGACTTTAAAATTATAGAATTTAAAAAACCGGATTTACCGGCAAACAGATGGCCAAAGTTAAAAGTAGTAGACATCCCAGACCCTGACTGGGAAACATACCGTCGACTACCGCCAACGGATCCCAGGAAGAAAGCATGGCGATTGTTAGCGCTGTTCGGTTCGGGAGCAGCCAAACCTTACAGACCATAAACTTATATCTTAATAAATTCTTTTTCATTTCTTTTAAATTGTCTATTTTTTCCAAACTTCATGTAAATCTCTCGAGGACGAGAGATACCCTAGGGGGGAGGTGTAACGTCCCACGCGGACTCGAACCATTAGTTACCGACCGTCGGTAAAGTAGGATCGATCTATGCTACTTTAATCCAAACTGCGTTACCGCGCACAAACATTGTACATATTTTATTACGTAAATTACGAACTAAGCGAATATTAAAGAAGCAAATATTATAGGAACATTAGAAATAATTAAATATAAGTATTACCAAAAGCATAAAATAAAATAATATATAATAAGAGAGTAAAATGCGAAACATTGAAAATTAACACACTGCGCATGCGCCAACCCGCCAAATCTTGAGTATAAAAGGAGGCGCACGCAGCACCTGGCGCGCTCATTCGAATACGGATACGTTCCTGCGACCAACGAATGCTAGTTCCTGGAGGTAGCTGAGGTACTATCCAGTAGAATTTCAGACCGCTCCGAAAACGGTAGCGACTGGTTCTCAAGGCTCGTATAGACTGGGCGATAATCGCCGGCAACTTTGTCGCCAGCGACTCCAGCGGGTCGCCTGGCGACTCGCTGGGATGCATCGGCTTGTCTCCAGCGACTTTTACCGAGCGGCTGGTATCCAGCGACTTGTGTCTGGCGACTCGGCAACTTGTGTCCCCCACCTTATGACCAAGACCCTTCGGCATCCATTCCAAACTCTATTTAGTAGCCATGGATCCGTCAATAGTTAAAATATCTGGTTGCCAGATTTTCAAAGGGCAATTAAGATCGTACCTTCGCTGTCTTTAAGAATTTATAGATTATTCGCTGTGAAAAAAATGCGACTTTTCGTTAATACGCAGGTATCCACGGGAACAGTAAACAGCTGGATGGTTCCCAACGTATTGGAAATACAAAAAATTGTTTATATTCAACTGCATGCTTCGGGGGGGGGGGGGGGGGGGGGAAAAAATTATTAGCGCATACGATAATTTTCTTCGATTATTATTTTAACAGATAGGATGGTCAAGTTCGGGTTTTTAAATGGAACTATTTTCTTTTTAGAGATCACTTGATAATAAGTTTCTAAACAAATTCAATATCCTATAATGTGTACACTTCATTTTAACTGATTTTCGAGATATTGCGCTTGCAAATTTACTGATTTCCACTGGAAGAAAACTGCTCGAATAGAAAACACCGGGCGTGGTCGTGTTTGCGCCACGGGTGGCTCGCGGTAGCCACTGCCTCTTGAAACAGATACCTACCAATGGTTTACGCCAGCAGTTGCAGCCTCAAAGGCTGGATAATTATTACCGTCACAAATGCTACGTACATCAGCGGTATCGAGAAGCGTACCGTTTATGACCGTATTGTCCCGTGAGTCAGCGGTTGACAACGCTACCTGCGCGTCCGAATTCAGTTATATTTTACAGCTGGCAATTTAGTATTTTTGAAGCGCAATTTCTTCATTTCTTTACGACTAGGCAATAGCTTGTTCTCGAAGTGTTCGTTGGGAAACATTTGTCTACCAGATGTCGATAATGGGTGGTATACATGGTGACTTCGGACGCGCAGGTAGCGTTGTCAACCGCTGACTCACTAAGTTCAAATTCGTTGTTAGCAGTCAGCAAAACCCATGGAAGTAATTATCTAAATTATCGGAATGACATAAAAGTCCATACATCGAAGCGTATGGGCTGACGCGTTAATGAATTTTCCCTTCTTTCACCTCCCATATCTCACAAACTAATTGTTACCTCAATTTGAAAATTAGTTGTGATTTATGTCTCATCATAAGCTATCATTTGGCACAAAATTCAGTTCCAAAATAAAAAAGACTAAAAAAGGCCTCACTTTCGGGTCACTCTTTATTCGATATGTTTGATATTGTAGCAAAAATAATATGGAAAGAACAATTCAGAATCAAATCTATTTATTATCATTTCTATAACAGTATTTTATTTAAATGTCCCAGTGTTCCTTTTGTAGACGTAGTAAAAGTAATAGTTTGTTGAATCGTTTACCGTCGAATCCATTTCTTTGCTGGAGGTTAAACGATTGAGCAAATTATTACTGTTACTATGCCTACAGAAGGAACCCTAGGACATTTAAATAAAATACTGGTATTGTAATGATAATCACAAAAAATAGAAGATAATAATAATTACAAAATTAAAAAAAGATGTGAAATCAAAATGAGCTGCCAGTACATAAAGATGCTTTCCAACTGCGCTTTAGATGACCCAACTACATATGCACAGCTAAAATTCCATTACTCATAATGGCTATTTATACAAAGAAAAAATGTATTAAATAATAATATGCAGATATATTTTTATACAAATAAATATTTTAATACGAATAAATATTTTATTCAAAATACTTGGCGCTGCGCCCCGAATTGGTGTTGCTAAACTCAATAAATATGTAATAAATTGCATTAATCCTTTTCTTTCTTTCTTGTACGTGTGTGTGTGTGCGTGCGCGTGCATATGTTACGCATGGTATTAGAATTAAATATACATAGAATAAATCTGACTGCGATTCTAATATGTGTATGTATATGTATTTTATATTGTAATGGAGTTGTTGTAAATTATTAATACTAAGGCATTTAACATTTTTTCGGTTGCGCAGCGCCAAGTATTTTGAATCAAATATTTATTCGTATTAAAATATTTATTTGTATAAAAATATATCTGCATATTATTATTTAATACATTTTTTCTTTGTATAAATAGCCATTATGAGTAATGGAATTTTAGCTGTGCATATGTAGTTGGGTCATCTAAAGCGCAGTTGGAAAGCATCTTTATGTACTGGCAGCTCATTTTGATTGCACATCTTTTTTTAATTTTGTAATTATTATTATCTTCTATTTTTTGTGATTTTCATGTACTTGGCGTATTTTCTTACTTTTTTGAAGTTTTTTTGTGGAGATCTCACTTCTTTTTACAAAGATAATTTGCATAGGGATTGACATCAGATAAATTTTAATATTATTTTTTATAACTTAAAAATTATCAAAATTAAAAATTATATTTTATTTTATTATTAGTATCTTCAATTTTTGTGATTATTATTGTCTTCTATTTTTTGTGATTTTTCATGTACTTGGCGTATTTTTTTACTTTTTTGAAGTTTTTTATGGGGATCTCACTTCTTTTTACAAAGATAATTTGCATAGGGACTGACTTGAGATAATTTTTAATATTATAAATTACAAATTATCACGCGACAGAATTAAGTATAAATTCTATATTCTATGTAAGTTTAACACCCACGAACAGAAACCATGTGCACCGGATTGCCAATCTATATGTATTATATTATATGTATAGTACTTTGTGTACAATACATGGTGCGCGAAGCAGCATATGGCGCTGAAAGCAGTCTTTGGCGCTGGACGTATTTAACATTGAAGTGTATTAACAAACACAATTAACACCTTTCGAAGAAAAATATGTATGCATTTTTAGAATTTCGTGGCCAAGCTTGTTTTTCTGCTCGTAAATCATCAACGGATACCCACGTTGTACCCTTACCCCTTACCATACTCGTGTAGTGACCATCGGCATTACTTTTACCATGGTGGAAAATCGCTGTCTTAATTTTATAACAGTGATCTACCAATTGTATTTTAGTAGTAGGCATTGCTTTGACGTAGAAATTTTCCACTTTCGTTGTTGTTCCACTACTATCGTGATCGAACAAATGTAATTTTGCAATAAGAATTTGTTTGGAAGCAGTTATATCGATTTTCTTTATTGTGTTTGAATTATCACAATTATTGCAGGTATCTTTCAAATTTTTCCATCCTGTGAAATTGTATTTTATTATATCTTGAAATTCGAATGGTTTACTTTTTAACATCTTGGGTAGTGCAAGATCTACCACACAATTTGTACTGATAGTAGTACTTGTGTAATTACAACTTAAACATCTTAATACCGTTGTAATTTCGTGTTGTACTGCATTCTTAATAAGAATCTCCTGATCACAAAGAGAGGTAATAAACTCAGCTGCATCATGTAGCTGATTGTTAGCATATTTTTCTCCTGCAAATTGCTGTAATGATATTATATTTGGATTTTGATCCGATTTATATTGGTCCATAAAGACTTTTATTATATGATCATCTTTTTCAATCGAAAATAAGTTTTCTCGTATGGATGAACAATATAACATACATTGGATTGTGGCATTCGCATAACAAGACACACCATCAGAATTCGGGAGACCTCTTACGTAGTATTGCATGGTATCCACGATGTGATCATCAGTATTCTGACATTCGGATATATTTATAATCGTTAGCGTTATAAGTTATTAGAATATGCTTCGACGTGTCTAATATCTTCTTGTTTTACTACTAGTTATAAGTGCGAATCGTTCACATAATAAAGTTAGATTTACGTTCAACTCAGATATCTATGATATTTATGCTTCAACGTGTCTAATATCTTCTTCTTTTACTGCTAGTTATAATTTGCAACTGAACAATGCGTATCCTTGCGCTACATGTATATCTTCTATCATACGCCGCTTTTATGAACTTTTGATTTTTTTGCTAATTAATTGTTTTTTTAATTTTTATAGAAAAACGAGGAAGAACTACTTTCATTTGGTAAGTTTTATATTAACTTATAGAAAAGTTAAAATAAAAAATAATACAAATTTATATACACTTATTCCAATTTATTTTTTCAGATTTGGATGATGATGAAGATATTGCAATGAAAGATCTCCCGCCGCCACCATCACGGCCACAATCACCACCATCACCACCACTACCGCCACCACCACCTCCAGAGTGTAGAGGGACGCCGGCTACGGCAAACGGTAAATACATAAATACATATACACTAGGCGGCAAAATCGGCTTCCCTCCGGAAATTTGGCAACGTTGCATGTCGGGTCCCCCTGTGTCGAAGAACCACTGAGTTATGCCTAGTGACAATGGTGATAATTCTACAAGTTATTATTTAATTTGCTAAAATGAATTTTGCTTGATAAAACATTAAACGTAAGAGGATGATGGGCTCGATTCCTCATCTATTTGGCAAAGAAGTAGCATGTATCGTAGGTAGAAAGTTTTTAGACTCCCGTGCAGCGAATTGCCGCTAAGAGGCTAGTTATTTCTTACGAAGGAATGACGGAGAGCATGCGGTAGACAGGGATGGTGCTAAACAAGGACAGAGCTTTGTGTGCAAGTGAGAGGGTCTTATGCGGGCGGCGGCTACCTTGGGGTCGCGGCGGCCAAAACGCCTTCCCTTGCCTTTCCGTGCTGGAACACCGATATGGGAATTTCGTGCGTCTACCTAGACTTCGGCCTTGCAGTCTAAAAACTTTCTACCTACGATACATGCTACTTCTTTGCCAAATAGATGAGGAATCGAGCCCATCATCCTCTTACGTTTAATGTTTTATCAAGCAAAATTCATTTTAGCAAATTAAATAATAACTTGTAGAATTATCACCATTGTCACTAGGCATAACTCAGTGGTTCTTCGACACAGGGGGACCCGACATGCAACGTTGCCAAATTTCCGAAGGGAAGCCGATTTTGCCGCCTAGTGTACATATACATTTTAAGGAATTACATACATTTCGAGTGCTTGGAAATAGATCTAAATGAACAATTTTTTTATTATGCATAACATTAGATAGTATATATATCTTGTACCGCAAAATTTTAACAAAATTTTTGGACATTTTCTGGAGAAAAGATATTAATTCCGATCTTTTTATCTTTGAACACTGTAAAAATTGTTCATTTTAGCATATATCTAAACGTTCCAAAGGTTTTTGAATTATAAATAAAACACTTTACTAATAATTTTTTTTTTACTAATTACAGGAGAGTATGGCTGTGTTCCGATTCACGCATTATGCGCATAGACCGCAGCGCAGACGCTGCGCGCATGAACCGCGTTCCGTTTCCAGCAGCGCATGAACCGCAGTAACGAAACGGAACGGGTTTCGATGCGTCTGATGCTCGTGTGGTTACGCGGGAATGTTCAAACTTACTTACAAATAGCTATGCAGTTGGATGGATTACGGTTAATTTAATTCGAGACTTTTGGACGGTGGTCGAAGCACGCTTCCTAACAACATCGGTTACTTCGTCTTAAGGATCGGGGACCGACTCCTAACGAAATTTGATGGCTTAATTGGTTCCTGGATTTTCTCAACCCTAGTTTTTCTATTCTTCTTGAACAGCGATAATTATTGAAAGCGAAGATCATATTTTATGAGTTTTACAGGACGAACTGCTACTTACCCAACGTAATTTGGTAAACAGATGTGTAAAGGAAAAATGAAGTTATTTATTATCCGCGTCTGGGGTAAATTCAAGGTTTTGAAGGCTATTGAATAGAACCGCAGGCTCTCGTACGTCTTCTGGATTAGAGTACAGCTGTAAAGTTAGCATTATAAGAGCACCTTCGAAAAACTTAGCAGTAAAAGCCTTTAAGAAATAAATATGCACGCTACGTATTTGCTTTCTTCCTCATCTTTCTTTTCGACCCTGCCTAAAACCTTCTAGGGATGTGTTGTTCGCTTCGAAATTGAGTCCGTTACGTTGGTTGCAATTCATACAGCGAGTGCAGAGATGGCAGTACCAATTTCGTAGAATTCCCTAGAATCCTCCAATTTCTAGCTTATAATGCGTGCAACAAGTGCAGAAAATAAAAGCATGGGCAGTCAATGCGCATATTACGCGCATGCGTATTTGTCGCTTTACGTGTGCTTCTGTATTCTGGTTTTTTATATGAATTGCTAGTTTGAAGTGTCTAATTAGTTTTTATTCTTATAACAGAGAAAGTAAAAATTTACGTTGTAACAAAGTTGGAAGCAATAACATAAAAATGTCCATTTGATTGGAATTACAGAATTAATGTGGGGTAATTCTGGCCATGATTTTTCTTTATAAAAGAAGTAGGAAAACTGTAAAATTAATAAAAAAAATATTATTTTTATGTTTTAAAATTAATTACTATATACATGAATCACAAAGGTATTCTTCAGGGGTATTCCATCCTGAACATTCTTCATATTATTATATGCCCATAAAATTGAATTGTTTCATTTTGGGTTTTTATGTGGAAGCGTGTAAAGTAATATTCCTGGCTTCATTCTGCCTTATTCGTAATTCTTTTATGTCAGTTGCATTTAAGCCAGAATAAAGTAATGTTAAAAGCTGGCTACGGTTACCCCTCAATTTTGGCCGGTCTTACCTCACAACACATGTTGAAATAATATAGTAATACACTACATTGAATTTTCATATCAATGAAAACAATAATATTTTGGAAGGATGTTAAATTATAAAAAGGTGACAAATATAGCGTAAAAGAACGCAATATCCAACAAGCATTTATTGCCATGTAGCATATACAGTGGCGGACATATACTTATGAACACAGCGATAATTAAACTTCCAGGAACTGCATCATAAAAGCCATATTAGATTTAAAGATTTTCATCACGTACTTTGAATGTGTAATTTATGTAATGGTTTTTGGGATATTTGTGATCGCCAAGGTGAACATAACTCACAATGTACTGGAGTTTGTAATGTTTACCTACGACACATCGGTGGACACATACTTATGAACACACGAACTGAACGACTTTCCTACAGTGTAAACAAACAATGTTCAGTTATCGTTGTGCCAGAAACGATCGTGGACGTTCTGTACATTACACAGTATACGTGAAAGTTATTTTAATTATGAGTAAAGGTAAAAATATTACACCAAAGCAACGGCTGCAAATACAGTTGCTTCGAAAGCACGGTAATACATATCGAAGCATTTCTAAGGAATTGGGAATATCTGTTGGAGCTTGTTACGCAGCTGTAAAGCATATAAAAGTGAATAAAACAGCAGATAATGTTCCTCGGAGAGAAAAACCACGTAAAACGGATGTTCACACTGACCGCGTGATTCACCGAACCTCCAAAGCTGATCGTTTTAAAACTGCTGTAGATATTCATAATGAAATATCACCGTATTTGAAGCAAACAATAAGTGTAAGAACGGTTCAACGTCGCTTAAATGAGTTTAATTTGATGGGGAGAGTAGCCCGAAAAAAACCTCTAATATCCGAAAAGAATCGACGTGCTAGACTTCAATTCGCAAAAACTCATATTACATGGACGGTAGAAAAATGGTCCAAAGTTGTGTTCACTGACGAAAGTAAGTTTAACCGATTTGGTTCTGATGGCAAATCTTATGTGAGACGTACAGCTGGAGAAGAATTTAAAAAAAATTGTACAAAACCAACCGTTAAAGGTGGTGGCGGGTCAGCACTAGTTTGGGGGTGTATGAGCATGAATGGTACTGGCCCAATACATCGGATTACAGGAATTATGGATCGTTTTGTTTATTTAGAGATTGTAAAAAATGTTCTTCTTCCATTTGCTAAAGATAAAATGCGTAAAAATTGGATTTACCAGGCAGATAACGATCCAAAACATACGGCACGTATTGTAAAAGAATTTTTAGCAAAGAAAAAAATAAATGTCATGAAATGGCCTGCTCAGTCCCCAGATCTCAATCCAATAGAGATGCTGTGGATTGATGTTGATCGTGAAATAAAACGGCAGAAACCAAAAAATATCCAGGATTTATTTAAAACAATTGAAGAAGCGTGGAAGTCCATTCCAATCGATAGGTGTATTCGTTTAATTAATTCTATGCCTCGACGGTGTGCCCAAGTTATCAAAAATAGGGGGAGAGCTACAAAATATTAGCTTAATAATGTTTGGTATTATTTAGACCTTTGAAAATGATTAGAAATTAAGAAAATCTTGTTCGACAATTATGTTCATAAGTGTGTGTCGCTGAAATCTGTAACCAGAAATGTTGTTCTTTTATTATGTTGCATTTGTTATCAATTTGAAATAAAATATATTATATGTATCCAAAGAACATAACTTGTGTTATTTATAATTCCAATATAAATACATGATCTATGTCCGTTTGATTGTAAAACGTAATAAAAGATTGAAAATGACTATGTTCATAAGTATATGTCCGCCACTGTATGTAGGTTATATTTTCTGTCACTTCGAGTAGCGGACCACATAATTTCGTGCATGTTTTTCAAAGCGTACGTAAAGCGACAAATACGCATGCGCGCATGAACTGCACGCTTCATGCGCTAGAAGTGGAGAATTCTAAGATTCTCTGCAGGCGCAGGCCGTAACTCTGCGTGATATTGTTACTTCCGAGTACCGTGGCCGTAGCCGTGGCGGCGATGGTCGTGGCCGTGGCGGCATTGGTCGTGGCCGTGACGGCGATGGTCGTGGCCGTGGCGGCGGTGGCCCAGATTATGTGTAATACTCTATAATACTCTATAGAGTTATAATTTTTAATAAATAGAGTTATAATTTTTAAATAATAAACTTTGAATATTTAAGATTGGTGGAATTGGTTTATTTAAATTTGAATATTCAGATATAAAGCAAGCATACAAGAAGGAAACAGAGGATCGAAGCTGAATAAACTCATTTAATTAATATAATAATAATAATGCCATGTTTCAATAATTTTTTTTCTGACGTAGATTGCACTGCATCATCTTCTGCTTCGATTATCTGTAAATAAATAAATATAAAAGCCACATTTTAGTTATATACAACTTGACATAGAACTTATTATTTATAGAAATAGAGTGGCCTTTTGCTATAGTGATTGTAGAGCCTACATAATGTATCAGAAAATGTTGCAGGAAATTTGAATGCTAATGGTAATAATTCAGCGAATCAGCGAAAATAAACGAGATTCAATATTTTTAACGCACAATTTATTGGTGTTTGAATAAAATTTAGTATGTTTATTGGTGAATTGAAATAATGGCAATCTAAAAAATTAATGAATAGCGTAACAACTACTGTGGATTTTATTAATTAAAGTATTACGAATGTCTATCACAAAAGATTGAAAAGCATCAAGGGAGATAATAATTATTAATGCTATGTCTTTATACAAAGTTTGTCGATTTACCTTATTTGGGAAGTTTTCAAAATTGTGAGAAAGAAGATGCTTCTATCGAAGCCTCTGCGTCCCCTTCACTTTTATCCAAGTCTCTGCGTCCCTTTCATTTTTATCCAAGCCTCTGCGTCCCTTTCGTTTATATACGTAGGCTTTACATAAAAACTGTAAATTAAAATTTTATAAAAATAAATATCTGACAATTTAAATAAATGCAATTTGTTACAATACATTACTTTGTACATATGGTTCAAATTTTCAGAAACTTATGCAAAAGAAGATGCTTCTCGGTCGAATCGAACCTTCTCCAGATAACTTGCAAGCCTGCAATTCCACATAAGAATTTAAATGCAATTTGTTATTGTAACAAATTGCATTTAAATTCTTATGTGGAATTGCAGGCTTACAAGTTATCCGGAGAAGGTTCGATTCATTGTACAAATTTCCAGACATTTATGTGAAAGGAGATGCTTCTCACAATCAGTCGAACCATCTCCGGACAACTTCCAAGTCTGCGACTCTACATAAGAAACTTATTAAAAAATTTTGGCGACTTACCTTATTAATTGAGACAATAATTCAGTCTCCTATTTAGTGTAAAAACTCGTGACATTTCAAATTCGGACAACTTACTTTATTTGACACTTAGCACTTAGGTTATAAAATTCAAAATAGTATATAATATATATATGTATATACGTACAATGGCGGACGACGAACGAAGAACGATACATGTGTTGGCTGAAGGTGTGCGCGTAACGCGTATATATATATATATTGACGATATATATACGTAATGTTTGTTTAAAGATGACGAAAAATTTCTAGGAGAATCAGAAGAAGACAAATCGTACCATTTTCGACAGATCCATTAGACGATATTACGATATCTCTGTCATGCGTGGACCGATTTTATTGAAATTGGTCTTGTTCGAAAGCCGATATGCGGTTTATATAAGAAAAATGCCTTTAAATTTACAAAATATTGCAGGCGTGATGAGATATTAATGTATAAATGTCAGAATTAGGTTAGAGTGTCTCCGCGACGAGTAAAGGTACACGGTAGCGACATCGACATATAGGGTGTTCTTTTTTCATGTACTTGGCGTCGCGACGCTACCGCGTCTCTAGATAAATGGGTATTATTCTAAATTATTCTTTTCGGTTTTTTATTTTATTTCACTACTTATGTTAATTATGTTAATTAATTCAAAACGCAGAAGTATTCGATGTTAAAGAAAACATCGATGCGTAGTTGCGATGCATTACATCGAGAAAAAAGTTAGTGAAATTGTACGGATTAAGAACAATACGGGGCGTGTTGAAGAAAAAAAAGAAGAAATTGATAATTAACTGTAAAGTATTGAAGTACATCGTATAGTAAATTTTTAACGTATACATCTACTATATGATGTAGAGTAATTCCGGGTGAGATGGCTCGATCACGCTCCTTTTGCAAATATATTTTTGTCCTTTATAAAACCACTAAATTTACGGTGTGCTGATTTTTTAAAAAAGTGGGCCATCTCTCCCCGACTTACCCTATATACATATATATATGTGTGGTGTGTTGCCACAGAGTCGGCGATGTTTCCCATTCGGAACGGGCAACAGAATACAGTCGGGCGATGTTGCTCACCGACCACTTGAATACAGTTTTTCGGGAACATGTGGTCAACAGTCATTTCTAGAAGGCCGTTTAAGGCAAGGGTCGAGTTGCTGTATCCCACAGCGATTGTTGCAAGTCGCCGGCAACTTGTATCCGGCGACTTTCCCAGGTATATTCGTATCTCTTAACCTTTAAAGGACGAGTCGCCAGACACAACTTGTCGGACACAAGTCGCCGAATAAAAGTCGCCGGAGACAAGTCGCTGGAGACAAGTCGGTTATCCCACCGACTCGCCAGCGACTCCGGCGACAAGGTCGCCGGCGATTATCGCCCAGTCTATACGAGCCTTCAGTGTACAAAGGTACTGTTGCTCCTCTTTGGATCTTTCATTTGAAGGTTGAGAACTTTGTCTTTGCGGAGGTTTCAAGCGATGCTCCTATTAGTAGGTAGCAGTTTAACCGCTTAGCAAAGGCAAGGTCTACGGAACCCTAGAATACATACTCTGCCATGAATATCGGAAACTGCTCCGGAAACGGTAGCGGCCGCTATGAACAGCAGCAGCATAAATAAAAGAATTCTGTCAAAAGTTTTGGGAACTGCTCCGGAAACGGTAGCGGCCGAGCTTACTACAGAAGCATATTTATATACAATTATTTAACTTTAATACCACAGAAAAAACCATAAAACCATAAAAAACATAAAACATAGTTATAAGTATTATTATTATTATTATTGTTAGGAATAAGTGTTGTTCAAATAAAGTCATTGTTACGTTTTAAGTTGGATTTTACTCCTTAACTCTACCAACGAACTCCCACCTATCCTATACTCGAGGGGACGCCGCTCTCCTCTCGAGAACCTGCTAGCGTTCAGTCGTCCCCGGGCAACCGGACGTTACAGGTCGGATATTTTTTGGTGACAGCGGTGGGATATCTCGTTGAGAAGGATATTTTCGCTTAGTAAAATCACTCCAAAAGTGAGTATTTTCTCAGAAAATTTTTTCCTAACTTTCTATAGAGACTTAAAACTTCACAATGCCTGGACACACTTGGAGAAAGAATGAGTAAATTAGCATTCGCTACAGAAACTCCAGAAAATCCAGAAAATCCAGAAAATCCAGAAATTGTAGAAAATGAAAATATTCCGGGAACTTCAACACCTCAAATTAATACAGCTACGAATATATATCCGCATCTACCACATATTAGTTTACGCGACACAGTAGACACTGTACCTTCTTTTAATGGTAGAAATATACCATTACATCAATTCATTAAAAGCTGTCGACATGCACGACGCATGGTAAATCCTAACGCGGAATATGGATTAGTTCAACTCATAAAAAACAAGCTTTACGGACAAGCTTCAAGAGTAGTTTTAAGCGGAGAATATAACACAATCAGCGATCTTATCTCAGTACTAAGCTCACGATTCGCTCCATTATATACGTCAATACAATTATACGGCGAACTAGCAAAAATCGCGCAGTTACCAAACGAAACAACGGTAGACTACAGTAGCCGCGTATCTAATCTACTCTTACAAATTAGACATTGTAATACAATAGAAGTACCTGGAAACGAGGCTCAATTTAATATAAATGCGGAACAAAATGCTGTTAAAGCCTTTCTAACGGGTTTAAAGATCGAAATATATAATAGAATACACGACTGCACCTACGCCAATCTTGATCGCGCTATCAATGTTGCCATAAAAGCGGAAGCAGAATACAATGAGTATCAAACAAAAACGAAGATAGCAACAGGAGCAATACAAAATAATCAATGTATAAACTGCCTTGGATACGGCCATGACGTCACCACCTGCAGTAATCAGCAAGTTTCACGCGCCGACTGGCGACAAAAAAACTGTCAACATTGTAAAAAAATAGGCCATACAATACAAGAATGTAGAAATCTTAACAAAAACGATACATTCTGTGACTTCTGTCGACGACCGGGTCATATGACACAAGATTGTAGGACCCGAAGCTACACCAACAGAGCCCCTCAATCGAACGAGTATTGCAACAGCTGCCGAAGATCAGGTCACATGACTCAAGATTGTAGAAGCCAAGCCAACAGAGCCCCTCAATCCAACGAATACTGCAGCAACTGCCGAAGACCAGGTCACACGACGCAAGAATGTAGAAGTCAAAGTTACACGAATGGAACTCCACAAACCAACACATATTGCAATTATTGTCGAAGACCAGGACATACAATTGAGGAATGCAGAAATTGGAGTTATGCAAATATATCCTGTGAATATTGCAAGTTTAGAGGCCACACGATAGAGCAATGCAGAAAAAAGATGTACTTCGATAAAAAAGAAAAAGAAGAAACACAACCCCGTATGGTACGTAGACAAGCCATACTCAGACTCAAAACGGAGCAAATACGGAAACCACCTAGCATCCTTCTTTTTGATACAGGATTCAACGGAGGACAAGCAACACTAATGATTGATACTGGGTCTGACTTAAATGTAATTAAGAGATGTGCTGTTTCTCCCGACATCCCAATCTTTACGGACATCGTTTTCGACCTTAATGGCATTACAGACGGTCTACTTAGCACCATAGGATACATCAAAATAAGAACCCTAAATACGGAAATCATTATTCACGTCGTAGAAAACCTCCCTATCAAACAGGATGGAATATTAGGAACAGATTTCTTTCAAACCAATGGAGCAACTATCGATTACACAAGATCGGTAATAACCATTGGAATAGAAACTATTCCATTTATCGACCCAGAAATGGTCACAATACCAGCCAGAACGAGAAGTCAAATCTATGTACGAGTCCTTAACACACAGTTTAGTACAGGATATATTCCTAAAATCAATATTCATCCTAATTTACATATAGGAAATGCAGTAGTATCAAATAATAACGGCATGGCATGTCTTTTCGCAATAAATACATCCACAAAAGACATAAAAATTCCTGTACCATCAGTCGAATTAGAACCATTTATAGAAGTACCTATAGAAGGAGAAGAAACAAACAAATACATGAAAACCAATAGAACTCACCAGTTATTACAACTGCTAAGGCTAGACCATCTAAATTCAGAGGAACGAGCCAGTGTTGAAGAATTAATAAAGGAACACGCGGATAGATTTTATCTTCCAGGGGAAAAACTAGAAGCAACAAATAAAGCTCACCATAAAATCATAACAGAAAATGACGTTCCTGTTTTTACAAAACAATATCGGTACCCTCAAACATTTAAAGAAGAAGTAAGGAAACAAAGAAAGGAATTACTAGAGAAAGGAATAATACAACCTTCATCATCTCCTTATAATTCACCTATATGGATAGTATCCAAGAAAGAAGATTCGGAAGGAGTGAAGAAACGACGAATAGTAATCGACTTCAGGAAATTAAATGAAAAAACGATTGGAGACGCCTATCCTTTACCCAATATAACTGACATATTAGATCAGTTGGGAAGCGCGAAATATTTCTCCGTATTTGATCTTGCATCTGGATTCCACCAAATTCCTATGCATCCGGATGATCGCCATAAAACAGCCTTCTCTACAATATACGGGCACTATGAATTCAATAGAATGCCATTTGGACTTAAAAACGCACCAGTTACCTTCCAAAGACTTATGGACCAAGTTTTAACCGGTCTCCAAGGGATTGAATTATTCGTATATTTAGATGACATTGTCATATATGCCAGCTCGCTTAAAGAACATGCAACTAAATTCAAACGACTAATGAACAGACTAAGAGACGCAGATCTACACCTTCAACCAGACAAATGTGAGTTCCTGAAGAAAGAAGTTTCATATTTAGGACATATAATAGGAGAAGAGGGAGTCAAACCCGATCCAAAGAAAATAATAGCAGTTAAGGAATTTCCAACTCCCACAACGGTCAAAAACGTAAAACAGTTCTTAGGACTGAGTGGATATTACAGAAGATTCATAAAAGATTTTTCAAAAATTGCAAGACCACTTTCCAACCTCACTAAAAAGGACTATCAATTCGAATGGACATATAAGCAACAAAAAGCATTTGAAACTTTAAGGGAAGCTCTTTGCAAGGAACCCATACTACAATTTCCGGATTTCGAAAAAACATTCAACATAACGACAGACGCCTCAGGTATTGCTGTAGGTGCAGTTCTTAGTCAGGGAGAAATAGGGAAAGATTTACCCATAGCTTACGCATCTCGTGTTTTAAACGATGCAGAGACACGATATTCACCAACAGAACGGGAACTTTTAGCAATTATATACGCGGTATTTCACTTTAGACCTTATATTTATGGCAGGAAATTTTTCCTAATCACAGATCATAAACCTTTAGAATGGCTACAAAATCTTTCAAATCCTACATCACGACTAATGCGTTGGAAAATCAAACTTGCGGAATACGATTACAAAATTTTATATAAACCCGGTAAATATAATACAAATGCGGACGCTTTATCTAGAAACCCAATAGCATTACCACTAAACGCGAAACGAGCACACTCAGAAACAAGTTCTCAGGATAACAAAAAACAGAAACAATTTCATCAACCCAACACACGACAGAGAGAAACAACTGCCTCAACCTCAGGAAATCCAGCTCCATATAAACAACTTAGACTTAGTTCATCAGATTCCGATTTCTCATATGATGAAAGTGATTCAAAAGAAACTAAGCGACAAAAATTAAAAAGGAAAATAAAAAACACATCTTCATCTCAACCAGAAGTTAAAAAACAAAGCATAGAAATACATACACCTCCTCAAATCACAGTACCAGTAGAAGTACATGCACCCCCTCAAAACATAGAAATACATACACCTCCTCAAATCACAGTACCAGTAGAAGTACATGCACCCCCTCAAAACATAGAAGTACATACACCATCTCAAATCACAGTACCAGTAGAAGTACATGCACCCCCTCAAAACATAGAAGTACATACGACCCCTCAAGAGGCAATACTTCCTCAAAATATAAAACAAGACAACCCAAAGAAAAAACCTAACATCAAGACACTTCAAGAGGACTTAATAGAAGAAATAGACGAAACAACTATAGTACCAAAACACAATTACAGAGACCCTCCCAAAATTAGTGCAGAAACAAGCTCAGATAAAAGCACTCACCATGCACCTAAAAAGAAGAAACAGAAATTAAACTCTAGTACAGATACAGCTCCCATAACTCCCATAAGAATAAAAAAAGTACCTATACCTCTTTCACTGTCCCCTTCACCACCTTTATCTCTTCCACCATTATCATTCCCAACTACTCCACCTCCACAACATACAACAGGCAGACCAAAAATAGTGTCAAATGTTCCTGTCAAAAAACAAAACATTGAAATAGAGGACCACTTATGGATGGGAAAAGGATATATCATAACATTTATTGATACAGAGGGTAAACCAATAGGACCAGCAGGAGAAAAAGTATATAAAGAAAAAAACATAAAAACTCACAAATTTCCACTCCCATTAGAAGCCGGAGGATTAATAAAAATTAAGGAAGGAAAACATACAATTCTTGGAATCATCACGGTAGACCATCCAACAGAAGAGGACTTATATAATTCACTAAGGATACTTCATACATACTTAATATCTGAAAAAGCCACAAAAGTATATATATCAGCAGAAGGAAATAAAATTTCATTAAACAAACTACGGAATTTAATAGACATAATATTCATACAAGAGGATATCCAATTTAATTTTTGCAAGAGTACTCTCTTAACTCCATCCATACAAGAGAGGCAGCAGATTATCTTAGAAAATCACCAAACACCTGTAGGAGGACATAAAGGAATTACTAAAACATACCATCGAATAAGAAGTAAATATTATTGGAAGAACATGAAATACGAGATAACACAATTCATTAAAACTTGTTTAGAATGCCAGAAAACTAAATTGGTCAGAGTAAAAAATAAGGAGCCTATGGTATTAACAGATACACCATTAGATGCATTTGACAAAATTTCTATGGACATAGTAGGACCATTACCTTTTACAGATGTAAGAAATAGTTATATACTTACTATCCAAGATAACTTAACTAAATATTCCCTTGCAATACCATTAGTAAACATAACTGCAAAGGACATAGCTAAAGCATTTACAGAACATTTTATCTGCAAATTTGGAAGTCCTAAAGCTATCCTTACTGATCAAGGGCCAAATTTCATGAGTTCCCTTATGAAAAAGTTAGCCAAAACATTCCACATCAAACAATATCGAACATCAGCATACCATCCTCAGTCCAATGGATCACTAGAAAGAAGTCATCACGTTCTTATTGAATATCTACGACACTATGTATCAAAAGAAAAACAATGGGACCAATGGTTACCTCAAGCAATGTTTTCGTATAATACAAGCACTCACGAAGGCACGAAATTTACGCCCCACGAACTTGTCTACGGTAAAAAAGCACGTCTTCCTTCAAGTATTCCTCCAACAGACAATATCAAAACATATCCGGACTATGTTGACGAATTAATACACAAATTACACCACATTCGACAAATGGCGCGAAATAACTTAGAAGAATCAAAAGTTCGGCAGAAGCATTACTACGACCAGAAGATACAACCTCAAACATACAAAATAGGAGATTGGGTTTGGTTATTAAATCCAAGACGCGAAAAATTAGGACCAGAATACAGCGGACCCTACCAAATTACTGAGGTTCTAGAGAATAGCAATTTGAAGATAGCAATCACTGTAAAACAAACTAGAGTCATACATATGAACAGAGTGAAAAAAGCCTATCTACCTGAGGGCGCCACTGTAGAGGAATTGCAACCTTGCATCTAGGCGACTATATAAGAAGGAACAGAAGTCGAATCTATTCATTAAAGCGCAAACATTCATAGCAGAAGGATAAAAAATAATTTCTCTTATAATGGAAAACTTTAAATGTTTTACGAAATTCTTTCAAGGCGATGTATATTATTATATGGATAAAGAATTACTTTGCGGACACTGTGCCCAAAGAATAGGATTGGTACATACAAATCCAACCAGAGACCACCTTCTTGTATGGAGAAGTGGGATAAAAAAATGTTTTATCTGCGATACATTATTATTTAAACAAAAAACTGCAACTAATTGTAATTTATGTACATTAGTATTATACTATTTATCATCAACAGCAATATACAGGATGCAATCAGGATTCACTTATCCTATTATACGGGAACAAATTTTTAAAAATCTATAAAAATTCCCTAAATAATTCTCAATAATACAAAGTTGCAACCCTGAGTAGACGTCTATATAAGAAGCGAAAGACAAAGGATTCCTTCACTGTAACCATTGTACCCACTGTAACCACTATCATTTAGGAGAAAAATGGCAAAGTACTGGTGCCTCCAAAACACAATGGACAAGGAAGTTTTTTATATTAAAAATAGTCCACATCTGATGTGTGTAAATTGTTCAAAGAAACGAAAAGAGCGGATACGGGCACAAAGCCATGTACACCTGATAGCATATGGAAATAGAAGAGACTATACAATATGTCGGTTTTGCCGACGCATCATGTTTTCTGCAAAGGAAATAACAAATTGTGAACTTTGTATGGCATTATTTCCACAAATTCAGGCAGAATATATCCGAGATTTACATCGAGGAGGGGCATATCCTATTAAAAAGAAGTACATAAGGAAAGAAAGATACGGATATAAAAAAATTCATACCTAAATTAAGTATTTCGATTTTAACATTACACTTTACATATACACGCTACACTCACGAACAAAATGTAATAAACACCAACACCTAATTTTAAGAACTTTTATATTTTTTATTTTATACAGTACACTCTACAGACATACGCCATACACACATCCATAATGTAATATACACTCACACCGTAAATTTTTATAATAAATATTTTTCTAACCTAAAAAATATAAAAACACGTGGTAATCATAACCTTTCATAAATAAAATAAATAACATTATTGCATAGCTTATAAGTTGTAAGAGAATTCGAGAAAAATCCGTCAGAGGGCACCACTGTATGAAGGCCCAACGTATTTTTCTGAATCTGCGCTTGCGCATAACATACGTAATCATAAAACTACAAAATGCCGAAGCGTTCAGGCTCGCGTCACAGTAATAGAAAGGAATTAAAGAAAATATTGAAAGAAATGACGGAGATACCGCCACTAATTATCCCACTTCCGCGATCACCTAGGAAAATGGTACAGTACCTCAACAAATTCCATCTTCCTTCAAAAATTAATTTAAAATCCTTTAAATTAGATATCAACTTGCACACCACCCTGGAATTCTCCGGAATCACTTCCTACAACACCGGAGTTTCCGAAAACTCCGGACTTTAAAATTATAGAATTTAAAAAACCGGATTTACCGGCAAACAGATGGCCAAAGTTAAAAGTAGTAGACATCCCAGACCCTGACTGGGAAACATACCGTCGACTACCGCCAACGGATCCCAGGAAGAAAGCATGGCGATTGTTAGCGCTGTTCGGTTCGGGAGCAGCCAAACCTTACAGACCATAAACTTATATCTTAATAAATTCTTTTTCATTTCTTTTAAATTGTCTATTTTTTCCAAACTTCATGTAAATCTCTCGAGGACGAGAGATACCCTAGGGGGGAGGTGTAACGTCCCACGCGGACTCGAACCATTAGTTACCGACCGTCGGTAAAGTAGGATCGATCTATGCTACTTTAATCCAAACTGCGTTACCGCGCACAAACATTGTACATATTTTATTACGTAAATTACGAACTAAGCGAATATTAAAGAAGCAAATATTATAGGAACATTAGAAATAATTAAATATAAGTATTACCAAAAGCATAAAATAAAATAATATATAATAAGAGAGTAAAATGCGAAACATTGAAAATTAACACACTGCGCATGCGCCAACCCGCCAAATCTTGAGTATAAAAGGAGGCGCACGCAGCACCTGGCGCGCTCATTCGAATACGGATACGTTCCTGCGACCAACGAATGCTAGTTCCTGGAGGTAGCTGAGGTACTATCCAGTAGAATTTCAGACCGCTCCGAAAACGGTAGCGACTGGTTCTCAAGGCTCGTATAGACTGGGCGATAATCGCCGGCAACTTTGTCGCCAGCGACTCCAGCGGGTCGCCTGGCGACTCGCTGGGATGCATCGGCTTGTCTCCAGCGACTTTTACCGAGCGGCTGGTATCCAGCGACTTGTGTCTGGCGACTCGGCAACTTGTGTCCCCCACCTTATGACCAAGACCCTTCGGCATCCATTCCAAACTCTATTTAGTAGCCATGGATCCGTCAATAGTTAAAATATCTGGTTGCCAGATTTTCAAAGGGCAATTAAGATCGTACCTTCGCTGTCTTTAAGAATTTATAGATTATTCGCTGTGAAAAAAATGCGACTTTTCGTTAATACGCAGGTATCCACGGGAACAGTAAACAGCTGGATGGTTCCCAACGTATTGGAAATACAAAAAATTGTTTATATTCAACTGCATGCTTCGGGGGGGGGGGGGGGGGGGGGATAAAATTATTAGCGCATACGATACTTTTCTTCGATTATTATTTTAACAGATAGGATGGTCAAGTTCGGGTTTTTAAATGGAACTATTTTCTTTTTAGAGATCACTTGATAATAAGTTTCTAAACAAATTCAATATCCTATAATGTGTACACTTCATTTTAACTGATTTTCGAGATATTGCGCTTGCAAATTTACTGATTTCCACTGGAAGAAAACTGCTCGAATAGAAAACACCGGGCGTGGTCGTGTTTGCGCCACGGGTGGCTCGCGGTAGCCACTGCCTCTTGAAACAGATACCTACCAATGGTTTACGCCAGCAGTTGCAGCCTCAAAGGCTGGATAATTATTACCGTCACAAATGCTACGTACATCAGCGGTATCGAGAAGCGTACCGTTTATGACCGTATTGTCCCGTGAGTCAGCGGTTGACAACGCTACCTGCGCGTCCGAATTCAGTTATATTTTACAGCTGGCAATTTAGTATTTTTGAAGCGCAATTTCTTCATTTCTTTACGACTAGGCAATAGCTTGTTCTCGAAGTGTTCGTTGGGAAACATTTGTCTACCAGATGTCGATAATGGGTGGTATACATGGTGACTTCGGACGCGCAGGTAGCGTTGTCAACCGCTGACTCACTAAGTTCAAATTCGTTGTTAGCAGTCAGCAAAACCCATGGAAGTAATTATCTAAATTATCGGAATGACATAAAAGTCCATACATCGAAGCGTATGGGCTGACGCGTTAATGAATTTTCCCTTCTTTCACCTCCCATATCTCACAAACTAATTGTTACCTCAATTTGAAAATTAGTTGTGATTTATGTCTCATCATAAGCTATCATTTGGCACAAAATTCAGTTCCAAAATAAAAAAGACTAAAAAAGGCCTCACTTTCGGGTCACTCTTTATTCGATATGTTTGATATTGTAGCAAAAATAATATGGAAAGAACAATTCAGAATCAAATCTATTTATTATCATTTCTATAACAGTATTTTATTTAAATGTCCCAGTGTTCCTTTTGTAGACGTAGTAAAAGTAATAGTTTGTTGAATCGTTTACCGTCGAATCCATTTCTTTGCTGGAGGTTAAACGATTGAGCAAATTATTACTGTTACTATGCCTACAGAAGGAACCCTAGGACATTTAAATAAAATACTGGTATTGTAATGATAATCACAAAAAATAGAAGATAATAATAATTACAAAATTAAAAAAAGATGTGAAATCAAAATGAGCTGCCAGTACATAAAGATGCTTTCCAACTGCGCTTTAGATGACCCAACTACATATGCACAGCTAAAATTCCATTACTCATAATGGCTATTTATACAAAGAAAAAATGTATTAAATAATAATATGCAGATATATTTTTATACAAATAAATATTTTAATACGAATAAATATTTTATTCAAAATACTTGGCGCTGCGCCCCGAATTGGTGTTGCTAAACTCAATAAATATGTAATAAATTGCATTAATCCTTTTCTTTCTTTCTTGTACGTGTGTGTGTGTGCGTGCGCGTGCATATGTTACGCATGGTATTAGAATTAAATATACATAGAATAAATCTGACTGCGATTCTAATATGTGTATGTATATGTATTTTATATTGTAATGGAGTTGTTGTAAATTATTAATACTAAGGCATTTAACATTTTTTCGGTTGCGCAGCGCCAAGTATTTTGAATCAAATATTTATTCGTATTAAAATATTTATTTGTATAAAAATATATCTGCATATTATTATTTAATACATTTTTTCTTTGTATAAATAGCCATTATGAGTAATGGAATTTTAGCTGTGCATATGTAGTTGGGTCATCTAAAGCGCAGTTGGAAAGCATCTTTATGTACTGGCAGCTCATTTTGATTGCACATCTTTTTTTAATTTTGTAATTATTATTATCTTCTATTTTTTGTGATTTTCATGTACTTGGCGTATTTTCTTACTTTTTTGAAGTTTTTTTGTGGAGATCTCACTTCTTTTTACAAAGATAATTTGCATAGGGATTGACATCAGATAAATTTTAATATTATTTTTTATAACTTAAAAATTATCAAAATTAAAAATTATATTTTATTTTATTATTAGTATCTTCAATTTTTGTGATTATTATTGTCTTCTATTTTTTGTGATTTTTCATGTACTTGGCGTATTTTTTTACTTTTTTGAAGTTTTTTATGGGGATCTCACTTCTTTTTACAAAGATAATTTGCATAGGGACTGACTTGAGATAATTTTTAATATTATAAATTACAAATTATCACGCGACAGAATTAAGTATAAATTCTATATTCTATGTAAGTTTAACACCCACGAACAGAAACCATGTGCACCGGATTGCCAATCTATATGTATTATATTATATGTATAGTACTTTGTGTACAATACATGGTGCGCGAAGCAGCATATGGCGCTGAAAGCAGTCTTTGGCGCTGGACGTATTTAACATTGAAGTGTATTAACAAACACAATTAACACCTTTCGAAGAAAAATATGTATGCATTTTTAGAATTTCGTGGCCAAGCTTGTTTTTCTGCTCGTAAATCATCAACGGATACCCACGTTGTACCCTTACCCCTTACCATACTCGTGTAGTGACCATCGGCATTACTTTTACCATGGTGGAAAATCGCTGTCTTAATTTTATAACAGTGATCTACCAATTGTATTTTAGTAGTAGGCATTGCTTTGACGTAGAAATTTTCCACTTTCGTTGTTGTTCCACTACTATCGTGATCGAACAAATGTAATTTTGCAATAAGAATTTGTTTGGAAGCAGTTATATCGATTTTCTTTATTGTGTTTGAATTATCACAATTATTGCAGGTATCTTTCAAATTTTTCCATCCTGTGAAATTGTATTTTATTATATCTTGAAATTCGAATGGTTTACTTTTTAACATCTTGGGTAGTGCAAGATCTACCACACAATTTGTACTGATAGTAGTACTTGTGTAATTACAACTTAAACATCTTAATACCGTTGTAATTTCGTGTTGTACTGCATTCTTAATAAGAATCTCCTGATCACAAAGAGAGGTAATAAACTCAGCTGCATCATGTAGCTGATTGTTAGCATATTTTTCTCCTGCAAATTGCTGTAATGATATTATATTTGGATTTTGATCCGATTTATATTGGTCCATAAAGACTTTTATTATATGATCATCTTTTTCAATCGAAAATAAGTTTTCTCGTATGGATGAACAATATAACATACATTGGATTGTGGCATTCGCATAACAAGACACACCATCAGAATTCGGGAGACCTCTTACGTAGTATTGCATGGTATCCACGATGTGATCATCAGTATTCTGACATTCGGATATATTTATAATCGTTAGCGTTATAAGTTATTAGAATATGCTTCGACGTGTCTAATATCTTCTTGTTTTACTACTAGTTATAAGTGCGAATCGTTCACATAATAAAGTTAGATTTACGTTCAACTCAGATATCTATGATATTTATGCTTCAACGTGTCTAATATCTTCTTCTTTTACTGCTAGTTATAATTTGCAACTGAACAATGCGTATCCTTGCGCTACATGTATATCTTCTATCATACGCCGCTTTTATGAACTTTTGATTTTTTTGCTAATTAATTGTTTTTTTAATTTTTATAGAAAAACGAGGAAGAACTACTTTCATTTGGTAAGTTTTATATTAACTTATAGAAAAGTTAAAATAAAAAATAATACAAATTTATATACACTTATTCCAATTTATTTTTTCAGATTTGGATGATGATGAAGATATTGCAATGAAAGATCTCCCGCCGCCACCATCACGGCCACAATCACCACCATCACCACCACTACCGCCACCACCACCTCCAGAGTGTAGAGGGACGCCGGCTACGGCAAACGGTAAATACATAAATACATATACACTAGGCGGCAAAATCGGCTTCCCTCCGGAAATTTGGCAACGTTGCATGTCGGGTCCCCCTGTGTCGAAGAACCACTGAGTTATGCCTAGTGACAATGGTGATAATTCTACAAGTTATTATTTAATTTGCTAAAATGAATTTTGCTTGATAAAACATTAAACGTAAGAGGATGATGGGCTCGATTCCTCATCTATTTGGCAAAGAAGTAGCATGTATCGTAGGTAGAAAGTTTTTAGACTCCCGTGCAGCGAATTGCCGCTAAGAGGCTAGTTATTTCTTACGAAGGAATGACGGAGAGCATGCGGTAGACAGGGATGGTGCTAAACAAGGACAGAGCTTTGTGTGCAAGTGAGAGGGTCTTATGCGGGCGGCGGCTACCTTGGGGTCGCGGCGGCCAAAACGCCTTCCCTTGCCTTTCCGTGCTGGAACACCGATATGGGAATTTCGTGCGTCTACCTAGACTTCGGCCTTGCAGTCTAAAAACTTTCTACCTACGATACATGCTACTTCTTTGCCAAATAGATGAGGAATCGAGCCCATCATCCTCTTACGTTTAATGTTTTATCAAGCAAAATTCATTTTAGCAAATTAAATAATAACTTGTAGAATTATCACCATTGTCACTAGGCATAACTCAGTGGTTCTTCGACACAGGGGGACCCGACATGCAACGTTGCCAAATTTCCGAAGGGAAGCCGATTTTGCCGCCTAGTGTACATATACATTTTAAGGAATTACATACATTTCGAGTGCTTGGAAATAGATCTAAATGAACAATTTTTTTATTATGCATAACATTAGATAGTATATATATCTTGTACCGCAAAATTTTAACAAAATTTTTGGACATTTTCTGGAGAAAAGATATTAATTCCGATCTTTTTATCTTTGAACACTGTAAAAATTGTTCATTTTAGCATATATCTAAACGTTCCAAAGGTTTTTGAATTATAAATAAAACACTTTACTAATAATTTTTTTTTTACTAATTACAGGAGAGTATGGCTGTGTTCCGATTCACGCATTATGCGCATAGACCGCAGCGCAGACGCTGCGCGCATGAACCGCGTTCCGTTTCCAGCAGCGCATGAACCGCAGTAACGAAACGGAACGGGTTTCGATGCGTCTGATGCTCGTGTGGTTACGCGGGAATGTTCAAACTTACTTACAAATAGCTATGCAGTTGGATGGATTACGGTTAATTTAATTCGAGACTTTTGGACGGTGGTCGAAGCACGCTTCCTAACAACATCGGTTACTTCGTCTTAAGGATCGGGGACCGACTCCTAACGAAATTTGATGGCTTAATTGGTTCCTGGATTTTCTCAACCCTAGTTTTTCTATTCTTCTTGAACAGCGATAATTATTGAAAGCGAAGATCATATTTTATGAGTTTTACAGGACGAACTGCTACTTACCCAACGTAATTTGGTAAACAGATGTGTAAAGGAAAAATGAAGTTATTTATTATCCGCGTCTGGGGTAAATTCAAGGTTTTGAAGGCTATTGAATAGAACCGCAGGCTCTCGTACGTCTTCTGGATTAGAGTACAGCTGTAAAGTTAGCATTATAAGAGCACCTTCGAAAAACTTAGCAGTAAAAGCCTTTAAGAAATAAATATGCACGCTACGTATTTGCTTTCTTCCTCATCTTTCTTTTCGACCCTGCCTAAAACCTTCTAGGGATGTGTTGTTCGCTTCGAAATTGAGTCCGTTACGTTGGTTGCAATTCATACAGCGAGTGCAGAGATGGCAGTACCAATTTCGTAGAATTCCCTAGAATCCTCCAATTTCTAGCTTATAATGCGTGCAACAAGTGCAGAAAATAAAAGCATGGGCAGTCAATGCGCATATTACGCGCATGCGTATTTGTCGCTTTACGTGTGCTTCTGTATTCTGGTTTTTTATATGAATTGCTAGTTTGAAGTGTCTAATTAGTTTTTATTCTTATAACAGAGAAAGTAAAAATTTACGTTGTAACAAAGTTGGAAGCAATAACATAAAAATGTCCATTTGATTGGAATTACAGAATTAATGTGGGGTAATTCTGGCCATGATTTTTCTTTATAAAAGAAGTAGGAAAACTGTAAAATTAATAAAAAAAATATTATTTTTATGTTTTAAAATTAATTACTATATACATGAATCACAAAGGTATTCTTCAGGGGTATTCCATCCTGAACATTCTTCATATTATTATATGCCCATAAAATTGAATTGTTTCATTTTGGGTTTTTATGTGGAAGCGTGTAAAGTAATATTCCTGGCTTCATTCTGCCTTATTCGTAATTCTTTTATGTCAGTTGCATTTAAGCCAGAATAAAGTAATGTTAAAAGCTGGCTACGGTTACCCCTCAATTTTGGCCGGTCTTACCTCACAACACATGTTGAAATAATATAGTAATACACTACATTGAATTTTCATATCAATGAAAACAATAATATTTTGGAAGGATGTTAAATTATAAAAAGGTGACAAATATAGCGTAAAAGAACGCAATATCCAACAAGCATTTATTGCCATGTAGCATATACAGTGGCGGACATATACTTATGAACACAGCGATAATTAAACTTCCAGGAACTGCATCATAAAAGCCATATTAGATTTAAAGATTTTCATCACGTACTTTGAATGTGTAATTTATGTAATGGTTTTTGGGATATTTGTGATCGCCAAGGTGAACATAACTCACAATGTACTGGAGTTTGTAATGTTTACCTACGACACATCGGTGGACACATACTTATGAACACACGAACTGAACGACTTTCCTACAGTGTAAACAAACAATGTTCAGTTATCGTTGTGCCAGAAACGATCGTGGACGTTCTGTACATTACACAGTATACGTGAAAGTTATTTTAATTATGAGTAAAGGTAAAAATATTACACCAAAGCAACGGCTGCAAATACAGTTGCTTCGAAAGCACGGTAATACATATCGAAGCATTTCTAAGGAATTGGGAATATCTGTTGGAGCTTGTTACGCAGCTGTAAAGCATATAAAAGTGAATAAAACAGCAGATAATGTTCCTCGGAGAGAAAAACCACGTAAAACGGATGTTCACACTGACCGCGTGATTCACCGAACCTCCAAAGCTGATCGTTTTAAAACTGCTGTAGATATTCATAATGAAATATCACCGTATTTGAAGCAAACAATAAGTGTAAGAACGGTTCAACGTCGCTTAAATGAGTTTAATTTGATGGGGAGAGTAGCCCGAAAAAAACCTCTAATATCCGAAAAGAATCGACGTGCTAGACTTCAATTCGCAAAAACTCATATTACATGGACGGTAGAAAAATGGTCCAAAGTTGTGTTCACTGACGAAAGTAAGTTTAACCGATTTGGTTCTGATGGCAAATCTTATGTGAGACGTACAGCTGGAGAAGAATTTAAAAAAAATTGTACAAAACCAACCGTTAAAGGTGGTGGCGGGTCAGCACTAGTTTGGGGGTGTATGAGCATGAATGGTACTGGCCCAATACATCGGATTACAGGAATTATGGATCGTTTTGTTTATTTAGAGATTGTAAAAAATGTTCTTCTTCCATTTGCTAAAGATAAAATGCGTAAAAATTGGATTTACCAGGCAGATAACGATCCAAAACATACGGCACGTATTGTAAAAGAATTTTTAGCAAAGAAAAAAATAAATGTCATGAAATGGCCTGCTCAGTCCCCAGATCTCAATCCAATAGAGATGCTGTGGATTGATGTTGATCGTGAAATAAAACGGCAGAAACCAAAAAATATCCAGGATTTATTTAAAACAATTGAAGAAGCGTGGAAGTCCATTCCAATCGATAGGTGTATTCGTTTAATTAATTCTATGCCTCGACGGTGTGCCCAAGTTATCAAAAATAGGGGGAGAGCTACAAAATATTAGCTTAATAATGTTTGGTATTATTTAGACCTTTGAAAATGATTAGAAATTAAGAAAATCTTGTTCGACAATTATGTTCATAAGTGTGTGTCGCTGAAATCTGTAACCAGAAATGTTGTTCTTTTATTATGTTGCATTTGTTATCAATTTGAAATAAAATATATTATATGTATCCAAAGAACATAACTTGTGTTATTTATAATTCCAATATAAATACATGATCTATGTCCGTTTGATTGTAAAACGTAATAAAAGATTGAAAATGACTATGTTCATAAGTATATGTCCGCCACTGTATGTAGGTTATATTTTCTGTCACTTCGAGTAGCGGACCACATAATTTCGTGCATGTTTTTCAAAGCGTACGTAAAGCGACAAATACGCATGCGCGCATGAACTGCACGCTTCATGCGCTAGAAGTGGAGAATTCTAAGATTCTCTGCAGGCGCAGGCCGTAACTCTGCGTGATATTGTTACTTCCGAGTACCGTGGCCGTAGCCGTGGCGGCGATGGTCGTGGCCGTGGCGGCATTGGTCGTGGCCGTGACGGCGATGGTCGTGGCCGTGGCGGCGGTGGCCCAGATTATGTGTAATACTCTATAATACTCTATAGAGTTATAATTTTTAATAAATAGAGTTATAATTTTTAAATAATAAACTTTGAATATTTAAGATTGGTGGAATTGGTTTATTTAAATTTGAATATTCAGATATAAAGCAAGCATACAAGAAGGAAACAGAGGATCGAAGCTGAATAAACTCATTTAATTAATATAATAATAATAATGCCATGTTTCAATAATTTTTTTTCTGACGTAGATTGCACTGCATCATCTTCTGCTTCGATTATCTGTAAATAAATAAATATAAAAGCCACATTTTAGTTATATACAACTTGACATAGAACTTATTATTTATAGAAATAGAGTGGCCTTTTGCTATAGTGATTGTAGAGCCTACATAATGTATCAGAAAATGTTGCAGGAAATTTGAATGCTAATGGTAATAATTCAGCGAATCAGCGAAAATAAACGAGATTCAATATTTTTAACGCACAATTTATTGGTGTTTGAATAAAATTTAGTATGTTTATTGGTGAATTGAAATAATGGCAATCTAAAAAATTAATGAATAGCGTAACAACTACTGTGGATTTTATTAATTAAAGTATTACGAATGTCTATCACAAAAGATTGAAAAGCATCAAGGGAGATAATAATTATTAATGCTATGTCTTTATACAAAGTTTGTCGATTTACCTTATTTGGGAAGTTTTCAAAATTGTGAGAAAGAAGATGCTTCTATCGAAGCCTCTGCGTCCCCTTCACTTTTATCCAAGTCTCTGCGTCCCTTTCATTTTTATCCAAGCCTCTGCGTCCCTTTCGTTTATATACGTAGGCTTTACATAAAAACTGTAAATTAAAATTTTATAAAAATAAATATCTGACAATTTAAATAAATGCAATTTGTTACAATACATTACTTTGTACATATGGTTCAAATTTTCAGAAACTTATGCAAAAGAAGATGCTTCTCGGTCGAATCGAACCTTCTCCAGATAACTTGCAAGCCTGCAATTCCACATAAGAATTTAAATGCAATTTGTTATTGTAACAAATTGCATTTAAATTCTTATGTGGAATTGCAGGCTTACAAGTTATCCGGAGAAGGTTCGATTCATTGTACAAATTTCCAGACATTTATGTGAAAGGAGATGCTTCTCACAATCAGTCGAACCATCTCCGGACAACTTCCAAGTCTGCGACTCTACATAAGAAACTTATTAAAAAATTTTGGCGACTTACCTTATTAATTGAGACAATAATTCAGTCTCCTATTTAGTGTAAAAACTCGTGACATTTCAAATTCGGACAACTTACTTTATTTGACACTTAGCACTTAGGTTATAAAATTCAAAATAGTATATAATATATATATGTATATACGTACAATGGCGGACGACGAACGAAGAACGATACATGTGTTGGCTGAAGGTGTGCGCGTAACGCGTATATATATATATATTGACGATATATATACGTAATGTTTGTTTAAAGATGACGAAAAATTTCTAGGAGAATCAGAAGAAGACAAATCGTACCATTTTCGACAGATCCATTAGACGATATTACGATATCTCTGTCATGCGTGGACCGATTTTATTGAAATTGGTCTTGTTCGAAAGCCGATATGCGGTTTATATAAGAAAAATGCCTTTAAATTTACAAAATATTGCAGGCGTGATGAGATATTAATGTATAAATGTCAGAATTAGGTTAGAGTGTCTCCGCGACGAGTAAAGGTACACGGTAGCGACATCGACATATAGGGTGTTCTTTTTTCATGTACTTGGCGTCGCGACGCTACCGCGTCTCTAGATAAATGGGTATTATTCTAAATTATTCTTTTCGGTTTTTTATTTTATTTCACTACTTATGTTAATTATGTTAATTAATTCAAAACGCAGAAGTATTCGATGTTAAAGAAAACATCGATGCGTAGTTGCGATGCATTACATCGAGAAAAAAGTTAGTGAAATTGTACGGATTAAGAACAATACGGGGCGTGTTGAAGAAAAAAAAGAAGAAATTGATAATTAACTGTAAAGTATTGAAGTACATCGTATAGTAAATTTTTAACGTATACATCTACTATATGATGTAGAGTAATTCCGGGTGAGATGGCTCGATCACGCTCCTTTTGCAAATATATTTTTGTCCTTTATAAAACCACTAAATTTACGGTGTGCTGATTTTTTAAAAAAGTGGGCCATCTCTCCCCGACTTACCCTATATACATATATATATGTGTGGTGTGTTGCCACAGAGTCGGCGATGTTTCCCATTCGGAACGGGCAACAGAATACAGTCGGGCGATGTTGCTCACCGACCACTTGAATACAGTTTTTCGGGAACATGTGGTCAACAGTCATTTCTAGAAGGCCGTTTAAGGCAAGGGTCGAGTTGCTGTATCCCACAGCGATTGTTGCAAGTCGCCGGCAACTTGTATCCGGCGACTTTCCCAGGTATATTCGTATCTCTTAACCTTTAAAGGACGAGTCGCCAGACACAACTTGTCGGACACAAGTCGCCGAATAAAAGTCGCCGGAGACAAGTCGCTGGAGACAAGTCGGTTATCCCACCGACTCGCCAGCGACTCCGGCGACAAGGTCGCCGGCGATTATCGCCCAGTCTATACGAGCCTTCAGTGTACAAAGGTACTGTTGCTCCTCTTTGGATCTTTCATTTGAAGGTTGAGAACTTTGTCTTTGCGGAGGTTTCAAGCGATGCTCCTATTAGTAGGTAGCAGTTTAACCGCTTAGCAAAGGCAAGGTCTACGGAACCCTAGAATACATACTCTGCCATGAATATCGGAAACTGCTCCGGAAACGGTAGCGGCCGCTATGAACAGCAGCAGCATAAATAAAAGAATTCTGTCAAAAGTTTTGGGAACTGCTCCGGAAACGGTAGCGGCCGAGCTTACTACAGAAGCATATTTATATACAATTATTTAACTTTAATACCACAGAAAAAACCATAAAACCATAAAAAACATAAAACATAGTTATAAGTATTATTATTATTATTATTGTTAGGAATAAGTGTTGTTCAAATAAAGTCATTGTTACGTTTTAAGTTGGATTTTACTCCTTAACTCTACCAACGAACTCCCACCTATCCTATACTCGAGGGGACGCCGCTCTCCTCTCGAGAACCTGCTAGCGTTCAGTCGTCCCCGGGCAACCGGACGTTACAGTAGTGTCGTAAGTATTCTACTAGGGTTCTGTGCGATCTTTCTAGTGCTCCATTGGATTGTGGGTGATACGCGGTTGTTTGTAGTTTGGTTATTCGGAATAACTTACATATATTTTTAAACATTTCGCTGAGGAAGTTTGCCCCCTGATCCGTTAGTATTTTCTCGGGTATACCATATTCGCAAATGATTCTTTCAACTACTGCTTCCGCTATTGTCACTGCTTCCTGGTTTGGTAGAGGAATCGCCTTGCTAAATTTCGTCAGAAGATCCTGGAAAGTTAATATGTAGATGTTTCCTTGGTTGCTTTCCGGCAGAGGCCCTACTATATCTAATGCTACCTTTTCCAAGGGGTTTCGTGGTGTGTCGGTGATCTGCATTGGTGCCCTATTTTTCCGATCTATTTTGTTTTTCTGACAGAGACTACATTTTTGTATGTAATTCTGGATGTCTTTATTCATCCCTGGCCATCTGTATTTTTGTTTTATTCTTTTCGTTGTTCTCTGAACGCCTTGATGTCCTCCTAGGGGTGTGCAATGGTATTCGTGAAGGATTTGCTGTTTCGTTTCCTCGTCGGGAACCTCGGTTGGCTGTGTTTCTTCTCTGCCGTTTTGCAGTGTGTGTACGTTCCTTCTTAGTGCGTCCGCATTAGTATTTTTCTTTCCTGACTTATGTATGATTTCGTAGTCGTACTCGGCTAATAGAATTTTCAAACTTATTAGTCTGGATCCTGGGTCCTGTACCCTAAATAGCCATACCAGTGCCTTATAGTCTGTTACTACCTTAAATGGGGTACCGTAGACGTACGGCCGGAAGTGTGTAACTGCCCAGACTACAGCTAGTAATTCTTTTTCCGTCGTACTATAATTTCTTTCGGCTTTATTTAGTACCCGGCTTGCGTATGCAATTGGTTTATCTTCGCCTATCTTTCCTTGTGACAGTATTGCGCCTAGTGCTACGTCGGATGCGTCGGTTGTTACTATAAATTCTTTTGTGAAATCCGGGTAGATTAACAAGGGTGCCGTGGTCAGGGCCTCCTTCAGTGTCTCAAAAGCATTTTGTTGCTCGGCTGTCCAGATGAATTCGACCTTACTGCTCGTAATGCTCGACAAGGGTTTAGCTATTTTTGAATATTCTGAAATGAATCTACGGTAATATCCTGCTAACCCTAAGAATGCTTGCAATTCTTTTAGTTTTGTTGGAACGGGGAATTCTCTTACAGCCTTGGTTTTCTCGGGGTTTGGTTTGATCCCTTCAGGAGTAATTATATGGCCCAGGAATCCTACCTCTTTGCGTAAAAATGCGCATTTTTCCGGTTGTAGTTTTAAGTTATTTTTGTGAAGGGTGTCAAGAATTTTCCGCAGACGTATATTTTGTTCCTTTAAGCTGGCTCCGTGGATGACTATATCGCCGAGGTAGACGAAACAGTCTATTCTTTGTAGTCCGATGAGGGCAGCGTTCATTGCTCGCTGGAACGTCGCGGGTGCGTTTTTTAATCCGAAGGGCATGCGGTTGAATTCGAAATGGCCCTGTGGGGTTGAAAACGCTGTCTTGCATTTATCGCGTTCGTCCATCGGAATCTGGTGGTATCCGGACGCCAAATCGAGTGTTGTGAAGTATTGCGCTTTCCCTAGTTGGTCTAATATATCTGTGATGTTGGGTAGTGGGAATGAATCACCTATGGTGATTTCGTTAAGTTTCCTATAGTCGATTACTACGCGATGTCTCTTTTTACCCTCGTCGTCGGGTTTTTTAGGTACCACCAATAATGGTGCGTTCCATGGACTGGCGCTGTGACGGATAATACCGTCGTGTAGCATCTGTTCTACTTGTTTTTGCACTTCCCGCTTGTGGACTTCAGGTAATCTGTATGGCTTGACGTTGCAGGGTGCCGTGTCGCGTTTTATACGGATCCGGTGGCCGGTTACGGTGGCCTGTGTTAGTTGATCACCCGGTAGATGGAACGTATCGTGATATTCTTTGCATATTTCGTTAATCGCTTCCTTTTCTTCTTTATTCATGGGCTTGCGATCTACCTGATCTAAAACTCGGGCGATGCGCGCTGTCAGCGATTCTCTTGCGGTCAACGCCCGAACGGCTGCGGCGCTATCGCTGTATTGAATTATTTCGTTCTTCGGTATCTCACTTAGCTGGACTCGCGGCACGATTATTGTTTTTGCTTTTGTCATATACGTAATAACCCCACTATGGGTATGTTCCCCCGCCAGGTGTACCTACCTGCGCTGCATGGCAACCGCATTGTATAAAAGGGCAGGAACGACACGAATAAAGAGTCAGTCAATTAATCAGTCTTCCTTATATAAAAAAGTTGCGATCCCGTGACAGTTTTGGCGATCCTGCCAGGATACCATTCATCGGCAATCGAAGAAAGGGGTGAACCGAAAGAAGCCCGGCACTACGTGAGGCAGAGTAGACTTCGGGGACTACGAGAACCACACCCTAATCACGCCGTTGAAGCCACTATTTTATGCTGCATCAAGAGAACGAGGAGCACTTCATCAACGAAGGGACTACGTGCGCCAGACTCCTGCCAAGCTCAACTATATCATCCAAAGACGAAACTCAAGTAAGAAATTCCAATTTTCTTAACTTGCCTGAACAATTCCGTGCATTTCGCGAACCCGTACGAGATATTATATCCGACACGGATTCTGAAAGCACAATGACGGAGTTATCAATTGATAAACTGACCCAATTGATGGAAAGTATAAAACAAGACATAGCAATGTTAGCTAAAGAAAACGAAAATAGATCACGCGAGATTCGTGAAGTATACCAAGTAATTAAAGATAGGAGCGATCGAATTACCACGGAAGACGACGCGATAAACGACGAGGCGCGACTACCCGTACCCCCGGCACCGCCCGCTGCTCCCGCGGAAAGAAGACCGGCAAAAGAAATAATCCGCACAATTGAAGTATTGAAAGGACGCGATGATATCGGCATCGAAGATTTTATTAAACAGACGAAGCGCGCTGCACTTCGTTGCTTAGAGCCAGAATTACTTCTCGATTTAATATTAGTAGAAAAAATCCAAGAACAAGCGAAACGTAGCATTCGGTTTCTCATTATAACATCGTATGACGAACTATATTCCGCACTACGTACACACGTCAATCCACCGACTACCATAGGTAATTGCAGACAACGCCTTTCAAATACCAAACAGGGCGCTACTGAATCGGTTCAGTCGTTCAATCTCAGATTTCGACAAAATCTGAACGAACTACAATACGCAGTACAGAACAAACACTCCAATGCCGTCGCAAGGTCTATCGCTTTGGAGAGTGAAAACGATAATGCCACACACGTCTATATCTTAAACTTGAGACACGAATTAGGAAAACTCGTGATTGCTAGGAGTCCTCCGACCATTTCTGAAGCACAGTCTATTGCATGTGAAATGGAAATGTGGCTTAGAGAAGGTTCTCGAATGTCAAACGCGAACGCATCGCTCGGCAACAGATATAAGTCAGGTAATCAACACCCGACACCGCGTTCGATAAAACATTCCAGCGTATCATCCACCTCGTCCCGATCGATGAACGACTCAGAAAAGGAACGGAATCAATCACGCTCAACACTGCAATGTGAAATATGTAAACGCTATGGACATACAAAGGAACGATGCTATTCTCGAAATTTTCGGGACGGGCAACCAGGGAAACTACCACCACGAGTAAACAACATAAAAGAAGAGAACCCACAGGAGAACGCGGAGGAGAACCACGAATATTTTGTACCACCGGAAGATTACGGCACATACGAGCAAAACTCAGAGGAATGGAAAGATCCGGAAGACTCTTACTTGACACCGGAGCAGGAATAAATTTAATAAAATCAAACATGATAGCTGCAGGAACAAAAAGAGTTTCCGTAAAGAAAACATTTTCAATGGGTAAAGACAAGCATATTTCTACAGAATATGTAACATTGACAGGTTTGGAGACAGAACATACGTTTTACGTGATCCCTGACAATTTTCCACTGAAAGAAGACGGTATAATTGGCATACAGTTTCTCGAAAAATACAAATTCGAAATTAATAACACTAGGTTAAAGTTGAACGGCACGGAGATAAAATTATTCTCCGAACCAAAAATCCCACCGCTTTCATATTTTACAACAAGCGCAGTAATAGACGGGAAATTAGAGCGCGTAACATTCATTAACACTGAAAACGAAGAATTAGAGCCACCCCAAATCCTTGATATCGATCCACCAGATGCCAATGATAGACTCCGGCTTTTGAAACAAAGCATTCGCACAAATCACATAGAACCGCAACTCCGTAAAACCATAGAGAAAATAATATTTGGCTATTCGGACATTTTCACGCTAGAATCAGACCCTTTACCTTGCACTCGGTTAACCGAACATGAGATTATTTTAAAAGACCCAAAACCAATAAACGTTAAAAGCTATAGACCACCGGAATGCCATAAAAATGAGATCAAACGTCAAATTGACGACATGTTAAAGAAATCAGTAATCGAACCAAGCGACTCACCTTTTAATTCACCTCTATGGGTAGTTCCCAAAAAACTTGATGCTTCAGGCAAACGTAAATGGAGAATTGTGATTGACTTTCGGAAATTAAACGAACAAACTGAGCAAGACGCGTACCCGTTACCAAATATTGATGATATTCTCGACCATCTAGGTAAATCAAAATTCTTTTCCGCTTTAGACTTGAGTTCTGGATTCCATCAAATTTCAATGGAACCAAATTCAAAGAAATATACAGGTTTTAGTACTCCCGACGGACACTTTCAGTACAGGCGCATGCCATTCGGGCTTAAAAACGCACCCGCTAGATTTCAACGTATGATGAATAACGCACTACAAGGATTAATAGGCAAACATTGCTTCGTTTACCTTGATGATATAATCATTTTCGGCACTACCATAGAAGAGCACAATCGAAATTTAGCCATAGTTTTCCAACGTTTACGGGAAACCGAGCTGAAATTGCAGCCAGATAAATGCGAATACTTGAAACCAGAGTTAGAATATTTAGGACACCTGATCACAGCTGAAGGTATACGACCGAACCCCTTGAAACTGGAAGCTGTAAAGAATTTCAAGATACCAGGAAACGTCACAGAAGTGAAAGCTTTTCTTGGCCTTACGGGCTATTACAGAAAATTCATTCGGAACTTTGCTAAAATTTCTAAACCGTTGACAGAATTGACCAAGAATGACGTACCATTTCATTGGACAGACAGACAGCAAATTGCTTTTGACATTCTTAAAGGTAAATTACTTGAAGAACCAATATTAAAGCGACCAGACTTCTTACAACCATTCACTCTGACAACCGATGCTTCCAATGAAGGAATAGGAGCAATACTTTCACAAAACGGACATCCGTGCTGTTATATTTCCCGAACACTCATACCCGCCGAAACAAATTATACAACTACGGAAAAGGAACTACTTGCAATTGTATGGGCAGTAAGGAGATTAAGGCAATACTTATTAGGAAGAAAGTTTACAATCCTCACTGATCACAAAGCGCTAGTCTGGTTGTTTAACGTAAAAGACCCATCGTCCCGTCTGGCGAGATGGAGACTGAAGCTCGAGGAATATGAATATGTAATAAAATATATAAAGGGAAAGGAAAACACCGCCGCTGATGCTCTATCGAGAGTGCTCCCGCTAGGAAACTACGAAAGAGAAGAATTGTTAGAAGAATTAGACGAACTCATCCGAGACCAGGAACATCTACCCCAACAGATTCCGAGTGAATCCTCGGCAGAACCAGGAACCAGTCAGAATACCCTTTATGACGATTTCAAGAATTGGGTTCTCACAGCCAACAGTAAAGGAATAACGATCAAAGAGATGACCCCACCTGACTGGATCCAGCTTAGCAGATCTAGACTAGGAGACTTCAACGAAGAGCAATGGGTTAATAATTTAAACACTTTCATTCATGAAATATTGGACAAATTGCGTCAAAATAATATGAGGATACAGTTGAATGATAACACCTTCAATTCTACAGAGAAATTATTCATTCAAAATTTCTTATCTTTCATTGTTAATCGAATACCGAATATCCAAATTTCATTTTGTCCGAATTCATATCGAGAACTCCAACCCAACGAAATTACAAAAATACTATACGAAAATCATAACGCATACTCCACACAGCACTTCGGAGAGAATAAAACCATAGAACGAATCAAGCAAAGATATTACTGGAAAAACATGGACGAAGACATCGCTAATTTCGTCAAGAGATGCAAAACTTGCCAAATACAGAAACTCACCCGCGTACGGCCAACAGAACTACCTGTTATTCCTGACACTCCTACGGAAGCGAATGAGAAAATAGCCATGGACATTTTCGGCCCACTTAGAAAAACACATAGCAAAAATGAGTATATTCTTTCCATTCAAGATATGTTAACAAAATATTTGATACTCATCCCGCTTCGCAACACACGCGCAGAAACAATCATCGAAAATCTACTAACTCATTACATTTACATCTTCTCGTCACCTAAACATATTTTAACCGACCAGGGAAGCAACTTTATTTGCGGACTAATGCAACAGTTCGAACGCGAGTTTCAAATCCGACACATCCGTACTACAGCGTTCCATCCACAATCGAATGGAGGATTGGAACGAGCTCACGCAGTAGTGAAAGATCTCATTAAGACTTGTATGAATGATAGACAGAATGAATGGGACGAAAATCTTTCTCTCATCTGCATGGGTTATAACACTTCAGTTCACGAAGCAACCGGTTATACACCGTTCGAACTAACCTTTGGAAGAAAGGCGAATTTACCATCAACCATCGCTACTACATCACCTCTCAGTCAAGATAAACTCATACAAATGTGGAAAGAACGATATCAAAGATACTTAACGAACGCACGAAGCAACATCCTTAAAAGCAAAGAAAAGAACAGAGCCACACAAGAACGTCGTATTATCAAAACACAAACTGTATTCCAAGTAAATGATAAAGTATTAGTTTCAAATGATCATAAAACGGACAAGCTTGCACCCAATTGGCTGGGCCCTGCTAAAATTTTGGAAGTTAACACCCCAAATTATTTGATACAGTATTTCGACACAAATCGCATAGTCACTGTGCATGGCAATAGATTAAAATTATTTCTGCACTAAAATTACAGGATGACTGCCGTACACCGTATGCTTTGGATCGTTCCCTTGGTGTTGGGTTTTCACGTACAAGATCTCGGACATAACAACATTTACATTGAGAAGCTTCACTCCGCATCCGTATATCACTCCTCATGGATCCTTCTTTTTGCCCTAGACACTTCCAACATTCACACACGACTCGAACAGATTACCAACATGCTCGAAGAAACACGCACGATATGCAACAGGGCGTGCGACCATATCCACGAAATCGCGGCACTCTCGCAACAACTGCAACGAATTCTCCAAGACGAAAATCAATTGGTAGCTCTCATCCACCTAGAGGACAATCAACGTCGACGGCGACGTAGAGGTGCATTCGACTTCATCGGTCACGTTAGCAAGTCCCTCTTTGGAACTCTCGACTCTGACGACCTCGAGATGATCAACAAAAATCTCGACAAGATTTTTGCGAACGAGAACAAATTGGCCAGTGCTATCCGCAATCAAAGCACCATACTACGTGGCATCGGGAGGAGGGAGCTGCAGACGGAACTCATGAAGATGTACAACACCAGTGCCAATCAACTAAGGAATATGCAGACTATCGTTAACACCGATCGGAAACGTATCCACCTTAACAGCCAATTGATTATGCTCTCCTCACTCTTGGATGAATTAGTCCGAGACATCAGGACACTCAAAACGGCCATCGCTATGGGACATAAAGGTATCGTACACCCAGACGTATTATCACCTAAAGATGTTATTCACAGTATGCAGGTTATGGAAGAAGAGACGAGAACACGGTACCCACTCGTCCTGAACGAATCAATTTACAACCTATTGATCCAGATCTCCCAAATCACCATTGGAAGCCTCAAGAAACAGCTCATCTACAAAATCGATGTACCTGTACTCGAGAAGGATGACTGGGCAATCAAACGGATTCATCCCATACCGCAGAAGACTGGAGATTTCTTCACGTCCATTACTGTGACCCATGACCTGGTGATGATGCACAGAGACAAATACATACTACTCGACAGGGACTATCTTTTACGACATTGCATACACGCACATTCACGATACTACTGTAGACAGACACAACCTGCAACCCTTTCCTACCAAATCCACAATTGTGAGAGTGAAATCCTCAAAATAACGCCATCCCAGGATATTTCCAAGTCTTGCAACGCACGGTCCTTTCGCATAAAAGAACTTTTATATAAACAATTAACCACGCCTGATCTTTATCTAGTAGTTCCGGAAAAGCCGATCGTATTACAAACGCTCTGCAGAAACTACTCTACGCTAGAGCTGACCAACGCAGCGATCCTCTCCAGTTCTGAGGACTGTACACTAATCGGAGATGCTACACTTATGAAAATTGGAGGCAGTAACATCACCTACACTGTCGAGACCAGATACAAACCTGTCAACATCAGCTACACGATCAGCGAACGCGAGTCCATCTACCACCAGCTTCACGATCTGCCGTTCCAGTACGCGGAGGAGGCCATTCAAGTCTACGGAACAACCCTTGACAAACTGGATGATGTGTTAGCATCAATACAAACCGAACATCGCATCCGATCATGGACATCAGTCGGATGGACCACCCTACAGTGGATCTCGTATATCTGTTCAGCCCTTGTCCTAATTTATCTATTGAAACGAATTGGCCTCTTTTCTTGTATTTCTAAACTTATTCCAAAAACTATTTGTTTTCGCATATTCAGTCCCACTTTCAATAATCAAACTCGATCTATACATAATCAGACGCAAATACCGGATAATAACCCTATTGTATTATTTACACGTGAACCAAATGAAACACTTGTAAGACCAATCACACCATTAGACATTAGACGTAAGAAACGAGCTGTAAAATTTGAGGAACAAATTTAATCTAACAAGGGGGGTGTCATATACGTAATAACCCCACTATGGGTATGTTCCCCCGCCAGGTGTACCTACCTGCGCTGCATGGCAACCGCATTGTATAAAAGGGCAGGAACGACACGAATAAAGAGTCAGTCAATTAATCAGTCTTCCTTATATAAAAAAGTTGCGATCCCGTGACACTTTCGTAGTTGTATTTATAATACAGGCTACGCATTTCCCGTTTTTGGGTCTTGTTAGCCCTTCCCCTAAATATACGCCTTCCGCTAACTGTTGTTTTTCTATTACCCCGTCTTGAACGCTATCCGTAGGAATCATTACTAGCTGTTGTACACGTGCAGGTATAGTTATTTTTGTGCTTCTGTTTAGGATCTTCCATGGTTTTTCATCTATTAATACGCTGTGCTTGGGGTAGCTTATGGTTATCCTGTTTTCTTTAAGAAAGTCTACTCCCAGTAACCCGTCTGCGTCTCTTAAGGTATTTCCTTCTATTACGTACAAGGGATGTATTACCCTTTTTCCGTTTATATTAAATACGGCCTCTATTTTCCCTAATGTTTCTGTTTTTTCCCCTGAGAATGTGATAAGATGGACATCGCTTTGTGCCATTTTTACATTGTCGGGGAGAGCTCTTTTAGCGATCAGAGATACTTCTGCCCCGCTATCTATTAACATTAATGTATGTTTATTTTTGCTATCCTCTATTTCTACTTCTATACTATCTGATGTGCGTCCACCCTTGGAGAGGGATCCTATTTTGATCATGCGATAGGTTTTTGCAGATTCTTGGGTGGATGAATCGCGTTCCGGTGACCATGAGCTGTCGCGGCTACCTTGCGAGGAATGTGCGCTATCGGCGCTTCTAGGCCGTGACTGTCGTTTTCCGCCTGAGGTCGGTCTCTGGTTCTCTGTTTTATTTCCTGTTGATTTCTCACTTTTCTCCTTGGCTGTTACCGCCTCTACTCGTCGGTTGTTTTCCGAAATTTTTTTTTCCCATTTGGCTTATGTTTATCTTTGTTTTTCCAACATTCTTTAGTGTCGTGTCCCGCGCGTTTACAATCATTGCAGTAGCGAGATGATTTCTTATTTTTATCCTACGAAGAGGAGTTCGCCCCCGTGACGTTGCTCGTTTCGTGATTGACCGCTCTTGATCTATTGCTATTGCGATTGCTTCCTGTAGGTCGGCGGGTCTATGTGATTTCACTAAAACTTTTAGGTCGTCGCGAAGTCCGTCCTCGAATATCGTCAATGTTTGTCTTTTGAATATTTTTACGTTCGCCTGTCTTTCAAGCAGACTGTCTTTATCATCGATCCCGGTCGCGATCAGTTCTCTTAGCAATTTTGATACACGGTTACCGTATTGGTGTGCGGTTTCATTGGGGCCATGTCTGCTATGTAGCAGTTCCCTTTGTACAGTTGAGGCTATTCGAGGGGGTTTATAGACCGAAGTTAACGCGTCCTCTAAGTTTTGCATTGACAGGATGTGGCGCGTTTGTACTTCCTCTGAGGCGTCGCCTCCAATCCGCATAGAGATTATTTCTTGTAACATTTGGGCTCTTTCTTCCGCTGTTCGACATGAGTTGTACACATACTTGCAAGCGGTCAGGAACCCAGGTAGCTCCGAGGGGTCCTTCCCGTTGAACAGGGGTAAAGCCCTTACTACGTGGAATATTTCTCGGGTGACCGTTCATTCTGGTATGGAGTTGGGGTCGTCTAACTCGAAATTAGGGGGAACGAATAAACTAGCGCGTCTCGGTTCCTCTCTAGTCTTGTGGGTGGTATTGAAGTGGACCGTGTTCCTATTTGAGGGGCCGGGAGTGGCGTGCGTAGAGTTCATCGTTTCCCTTAGCCTTTCTATTTCGCGGTCTATCGAGTCCGGTAGGGGACCTTCCCTTGCCTCCATGGCTCCCATCCTATCCTTCAGTGCTATTACTCCGTCAGTAACGCTAGCTAAAGAGGTGGTCAGCCCCTCGAGTAGTCGTTCTAGGTTTGCTAATCGGCCTTCGAGGCCTACGGAACCCTGTTCGGTGTTCCTGGTTGTGGTTGCCGAAGGGGTGGTCGACATAATGTTATTGGTAGCTTGTTCTCCGCTCGAAATTAAACTATAATCTAACTCGTTGTATGGATATAGTCTCCTGGCGGTTAGGTGTCCGGCATGACTTGACGCGATTGGTACTTCGGTCGGAACGCTGTGTCCTTCGCTAGTTTCTACGTCTAAAACAAGTCGCGTACGGTCTCTGATTTCCCGGAAAGTCTCGAATGTTGTGTCGAAAAGTGGTTCAGTGGAGGGTTTCGTACGGACTTTAATGAATCTACGCGGGACACTTCGGCGGATTGCTCCAGGCGAAAGGATTTCTTTTCGCTCGGTTAATTCTAAATTAAGCTCGATATCTACATCTAAGGAATGTGCGCGGCGCATGAGAGCGGTGGCGTGCGGCCCGGATTCGCTGATAGTGGTATTTCGCACTTACAGCACTAGAAGCAGGTGATGCATCGCTCGTCTCGGTGTCACTAGCAGGTTTTTTCGGCGGCGTCCTCTGTGGGTGTCCGTCCGTACTGCGTAGTGGATTGCTCTGTTGTTGATTTGGTCGTTGTCTCCGCTAGACTTGTTCCTCACGTTAGCAGGATCCCAGCGCTGCCACCAAGTTTGTTGTGCTAAGGCGCCTGAGACCGAGATTCTGGTAGCGAATCTCAGAGGTGCTCCGGGCGTCCTTCGCTGTTGCTGTCCACGGGCTCCGAAGGTTCAGGTAGAGGTGCCGTGGCAGAAGGATTCAGAGGGAATCCAAAGGGTAGAGGATCGTAGCAGGTTAAAGAGTAGGAACTCACCACGAGGTTTTAAACAAGGTTTATTCTGTCCTGATCTGGGTGACAGGTAACGCGTACTGTAACGTAGGTGTTCTGATTACAAAGAGAGCCACTCGTGGCTTGTACATTGTTCTTATACTCTAATCGGGGTGAAGTGGGGACCATCGGGGTCTCCATCTTTGACCCGCTTTGGGTATTTCGCCATGTGCTGACGGTTCTCGATGCGCTTCCGAGAGTCCTTACGCGGCTGTGTCGGTTTTCGGCTGTACGCGGTGTCATTGCTCTTAAGGTGGCCGTTCCAATAAGCGGCTACAGCCGCCAGCGACTGCGACCGGCGGCTACAGCCGCCAGCGACTGCGACCGGCGGCTACAGCCGCCAGCAACTCCAACGGCGTCGTCGCAAATGGTATTTCCTATATCTAAGCGTCGACGCCATGGCCCCCACCAGTGCAACGACGCGCCGCACAGGCCCTTTTCGAGCACTTGAAAAGAGGGTCTATTGTTGTATGAGGTCTCGAGGACCGTCGAAGATAGTGAAAGACTAACCATTTTTCTTATATGTACATCGTATTCTGTTTATCTATCGGATTGAAGAAGTCAATGACATTTGGGTGCTTCTTTTAAAATATCGGAATTCAAATTGTGGCAAAAAATAGGATAAACCTATTCCTTTCTAGTGATCTATAAGTTAAAAAATATTTTTTACATCTATTAATTTGTTTTTTCTATTTTTTAACTCAATCGTGATAAAAAATTGGAAATTGTTTTTTGGTACTTTATTAGTGGTTTAAGTCACACGCTGGGGAAACGTTCGGTTTTCAAGTTATTATTTCTGCACTTTCCATAGTATGTATTTATCAATTTTTTTAGTTTTATTGAAATTGTTGACGTTATTTTTTTAAATAACCTCAGACTTTGTTATGAGTTGTATATTAACTCAAATTTTTATGAACTTACTTAATAATATTCAGCATTTTCAACGCGAAAAATGGAAAGTTACATTTTCCCCTATTTCTTTGGATTCAGGCCCACTGTACGATATAGAATACAAGTATAAACTCCATTATTAGCAACTATTGTCAAATCTTGTTTTCGCAGTTGCAAGGACAAATATATATTGTTTATACAAGTTCGTGGAAGGTAACTAAAAAGTAAAAAAATACTGATATTTTTTCAATGGTTTCTTATAGAAAAATAAATGTATATAACGAATTATTTGCTATTATTTTGCAGAATCGATACTATTTCTGACCCCTTTAACTTTACTTTAACAAACTTTGAAAGAAATCACTTAAAATTTTGCATAAAACAACAAATTTGACATGTGTCTACACGCAGATCAGATGTAGCCGTCATGATATTTTTACATTTTTTTACAAGAGCTCATATTATTAGTTTACAAGAAATATATATATAAAAAAAAACAATTCCATAAGTTATGAATTCTGACTTCTTTCCTTATTTCTGGATAATCTGTCCGAATGTGAGATGGATCGCAGAGCGGCTAGAGTCGCTAGACTGCTTCTGGAGCAGTAGAGCGGCAGCCGCTGCGCGACTTGGCGATTCTGCTGTTACGGCGGAACACAGACACTCGTGGCATTGTGTAGTGTCTCGAGTAGCCTAGGTTGCTCATGAACCAAACGCGCATAGGCTATAGCAATCCTGGCGCGGCCGCAGCAGTCGCAGCCACCCATAGGAGTTGGGATGAATGCTTTTCCATTGTACCAGTCATCGCGACAGCGGCTGTAGCCGCCGGTCGCAGTCGCTGGCGGCTGTAGCCGCTAATTGGAACGGCCACCTTTAGGCGTTGGTTGGGTCACAACACAATGACATCAAGGTCGGGTCATTGGTACTCATCACCGATGAACGGTTTCCCCCAAGCAAGTGGCCACTTGCTCGGGTACTCACTCTGCATCCTGGAAAGGACGGACTCACGAGGGTCGTGACCATCAAGACGGCAACCACCACTCTAATCAGGCCAATCGCAAAGTTGGCAGTTTTGCCTGTTTCAGGTTAACATCAGCAACTCTGTTGCTGAAGGCGGGAGAATGTTTGGGAATGGCATAGTTCCTCACGCCGCCACACTCACTCTCACGGCAGCACCTACTGGGCAGCTGAACGAGCGGTTGATCGACGATCGATGAACATCGATCAATCGATACTCACCATCGAATGCTCAGTCAATCACCGCGTAATACGTGAACCTAACAGCCAACCAGAAACCAGCCACGCTGCTCTCGAAAAACCGAGAAGAAGTGTGAGCGGAAGTCCGCCATATTCTGACTCTTGTGTGAACCTCGTTGCCAACGAAGCCTCTTGTACGCGTCGCGTAGTATTTTGCGTCATTGTGCAACCAGTACACTCATTCTGAGTTAATTCAACCACATTCATTCAAACACACTCATTTACACTCACCACGAGTAATCGTTCTTGTTTTAATAAATCATTGACAAAGTGTTTTACCGCAAAAAGTGTCCACTCAAGTGTTACAATCATTTTCAACCAGTCTAAGAATCCTCTTCTCCACTCATCTCACTCGCAAATACACTATCTTTTTTTAGTATCCATTGCTCGATTAAATTAAAATGAGTTTCGATTACCGTGAAATCTACATAGTTTGATATATCATGCTTTGTATCTACAAGATATACAATTTTTCAAATTGGACGTTAAGATACGGCCAACTGGCATGTCGCGAACCAAAAACATGCTCTGAGAATTCACAATTCACTGAAAATTGGAGAGTATAGTTTCGTTTCTTACCTTTTTTGGATGGAATCATTTTAATTTAGCCGAGCACGTTCTAATTATATTTTGTATGCAAGAAATATTTAAAGTTTAAATTTTAGGTGAAGGAAATATCAAAGTTCGGGGGAAAGAACAACTATGAATTCGTTAAACGAGCTTTGACCACGCTGATAGATAACGACATGGCCCTAAAGTATAGTTGGTTGGGAAGGAAGGGGAAACTTGTATTCCATACCACTACTACATACAAACTATTAATATGTAATTATCACCCTTATTTCACTATGGATAATATTGATTTAGAATCGAATGTAATGTCTTATTGAAATTCTTGTTGAAGGTGCAGCAGACAAGGCAAACGTTGCGGGATCGAGAAAAGACACCGAAAACAACATACAATTGTGGTTAAAGAGGGTCTATGACCGGTAACACGCCTTACAGAAAAAGTTTCAGTGAGTGGCGGCGGGAGGGGGTCGTGGTGGTTTTTAGTGGGTAAACTTGCGACAATAGTTGGGCGAAATGTAATCTACTTACAACTTACAAATTACGATTAAAATGTACTTGTGTAGTTGATTACACACTATTTTCTGTAATCGTTAATTTAGGTAGTTGACAAAATTGTGGCCAACCACCTACATTAACGATTACAGAAAATAATGTGTAATCAACTTGTAACCGTGAAACGCGGGGTTACCGGTGGGACGGTGGAGGTACCGTATTGCCAGCTCAGGACGGTGGTCCAGGGCTGCCGATCGAATGAATATACGCTTGGGTAGGGTAGAGTACGACAATTTATTCGCTCTTATCTCTAAGTACAAAATGTCCCGGCCAGGTCTACGCTGGCACACAATGTGAGTACGGCTTAAACTACCGCGGGTCCCGGTATGTATCGCGGCGCACGGGTCGGTGTGGATCGCGGCGTGTATCGCGGCGCGTATCGCGGCGCGGATTCGAACGGTCGGTAACGATGCGACGAATGGGGAGGGGAGAGACGGTTTGACCGTTCGGTGTCCTGGCGGGCCAACCCTGCCGATGGACCCTAGTCGAAGAGTCTTTAGTCCGGTCGCCCAGTGAGCACAACCCGTGGGTGGATCGGAGACTGTGGGGACGCTCTCGAGAACGGAGATAGATCCGTTCGGGAGATCGATAGCGGTTGACGGCCTGCTTCCAGAGGATGGCTCACGCTGTCCTACTGGGAACCGTGGAGGTTTCAAAAATGTTACGCAGAGATTCAGCCTGTCGACACACGGAAACTGGTGCTTACACTGGCGCTTGTCTTTCGCAAGCACGAGTGTCTGCACAAGAATGTGGAATCGCACAGGAGGTCTCTGGGAGAGGTGTACTTTGTACGGTCGCTCTAGGCGGTCTCTGCTTAATAGGCCTATGCCCTCGGCTTATATGTCCTCGTCCGTATATTTTCGACAGCGAGAGAGTCACTCGGTGCGTGACTCTCTCGTGTCAATTCTTAGTAATTACGGACGAGTGGTGGGGGGGGGGGCAAGACCGTTGGCCGCGCGCGGTATGCCTTGTCTTTGAAGTTGTTGTCATCGCGCGGCACGCGCTATCTCGGTCGGGCGCATGGTGGGGGGGGGGGGGGGGGGGGAGGAGGTCGTCGTCCTACCTACAATAACTCGTTACATCACCTTCTCTTTTCGGAGGACGCGATCTTGCCTCGCTCTCCCATCGACTTCTGTTGGTCGATTTGTTACGCTTATAATTACTATGTACAGGACTGACATTTTCTTAACCTATAGCCTTAAACCTACCGGACTTAATTCTACCTTATTCCTAGTTGTTTTATTTTAACCTAGCCTACTTAAACATCTATTTACGAACGTACTTAGTCTACTGGGGGGTTGTGGGGGGGAGCTGAAACGTGCCCGGAGCTGCTGGTTCCTTAATAATTTCAGCTCCATGAAACCTCCCGGGATAGGGATTCGGTATCTCCGGCCGACCTGAAATGCCTTCAGGTCGAACCGAAGCTCCGCCGGATTTGGTGGCCGGTACTGCCACGGTAGCCCGGTGTTTGTCGGGGGGAGGGAAGCGGACGGTGCTGAGGTCCGTGGCGTTGGTTCCAGTGGTGGTGACACCAGCTCTATCGACGTCGGCACGTTCGTCGGTGTCGGCATTGGTGGCGGTGGCGGAGTTGGTGTCAGCGGCGGTGGTGGGGTCGGTGCTGGTGGCGGTGCCATCCACTCCTCTGGCGTCGGCCTCGGCATCGGTGGCGGAGTCGGGGTCGGTGGTATAATTGGAGGAAGCGGGATATCGAGGTTCATTAGGGCCGGGGGGCTGTGGGGTCGGGGCGGTGGCTGGTTGCTGCGGGCTGTCGGCTTCTTTGCCGGCGGCCGGGCTGTTGGCGCCTTCGGCGGCGCTGGTGGCGGTTGCTGCGTTGGCTCCGGCGGTGGTGGCGGCGCTCGTGGCCGCTGCGGCGGTTGCCCCTGTGGCTGCGGTGGAGGCCCCTGCGTCCGTGGTGCCTCTGGTGGTGGCGGCGCCCCTGTCTGCTGCAGCAGCGGACCTGGTGGTTGCGGTGGAGGCGTCTCCATCGCCTTCCACGGCGGTGGCGGCGCTTGGAGTAGCGCCTCCAACAGGGAGACAGCCGGGCCTGTCTTCTCCTGACGCGGCTGGCAGACGTCCCTGGCTAGCTGGGGTGCTGGCTGGAGTGGCGGCGCTGGCTGTAGTGGCGGCGGCAGGCGGCTCCTCTCGACCGCCTCGACCACGCAGATCCTCATGGTGGACGAGGGTTTCCGTGACGGCGGTTTGGTCTTCGCCGGCGGTCCGCGGGCTGGAGGGGGGGGGGGGGGGAGGTCCGCCAAAGTCCAGTCGTCTCCTGACTGGAGGAGGGGCTGCTAGAGGTAGTCCCTCTGGTCGCTTCCGAATCCGGCACTCCATCCGACGGCGTGCTTCGGAGACCCGGAGAGGAACAGCGTCCTTCCTGGCGGTCTCGTGTGCTCGGCGTACTTTTGGTGGCATCTTTCAAAAATGTTCCCTGTTCCCCCTCCGGGCCGCGAGTCTTATAGCTTTCGTCTTACCAATTTCTGCAGCGCGAAAGCGGCTCCGCGGTTGAAGCCACCTGGTGGTTGTTGTTAGGAGTATCCTTTGACTCCTGGTGTTCGGTGATCGCTTGGTTGCCTTCTTGCGGGGGCTGGCCGGCGGCCGGGCTGAGAGAGTCGGCGTCTTGCGTCCCGACAGGGAGGCCTTCCTCCTCTCCTCCACAGGGCTTTAGGTCCTGTAGGTGGGTCCTTCGCGGTGCCTTTCGCCCATTCCGTAACAGGACCAGGTTTGGCCCCACGTATTCTTTAACCACGTGGGGCCCTGAGAACTTCGGTGCTAGTTTCGCGTTGAAGTTCTTGGCCGCGGACGACAAAGGGTGTTCACGGAGCATGACCTTATCCCCGATTTGTGGCCGCCAGTCCCGCCGCCGGAGGTTATATGCCCTTTTTTGGGTTTCCGTGGCCTGTGCTTGTGCGTGGCGGGCGAGGCGGATGGCCTCGTGCAGGCGTTCTAAATCTTCGGCGCGGTTTGTGCTTTGGTCTTCGGCGTCGTCGGTAATCCCGGTGGTTGGTTGGCGAATCGCCCCAGGGATTGCTGGTTTGCGGCCATAGTTTAGATAGGCCGGGGTGTATCCTGTGGAATCATGGCGTGCAGTATTAAATGCGAACATGATTTCCGGCAGCCAGTGATCCCAGTGGCGGTGGTCCCCGTTGGTCAGTTGAGCAATCATTGTCTTGATCACTCGATTGACCCTCTCTACTGGGTTACACTGCGGGGTGTACGGGGGTGTTCACCGGTGTTCGATTCCGTACGTGCGGAGCATCGCCGTGAATTCCTTGCTCTCGTACTGGCGGCCGTTGTCGGTAATTATACGCCGTGGGCATCCAAAGCGGAGGACTACTCGTTCCTGGAAGGCCTTAGTGACGGCGGGGGCGGTGGCCTGTCGCAGTGGCTGTATCTCGACCCACTTGCTAAATTTGTCCTGCATCACGGCCAGCATGGTGCATCCTTTTGCTGACCGTGGCAGTGGGCCGATTAAGTCTACTGCGACTACGTCCCACGGGTTGGCGGCTGGTGTCGTTTGCATTCCGCCTGCGGGTGCCTATTGTAGTGCCTTGTATTCGAGGCACTTCTGGCAGCGCCTTACATATCGCTTTGCGTCGCGAACCATCCCTGGCCAGAAATAGCGTTGTGCCAGTCGTGCGGCCGTCTTACTGCCTCCTAGATGTCCAGCGGTGGGTGCGTCGTGGTTTTCGCGTAGTACCGCCTCCCTGAGTGGCTGGGGCACGCACAACTTCCATTCGAGCTCGGATCGCGGGCCATGGGCATCGGAAATGTGTCGGTAGAGGCGCCCGTCCACCACGTGGTACTCTGGGTAACGGTGTGGTTCGCTTTCGGCGGCCGCTTTTATGCGATCGTACCACGGGCAGCCGGTGGGCGCCTCCACGCTGTTGACCTCGCCTTGGGGGCTTCCTTCTGGTTGTCGTGACAGGGCGTCGGCGACCAGGTTGTTGGCCCCCTTCCGGTACTGGATGTCGAAATCGTATTCCTGCAGTTCCAAACCCCAGCGTGCCAACCGACCGGAGGGGTTGTCCATCGTACGTAGCCATTTTAGTGATTGGTGATCGGTTAAGACCGTAAAACGATACCCCTCTAGGTACGGTCGCATCTTCCGGATGCCCACCACCACCGCAAGGCACTCCTTTTCCGTGACCGAGTAGTTTTTCTCGGCAGAGTTCAAGGTGCGGCTCGCGTACGCGATAACCCGTTCCTCGCTATTTATGTCCTGCGTTAGGACCGCGCCGAGCCCCTCGTTGCTTGCATCAGCCTGGAGAGTGAAGGGCAGGGTGAAGTCGGGGCAGGCGAGTACGGGAGCGGTTGCCAGCTGTTGCCGGAGTGTTTCGAATGCTATTTCCTCCTTCTCGCTCCATGTCCACCGTACCTTCTTCTGTAGAAGGTGGTTGAGGGGGGGGGGGGGGGCGATGTCGGTGAAACGCGGTATGAATCTTCTGTACCACGAAACCATGCCTAAGAATCGTCGGAGTTCCCGTAGGTTGGTGGGGGCCGGTATCCTGGCGATGGCTTGTACTTTCTCGGGGTCCGTTGCGACTCCCTGCTCGGTGACGGTATGGCCCAAATACTGCAACTCGGTTCGACCGAACTGGCATTTCTCCTTATTTAGCTTGAGTCCGGCCGCCCGTAGTCGTTGCAGTACTTCGCGGAGGTTTTCGAGGTGTTCCTCGAAGGTGCTTCCTAGTACGATGATATCGTCGAGGTAGGCGAATGCCCGTGGCTCCAGCCGCGGGCCGATGATCTGTTCGAGCAGACGCTGGAAGGTGGCTGGCGCGGAGTGTAGTCCAAACGGCATCACTCGAAATTGAAACAGTCCCCTTCCTGGTACGGTAAATGCTGTTATCGGACGGCTCTCGTGGTATCTGCCAATAGCCGTTGGCCAGGTCTATCGTGGATATGTATTTCGCGCCCCGTAACTTCTCTAGGGTGGCCTGGACCTGGGGTAGCGGGTATGCGTCCTTCTCTGTTACCTCATTGACCCTACGAAAATCGATGCAGAATCTCCATTTCCTATTTTTCTTTTTGACCACCACGACTGGGGAGCTCAACGGGCTGTTGGAGGGTTCTATAATTCCCTCCGCGAGCATTCGGCTTACATCCTCGTCGATGATGGCCTGCGTGACGGGATTCTTGGGTGTGTATCGATGTTTGATTGGCTCTGCGCCTGCTTTAAGGCGGATGCGGTGCTTGGCCATGTGGGTGAGGCCGGGTAGCAGATCGAAACGTCCCAGTTCCTCTACGAGGAATGCTTCTAACTCCTTTCGTTGTTCCTCGGTACAGCTTCGAAGTCCGGGAGGCGAATCGACAGTGACGGCGTCCAATCGTGGGTCCCATTCCTGTTGCCCTATTCGTAAGGTCATCCCCATGGTCCGTTGTGCATCGATGCCAAGGAGTACGTCACAGGTTAGTTCCGGGAGCACCGCGCATCGGAAGAATATAAGGCTGTTGGTTACCTGCGCGAAGAATGCGATTTCTTCGCGGATGTGCACCTTCTCACCGTTGGCTACCTTGACTACCTTGTGCGTTTTGTACGACGGACTCCCGTTCTTCCGACACCATTTGGCTATTCCGGAGCTTATATAAGATTTTTGTGCCCCTGTGTCGATGAGCGCCCGGAATCATCTGTTATGAATCCTTAGCGGGACGTATGGTCGGTCGTCTCCGTCGGATTTTGCCGAGGCGGATTTGACGGAACGTTCCGGTCGGTGCCTCTGCCGCCGGTTCCGGTGGCGTTTCCCGAAGGCCCTGGGCATTGGCAGTCTCGGGAAGAAACGCCCGTGGTTCCGCAGCGGCTGCAAAACAGTTTGGCTGGCCGGCGGTAGTCCTGGCGGTAATGTCCTCGCTGACCGCACCTCCAACAGCACTCTTCTCGGCGGTACCCTTCACCGACCGTGGCGAGTTTCTGACCCCCTCGAACTTTATTGTCGTCGGCAGGTTTGGCGGGGACACTGGCGGCTTCCTCCTTCCGTGCTCGTTCGTGGTCGGTTGCTAGGTCGATGAGGTCGGGCAGAGTCGTGAAATCCCAACGGTGAATGAAAAGGCGATATTCGGGGCGCAGGTTAGAGTAAACCCATTCCAACTGGGTCTCCTCCGAGATATTACCGTGGCGGTACATTAACAATCGTAGCTGATCGGAGAAGTCTGCGGCGGTTTCGGTTGGTCCCTGGAGACGCTGGTGGATTTCTTTTTCCAGGTCGTGCTGTCTTCGTCGTGGAAGGAACCTTCGTTTGAACGCGGTGAGGAACGCGTCCCATATCGGGAGGTTTTTCTTCTCGACACGGAACCAGTGCGACGCCGTGCCTTTTAAGATGATTGGGAGGCAGCGTAAAATTTGTTCCGGCGTGACCTCGTATCCTTCCTGCAGGTCGTCTAATTGTTCCAGGAAGTCTTCCGCTCCTTTTCCTCCGTCGAAATGTCCGCCCCATCTTTTTACTCTGTCGATCATATATTGGATGGTCGGTGGGCCGTTATCGGTTGCTGGTAACGGTATTTCGGTTTTCCCGGGGGAAAATGTGACCAGCGGCGGGTCTTTGGTACCTTGATCGTCCTCTACGGTGGCTACTACGGTGGGTGGAGGGGCTATCGTACTGGTCTCGGAGTCCTCCATTGTATTGCCAGCCCGTAGATGCGCCACTATTCGCGCTCGTAAGGCGTCGATGGTTCCGGTGGCGTCGAGATGATAGCGCTCCGCGAGTGCTATAAGATCGGCTTTTGTTTTGTCGTACACCGAGCCTACTCGGATCATTCGATCGTCCTCCGTACCTTGAAATGTCCCTGTTTGGGCGCCAAATGTAACCGTGAAACGCGGGGTTACCGGTGGGACGGTGGAGGTACCGTATTGCCAGCTCAGGACGGTGGTCCAGGGCTGCCGATCGAATGAATATACGCTTGGGTAGGGTAGAGTACGACAATTTATTCGCTCTTATCTCTAAGTACAAAATGTCCCGGCCAGGTCTACGCTGGCACACAATGTGAGTACGGCTTAAACTACCGCTGGTCCCGGTATGTATCGCGGCGCACGGGTCGGTGTGGATCGCGGCGTGTATCGCGGCGCGTATCGCGGCGCGGATTCGAACGGTCGGTAACGATGCGACGAATGGGGAGGGGAGAGACGGTTTGACCGTTCGGTGTCCAGGCGGGCCAACCCTGCCGATGGACCCTAGTCGAAGAGTCTTTAGTCCGGTCGCCCAGTGAGCACAACCCGTGGGTGGATCGGAGACTGTGGGGACGCTCTCGAGAACGGAGATAGATCCGTTCGGGAGATCGATAGCGGTTGACGGCCTGCTTCCAGAGGATGGCTCACGCTGTCCTACTGGGAACCGTGGAGGTTTCAAAAATGTTACGCAGAGATTCAGCCTGTCGACACACGGAAACTGGTGCTTACACTGGCGCTTGTCTTTCGCAAGCACGAGTGTCTGCACAAGAATGTGGAATCGCACAGGAGGTCTCTGGGAGAGGTGTACTTTGTACGGTCGCTCTAGGCGGTCTCTGCTTAATAGGCCTATGCCCTCGGCTTATATGTCCTCGTCCGTATATTTTCGACAGCGAGAGAGTCACTCGGTGCGTGACTCTCTCGTGTCAATTCTTAGTAATTACGGACGAGTGGTGGGGGGGCAAGACCGTTGGCCGCGCGCGGTACGCCGTGTCTTTGAAGTTGTTGTCATCGCGCGGCACGCGCTGTCTCGGTCGGGCGCATGGTGTGTGGGGGCGGGGGGCAAGATCGTCGTCCTACCGACAATAACTCGTTACAAACTACACAATTACATTTTAATCGTAAATTGTAAATTGTAAGTAAATTACATTTTGCCCAACTCTGCCTGCAAGGAGTCCCACACTATCCGGCACACAACATCTCGCCGGGTATGCGTAATGCATTTTCCCCACGTAAAAAAAAAAAAAAAAAAAAACAGCCTGACTGCAAATGAATGCGGACAGGCCGCCTCCCGATCCCCAGGGAAGACCCCGACGCGACAAAGTGCGTCGGGAGCGTGGGCGGCGTCGTACCGCAAGCGCAGGAGGGGGAGGCAAGCGAAAGTATCGCTAGTTTGATCTCGCACAAGTCCTCCCCCTCAGGCGCGCGGCGCCGCTCCCGAGGAGGTCATCTTTTAGTGGGTTCGAGTCTCACATAACCCTCCGCCCGCCCCCGGGAGCCGGGGGTATCCGTGGGGATTTCCACCAAGTAAAAAAAAAAAAAAAAAAAAAAAAAAAAAAAGGCCGCCTCCCGATGAAATAGGCCGCAGGGTCATGTGTTATTTTAATTTTAACGAGTCACACGATAGGTAATTTTTAAAGCGCACAACAAGCTACTTACTTAGTTGTGGCACCACGGACCTGGTTTTACGTTACAACTTATTTGTCGATGTGTTTGAATTATGTGCGATATATGATAGGTAAACATTCATATTTTCTTTTTCAGCGGCCCGCAATAAGTCTGTGCATCCCTGAAGTAGAGTCCACATTCCGCAACAAAGCACCATTCACGAGCCTGGGGAAGCGCAACATTGTAGAAAAATCGCTGCTGCCTTCCACGCACACATCGACGCTTGAGCAACACCGCGTGTACTTGTATTCTGCTACGTTCAACAAATTATATCCATTATAAGTGCATATGTTTATAACTAGTATAAGTATTTTCAAAGTCACGGAGCACCTTTAACACTAGATTTCCCGACGAGGATGAATATTCTCTTCTCTACTAAGGTGTGTCAACGTGAAAGAATTTCAAACTCGCTCACCTCGACATGTAGCAGCGATTTTCAACCTTATTCTGTGATGTTTAAGAGTTTATAATTCCGAACAACGCTAACCGATTTAGATGAAATATGCATATATCTTACTTGAATCTATAAATGGCATTTTGTACATTTTATATAATAGAAGCTCGGATAAGAAAATTTGAAAAATTGATTTTCCCCGTTTTTTTTTTGTTATTTCGAAAAATCCGATTTTTTATTCAAAACGGCGAAAACACGACGTATCTAGTAATTTTAAAAAAATTATGCGAACTTAAACAGTGTAGGGGAGACCGGGGATAGTTTGGACACGGGGATACATTGGACAGTTTTAAAATTGCCTCCATAGTGTCATGATTATTGAAAGTGTATTTGTAGTTTGTGCCTATGGTCATACCAAATCAACTGATATTCAATATGGCGTGTTGCATTCACGAATGACAAGGTAAGTCACAATTTTCAATTCTTGTATGTTACTGTATAATATTTTCATCTACTTTTTGTTGTGATTCGGATACTTCATTATAGAAGAATTTTATTGTAACTTTTTTTTAGGCATTGCTGAATGTGTTTAAAATAACGTAATGCTATGCAAACATCAAAGTATCCTTTTTGAGGAAAGGCACTAATCATTTTGTTTTCATTTGATATGAGGGGTTACATTGGACAGACTTGGGTATACAGTGGACAGCTGCCACGTCTGTCCAATGTATCTTCAAGTCTGTCCAATGTATCTTTAAGTCTGTCCAATGTAATCCCTATTTTACTTTGTTTACAAATATTTAAAAGTAATGGTGAAGTATTGTCGTCCGCTTCTTTGTAGATGGTTCGAACGTATATAAAACGCACGGAAAGACCATTAGAAGGCTCAACTGCTATAAACAAACCTTGTGAAGTGTTTAAATTCCATTATTTCTTATCTATTTGTCATTTTAAATAAATTATATATTCATTGGATTATTCATTATTATTTCTTTTCATCTGTCCAAACTATCTCCGTGCTATGTCCAATGTAACCCCACTAATGGGGATACTTTGGACAATATGCATCTCTGAACTTTCTTCATCTCAAAGTAATACTAGGGAATGTGAGGCTCGTTTCTCAGGTTCAAACGAATAGCGCACATTCTAAGCTATCGAATGGTGTACAATTTATAGCCGTAAGGCATCTTAAGGTGGCATTTCCTAAGCTCGGCTCGCCGCGGCGGCGCGCGACCGCGGCGCGCCGCGGTACACTGCTACAATGGGAAAGCATTCATCTGTTCTCCTATCTGCGACTTCGACCGCGCGCGGCTGCGGCAGATTGCTATAGTGTATGCAAGTCTGCTCCAGGAGTAGCCTAGGCTACTGGAGAAGCAACACAATGGGACGAGTGTCTGTTTTCCGCCATTTTGGCAGAATCTACTAGCCGCTCGACGGCCCGCGGCTGCCAGTCGCTACACTGCTCCAGAAGCAGTGCTGCGCGGCTGGCCGCCCCGCGGCCCATCGCCACAATGGGCCAGAATCCCCAGAAATAAGGAAACAAGTCAGAATTTCAAAGTTATGGAATGATGGTTTTATATATTTTTGTAACCTAATAATATAAGGTCTTAAAAACGTAAAAATATCATGGCAGAGCTACTTCTGCTGTATGTGTAAACATGTGTCAAAGTTTTTTTTGTGCAGAATTTTAAATCGAGTCGTTTAAATTTCGGTGATATAAAAGGAAAATAGTTTTTTGGGGACCAAAATGAGTAGTACCTATCGATACTGCAAAGTAATAGCGAATAATTAGTTCCATATAGTTCTTTTTCCATAACAAACTCATTGAAGAAATATTAGTATTGTCTGTTTAGTTACTTTCCGGGAACTTCCAAGCCTTTTCTATTGTATAATTAATATATATTTGTCCTTGTATTTGGAAATATTTGCTAATGATGAAGTAATTACCTGCATTCTATATCGTACAGTGGAGCTGAATCCCAAGAAATAGGGAAAAAATGCAACATCCCATTTTTCGTACTGAAAATGACGAATATTATTAAGGAAGTTCATAAACGATTGTTAATATACAACTCATACGAAGGTTTGACGTTATATAAAAAAAATAACAACATCATTCCAATAAAAATAAAACAATTTGTTAAATATATAAATATATATTTTTTAACTAACCCCGCAGCCGGGGTTTGTTGACTTATTCGTCTCACTACTCTGAATACGTAAAACTGGTAAATCATGCGTAAAACTGGTAGCCCCACGCGGTTCTTTGATCATGACTATGGTCCTGCATTGCGAAAGATAAGGCTCACCTCGCTTACCGATCGTCGTGTATGTTCAGATCTGCTCTTCCTATGTGACGTCCCTATAATTTTCGCCCAACCCTAACTAGCTTCCTCCTTATATGACCTACCCAAGAACCTACTACTATCTATAAACCACAACTCTTAACCCTTTACGAATCATCAGATCTTGGACGATGTACCTTAGCGGTCCCCATCTCCAGCTGATTCCCCTTCCCCTCTTCGCCTTAGAGGCATGATTCCCCCTCAATCACGAATTACAACAAGTCCCTCGCCCCAACCTTCTAAATCAAAACCTCTTCCCTCCCCCCCCCCCCCCCTCTACCAATGAGAACTACAAAAGTCCACCCAACGGATTGAGTGCCCCTTTTCAAAATCCCATTGTCTTACAGCCTAATTATAGATCAACCTTTGATTCTTACAAAAACCCCAGAGCTATTACGACACATACTTTACGGATGACTCATCACGCATACCGCAAATTCCACGCATACTTTGGGCATGAGTCATCACGCATACCTCAAATTCCCCGCATACCTCACATTCCATCAGTTTGTATAAATACCGGTGCCGCGTGGCCCACAGATCACTATTCTTTAGTATCTTCAGTCAGTCATTCATTATTCCTTGCTTTACCTCAGACTTAAGTGGTTTTCTTTAGTTGTACTCTAACATTTAAATTCAGTGTACATCAACCAGCGTCTACATCACTGTAAGCGTTTCCATTTCTCTTATTTTATATTACTTTTTATGCTTTTGTTTATAACATTTAATTGCTACGTTATTTCTTTGTATTAACTCCTTTGCTTAGATTTACGCTTATCGCTTTATATAGGGTGAAAGCACTAGTAGTCGACCACCCTCTAGTAGTCGACCACTTTTATTGTTTAGCTTAAAGAAATAAGTACTGAAATAAAGAATTTATTAAATGACAATTTTATATTATACTTTGAATTTCCAACTTTACAATACGACAAAAAGCGCCTTTCATAGGTAAAAAAAATAAATGGTTTTAAAGTGATTTGTAAACTCATTTTGATTCTACATGTGTCATTGCTGTTTTCTAACCCGAGAAGCATAAGTGTGCTTTGAATAGAAACGACAAATGTAATTCAGTTCTATACATTTTTTACTGGAAAATTATGCTATTTCACTGAAAAAGCATCAACAATTTTATATGAGCTTCAAAAATTTAAAAAAATGGGATAATTTATTTATTTATGGGAGGTCGGTAACTGGATCATCATTCCCTTTCAATTTTCAATAGTCGACCACAGCGGTCGACTTCTGAAGCTAACTGATTCACAATGAATGCTAAAAGTCGACCACGTATTAACTATATATAATTGTTTCTTGTATGTATATTCGTTTCTTATGGATTAATGTTCTTCAAAGTTTATATAATTTATTTATAGAATACAAATACCCACTTTAAAAACTTAAAATTTGTTACTGCTTCCTATCTTAAAAACGTAAATTAATTTACATTGGAAAAAAAAAATTCTATTTCTTATTAAAATTTTGATATTAAAAGAACTTATTTTAGTTACGCATTATTCCTGACATTATTAATTATTTACTGATGTTGCACATTATATTTAAAAATAAATTTTAGTTTGTAATGCGCACATAACCTGTTTTGAATTTCATATTAAAAAAGGTGGTCGACTACTAGCTATCGGACCGGTCGACTTTTAGAGTTAAGCGGTCGATTATTAAAGCATTCGGACAATTTATTTTTAACGTTAATTATTTATTTTCCCCGAACTTTCCTACTAACACAAAATATTTAGTGATATATTAAATACATTTGAATTACTTCAGTACATTTTATATATTTTATAACATTGATTGTTGATTTTTTTTCAGAACTTTTCATTCGAGTTTAGCTTTAAGTGGTCGACAACTAGTGCTTTCACCCTATATATATATTGTTTAATTTGCATTTATATCGGTTTCTCTTGCTTAGGCTCTAGCCTCATATAGTTATATTGCTATCTTTATCATATAGGTAATCTCTTATTGTTTAACTTTTGCTATTTTTGCCTAACGCTAATTATCTATCATTTACCTTTATATAAATGTTATGTGCCTATGCTGAATGTCCAACGCATAATTATAAGGTGTTTATTGCTATCTGTTACGTGTTCCAATAAATAACGCTTTCGCTTTTATCTTTAACCGTTAATTCTCGCTATTTCGCCTCGAATACCTGGAACCATTACGCGCAACGACTACAGCTGATCGGTCTCCGCAAGCGCCGGGAGTTCTTGCCCGTGTTTACTAACGTTCTTTCATATAGAGTCCCGTATGGCTATTCCCAAACCTATAATGAAAACCCTATTATTTACGTCTCTTTTCATACGATGCAGTTAGTAAGCCAATTATCGAGCCATAAATCAAAGCCAGTACTCTCACGTGCGTCACTCGGGTGTACGATCACCATACAGCCTTCCCTGGTCGACACGAGTCGCGAAGCATAGCCTTCATAGTGAAGCTGGTCTTCCCACGAAGCAAAGTCTTCGAGCTCTCCTACAAGGCGCGAAGCATAGCCTTCATATTGAAGCAGGTCTTCATACGAAGCAAAGTCTTCGAGCTCTCCTACACCTCTCCTACAAGGCGCGAAGCATAGCCTTCATATTGAAGCAGGTCTTCATACGAAGCAAAGTCTTCGAGCTCTCCTACACCTCTCCACAAGTCGCGAAGCATAGCCTTCATATTGAAGCAGGTCTTCATACGAAGCAAAGTCTTCGAGCTCTCCTACACCTATCCGCAAGTTCTGAACCATAGCCTTCATAAAGAAGCAGGTCTTCTTACGAAGCAAGGTCCGCACGCAACCTCCCTACCCCATATATGTTACGATCCAAGTCCCGCCACCCAGGACGTGACACCTATACAAGGTGATCCGTGGACATATTAAGGGGTCATGCCTAGTTGTAAAAGTCGAAAAATTCGATTTTTGGGTTTTTGCATTTTTTTTAAATATGTAGCGTAGAAAATATTTCCTGAAAGTTTCAAGTGAATTGAAGTAAAATTGACGAAGCTATGCCAGTTTGAAGAGTACGCTGCGAAAACAGGTAGCGCGCGGCAGCAGCGCCCAGCAAGGCTCGTCCTTTTCGGCTTACTACGTAGAGTTATATGATAGGTATTTTTATTGTAGGGATACATACCTACGTTTATTACTGTACTGGAAAGGTTCTAAACGGCTGTAGTTTGTAATTTTTCTAAATACCAAAGGACAACGTAGCAGTATAGCAGTTGGCGTCGAACTGTGCGGTACGTTTTGCTTGCTTCGATTTTGACTCTATTTTCGCGCGTTTTTTCACAAAATGAATATAAATCAGAAAGTCTTGCGAGTTACGAGATCATCGAAAAGAATACAAAAATCAAGGCCGAAAAAAAGAAAACAACACTTCAACCCGAAAGCATCACAGACCGACGAACAGAGTTTCAGTGCATCTAGAAAGAAAATAAGGAGGCAGGACGAAATTATAGTACAGCAAGAAATTCTATAGAATATAGAATTTTAAATTTCATCACCGTATTTTCGGCAATTTCAACGTTTGTCAAGTGCAAACAATGTAACAGTGATGTTAAATTTCAACCTGCAAATACTCGTGGACTCGGTTTCAAGATTGTAGTGTTGTGTGGTGAGTGCGCGCCGCAGGAAATTCCTTCATGCTCTTATGCTGGTCACTCATTCGAAATAAATAGGCGCTTTATATTCACAATGAGAGTACTCGGTTTAGGGTTGAAAGGTTGCCAAAAGTTTTGCGGACTAATGGACATGCCACAGTTTTTATATCACAGCACGTATGATCAAATTGTACAACACATTCATGCATGTGTCAAAATTGTTCGTGTTTTGGTTTTTAAAAAAGCTGTAAATGAAGAGATCAAAGAGACTTCTGGAGAGGATAAAAGAAAACTAACTGCTTCAGGGGACGGGACGTGGAAAAAGCGAGGTTTTACGTCTCTATATGGTGTCGCTTCCATAATTGGCTACTATAGTGGCAAAGTACTTGATGTCATGGTAAAAAGTGCTTATTGTAAAATGTGCGAGACTTGGAGCAAAAAAGAAGGAACCGCTGAGTTTCAAGAATGGTTGGAAACACATGAAGCCAGTTGCACATTGAATCATAAAGGATCTTTAGGCAAAATGGAAGTCGATGCTATCGTAGAAATGTTCAAGCGTTCAGAAACTCTGCATGATGTGAAGTACGTTAATTACATCGGGGACGGTGATTCGAAAACGTATACGGGTATTGTAAATGCTGCTCCATATGAAAATACTGCTGTAATAAAAAAAGAATGCATCGGTCACGTTCAAAAAAGAATGGGTACTCGATTACGCCAGTGTAAAACCAAAAATAAAGGGATCGGCGGAAAAGGCAAACTAACGAGCAAAATGATAGATAAATTAACAGTTTACTACGGCCTGGCTATACGTAGACACTGCGATTCAGCGGAGAATATGAAAAGTGCTATTTGGGCAACATACCATCACTATAGTTCAACTAATAAAAATCCGAAACATCAACTTTGCCCGGCTGGAGCGGACTCGTGGTGTGAGTGGCAGCGAGCGTATGCCGAGTTGGCCAAGAAACAGAAGAGGAAAATAAAAAGTTACAAACATAACTACAATGCTTTACCGGATGATGTTTTGACGGCTATCAAGCCAATATACGAGGATTTAAGTAAGAACGAATTATTAGGTCGATGTGTTGGCAGATTTACGCAGAATAATAACGAGAGTTATAATCAACTTGTATGGAAGATTAGCCCAAAAATTATTCCCAGTGGTTTGATAACCGTCGAAATGGCAGCATATATAGCAGCCTGCGTTTTTAATGAAGGTTCAATAACTCTTTTAAAAATAATGGAAGTTATGGGAGTCCATAGTGGCAAAAATGCCCATGAATTTATGACGACAGAAGACAAGGTCCGGATCACCACTGCCGAGCACCGCGCGCAAGAGAATACACGAGCGGCCAGAATGCGTCGTAGACAAGAGCAAATTCATCTTTTGGAGGCAGCTTCTGCAGCAGAAGACTTGCTATATGGGCCTGGAATCGATGATTCTGTGTAAGTTGAAAAATTATAATTTTCTTTTGGTGTAAACTTGACCTCAACTTTAAACACGTTTTACTCGAAATCACATTTCTTAGAAAAGTCACGAGCGGTGAGCAAGATATCGCGGGAACCGTTACACCAGGCCTGCCCCATCGGGTGCAAATACCTCCTGAATTTCTGGGACCCGGGCAACAGCCGGGCAGCGAGACTGTTACGTTGCTAACCACAGCATGGGCTGCGGGAGAACTGCATGAGTGTGCGGTCGTCCATGCAGGCTCGTACCACGACGCACACTCATACAGTTCTCTCACAAATTTCGCAACGGGTAGCAGTGGCGCAGTTCCGGCGCTCGGCTGTTACATGGATCGCAGGAATTCAGGAGGTATTTGCACCCGATGGGGCAGGCCTGCGTTACACCAATCGACCTAAAACTTTTTCAGGCTTCTTTTGCATACCAAGAAGCAGTTCGTGAACGAAGGATTTTTGTTTTTGATGAAAACTCTATTTTTAATTCACGAAAAACGAACAATTCAGACCTCGAAAAATCATGATTTTGCGTTAAACGGCCGCCATTTTGTCTGAAATTATTTTTTTAAAAAATCCTTCGTTCACGAACTAGATAAACTCATATATTAACAGAATTTTCTTGGCTTTCTGATTTTAGATGACCCGGCTCGGAGAAATCGTGCTCACCGCGCAGCGCATTTATAAAAACGGCTTCCGCGAGAGTGGCTGTTATTCTTTCATTTTTTAATATTTTCCAATAAGAAAATTACTGAGAATTGCTCAATATATGTACTTTTAAAATAAGCAAATAGTTGTAAAAAATATAAATTCAATTTTCCACAAAAAATTCCCGAACATCGCGTTCTTTTTCGCTTGCCAACTAGGCATGACCCCTTAACTGTATGGAGTTAGTATCTCTGATTCGTTATCATGCCCCCCAAAGGGCATTACGTCCGCAACCTCTTTTTGTATCAAGGCTCCCTGCATACACGCATTATACAGTGGATCCCATAAACCGCGCCATGGCGGAGTTAAATCTATTTGCTGAAGACATTGACTTGTTCAATGTCTCGCTCGATTCGTTCCGTGAGCTCTTGTTAAGACGACTCCTAGCTTAAGTTACCATATACTCGCAAGTGATGTATTTAGTCGTATTGCAAGACTGTTTTTGTTTATATTGTTCTTTAAGGTTTTGTGTTTTAAGCGTTTCTTTCCTTATATTTTCTTTTTAGGTTGTATGTATATTGTATCTATTCCTCATTGCCTTGTTAATTATGTTCTACTTGTTTTACTTTTTGTACTAAAGGGTTTTCCCGTTTATCTAATAATAATAATAATAATATTAGTTAAAAGTCATAGTTTGCATAAATTAACGCATTCATATACAGCACAGTAGGGGAGACCGGGGCTAAGCCGCCACCGGGGCCAAGTCGCCACTTTTAAATATCTTCGAATCTATACATCGTATGATCTCGCGATCGATAATGTAGATCTTCAATCAGATTTCAATGACACCGACAGACTATGGTGAATTTAGGAACTAAATTGTAATTTTTATTTCGTTGAACGTGTTAGTTGCTATGAAAAGTGACCGAAAGTGAATTTCTTTTCGCAATGAAAATTTCGGTTTGCACCTTCGCACTCATCGTGGAAAATCTGAAGGTAAGTGATTCTTAGAGAATTAACCCTCGCTATGCCGTGCCGGGGTCATTTTGACCTCATCTCGAGAGGGACACGCACACAGTGACAGAGTCAGTGGTGGGGACTCGCGGTCTCGAGAGCGGCACGCACACAGGCGCAGAGTCAGTGGTGGGGATTCGCGGTCTCGAGAGCGCCACGCACACACTGACGGAGCTGTCCGTGAAATCGGAAAGTGATGAACTCTTTCGCGGTATCTCTTGCACTATCGTCATGTTGTTGCTATATGGAAACGGGTCAGATTATATATATATATATATATATATACACACACACATATATAATAATATATAAATATATATATATATATTATTGTAATACTTATATATATAAGTATTACAATAATATTACAATAATAAATATATATATATATATATATATATATATATATATATATATATTATAATTAAATATATATTATAAACTATATATATATATATATATATAAATTATTGTAATATAATATAATACGAGGCCAAAAACGCATGCATTTCAACATGATCTATAGGTTTCCATGTCTTGTTTGGTAGTAGTATCTCCCGTGCCTTCTTATTGATGTATAAAATAAGGATATTGATGATTTGTTCATTGATGGACAAATTGAAACATTCCTCCATCGTTTTTACGTGTTCGCTCCTTCCGGTTAGTGAACCCTCACGTGAAAAGTGAACTTCCGCGTGACTATTGGTCAGGTGCAGTACACTGCCAATTACGTCCAAATACAATATTATATTATATTATATTATGTATATTATAATTATTCTTATACAACGCTTTGCCTTGTCGATCGCTTGATCATCGACGTCAACATGCTTGTCATCGACAGAAACATTGAAACGTGCTTCTTCTCGTGATAGATTGAAATGTGCTGCTCTTTGTAAAAGAAATGAAATATGCTACTCTTCGTAACGCACGTCGATATGTAAGATAATTCGATGGTCGCATATTCCAATTGCATCCCCGGACATTGGCCTACCGTTCGAAAGGCCGGCAACAATGACCGGGACCATTTGCGCGGGAGAACCTGGGAAAAACCCGATAATAGCGGCACGGGAAGGGCGCTAAAACCTTGCCGCTAGTACGCGGACAGTCTTGTACGATTCTTCGTCACGGTGGTTGGCATTACGGAAGCCCTCCACGTTTCTTGTATTATCAAATACATAGCATTGTTTCAAGTGTTATCCACGGTGTATTTTTCGCGTGTGTGCTGCCCATCCACTGAAAACATTTCTTATCCATAATGGCTACAGTGAGTGAGCACAATCTTTATTCACAATTTGAAGAAGACACCGATAATTATTCTGAACAATCATCGGACGATGGAAATTCGTCAAATAGTGACGATGAGCCTGAGGTTGAAGATTCGGAGGACCATGGAAATTCTTCAGATAGTGACGGTGAGCCACAGCTTGGAGATTCGGAACCGGATAATGAAGTTGTATTTGGACGCAGTTGGCACCGCTCTGCACCTAACAGTAGTCAGGGAGATGTTCACCTTTTACGTAAGGGTTCACTAACCGAAAGGAGTGAACACGTTCAAACCATGGAAGAATGTTTCAAATTATTCATTAGTGAACAAATCATCCAAACTGCCATATTATACACTAATAAGAAGGCACAGGAGAATCCATCGCCAAAGAAGAAATGGAAACCCGTGGATCGTGTGGAAATGGACGCATTTTTTGGACTCGTGTTGCTGATTGGACGATTTAGAGAATCCCGCGAATCTAAACACGACTTGTGGAAAGAAAATCCAGCACTCTCGCGACGATATTACGCAGCTATAATGTCACGTGATCGATTTACAGAAATTTTGAGGTATCTTCGTTTCGATGATTCTGCCACACGTGAAGTAAGGAAAGCGGTCGACAAACTGGCACCACTTCGGGACGTGACAAATATTTTTGCTGACAATTGTCAGAATTCATACCATGCAACGGACGTTGGGTGCGTCGACGAGCAGCTAGTTACATTTCGCGGCCGTTGCTCTTTCAAGGTATATATGCCCAGCAAACCCGGCAAATACGGCATAAAAATATGGACACTTTGCGACTCTACAACATTTTACTGCTGCAATATGGATGTCTACCTGGGGAAACGTGGAAAAGCCCCAGAAAAGCAGCAAGGACAACGTGTAGTGAAACAATTAACCGCTATGTGGAAAAATTCCGAACGATGTGTTACAACGGACAATTTTTTTACAGATATAACTTTAGCAGAAGAATTATTAGATAATAAAATGTTTTTAGTCGGAACCGTTAGGAAAAATAGACGCGACTTACCGAAAAGTCTTGTAAATACAGAAAAGCGGCCTCAACATTCGTCTCAATTTTTATTTACTTCTAAATTAACGTTAGTTTCATATATAACTAAACCGCGACAGTGTGTTGTATTACTTTCGACATTGCACCATAAAGATGAAATATCCTCAGAAACTGAGAAATTCAAACCGGAAATAATTCAATATTACAATTCAACAAAAAGTGGTGTAGATGTTCTCGACAAGCTCCCAAGAGAATATTCTTGTCGACGGTGCACACGCCGTTGGCCCTTGTCCCTGTTTTTACATTATATAGACATTGCTGCATATAACGCTTTTGTTATATGGCAAACAAAAAATCCCACATGGGAAGCTACGACTAGACTAAAAGTTAGGAGAAAATTATTTTTAGAACATTTAGCGAAAAATTTAACCGCTAAAAACATAGACCGAAGAGCGTCGGAATTCGAAAATAATCAATCCGGGCTACATAGGCCTTTGATAAGTGCAATTGAAGCGACGGGGAGGAAAATCGTAAAAAAACCGAAGTTAGAAACGCAAAAGCGTGCTAGATGTTGTCTATGCGTAGGAAATAGTAATAAATATTCAACTGTGTGTAGTGAGTGCAACAAACATATGTGTAAAAATCATTTACAAGAAACAAGAATATGCATAGCCTGTTATGTAGATTTATAATATTTTGTAATGTAAAGAGAAATAAATAAATAATAAATATTTCTTTCATAATTCACAAGATTATTCTTTCGTATACGTATAACGCAAATCCGAACATAATTCGAAACCGACTGCTGGAGTTCGAACGACCGCCACTGCGGTAGTAGTAATACATATCGGTGAGGGTCTCGAGCCAGAGCGACCGTCACTGTGTTAGTAGTAACGTCGGTGAGGGTCTCGACTCTCGAGCTCGAGCGGCCGTAACTACCTATGTATTAGTGAAATATCGGTGTGGGTCAAAAAGACCCCGGCACCGGGCACCAAACTCCCGTAGTCGGAGGGTTAAGCCTGCCAAACACGATTCTGATATGAAACCTTTCATTTTTTTTTATCTAAAATATTTTCTGAGCGACCGAAGTTGTAACTGGCGCTCGGGGCTGAGTCGCCACAAAGCCATTGGGGTTAAGTCGCCACATTCATAATTGTCACTTAGTCGAATTCACTCTATCTTTAATTGTAAACACCTCAGTTATTTACATTACAGCAACATGGTACGCACGTACCGTCGCAAACGTGAGGCAGTTGATAAGGAAAGACTTAAAAAAGCCGTCATAGCCGTCAGGGGTGATGCCATGCCAGTTGCGACTGCGGCGAAGCAATTCCAAATTCCAAGGACCACGTTACGGGATTGGCTCAAAAAAAAATAATGATGAATTAGCAGAGTTAGAAAAAGTCGCCGTTCCAACACATGGACATAATACCGTAAATTTCTATAATAATTGTTAAACAAATTTAAAAAGTAATAGCAATATAAAAAGTTCTTGTACTAATTCACTCTTTTCATCCGTAGCTTTTCACCGCCCAGGCAGAAGAAGTTCTGCGAGAGTATTTATTGCATTGTAACGATATGTACTTCGGACTTTCTGCAAGAGAAGTACGTGGGTTGGCTTTTGATTTTGCGATAAAATTGGAGCTGAAAATTCCAGCGTCATGGGAGGCTTCTCGCATGGCTGGAAAAGACAGGCTGTGGGGTTTCCTGAAACGTCACCAGGCTCTAGGCCAGCGCTGCACAAGGAGCTGTTTTCGGCGCCTAGCGGCGAGCAACCCGCCTTTCCTGTTGCTAAGGTTAGAATCGGTGAGGAGAACTGCAGTAATGTATGTGCGTGTTCGTAGGCTCGTAGCATAGGTATATATGACTGGGTTTCTTGTGGGGCCCCAGTGCAGAACAGGTCCCGTAATAAAATTCGGGTTATTTATTTGTATATTGTTACGTGTACAAATTTATTAGTTATGTAATTTTCTTCTTGTAAATATCGCTAAATGTAATGACGAGCACCAAATGTGTGTACATATGTATATATTTATTTATATATAACTTTCCGACTTATAAATGATATATATCCTTAATTAAAATTTGGTTTTCTTTGAGTCAGAGTTATTTATTTGTATAGTATTAAGTTTCTATAGTATATTGCATGACAAGGGAGAGAAGTAAGCGATTCCGACGAACGTGAAGTTTGCTGCCCGAGCGTAGCACGGGCAGCAATTCACGCGAGGCGAAAATGCTTCTCTCCCGTGCACTGATCTGTATATACATATCAGTGCTCCCGTGTCACGCATTATATTTTTTTTAACACCTGCATGAAAGGTGTGTTTTTGAAAGCCTGCTCAGCGATTCGCAAAAAAATATGCATGTTCGATTGCTTTTTTATTCTGTCAAAATTAATAAATACGTGTATTTATTTTCCAACAAATCGATAACGATTAGTCGAACAACTGCATCTTCATACCATAGGGTAACGTCAAACTCCAGTTTCTTTGGGAGGAAAGTAAGAAATTGCGAATACGCATGCGCGTAAAGTCTTTTTCCCTTGGGAGATAGACTTTAGGGCTTAGGCGAATACGTCTGAAATTAGTCATTTTGCTCCCGTTCAGCAGGCGTAAAAAAAACACACGTTTTCATGCAGGCCCCACAAGGAACCCAGTCATATATCCCTATGCTACGAGCCTACGAACACGCACATACACTACTGCAGTTCTCCTCACCGATTCTGACCTTAGCAATAGGAAAGGCGGGTTGTTCGCCGATAGGCGCCGAAAACAGCTCCTTGTGCAGCGCTGCTCTAGGCATACGAAAACCAGAGGCGACGAGTCTAGCGCGTGCAACCAGTTTTAATCGTACAACTGTTGCAAACTTTTTCGCACTGCTCAAATCCGTTCTGGATCGTTGGCATTTCCAAGCGCATTGTATATGGAACATGGATGAGACGGGAATTACGACGGTCCAAACTCCCGACAGAGTTATTGCACGACGCGGCGTCAAACAAGTCGGGCGCCTGACGTCTGGTGAACGAGGACATCTTGTCACTTTCGCAATGGCCGTTGCGGCAAGCGGACGTTCGTTGCCTCCGTTCTTTATTTTCCCTAGGAACAAATTCCAAGATCACTTCCTGAATGGCGGATCTTTGGGCTGCCAGGAAGACGCAAACCCCAGCGGATGGATGAACACTGAGCACTTCGTCAAATTTTTGCACTTTTTTCAATTACACGTGCGTGCTTCGGTCGACAATCCGGTCTTGCTTATCCTCGATAATCATGAATCGCACCTGTCCATCGAGGGCTTGGATTTTTGTAAAGCGAATGCGATTGTTGTACTTTCGCTTCCTCCACACTGCTCCTACAAGCTGCAGCCACTGGATCGCACAGTGTATGGGCCTTTAAAAGAAGCCGTGAACTCGCAATGCGATAACTGGATTACTACGAATCCAGGGAGAGCTATGACAATTTACGATATTCCCGGACTCGTTAAAATTGCGCTTCTTCGCGCCGTGACTCATCAGAATATCGTGTCCGGATTCAAGTGCACGGGGATTTTTCCTTTCAATCCGGATCTTTTCCAAGAATATGAATTTTTACCAAGCAGCGTTACGGACCGAGAGAACCCTTCAACTTCTGCGAACGATGGGAATTCTGGGTCCAAACCTTCGTCAGCCGCATCTGTAGAAACAGTCGAGCCGGAGACAAATATAAACGAACCAACGACTTCAACCGTGTCAGGTTGCCAGAATGAGTTGCGATCAACGCTTCAAACTATACGTCCGTTACCTAAGGCTGCACCGAGGCAGCAAAGTCGTCGAGGACGAAAACGCAGGAAAAGTGCTGTGTTAACAGACTCACCTGTAATGAGAAGGCTATCGACTGAACAAACTGCGGCGCGGGAAAGAAGAGAAAAGAAGGATTTTAAAAAGAAAAAAGAAATTCGAAAATCTGACGAGAAAAATGTTCCACGGAAAAGAGGGCGGCCTAGGAAAAATGCTGAGACTGAACGATAAAATAAAAAATAAAATAATAAAAAAAATAACACATCTTTGAGTGTTTTCCTTCAAACAATTTTCATTTTCTACTATGAATTTGGTACGAAAAGAAGGTGGCGACTTAGCCCCAGGGGGGTGGCGCCTTAGCCCCGGCGATTTTGACATTTCAGAAAATACACCAACGTCAATTTTTCGATTTCTTTATTACACTATGCCAGATAAACATTATATCGTATAGTAATTTCGTAGCTGAGGCTTTACTCTTTCCAACAGTATAAATATATACGGTAAAATTATTTATTTTATTGCCGAAAATTGGCACCGCCAAAAAAGTGGCGGCTTAGCCCCAGTCTCCCCTACACTTGTACAATGGCCGGTGAAATTTTACCGCAAGTTTTTATTTGCTTACAAGAAATAAATAATAAATTTAGACCAAGAATTCAAAAAAAAATCGATGACTTAACAAATTTTATTACTGTTACGTGCCGGTTACTTTTTCAAAATTCATTTTTGCTGCAACCAATTCGCAGATATTGTCTATTGATCCAACCATTGTGTGTTATGGGGATTTCCCTTGATCGATAGTCAATTATCTGTGAAATTTCTCAATAGTTATAATTTGATCCAGCTTCAAGCCTGTCACGCCACGGCATATTCCCATGCAAAATTGTCGACGAGAGTTTTCCGACGCCGCACAGTGTTTCGCGTAATACTCAAAAGTCAAAAATCTAAAGTGATCGATCCATAAATTCTTGTATCTTAAAATGTTAATAAAGGAACGTAGATTTTAATGTTACCCATAATTTTTGCTGAATATACCAATTTGTTGTCAAAAATGATACTTGAAATTTATTCCAATTTTCGGTGCGTTTCTTTAAACACGTGCTATTTGCTGAATGTTTATCTGATTAATTTGAAGTTCATGCAGATATGTTTAGTATTATATGACCTTCCAAACTGCCCTAAAACTTTTTTGCAATATCAACAATTTATCCCAATTTTTTATGTTAAATGTTTATCATTTTTTACTTGAGTTTAAAACAAACAACCAAAAAGTACCTGCGTGATTTTTTGTATATAAATTGAGGGAACATTAAACTTTATATTAACGTCAATTTGAACTGCTCGAATTTGCCCGAAACTGAAAAAATAGCCAAAATCTTTAAGACGTTCACCGCTCGGGCGCGTGCCAGCTACGCCCGGCGCGTAGCGTAGTGTAACGTCCCACGGCGACTCAAACCATTAATTACTGACCGTCGGTAAAGTAGGATCGATCTACGCTACATTAATCCAATCTGCGTTACCGCACACAAGCATTGTACATATTTTTATACGTAAATTACGAACTAAGCAAATATTAAAGAAGCGAATATTACAGGAACATTAGAAATAATTAAATATAAGTATTACCAAAAGAACAAGATAAAATAATATGTATTATACGAGTAAAATACGAAACATTGAAAACTAACCCACTGCGCATGCGCCAACCCGCCAAAACTCGAGTATAAAAGGAGGCGCACGCAGCACCTGGCGCGCTCATTCGAATACGGATACGTTCCTACGACCAATGAATGCTAGTTCCTGGAGGTAGCTGAGGTACCATCCAGTAGAATTTCAGACCGCCCCGGAAACGGTAGCGACTGGTTCTCAGTGTACAAAGGTACTGTTGCTCCTCTTTGGATCTTTCATTTGAAGGTTGAGAACTTTGTCTTTGCGGAGGTTTCAAGCGATGCTCCTATTAGTAGGTAGCAGTTTAACCGCTTAGCAAAGGCAAGGTCTACGGAACCCTAGAATACATACTCTGCCATGAATATCGGAAACTGCTCCGGAAACGGTAGCGGCCGCTATGAACAGCAGCAGCATAAATAAAAGAATTCTGTCAAAAGTTTTGGAAACTGCTCCGGAAACGGTAGCGGCCGAGCTTACTACAGAAACATATTTACATTCAATTATTTAACTTTAATAGTACAGAAAAACCATAAAACCATAAAAAAACATAAATCATAGTTATAAGCATTATTATTATTATTATTGTTAGGAATAAGTGTTGTTTAAATAAAGTCATTGTTACGTTTTAAGTTGGATTTTACTCCTTAACTCTACCAACGAACTCCCACTTATCCTATACTCGAGGGGACGCCGCTCTCCTCTCGAGAACCTGCTAACGTTCAGTCGTCCCCGGGCAACCGGACGTTACAGTAGGGTCCGCTCGTGTGGTTTCTTCAAGCGATAAGACGGTTAATGTAAACATTCAGTTTCTCTCGAATGTAGTTTATACAATGTATCGGCATTTGTTCATCGTGGATGCTGTCTTTAGTTCTGGAAAAGCAGTCACAGGCAATACACACAGCGGAATAGTTTCACGAGGTTTCTAAGTTAATACATAGTGTTATTCATAGTGTTATAGTCTATTGTATGGTTAAAGTTTTTATTATTATTAATTATTATTATTAAACTATTAATTTGGAATAGTTACCTTCTATAGTTAGTTTACACAGTATTATTGCAGTATTATAGTTATATAGACTTACTGCTGAACCCGTGTTTAAAAGTAAAAGAAAGTGTAGAAGAAACCAACAATATGAGTGGTCAATCGATGAATGGTAATTAGTGATGGGACTGATACCAATACTATTGATGATATTCAATCAATTCGATACCAGAGTACTCAATAGGAAATATCGATACGCATCGAAATGTTACGTACTTGGTATCAATCGTCGATACCGATTCTTCTTCAACCGATACCATATCAATACTATACCGAATCAAAACCGATTTGATACTTTACGGAATTATCGATACTTATTTGATACTTTCGAAATTATCAATACTTGTCTGATACTGTATGAAGTTATCGTTATTTATTTGATAATTCTGTGTTCAGATGGCAAACCTGTTATGATATCTATTGGATACGAAAGTAGCGGTTTCGATTCGCAATTTACTACTTCACGAAAATAGTATTTATTACCACTCATGATTTGATAATATAACTAATGAAGTAGGAGTTGGAATCAGTATTGTGATCTACGAATATAATTGAATTTTTATTAATACATTATGTATTATGTATATATACATTATGTATTATGTATATATACATTATTCCTTAATGCGTAAAAATTGGAGCATTATACAATGTTATTAAGAAATTTTTATGGATAAATAACTTTCTTTAAAATAGTTATCTAACTGTAATTGTACATCATTACCATTACCATCTAATGAGCTTCTATTTATGCCTTCGATATACCTAATTATCAAATAATGCCCAAAAATTGGATTCATCTGTCACTGGTGACATTAATGTTTCCAAATTTCCTATTTCTCTTGTTGGCGGGCCATTTGAAGAATTGATGTCGCTAGTGAATGGTAAATCACGAAATCATGGATCTAAAAGGGCGGCACATACATAGATTCCGTTAGTTTTCATGTCGGAAAGATATTTTTGCACTTGTGACATCAATTCTATGCAAAGTTTTCCTACGATTCCATTGAAAAGAAAAGTACCAAGGAAAATGTCCATTTGTGTCTTAATCATTAGCACTTTGGATATACTGACATATTTCTCTGCGCTGATTTCGGACATTTTATACGTTTCAATAGTGTATGATTTCAATTTCTTAATCAGAAGTAACGAAATGGCAGGTAATGGTAAGGAAGCTATCTGTATTTATACTTGTCCATGTATCTGTGGTAATGCATACGTTATCGATATTTTGCATCTCAGTCTTTACGTATTTTTTCTTTTCTTCGTATTTATCATATAGATATAGGGTAAAGAGTACAATGGTTGGCCACTTAAGTAATAGTGTCACATAAATAATAAATTATAAATGCGAATTTAGTAAATTTGAAATGGAAACCAATATAAATAAGTACGAAAAACCCCTAATAATCTAAAAATAAATAGAGTTTATAGAAAAAAAATCAAGAATGTATAAAAATATACAAAAAATGTGTTTCCTACGAAGAAATATAGTTATTGGCATGGTCAAGACAGTAATTGTCCAACCGGTTCGACAATGATTGGCCACTATTTGATACATAATATAACCTAAAAGAAAATGTTACTTGATTTGGTGATAGAAATAAGATTAAAATTATACAATAAAATTGGATATATTTTATTATGTATGTATTTGTTGTGTTTATTTCTGTTTTTAAAAGGTGGCTAATTACTGTTTCACCATTGACATGGTTAAAAAAAGTCACTGGCCGCCCGGTCAATTACTATCATTCAACATTATTCATTATCCAATCGGTTCGACAGTGATTGGCCGCTATTTGATACATAATATAACCTAAAAGAAAATGTTACTTGATTTGGTGATAGAAATAAGATTAAAATTATACAATAAAAATGGATATTTTTTATTATGTATGTATTCGTTGTGTTTATTTCTGTTTTTAACAGGGGGCTAATTACTGTTTCACCATTAATATGGTTAAAAAAAGTCACTGGCCGCCTGGCCAATTACTGTCATGCAACATTATTCATATGACAGTTGTTGGCCCCCGGTATTTTTCACAATATATGTATAAATTTAACAAATAAATAATTCTTTTATAAAGTTTCAACTTTCATTTATCGATATAAACCGAATATGAGAGATATACATATCATAAATACATTAAACTATTCACAAACTTTCAACTGCACTCTTACGATTTTTTTATTAAATTGCTGTAATTTCCAAGATTCAAAGCCGAGTCATCCTATTTGCATTTATATATAATCACAGTATATAATGAGTGGAGAAATATTGATTACATCCGAAGCAAGAAAGTACAAGGAATATGAATATGTTGATTAAAAAAAGGCATAACATTCGTATTTCTTTATATTCATTTATTTCTCAAAATAAGGCCAATCACTATCAGGTGGCCAACAACTGTGTTCTTTACCCTAATAACTGTTTCAAATATTTCGTAGAAGGCAATGTATACATTTGACGATCGGCTGATTGCAATTTTCAGTTTTTTATTTACTACGTAGTACGTGGTTTCAAGTACAAACGTTTTTCGTCAGTACGTTTGCAAATAGCGGAAAAAGTGATTGAATCGTAAAGAAGATATTTTGCTGTTTGATAATTCGTTCATCCATTTCCGTGACGTGTCACTAAAGTGTAACGTGTTTGCTCTATCACGTTGAAATTTGATACTCAAGGTAAAGTATAGATGCATGTATTTATCAGATAGTGGCGTCGTGTTTAGTTTATACCAAAGACCATAACTGTTGTACTTGTAATATATAAATTTTAAAAGTTATTAGAACTTCATATCCGCCCTTATACATTTTCTTCGATTTTTCTAAGAATAATAATACTTATCATTAGTAGTATGTCTAGGACAGTTCTAACGCAGGTCCTCTGAGGGGAGCGCGGGGGCGGGGGGAAGTGAGGGCGCGCGGGGGAGCGCGGCGGAGGGAAACATGGCCGCGGAGACCTCTCCAACCCTAACCCTAACCCTAACCCGAGCCGCGGAGAGGGGGATGCCGCGATCGGGGAGCGCGGGGGCGGGGGGAAGTGAGGGCGCGCGGGGGAGCGCGGCGGAGGGAAACATGGCCGCGGAGACCTCTCCAACCCTAACCCTAACCCTAACCCGAGCCGCGGAGAGGGGGATGCCGCGATCGGGGAGCGCGGGGGCGGGGGGAAGTGAGGGCGCGCGGGGGAGCGCGGCGGAGGGAAACATGGCCGCGGAGACCTCTCCAACCCTAACCCTAACCCTAACCCGAGCCGCGGAGAGGGGGATGCCGCGCTCCCCCGCGCGCCCTCACTTCCCCCCGCCCCCGCGCTCCCCGATCGCGGCATCCCCCTCTCCGCGGCTCGGGTTAACTAATATTTTATTCCCCCAACACAGAGAAATAATAATAATTTTTTAATCACCGATATAGCGAACTATTATGTAGCAAACAGGTAAATCTTTCAAACCTTGGCCCACCCCAAAAATTTTATTCCCCCAACACAGAGAAATAATAATTTATTTTTTTACAAACCATGTACTTGGAGGAGGGAAAGAGACAGAGCATTATTTTAAAGCTAAAATCTGTGGGAGGGAAAGAGGTAGCACTACTTGACGGTACAATCGCATTTGTTCTTTAGATAACAGTATTCTAAAGCTAACGAATTTTCTAAAGCTAACAGTATTCTAAAGCGTTCCGATTTAGCGTCGCGCGCGATCGTGCGAAATCTGAGTCCTCTGGAGCAGTCGTGCAGGATGACGTCATTTTCACGGCGCGAAGAAGGAAATATAATTTTGCGGCATCAACGGTTTTGAACGGGTATTGAACGGGTATCGAACGGCTTTGAACGGGAATTGAACGGGTATTGAATAGGTATCGAACGGCTTTGAACGGGAATCGAACGGGTATTGAATAGGTATCGAACGGCTTTGAACGGGAATCGAACGGGTATTGAATAGGTATCGAACGGCTTTGAACGCGAATCGAACGGTTTTGAACGGGTATCGAACGGTTTTGAACGGTTTCTACATAATAATTACAACTATCGTCTTAATCTAGCGTACATGCAGGAGGTTGGGGAGGGTGAAGAAAAAAACATTTATGTATTAAAAATTGGTTATATTTTATTTAAGCATTTCTCTCTGGTGTTTAGACCACCAGTTGAATATTTTAAATACATTTTGCAAGGCACAGTGCTTTGCGTGTCTGCCACATCGCAGAGTATCAACTACATTTAGCTTATTTAGGGATTTGATATCCTCATAGTCAATGTCCAGCGTCTCGATGATTACGTCCGCTCTGGTATTTTCGTCGAGGAAATCCGCAAGCCAGTCGCGTTTCTGCAGCCCTTTAACGTATACTATATGGGATGCGTCATCTTCTTCATCGATCGCATCAGCTACAGCTTTCGTAATTAGCTGTTTAGCCATACTGTACGGAACGTCTCCATCGTCCCAGCGTAGTCCGTGATGTTTTGCCGTCAACCACCGAATGCTTGATTTGTCGGATTTTGTAAGAAGGAATTGTGACATAGGACTCCCAAAAATATAGTGCGAGAGAACTGTTCCCCTGCGTAGGACAGCCACTTCCTTCGCGATAAATCTTCCATCGACGATGAACCCTTGCAGGTCAACGAATGTTGGTACAGCCATTATCGGTACAATTTAGAGGTCCGTTCGTTTCCGAGACAGACGGGAGAATGCGGTCTTTCTCGTAAAGCATCTCGATTTTCACGATGAAATTTTGTATGAATTTGACACAGGAGAGGGCGGGCAAGTAGCGTGACAATTTTAATTCATTTTGCGCACTACGTTTGTCAATGGATTGTATTCAACCACCCGATCGTGCAGAATCAGACAGTAGGCTGTAGTATTTGCCGGCACATTCTCTTTACACTCGAATTCTATGCGCACGTCCACGGTGCCATTCTTGATCGACTCATTTTGTCGCGAACAATCAATCACCACGATGGGACCAAATTGTAAAAATTCAGCCACGGTGAATAATGCCTCGTTGCAACTATGTCCATAATACGATTTACCGAATTGCGTATACATGTGATACAAGATGGCATGCTTATTCTTGTCAAAATCCAAGTTCATGTCATCGTATGGGTAAAATTCCGAGTTGAGAAAAAGTTTCACATTGGTCAATTTACAGTTGTTGAACTTAGTAACGTCTTCGCTCGTCACATTCTTTCGATCAGTCTGTAGAGCAAGGATCACGCATCGCGGCTTCTCCAGCTGTGCAGATGCCTTCACGGCCCACGAATGCTTGTTTGTGTTTTGCAACATAGGATACTCGTACAGATCCCACGATTGAAAACAAATGCTCAGGTTTTGTCCACTTTCCAAAGTACGTAGCAACGATAGCTTATTAATGTCGTTCAGCGTCACATGAGGCATCCGCCATTGTAGTTTAAATAATTTAATTTCTGGTTCCAACACCGATGATCCTATCAGAGCATTGTTGTCGTTGCGCGATCGTATTAAAATCAATTCGTGACGCGCATTAATAATCATGTGTTTGTAGTTCTCGCAAAATCCCAGCAAATATTTGAGTGGGATGCAAAAATTGAAATGATTTTTCACTATTGACCCATCGCGTCGTTTCAAGCCCCATCCGGCATTCTCCATATTTTTGTCTTCGTCCGATGTCAGCGATACATAGTTTTTAAGCGTGCTAGTTATTCCAACGTTTCTGTTGCGATCAATCTCCACGCCATTCAGCTCGTATCGAATCTCATCGAATAAGAACGCCACACAATTATTTCCCAACATCACCGTTAACGCATCATTTGGCTTATTTATCTTCAATTTCCCCTCCACATAGAGGAAACTTTCACACGGTAATGTGTATAAATCCTGCTGTTGTATCGGTATTCTTATCTCATCGCTGTATCCAAACGTTGTGTTTACGTATGGGTTGTACGTGTGAGTCTCGAGCTTGACGATGCGATCATCAAACGTCGGCTTCCCTCCAATGCTCAGAATATCAGCCATTTTTTTCCACTTAAATGCGTACAATGAATCCCAAAGATTTCAAAAATGCAATGTTCGCAGCACTGAGCCTCTTCTTTTTAGCGTGATCAGAGCTGTTGCAGTTGTTGGTGTTGCAAACAATTTCACTTGGAAGAAACGGGCTTCTGGAGTCGTTCAATACAAGCATTTCTTTTCGCGCCACACGTATTATCGTCGTCGTCGTACGTGCAGTCTGATTGTAATCTCTTCACCTCTAAAATCGAGCAACCGTCCGTCTTGATCCACAATGCGTATCGTCAGATCCGTAACGATCCGTGCGGTGATTGGAAGGTAAATGATCTGTGCGGGCGTTTCCGATATCTTATATCCTGGTGGAACTCTCGGAGAAAATTCATGTATCGTATGTACACGTCTCCCATTGTTGTACGCCCCAGCGGTCACGCTACATTCTATGCGAATAATGTTCACGTTCATGATATTAATTGGATCGTCCGATTCGTGCCATCGTTCTGGTGCTAATACTCGATTCGTCGAGAATCCCAGTAGCGATCCAATGTTGTTGGGCTTTGTAAAGTCTACGGTGAACCGACAGTACAGCTCGCTTTTCATGGTATTGTTGTTGGGACGCAACACTATAGGATACAGATCGTTGTCACCGTCATCGTTGTCGTCATCGGTGCCACCAAGATTTTTAGGATACCGCTCGAGTAATCGCTGCTTCAGGTACTTGGCAATGGCGTCTAGTTCGTAGGAGCCGTGGGGAATCATAATGTATTCATAAGCGCTGTCGGGGCTGTTGTTTACGATGAAGTAGAATTTATCGTTGCTCGAGTCGATGTTCGGTATTGTGTGATAAGTTTCAAAGGTTGTTAGACCAAGCTCGTAATCATCGTCGCTCAAATCTATGGGTGGAAAGTAGCTCACCGCGAGGGTGCTACTCTTGCCGGTTAGAGTGAATGTTAACGACATATTCCGTTCGAACTGCTCAACTAGTACTGAATCGGAGTGGTGGGAAGTCAATCCTTAAATTTGGTACCAATCGTTTGTAGAAAGCGTAGACATAGTTGTCCGCAATTGCTCTGATCGTACTTCTGATAAGACGTTCGATTGTATTCAATTTTCACAGCATCCTTATCCAGATATTTTACCAATTCCATAGGTGGTCGAAGATTCCCAAAGCTGTCGAAATATATAGCTCGACACCCTCTCTTCGCATACGCCACCCAATGAGTCCCCGGCCCCTCGGCATTGTCCAAATTTACGATACCGCTCTCGTTTCGACGTACTCCTCCAGCTGGTAACGCGTTGCGCATAAAAACACCTCTAAAGAATGGAATACGCATACGTTTTGCCAACTCCTCCAATTGCACATCGGTAGTTACGCCCGCAGGCATTTTTATTTTCTTTTCGACGTTTTTTTTTTTCGTTTAGATATTCCCTGTCCGCGCTTGTATGGCGCGAGATAAAGTCCGCGACCTTCCATGGAGCGATTGTGGCGTTGCATTTCCTCCAGCTGACGTTGCGCCGCCTTATTATCGTTTACCGCCTTGGCAATGCCCGCCGCTCCACCAGCCAATGATCCGAGAACACCCAACAGCGGGAGAAGTGGTAATATACCACCCCGTTTTGCCACCGGAAGAATCCGCTTTTGCGATGCTCTCTTTGGAGTCCTTTTGCGGTTTTTTGTTTTCATCCCCATTCCGATCTTCGTCTTGGCCTTCATAGCGGCCCAAACAGCTGTAGCAGCACCTCTTTCGCCCAGAGTCGAGTCTCGCGCAACGATTCGTTTTCGCGCTTTGTCAGCGAGAACGTTATCTGCCGCGTGCCTTTCGTGGAGGTCGTTGCTACGCGAATATGCAATATCGTGTTCGCGACACGCTGCGTCCAACGGATTGATACCTCGATCCCCTCTAGCTAATCGTTTTGCCAGATGAGTTCCTGGACCGCAAAACTGATATCCCGGGATGTGTAATTCGATAGGTAGCGCGTTTATCGCTCTATTTAACAAACCACACCCTTTCTTTACTCTCGTCGGTGACATTCGCTACAGTTTTTAATCAGTGGTGTTGGACCGTCGATATGCGTTCGCTGCCAAGGGCGATTATAATGTTCCAAGCACCGGCGATACTGCTGAACCTCGGAATTGGCTTTTATATGCTCGGGGAGCCTGTCCCACAACCGATCAATGTGTCTGCCAAACTCTCGCAGTAGAATAATCTTTGGTATATATTTCAATTGCTCAGAGGTTAGGTCTCGAATATCATAATTATCCGACAGGATCAGAAGCATTTTGAATACTGAGCTGTGGTATTTCAGCGCGGACCTATAAATAGGGCGCATCACCGCCTCGACGTATTCAAAATCATTTTTCACGGTTCGTGGGGAGGATGCGATTCGTGCAACAACCTGTAACCATACGCGTGACAAATTTTGATGCTAAATCACGAGTGATGTCTTCAAAAACAGGACGCAGACATGGTAGCATGCTACCAAACACTATCCGCTGCCTCATTTGTGGTCCATCAAATTGTGGAAAGACCAACGTGCTGGTCAGCTTGTTGGAAAGTCCTCACGGCGTCCGCTTCGAGAACGTGTACGTGTATTCCAAGTCGTTGCAACAGCCGAAATATCAGTACTTGGAGAATTTATTGACTCCGATAGATGAAATTGGCTACTTTACGTTTTCGAATAACAGTGACGTCATCCCACCGAGCGAATCGCTTCCGAATTCCATTTTTATCTTTGATGATGTGGCATGCGACAAGCAAGATACGATACGAGAGTACTTTGCAATGGGGCGCCACTCGAACGTTGACTGCTTCTATCTCTGTCAGACGTATGCAAAGATTCCCAAACATCTTATACGCGACAATGCGAATCTGTTGATTCTGTTTAAGCAGGATGGTACCAACTTGAAACATGTGTACAACGATCACGTAAACACCGACATGCCTTACGAGGATTTCTGCGCTTTGTGTCGTAATTGTTGGCAACGGGAGTATGGTTTCGTGGTGATAGACAAGGATAGTGCGATGTCCAATGGACGTTATAGAAAGGGATTTAACGAGTTTGCCATACCATGAGATGGTCAATTGTTGTCAACACGTCGGTGGGAAAGCAACGTCTGCGGTACAGCGATGATCGATATCGATAGTCTGGAGATTAAGGATCGCGAGAGAATAGCGAAGGAAATTGCAAAAACCAGCGAAGCCATTCGCCGGAAACATCAGGCTTTGAAGACTGGCAAGATGGAGGAAGATATCGCGTTGGAGAAATACTTTAAACCTATCGTCGAACCACTAAAACATATTGCGGAAAATACCGCAGCGACGGAAGCTGACACATCGCCGCTGATGAGCACAGACGTTGAGGGGAATGAAACATTAACGCCTAAAAAAATCCTTCTGAAAGGGAACACATCGCGCAAGGCAAAGAGGAAACAACACATGTCCGCGGAATATTCACCCATAACCTCGACACCGGTTCAAGCGAAGCGGAACCGACAGAATGCCAGATCAAACGATTCTCCGGCTCCAACCACACCAATAAGTACATTTCCCAATGTGCAATCACTCTCAGCCGTTGATGATGACGTTTTCGAAACTAGTCCCAATGAGTCGTTTGTAACATCTATTAGACAGCAATTCCAAACATCCGAGGGACAAGAGACGTTTCGCAGTCATTTCGGCCCGCTGGGGCAAAAATACATGAGCGCGATCCTAAGTGGTGATAAGGATACAACAATGGACTATGTGTACGGTGTATACTTTGGCAATAGTGGAACGATGCTTGGGGATAAGGCTTTCGATATAGACAAGGATGATAATATAATCATAGATGGTATAAAATACAGAGGAACACCCGGTCTTTACGAACTGATTTTCAAGAGAATTCCCGATGATGCTCTATACACCGATGCCGATAAACAAAAATATAAAAGTATACTGCTAGCGACGAACGCCCACAGACGCGGTCATGGTGCTAAAAATCCCATATTGAGCAACAAGGGACACAAGTACAAATATGTAATTGCACCGCTACTCCCTCGCGCATCGGCTAGTAGGGCAGGGAAAGGTCTAACGGTACCGCGCGCCATGGTGGTAAATGATAACAAGATCGATTACGTACACTGGAACGATCCCAACGAGCTGGTGGATCGAATGCGTTTGCTTGAAGCGTCACGTCAGGCGGGTAACAACTCTCACGATCCCGAAATTCTATCGATTATCGAGGAACTCCGCGAGGTAGGCCTCATTATAAATTAAACCGCACGCCGATGATGTGCGCTGTATGCATCGAGATGCCGATCAACAAATTTGGGGTATCGCTCGAGAAGAGTGGAGCAGCTACAATGGACTATTACAAATGGAACGGTTTGCTTCGAAATTACATGCGAGATAACACCCTTTGCATGGCTGGTGCCGACTTTGATGCGAAATCACGCAAGATACGACGCGTAGCTCAGCCGGTGGTCGACACCGATGTTGTCAATAAACTATACGTGGAAAAGAACATTAAACTTTTGAGAGAGCAGCAGGAAGAATTAGAGAGGAAGCTGGTTGTGTTTCAGAAAGATATGCTGACGTTGCAAAACAGCGTTCAAAAGATATCGGAGGCGTTGAATTCTATCCCACAACCGGACAATGAAACTCGTAAAGTTAAAGAGGCTATAGCCGCTTTTGCTACGGAGCAGCAACTTGTCCAGAATTTCCTCGGACCGATGGGAAGCACATAATGCATGCACACGATAATTATCACATCATTCGTGTGGGAGACACCTCTGCGAAAGATTTCAAAAATGCAACCATTATCGAAATCCAAGAGTAAGGAAGAAAACCATGGTCGTAAGAAGCGGCAACTCGTTGAGGAATTGCACGCTCCAGCTCGAAGACATTTCCCGCGGAGACGCGTCGTAGTGCACGGATACGACGATTTGTGGCAAGCTGACATTGTAGAAATGCGTTCATACTCGCGTTTCAACCAAGGTCACCACTACATACTCACCATCATCGATGTGTTGAGCAAGTATGCATGGGCGGCGCCGCTCAAGACTAAAAGTGGTGCTGAGGTGACTAAAGCGTTCGCAAAGATATTTAGAGATCGATATCCGAAAAATTTGCAAACCGATCAAGGAAAAGAATTTTACAACGCCGATATGCAGAAACTCTTGACAAAGCATGATATTAATCATTATTCGACGTATTCGGTGATGAAGGCCTCCGTCGTAGAACGTTTCAATCGAACTTTGAAGAACAATATGTGGAAATTGTTTACGCTCAATGGAACCTATAGATGGACCGATGCGCTACCGCGTCTGCTTGCAGAGTATAACGCACGAAAACATAGAACCATCGGAATGCGTCCTTGCGATGTTACCCCTGCGATCGCCGACAGGCTGCTAGCCACCGTGTACAGCAACATAAAGATCGCTGCTCCAGCGAGATTCAAGTTGGGCGAGTTTGTGCGCGTAAGCAAATTTAAAACCATCTTCGATAAAGGCTATACGCCGAATTGGACAACGGAGGTGTTCGAGATAGCCAAAGTACAGGCAACTAATCCTGCAACGTATCTGCTCGTCGATTCCTGTGGAAAACCTGTTGCCGGAGGATTCTATGAACACGAGCTGCAACGCGTCACCGATCCTGCTGTGTATCTAGTGGAAAAAGTGATGCGTAGGAAGGGGGATAAGGTGTACGTCAAGTGGCTAGGGTTTGATAAATCACACAATTCATGGATAAATAAAAATAATGTATTGTAAAATAATAATACATAGTTCAATAAATACAATGATACATATACATGTGTGAACAATTTTATTTTTTACACATTAATTCCACTATTTATATGAACGAGTTAATAAATACAATAATAATTTCCATACATTTGTGAACACTTTTATATTATACAATTTCTATTTTTTTTTTACAATGGGATATTATAATGTCCCCAGGGCAGAGTGTCAGTCGAATCGGGTACGATATGCCGCTTGTCGTCGTACGGACTTAGAGCGATTTTAGATTCCGAAATGGTGTACACTTTATGATATTTAGACCGTATACATGATTGTCTGCGAACCATTTCGATCTCCTTTTGCAAACACTGCGCGTAATCGTCGAAAGTTATCGTTCTGGCTATGACGTTGGTCTTGACGCCTTTCGCCTTTTTCGTATCTTTTTTACCGTCTACGCGAAGTGCATACATTTTCGCTCTAAGACCTACGAATTCGGTCATTATCGCACCGTTATTTTCGTCCTTCATCAGCCCTGGAACCTTCTTATTTTCGCGCGGCATATTATATGGATTGTCGATAGGATAATCGCTTGTGTCGAATCTACCGATATTGTGTTTCATAGTCTCGTAGATATCGTCGCATCGAATATGATAAATGAGGCTGTCTGTGTCGGTGTATAGAATATTACAATTTGGTCCGTGTTTGGGAGACATGTACTCGTAGTGAAATTCATACAAACAAATTTTCGATATGTCCAGAATGCACATACCCACGTATATCGGTTTGTTGAATTTCACCTCGAGTTTTCGCAATTCAACAGCTATTAAATTTTCCGAAAAAACACTTCTGCTGTGGAAATTCGGTTTCGCGATCATTGCCTCCGCGCCATATCGCCCTTCCCAATGTGTTAATAGTTTTACATCCACGTGATTTCGTACATTTTCCATAGTTTTACCGAATACCGCGTTGTTCATCAATTTGTACAAATTTTTTTCAAAATCGTTTGTCGCGCTTGTTCTGAACCGTGTATTGAGTTCGATGTAATCGCGGAGCCAGGGAGATTGAGCGAATTGAAGCACGCGGTGTATCTTTGTAATACGAAGACCGTGACGCGTGCACTGCTGCAGGTTGCGATAATGGATGATGTAACGCTGCTTATCGTATACCGTCGCGAGTAACTTGTCCTGCCTGCTGCCAGGTGGTTTGGCACGCGTCGGGCAGAACGGCAGATCTGCATGAGCGTCGTGCAGACGTTGCGGATATTCCAGATCTACCTCGAGAATGTATCCCGTGGGTGAATCGACATGGATTGAAGACATGTCAAAATTTGCAGCATCTTCGACCCATTGAAATTTAGCGTATGGCAGAGGCTGACACATTGCCCACCCATACAAATTATTCACGTCAAAGTACATCAAGTACGATGACTGTTCCGATGTGTCGTAAGATGGCATGTACTTGTTATTGGCATGTGCGTATCTTCCGGAACATTGACTTAAACCCCCACGTATACCGCGTTCGATAAACATGACCATATCGACGTCGGTGAGCAGTTCGAATGTAATTTTGGTATGCTTTAGCATTGCATCCCACGTGAAACCAGGTAGAGTATAATAATGCGCCGAATCTAGTCCGTAACTCTTGATACAACTTTCGCGAAAATTTTCAAAAATATCTGCCAATAACAAGACATCAGTTTTCAAATACAAGTCGCTGTATTCGCCCAAAGTTCCAATCCCGAAGCGTTGCCAGATAGTCTCAGCGTGCGCGTAATCGCTCTCGGATACAGTCTCACCTGTTAACGAACTGTAGAATGACTCGCGCGGCGGTAAGCATGGATCCTGCAGCTTGTTCGCGCAATCAAGGTATTCGTACGGAAAGACACCTTTTCGCGTCAATAAATTGAAATCTTCGACGGATAATGTTTCAAATTTGGATCGTAAAATTTTTAATTGATCTGTGCTAAGGAAAGATGCTAATTTGTCGAGACTGGTATTGAGAAATTTGTACGAATCGATGAATCGTAATTTAATATAATTTCGCGAGTCTGATTCAGCCGTATCTTCAACATTTTTTGTGAAAGAAATATATTTTTCTTTGGTTATGGGCAATACATCAACGTGACCTTCGAAAGCGGTAGCTATTTCCTCGATAATGAAATGTGAATCGTAGCCGGATAAATTATGGAAAACTATGGGGATGTAAAACGCATTTTTATAATTTAAATTGCACTCCGAATGTGCCGGGCCTCTAAACCGTCCGGATAGATGGCAATGATCGCGAACTCGTACATCGTCAGCCTTGAATGATTCTTCGCAAATATGACAGTCTGTTGCATCGCGAAATGCCGTCAACTGTTCCGGAGTTAAATCCAGCATGGGAACATTACTGGTCAAGATAGGTTTGACGAAGTTTGCAAATTTTTTGAGTTCGTATACGAACCATGAAACACAATCCGCGTCGCGACAACATCGATACGTCGATAGCGATGTGTCGTAGGAACAATGCATATAATATGCAATGCTGTGCACTTTATGGTGCTGATACGTATGTAATTTATTATTGTCTATATCACCCGCTCGATTGTCCTCTGTTTTCTCGATGATGCACTCCAGATCTGCATATACCACGAAGGGGAGCCGCTCCTTCCTGGAGTGGTTCTCGAAGCTTAGGAGATTTTTTCCTTCGCTGGGCAGCAGGATGGCGCAGTCGTTCATCTTGCCGCAGTCCAGCGAATGGATCTCCAACTTCTCGATAGATCTGAAGTAGTGCATGCATCTGTAAACATAAATTTTTTTATTTAATTTTTTTTGCAACACATTTCAATATTTCACAAGTATTCTATACGTACCGATCACAGATGAATTTTTTCCCATCGTGCCTGCTCAGCTGTGCACTCACCAGTCGGGACAAGTTCTTGATTAGCACAAAGTGCCCTACATCACCGTGTTCTTGATTTGGTGTGTAGAGCAAGTTGACGTGTTGATCCCTCTTTTGGCTGGTGAGGCGCAGCGGAAAGACCGTCGACCCTTTCTCCTCGTCGAAGGTGTAGATGTTGACGGAGACGCTGTTCTGCCGCTCAAACTTCCCTATTTGCTCCAGGGACATTGGGAACTCAATGCCCTGGAGATTTAGCGTGGAAGTATAGTGCGGGTACGAACTTGGGCGCGCGGTGTCTCGTTCGGCGGGATGGAGAGCGGCGACCACTGCCCACGCGAAACAGGCGTTGTCCGGAGATTGCACGCTAATTGTGGCTTTCTTCAAAGACAATTTCTGCGGCAACTTGACGTGACATCCCGCGCGCAGCGGATTGTACTTATTGACATTGACGGTCAGGTTCATGATTCTCGCCAATGCCCATCCGCTGTCGCGTTCCTGGAACTCTTCCAGCGATGCCAGGGTGGGTTCGATGATGCATCGTTGGTACCACTCCTGCAGATCGGATGTGCGGAAGAGTTCGCAGTTTCGGGTGTTAATGCTTTTACAAGCATGCTTGTCACCCGTCACAAATTCACCGTTGAACACCGCGTTCACTTTGAGGTTTCGATGTTTCCTCAAAGCGTCCCGCACATGCTCCAGCACGATGGCCCCTGCATCCTGGAGGAAGTTGCGCGGCTCGATGTAGTTCGAATTTAGCACGGCACCAGTTAATATGCGGCTATCGAACGCAGTGTCTATTTCGCGCCACAAAAGTCCCGTACTCGAATGTCCAGCACCTTCGCGCACGAAACGTCCACGCAACGAATGTTTCAGTCCTTCGAGCTGCGCGATTCGAGCAACCAGCGATTGCCGAACACCGATTGATAATCGTGGGCGTTTTACGCGGCTGTGCTCTTCTAAAGATTCGATGCACTCGTTGCACCGTTCTTCCCACACGAGGTACTCTTCCCGAGAAATCAATCGTGTAGATTGATCCAACAATTGGCGTTCTACTTGCACGAATTCTTCCATGGTTGTAAATGGAACGTAAATATAATGTGACTTTTTCCACGCAATACGTTGCAACGATTTGAGGCTTTGTGCAGTTTAGAGCATATATTTATATCCTCATCATGATTTGGTATCTCTGTCTAACTCTTTTTAGCGCATCCCATCCCTCGAATGCATTAGTTTCTGCTAATACTGTATAATTCTTTTTTGGCGTACCCCCTCCCTCATTAGTTTCTGCTAATACAGCATAATTCTTTCTACGATTCACGCGTATGAGGAATTAGCGGGCATGATCATCCGACATAGTTTCTGCTGATACAGCATAATTCTAAGATTCGACGTTCCCAGAAATATTATATTACGTTCAGCACGTGTCGAGACTTTTATCCTTGGGGACTCAAATTACATATGCTACGACGTTTTCAGCACATTATGGAAAAAAAAATTGGTAGCTTTATAATAAAATGTGGTGGCGGGGGAAGCAGTTGCACCTCTATTTAAGCAAGTCTCTCGGATGTCATTCAATCAATCGCTCAATAGGCTCAGTGCCTTTCGATGGAACAAATTGTGCTCTGAAAAAACAAAATGTGCAGTACCAGTGCCAAAGGAAACGTTGAACGCATGAATTATTACGTTCCGATCATGCGAGATGATGGTGAGCCTCAATGCGGGGAGGATACAGTTGTGTGGTAAGGGTTAATTTTCACATCTCAAAAATTTTTATGTTTATTCCTAATACGCGCGAGCAATTTCATAGCTTTGATTGTTCTCTTAGCTCGCACCGAACATCACGTATCATGGTCAGAAGATATGCATTAACATCCGCGGGCAGCAAATACTTGGAAATTGGGATCAGAGTACGGCCTATGATTGATGTAGAAATGGTTCTCGGCGACAATCGTGGGATATTTCTCACGTTATCATGGAATACATGGGGTTCGCTATGCGGCAGTCGTACGGTCATTGAAGAATGTGCACGATTACCTGGATCACCTTCGATGCAATTGGATCAATTAACTGTGGATTTTTGTGAAATCTATAATTCTCCGATTGTAAGGATGGCACTACATAATAAGTCGCTGTATTTCAAACCGAATACGATAACATTTTTATTAAATCTTGAACCATGTATAGACTATGTGTATGCGCGGCTGTATCAAAATGTGAGAGATGTGCAGACGAAATTTGAAACTTTTGTTAAAGTGCTACAGCAAAGCGGTATTGCTTGCGAAACATTAGATGCGCGTCGTGCTGCTAAAATCATACGTGATAGCGAACATTACTGTAAGGATTATTATGTAGATTGCGAACTGGTAGCATGCGCTATCAATGATATTCTAGCTGATGCTCGTAGGAAAAAATGTTAAAATTATATTCTTTTAATTTTAAATAAATTTCTTAAACACATATTATTTGTCAATTTCATTTACTCGTCTTCCTCCTCGCCACCTAATTTTAAGATTCGACATTTAAATTATTATTTCTCTGTGCGTTGAGAAAAAAAACATTCTGCTGATGCCGCAAAATTATATTTCCTTCTTCGCGCCGTGAAAATGACGTCATCCTGCACGACTGCTCCAGAGGACTCAGATTTCGCACGATCGCGCGCGATGCTAAATCGGAACGCTTTAGAATACTGTTAGCTTTAGAAAATTCGTTAGCTTTAGAATACTGTTATCTAAAGAACAAATGCGATTGTACCGTCAAGTAGTGCTACCTCTTTCCCTCCCGCAGATTTTAGCTTTAAAATAATGCTCTGTCTCTTTCCCTCCTCCAAGTACATGGTTTGTAAAAAAAATAAATTATTATTTCTCTGTGTTGGGGGAATAAAATTTTTGGGGTGGGCCAAGGTTTGAAAGATTTACCTGTTTGCTACATAATAGTTCGCTATATCGGTGGGGATAATTGATGTAACAATATATATTCTTAAATGTATTTCATTGTGCCATTTCATTTACCCTCCTTCTCTCCTCGCCACCTAATTTTAAGATTCGACATTTAAATTATTATTTCTCTGTGCGTTGAGAAAAAAAACATTCTGCTGATGCCGCAAAATTATATTTCCTTCTTCGCGCCGTGAAAATGACGTCATCCTGCACGACTGCTCCAGAGGACTCAGATTTCGCACGATCGCGCGCGACGCTAAATCGGAACGCTTTAGAATACTGTTAGCTTTAGAAAATTCGTTAGCTTTGCGGTATTGCTTGCGAAACATTAGATGCGCGTCGTGCTGCTAAAATCATACGTGATAGCGAACAAACACTTTTTCATTTTTTTATGTTAAGTGAAATTGCTTTGAAGATTGCTATGGAAGGAGAACAATCGATTAATACCGTAAGTTTCCATTACCATATTTTTAGTGAATCGTTGTGTTAATAACTTTGAGAATTATATGAAAAATCGATTTCAGATTATGTCGCTGCCAATCAATTCAAATCAACAAGCTTCCGCTACGATCACCGCTGCTGCGACTATTTTCCATTCATACAGCCCGAAAATGTATGTCGTATGTAGAAATGTCGAGGTCCAAACGGAGGAAATTCGATGTGCGGAACTGTGTGAGGCCGAAGCTAATCATGATGGCGACAGTTATTTAAAAGTATTTCGTAACCCAGCGAATCCGTATGAGGACTACAAGGATGAAAAATATTGGCTGAATCGAAGTGTAGAGGATGTACATTTTGACGGCAATTTTGAGACTTTTATGCAGAATCGTCATTTGTATTTTCCAAAGAGTGTGGTTTGGCGAAACGTAAATACAGAGATTGATTATAACAATGATTACAAAAATAAAATATCGGGGCTTTGGGCAGGCGTTGCTAAACTTCAAACTGACCCTGTGCAAGTTCCTATAGATTTACCTTTAAGTGAACTATTTGTTGATGATATTATGGAGTGGGATAATTGATGTAACAATATATATTCTTAAATGTATTTCATAGTACCATTTCATTTACCCTCCTTCTCTCCTCGTCACCTAATTTTAAGATTTGGCGTTTCTGCTGACGCCGCAAAATTATATTTCCTTCTTCGCGCCGTGAAAATGACGTCATCCTGCACGACTGCTCCAGAGGACTCAGATTTCGCACGATCGCGCGCGATGCTAAATCGGAACGCTTTAGAATACTGTTAGCTTTAGAAAATTCGTTAGCTTTAGAATACTGTTATCTAAAGAACAAATGCGATTGTACCGTCAAGTAGTGCTACCTCTTTCCCTCCCGCAGATTTTAGCTTTAAAATAATGCTCTGTCTCTTTCCCTCCTCCAAGTACATGGTTTGTAAAAAAATAAATTATTATTTCTCTGTGTTGGGGGAATAAAATTTTTGGGGTGGGCCAAGGTTTGAAAGATTTACCTGTTTGCTACATAATAGTTCGCTATATCGGTGGGGATAATTGATGTAACAATATATATTCTTAAATGTATTTCATTGTGCCATTTCATTTACCCTCCTTCTCTCCTCGCCACCTAATTTTAAGATTCGACATTTAAATTATTATTTCTCTGTGCGTTGAGAAAAAAAACATTCTGCTGATGCCGCAAAATTATATTTCCTTCTTCGCGCCGTGAAAATGACGTCATCCTGCACGACTGCTCCAGAGGACTCAGATTTCGCACGATCGCGCGCGATGCTAAATCGGAACGCTTTAGAATACTGTTAGCTTTAGAAAATTCGTTAGCTTTAGAATACTGTTATCTAAAGAACAAATGCGATTGTACCGTCAAGTAGTGCTACCTCTTTCCCTCCCGCAGATTTTAGCTTTAAAATAATGCTCTGTCTCTTTCCCTCCTCCAAGTACATGGTTTGTAAAAAAATAAATTATTATTTCTCTGTGTTGGGGGGGAATAAAATTTTTGGGGTGGGCCAAGGTTTGAAAGATTTACCTGTTTGCTACATAATAGTTCGCTATATCGGTGATTAAAAAATTATTATTATTTCTCTGTGTTGGGGGAATAAAATATTAGGGTTGGGGTTAGGGTTGGGTTAGGGTTAGGGTTGGAGAGGTCTCCGCGGCCGCTCGGCCCGGACTGATCCCCTCCACGATCGCGGCATCCCCCTCTCCGCGGCTCGGGTTAACCCGAGCCGCGGAGAGGGGGATGCCGCGATCGGGGAGCGCGGGGGCGGGGGGAAGTGAGGGCGCGCGGGGGAGCGCGGCATCCCCCTCTCCGCGGCTCGGGTTAGGGTTAGGGTTAGGGTTGGAGAGGTCTCCGCGGCCATGTTTCCCTCCGCCGCGCTCCCCCGCGCGCCCTCACTTCCCCCCGCCCCCGCGCTCCCCGATCGCGGCATCCCCCTCTCCGCGGCTCGGGTTAGGGTTAGGGTTAGGGTTGGAGAGGTCTCCGCGGCCATGTTTCCCTCCGCCGCGCTCCCCCGCGCGCCCTCACTTCCCCCCGCCCCCGCGCTCCCCTCAGAGGACCTGCGTTAGAACTGTCCTAGACATACTACTATCATTTATGTTAAAGATGTCAAAAAGATCGTGGGTGTGGGAATATTTTACAATTATTGAAGACGGATATATGAAGTGCAAAAAGTGTGCAAAAACAGTGAAGTCCAACAAATGCACGACAAACATGATGAAGCATTTAAAAGTGCACAAACTGTACAAAGAGTCAGCAGGTAATTGTACACTGAACGTAAATAGTGGATGTACGCCTTACTTAGATACTGATGACAGAAAACACAAAATAGATCAGTTTATTTTAAATTTAATAATTACCGACTTCCAACCATTTTCAATTGTAAACGACAGCGGTTTTAAAAAATTAATTACACATCTTGACCCAAAATATACATTGCCTTCTCCGAAATATTTGAAACAGTTATTACATGCAAAATACGAAGAAAAGAAAAAATTCGTAAAGACTGAGATGCAAAATATCGATAACGTATGCATTACCACGGATACATGGACAAGTATAAATACTGATAGCTTCATTACCATTACCTGCCATTTCGTTACTTCTGATTTCGAATTAAAATCATACACTATTGAAACGTATAAAATGTCCGAAAATCATACGGCAGCAACAATATGGAATCATTTAAATGAAGCATTTGTTGAATGGGGCATACAGGATAAAGTCATTGCGGCAACGACTGACAATGCAGCAAATATGGTCGCCAGCATAAAGCAACTTGAAAATCCAGTTGTCCATATACGATGTTTCGCCCACACATTGAATTTAATAATTAAAAATTCGTTAGCTAACGTCTGTGAAATTCATACACTTCGAGAAAAATGTCGACGTTTAGTCAGTCATTTTAAATTAAGTACCACGGCGAAAGATAAATTAACAGAGATTCAAACACTTTTAGGCATTCCGTGTCATAAATTAATACTTGAAGTGCAAACTAGGTGGAATTCAACATATCAAATGTTCGAAAGGCTGAATGAACAACGACCTGCAATTATATTGGCGATATCGTCTTCAAAAATTAATTTTACTTCATTAATTGATACGGAATGGGAATTGTTAGGCAAACTTTTACCCATATTAAAACCGTTTCTGTTAGCAACTAATGAAATCAGCGCAGAAAAAAAGTGTCAGTATATCCAAGGTGCTAATGATTAAAAAGCAATTGGACATTTTCCTTGGTACTTTTCCTTTGAATGGAATCGAAGGAAAACTTTGTATAGAATTAATGTCACAAATGCTAAAATATCTTTCCGACATGGAAACTAACGAAATGTATGCATGTGCCGCTCTTTTAGATCCACGATTTCGTGATTTACCCTTCACCAGCGACATCCATTTTCAAAAAGCCCGAGACCATCTTATTAGTTCAGCCAATTGTTCAAATGGCCCGCCAACAACAGAAATCGGAAATTTGGAAACACCAATGTCACCAGTGACAAACGATGAATCCAGTTTTTTGGTTTCATTTGATAATTATATCGAAGACAGAAATAGAAATTCATTAGATCGTAATGATATTCAATTACAGTTGTATAACTATTTTAAAGAAGGTTATTTAGCCAGGAAAAAAATCCTCTTATTTATTGGAAGGAAAATGCAAGAAAATATTTCATTCCTGCGGAGTTTGTAAAAAAATATTTTTGCGTTATGGCAAGCTCCGTGCCTGCCGAACGCGTTTTTTCAAAGGCTGGGGAGTTATTAAGTAAAAAAAGAAATCGTTTAAAAAATAACAAAGTAAACAAAATATTATTTCTTAATTCTTAAGGAATAATGTATATGTACATATTACATCATGAACTAATAAAAATTCAATCATATACGTAGTTCATGATATTGATTCCTACTCCTATTTCATTGTTATATTATCAAATCATGATTGATAATAAATAATATTTTTGTGAAGTACTAAATTGCAAATCGCAACCGATACTTTAACTTACAAATTTTTTTTGCATATTTTTATTATTTACTTTTTAGTGTCTAAGTTTTGATTTGTGGTTATATTGCATATCGATTGAATTGATTTGATTTGTGGTTACAGGCTGAATTCAAGTCGTTTGAATTTGTGGTTATGGGTTATATTTATTGATGACAGGGTAATTCTATCTCCCCTCACGTTTTTTTTCTTCATAATTTTGTATTATCTGCGCACGCTACAAAGTTTCAAGACAATTGGATTGGTGGAACTGGTTAAATAGGTTTTCCGTTTTGCCCCTGTTTGAGATTCCATTAGTTCAGCGTTCCGCCGTGCCAATGCTCGTCGCAGCACCTCCTGGGCAGCGGAACACACCGCTGATCGACGATCGATCCGGTGATCGATTCTCCTAGTCCCCTGCTCAGCCAATCGCCGTTCAACACGTGAAACTGGCGGCCCAATCGGAGAGCGTACTTTCTTGGTCGATTCTCGAGGATTGTTCGAGAAGACGCTCAACGGTTTTCTGCGTTCTCTTTGTTCACTCTTGTTCATACCGCTTGTCGAGAAAGACGTGTATTTCATAGTTCATCTCGCAACGTACGAATTTTCATTAATCAGTACTTTTCAGTATTCTGCTCAATTCCAGTGCATAATACATTGTTTTGTGCTTTAGAATTGCTCACGCGTTTGTTTTACTGTTGTGCTCAACACGTGAGTTCATCGTGCTTCGCGTGACCGCGTGGTTTGTGCATCAGTGAAAATACACTGTTCGTGATTTTTTGCTCATCTCAGAACCGTATTGTGCGCACAGTGACGAAACCAATTTTATAATAAATTGACCTTAGTCATCATTGACTCAATTTGGTGTTCAGTGCTTCACTTTCCCACCGTCGGTCCCTAACCTCACTTTCCAGCGTGCTCACCCGCTTAAATTAATAACAGCCCCACATGCACGGCCGATTTCTTCACCTGCAGATATCTTCCAGTTAGAGCTATCTGGCAGATATCTGGCACATGACTGTTTCTTCAGGTCTAGTTTCGAGTTATCTGCCACTTGTCCTCCAGTCAATTTGACTAGAGGTTCGGGTACCGAATAACTGCTGGAAGTGCCAGGCAATTCGTTTTTGCAGTAGTGGGGAAAGTATGAAATTTGCTATCAGTGAAAGAGACTTGTGTAGGTATGGAGGTGTTTGAACGAAAATGAATGCGATCGTGGATGTAAACATTTTCGAAGACCTAGAGGATGATGATGATGAAGAAATATTTTTTCAAAGACGACCATACTCCATAACCCACACAGCACACTTCGTTGCGGCAAAGTTGCAGGATAGTTGCAGTAACCTTGCGTCGTTGCATGGTTACAGCGCAATGTCGATGTATGGTTACTGCGACATTGCCGTGCAACATTGCACGGAGCGGACATAGAATTGTTGCTGTATAGTTGCGGCATAGTTGCGTTGCAATAATGCACTGCAACTTTGCCGCAACTATGCCGCAACTATGCCACAACTATGCCGCAACTTTACCGCAACTATGCGGCAACTTTGCCGCAAATTTGGTGCAACTTTGCCGCAGCTTTTGCCACAGCTTTGCCGCAACTATGCAGTAACTTTGCTGCAACTTTGCCGCATCTATGCCGCAACTATATCGCAACTTTGTCGTAACTTTGCCACAACTTTGTGGCGTTAGCAAATTTTAAAACATAATATCACCAAAACCGGCTGAAATAAAGTGTATACATTATACCTTATTGAATTCGTTTTGAAACGCACTATCAAATGATCTGTTAAAAAAAGTTCCGTTTAAAAAAAAATTGGTCATCGTATCTCGTAAAATAATAATCCAAGAAAAAAATCGTCTGCTCCAGTAAATATCCAGGTGTTTACTGTTTCCGCGGACATCCTGTATAATGAACTAAAATATCAAATACTGGCATGCCCCGTCTCGGTTTCGCCCGAGGTATTAGCGTGACTGATTCTTGTTTATTAGAATTAATATTTTTCAAGGAAATTAAGTATTTTGAAAAAAAGCTTAATTGCTTCATAATATTTCGAAAAAGATAACATTCTTGATATATATATATATATATATATATAATGATTTTCTGACATTCGGATGAATTGTTATTGCGCATCCTATTTTAACTTCTCGTAAGTTAACATACCTAGTCAATTCGTGGATCATAATTGAATGCAAACCTTCCGGTAACATTCACTCTTATGAGTCCAGGTTTTACATTCCGCGTTGCTCGGCGTGTTTAACTGCCGAACCCTGGTGTATCTTAACCCTCGCTATGCCGTGCCGGGGTCATTTTGACCTCATCTCGAGAGGGACACGCACACAGTGACAGAGTCAGTGGTGGGGACTCGCGGTCTCGAGAGCGGCACGCACACAGGCGCAGAGTCAGTGGTGGGGATTCGCGGTCTCGAGAGCGCCACGCACACACTGACGGAGCTGTCCGTGAAATCGGAAAGTGATGAACTCTTTCGCGGTATCTCTTGCACTATCGTCATGTTGTTGCTATATGGAAACGGGTCAGATTATATATATATATATATACACACACACACACACATATATAATAATATATAAATATATATATATATTATTGTAATACTTATATATATAAGTATTACAATAATATTACAATAATAAATATATATATATATATTATAATTAAATATATATTATAAACTATATATATATATATATAAATTATTGTAATATAATATAATACGAGGTCAAAAACGCATGCATTTCAACATGATCTATAGGTTTCCATGTCTTGTTTGGTAGTAGTATCTCCCGTGCCTTCTTATTGATGTATAAAATAAGGATATTGATGATTTGTTCATTGATGGACAAATTGAAACATTCCTCCATCGTTTTTACGTGTTCGCTCCTTCCGGTTAGTGAACCCTCACGTGAAAAGTGAACTTCCGCGTGACTATTGGTCAGGTGCAGTACACTGCCAATTACGTCCAAATACAATATTATATTATATTATATTATGTATATTATAATTATTCTTATACAACGCTTTGCCTTGTCGATCGCTTGATCATCGACGTCAACATGCTTGTCATCGACAGAAACATTGAAACGTGCTTCTTCTCGTGATAGATTGAAATGTGCTTCTTCTCGTGATAGATTGAAATGTGCTGCTCTTTGTAAAAGAAATGAAATATGCTACTCTTCGTAACGCACGTCGATATGTAAGATAATTCGATGGTCGCATATTCCAATTGCATCCCCGGACATTGGCCTACCGTTCGAAAGGCCGGCAACAATGACCGGGACCATTTGCGCGGGAGAACCTGGGAAAACCCCGATAATAGCGGCACGGGAAGGGCGCTAAAACCTTGCCGCTAGTACGCGGACAGTCTTGTACGATTCTTCGTCACGGTGGTTGGCATTACGGAAGCCCTCCACGTTTCTTGTATTATCAAATACATAGCATTGTTTCAAGTGTTATCCACGGTGTATTTTTCGCGTGTGTGCTGCCCATCCACTGAAAACATTTCTTATCCATAATGGCTACAGTGAGTGAGCACAATCTTTATTCACAATTTGAAGAAGACACCGATAATTATTCTGAACAATCATCGGACGATGGAAATTCGTCAAATAGTGACGATGAGCCTGAGGTTGAAGATTCGGAGGACCATGGAAATTCTTCAGATAGTGACGGTGAGCCACAGCTTGGAGATTCGGAACCGGATAATGAAGTTGTATTTGGACGCAGTTGGCACCGCTCTGCACCTAACAGTAGTCAGGGAGATGTTCATCTTTCGCGGAAGGGTTCACTAACCGAAAGGAGTGAACACGTTCAAACCATGGAAGAATGTTTCAAATTATTCATTAGTGAACAAATCATCCAAACTGCCATATTATACACTAATAAGAAGGCACAGGAGAATCCATCGCCAAAGAAGAAATGGAAACCCGTGGATCGTGTGGAAATGGACGCATTTTTTGGACTCGTGTTGCTGATTGGACGATTTAGAGAATCCCGCGAATCTAAACCCGACTTGTGGAAAGAAAATCCAGCACTCTCGCGACGATATTACGCAGCTATAATGTCACGTGATCGATTTACAGAAATTTTGAGGTATCTTCGTTTCGATGATTCTGCCACACGTGAAGTAAGGAAAGCGGTCGACAAACTGGCACCACTTCGGGACGTGACAAATATTTTTGCTGACAATTGTCAGAATTCATACCATGCAACGGACGTTGGGTGCGTCGACGAGCAGCTAGTTACATTTCGCGGCCGTTGCTCTTTCAAGGTATATATGCCCAGCAAACCCGGCAAATACGGCATAAAAATATGGACACTTTGCGACTCTACAACATTTTACTGCTGCAATATGGATGTCTACCTGGGGAAACGTGGAAAAGCCCCAGAAAAGCAGCAAGGACAACGTGTAGTGAAACAATTAACCGCTATGTGGAAAAATTCCGAACGATGTGTTACAACGGACAATTTTTTTACAGATATAACTTTAGCAGAAGAATTATTAGATAATAAAATGTTTTTAGTCGGAACCGTTAGGAAAAATAGACGCGACTTACCGAAAAGTCTTGTAAATACAGAAAAGCGGCCTCAACATTCGTCTCAATTTTTATTTACTTCTAAATTAACGTTAGTTTCATATATAACTAAACCGCGACAGTGTGTTGTATTACTTTCGACATTGCACCATAAAGATGAAATATCCTCAGAAACTGAGAAATTCAAACCGGAAATAATTCAATATTACAATTCAACAAAAAGTGGTGTAGATGTTCTCGACAAGCTCACAAGAGAATATTCTTGTCGACGGTGCACACGCCGTTGGCCCTTGTCCCTGTTTTTACATTATATAGACATTGCTGCATATAACGCTTTTGTTATATGGCAAACAAAAAATCCCACATGGGAAGCTACGACTAGACTAAAAGTTAGGAGAAAATTATTTTTAGAACATTTAGCGAAAAATTTAACCGCTAAAAACATAGACCGAAGAGCGTCGGAATTCGAAAATAATCAATCCGGGCTACATAGGCCTTTGATAAGTGCAATTGAAGCGACGGGGAGGAAAATCGTAAAAAAACCGAAGTTAGAAACGCAAAAGCGTGCTAGATGTTGTCTATGCGTACGAAATAATAATAAATATTCAACTGTGTGTAGTGAGTGCAACAAACATATGTGTAAAAATCATTTACAAGAAACAAGAATATGCATAGCCTGTTATGTAGATTTATAATATTTTGTAATGTAAAGAGAAATAAATAAATAATAAATATTTCTTTCATAATTCACAAGATTATTCTTTCGTATACGTATAACGCAAATCCGAACATAATTCGAAACCGACTGCTGGAGTTCGAACGACCGCCACTGTGTTGCGAGGTTTACCGGTGTGGAGATTCTCTATGAGAATCTGGCTGCACTCCGCGGTTATCCCCGAACGGGTTGTTCCTCGGGCTCCGATAGTTCGGGTGAAGGTGCCGGGAACGGGATTCTCGGGTTGAGCCGAGAGGTAGTGGATCGTTGCCGGTTTAAGAGTTGGAACTCACCGTAGGTTTAATAAAGGTTTATTTGAGCCGAGCGATCACGGACGTGATCGCGTTACTGTTCGAATTACATTGTTACAATTTGGTTGTTCGGGCGTGAGTTTATATACAATATTTTGGGTCGCGGTTTGGTGGCCGCGGGGGAAGGCCTAATGGTCTTCGCCAGTGGATCTGGGTCTTGCTGCGTATGCGGTTTACTTTTGGTTACGCATCTTGCTGAGCTTGCTGGTGTTTATTACACCAGGTGTTATGATTGCGTTTCGTGTTATAACAACTGCGGTAGTAGTAATACATATCGGTGAGGGTCTCGAGCTAGAGCGACCGTCACTGTGTTAGTAGTAACGTCGGTGAGGGTCTCGACTCTCGAGCTCGAGCGGCCGTAACTACCTATGTATTAGTGAAATATCGGTGTGGGTCAAAAAGACCCCGGCACCGGGCACCAAACTCCCGTAGTCGGAGGGTTAATATATAAAGCAGAAAGTGTTTGTGTTTTTTTTGTTGCCTAGAAACTCTGGAACGGTAAACTTAGGGATCACGGAATGTGTCGCCCAGCTCATTATACCTACCTAATACAGATGCACGTGGTCATTTAAAAAAAAAAAATAAATAAAAAACGATTTTTTTTATAAAATCAAAATCTAAATTTCGGGTGAAGCCGAATAGCAAAGCTACTATTTGCAAACGTCGAGCAGGCGCGGTTGATCTTGACAAATTTGATCGCATTGGGGGCATAAGTAATAACATCCACAGGGGGTACGAATTAATTTGCAACAGCTACTTGTATCCTGAAAACGCTCGAGAATCTTCGCCACCTAGTGGTAACATCGTGGTACTGTTACGGGCGAGGTATCGCGCGGGCCGAATATGCGCATGCGCGTGCGAAGTAGAATGTCTTATACACGGGTCACGTGGTCTGCAAACCAGCCGTACACATGACATGTTTACATATAAATTACATGTTAATAAGGCGTTTCTGAGACATGCTTCATAGCCTATGTCCGCCCTAGAGTATGCAGGAATAACGTGTCAAAATTTGAGGAAGATTGGTTAAATATATGATTTCAGTTAGAAAATGTTTTGTGCCGCGTTTCGAACCGATTTACCCCACTGTGCGGCGCCGACGGGCACGGACACCAGGCCCGGTAATAAACAGAGCGAGCGCGAGGGATGGTTAGCGCCTTCATGCAAGAAAATGTTTAGAGCCCCAAAATGTTTTGCCCCTGGTTTCTATTTAATATGTTTTGCCTTTACATTACATTAACATTTTGTGTATGTGGGAGTTGTATTCCTTTATTATTAAGGGGGTAGACACGTCACGTGACACGGGCGATGCACCGCGCTGTAATACCGACAATCTAACCTAAAACATGGGTTTAGTATGATACGTTTAACATCATTATATGAGCGAATTTTGGGCTGGGCGAGGTCTCATTCGAAAGAGGAAGGTTCAATGCAACACGCTCTGGACATCGTTTGAGTCACAAAACTCTTTTAGTGACCTAAAAATACTTAATGAGGCAAACACGCCACGTGACACGGGCGATGCACCGCGCTGTAATACCGACAATCTAACCTGAAACATGGGTTTAGTAGGATACGTTTAACGTCATTATATGAGCGAATTTTGGGCTGGGCGAGGTCTCATTCGAAAGAGAAAGGTTCAATGCAACACGCTCTGGACATCGTTTGAGTCACAAAACTCTTATAGTGACCTAAAAATACTTGGAATCTGCAAGTGTATTTTGTCCATTTTTTCTCTACATTGGTCACTCATATTATTACATATCAACAAAATCTCGTCGAACCATGGCCAGAGCGTGTTGTACTGAACCTTCCTCTTTCGAATAAGACCTCGCCCAGCCCAAAATTCGCTCATATAATGACGTTAAACGTATCCTACTAAACCCATGTTTTCGGCCAGATTGTGTCGGTATACAGCGCGCTGCATTACCCGTGTCTACCCCCTTAAGCGTGCGGTATAGTTTCTTATGCGGCACATAACTTCCATAATGGGTTCCGCCGGATATGACAAATTAGTCTAGGCCCCCTGCGGACTTTTCGCAAACTACGGCGACGAAGGGACTTTCCGAAGGGACTGACCGAGGAAAGTCAGTCTTCGAATTACCTCCACTCGTTGCGGAGCTCGTCACTGGAGAATTTTTAAGTGATTTAAAGTCAGAAATGGACGATATGTCAAATGTAAGTATTAAAATTGTATAATATTAAACAGTGTGATTCTCCCGCCTCGCTGAGTTTCGTGAATTTCGACGCACAAAAATATGTTTGCGTATATTATTCGCGGATAAATATAATATATACCTACATGTTCAAAATTAGGTCAGTAGAAAAATAGGGTTACGTTCAGGGTTGTCAGCTCTCCGGTTTTGACCCGGAGACTCCGGGTTTCGAAGCAAATCTCCGGGCTCCGATTTTACTGAAGAAATCTCCGGGTTGTAGAAAAAAATGAGATAATAAGAAAATGTGGTATTATACAATGGTATTAATTTTATATACAATAATAGATATTAATTCAAAAAACAGATACTTATAAATTCTGAATTGTTTGAGCTGAAAATAATCGCACATCTGTTTTCCGGATATTCGAGAAAAAACTTTTTTGCTTTTTCCATTTCCGGGTTTATATTGGAATCTCCGGGTTGGAATGTGTGGCACTCCGGGATTTGTATGGTGATAAGGTGGCAACCCTGGTTACGTTACGGATGAATTACCTCTATTCGCACACCACGTTTCATAATTTTTTAAATTTTCGGGTTGCCGAACGTTCCTTGTTAGCGAGGCGCGGCTTATTATTGACGGCATCGCCGTTGAGCACTTCAGCGAGAGAATCACCCTGTATGTTCATAGAATCCGACTATTTTCAATAAAATAATACATTCATTATATCATTTCCAGTTACAGGATGCACTTGTCCATGCGGGACCGTCCAGCGCGCTGGAAGAAAAACCCCGGAAGAAGGAGGAGGAGAAGAAGCAGGAAGGAGAAGTGGGAGCGCCCGCAACATCGGGAGACGGCGAACAAAAATGGAAGAAAGTAAGTAATTATGCGCAATACTAAATACTATATTCTTTTGTTCGTAATAATGTACTTTTGCCCGGTCGAAAGAAGATCCGTAGCAGGCGGTCTCGGGCGTTGCAGGCCGTCGCTGTGACGATTGGTCGCGAGTCACCTATTTGGGCACACTTTTAACCCCTTCGCGACCCTGGACGAGATATCTCGCTACACGGTATCTGTCGTACGATGCCACGGACGAGTTATCCCGCAACATTATGTCGTTCCTACGATGCCACGGACGAGTTATCCCGCGACATTATATCGTCCGTACTATGCCACGGACGAGTTATCCCGCGACATTATTTCGTTCGTACGATGCCACGGACGAGTTATCCCGCGACACAATATCGTTCGCACGACGCCACGGACGAGATATCCGCCGTGTTTATTTATCAAGTTAGTTTTAATTTGAAGACAAATTAATTTACAAAACATTTTAGCGAATAATAATTGAAACATATGTTATTTTAACAACAGTTTCGTTTATTTTTTTGTACATGATATAATTCGAAACATGGAACAACACATAAGGAAACATCACAATTTTGACAGAAATAAATAGTTTCTTTACGTACACCATTTTGTTTGCACAATGCACAACGTTTTGTCGGGTGACATTTTTTTGTTGTTGGTGGTATTTTTTTCGGCAAGCATCGGGAATTAAAACGAAGTGGATTAACATAAAACTTTTTCCCTTTGTTATAGAACTTTCTTTTTGGCTTGTAATACTTCTCTAATAATCCGGATATTATATCTTCTTTTATTTCGCGAAAACTTTTTCTATTTGGGTGAAGACAATTCCATATAACTAGAGAGTTACATATAGTAACATCCAGCAAGTATAAAAATATTTTTTATACCATTTTAATGTCTTTCAAAAAGACTCACACCCATGTATAATTTGATCTACGTGATCTACACCACCCATGTTATTATTATATTCTAAAATGCAATTTGGTTTTTTTATGCACTGCCTTGTAGTGTAGTCAATTTTGTCACACGTCACCAAGTGAGGAGTATGTAAAGTGCTAAGAGTCGATACTAGTCGCTTGTCTTTCCAACCACAAAAAACCATGAATTTATTGTACCTGACTATTATTTCCCCTTTCTTCAGTTTTTTTATGTTCTTTATCTCCTCATCACATGGCATACCTTTTCTTCTTAATCGAACGGTCCCACAAGCATGTGTGTCATTTTCATATAAACGTTCGTATAAAGTAGGAGAGGTGTACCAACTGTCAAGGAATAGGGTTCTTCCCTGGTGCAATAAACTTTTGGATAAATCGAGCACAATAGAGCCCGATATCCCAAGTAACGCGGACTTCTGTTCATACAAAAATTGCCCACTGTATAACTTTAAATTGTACACATATCCGGTTTCAGATTTGGCCAAAATAAAGGATTTTAACCCAAATCTCGCACGCTTAGTTGGAACATATTGCTTAAATAAAAGTTTTCCTTTCCATAATAATAAGCTTTCGTCAACGAATTCGTAGCGAATTCCAATATTGTGTCGCGGGATAACGCGTCCGGGGCATCGTACGAACGAAATAATGTCGCGGGATAACTCGTCCGTGGCATCGTACGAACGACATAATGTTGCTGGATAACTCGTCCGTGGCATCGTACGACAGATACCGTGGAGCGAGATATCTCGTCCGTGGTCGTGAAGGGGTTAAAGACGGGGCACACGTATTTTGGTTATTGTCTGCAGTAGGCACATATATACGTTGTCGCACCGCGCGACGAAGAGACCGAACAAAACACATCGAGATCGAGTGGGATAGAGCGATCTGACTGACGAACGCCAAAGAAATAGCGTAGGCATCTCAGACGATCAACCATTAATATATAATAACATAAATATTTCCTTATTTTTCACAATATGTTTAGGAAAGTATTATCCTGATACCAAACCAAAGATAATAGTATTATCCTGTTACCAAACCAATGATAATACTTTCCTGAACATATTGTGAAAAATAATGAAATTTGTATGTTATTATATATTAATGGTTGACCGTCTGAGATGCCTACGCTATTTCTTTGGCGTTCGTCGGTCAGATCGCTCTATCCCACTCGATCTCGATGTGTTTTGTTCGGTCTCTCGTCGCGCGGTGCGACAACGTATGTGCCTACTGCAGACAATAACCAAAATACGTGTACCCCGTCTTTAAAAGTGTGCCCAAATAAGGTAAATGTCCCCATTAGCGACCGTTTAAGAGTGTGACTGGTTCGAAATAGTATATTTTTTACTAATATACGACAATATTTTAGTAAAGTATGGATCATTGTATTTTTTGAAGTCTCTAGTTTCTGAATCAAATTAGTTTTACAGTGATATTTGACTATTTACACAAAAATTATGGCGAAAATTATATTGGACCTGATGTCCCCTTTAGTGACCATCTATTTTATACCACGATTTTCTGCTACAATAATGAAAGAAAATGGATATTTTCTTTTTCTTTTATAATTCTGTATATATTTCTCGTTAATTTGAGTAAGTTACTGCATGGATCCATGTATTTTTATAGTAAAATTTGCGAGTTTAATGATATCTGGAGTATAACCTCGCGGTATTAGAATCTGTCAACTTTCATGTCAATGACCAAGTCTTAATTTACATGTGAATTTACTTAAAGATGAATGTACGGCTACATAAATAACGTATGAAACAATAACTGAAATATTTCTTTTATATTTCACTTTCTGTGTTGCAATAAACAATAACAAAATGAAGTGGTCACTAATGGGGACGTGGTCAGTAATGGGGCCATTCACCTTAGGTGACTCGCGACCAATCGTCACAGCGACGGCCTGCAACGCCCGAGACCGCCTGCTAAGAATCTTCTTTCAACCGGGCAATAGTACCTCTGTCGAAGACGAATTCAACAATGTGATATACGATAATATTGGATTGCACGTGAGATGTACGGTTTATCAATATTTCACGATTTGTAATGTAACAAAATATCGTATATTGTATCAATTTGTCTCACAAAGAGCTTCAATATTATGAATAAAATAATATAGCATTGCATTTAATGATATTAATTGACCGTATGTTATTCCGGTTCTGTCCGAATATTTTTGGGATTCACTATATGTACGGGTAGAAGTATAAAATGTAATTTTTATGATACTGTTTCAGATGTATAAGGCCATGAAGCGCCTAGCGTACCGGCGCATTAATGAGAGTCACAGCGGCAGTAGCATTGGACGTGCCTGGCGCGGTGACTCGAGAGGAAGAAGAGGTTGGGGTGGATCAGGCTACGATCAGCGAGGAAGAGGCCGGGGTGGATCGTGGCAAGGTGGATGCGTCCGGGGTGGGTCGTGCCAAGGTGGAAGCGGACGGGGTGGGATGTACCAAGGTGCAAGCGCCCGGGGGGGATGGGGACAAGATCCCACAGGCTGGGGGGGTGGGGACAAGATCCCAGAGGCTGGGGGGGGGGGGGGGACAAGATCCCAGAGGCTGGGGGGGGTGGGGACAAGATCCCAGTGGCCGGGGGGGGGGGGGGGGTGGATGGGGCCAAGGAGGAAGTGGCGGAGGGGAAAATTTTTTCCTCTACCAAAATTTTATGCGGAATTAAAAAATAAAAAATAATTTTTTTATAAATGTATGTATTGTTACGTCCCTACTTCCCGTCCCGCACGATGATTTCTCGGCATTTATTATTATTATTATTATTATTAAAAGTCTTTATTGCACAACAAAGCAGAAGACAACAAAGAGAAGGTAAAAAACGGCAAAACAGCAAAGGCGAAGTTTAGTCCGCGACTGTTTTTCAACTTAACCTAAGACGGTAACTTAACCTAGTTTAAAATAATACAGAGAAAAGAAAATAAAATAAGAAAGGAAGACAGAATATACTAACCTAGGCTTAATATAAGATGAAAACATAACCAAGACTTAGAATAAAACAGGAAAATGAAATATAGGCGAGTACACAGAAAACAGAACATACAGACCAGATCGCACAGTGGGCTATGTAACATTATAACGGGTGAAGCAACAGAAAAGATTTACACGCACATCGGAAGGAGGAGAGAGTCGGAAGCGCGCGGAATTCAGGAGGGAGTGGGTTAAAATAATGGGGGGCTACATAGGAGAAGGAAGGGCGAAGGTAGTTTGTATGATGGTGGGGGATGGATAGCAGGTCTTGTGAACGAGTAGAGTGAGCTGTATGCAAGGAAGCGTTGGTAGGGAGAAGGTTAAACAGGTAAGGAGGAGAGCGGTCGCGACGGATTTTATAGATAATGCAACAGAGATGGAGAATCCATCTCTGTCTCATTGGGAGCCAGCCGGATTTTTTCAGGAGAGACGCGATGTGGTCACGAGCACAATAGGAGAAACGGCGGCAGGAGTTCTGTACGAGTTGGACACGGGAGGCAAGAGTGACAAATAGACGAGGACCATACATTTATCTCTTTGTATTTTTTTATTTGTATGTATTTGATAAAATCAATTATTTCCTTCGTCACTTTTTGGGTAAACTTATGCTTGCGTAGATCCACTCGCGTGATTCTAAGTTCCGCGAGTACATGTGCCATTGCAGGCACATGTGACCACTGACAGAATCAGTGGTACCGCACTTTACAATGCGGGGCGACATATGACCGAGAAAATCAAAATCTATCATTTCCTTTGTCACCTTTTTGGTATACTTATGCTTGCGTCGATCGACTCGCGTGATTCTAAGTTCCGCGAGTACATGTGCCAATGCAGGCACATGTGACCACTGACAGAATCAGTGGTACCGCACTTTACAATGCGGTGCGACACATGACCGATAAAATCAATTATTTCCTTTGTCACCTTTTTGGGTTAACTTATGCTTGCGTAGATCCACTCGCGTGATTCTAAGTTCCGCGAGTACAAGTGCCATTGCAGGCACATGTGACCACTGACAGAATCAGTGGTACCGCACTTTACAGCGTGGTGAGACGACGAGAATAGCCCCTCTCTTCAAATTTAGTTATGCATATGTCGCAAGGGTATAACGTAATTCTGGGTTTCGTTTCTTTTTATAGACCACATTTTACATTTTATTTCTGAAACCGGCCAATAATATAATCGCGTCCCTTCGGAAACAATAAAAACTTTTAAAACTGAAGATGGACAGGGTTTCTCAAACAGATTATCGGCAACTACTTTCCGTTTGTGACCTATTACAATGACCTGTTCCTTCCGTACTTGCACTATATTTACAATGCGAATGATCGTTCCATCCTTCAGCAAGAAACAATTATTTCGATTGTCATCGCATTGTATATAATACCCATCACTTTCCAAATTTTTGTACTGCGTCACAGTTTTGTTTGAGAAAATGGGTAATAGTGGTCCATTGTGATGGGAACGTTTACAAATATATTTTCCCGGTATTGCTGATGCTTTTAAAATCGATCCCCGCTGCAGTTCTCCATAACGTCTTGCCAATTGCTGTAATGGTTTATCTGATTTTCTAATTAACTTCTTTAAACTACCTAAAAAGTTTTCAAAAGGAAATGCACTAAAATTATCCAACACTCCAAATTTTCGCACGTCATTGCACAAATGGAGTAAATTATGGATATTGTGAGAAATATATTGTTTCCCATACAATATCTCGAAATGTTCAACGAAGTATTCCAATAATTCTTCAGCGTATTTAATATTCTCCTCACTATTAATTAATATAGGACTAACTAACACACTGACAGCCACGTGCAGTGTTAAAAAATGTTCGTATATATCTTTCGCGAGTACACTCTTGAGTACAATAGGACCCGTGTACAGTAGAAATTGCCGAAATTCCGTGGCTTTCCAGTAACTGAGGTCCGTCAAACTTCTCGGTTTTCGCGAAAACTCACGCGGGACCGAAATTCCAGCCAATATTAAATGTTCAGATATCACATTCTTAGCTTGTCCACCAATCCTTACGTTTAAAGGTCCCATACTCCACAATAGCAACAGCTTCTTCATAACTCCCAAACAAATTAAGTGCATATAGTCTAGGGGCCCGTTTGATACTAACCCAATATTTGGCACTTTTAACAGACTACTTGTACCTTTATGGTAATCTTCGTCGGTTTGGCGTAGAAAATCTTCGTCTGTCCTCAGTGTATCAGGCATTTCGTTGTAAGGGAAACACGTAGTTTTGTGAACTGATTTCCCAACAATTGTGCATTTGAAACAGCTCGAAAAGCCTGTATGGCCTTTTGTATATAATATAAACGATTTTGCTGGAGCATCACAGATAATTTTGGTTAACCTAATAGAAAATTTATTAGTATCATATATAAATCCATTGTTTATAAAATATGATATTTCATTAATGAATTTGTCCAACAGCTCGTTGGATGATTCTGGTTTTTTATACCCATAATAGATTCCAACAATCTGTATGTGTTTCAAAATTGTATCCGCTACTAATATGGGCCAGAAACTGTTGGAGGAGGACCGTGACAACGGCAAGCCATCAATATTTAAAGACAGGTCTATATACTGTACGCTAATATTTGCCTCAACGTACATTTGGGCATAACATTTTAACATCTGTTCTACACCAAGATGTAAGTAATCTCCCCCTTGTATTTTGGTACAATTACTTGTACGGGGAGTATGTAATAATGTCCTGGCATCTTTCGGTAATAAGCATTTGGGCACGTACGATAAAAAAATGCTCAACAGTTCGTTGATGGCTTTATGCGTAATATTATTTCATAGTGCCCAGTTGGACAAATCCTGTCTTAATGTCGCAGGACTCTCCCGTTCATTGTAATCAACAATATCATTCGCTGATTCATCATCGGATGTGTCAGAATTCATTATGCAATGATAGTAGTCATTATTATCATCAAATAATGAATGACTGTCTTCTTCTTCATCACTTTCACAAATATCATTGCTGTGTATATTCCTCAAATGGTCATTGTCGGTGCACGGTACTTCATCACAAGACTCGTACAGTTCCTGCGAACTATTAACTTCAGAATTTTTATATTCCAAGTACCGTGAAGAGGTAGGAAGCTCATCAATTGCCAATTCCGCATTAGATTGATTTCTTTGGCTATCAATATCCTTCAAATATTGATGAATTCTCCTCCTTTGATGTCTATCAGAACATTGACTATAATCTTTCCTAATACGTTTGTTGTCCGCCATAATAACCTGAACATATTTCATGTACAAATGAGAAGTTAATTATAACAATTTGTTAAAAACTATATGGCTGTACTACGGTATGACCCAAGCAACGGAATGAACTGAAATTTTGAGGGGTTGGGCGGGAGGGGGAAAGAACCTCTAATATAAAATTTAAGCTGCGGCTATTTGTTAGTTTCTGAGATATTAATAAGAAAACTTTCGACATAATACATTGAAATTTACCTACAGGGATTTTTGAAAATATTCGGACACTTTTTAAAATCGCATAACTTTTTTAAAATTAATCCAAACGACTTGATTTTTTTTGAGAAGCTAGAGGGTCATTCCACGCAAAGTCGGACACTTTTCGGAATAACATTTCGGATTTTGGTGCAACTTGGATATGTTGTATTTTTTAGGGGGATTTTTCGAAATGTCAAAAATTGTGGATGTTACAGCTCTTTGAAATATAGTATTTACTATTTTTCCAAAAATTATTACTCTGGAACTAATGAACTGATAAAAATGACCTGTTGGGTGCTTGCAGTGGAGATATAAGAGTACCAAATAAAAATGATTTCACTTAATACAAACGAATATTTGACCATTTATTTAGCAATTGTTCTTAACAAATGTAATTTTATAGGTGAAGGCACGTTTTTAAAAATTTTGAAAATAAGGAGGATAAAGGCCTGTTTTTCCTCTTTACGGGCAGGTTTCGAAGAGCGTGGACGTTTTAAAATTGGCCAAATGAAAATTAATTGAATGTAACGCTGCGTCAAATCACACCGGTTCGACTGGTCGCTCGGGCCGTGCGGTACTCGCAGCGGCCAAGCGGCTATACCTGACATTTATATATACTGTATTAATTAATGAGGTCCGCTGCAAGGTTTAATACCGTTAATAGTTACTGGAAACTCACACTCTGTCGATGACACTTATTGTTTGAAACATTTAAGTTGCCATTGTTCAATGGACACCACGAGAAGGTGGTGAGTATTCTTCCATCGGGAGAGGATGGGATGTGATGGGATTATGTTAAAGGATAAATATTTTATCGTATCTTTGAGCGTCTTTTGTAGTTTTAGACATTAGCTTTTAAATGAAACACTGTATTCGTTGGTATAAATGAATGAAAGTTTCCCGTTCCAGAAATTGTTTTTGCAAGTCCACGTCTCTCTAGTAATAATCGTGAATGTTTTTGATATTGTTCTATTGCTCAATAGATTGCAAAAACAATTTCTGGAACGCGAAACTTTCATTCATTTATACCAACGAATACAGTGTCTCATTTAAAAGCTAATGTCTAAAACTACAAAAGACGCTCAAAGATACGATAAAATATTTATCCTTTAACATAATCCCATCACATCCCATCCTCTCCCGATGGAAGAATACTCACCACCTTCTCGTGGTGTCCATTGAACAATGGCAACTTAAATGTTTCAAACAATAAGTGTCATCGACAGAGAGTGAGTTTCCAGTAACTATTAACGGTATTAAACCTTGCAGCGGACCTCATTAATTAATACAGTATATATAAATGTCAGGTATAGCCGCTTGGCCGCTGCGAGTACCGCACGGCCCGAGCGACCAGTCGAGCCGGTGTGATTTGACGCAGCGTTACATTCAATTAATTTTCATTTCGCCAATTTTAAAACGTCCACGCTCTTCGAAACCTGCCCGTAAAGGTTGGGTAAAGTTGGGTCATACCGTAGTATATCCAACTATATACTTGAGATGATCTATCAGCAGTGGTACTTACCAGATGTTGAAACGCAAATTAGTTATATTTTCTGCGAGACAATGTAATTGGCAATTGTGGACAATGCACGTGCAGAATTGAAACGTGGTTCGCGCCGTGATAACACGATTTTCAAATATATATATAACAAAACACTAATACGAAGTATAAAAAGGATAAAAAAAGTAAGTATAATATAATGTAAAAAAGAAAGTAACTCGAACTACAAGCGCTGTTCAAAATCAGAGATGCTTGTTCTTTCAGAGTTTACTTCGATTTAACGAGCGATCGCACGGAGGGTTGGCCGAAGGCAGGGACGACAGGGTTGACACGATCTCTTCGCGTTGAGATAACATGATGTCACATAGACTTAAGTATGTACATATGCACTCGAAAGCGTATCTCCACTCACTTGGAGACACTCCTAGTGAAAATTTGGCAACGCAGCGGAATTTCTTCCGCGCTCGAAGCGCGTGACGAGGGTGGTCGCAGGCCGCCAAGCATCCCAGCGTGGGCCCTTCGGAAACTCAGTGTTTATGATACCCGTAATTGCCAGTGAGGCCGTAAACGAAAGTTTCGAAGGGTAAAAACATGCTTTGTTCAAAATTCAAATAGCAAGCGAACGGAAAGCGCCTTTTTCAACAATAGCTTCTCTGCCACGCGTGTCATAAACTGTGCTGACCATTTACACGCCAAATGTTCGTATTTGGTCGTGCCGTTAGGGTTGCCACCCGTACTTTAAAATAAAGTATCTTACATTACACAGTGCAACAAATTTTGACTTTTTTTCGGACTTGTAACATTCAATAGTCGTTTCTTATAGGTCTTCGTGCCCTGAAAACGAATCCGCAACCCGTTTGTCGCCATCACCCTCAGTTTTTGAGAAAATCGATTTTGAAAAAAACTGCAATTTTTCAACTTTGAACATTTTTTGTGTCGAAACGGTAATAGTTATTGGATTGTTCGTTGCGTCAAATTATTCTATGAACCCTCCCGAATACAACGATATAAGTTATTATTGCATTATGAACATTTAAATATGTTTAAACGACGATAAAAGGGAAAAGGACACCCGAAATGCAGCAATTTTTACGGATATCTTTCAATTTATTTCCAAAACTAAGGGTCTGAGACGAGATTTGACCATCCCACGCGATGCAGCAGACATTTTTCCCTTGGAAAGCATCGACAGAAGTGATAAGTCTCGTTTCGTTTTCAATACAGAAGCGAAATAGTTTGGCAAAACGCGCGGAGCCGACAGTGGTAGTCAATGACGGCGCACGAGCAACTGCCGCTCAGCGTAACACAATCGCTTAATGCGCGTGACTACCACTGTCGGCTCCGCGCGTTTGCCAAACTATTTAATTATATATAATAATAATAAATAAAAAGTTAAAGTTTTAACACATCCGAACTTACATTAACACTTAAATTTGTTTCTTTTTATGTTCAATGCACTCTGTTTTGTTTATTTTTATTTTTTAATTTTTTTAATTAACATTTTTAAATTTGGTTTAGGTATCCTATTATAACATTGCATCGTTTGTGATTGTACTACAAGTGTGCAAATGCATAAAATTTTTGCCCTTTTTCTTTTTAATAGATGTTAATCTACTTAAATATATTAATCTACTTAACATCTATTAAAAAGAAAAAGGGCAAAAATTGGCAGCTGCCAATGTTACCCCGTACTGTCAATGTTCCCTCACTTTACGGTACCTGTAATTTGTAAAATGCACTGCACTTATACTATTGTACGGCGATGGGATTTTCTTGCATGTACAGGGTGTTCCATAATATTGCGGAACATGAATATTGCAGACTTCCCGGAACATGTGATATCCCGATGCAAAAAAACAGAATATTGCATGTTCCGGGAACTCCCGTAATTTTATGGGACATTTGTTTGCTGGCGGCGCGACGAAGCTTTTACTTTTCATACAGTTTTTTTGTGTATATGCATATACTGTATAACTTTAATTTCACTTTTCGTTAAATTATTATAAAGTACTTAATGGTGATTGTTACTTTTAACTGCTTCAATGCATCCTGTGATTGGCGTTACACGAATGTTTTTTTTTTAATGTAGCCCATGTTTCATGACTGGAATAATTTATTAATGACTTTTTATAGATTGAAATGCTGAAGAGGACCAGTGGAAAGAACGTGGCCCTGACGACATCCGTAATTTTGGATAAACTGGTGACATGGAGTGTCGCTACAAATTATAGTTGGCATGGAAAGAAGCAGAAACCAGCGTTTTCCAAGTTTGTTCATGTCAAGAAATTATTACTGAGTAAGTAACTTTATTATTTCTCTCCTTTGAGCACTACAAATTGTAAAATAAATTAATGCGTATTATTCCAGGTGCTGTAAACGATGCATGTGCATCCAGAAATATATACTGTTGTGATGGGGACATTGTAGATGCGGCCTCGAAATGGCTAGCACAATGTAAATTGCGCATTGCACGTAGGGCCAATAAAGAAATGGATGTAAGCCAGACGTAGGGGAAGAGTGGATAGCTCTTGATATTTAAAAAATGGACGAATTACAATCGCATCACCTTTTAAGGTGCAAAGCCACCCTGAAGCCACTGACAACAGACAAAGTTAAGGATTTTTTATTTATATAAATAAAATTATAGAGCTTTTATATAGATTGAAAGCAATCTTTATTTTGCTAAGAATTGTTTTTCTTTTTTTGCAGATTTCCGAAAAATGGCTTCCCGGAGCACTGCCACAAAAATGTCCCACATTCCCGGGACTGACTGGATGATCTAGGATGGAAATATCTATCTTTTATCCATCTTTCACATAAATAAATATGTAAATGTTCGTTTCTCTAAAATCTTAAGTCTTCGAATCTTCTTTATCGATTAGTTTCAAAATCTGACACAACGTTGCATTCAAATACGCGCGTGATTTTATATACTTATTATTATATAGATGTCACACCTGTGACAGGTAAAAAATTTTTCACGCTTTTTAACTAGACCAGGCCTGCACAGCAAGGCTGTGACGGGCAAGAGCGCTCTCGATTGCTCGCGAGCAAAGCGAAGAGCGACGCCGCGAGCTGTGCCCCCTCCCTGTGGCCACTAGCTGAAGTAGTATGCGTGTAAACTGTTAGGTGGATTGCTGACGTACATCGGCACACTTCACTCACGAACACTCCCCACCACAGCACTGTTGTTCATGAATGCGTTTACGATGCTCTTTCCCTACGCTTCCGAAAATTTTTGCCCCGCGGGCATTTAGCTGTGCACGCCTGAACTAGACTAAGCCACAGCAACGCGTGGCCGGGTACAGCTAGTAAGAAATATATACAGTGACTTTTGAAAATATTCGGACACTTTTAAAAAAATCGCTGATTTCGGGAATTTCCGCGATTTTCGACCTTATTCTGCGATCTTTAAACGTTTGTAGCTCAGAGCTGCGTTACCCGATCTTGATGAAATTTTCAGCATGTATACAACTTACCTAAATCTACAAACGGGTTTTTTTGATTTTCATTGCAGGATCATAAAAAAAGTTTAAAAAACGGCCTTCGCTATTTCCTTCGCTATTCCGACCAATTGCAATTTTTTTTAAAACGACGAAACATGTCGCTTAGCAAACTAATCATTCTAGCTTCTCAGAAAATTCAAGTCATTTGGATTAATTTGAAAAAAGTTATGCGATTTTAAAAAGTATCCGAATATTTTCAAGAGTCACTGTATATAAACTGAAGTCTATTATGTTCCATGTAGCGTAGGATTTCAATTTTAACAAAATTACATTAATCGTTCCTATTTCGGATAACTTTCTTGTTAAACTTACGCCGCGTCGCCGGCGTGAATGGACTCGCGTGATCGTATGATCGGCGAGTACCTACAAGTGCATTGCAGGCACTTGTGACCACTGACATAGTCAGTGGTACCGCACTTTACAGTGCGGTGCGACATAAAATGTATTAGTTACTTCGTCACTTCCTTCTTAAACTTACGCCGCGTCGCCGGCGTGGATGGACTCGCGTGATCGTATGATCGGCGAGTACAAGTGTCATTGCAGGCACTTGTGAGCACTGACCAGAGTCAGTGGTATCGCACTTTACAGCGCGGTGCGACACATGACCGTTAAAATGTAGGTATTAGTTAGTTCGTCACTTTCTTATTAAACTTACGCCGCGTCGCCGGCGTGGATGGACTCGCGTGATCGTATGATCGGCGAGTACAAGTGTCATTGCAGGCACTTGTGACCACTGACAGAGTCAGTGTACGATAAAAGTATCGAGCATTGATTTTTTATACAGATTGAAAGAAATCTTTATTTTGCGAGGAATTGTTTTTTGTTTTTAAGAATGTAAAATACATATTGTTATTAATGTTATTTGATAAGACTGATAAATGTATTTATGTGCGTAAAAGATAAGGAAATGGAAATGTAAACGGGAGCCATTCTAAGCCGAAAGGCAAGGATTAAAACAATAAATAAAAATAAATATAAAGATAAATATTAATGTTATTTGTAGTGATGATGAGTTAATATATAAATATATGAATATTTAACGGTTAATGTTTATTGTAATTTAATTCCCTTCCCTCACATTTACTTTTAACGTTTCCGGAGTAACGCGATTTTGGGGGCACGTTTCGGCAGGACGATTATTGCCGCCAAGTTGCCGTGCAAAGTTGCCGTGCGAAGTTGCCACAAATTTGCCGTGCAAAATTGCCTCATAATTGCTGTGCGAAATTGCCTCAAAGTTGCCGTGCAAAATTGCCTCATAATTGCTGTGCGAAATTGCCTCAAAGTTGCCGTGCAAAGTTCCCTCAAAATTGCTGCGCAACTTTGCAGCAGGCGGACATAGAATTATTGCTGCATAGTTGCGGCAACGTTGCGTGAATCGTTGCAATCTTGCACCGCAACTATACTGCAACTATGCTGCAACGAGAGTGTGCTGTATGGGTTAGCAAGCGGATTTCAACAAATTGAGATGGATCCAAAAGATAGACAAAAAACAGCCTTCACAACCCCAAATGGTCATTATGAATACATCCGAATGCCGGAAGGTCTGAAAAACGCTCCAGCAACTTTTCAAAGATTAATGGATCAAGTTCTACGCGGATTACTGGGTGTAGAAGTTTTCGTTTATTTGGATGATATTGTGGTATATGCTAAAAACTTAGAAGAACATGAAAAGAAAATTCGCCGTTTATTTACGCGTTTGGCCGATGCAAAATTAACTTTACAACCGGATAAGTGCGAGTTCCTCAAAATAGAAGTTGCTTACCTAGGACATGTTATTAGCCGGGTAGGTGTAAAACCGGATCCCAAAAAGATTAGTGCAGTAAAGAATTTTCCTCGCCCGAAAAATCAGAAAAACATTAGGCAATTTCTAGGTCTAGCTGGATATTATAGACGCTTTATCAAAAATTTCGCAGAAAAGGCTAAACCGTTGTCAGATTTGCTGAAGAAAAATTCTACTTTTACTTGGGGAAAAGAACAAAAGAAAGGATTTTTGGAATTACGAAAAGCACTTTGTAAAAGCCCTATACTTCAATATCCAAATTTCAATAGTCAATTCACTTTAACTACAGATGCGTCAGACTATGCAATAGGCGCTGTACTTAGTCAAGAAATTGATGGTCAAGATCTACCAGTTGCATACCTTTCTAGGATTTTAACTAAACCAGAACAAAATTATTTCACTACAGAAAAAGAATGTTTGGCAGTCCTTTATGCAATTTTACACTTCAGACCATATTTATACGGCCGAAAATTTATCCTCGTTAGTGATCATGAACCACTAAGATGGATTAACTCAATAAAAGATCCAGGACAAAGATTGATCCGATGGCGACTAAAACTGCGCGATTACGAGTACGAATTTGTTCATAAGGCAGGAAAATTAAACACAAATGCTGACGCCTTATCAAGGAATCCAGTTATAGTAAATGAACTATGTTCATCCGATGATTTCAGTTTATCAGAATCCTCTGATGATGCAAAATCGGAGTTAGCACCTGATTGCCCAAAACTTTTACCAATAAATAAGCCATCGACAAAATCCGAAGATTCAAAACCTAGGAAAGAAATAGCTAGTTTACCGGGAAAATCAAACATAGGAAGACCAGTAGGTTCAAGACTTAAGTCGAAACAACCTGTACCTTTAGATACCAGTGCAATAGCAACTAGAACGCGAGCAAAGATTCAAGCTACTGAAGCTCCGGGACCATCAAAAACACAAGAATTAGATAGATCAAAAGAACTTTCTCTAGTAGAGGACGACGATTCCGATGACGAACAGTCAGATCCGCCTATATTTCGCCAACGTAGGAGTACACTGCCGAATTTGGGATTTCATCCTAAACAGATGGTGGAGAATCCTAGAATCCCAGATTCACAAGGTGCAGTGGCCGGTACGGAATTGCGCGAAAAAGGAAGCGAGTCCGAAGTAGATAGAACTATAGCCATTAATTTACCTGAAATTCACGATAGTGATACAGGTGATAGGAACAAACAGAAGTCCTCATTCATAGATTTAGAAGAACTACAAGAGTCTTTCAATAGATTTGAAAAATCATTATTGGATAAAAGCGCTCAATTACAGGAACTTGAGAAGGAAGTTGTTTTATTGGATGCCCTTTCTGAAGGAGACAGTTTAGACGAATATAGACAGGAAATATTACAAGATTTGGATCCATATGATGACGATACTGGGGACGAGGAATTAAATAGACGAATAGAAAAATTATTACAACAAGCTAGGAATTCCGAAAAAGATAGTCAAATTTCAAATCCAAGGCGTGAGGAAGCAGCTAGTAAGGCACCTAAGCTGAAAAATATTCCGGAAGAATCAGAGCTAGAAATATCTGCAACAGGAGTGCCTGATAGCACAATCGTTAACAGGCCTAGATACAGTTCAATCTTACCTACCCCGACCGTATATCCAAACCCTATAGCACTTTCAACACCATTTCCAAATCCAACTGCTGATCGAACTCCCAAGGAGGGAGGTAGAGAACCTATCGCTCAAAAATCTACTCCTAGACAACTTTTCCCACAAATCTCAAATTCATCATCCATATACATCCCGGACGCTGATTATATACCACCAGATATGGAATCAGAATTTCGCTACAAAAGTAAAGACATCGTAACCTCTACAAGACAAAATCTAACGTATTATAGATCAAATTATGTACATTTCATTTCGTCTGATTGCGAACTTGTTACACCAGTGAGTATATTGCTCTCCGATCTAGGCATTATCAATGCTAACGATTTGAAAGCGGCAAAGCCCAGAGTAGGACAAATACTAATAACAAAACGCGGTAAACATAGAATATTTAGCGTAGTCATAAAAAGGAAACATTTTGATAAACTTTCTACTCGGGATTTGGAACTTGGCCTACAGAACCTAAGAAAAATTCTTTCAGATTTAGATATAAAGGGTCTAAGAATCTCACAGAATGGCGACTTTACAGACGAATTACCTCAAGGTACGTTAATAGAAATATTAAGGAATACATTTGAGGACAGCAATATCGAAATAGCCCTTTGTTACGGAAACACTCAGATACCTCCGGAAGAACTTCGCCTGAAAATCATTTCAGAGTTGCATGAAAGTTTGGTAGGAGGACACAAGGGTTTAACAAAGACATATTGCAGAATTCGAGAACGATTTTATTGGCCAGGTATGCGTAATGATATTCAAAATTATATCCGTACTTGCAATAGTTGCCAGAATAAAAAATTAGTGCGAACTAAAACTCGCGAACCAATGTTAATTACTGACACTCCATTGGAGCCATTTTCCAAAGTATCATTGGATACTGTGGGTCCTTTACCCACTACTCCCAGCGGTAACAAACATATTCTAACTATGCAAGATAATTTGACAAAATATTGCATAGCTGTCCCTGTTCCAGATATAAAAGCTGAAACAATAGCCCATGCATTGGTAACTAATCTAATATTGCAGTATGGAACACCACGTGCAATACTAATGGATAAAGGGACTAGTTTCATTAATAAAATAATTCAGAACTTAGCTAAAATTTTCAAAATTCAACATGTCACTACATCTGGGTATAGACCCCAAACCAATGGTGCATTGGAAAGAAGTCACATAGTGTTAACCGAATACATTAGCCATTACATGAATGATTTTGACGATTGGGATAGATTAGTACCCTTTGCTATGTTTTCTTATAATACATCTGTCCATGAAGCCACAAATTTTACCCCGTATGAATTGGTTTTTGGCAAACTTGCGCGTTGTCCAAGTTCCTTCACGAGCGACGAGAATTTGGTCACATACAATTCATATTTACATGATTTAATAACGCGACTTTCGGAAATGCAAGTAATTGCAGGACAAAATTTGGTTAAGGCAAAAGAAAGGTCAAAATCGTATTATGATAGGAACGCTCGCCCCTTCAAAGGAAAAATAGGAGATATGGTACGTGTTTTGGTAGAACCAAAAAGAGGAAAATTTGCCAAGCGTTATCACGGGCCATATAAGATTATTGGGATACTGGAAGGAAATAATGTTTTGTTAAAAGATGAAGCTAGTAAAATGCTCACCAAACATGTCGATAAATTACAATTAAATTGGAGTCCTGATTGATTTGACTGATTCAGGTTGAGAGATGACGCTGATCCGATTGATATTCTTTCTTACTCTGCAACACATCGCGCGGACCCAGGAACTATACAGACTGACACGTACGGATTCAAACCCGGGTTTATACTTTGAAAAGATCAACGCGATTAGATTTCAAAGAGCTGATTGGCGATTCATACTAGTTATAGATATAGACAAAATAGTAGCTGAATTTCCATATGAAATCGGGAATATTGAACAAACTAACAGTTTATGTATTAAATTTCCAACCCCGATACAATGCGATTCCGTGTTACGGACAAAGTACTTAAAGAACATGGTACGAGAAGCATCAGATTTACGGATGGAACTGATAGAATTGAGTACAGAAATTAAGAGGCCAGAATACGATTCACATAATTTGCCTAAAGCTATCACACGCAGGAATGCACCTTTCGGATTCATCGGTTCGATTAGCCATGCCTTGTTTGGAACTTTAGACAGTGATGATGCTGAATACATTAACAAGGAAATAGATAAGATATATGCTGATCAGAGGAAGATCACCCAACTTGTCAAAAATCAAACTCATATAATCATAAGTGATCTGCATAAAGTTCATAAAACTTTCAACCGAATTGCCGCAGAAGTAAAAAACAATAGACTGAAGATTTCCGAATTAGAAACGCAAATTGATAAACAGTTAGCCTTGAATTATAGTTTAGCAATGAGTCAATACTCGGCATCTGTTGAAACATCTTTGAGTCATTACATTACTGCAACGCAACGCTTTATTACGGCTTTGAGCACTGCGCGCAACGGAAAATTACATCCATCACTATTGAGCGGATCTAATTTCAAAACAATAATAAACGAGATACATAATTCTATGGTCGATTTCGAACTCCCTATACCACGGGACCATCAACGAATTGAGGACCTGGTCAGGATATCTCATGTCAATCTAAAATATGTAACAGGAAAAATGGTCGTGACGGTACAAATACCATTAGTAAACCGGATTGAATACGACCTGTACAAAATACACATATTACCAATTCCTCAGCACTTAAATAATAGTTCTGACGGTAGTAGCAACAGAACCACAATTTCGGCTTTCATCTTACCAGAATTTCCATATTTAGGAATAAGCAATGACCATTCTAAATTCTTTGGATCTGATAAAACATTCATAGATTCCTGTACCTGGGGATGGCATTACTACATTTGTCCACAGGACGTCCCATTGCAGGACGTGGCTCACCAAACTTGTGAAACTTCATTATTACTTCAACCAGATCCGAAATTCTTACGTCTATGTAATATTAGAATCATGCCCTATCACATACCTTCCTGGCGAAAATTAACTACACTTGGAGGATGGTTATACTCATTTGAACAACCCGAACCGATGCAGATTCTATGCGGTAGGAAAAGGAATACCCACACCACCATAGTTGGAACAGGAATTTTGGAAATACATTCAGAATGTTTTGCAAAAACACGATATCACACCTTATTGGGATCAAAAACATACCTGAGCAAAGATTCTTATTACTACATTCCTAATATGTTACTGAATATTAGTCTAATATCACCTAATATCTATCAGTATTCCAAAGAAAAGCACACCACAGTGAACCTATTTCCAAATGACAATAACAAACTGGAACGCACATCTGATTCGTTGTACGAAATTGAAGCACAACTAGAGGAAATTGGAGAACATCATCGAGCAAGAAATTCACATTTGTCATTGACGTATGGAACAATAACGGCGCAGGCCTTAATTATAATAGGATTGATGATCTACTATTTCTGGAATCCACTGAAGACCTTATGCAAGATACAGTTCCTGCGGAAACGGGGCTCAAAACACGAACCTGAGGAATCATCACCAAGTCAACCTGCTGCAATACCGTTGCAAGAATCGTCTATTTCGGAAAACAGACCACCGTTGCCTATTCAGAGGGCGATGATAAACTGCTAGAAATATGTCTAATAACAAACCCTGACAGTCTAAGGACTATGGGAATCCCCTTGTCAGAAATTGTTGTTAGTTGCGATTCTTCTAATGTTCTTTTCTTCTTTGATAATGATTTTGTTATTTCATAATTTTGATCTTGCTTTGTGTGATTGTCTGTGCATTAGCGAAATGACATCGTCCAGTTCCTTCCGACAGGAGCCTCTAGAACGGCGACTGTTTGTCAGCCGTTTGGCGCCGTATACGAAAAGGGAGAAGCTGATGGAGATATTTCACCCGTATGGAGTTGAGTATGTGGTGGTGCTGCGGAAGTCGTCAGGGAACAATGCTTTCGTGACTTTCAAGTCTACGGATGGAGCAAGGAAGGCTTTGGCTGCGGCGGACACCGGTATAATATGCCACAAGAGGAAACTAAGGGTGTTGATGGCGGACTAGTGGCATACAACCAAGCTAATTCCCCCACGGCCCGACGTGAACCCATTCCCTGGAATAGATTTACGTGAACAGATTCCACTTCCGATAGAATGCATTTCTAAAATTGCCAACTATTTGCCGTTTGCCGACAGGAGCCGCCTAGAAATGGTCTCTAGAAGGTGGCGACTCGGAAGCCTCGCCTCGTATCACGGTCTACGCCATATCGACCTGAATAACTGGTGCTGGCCGAATATAGTGAGCACTGAGTCATTTTACTGGCTCATGAAGAGAGTAGGCAGTCAGTTAAAGAGCATACGAATAAATGAGGAACCATTGGCAAAATGTTTGAGACCCCAAGTTATCTCCATTGCCATAAGGAGTTGTCCACAACTACAAATAGTAGATCTAACTGCTGTGACGATCCGGCCATCGACTCTGAGAGACCTGGAATCGGGGGCACCACGTTTTACTTGCCTCAAACTGGGGAAATGTGAGGGTCCCGTGGATCCTGAACTCTTTAAGGTCCTGACCCTAGCAGGAAGTCTAAGAACCTTCTGTCTTACGACCACAGACATCACTGGGAAGTCCCTTCCGGCAATTCACAAAAGTTTAGAAACGCTTTTTCTCCACCGTTGCGAGCAACTAAAACCCTTAAACCTAGCAACCACTCTTCAAGGGTTGCGGAATCTGAATTACTTAAAGATCAGTATATGTAAAAATTTAACAGACCATAGTATTTTGCAGGCGTTAACCCTCGCTATGCCGTGCCGGGGTCATTTTGACCTCATCTCGAGAGGGACACGCACACAGTGACAGAGTCAGTGGTGGGGACTCGCGGTCTCGAGAGCGGCACGCACACAGGCGCAGAGTCAGTGGTGGGGATTCGCGGTCTCGAGAGCGCCACGCACACACTGACGGAGCTGTCCGTGAAATCGGAAAGTGATGAACTCTTTCGCGGTATCTCTTGCACTATCGTCATGTTGTTGCTATATGGAAACGGGTCAGATTATATATATATATATATATATATATACACACACACATATATAATAATATATAAATATATATATATATATTATTGTAATACTTATATATATAAGTATTACAATAATATTACAATAATAATATATATATATATATATATATATATATATATATATATATATATATATATTATAATTAAATATATATTATAAACTATATATATATATATATATATAAATTATTGTAATATAATATAATACGAGGCCAAAAACGCATGCATTTCAACATGATCTATAGGTTTCCATGTCTTGTTTGGTAGTAGTATCTCCCGTGCCTTCTTATTGATGTATAAAATAAGGATATTGATGATTTGTTCATTGATGGACAAATTGAAACATTCCTCCATCGTTTTTACGTGTTCGCTCCTTCCGGTTAGTGAACCCTCACGTGAAAAGTGAACTTCCGCGTGACTATTGGTCAGGTGCAGTACACTGCCAATTACGTCCAAATACAATATTATATTATATTATATTATGTATATTATAATTATTCTTATACAACGCTTTGCCTTGTCGATCGCTTGATCATCGACGTCAACATGCTTGTCATCGACAGAAACATTGAAACGTGCTTCTTCTCGTGATAGATTGAAATGTGCTGCTCTTTGTAAAAGAAATGAAATATGCTACTCTTCGTAACGCACGTCGATATGTAAGATAATTCGATGGTCGCATATTCCAATTGCATCCCCGGACATTGGCCTACCGTTCGAAAGGCCGGCAACAATGACCGGGACCATTTGCGCGGGAGAACCTGGGAAAAACCCGATAATAGCGGCACGGGAAGGGCGCTAAAACCTTGCCGCTAGTACGCGGACAGTCTTGTACGATTCTTCGTCACGGTGGTTGGCATTACGGAAGCCCTCCACGTTTCTTGTATTATCAAATACATAGCATTGTTTCAAGTGTTATCCACGGTGTATTTTTCGCGTGTGTGCTGCCCATCCACTGAAAACATTTCTTATCCATAATGGCTACAGTGAGTGAGCACAATCTTTATTCACAATTTGAAGAAGACACCGATAATTATTCTGAACAATCATCGGACGATGGAAATTCGTCAAATAGTGACGATGAGCCTGAGGTTGAAGATTCGGAGGACCATGGAAATTCTTCAGATAGTGACGGTGAGCCACAGCTTGGAGATTCGGAACCGGATAATGAAGTTGTATTTGGACGCAGTTGGCACCGCTCTGCACCTAACAGTAGTCAGGGAGATGTTCACCTTTTACGTAAGGGTTCACTAACCGAAAGGAGTGAACACGTTCAAACCATGGAAGAATGTTTCAAATTATTCATTAGTGAACAAATCATCCAAACTGCCATATTATACACTAATAAGAAGGCACAGGAGAATCCATCGCCAAAGAAGAAATGGAAACCCGTGGATCGTGTGGAAATGGACGCATTTTTTGGACTCGTGTTGCTGATTGGACGATTTAGAGAATCCCGCGAATCTAAACACGACTTGTGGAAAGAAAATCCAGCACTCTCGCGACGATATTACGCAGCTATAATGTCACGTGATCGATTTACAGAAATTTTGAGGTATCTTCGTTTCGATGATTCTGCCACACGTGAAGTAAGGAAAGCGGTCGACAAACTGGCACCACTTCGGGACGTGACAAATATTTTTGCTGACAATTGTCAGAATTCATACCATGCAACGGACGTTGGGTGCGTCGACGAGCAGCTAGTTACATTTCGCGGCCGTTGCTCTTTCAAGGTATATATGCCCAGCAAACCCGGCAAATACGGCATAAAAATATGGACACTTTGCGACTCTACAACATTTTACTGCTGCAATATGGATGTCTACCTGGGGAAACGTGGAAAAGCCCCAGAAAAGCAGCAAGGACAACGTGTAGTGAAACAATTAACCGCTATGTGGAAAAATTCCGAACGATGTGTTACAACGGACAATTTTTTTACAGATATAACTTTAGCAGAAGAATTATTAGATAATAAAATGTTTTTAGTCGGAACCGTTAGGAAAAATAGACGCGACTTACCGAAAAGTCTTGTAAATACAGAAAAGCGGCCTCAACATTCGTCTCAATTTTTATTTACTTCTAAATTAACGTTAGTTTCATATATAACTAAACCGCGACAGTGTGTTGTATTACTTTCGACATTGCACCATAAAGATGAAATATCCTCAGAAACTGAGAAATTCAAACCGGAAATAATTCAATATTACAATTCAACAAAAAGTGGTGTAGATGTTCTCGACAAGCTCCCAAGAGAATATTCTTGTCGACGGTGCACACGCCGTTGGCCCTTGTCCCTGTTTTTACATTATATAGACATTGCTGCATATAACGCTTTTGTTATATGGCAAACAAAAAATCCCACATGGGAAGCTACGACTAGACTAAAAGTTAGGAGAAAATTATTTTTAGAACATTTAGCGAAAAATTTAACCGCTAAAAACATAGACCGAAGAGCGTCGGAATTCGAAAATAATCAATCCGGGCTACATAGGCCTTTGATAAGTGCAATTGAAGCGACGGGGAGGAAAATCGTAAAAAAACCGAAGTTAGAAACGCAAAAGCGTGCTAGATGTTGTCTATGCGTAGGAAATAGTAATAAATATTCAACTGTGTGTAGTGAGTGCAACAAACATATGTGTAAAAATCATTTACAAGAAACAAGAATATGCATAGCCTGTTATGTAGATTTATAATATTTTGTAATGTAAAGAGAAATAAATAAATAATAAATATTTCTTTCATAATTCACAAGATTATTCTTTCGTATACGTATAACGCAAATCCGAACATAATTCGAAACCGACTGCTGGAGTTCGAACGACCGCCACTGCGGTAGTAGTAATACATATCGGTGAGGGTCTCGAGCCAGAGCGACCGTCACTGTGTTAGTAGTAACGTCGGTGAGGGTCTCGACTCTCGAGCTCGAGCGGCCGTAACTACCTATGTATTAGTGAAATATCGGTGTGGGTCAAAAAGACCCCGGCACCGGGCACCAAACTCCCGTAGTCGGAGGGTTAATCAGCAATTCAGACCTGCAGACGACTCTAACGACCTTGGAGTTGCATTTCTGTAGTTTCGAGGAGCCCATGCCTGAAATGGAAATGGAGGAAGGCAACGCAGCAGTTGAAAGGGGAGATTTTGCCGAGCTGGAGCTGGTTCCGGTAGAGATGGCTGTCTCTTTTCCCTCAAAATATCGGAGTATAACAGCCCTGAGTCTTACCTTCTGCGGATGGGTTGCTTCTGGCCTTGTTTCAGAAATTGGCCTGTACATGGGGGAAATAACATCTTTGAATCTGAGTGGTTGCACAAACATCAAAGGGGAATTCGTTCTGGAACCACTCCGAAAATTGGAAAAACTAAAAATCCTAGATGTCAATTACATGCATCCGACTGTCGGTGGATGGATACTGCAATTCCTCACGGGCTTGATAGAAGTCCACTGCAGAGAGAGCCAGGGTATTACTGACGAGGACATCTGCGGCTTGCTACGGCAGTGTCCAGAAATAGTCACGGTCGATGTGGAGAGCTGCCCAACCATCAGTAAAACCGTATTGAACTGTGCGTACGGGGTGGTGACAAACGGTCATCGGACAGGGCAAATACACTTGTATGTCGGAGGTACGACCATTACGCGATACACTAGGTATAGACGCAATACCTCTCTTCATGTAACGCACGACTTGGTGTATGAGCCTTTATTCCATTCCGAATAATTTGTAACGGGATTGCATTGTGACAATGTGCAAACATTATGGGATTCCCCTAGTCCAATGCAACCCGAACCCATAGACCTATTCATAAGCAGCTACTGTACCTTATACCTTTAGTATACATCGTCGGGGACGACGATGGTTCTAAGGAGGGAGGGATGTTACGTTCGGAACGTAAGATTTTTCTTTCTGGTCAGGGTATGCATCAACAACGCCTAGCGTTATGGGAAATCCCTCGTTGATCATACTCCTGCCCATTAATCAATAATATTTTTGATAGAACAAAAACCTTTTTCTTGGAGCGTCGTCGCCTCGACGCATTACCGTCCCGCGATACCGATAAGGCGGTGCTGACGCAGCGGCGTTCTCACCAGATAGTCGCGTTCGAAAGGACCAGTGGTTCTCCTGTTGTGCCGAATCCGTTCTGTGTAAGCGGCAGGGATGTATTTCAACAATGCCTTGCAGCATTGTGGGAGAACCCTCGTTGAGAGCACCTCTGACCGCCGCGTTAAACATTGTAACATAATCAGTAACGGCTACAGCAGGAATGCGCAGACTGGATCACTTCTTAGAAGATTGACGGAATTGTATACCCTACATCCGGTGCAGGGAGTCGCGCCTTCTCACGGTTTTGTCGCACGTTTCGGGGCACGTGTAAATAAATTAATTAATTAATTCAAAGTTGTTTGGTTAAAATTAGATACATAACACAATTTCTGATAGTCCAAGGACTGTGGGATTCCCCTAGTCAGAAATTGTGCATATAAATTTATGAACATTCAGGGAAGGCCTCAGCAGGTGTGAAATTGTAATGTGCGATGTCATGTTTTCCTGTACGTACGAATGTTCTGTAAGGATTGATCATATATTTGAATCGGGAGTCAGATGGATGGACGTGAGAACACACACACACCGCCTTGTTAAGTAGACGGGCCCATGGTAGCGCGGCCGAGGGATAAAATGCAGCGTAAGCATTTTCGGTACGGACCCACTCTGGTCGCTGCCGAGAGCGTGAAGCTGCGACACTCTGTGACGATAAATCGTGAGGTGCGTGTCGCTGGGTCCGCAAGTATCTTAGAGCTAGAGTTCTCCGGTTTATAGTGAAACCGCGTGAAAGACTCGACTTTGCGAAACAATCCTATTTACTAAACTTTGATTAAATTATAAATTATAAACTAAAAGTATCATTCATTTTGCTCTGTTAAAATCACTATTATTCAGTCTCGTTTAGAATTCAATTAAGATTTATTCGTTAATATAACCAAGTGTGTGTGTGTGTGTTCGCGTTTTATCTCTTTTTCTGATTTAGATATATCATCAGACCACAGGAAAACATTCCAACCGAAAACCACAAAAATATATTTGTCAATACAATATCGACTGTCTGGTGAGTTGCACCTATTATCTCTTTTGTACACTGTATTATGATTGAATCGTACTTAACACAATTTCTGATAATCAAATGATTGTGGGATTCCCCTAATCAGGAATTGTGCCCGATAGCGCGAATGTCTATGTTTGTTGTTGATTAATTTTTCTTTACATATTCAGTACTATATGTTTTACAACCATCCAATATTTCGGCATTAAAGCTTTATTATTCATTAAATTATACTCATTAATTACCTGTCCGATTCCTTTGAAAAGACCCGTATGGGACTAGAGCACCAACGATCTCAAAATCTACCCCTTATCCTTCTGATAAGGTATTTAGATAAGTAAATAAAATAATTGACTTTTGCGAGTGCGGCGAGCCTCCTTGCCATTACCTACATAAATACGACAAATTCTGATAATCAAAGATTGTGGGATACCCCTGATCAGAATTTGGCCGTCTAAAACGCGCCGCTCGAACACTAAAGGCCGCGGCACGTAACATCGGCATTACAGTTGTTCAAAGCCTGTCTTGTTCAGACCACGACGCAGTTTTCGGAAAGACTTGGTTTATAACAATCTCAAGTGTCGATTCTTCAATATCTAACTTAACGACCGCTAAATGACCGTTTGGGAACTCGCTGGTCTGTCTTGGGCCTAAGGGTGTCCGTTATTTCTATCCTATCTATTTGAAAATTGTACCAGTGGATTGGGGAAGTTTTCCCGACGGAAATAACCCAAAATACGACATAATGTACATTGCACTAGTTTTGATAGTAACCAATTTGAATATATATTACCCTGAATAATGATCGGGGCAAGACGTATGAATTAAAACATTAAATTGTTAAAACTATAGCCCCATTTGCTGTATTTTTCCGCATTATTGGTATTATTTCCAAAAAGATGAAACGAAAATCATAGAAGATTGAAATTTTCATAATTGGATGATACAACATCTCGGATTTTTACCAATGGCATGCCGGCACGGAACGGTCCCAGAACGGATTTGTATAAATGGACTTTAGATGTAAAGATGAATCTTTACATCTTAGAACATCTTTCTTCGACGCTGAACATGAAACGCTTGACGAATAAAGGTCGATTTATATTGTCCGCACAGACACGGAACGTATCCGTTCAGCACCGATCAGAAAATTATTCTTTAATACAATTTGTATGTACACCCCGCGACAAAACTATAAGACACCCATAATTTGTGGGAATATGTTAATGTGTATGAGAGAAATTTTGGTAGAATAACCGTTACGACTAAGAATCAACTGAAATACATACATTTCTTCCGCAGTACCATCGATGCCATCGATGAAAAGATCCTTAGTAAGAAATTTCTAATTTTTCACGAGATTTGGTGCGACAAAACTATAAGACACGGTATACTTTTTGCAGGGAAAAAAGAAGTAAATCAATGAAAACAAGTTTTTTCTACCTATTAGTAGTGAGTCGTGCCGCCTTTATTCTTTATGGTTTCAATTAATCGTTGTGGTACGGATTTATACAATTTTTGAATCTCCTTTTGATTTATTTTCCTCCACTGCTCCTCAACAGACGCCTTCAGCTCGTCCACGGTGGAAAACTGTTTTCCGTTTGCGTACACAGCACGCGCCAACATTCCCCAAATGTTCTCGATGATGTTTAAATCGGGAGACCGTGCGGGCCATGGTAAAGTTTGTATGTTTTGGTCACGAAAATATTGTTTTACTAGTTTTGCGGTATGTACAGAGGCATTATCATGCTGGAAAATATAATTTTCACAAGCAATGGTGCTTGCGTATTGTGACAACTGTTCTTTAATATGTCTATATATCTAGCAGCATTCATACTTGTTGCTATTGTAGGAGCCGGAAAAAAGGGAAGTCGCCTCAACGGGATTCGAACCCGCGATCTCTCGAACCGCAGCGCACTGGCCAGCCGCCTTAAGGTGGGATCTCCTACACGCGATTGGTCGCTGCGATTGATCGCAGCGACTGGTCGCAGTATACTGGTGCAATGGGAAAGCATGTATCTGTTCTCCTACATGCGACTGCGATCGTCGGGTATGCGCCAGACGTAGGCGCCTGACGCGAGTCTGTTTGAGTACCAGCCTAGGCTACTCGAGAGTCAACACAATGCGAGGAGGGTCTGTTTCCCATTATACCTGGTCGCAGGCTCGGCACTGCGACTACCGATCGCTAGACTCCTCCGGGAGGGAGTCTAGCGACCAGTCGCACTGCGACCCATTGCCCCAGTGTGACAAAATCTCAAGAAATAAGGAAAGAAGTCAGAATTCAAAAGATATGTATTTTTATGTTACCTGTAGACTACTAATATGAGCACCTAAAAACGGTTAAAATATCATGACGCCTACTTCTGATCTGTGTATAAACACGTGTCTGTGATTGTATGTATTTTTCGTGCAGAATTTTAAATCGAGTCTTTTAATTTTTGGTGATATAAAAGAAAACAATTTTTGGAGCCCCAAAATAAGTAGTGTCGATTCTGTTAAGTAATAGCAAATAATTAGTTACTTCGCGAATATTTTGCAGTTATGGATTAAATACGTGTATTCTATGTCGCACAGTGGGGGTAAATCCCCAAAAATGGGAAAAATGTAACATCCTGTATTTTGCAATTTAAAAATGCCGAATATTATTAAGGAAATTGATACTAAAAGTGTTAATATATAAGTTTGACGTTATTTAAGAAAATAACGTCAATTCGTCATGAATTAGCGTCAATAGTTCCAATAAAACTACAAGAATTTGATATATATGCCATGGAAAGTGCAGTATTCCTATCGACACACGCGCGAAGTTCCATGATGTAGCGTGATGAGTGATACCCTAAACGGATTATTAGCGGGCCACGGTTTACTAATACCTAAAGTTCTTAAAGACCCCACCACGTGCTTGTTTGCCATTTAGAAATGTGGCAAACGGATATTGTAGAAACGTTCTTAGGAAAATATGAATATTACCGCTTGTAAACAACGAATGAATTGCATCTCGCTGTGAAAAATTCATCAGTGTGATCGGTTAGAGCCAGTGATGTCAGATCGAGGATGGGTTCCCTCGCGAATTTCCCCCACCTCGCGTACACTACGCCGGAGCAGCGTGTTCGTGAGCTCGGCACTTCGGAGTCCAACTCACGGACATGCTGCTCTGGCGTAGTGTGCGCGAGGTAGGGGAAATTCTCGAGGGAACTCTCCTCGATCTGGTATCATTGGTCAGAGAGTCTCGCCAGGGTCGCGGTTATGGTCCCGCGAGCCGGTGGTAGACAACGGTACGTGCCGGTCCCAAGTCCCTGTGTAGCACCAAGTAACAGAGCAATCAACGGATTAACTCAGCGCGAAGAAAGTTCAAACCCATGCAAAAAAACGGAACGGTGTCGATTGTCCCTGTTCGACACCAGGTACACAAATTCTTCCCGGTGAACGCTTCGAAAACAAGCAATTATTGCCTATCGTAAACGAATGAAGAAATTTCGCTTCGAAAAATTCTAAATTATCGGTTGTAAAAAATAATTGAAATTTCCGCCTCGCTCTGAGCCCATTTTTGTCCCACAAGGCAAAACATGCAGAAATATTTGTAAACCTGTATCCATGTTATCCTATATACCAAACACTGTTCACAAAGTGTTGATACAATCCTGCCAAAATATATTATACTTTGGCAACCTTGCAATCGGCCAATTAGGTGGAGAAACCCAAGATGAAGTCAGAAATAAAGATTTTAAAAATTATAGAACAAATTGTAGGTCAAAAGATTCCGACTGGAATACAGAAGAAGGTGTTTTGAACTTTTTATGCATTTCTGTAGATCCAGTAATAGTTTTCTATCTTTGCCGAAAGAAAATCAAACACCTTTTCTATAAAGTAGCTTAATATGATTCGGCATTTTTTTATCTTTGCATACAGAAAGGAATATTTCCTGGATGTTTCATAGTAACAACAATATGCCGGAAGGCGAATATTTTATTATTTCAAATTAACGTGTAAGAAACATAATTTTTCTATGGTCTCAGGTAATAATTTTGATCTATTACTGGTAACGAAATCGTCCGATCGCGTCCGAGTTTTGCCGAGTCGACCTGAAATCAAATTGCCCGGTTATGGCGACTATGCTTGTAGCCCGAATCGAGTCTCGGGACCCTGCCCGATCCCGCCCGAAAGTTTCCGGCTCGTCCCGAGCACATCTCTGGTCGCAGGCGAGGAGATTCAGCCTAGGGCCAGTCGCTGAGTCAAATCGCTGCGACTAATCGCAGCGACCAATCGCGTGTAGGAGATCCCACCTTTAGTCACCTCGGCTACCGCCGACTCCCCCCCAGTCCCAGTCTTCCGAACTCCTCATAAATGGACGCCACCTAGGTGCTGCTACTAAACAACTAAGGTGTAGCACACACACTAACTAGGCCGTTGCCTAAATGCCAGTATGCCTACTACACTATAAACTTTATATTACTTCTTCCGTAATATCCTATTGCGGCCCACACCATGATACCGCCTCCGCCCATTTGTCTTCTTGATAAATATAATTCCTCCTTCCTCAAATCATGGAAATAGTACGATAAACCGTCCGATCCATCCAAATTAAAACGTTTTTCGTCGGAAAAAATAACTTTTCTCCACTTTTACTTCCACTGAATATGTTGCTCGGCGAAAGATTCCCTCGCCGCTTTATGCCGATTCGTAAGCGGCGGCTTTTTTTGAAGTTTGCGTCTCTTTAGATGCTTTGAACCTTTAATAATTCGTTGCACATTACGCACGTTAGTATGCACACCAGCTTCCACTGCAATTTGCCGTGCTGTCATGCACGAATTTGATGCCTTCCTTCGAATGGCTCGTCTTTCCCTTTCGGTTGTTGCCTTTGGACGTCCACCAGGATTTTTCTTTCCGTAATTTTTACTATTTTTCAAATAATGGTACACAACACATCGACTCCGTCCAAGTGCTCTTGCGATTTTCGCAATCGAGTAATGCTCTTTTTTCAAATTTTCGATTACTTTTCTTTCATCGACCGATAGTATCGTTCCTCGAGGCATTTTCATTAACTTATAAATTATAATTAAAACAATATAATAAAAAATGTTAGGATATTATTAAGTAATATAGAACGTAGAAATATTCTCGATACGTGTGATTGCAATCGAGGAGCAAGCTCGTCTAATGGAAATCGCTGAAATACTACTGTCTTATAATTTTGTCGCGGTGGTTCGATCATGTTTACACAAGGTACATCGACGGGAGCCTGAACAATACGCTCACAGACCCCGCACAGTCGTCTCAAATTACAAAACACGAAACGGTTGGAAGCGAGAAATAGTACCTACCTAAAAACTCGTATTGCATTACGCTTTTCTCTGAATTCGCAAGAGATAACGAATAAACTTACAAGTGTCTTATAGTTTTGTCGCGGGGTGTAGGTGTTTATACGTATCGTATCGTATAAAGGTCAACGCACACTTGTCAGTTCCGTGTTAGTACCGTTCCGGCGTGCCAGTGGTAAGAAGAAGAGACCCTCTACGCCCCTCTTCTTTTTACTACTGGCACGACGGAACGGAATTGACACGAAACGGATATGTGTGCGTAGACCTTTAGCCCAGATGCCTACCGGCATCGCCCCGGCCATCCGACATTGTCACGAAAAATACTTTGTCGGGTATGGAATGTGCCCGAATGTGTCTGACCGTGTCGTCGGCGCTGACAATATGAATATGTTTCGTTTCTGTTCAGCCAAATCTTGCATACTTAAATGAGAAAACATTTGTACTATTTTTGCTATTACACGTGCCTTTACGAATCGTTTTCTGTTGACTGACTGATCGATGCTACCGTCCGACGAACGTATAATATGAACACTCGTGTCTGTGTCGGAACAGAGTCGATACGGAACCGTTGCGTGTCGGATACGGATAACATAAATCGACCTTTATCCGTTGCACGTAAAATAAAGATAATCCAGGTAATTTTTATTCGACGCACAGCGGTCTGGAGTGCGGCCAAAACCCTGTTTCCCATTTCTAACTTTGTAATGCAACTTTTTTTTGTATGATTTGACAAAGTTCCAAAGCTTCTAAATCCGCATACCTTTCATTTTTTAGATGATTTGATGTGAAACTAATTGTTAGACAGGAAATGAATTTTATACATATAGAGGAATATTTTTATATGTATACAGGGTGTTTCTCTTCCTGTGGTCAATACTCTAAGGGATGATTATACCGGCGAAAATAAGACGAAAATCAAGAGTGACGAAATTGCGGTAAACGCTTCGTTTTCGAGGAAATTGACTTTGAATTTCACCTAAATACGCGTGCATCGTTGGCGCTTGAGGGGCACGCGGAGGTGAGCGGAACGCGTCAGCTGCCCGTAGGACGTTCCGCTCACCTCCGCGTGCCCCTCAAGCGCCAACGATGCACGCGTATTTAGGTGAAATTCAAAGTCAATTTCCTCGAAAACGAATTTTAAAATAAATTTACCGCAATTTCGTCACTCTTGATTTTCGTCTTATTTTCGCCGGTATAATCATCCCTTAGAGTATTGACCACAGGTAGAGAAACACCCTGTATATAGATAGATATAACTGTTTTACTTAAAAAGTTTTTAAATTACTGTTTTCATTTATCTTATTGAGCATAGAAAAGTGCATATGCGTTTTCGGGATACTTATTATATCCCATTACGTATTTTCATTTTTATTCCTGAATACAGTGACAATATTTTTCTCCAATTAAGGTCTGCACACACATATCAGTTCCGTGTCAGTACCGTTACGTCCGAGGTGATCCTCTTATTTCTAAAATCGATGCCTATCACATGGTGTCTTTCCCGCGTTAGCACGCGCGTTAATCTTTTTTAGCGTTTGGACAATAATTTTTCTCATTTGCCAGCGCTAGACCCCTTATTGCATCCGACCCTTCAATTCTTCCTGTTGACCCACGTGCATGACTACCTACAACAATGCATAAGTGAAGAAGAAGAAGAAGAAGCAGAGCGTACAGATCGCGCAATATAACTTTGCCTCCGAGCGGCGACCAGCGGCGACTGAGTTGGCCATGAATCGACCGTGCGTGCGAGAGAGTCAGACCGTCGGCGTTCGAGGGTCTGACTCTCTCGCACGTACGGTCGAGTCATGGCCAACTCAGTCGCCGCTGGTCGTCGCTCGGAGGCAAAGTTATACATATTGCGCGATCTGTACGCACGTGAACGACGAAGCGAGACAAAGTATCATGTTTTCTCTCTTGTCCAGTCGACGGCAATTTCGTGTCGACTCTTTCGTCGCCTGTCGCTCCTTCTGGGGTACTCGTAGTTACGGCCGCTCGGAAGCTATTATTTAGCGTTGCTACGGTTCTGATTGGGAGATTACCATTTTCGCGGTATAATAATAGTTTCGGATAGGCTGCGCTATGTTACCGAAAATTGTGATTGGTCAGGATCATATTGGATTACCGGCAGTTTGCGTGGATTACGATGGTCTCGATCACTCCGAATTCAAGCGTTCAGCAGCACGTACGAATCAGGAAACCCAGCGCAGCGATCCAGCAGTTCAGCGAGTTTCAATTCCTCCCAGTAAAAGGATATCGTAAGTAATTATTATGAATAAACAGAATTCAAAAGTGCTCACGTCCCGTAAATCAGGACATAGATTATGGGATAGACAAAAAATGAGGGTTATGTGCGAGATTAGGAATAACCTGATTAGGCAAAACGACTCTTCACGTCGCATCGTTTATACAGAACCGCCGGGTAGTGCTACTTGTAATTTTCAAGATATTCCGAGCACATCTGCAGGTTATAGTTCCTCCGCTAATATTAATTTTATAGATGATGCCTTCGATCCTAGACGCGGTCTAATTTCAGAAGACGATCATTCGTCTTCATCTGATTCCGAGGACGACGATATCTGGCCTCCATTTTTCTTTGAGAGTTCCCCTGAGCCTTCTTTTCGCGAGCGTTTAGCAACTTGTTTTGTAGATAGGAACTTGACGCATATTCAAAGCAATAGTATACTGTCTGTTCTTCGAACGCATTCCTGTTTTTCTAACTTGCCAAAGGATGTTCGAACAATTCTCAATACGCCTCGTGAGCGGGTTACTACATTCATCGTACAACCAGGAGAGTATGTTCACTTTGGTGTTGAAGCAGAGCTTCTTAAGGGGGTAGACACGGGTAATGCAGCGCGCTGTACAGGGTGATTGTGCCGAAACGCCTGATTTGCCTCGCAACCGTGACGAGTTAACCCAAACCCCCGTGGTGTCTCTCCGAAGGCTTTCGACCCTCGGACGGGGTTGGAGTACCTATTAGGAAGTGAGAAATCTTCGAATTCCTCATTTCTCATCAGATCTGTGCGAAAGTGACGCCAATGAATTCCTGGCGTTCCGCCGATTAAGATCATACCAAACATCATGCAAATCGGACTACTTTGACACAAGCTATTTGTGTTCCTTATGTAAAATAGCTTGTGTCAAAGTAGTCCGATTTGCATGATGTTTGGTATGATTTTAATCGGCGGAACGCCAGGAATTCATTGGCGTCACTTTCGCACAGATCTGATGAGAAATGAGGAATTCGAAGATTTCTCACTTCCTAATAGGTACTCCAACCCCGTCCGAGGGTCGAAAGCCTTCGGAGAGACACCACGGGGGTTTGGGTTAACTCGTCACGGTTGCGAGGCAAATCAGGCGTTTCGGCACAATCACCCTGTATACCGACACAATCTGGCCCGAAACATGGGTCTGGGCGGGCATGTTGTTTGTCCTTATATGATCAGATTTCGGGTTGAGTGACGTCTCATTCGAAAGAGGAAGCTTCAATGCAGACCGCTCTGGTCATGATTCGACGAGATTGTGTTGATATGTAATAATATGAGTGATCAAAGTAGAGCAAAAGTCGAGAAAATACACCCGCAAGAATCCAAGTATTTTTAGGTCACTAAAAGAATTTTGTGACTCAAACGATGACCAGAGCGGTCTGCATTGAAGCTTTCTCTTTCGAATGAGACGTCACTCAGCCCGAAATCTGATCATATAAGGACAAACAACGTGCCCGCCCAGACCCATGTTTCGGGCCAGATTGTGTCGGTATACAGTGCGCTGCATTACCCATGTCACGTGGCGTGTTTACGTCCTTAAGTATTTTTAGGTCATTAAAAGAGTTTTGTGACTCAAACGGTTATCCCAGCGCTCCGCATTGAACCTTCCTCTTTCGAATGAGACCTCGCCAAGCCCAAAATCTGCTCATATAAGGACGAAAAAGGAAAAATTCCAAACCCATGTTTCAGGTTAGATTGTCGGTATTACAGCGCGGTGCATCGCCCGTGTCACGTGACGTGTCTACCCCCTTAAAACTCTGGCGAATGATTCATCCGGATCCACTGTTGCACAGTTACAGTTAGATTTCTCGACAGATGGGTGTAGTTTTGATAAAGGAGGTAGCATTCACATCTGGCCTATTCAGTGCAGAATTGCAAATATGCAGCACTTGAAACCGATAGTAGTAGGGATTTATAAGGGTCCACAAAAACCATCTGATCCTAATACTTTCTTCGAGAGGTTCGTTACAGATATCAGGGCAATCCTTTCGAATGGTGGCATAAATCTTTATGGTAATATAGTGCCAATACAATTGAGGTGCTTCGTAGCTGATGCACCAGCTCGAGCTTTTATTTTAAATCATTTTGGGCATACGTCCCTCCGGCCCTGTTCCAAGTGTGAGGTTGTTGGTACTTCCATCGAAAACCGTTGTGTCTTTAGTGAAATAAATGATTCTCTTCGAACGGATGAGGGATATATCAGACGTGTAGATAGGCATCACCACAAACCAGGTAACAGTCCATTATCATTGCTACCCATTGGAATGGTCTCTCAAGTTCCTTTTGAGTACATGCACCTCGCATGCTTGGGTGTAATGAAGAAACTGTTATCTGCGTGGATAAGCGGGCAATATTCATTTCTAGCAAAATTGCAAGCTCCAGACATTTCTAGAATGTCTACAAGACTGGATAGTCTTGCAAGTTATTGCCCGTTAGAGTTTTCCAGACGCTCTAGACGTGTCGGGGTATTTTCTAAATATAAAGCGACAGAATTTCGCCAGTTTCTCCTTTATACGGGACCAGTTGTAACGTATGATATACTGGAACAACAGTTGTACAGCCACTTTTTACTTTTTCATTCGGCTATGAGAATTTTGGTTTCTGACTCTCCATCGAGCCAACAGTTACTCTTTGCAGAGCAAGCGCTGCAGACATTTGTTCATTATAGTTCGATTTTTTATGGCCCAACTTTTAATACGTACAATGTTCATGGGTTGCTCCATGTAACTAATGATGTTAGACGTCTCGGAAAATTGGATTCCTTTTCTGCTTTTCCCTATGAAAGCAATATGTCAATTTTTAGGAAATATATTCGAAAGCCTAGTCGTCCTCTTCAACAGTTTTCGAATAGGATGGCGGAGAGGTACTCTCGCGGAACAAGCAATGTTCCTAATGTGCAGTCATCTATTCGTGTATCTCTACCGCTTGGTAACCGTACTGGGGATCCTCGGTACCGTAGGATACAATTTAATAGCTTATCGCTGGGTACAAATGAACGCGACAATTGCTGTATCTTACACAATGGATCTATTTGCATTGTTTCGGAAATTTTCAAGGACACGGATTCCTTTCGTTTAGCTGTTCAAAAATTTTTAAATGTCGATAATTTCTACGACAATGGCATATTGTCTTCGTCTGTGGGCGTATACAAATGCGCTTTTTTAAGTACCCAGACATTCCACATTTGTCCCGACGAAGTCCGTGCAAAGTGTTACAGAATGCCTTTCCTGATAGGTCCGTGTACAAACTATTGCGACAGTGATGAAGAGCACCCTTCGGAACTATCTGAATATATCGTCGCTGTTCTTATACACTGCTTACATTAATTCAGGCGTTCCCAAGTAGGGGAAATCTGCTCCTGAAACACATGTTTCGGTTCTCCCTTCAACGCTGCGCCTTAGCTGCTAAGGCCGCTAAGGTGGGACGAGTTCTACTACCCTCTCTCCGAGGGCACAGTAACGTCGCTGGGAAGCATGTCGGGCGTTTTAGGGCGAAAATACCAAATGTGTCAAATTTTTATAGGAAATTTCATAATGACTTAAAAATAGTAGGAAAAATTAAAATTTAAACTAGCATTTCAAAATACAAGTAGTAGTTATTTTCTAAATTTATGTATTGTACGAAAATTTAGAAAATAACTAGTACTACTTGTATTTTTATAAAAATGAATATATTTTTCAAATGAAAAGACATCACTACGATTATTGTATTACTGTATCGTTGTATGTAATACATTTTTTAAAATTCTTTTTACATCATTTTCAAAATGCTAGTTTAAATTTTAATTTTTCCTAGTATTTTTAAGTCATTATGAAATTTCCTATAAAAATTTGACACATTTGGTAGTTTCGCCCTAAAGCGCCCGACATGCTTCCCAGCGACGTTACTGTGCCCTCGGAGAGAGGGTAGTAGAACTCGTCCCACCTTAGCGGCCTTAGTAGCTAAGGCGCAGCGTTGGAGGGAGAACCGAAACCTGTGTTTCAGGAGCAGATTTCAGGAGCAGAATTGTGAATTATGGCGCGGGATTTGTTGTTCTGCGCCTTTTACAACACTTCTCCCCCTTTCCACTGTTCAGTTTTACAGGAATTATGAACTATGCCGCGAATTTAATTTAATAATTCGCGAGCGATACCACTTCATTTCGTCGTTCGGTTCGAATGTTTCTTCACGAATTATTTTCGCACATTTGCTGATATTATGTCGTTTGTTCACTTGCAATTGAGTTACAATATCCACTTGCTTTGGGCTCGCATCAAGAAGTACGTTACAGTTTCATCTTGAGGTTTCATACCATATGGATACATACAAATGTAATGTTACGATATTACACGAGCCAATAAAAGATAATAGGGAATAGGTAAGAGTTATTGCATGATGTTTTGAATTTATGTGCGCTTAAGTTATCCATATCTTGTTAATATTGTTCATATCCCGGCCAGATAACAAGGCACCTCTATAATTATAGAATCTATAATATTACTGCAATTTTATTCTTTGTACGATTGATTAGTAGTGAATCAGTTCATAAGTGTTCACAGTGGTGCCTGCATAATTGACAGGTGATCCGATCCCTTTCACTTTTGCAAGAAAACTTCCGAATCCCGTCGCATACTTGTTACAAACGTAATCCTGCCCCTGGTGGTTCTGGGGTAAATGCTGTGTGGTTCATCACAGGCCTCTTACCAGTTCTAAATACCAATCATAAAACCCTTGAAGGCAGGGCAGCGTTTCACCACCGCCCGCGACTCTACTCGTAAACACGTTGACGGTAACATAGTATTCTTAAAAGCTTCTTTAACAGCTGCCAATGGAATTATAATTTGATCCTTATATGCCCTGAACATGTTGCTTCTTCGGCTAATTCATTATCCTTCCCTTCCCTACTATTTTCCGATGAGAAGGTATCCACATAATTAATATCCTACTTTTATCATTACATTCACTTTTAAATTCATATATTTTATCCCTTATAGGGTAGATGCACCATTTTGATCCTACTCCACCAGAAGTTATTGGAGCTTCTCCCTTTAGTTTGTGTCTTAAAGTCGTACGTGGTACTCCATACATTGTACTGGCTTTCAATACAGACATCCCATTTTCTATCGCACTTAATGCACATCGTACTTTTGTTGGCGAATAACAAAATAATTTCTGAATTCCAGTAACGCGTTCCTTATTTGACATGGCTGCAATTCAATAGTTTGTATTAGGAACGAAATAAATTAATACATTAGTAGTCTAAATATGTATTGTACATACAATGTAAAAATTGATCAAGTCTTATATAACAGCTTTAGCCATTAGATCTGAAAAAGCATGGTGGCACAAAATAGAACAATATTTTAATAAATTTTCCATTTCTGGTCATGGGGGTGGCCATAGCTGGATACTATGTTGTATCAGTTTTGACCACCGGATGGCCAGAAATGGAAAATTTATTAAAATACTGTACCATTTCCTGCCACATATTTTTTTTTGTATTAGTTAACTGAATTTGATAATTTGATATTTTCAGAATAATTCTGAAACTCATTTAACCTATATCTACTATAATTGATATATTAACATACTTTGATTGGTAAATATGGGAATTTTACTTACCGTATATCCTTCACGATTATTACAAGAACAGCGAACGGTTTATACACTTCTTAAAAAATATAATATTTTTTCGCGTAAGCAATAAATGTAACCTTATATTTCTGGCGGTATACTAAATGAAATATTTACAGTGTGAAATTGTACACATAATTATGTGTCTGCAAGCAATTTCAAATTAAATAAGAAAACCGCGATAATTATGCACATGGCCAAGAACAGTACAATGGCCACAAACAGTACATCTACCCTATCTGACATATAGTTATTGGTACTCACTGATAGTTTTGTACTTATAATTTTTTTAATTGGACTTGCTGAGTCTGAGAAGATTGAATATGAGTTTTTACAGTTCTTTGTTGCCTCTGTAGTTCTTCTTATCTGTTTCCCTTTTTGAATCTGGGTATATAGCCTTCTTCCTATTTCTTACGGAAGCTGACTCCTTTTCCTTACCTTTTGTTTATTATTTCCATCATTGACTCTGTTACTTGTATATTGTATGTATGCTTCGTTATTTGTCCCCTTAAGGTTTACAAAGGCTTCCGCTCTCCTACCCTCTGGCTTCCATTTTTCTTTTCTTTTTACATTTTTTTATCCATTTTATCTTATTCTGTACGTCTTCTATGCTTATTCTACTCTAATTCTATCCTTATTCTAGTCTCTTCCGCCGTCCATCTCCTTCCATTCCTTCCATTCTCTCTCGTTTCTTGACCAGTGGTACTGTTTGTTATCCCTTCCTTCCACCTCTGTGGCCATCCTTCTCCTTCTCACACTCCTCCACAAATTTCTTACGCCGTCTCTACCATTCTGCCCCCAACCCCACCCATTCTTCCACGCTTCATTCGGCACCTCGTGTTCCCCCATCGTGTTTCCTTCCATCTACATCCTCACCACGTTTCTTATTTCTTCTTTCCCTATTCCCCCTCTTCTCCTTTTCTTTCGTTTCCTTCTACTCCTGCCCTCACTCTACTTTCCACTCCTCCCAGAACTCTATGATAGACTGAGAGCTGGCTACATAGGGATCAACGTGACTCAACGCAATCACAGTTCTTATTTAAAAGTGTTGGATTAGTATTGCCGAATACGAAATCACCGGTCTGCCGTATCAGTCCGGGGAACTAACAGCTGGGGTGGACGGTCAAACAGGTAAAATTTCGACCTCAATAACGTCATTCTTGCAATTCTGAAATTTCAGATACTTATTGTCTACGCATTTAATGAACAAAATGCAAAATGGCCGACCTCAAAGTGGAGGATAAGACGTCGATGAAAAACGCGATACGTGGCGTGCGCGCTAGTGTAAGGGAGAAACAGACGCATACTTCTCCCTTACACTAGCGCGCACGCCACGTATCGCGTTTTTCATCAGTTGCCATTCTACGCAATTTTCTTCGATGCATGCCCAGTTGCTTGTTCGCAGTCGCTGCGCGGCTCGTAGCCACGCTAGCGCTGGAACTCGGCCGTCAGACTCGCACTCTGATTGGTCGGTGCTTTTTATTAATATCGCGTTAACGAAACCTCAGAGAGCATTTTCGCAAAGGAAAAAGTTGTTTGCAATCACCCCCCGAATCACCACCTTTAAGGACCCGCAGCATTTTTGGGACACCGTATGGTGGATGTGGCAACACAGCCAAACCTAGCACCACTAATTTTTGGCGAGTGATCAAAGATGTGTGGGGCGTTGCATTATCATGTTGGAAAACAACACCCTTACGCTTTTGCCAATTCTGGTCGCTTTTCTTGAACTGCATCGCTCATTGTCAGTTTGGTGATTTGTTGTACATAGACGTTTGAAATGCATTTCGTGCACTTGCACTTTCAACAGACGTTCTACAATCAGGAACCGAACATCTTCTTGCGTCCTGAGAGCCGGGTCAGAACCGAACGTGCAGATCTTACGGTCTGCGCACAGCTATCAGTTCCGTGTCAGTTCCGTTTCGACGTGCCAGTGGTAAGAAGAAGAGGGGCGTAGAGGGTCTCTTCTCCTTACCACTCGTACGCTGGAGCGATATTGACGCGGAACTGATATGTGTGCGTCGAGCTTAAAGGTCTGCGCACACTTGTCAGTTCCGTGTCAGGTCCGTTCCGACGTGTCAGTGGTAAGAAGAAGAGGGGCATAGAGGGTCTCTTCTTCTTACCATTGGCACGCCGGAACGGAAATGACACAGAACTGATATCTGTGCGCAGATCTTAAGATCTGCACGTTCCGCTCTGACTGGGCTCCCTGAACGCAAGGACTTCTGAAGGTGCGTATCGACGTTGCGAGGCTTGCGTGCGAGGCACGTCTCGCAACGTCGATACGCACCTTTATTAGGCTCCCAACTGTGAAGGCGTCTGACTAATATGTAGGTAACCATGGAGAATCGGCCTAAACGTACGGTTAGCAAACCATCGAGATACGAAACAACGGAGTCGGATGATGAACCTCCGAAAAAGAAAAAGATGGTGCCCAGCGCAACGAAAAAATCTTTGCTGAATTTTAATGCTGATGTCCACCAATTAAAAAATATGTACACCAGCCCTATGCCTGTGTCCAACATTCAGCAAGGCACCCATGTCTTAGAACCCTACCCAAGTTTCCACACGAACGCCGAAATATATACAATGCAATATGCGCAGCGTCATTCGACAGCAGGTGGTGCTCAGCCCACAATCAGATCAAATGTACTCATATCTCACGTGGACAATGGTGGGCCATCGTGGCCTACGCTAACTCCCGTACACCCACAATATGGTGTACCTGTCGTACTACCAAAACAGGAGGTGGCGGCATATAGTCAACAGTCAGCAGAGGCATTGATCCACTTGGAGCCCCGCCACTCGGAGTCGCCACACTCAAAGTCGCAAAACTTTGAGTCGCAATACTTGCAGCCGCCACACTCGGAGTCGCGACACTCGGAGCCCCAACACTTGCAGCCGCCACACTCAGAGTCGCAGCACTTGCAGTCGCAGCACTTGCAGTCGCCACACTCGAAGTCGCAAAATTTTGAGTCGCAAAACTTTGAGTCGCAACACTTGCAGTCGCCACACTCGGAGTCGCGACACTCGGAGTCCCAGCACTTGCAGCCGCCACACTCGGAGTCGCAGCACTTGCAGTCGCCACACTCGGAGTCGCAGCACTTGCAGCCGCCACACTCGGAGTCGCAGCACTTGCAGCCGCCACACTCGGAGTCGCAGCACTTGCAGTCGCAAAACTTTGAGTCGCAATCCTCTGATTGTGCGCAGCCAGGACAAATTATACGCCTGGAGTCAGAACTTCAGTAAGTATGGAATCTATCCTATTCATTAGCATGTTACGTCTCCTTGTGTTCTGTTTCCAGACGGTTAACGACAATGATACAGAACGTTTATAAGTGCGTGAAACAGCAGCATTCTGCACCCAAGAAACCGTCATGCATCCCGATATCCTCCGTAACGGAGATGCGTTCATTCGAGGAAGTAGATGACAGCACTTACTCAGACGTTGTAAGTCAATCGTGCATAGTAAAACTTCTCCGAGTTCTGGGACTCCGGTTTAGAACCGATCGCGAAGCTGTTACAGTGCCAATAAGATTATGGGGTGGGGTAAGTGGAATAGTAGTGGCCGTGGCGCGAGCATGCAACAGGTCTGTGTTCGGTTCTGACCAGAGTCCTACATCACAAGGGGCTCATAGACTCCAGTTTACATCAATCTTCATTTACTTCATTTAGGTACATTACCTACAATATCTAGGTGGTTTTAATATTGAGTCGGCTGTGAAATTATGTTTCAAAGAAGCCATTGAGGACAGCGCGACCCTTTCATTTACTTGGTTCGGTTGTAAAGAAGGACAAGAACCTCTTTACAACACTCGGTGGACCATGGCCATTTTTGGTACGAAGCCCTTCATCTTTTTACGCATAATTGTTGTTACCATTAGTGTATGCCCTATTGGTGCTAATGTTCTACGTTCATTTTTCTTCAGAGGCTGTATGTAGAAACACAAATTTTAAAAAACCCACGCGAGCGACCTTCCATGAACTTATGAAAAAGTCTCTTCGGACTGCGAAGGAGAGGATGAGGATGAGGACAAGGACGCACTCACGCGTACAAACAGCACGCAGTCGACCTGCATGCAGGAATTTGTGGAGCGATGATGCACCGGCGGACGAAACTCTAACGCCCAGGGATTCACAGCCATAAATCAATAAAGTAAATATTTATTTTCATGTACATCAGTCCTGCTGCAAGAACCGAATTGTGAGCCGGAGAACACTTTGGTCAGTTCACATGTTTCTGGTTTTTCGTAAAAATATTGAGAGCTTGCAGTAGGAAAAGATACATGAAAAGTAATGTTACAGAAATAAATCCGTTTCATTTTGAAAAATATTTTCTTATAAATTTTGATGTTTGCAGGAGAGGGTCGCGAACGCCCCACTCGGGCGCCGTCAGAAGTTCTCGACTGTGCGGAGCCACCACCTTGTCCGTGTGCGATCACCACATTGCTGTGCGCATTTCACTACTCCACGTCCGTGTGGAGACACCACCTTGTCCGTGTGCAATTACCACGCCTCATTCATGTAAGGTCAGCATCTTGTCTGTGTGCAGTCACCACGTGCAGTCTCTGTACTGTCACTTGCGCGCAGCACACCCGGTGCATAATAATTCTAGAGGAACAGTTGCCCCAGAATCGTTCATGATGGACCCACAACTCCTATGGTTAATGGTGCATCATCGTGTGCTATTCAACCCCTGTGCAGCCAACTTATGTCGTACCTGTCGAATCACCAGTTCGGGAGAAACAGTTCTTGTATTCAACTGCAACCGGCATATCCGGATAATTGTAAATACACATTTTTCATTCTCCTCGTAAAAATATATCGATAGCACGTAGTGGGAAAAGATACCATACTTACTTAAAGCATTAAAAAAAATTAAATCCGGTTTGATACGGTTTTCTGCCCGTAAATTGGAGATTGAACCACATGAAATATTTGTCAAATATTTATAATATATTATAAATATTTGTCACAATATCTGGGTGGTTTCAATATTGAGTCGGCTGTGAAATTATGCTTCAAAGAAGCCATTGAGGACAGGGCGCGACCCTTTCATTTACTTGGTTCGGTTGTAAACAAGGACAAGAACCTCTTCACAACATTCGGTGCACCATGGCCATTTATCTTACGAAGCTGTTCGGCCGCGAACGTAAACTTTGTCGCGACGAAGAAGGGTCTGGTTCGTGTCAAGCGATCAGAGTGGAGATTCCGAGAAAGGACTGAGTCTCGGAGCGCAGTCAAGATAGGACCGCCTTTGTATATATCCTGGTGCGGGTCGGTCCCAGGGTAAACACGTGCAGGCCATATCGTAAACCGTCGGGCGACTGCACGGCGCCGAATTTTCCCGATAACTTAAACAAGGGAAGAGAATGACGAGAGGAGTAGTAGACTTTAGCTCTCGTGCGAGTGCGGTTCGCAAGAGGGATTCTCCCGATCAATTCGGAGATGTAGTTCGGATCGCGACAACGAGTGTATGTTGTGAACGACAGTGTGATGTGCAGTGATGCACAACAATTCCAAAAATACACGAACGCGAATCCACAATTATAAGGGATCCCTCGGAGTCAATCTCCATCAGGTCGTGCCTAGCACACAATTACATACATGAGGGATCCCGCGGACTCATAATCTCCGCCAGGTCGTGCTTAGCACACACCCACGAACCTATCTAACGAATTGTGCATGTCGCAAAAACCGCATCATGTTAATTGCGCTCAACCTTCGGCTTATCGTTCACACCTTCATAATTTTCCTTTTATAATTGATGTTAAACTTTATTTCTGGGGTTTTTATGCCGTAAGGCTTTTCCCCAATGAGCCAATAAATTATCCAATTATTTCGGCTCAATTCTGTTTTGTTTATTATAATTCATTCCTTCTCCACCTTTACATCCTAACATAATTTGAATTACGGAATTTCTCCATGTTGGAGAAATTTCGACGATACAGAAGCAGTTGTCATCTTTTTACGCATAATTGTTGTTACCATTACTCTGTGTTCATTTTTCTTCAGAGGCTATATGCCCCAAACGAATTTCCGATTCGACCTCACTAAAACCTCCAAGGTGGTCGCCCTCTTGGGCGCAGTTGCGGGACTTGGTGGGGGTTCAAACTAGCGATTACATCTACTTGCCTTCCCCCTCTGCACATAATGCAACTCCGCTCACGACAGCCCCAATAACGGATTCTTCCCTGGGGACCACCCCTTGTCCGTGTGGAGTCACCATCCCTTGTCTGTGTAGATTCACCACAAAATGTATAAAATGCAATCTGCAGAGTGTCATTCGACAGGTGGTCAGCCCAGAATAATTTCAAATGTACTCGCATATCATATGGACAATAATAGACTATCGTGACTACGCAAAACCTCGTATAGTCACCGTATGGTGTATCTGTCGTACCACCAAAACGGGAGGTGACGTATATTCAACCGTCAGAGGCATTCATCCACTTGGAGTCGCGACACTTGGACCGTGCGCAGTCCCGCCGTTCCGATCACGAAGAATTGCAACACTAAAGGTCTCGGGTACATGTCAGTTCCGTGTCAGTTCCGTTCCGGCGTGCCAGTGGTAAGGAGAAGAGACCCTTCTACGCCCCTCTTCTTCTTACCACTGGCACGCCAGAACGGAACTCACAAGTGTGCGCAGACCTTTAAGGTCGACGCACACATATCAGTTCCGCGTCAGTATCGCTCCGGCATACCAGTGCTAAGAAGAAGAGACCCTCTACGCCCCTCTTCTTCTTACCACTGGCACGCCGGAACAGAACTGACACGAAACGAATATGTGTCCCCAGACCTTTAGACCATGCGCAGTCACAGCGTGCCGACCCCGAGGAGTCGCAACACTTTGATCCTGTGTAGCCAGGACAAATAGAACGCCTGGAGTCAGAAGTGCGTTAAGTATGGAATCTATCCTGTTCATTAGCATGTTAGTCTCCTTGTGTTCTGTTTCCAGACGGTTGACGGCAATGGTACAGACCGTTTATAAATGCGTGAAAGAACAGCGTACTGCGCCACAGAAACCGCCTTGCATCCCGATATCCTCCGTAACGGAGATGCGTTCATTCGAGGAAGTAGATGACAGCACTTACTCCAACGTTGTAAATCAATCGTGCATAGTCGGGAATTGAAAAATTTTCTGGATTCAGGGACCCCGGGTCAGGACCAAACACAAAGTTAATACGTTGCTAACCAGAGCATGACGTGGCGGAAATGACATATGCCAGAGTGTCGGTGACACTATTTATTTACTTTAATTTTTTTTTTTTTCAAAGAAGCGTTTGATGCCAGCGCGACTCCTTCGTTCACTTGATTCAGCCGTAAGAAGGGACGAGAACCTCTCTTTAACACTCGGTTGACCCAGGCCATTTATCTTACGAAGCAGTTTTCATATTTTTACGTGGAATTATTATTACCATTACTCTGCGTTCATTTTTCTTCAGAGGCTATATGCCCGAAACGAATTTCCAAAAAAACAATTCGATCTCTATTCCAAGACCGGATGCGGGAGACTCTCCGAACCGCGAAGCAGAATACCCACCCCCAAAATTGAAGGATTATTTTACTGATTATTGAAACTCACTTTCGATTGACACCACTTTCGCAGTTCTCACTCGATGCAATCCAAAGTTATATTAATCCAAAGCCCGCCAGGCATGTTACAATTCTTCCATTATTTATATATTGTGGACCTCCTGCCGGGGTAATCGCAGGTACAGACATCCTTTGTCTATACAACGCTGTATTTATTGTTTGGATGTTCCTTTTAGTTTTGAAGATATAAGGCGAAACATTATCACCCATTTTTTTCACGATTTTCGACTTTTCGTGCATGTCGCCCAGTACTGTTCCGATTTTAAAGACGAATTCACGTACGAAAAAATCGTGAAATGTGGTACTGTTTTGAGCGTCTCACGGTGGCGTAACCCCTTAACTGAGTGCCAGAATTTGTGGAGTGATGCCTCACCGGCGGGCGAAACTCTAACGCCCAGGGATTCGCAGCCATAAATCATTAAAGTAAATGTTTATTTTCGTGCACATCATTCCTCCTCCAAGAGCCGAATTATGAGCCGGAAAACACTTTGGTCACTTCACATGTTTTCGTTTTGTCGCGAAAGCCCCACTCGGGCACCGTCAGAAGACCTCGACTGCGTACTGTCACTACCTCGTCCATGTACTCAGTCTCCACCTTCTTCCGTGTGCAATTGCTCCCTTTTGCTGTGCGGATTTCACTACGCCACGTCCCTGTAGAGTCACCACCTTCTTCTGTGGGAAGTCACAACCTTGTCTGTGTGCAATTGCCACCTTTTGCTGTGCGGATTTCACTACGCCATGTTCGTGTAGAGTGACCACTTTTTTCGTGTGCAGTCATCCCACATCGTGGAATTTCTATACTGTCACTTGCGCGCGGCACACGCGGTGCATAATAATTCTACAGGTACAGTTGGCCCAGAATCGTTCATGATGGACCCACAACTCCTATGGTTAATGGTGCATCATCGTGTGCTATTCAACCCCTGTGCAGCCAACTTATGTCGTACCTGTCGAATCACCAGTTCGGGAGAAACAGTTCTTGTATTCAACTGCAACCGGCATATACGGATAATTGTAAATACACATTTTTCATTCTCCTCGTGTGACGTCCCACAAAATTTCGCTCACAGATAAAATAATATTTCTTCATAAACCATTATACAACTCCTCTCAAATCTCCCCAAACACCAAAATACCCCTTCTCCATGACCTCGACCGCCTTGGCGATGTACCTTAGCGGTCCCCATCTCAAGACGGTCAATCAATGAATCTCCCTCACATATTCGCCCAACGCGGCACAAACTCTTCCCTCCTATCGAATCTAAACAAGTCCCTCGCCCCTTCTATATCTTAAATCGAGACCACGTCTCAAGCCCACTAAATGACCAAAGAAGTCAAATCCATTATCACCCCTTTCCTATAAAAACACCCAAAACCCATTCGAGGAGTTGAGCATTACCAAATCACATGTATAAGAACCCCAGAAGGATAATCGCGAGGATTATTTGGCGTACGTGCCGAAAATGCGAGTCCAAATATAGACCAACCTTTGGTCCTTACAAAAACCCCGGAAATGTTACTGCGACGCATATGCGTAACTATGTCAAGGTGCGTACTGCGCACCCCCCTTCAAGCCGAAAAGATTGTAATTAGTATAAATACGAGGAACCGCGAGAGCTCGTCCTCGTTCTACGGAAATCTATACAAGTTACTTAAAGTGTAATAAAATCAAGAAATTGTCACCGCTTAAACATAAATTCAGTGTTCAACGGCAACTACCGTAAGAAATTATATTACCATTTAAAATATTGCATATCATATCCATACATATTATTGTGTATTCCTATTCGTATTGCTTTCACATATTATTTTGTATTGCTATTCTAATCGATATTCATATTATTTCGTATTTCTACGCGTATTGCGTTCATCTATTATTTTGTATAGATATTCTAATTGCTTTCATATTATATTGTCTTGTTACGCTATTTCTATATTATATTGCGTTATTAACGCTCATCTAAATCATATTTCATGTTCTTATCAATGCTTACTACTTATATCATTCTATCTCAAACATATACTGTATGTCACTCTCATAATCACATTATATATATTGATAATCATTCATATTAATGTTCTGTGCTAATGATTAATGTCTAAACGCATAATATATATATTCAACAAAGCACTTTCACAACCAGTGCCTATATTTTTGCCTAAACTAATAAAACGCTTTGCTTAACTAACGTTTCGAGTCATTGTGTTAATCCTTCGGCTGCGAAGATCCCTAAATCCACACGAGCTGCCGGAACAGCTGATTACGGGCAACGACCGCGGAAAGCATCGCGGTGTTTACCAACTTACTTTTACATAGCTCGCGTATAACCGTATGACTAGCTGATTTTGCTGAATCATTACAAATGTCTTTTACCTCGATGCAACGGTAAATCCGATTACCAAAACCAAATCATAACAAGTGCTCTAACGGGTGTCCCCACGGAAAGTACCACTTTAAACCTTCCCTGGTCGATTAGCGTGTAGGATTTCAGATCCTCGCCTGAAAAGCCATCTCTGATTAGAGTGTAGGATTTCAGATCCTCGCCTAAAATCCTTTCTACCCTCAGCGTGCAGGATTCAAGATCCTCGCCTGAGATCCTTTCTACCCTCAGCGTGCAGGATTCAAGATCCTCGCCTGAGATCCTTTCTACCCTCAGCGTGCAGGATTCAAGATCCTCGCCTGAGATCCTTTCTACCCTCAGCGTGCAGGATTCAAGATCCTCGCCTGAGATCCTTTCTACCCTCAGCGTGCAGGATTCAAGATCCTCGCCTGATTTCCTTCTGCCCTCAGCGTGCAGGATTCAAGATCCTCGCCTGAGATCCTTTCTACCCTCAGCGTGCAGGATTCAAGATCCTCGCCTGAGATCCTTTCTACCCTCAGCGTGCAGGATTCAAGATCCTCGCCTGATTTCCTTCTGCCCACAGCGTGTAGGATTCAAGATCCTCGCCTGAACCCCTTTTACCCTCAGCGTGTAGGATTCAAGATCCTCGCCTGAGTTCCTTCTGCCCTCAGTGTGCAGGATTCAAGATCCTCGCCTGAGATCCTTCTTACCCTCAGTGTGCAGGATTCAAAATCCTCGCCTGAGTATCATTTTAAACCCCATGTCATTGTCCCTAAAGACCTCCACCCGGGACGTGACACTCGTAAAAATATATCGATAGCACGTAGTGGGAAAAGATATAAGAAAAGTAATGTTAGAAATAAATCCGTTACATTTTGAAGAATATTTTCTTATAAATGTTTATGTTCGCAGGAGAGGGTCGTGAACGCCTCACTCGTGCGCCGTCAGAAGACATCGACTGCGTGCAGTCAACCACCTCGTCCGTGCACTCAGTCACCACCTTCTTCTGTGTGAAGTCACCACCTCGTCCGTGTGCAATTGCCATCTTTTGCTGTGCGGATTCCACTGCGCCTCGTCCATGTAGAGTCACCACCTTCCGTGGGAAGTCACAACCTTGTCCCTGTGCAATCATCACCTTGCTGTGCGGATTTCACTACCTCACGTCCGTGTAGAGTCACCACCTTGACCGTGTGAATCCACCACCTCCTCCGTACGGAGTTACTACCTCGTCCGTGCACTCAGTCACCACCTTCTTCCGTGTGGATTCACCACCCCTTGACCGAATTGTTGAATGAGAAGCCCAGTAAATGACCGCATACTTTTATTAAGAATTGTATTTATTAATGTTTGTTTAATACGCGTAACTAAAAATATGGGATATTAAAAGTACAACTACAATCCATTTATAAACATACAGTAATTTTTAAATTTATAATTGAGGTTTCTCTGCCTAATGGTTATTCACTGGTATGTGGTCAATTAATGGCTGGTGTACCCTACTTAGAATTTGTTTCGCCGTTTTATACGAAATGTATAAAGCCGCATGTTATCATTTAACGTTCAAGACAGAAATTGGCTTGAACGTTAAATGATAACCATGCGGCTTTTGAATCTTTTTTAACAGATTCTGGATTATGCAAAAATTTTGTAAGTGACACAATAGTTGTATCTCTTTTCGATATTTCTTGTTTAATAGGAACAAGTCGGTAAGGTGGGTGCCTCCAATTTCTGGGGGGGGGGGGGGGAAGGGAGCAAGTACTACCGAGGTGTTCGCCCAGCCCCCTTGGGCACACATGAGGTGGTACACCTGGAGGGGGTTTTTAGTGGGTAGTCCGCCTATTTGGCTGGGAGTCCCACATAACCCCGGCAGTTATTGCCGGGGTATGCATCAAGCATTTTCCCCCTCCCAAAAAAAAAAAATATATATATATATATATATATATATATATATATATATACTGAATTCATCCTAAGAAAAATACTGTTCCGCGCAGGGATGATTCTGAGGAGGCGCTGGTTGGTCCGACCCCCACTTAACCGCCTACGATTTTCTACGTCTTACCGCCTGTTACCTCTCTGTCAATCGCCTGCGTCGGGCCCGTAGGCGGTAGTGGGGGCTGCGCAGAACGGTCACAAAACGGTCTGGACGTAGGATTTTTCTTAGCAGGAATTCAGTGTAGCAACAAGAAACTCGTTAACCCTTATCTACGCAACCAAAAATGAACAAAAGTATGAAGCTTTACTATTTAAAATCTTTTGCATAAATTTTTATTTCAAAAACGTATATCCGGGCAAAAGACCTCAAAGAATGGGGATCCGGAGCAGTTTTGCGATATTTTTACCAGAACATAAACAATTACTAAAGAAAAAATAGAAATGGGTACCCGGTTGCGTACATAAGGGTTAATTCAGTGTACAGTTTTTCTGAAATTTTAAATTCGAATTTAAGAGTACCTTCAGCGGTTATTAAGGGGGAAGCCTGGTGTAAGTAGCTGAAAATCGTGGCAAAACTGTCGTTTCGAGAAAAATGCGTTTAAAATTTTCTGGTCACCTGGTGCTCCGCGGCAACACCGGCTATATCCGCTTTAATTTTTGGAATTTCGTTTTGGAATCGCGATGTTCAACTATTGATTTAAGCAAAAAAATCGATTTTTTCGACTAGGTACACCGGACTCCCCCTTAAATGTGCAAAAAAGTTATTTATTTAAACAATATCATTATACCAATTGCTAAGTTCTGTGAAAAAAATGTTCACAAATATCCGTGCGCAAGGCCAAGTCTATCGGTTGAATATTTTTGACGTTACATTGTCCGCCAATTGTAAAACTGTCGTTTCGAGAAAAATGTATTTAAAGTTTTCTGGTAACCTGGTGCTCTGCGGCAACACCGGCTATATCCGCTTTAATTTTAGGAATTTCGTTTTGCGACTTTGGGAACATATTATCGTTATGTTCAACTATTGATGTATGTAAATAAATACTGTTTCTTCGCCAAGCTACACCACGGGCTACACAATATATGTAAAACTTATGTAATACACATTTATAATGTAATACTCATTTTATTATTAAATAAAAAATTTTAAAATCCTTTAAATTTGTATTTTGAATGAATGGATTACATAACCTGCTCGATTTCTGCCGCCAACCTGCGGTCGGTTTTTGTCAGCAAAATCTGCTCCAAATCTGATATCAATCTGCTGTCAGATCCTGACATCAGAACCTGCTCAATTTCTGCCGCCAATCTGCGGTCGGTGTTTGTCAGCAAAATCTGCTCCAAATCTGATATCAATCTGCTGTCAGATCCTGACATCAGAACCTGCTCAATTTCTGCCGCCAATCTGCGGTCGGTGTTTGTCAGCAAAATCTGCTCGAAATCTGACACCAATCTGCCGTCAGATCGCGCTGCGCAGGATCTGCTCAATTTCTGCTCTCAATCTGCGGTCAGCCACGGCAGCAAGATCTGATCGAAATCTGACATAAATCTGCGATTAGATCCTGATGTCAAGCTCTGACCACAAAACCATAGTCAAATGCGGACATAGTAGGACCCGAATCTGACGTCAGAATATACTCGAATCTGACATCAATCTGCCGTCAGACTGCAGTCAGTTTGTTTACTGGGATGTATCTTTCATTTAACTTTCTTTTCTATTTTCTTTTTTCAATTACTTTATTGAAATTGATTTTCAATATTGTATGAATAATAATTAGTATTTTATGAATAGGCAATGCTTGCAGCTGGAACTGCCCCCCTACAAACAAAGTAAGGAGGCGTATTTTGCGCAGCTTGGCTAATTGACCCCGAGTTTCAATTGTGGCTTAAAGAAACTGAGGATCCGCTCCAAGCAAAGTGTACGGTTTTAAAAAATCACGCCAACACTATGATGCATAGTACGAATAAGCAACAGACGGCAGGAGCATCAATTTCTATACCTAATGATACAGCTACTGCAAGTATTTGATACCAGTGTTCCTGGACTTAACAGTGCAGCTATTATATTCTCAGATGCAAAGACTGATTCAAGTAAGATACATCTAAGGCTGTGGTTACAGTGGACGCGTTTTCGCGCGAACTGAGCATCGCGCGAACCGCGCGGTGTCGCGCGACGTCGTCGCGAAATTTCGCGCGAAAATTTGTTTTTCAGAAACACATGGCTGTAATAAATAGATATTTTTACTCGTATATGACGATAGCCAAAATGGATACATCGTTTTTTAGAGGTGCTTTTCGATTATCCGGACGCCACTGCCATCCCTAAATTAATGGGTGAAGAATTGAAAAAACTGGAACTAAATGAAAAAAAATTATTCATTTTTCGTTTGGTTTAGGTTTAGATTAAACAATCATTGTTGAACAAACCAAGTAATTTTTCTGAATATTTTAGAATGTCCCCAGACACATTCTATTATATTTTAAGCAGTGTAGAAACATAGGTATATTTTTAAAGTGTCAAATTTTCGTAACTGCATTTCGTCAGAAGAAAGACACATACTTTATTTCCTTTTTAATTTATGTTTGTATTTTAAAAATACAAAGTATTTTATTTTGTATTTTAAGCAGTATTAAGTAAGTGTTGCTGAAATACATTAAAGAATTAAATGAAAAATGAAATAAGAATGAAACAATAAAATAACATTATTTATTATTTTTGTCTCTTTTTTATTATTTACTATTTTTTATTATTCAAAATATTTGTTTGACAGCTGCATCAGATCTGTATATAGTGCAAGGTTAGACATTGTATATGTGTATGTAGTGTGACGTCGTAGATATTGTAGATGTATTGCTGTACAGAGATTGTCGCCGGACTTCGCGCGACCAGAAACAAATCGATTTGATATTGCCAGCGAAAATCGCCTATCGTCGCTAGGCATTTGAAATCAATTTCGGATCGGGTATAGATAACTATGGACGTCGACAAATTAATCAATGCGGTATTCCTACGAAAGCCCTTGTGGGATCAATCCTCAAAAAATTACAAAAACCGATATACAGGCGACAAATTGTGGGATGAAGTGGCGAAAGAATTAAATGTACCAAGTAAGTAAAATAATAAGATTATTTCATATAGCGCGGGTACATATATAAACTGTATTGTAAAGAAACAGTTTCTGTGTGACTTCCAGCTGAAGTGGCTAAAAAAAAGTGGAAGGGCCTCCGTGATACGTACCAACGGGAATGCAACAAAATAAAGTCAAAAATCCGTTCTGGCGCTCCTGGAGGGGAAAAAAATTCTTCAAAGTGGGCATATTTCAAAAGCCTAGATTTTTTAAAACATCTGACCACACCACGACTCTCCACTGGGAATATTCCCGCACCACCCACCTCTCCAGAAATAATAATAATTCCCCAGGCAGACGAGACAGATGATTCAAATTTAAATTTATACAGTGATATTGAAGATGCGACTGAAGATGAATGTTTTCCACACACACACGCAGACACATCACAAAGGTCACATTTACACATTGACATCGACAATCACGCAGAGGATGAATCTTTACCACATAAGCACGCTCACACATCACAATCGACCACACACCACAAAACTACAACACTACGACCATCCAAACGAAAACGTTCACATAACACAATTCAGGACAAATTATTACGTTTGGAAGAAGAGAAGCTAAATTTAATGAAGGACAAACAACAGGACAGTAACTACCACTTTTTAATGAGCCTATTGCCCCAATTAAAAAAAATTCGAGACGACAGACTACTAATTACACAAATGAAACTACAACAAGTACTCTTTGACGAACTGACGACAACACCAACAGTACACACAACGCACACCTCACATCACGACACATCTGCAGAGTCAACAGCACACACTGATGTAAATGACACATTGTAAAGAGAAAATATTAAATATAAAAGTTGTTGTGGCCAAAATGTCGGCTTTTTCCTTTGGAGGTTATAAGTCTCCGACGACACCCTGTCACACTCCTTGTAGATTGTTAAGTCCGCAAGAGTTCACTAGTTGATGCTGATTGAGTTTTAGTAGGATAAAGTAAAGTCACTTGAGACATTTAATGTGCCAGCAAATGAAAATATCCCGTCTACAAACATTTCGGCCCCATTTGTATTATTAGGTGACGAGGCCTATCCACTCAAAACGTATTTTTTAAAACCATATTCCAGGAAGAATCTTACACCAAATGAACAGATATTCAATTATAGATTATCTAGAGCTCGACGTTGCGTTGAATGTGCATTTGGCATCTTGGTAGCGAAATGGAGATGCTTGAAAACAGAAATGCAAATCAGCCCAGAGAATGTAGACATTGTAATTAAATGCATATGTTTATTGCACAACATAATTATTAATAGAGAAGGTGTTGTATTATCATGTCACAATAATAACCCAACACCCCGCAGAAATTTGCCTGTATCAAGGCGGTACAATAATTATGGTAGATCCGCAAATCATGTGAGAGAAGTGTTCAAAAATTATTTTGTTAGTCCTGAGGGTGAAGTACCCTTCCAGTACGTGTAATATATTGTAAAGACTACAATAATAAAATCATTATTTGTTACTATTTGATATTGTTTGGACTTACTTTTGTACAGAATTTTTATTATTATTTGTTACCCGCAATAGTGTCTCAAGTGACTTTACTTTATCCTACTAAAACTCAATCAGCATCAACTAGTGAACTCTTGCGGACTTAACAATCTACAAGGAGTGTGACAGGGTGTCGTCGGAAACTTATAACCTCCAAAGGAAAAAGCCGACATTTTGGCCACAACAACTTTTATATTTAATATTTTCTCTTTACAATGTGTCATTTACATCAGTGTGTGCTGTTGACTCTGCAGATGTGTCGTGATGTGAGGTGTGCGTTGTGTGTACTGTTGGTGTTGTCGTCAGTTCGTCAAAGAGTACTTGTTGTAGTTTCATTTGTGTAATTAGTAGTCTGTCGTCTCGAATTTTTTTTAATTGGGGCAATAGGCTCATTAAAAAGTGGTAGTTACTGTCCTGTTGTTTGTCCTTCATTAAATTTAGCTTCTCTTCTTCCAAACGTAATAATTTGTCCTGAATTGTGTTATGTGAACGTTTTCGTTTGGATGGTCGTAGTGTTGTAGTTTTGTGGTGTGTGGTCGATTGTGATGTGTGAGCGTGCTTATGTGGTAAAGATTCATCCTCTGCGTGATTGTCGATGTCAATGTGTAAATGTGACCTTTGTGATGTGTCTGCGTGTGTGTGTGGAAAACATTCATCTTCAGTCGCATCTTCAATATCACTGTATAAATTTAAATTTGAATCATCTGTCTCGTCTGCCTGGGGAATTATTATTATTTCTGGAGAGGTGGGTGGTGCGGGAATATTCCCAGTGGAGAGTCGTGGTGTGGTCAGATGTTTTAAAAAATCTAGGCTTTTGAAATATGCCCACTTTGAAGAATTTTTTTCCCCTCCAGGAGCGCCAGAACGGATTTTTGACTTTATTTTGTTGCATTCCCGTTGGTACGTATCACGGAGGCCCTTCCACTTTTTTTTAGCCACTTCAGCTGGAAGTCACACAGAAACTGTTTCTTTACAATACAGTTTATATATGTACCCGCGCTATATGAAATAATCTTATTATTTTACTTACTTGGTACATTTAATTCTTTCGCCACTTCATCCCACAATTTGTCGCCTGTATATCGGTTTTTGTAATTTTTTGAGGATTGATCCCACAAGGGCTTTCGTAGGAATACCGCATTGATTAATTTGTCGACGTCCATAGTTATCTATACCCGATCCGAAATTGATTTCAAATGCCTAGCGACGATAGGCGATTTTCGCTGGCAATATCAAATCGATTTGTTTCTGGTCGCGCGAAGTCCGGCGACAATCTCTGTACAGCAATACATCTACAATATCTACGACGTCACACTACATACACATATACAATGTCTAACCTTGCACTATATACAGATCTGATGCAGCTGTCAAACAAATATTTTGAATAATAAAAAATAGTAAATAATAAAAAAGAGACAAAAATAATAAATAATGTTATTTTATTGTTTCATTCTTATTTCATTTTTCATTTAATTCTTTAATGTATTTCAGCAACACTTACTTAATACTGCTTAAAATACAAAATAAAATACTTTGTATTTTTAAAATACAAACATAAATTAAAAAGGAAATAAAGTATGTGTCTTTCTTCTGACGAAATGCAGTTACGAAAATTTGACACTTTAAAAATATACCTATGTTTCTACACTGCTTAAAATATAATAGAATGTGTCTGGGGACATTCTAAAATATTCAGAAAAATTACTTGGTTTGTTCAACAATGATTGTTTAATCTAAACCTAAACCAAACGAAAAATGAATAATTTTTTTTCATTTAGTTCCAGTTTTTTCAATTCTTCACCCATTAATTTAGGGATGGCAGTGGCGTCCGGATAATCGAAAAGCACCTCTAAAAAACGATGTATCCATTTTGGCTATCGTCATATACGAGTAAAAATATCTATTTATTACAGCCATGTGTTTCTGAAAAACAAATTTTCGCGCGAAATTTCGCGACGACGTCGCGCGACACCGCGCGGTTCGCGCGATGCTCAGTTCGCGCGAAAACGCGTCCACTGTAACCACAGCCTAAGTCGAAAGCCGCCACGGCTATCGCGCGATAACGGAGTCAAAACATAGAACTATAACAGTGAAGGGTCCGATACCGAGAATAATTAATTCTAGGTGATCCATTGGGATGTAGATGTACCTGAGTGTGAAGAGCTTAGGTAGGGATATTTGTATATTTCAAGCGGTTTCGCATCTTCAACATGTCAAATTCACGAATAGTCACGCGTCGGAAAGACTTTATCGACACAATCGTTACGAATATTACGGTTTTACGAAAAATCCTCCAACTAGTGAATAAATATAACAGTAATAATAATAACAATACTAATGGAAACGTTTGAACATTCGTTTGTAGTCTTAACCAGAGATATTTTACATTTACGGACATACGAACAATGTCATGATTTGCTCGAACGTTATGATACGTTTTTAGAACATGTCGCGGAGGTTAGATGCATAAATAATTCTTTGGAAATACCTAATACGCGTCTTAGAATGATTGCATTACGTTTAGGGGAATTTGGCGTGTCAATACATTCGAAAATGTTGCAACGGGGCGAACAAGATGAGAGAGAGCCGTGAGGGTATCATTAGCAAATTATTTGTAATGAATAGTGAATGAACCTTGAGGGTATCATTAGCAAATCATTTAAAATGAATATGTATATCGAAACTTATAAAACATTATCAACAAGCTTCACGGTTTTACAAACGATTGTGGAATGTCACGAGTGGACAGATAGATGCAATGAATGCATACAAGCCGTCATAGAGTTTCGACGTAAAAACTTGTTATTGCTTAACAGTTAACATCATCGTCTACTATTGCTCATGAAACATCTCAAGATTTTACGGATTGGAGTAGTTAAGAAGGCATTAGAGCTGGATAGCGAGAGATCATTGGGACAGGCGTTATTGTTCTCATCGTCGGACGATGATCTTTCTGAAATTGAAGATAATTCAACGCCATTTAGAATCGTTGAGCTGAATGCAGAAACCGTAGTGGCGGAAACACTTAAGATCCGTGATACCACGGGTGTCCAGTGTGAGACAGCGTGGATCAATATTTTTAACTACGGGCTTGAATTTTTTACACGAGATGAACGTGATTTGATGCTACATATCGCGCGATACGTGATTTGATGCTACATATCGCGCGATACGGCAGTGCTTGTGAGTGTACGGTGTCATGCATTGTGTGTGACAAAGACATTTTAAGAAAACAAACAGGAATACGTTACCGCGATTACATGTACTCCATTAATACTCTTACACGATATTCGGAATAACTCGACGGAAGTTCACGAGGGACCCATCATCCGTAATACCAATAGATACGTTTCTAAGGAACGAATTAAAACGATATATTTGCGCGTGTCCGAGACGCGTCGAATGGACCTATAATCGATTGGAACGTATCGTTGATGAGCATATGAGACGCGTTAAGGGGGTAGACACGTCACGTGACCTGACCGATTTGGTCGGTCGGTATTACAGCAGATTTTTTCTGCACAGAAATGGTAATACCTATAGATACGCGGCTGCCTGTGCACGCGAGAGGGAGCTGTTTGCTATTTCTGTATTTTATTTTGAATGTGGAAAGAAATTGTTAGCTGTTGCGTTGAACTTGTAAAAATTTAAACAGAAAGTCTGCTGGTACTGCAAACGTAGAAAATTCATTGTACATTTACTTGAAATGTGCTTATGTTACAATATTTTACGTTGGCAGTAAGGAATTATAAGTGAAAAGGAAAAATAGATGAGGGCATGTCCCCAGAAAATGAAGTTTGTTAGGATAGACATTTTTTAATTAGCAAAACACTGAAACAGAACATGAAATACACATCCTATGCAGAAAGCAATTATGAACAAACATATATAAAATTGTGTTTGACGTTGAATCCAACACGTGATTATTATGTGGTCCCTCCTCGAAGTGACAGAAAATATAACCTATGTATATGCTATACGACAATAAATGTTTAGCGGCTATTTCCTTCTATTTCGCTACATTTGTGAACTTTTCATCATCCTTCCGAACCATTATTATTACGCCGCAACAGTATCTTTAGAAAATCGGGTATAGCATATAGGTTATATTTTCTGTCACTTCGAGGACAGAAAATCTGCACCTCCAGCTGACAGAAAATTCGCTCCTGCACATTGTCACTAGCCCGGTCGGCAGCATGGAACCTTGAATAGCCTTGAAGGTCATAGTATACCATATGGCTGAATTTGTCTTGACAGTCGCTTTCATATTGGATAATCAAATATATAGTATTCCATTTAAAAAATTGAGGATCACCTTCGTTTCAAGGAAAATATTGCGAACACCAAAAATTGAGTTACCGTACTATGTTGTGTATAAAAAACACTAAAAGTTTTCCTTCTTCAGTTTTTTACAAACACTTACCATATTCGAGAATACTGTATAAGAATAACAGATATAGCCGCTTGGCCGCTTCGAGTACCGCACGGCTCAGCTAGTCGAGCCGGTGTGATTTGACGTAGCGTCAACTTTCGGCAATTTTTACAGGGCCAATTTTAAAATGTCCATAGTTTTGACAAATAGACCATGAAGGGGACGGATAGGCCTATATTCTGATTTTTAAAATCGCGCCCCATGTTAAAAAAATGCATTTGTTTATAATAATTGCACAGAAATGGTTCAAATTCTTTTTTCAAAAAATTGAAATAAATTCTTCTTAAAACTTCAATGTCTTCTCTACAAATCCCCGTAAAGCTCATCTCCATCCGTTTACTACTTCCATAGTTATAATTTATTGAAAAAAGTTAGCACCTACCTTCAAACAGCTGTAAAATCTATATTTTTCAAAATTTTCAAAAATCCTTCTACACATGTTTATGCATCCCTAAAGACTACAACATATTCGAATTTGAGCCACATTCGAAATGTTACTCCAAAAAGTGTCCGACTTCGCGTGGAATGTCCCGTATGTCATCTTTTGGTGTTCGCGATAGTTTCCGTGAACCAAAGGTGACCTTCACTTTTTTAAATGGAATGCTATGTATTTCATTACCCGATATGAAAGTGTATAAATCTCAAGACAAATTCAACCATATGGTGTACTATGACTTTCAAGGCCACGCAAGGTTAGGAATGAAAGAAATAGATAGTTGTATATTGTAGCACGCACGGCTTACAATTAGTCTGTCGAGCCGGTGCTGGGCGGCGCAGCGTCACATTCAATTAATTTTCATGCGACTAATTTTAAAGTCTCTGCGTTTCTGAAAACGTGATCATAAAGAGCACAAGTAGGGCTGTATCCTCATTTTTTCAAGTATAAAATTGCATTTGTTTAAAACAATTGCAGAATAAATGGTTTAAATTTTTATTTTAAGTGACATCATTTTTATTAGGTATTCTTACTTCCCCAGCGTAAACACTCAAAAGCTCATTCTTACCTGTCTCTTTCTCCAACAGTTATAATTTAATGGATAAAAGTAAATTTCCACGATCTTGAAAATTTTGTAATTCGCGTGGAATGTCCCTCCTTGAAAGTCTATAATACTGTAGAGAGAGAGAAAGGGAGAGAGTTGGTAATAATATAATTGAAATGGTACAACATTGTGTAAGACACACAGGACCATATTTCTATTAAATTATAACCTGAAGGAATAAAAATATTTCCAAAGAAACATTTTGCCCTTTTGCACAGTCAGACAATACGACGCAGAAAGCATAGGCCGGCAATCCAAATCATTATCCTATTTTTAACGTTGTACCTCCTACAATTCAACGAGGGGCTGCAGGGTGGTATTTCGTTTTATGGAAGGTTGTAAAATAACGGTGAAACGAAGGGTCCGAGAAACACGTGTCGTTTGCCTTTCGCGAAGTAAACCCTACTTGACCGCGCCGGTGTTGGAGATCCGTCTGGTTCTCGTCAACGAGCACGCTTTCCAGTGCATCACCCTGTCTCTTTAGACAGCTTTTCGAAAGCGTGGGACTGACCTCGACTTTCAGTATCCTCACACAAGGCGAATCGATGGGGGCGCGAAGCGTTGTTTTCGGTTTTTCGGCAAGGGCTGCCTGCCTGTAGCCCAGATGGGCTAAATTTTTTCCTGTAAGGCCCTTGGGGTCAGTTGGATTTTGGCTTGAGTCAGAAAAAATATAATTGTTTTCTTACGTCCGGATAGATGTTTGTGGTACTCAGAAATGCATGGAAAATTTCACGATCGATATTGTCAGGAATCGGGACCGAAAGTTCTACGGGGACGTAGACGTTATTCTTCATTGATCATTCAATGTGATCAACATCTCGGTTACGTTTGTTTATTTTAGATAAAGCCAACCCTACACATCGGTGTGGATATCGATTACATATTACCCGGGAAAAATCCCCTAAAAGATCCATAGCGAAAAATCGAAATACCATCCCGTGACACCTCCATAAAAAAAATACCGTTCTATTGCAAAAAACTAACTTGACCTTGACATCGCTTCCAGTACCTCATTCATAAAAAAAAAAGTTTGTACCAATATGTCCGATGGAACTGATACCAAACAGGAATATGTATATTAAACAATTTTCACTTATTGGAGTAATTGGTAAGTAATAAAAGGTGTCCCTCGGTTTGAAATTGAATTTGTACGATATAGGTATAGGTATTCAGCGAACAGCATTCTCCGATGCTCACGGTTACTTTGTCGCTGTGAATGGGTCGTAAAAGAGAAGGATAGAACGGGGGTCGTAGCAGCCGAGAAATAAAGCCAGCGCCTCGATCTGCTAATGCAGAGACACAGCGTTATTTAGCGGAGGGGGAACACCTACAGGAGTGGTAGTAGTGTGTGCGTCACCGATCGTCATCACGTACGCGTTACCACCACTCCTGTAGGTGTTCCTCTCCGCTAAATAATCGGTCCTGCATAATGTTGCTGGCAACCCTGGAGATACGCAACAATTTTGGTATTGAAAAATTGTGGTAATGGTATAGATAGAGGGCAACCTGACGGATTTTGAGGACCTTGAAATATGTTGTCAAGGATGTCATTCTGAACAACTTTTTCCTCTAAACTTTTTGGCGGTCGACCTTGGTTTCCGAGATATTTGCGACAAACTTCTATTCATTTATTCCGACGCAACGGACACAGCGATCAACTTGAGGTGGTTGGTCATATGAGGGATGTGTTTATATTTGTCTCTAGACACCTTGGGGCGCTTCGCGAGGTGGATAGCACGTGGGAATGTGATTGAAAAAAGAAAGTAATTTTTTTCAAAAAGAATGTAATTTTTTTCAATCACATTACCATGAGCCTATCTACCTCGGGGCGCTTTGCGGGATAAACACATCCCTCAGATGACCAACCACCTCAAGTTGATCGCTGTGTCCGTTGCGTCGGAATAAATCAACCGAAAGGTCGACATTGTATTCTACCTATACGTACGCGTTCGTAGCAGCACAGCGTTCGGCGATGTTCTGTGCGAATATCTCGGAAACTACTGCCGTGCGACAGTAACATGTATAGGAAAAAGTTGTTCAAAATCTTGATCTTGATAACATATCCAAAAATCATTGAAATCGGTGAGGATGGAAAACTTCTAAATAATTACCAAAGATTTTTGCAATTATCTCGGAAACTAAGGTCGACCGCCAAAAAGTTTAGAAGAAAAAGTTGTTCAGAATGACGTCCTTGACAACATATTTCAAGGTCCTCAAAATCCGTGAGGTTGCCCTCTATCTATACCATTACCACAATTTTTCAATACCAATAATGGCTCAACTTTTTTAATTTTAATTTTTTCTGCATAAACATTTCTTTCAAATATTCATAACATTTTCCTGATTGTGATGAGACCAAACATGATACAATGTCGACAATTTTTGGTCGAAACAGATATTACATCGTGTAACGTGCACGAGAAAATGTACTGTGTGAAAATATCTTTCTACGGAATAGAATTCTCTTTTCGCGTAGTAGTATCCACAACTGCAGGGTACTTGAGATGTCGTAAACATGGCCCGGGCTGGGACAAAGGTTGCCAGTGAGGCCTGGAGAATGTTTCGAAGACTGCGCTTTTCAATGAAAAAATTTCGTTGAAGGTACACATGGACGTATATATTGCGGACAAAATTCGACAGAAGAAAAAGTACTGTGTATTTCGTATTCAACAAGTAACTACATATGCTGAACATCGAATCGCGAATCATCGATGACTGTTTGCTAATTTTAAACATTATCTTCTACATCACATAAATAAAATCCAAAGTGTATATTTTATCCATTCGAAACTACGTACAACCATTGAAATAGTCGCAACTGTATTATAAAGGAAGCATATCTAACGAAACGCGTATAGTTTGAAAGTTTTATGCTAATAAAACGTACATAATTTGTATAACATATATAACGAAGTTTAAAATTTCTACGTTTCGTCTCATCGGCATGAAAGTTGCAGGAACGCGCTGCTGATGTTTTTCACATGAAAATGAGTCCAAACACGGTATAAATCGGGTTATTAATTAATTAAATACTGATGAACATACGAATTGGAATAGAATGAGTGGGGCAAGCATAGAATATGTGCATAGCATAGAATATGTGTACGTAAAGCGTCAAAGATAGCTGTTGATATACATATTTGAAGAATATGAATAATACTGTATTATACACAATAAAATACCGTGCTACTACTACATCTCAAACTGTGACTTCATACAAATCTGTACCATAACACGTAACTTACATTTCTCGACGCTTTCTATTTTTCGACAAACGCTTTGCAAATAACTTAGGCTGCTTCCTTTTTGTACCATCCCCCAAATAGCGTTTATTTTTTGCATCTGCGGCTTCCTCCTTTGATTCCATGGCAATGATGAACGTGATTGATCACACACACTTATCAACACTACAGTAACGAACCACGCGGAAATGGAACAATTCACAAATTATGAATATTCCATATATCGATATCCGCGCATCAAATAAAAGCCCGATTGCTTTCTGCGTCTTCACTGTAGTGCAAACGACAAGAAACTGATCAGCTAGCGTCGTCGCTGCATTGTTTACAGATGCTGAGAGGCTAAACAGAAGATAGTGGGAAAGGGACGAATATACGCGTCCTGTTCCTCTCTTTCTCATTAGGTTTGGTGGTATGCTCATACATTTACGTAGAATATGTACTTCCGGGAATACTGTTTGGTGCACAGAAATGTGCACAGGAAAGAATTTTTTATTATCCTGTGCATATACTGACGTATCACTGATTTCATTAGCGAAGAATACATATTTCGTTCTACCATTATCCTTTCCCATTTGCCTGACGGTGATGAAGGAACACCCCACAAGTATGCGCGGACACGCGCCACGTTTTCAAACCTTTGCGCATTCGAACTTTTACGCGGGCCGGTGACGCCCCGCTCGGACCTTGGTGCGAGTGAAATACAAAATCTTGGGGGAGTGAGAAAGGCAATTTGGGCCCTGACCCACCCTCGAGGGTAGCAAAGCCTCGATCGTCAGAAAAAAAAACGACTGTCGAGCAGTAAAGACCGTAAGTACTTTCGCGCTTACTATCCCTGTCTTTTTCACTACATGTGCCGGTTATTATGAAAGTGGTCCAAGTCCAAATTTTTCGTTTGTTACATTTCACTTATTTCTTTACGTATTATATCAACGTGATACATGCTAACCGTAAAGTTCAATTTTTTTTTTTAAATTTGGCACGACGCCACTTTCATAATAACTGATATACATCTACATTTTACTTCCAACCCAATACTGTATTTAGACATATTCCGGGTAAAGTTTCCGATTACCGTCATAGTATTGTTGTAACTTTTTGTGCAAAATCTATCGTGTGAAGTGTGATTGTTTGAGTGTCCGCGTGTTTCTCAAGCTGCGTATCGCCATTGCGGGACTGCCTCGCATGGCACATCATTCGCGGAGTGGAGAGTCTAGAGACTATCTCGACCATGATCATTTTACGAGGCATCAGCCGTCGATTTTTTGACGTGCTCACAGGTGCCTCGCGGCCTCCAGATCAAAAATCGCTAGCTCGGGCGACGCAAATATCATGCTGGATGGAGCGCGAGACTGTCGAAATAGCCTGCCTCGCAAAGTGATCATGGTCGAGGTAGTCTCCAGACTCTCCATTCCGCGAACCGTGCCTCGCGCGGCATCGTCGCAATGTCGATACGCAGCTTCACGCTCAGAGATTCGTGTATTCATTCTCGCGTAGAATAACAAAGTTATGTTATAATTTACCCGCGAAATGTCTAGAAAAGGTATATACATTCGGGTGGAATTTAGGCTTCCTTTAGTTGAAACTGAAAACAAGTGATGAAAATTAGACTGTTTCTAAACATCAGAAGTGGAAAAATCGGAAATTTTAAAATTGAAGGCTCGGATGCAATAAGGAGACTAGCGCTCGAAAATGCGAAAGAGTATTGTCCAAACGCTAAGAAAGATTGGAAAATTAAATGTTATTAATCTGAATTATAAAAAATATAGTGTTGTAGAGCTCGTTACGACACACATTTTTCTTTTTACAGTTTCTTTATCGAATCATTACTTAGAATTCGAGGTGAAAATTATAAACCAAACAAATTTCTTCCACCAAAGTCAATATTTTTTTAAACATAAATTGCGATAACTTGAATAAATATTAACGGATCGTTATGAGACTTGAAACATAAAACTCGGAAAACTGTAGCAAAGCTATAAAATGTATGCACAAAATCCTTATGTTAAAAAAAGTAATAATATTTAATTAGAAATGAATACTGGACATACCCCATGTTTTTCAACGTTCACCGTTAAAAAGTATCAAGGCAATTTTGAGGTACATGTAACTTGCAGCGGCAAAGTGTTTCTTTAATATATAAAGAAGATTTTCACCAATTCTCGCACTAATTAATAAATAATCGTAGAAAATATAATGCCGCGTATAATGCTCTACTTAGCAGTTTAAGCACTCGCGTTGACTGTTGGTGCCGCGCGGGATTTATATACAGTGCCATATCTTCTACAATTATTTTTTATTCAGTGTGAAAATTGGTAAAAATCTTGTTTGTATATGAAGGAAAAACTTTGGCGCTGCAAGTTACATGCACGTAAAAATTGCCTCGATACTTTTTAACGACGAATGTTGAAAAACATGGGTTATATCCAGTATTACTTTTTAATTAAATATTATTACATTTCTTAATATAAGGGTTTTGTGCATATATTTTACGCCTTTGCTAGAATTTTCCGAGTTTTATGTTTCAAGTCTCATAACGATTCGTTAATATTTACTCAAGTTATCCCAATTTATATTAAAAAGATATTGACTTTGGTCGAAGAAATTTGTTTGGTTTATAATTTTGGTTTATAATTCGATTGAGAATGATTCGATGAAGAAAGTGTAAAAAGAAAAAATGTGTGCCGTGACGAACTTTACAACACCATATTTTTAAAATCCGGTTTAACAAAATTTAATTTTTCAAATTTTTTAACGTTAGGACAATACTTTTTCGCATTTTCGAGCGCTACAGCGCTATAGTCCCCTTATTGTATCCGAGCCTTCAATTACAGATATTTTGAAACTTGATAACTTCATAATTACAAATTTTGGAAATGTTTGAATTTCAACGCTTTCGAAATTGGAAATTTGTTTCTCAAGCATTTAGAAACATGAAGATTTCCCTCCTGCGGTAAATCTTGGCTAAAGAAAGCCTATATTGCACCCGAATGTACCAAATTGATAAACGTTTACTCTTCTACTGCGCTTTCAAATCTATTTCAATAGTTTCACTGTTTCTTCGATTCGCTTTTAGATGGCAAGCAATTCAGGCACGAAGAGTATGGAGAAAGAAAAGGAAGGGACTCCGTCGCGGGAACGGAGTCCTTCAACGAGCGGACGGGCTCCGTCCCGACGACTAAGTCCAAGGAGAGAGAGGACTCCGTCCTCGCGACGGAGCAGCAGGCGCCGGGAGAGGACTCCGTCCTCGCGACGGAGCAGCAGGCGCCGGGAGAGGACTCCGTCTTCGCGACGGAGTCCGGGGATAGATACGACCCCATCCTCGCGACGATGGCTGGAGATTATGATGCAACTGCAAAAGCAGATATGTAGATATGTACGTAGGCGATCTCGCGCAAAAATTTCTTACATTCTCATGAAAGTTATGTTTATTTTTCATGTTACAGTACAGTCAGCTAAAAAAGAAAGTGCGGCAACTTGAATACGCGACTTCCAGAGGAAGAGGAGGAAGAGGAGGAAGAGGAGGAAAAGGTGGAAGAGGAGGAAAAGGTGGCAGAGGAGGAACAGGGGCGCGGCATATAATTAATTTTAATTAGTTTTTTTATAATAAATATATATATATATCATATATGTAGTCAATCATTTTTTTATTCGAAGACCTTGCATCCGTCGGCCATGAATACTTTTCTCGTATTCATTCCTACTCTAGTCGAGAGTAGGGTTGCCACCTTTTTTGCAGAAAAATAACGTACATTTGCTTTCGTGGGGTATACAACAAAGTACGCTCAACAAATTAAAAGTACATTATTAGTTTTTATTTCTTCAAAACATATTTTCCATTGCTTTTAGAATTACAGATTAAATTTTTATTATTTTGAAATATCTCAATGGCATCATAGCACTCAATATTCATATTAAAATAGATAAATAATTTGATTTTTATTAGATTGAGAGAGGCCTTGTTTCTTTCATCCCGCCACTTCACATTCATGAATGAGGAAAATCTCTGAATAAATGCTGAAGTGCCAGGAACAGATAGAAGATAATAATATTGCGTTACTTTCGCGTAGGTACTTTATTGTTATTCAAAAGTATAGAGTACATTTACCTATAATAACGTAAGATACTTTGTTTTAATGTACGAGTGGCAACCCTAGTCAAGGTCATATATTTAGTCGAGAAAGTACGATTAAAAACGAGAAAATTATTCGTGGCCGACAATTGAATTCCCCATGATTAATTAATTCAATGATAACGCTTTAAATACAAATTGTCAGGGGTTATTTAAGTAATGCTCATCTCTGATATTTTGCCATATAATTGAAGCAGTGAGCGCAACAACCAACTAACCCACATTATTTACGAAATTGAGTTAGCAGCAATAACGTATTCCAATAGGCTCTACTAATTATATCGATGGCTTACTGCACACATATTGTAGGTCCACTTTTTATAAAATTTGAGGTTTTATATGTAACAAATAGTGCTTGACTGTGTCTATCTGCTGTATAAAATCACATTTTTATCTTTTTTATAAATTTATCAAAAATAATATTTTTATTTATTGTATGTCCCTAAATATCATATTGAAGTAAGATTATTTCCAGTATTATTCCTTTCATTCATTTTTATATAATATCATTCAGTATAGGTTAAAGCCACCAGTAGTCTTTCAGAAAAACATGAAAAATAAGGTTTTTAAAAGTGACAATCTTTTGAACAGAGTGCAGTTATAGTGCAGTTCGAAAACTGCACTTTGTTCAAAAGATCGTCACTTCTAAAAACCTCATTTTTCATGTTTTCTGAAAGTGGTCGACTACTGATACATGGTCGACTACTGGTGGCTTTATCCTAGTATGTCCTCCTCTGTACTTGGTTACATGTAGCATGTCCATCTTCCAAGTATTATTATCAAATTATTATTGTAATTTTGCAGATTCTAACTTATACTACTAATTACACATTATATATATATTGCAACAAGTATTTATTTAATTATAAAGTACCATTGAATGTTTGAACCTTTTTTTCTCAAAAACGTTAAAACTGGACATACAATATGTGTGCGCTAAGCCATCAATGTACAATAAGAAAAATTTATTTGCAGGTTATTCCGTTTTGCCCTAACTGTCTCAATTATTAAATAAGTACGACAGCGATTTCATGTGAGGTATGTGTTACGGTAAAAGCTTTAGTAAATGTATTCGTTCCCAGCAGTTTCTAGTCAATGTATGCCTAAAATGCATATAACCTAACCTAGAATCGTTCGAAAATGCATGCATTGACAGCATCACGCTTTTGCTGTGGCTCGTGTATCCCAGGGGGGTGACACTCAAATGGGGGGATTGTCAGCACGATTATAGTAGGATCACTTCTCGTCAGACGGCGCTGTTCTCAAAGGAGTTAAGAAAATCGTACGCTAGATGGTACTGATAGCATCGCGTTGAATGCGTCCCCAGCCGGACCTGACGCCATCGGAAAACGTTTTTTCGTCGTTGATCGTGATTGATCCGTCGATCCACATTTTTTGTATCTGAGTTGACCTGAGCTGATCGCATCTCATCATATTTCAACGTGGTCTGGTATAGTTTGACAAGCGCATATTTATCATTATTTAATTGTTATTTACTGTCATTTATAGTGCATCTTTCTACATATTTTGAGAGTAGGTATTTATTTACTAAACATTACGAGTAGCTTACTACCTATGCGTATTTCTAATCAACTTCGTTTTATAGCAATTAGGAACTTAAAAATCTGATTAGCTTTCATACTTTTTAGCAGATTCATTATGGTTACTTGTGCAGTCCCTGGGTGCGAAGATAGGTCATCAACGAGGCATAGATTTCCGAATCCTCTTAAGGACAAAAAAAGGTTTGATATATGGATTGTGCTGGTAGCAAACCCAAAATTGGTTGCAATGGACCCTATGAAAGTATATTCCAACTATCGTGTGTGCCATCAGCACTTCACGCCTAATGATAAATCTACGAATATGTATGTACTACGTACAACTGTACCGTCTCAGAAATTACCATTTAAAGAAGGTACTAATTATGAATATTATAACTACTGTCGTTTACTGAGATGTTGCCGAGAGAAACTTGGTGGTCCGATTAGTATATTCCCATAGGTCCACATGGCGGGCAAGAGCGCTCTTGATTGCTCGTGAGCAAAGCGAAGAGCGTCGCCGTGAGCAGTTCCCCCACCCTGTGGCTAATAGCTGTCGTAGTATGCGTGTCAACTGTAAGGTGTGTTGCTGATGTTCACCGTCTACATCTACATCAACTTGTACTGCATCAGACCCATCTACATCTACATCAACTTGTACTGCATCAGAGCCGTTGAATGTAATAAGCACTCATTCAGAGGGGGCATCATCTTTAGATACACAGCGTAGTGTAACACCAACAAGTAGAAAAAGTAAGAGAATTAGTATTTGATAGATAATTTAATTGTGTATGAATTAAGAATCAATTTTTGTGTATGTAAGTGATCAGCGTTTAGTTTAAATAGGAAACGGCCTATCGTGCAAGTTTTGGCAGATAGGGTAGATGTACCAGTAAGTGAACACGTACCAGTGAATGGATATTTTTTATTAAAACGAGTAAAATAAGTTATTAAAATAAGCAACTAATTAATTAGAGACTTCTTCTACTTTCTTGCTTCATGTCCAAACAATTTTTGCAACACGTGGAATCAATCGCACTGCAAACATAATTTTATAAAAGTGTTCATTCATTAGCCTTAAGTGTTCATGTATTGGTTCATTTATAATATTTTTTATTTATCAACATTTTTTTAATAAATACGCACGCAAAAAACATAACTTATTTCAACTTTCGTCGCCTAATCGCGATGAGTTAATAATAAACGATATAATTCAAAATATATATATTTCAAATATGATAAAAAAGAAACAGATAAATGAGCAGACGGGGAAACTTTTAAAGACTTATAACGCTATTATTCCCAGAGCGTATGCACTCCCAAAAACTCATAAAGAAAATTTGGCATGGAGAATTATCGTATCTTCTATCGGTGGGCCCACTTATAAATTATCCAGTTTTCTAGCTGACATACTTTCTAAGGTAGTAGGTAAGTCTACACACCACACTGTTGATAGCTGGCAATTTTGCAATGAAATCAGAAAAATACATATTGAAGATTCAATGTGTTTAGTGTCCTTAGATGTCGTATCTCTTTTTACGAATATACCTGTTGATCTAGCTTTGCAGGTATTACACCACCGTTGGACAGAAATTGCAAAACATACCGATATTAACAGAGATGATTTTCTCCAAGCCGTAAAGTTTGTGTTGGAGTTTAACATCTTTTCCTTCAATGGAGTTTTTTATAAACAAGTTTTTGGAACTGCCATGGGATCTCCAATTTCCCCTGTTATCGCCAACTTAGTTATGAAAAAGTTAGAGACGATCTCTCTCTCGAAGTTACCATTTCAACTTAAATTTTACAAAAGATATGTTGATGATATTATCACATGCATTAAATTAGAAGATTTGCCAATTTTACTTGATACATTTAATAGTTTTCATAATAGGCTCCAATTTACTTATGAGGTTGAAAAAGATTCTTGTTTAAGCTTTCTTGATACATTAGTTATCAGATCCAACAATAAACTTACCACCAATTGGTATCACAAACCTAGTTGGTCAGGTAGATATATAAACTTTTTTCTGTTCATCCCATGCAACATAAGGTGGGATTAATAAAAGGGTTAATAGACCGTGCAATCTTACTTTCTAACCCTGAATATCGACCAGCTAATCTACTCCTTATTAAAGATACTCTTAAACGTAATGGGTATCCCATTGAAATGGTCTCAAAAATAATTAGTGATCGAGTTTTTGAGATTTACCATCCGACATTAATAAAAAAACGTAAGGAGGAAAAAGCCCAAAAAATAGGACCTATTAGTTGGAAGAATACGGCGGTCATACCTTTCAGTAATAACATTTCCAACGATATTAAAAGGATTTTCAGAAAAGTAGGGATACATACGATTTTCAAAATACCAACTTACACAAAAAATTTATTCCCCCCAATTAAAGATAAAATACCATTATTAAAGAATTCAAACGTCATCTATTCAATCTCTTGCATGGGTTGCAACCAAGTTTATATTGGACAAACATCTAGACTTCTAGAAAGAAGGATATATGAACATAAAAAGAACATTTTCCTATCACCCCTCCAACACACTGCCCTAACAAAACATGCATTGGAGTATGATCACAGATTTGACTTCGATAATGTTAAAATTATTGATAGAGAGGCTAATTGGAGTCGCAGGATTTTGTTGGAGACTTTACATATGATTAAACAACCAAGCGTAAATCTTAGGTATGAAACACCTAAAATACAAGATTACTACGCAACTTTATTAAAGCAATAGGGCTTTATGATGTAATTTTTCCAGCAGAGTTGTTGTTTCAATTTGGCCAATAATATCAACTCAATTATACATAATAAAAGTGTATTATGAAATCACCTGATCATACATCCGAATGTTGTTTGGCTCTTATCACATTAATTTCAATTAATGTATATAGACGGTTGTCGTGATGTTGAAAATGTTCGTTAGATTAGTAACTTTTAAATATGTTCTGATTCTTTAACGGTCTTTCTTTTGACTCCTTTTGACCACAGTTTGTCTTCACCTTTAAATGCTCCTGAATGTTTATGGTTACTTTAGTCACGTTCCAATCGGCTCGCGAGTCACGCGTCTTTTCAAACGTGTGACTTTGATAGCGAAGGCAATAATTTTACAAATCTTTCCTTGAAAAAGGTCCAAACCACGGACCGAAACGTCGGGATATTATTAAATTTAAAATTGCAAATTAGCTAAAAAAATAATTGTAAAACTGACCGAACCAGTGCGCCGAAAACATTAATTTGTTTTATTTTTTATATAAACGAAAGTACAAAGTCGTGTTATTCATTATTTACATTCTCTTTTCAGGGCATTCAAATACTATATTGAAAGACTTAGGTGTTACAAAGTCATCTGACTTAACACCAAAGGCTAAGAAACTTTATAAAAGAACTAGAAACTTAAAAAGCACTGTCCTATTTTACAAAAGAAGAGCTGCAATTGGTACGTAAAGTATACAATTCCAAAATAAGTTTTATACTTACAGATATTCATTTTCACTAATTAGCCATTTGTCATTTTACAGGATTAAACGTTATAGCGCTGATTTGCGACCAAGGTCCGACCAATCGATCAGCGATTAAAAGTTTAATCGCGGATGCGCGGGAACATTATCTACGCAACAATATGGAGCCACGACGCCGCATCATAATTAATAACACTGAAATTATTCAACTTTACGATGTTCCACATCTTCTAAAAGGGATACGGAATAATTTGCTAAACAAAAATTTAGTGTGGCAAGAAAATGAACTCATCGTAGCAAAATGGAAGGACATAGAAACAGCCTACGAAATAGATAAGGGATATGTACACTCGAGAGCTATACGACATATTACCGAACAACATGTTAAAATAAATAAAATTAAGAAAATGAAAGTGTGTTATGCCGCACAAGTTTTCAGCCATTCAATGTGTTCGGCCATAAGTAGCATGACTCGAAACAGTAAGTATAGAAATTATATCACTAATATTAACGAATTCGGAATCGTTGCACCAAATTTAAATTAATCCATAATCCATTTGTATTTCAGACGAAACGGACGCCACAGGAATATTTACCATGAGAAGAGAGGCAAGTGGGACATCGAAAATATGCAAGTTTTTTGATACGCTATTCGATAGTTTAAACGTTTCCTCGCGGGGTATTGTGCGTGAAAAAGAATATACAGACTGTATACGACCAGACAGTGCGCACAGGTCTCTGTGGCAAAAAGCCATTCGGTCGTTAGAAAAAATGTATTTCCAGAAGGAGGGAACTATTGAAAAGATACGACCACCCTCGTTAAAAAATTTTATTACTACGATCCAAGGGTTCATAGATTTAAACGATTTATTATTTGAACGTAATGTCCCATACTATTGTTCCCGTATGCTAAATCAAGATTGCATAGAAAATTTTTTCGGTCAAATTCGTCAACACAGAGGAAGGCACAATATTTTGACGGCAAAACATTTTATTCAGTCTTATAAGACCATAATGATCAGGAACATCACGTTCCACTCTGTTATGGCCAATTGTGAAGAAACAGGTGATACGACCTTGATACAGATGCGCGATTTGATACATAAGATTATTTTAGAGGATCATCATGATAGAAATGTAATATTGTATGAATCAATAGAAACTCATCAACGCATTCCAAAAATATTAAACCATGATATAAATGTTCCAGGGAAACAACGTTTGATGGAATTTTTAGATAAAATTATCTATAAAATTAAATGCCCATTTTGTAAATTACATATCGAAACCGAAGATGTAAATAACCGATATAAATCGTATTTTATAAGTTGCGTGTTAAAAATTTATAATATATGTAGGTTTATGATTACAAATTACAGATTTACTACACATTTAAAACAAATTATTAGTATATATACAAAACAATATGTAGCTTTTAGTTTTATCTGTGAAGATAAAGAAGCAACTATCAAGTATCTAACTGACAATATAATAGATTTTTATATTTCCCGATATTGCAAATATATTAATAATGTACTGCAAGGGAAAGTATTAGTCGATAACACTACCAAATCGCAAATTTTACAACAAGCAGCACGTCTGCATAATAAAAAATCTAATTAAAGAAACAAATGTGTAATATGTACTTTCTTTTTCCTGAAAAGCAAATGATTGAGGTACTTTGTTTCTGTACGACTACATACCATTTCAAATTGTATATAAGATGCATAAAATATGATTGTATAGTCGCACAGAGCATAGTATTTCAATCATTTATAAAATATAGAGTTGTTCACTTAACTCAGAACCCGCGCGCAAGAACAGATGAGAAAGGCATCTGTTCTTGCGCGCGTTTTCTGAGTTAAGTGGATAACTCTGTATAATGAATTTAAATAAGGCTTTAATGCTAGTTTCGAATTTACCGCTTTCGGCCACAAAATAATACATTGAGTAGCACCCCCCTGGTGTATCCAGCTAACACTTCAATTTGCTATGATTCCACGTTGGCAGTCCTCCCGAGTAGGCGCCATCTTGTGTGCACTAGCTCAACTAAATTTGTTACGTGACTTGCTCTGTATTATCGTCAATATGGCGTAACTCTGATTTGGGAATGCAGTCACGAGGATACGTTATTTGTCATTATATGAGCGAATTTTGGGCTGGGCGAGGTCTCATTCGAAAGAGAAAGGTTCAATGCAACACGTTCTGGACATTGTTTGAGTCACAAAACTCTTATAGTGACCTAAAAATACTTGGAATCTGCGAGTGTATTTTGTTCATTTTTTCTCTACTTTGGTCGCTCATATTATTACATATCAACAAAATCTCGTCGAACCATGGCCAGAGCGTGTTGTACTAAACCTTCCTCTTTCGAATAAGACCTCGCCCAGTCCAAAATTCGCTCATATAATGACAAACAACGTATCCTACTAAACCCATGTTTTGGGCCAGATTGTGTCGGTATACAGCGCGCTGCATTACCCGTGTCTACCCCCTTAAAGGTGGGATCTCCTAGCTGCGACAGGTCGCAGCGACTTGACCTAGCGACTGGCCCTAGGCTGAATCTCCTTGCCTGCGACAGGGTGCTGGCTACAGGGTAAGCCTGGAGCCACTGGACTCAAAGAGATGCCGCCTGGCACCCCGTGGCCGAGGTCCATACCCCGTGGCGGGGACCATCCCCCGCAATGCCTCACCGAATTTTAGGGCTTTCGACCCTCGAAGGGGTTGGAATAAATTAAAAACTTGAGAAATGTCCAGGATTTTCGCAATTTCTCATCAGATCTTTGCGAAAACGACGCCAATCGATTCGTTATGTTTCGCTGATGAAACTCACACCAAGGACCACGTAATTCGGAGTATAATGAAGGAAATTTCATGAAAAATCGAATTATACCATTTGAAGCTGTCATCGTTAAAAATAGTCCGACTTGCATGAAATTTGGTACGACCTTCATCGGAAAAACATAAAGAATCCATCGGTGTCACTTCCATATCGATACGATGTAGAATAAAGAATGCAGTTTTTCTGAAACAGGTATAAATCCACGGCCGACCGCAGCGAATCGAGGTTGGCACCCCGCAGTCGAGGGTGAAATATTCATTCAGCCTATTAAGAAATTCTTATCTTCATAATATCGATATGGAAGTGACGGCAATGGATTCCTGGCTTTCTCCCGATTAAAATCATACCAAATGTCATGCAAACCGGACTACTTTTACACAGCAATACAAATCACGAAAAGAACAGGCATTTCCTTACCGCACTCTCTTATCATAGTGAACAGGGAAAAGGTTAAATGGGGTGGTTCTATTTCGTTTATTCTGGCTTCGACTCGTTTCAATGGTTGAAATGCAACCGAGAGAGTGATAATGAGAATGAGCAATTTGAAATCGACCTTCCAGCAATTGTCGCAGCAAATGACCGTCCAACGTTTCCTTTGATTTACTATGTAGGTATTATAACTTGTACGTGCCTAATAGTAACTTTCTTGGATTACCAGCTAGGGCGTTTCAATTGCACATCTGCATGGCAGACATCCGTCCATAACGTGCATACCTCCAAAAAGTCATAAATCCATAAAATCATAAACCTTCAGGTCATTGCTGTTTGCGACTTTTCCGGCTTTCGCTCTTTCGTCTTACCACCTCTCTTCATTCGCTTCTATAACCCCTCCAACATTTTTTACAAGAAAAACATCAATCACGAAGCCACCCTCGCGACGACAGAAATGACAACGAACACTAGAATCAGGTTCGCATAGACACTTGTACTGTCAACGGTACGAACGCTAAGTGGTGGCAACGGTACGGTGCAGAAGCCATGCGTAACACTTTATAAAATAATACGTACTGCTACTACTACATAGTACATATTAATATTTAATAATTAATTATCTCGTTTCAAATAATATGTTTACGGGTCACTGTTAGAGTTTGCCGCAATGGTTGAAATAAAACTCTTTAGTATTAGATATTATACTTTTAATATGAGAACAAACACATAGCTTTTAATACGAAAACGTTTATCGTACGAATCTCAGAACGGAAGCGAAGCTCAATATAACATATATCCATACCAACTTAACTCTAGTAACAAAACATAAAGAAAATAAAAGTAGAACGAGATTACACATAGAAAAGGAACCATAGTTTATACAAAGAAACATTAACTTCAACAGTCACCAACGTGTGTTCCTTGTGCGTGAGTATTACATGAAAGGGTCGATAACAGAGTGTCAAATATCATTTCGGGACAAATATAATGGAATAAAAGTGCCTGTGAAACAAACAATTAATGACTTAGGGAATAAATTTGAGATAACAGGAAGTGTTTTGAATAAACATGGAGGTGAGAAGAAAATGTCTCAAGGCACGATACAGACTGTACGTGAGGGATTACTGGCATCGCCAACAACATCAATGAGGCGACTTTCGCAACAAATTGATGTTCCCTACACGTCGTGCCAAAGAGCTGCCGAACGAGCGAAGCTGCATTCCTATCGTGTGTCCCATCGTCAAAAACTGCTTCCAACGGACTACATAAGACGTGTGCAATTTTGTGAATGGTCTCAACGTTTGATTCAACAACATCCAAATATTTTGGACATTACATGGTTTACGGACGAGGCGTGGTTCCATTTAAGTGAGTACATTAATTCACAAAACACCCGTATATGGGCGGAACAAAACCCATATTTGGTTTTTGAATCGCCGTTACATTCGCAAAAAATTGGAGTGTGGTGTGCCGTGTCTGACAGACGAATTATCGGCCCCATATTTTTTTGAAAAAACAGTCACCACGGAAGTATACCTATCAATATTCAACAAATTCGTAAATGAATTAACAGATGACGAATTGACGGGAGGATACTTCCAACAAGACGGAGCAGCAGCTCATACTTCCAATGATTCATTACGGGAAATTGAAAGATACTTCGATGACCGATTAATTTCCAAAGATCTTTGGCCACCAAGATCTCCTGATTTGACGCCACCAGATTTTTACTTGTGGGGTTGCTTGAAAGGACGAGTATACAAGACCAATTCACGTCCAATTGACGACCTGAAGAATAACATTCGACAGGAGATAGCTGCGATTACCGAGAACACATGAGGTGTCACAAAATCTGCACAGGCGTGTCCAGAAATGTTTGGACCTCGGAGGGCACCATTTCCAACATCGAATGTAGCAGGAAATTGGTAAGTTTTCACAATGTCTCATTTTCGCACTCTCGTCTTCAATTCACACATTGAAAGGAGTCGAACCCCGTGTTACGTCCCGAAGCTTCAAAATTTTTAAAATCATTGTTTAGTTGTGTTTTTCCTTTGTCAGTGGGCAGAGTGCTTCGACAACGCTTAGCGTTCTGGGAAATCCCTAATCGAGCGCACTTCTGCTTACTGTATTTTATTTTATTATTTTATTTATGAAAACGGATACTCGGTACTAGGAACGTCGTCGTCGCCGCGACGTTTGGTCGCTGCGCTGCACAGTGGTCCGGATCGCCGAAAACGTGATAAAAAATCCTTACGCTCACATTTCACCATTTATTATTATGAAGATGGTCATTCCAGGGGTTTTTGGGGTCGCAGAATCTGATTCCGAGGTCAAAATTGTTATTAAATTAAAACTGAGCTCTGTAGGAGGGGGGAAATGTTGATAAAAAAATATTATGTTTTTTTTAACAGTCCTGTTTGATTTAATTACGCTATTTGAACATAATTACCACTTCAAATTTTGAAAAATTAACATGGATAGTGTTTTTAAGATAGCAAAACGTATTGAGCGCGCGGAAACTAAAACGTCAATAGTTTGTATAAATTCACACTTCAGATATTGGAAATGCTTTCATTTATCCATAATATGAAATTGTGCATTCATTCGATGTTACTAAAATACATAAAAAGTTATAAATAACTGAAATACGAGATGGTCGTTTTTAATTGCATGTAACTTTTTTCGGAATCGAGTGGAATCTTTGAAACTTACATTATTTAATAGTCTATAGTTTAAGGAATGTATGTGCAAAAGGACAAGTTGCACTTTTTTGCTATTCCCGAGTAATCGTCAATTATGTTGGCAGAAATCAGGCCGCTTGCGCGGGAGAAGTAAGTATCTGCGTCCCGCCAACATGCTTCTACATACATTTCTGAAAATACCTGTGACTATATGGAAAAACGTTTTGGATATAAGTCGTAAATAAAATTGTATTATAGTCATTTTTTTAACAGATACAACAATGTATTCCTAAAGGATTTGGTAAGAAATTGCATTTTTTTCTGTGTTTGATGGGACACTCTGTATATCTTACCTGCAAGTCTTGAAACATGTGGTCGCCAAATTTTCCCTTTACCTTCATTTGCTGTATTGGGTAGTCGAACATTTTATTACTTTATTAGTTTACGATACCAGCGCAGGCCGGGATAATCCTCCGCACGTACGGAATCGTAGGCGTACTACCGGAACGAAAACTTAACTCCGCGCGGATAGAATGCAATAAATCATCGGAATGTCAATCACGGGGGACACTGAACAGTCTTGACCAATCAGGTACTCGAAATGAAAAAACAGCCAATACCATTTTTTAGGAAACGTGCTATGGCCCCTCCAAGAGTAAGTACAAGCTACAACCATGTCAAGAAGAAGCAGTTTTCCCCGGAAAGCCATCATTCACGCACAGTTTGCGAAAACCACCACATCTAGAATTTTCTATATCTTTATATACTTTTAGTTTATTTTTTGTGTTACTTAGTTTGAGTTTATTTTTTGTATTACTCAGTGTTTGACATTATTAAATCATGTGTGAAGTGAATGTAACACGTTTAGCATTGCATACTAAGATGCAGAATTGTTCTAAAGCAGAGGACAAGAAGAATTGTGTATTTCATTTTTTAAAACAGACATTCCATGTAACGGGACAACATGGTGACGAGGAAACAGAGAAGAAATTTGAGGAACATATTAGAAGAAATTTTTTTGTTCCGTATTTTAAATTTTGGAACGAATGTTCCCGTAATAATGTTTTATTTGCGAAGAAACATGATGTTTGGCTTTCCCAAGAATTTGATTGTACTTCAATTCTTCCATGTAATCTAATAGCGTCTTCAAGAAAAGGTCGTCCAATGAAACAATTTGATTCATTATGTGAATCGTCTAAACGAAAAAAGACTGAAGATCTCCGTAATTCAATATCGCATTCAGAAATTACATATGCCACCACCATGAAATTGCGTGCAGAAGGTGATAATGCTTCTGCAGAATTACTGTACGAGTGTACAAGAACTACTCCAACAAGGTCCAAACGGATTTTGAGGAACTGGAAAAATTCGGAATCAGATTCAACGACTATGTCTCCCGAAGAGGCTCTATCTTTAATAATATCTTTAAACTTATCAAAATATGCATATTGTACTCTCAGATCTTCGGCTATTTCCCATGGACATAATTTATATCCTTCATATTATCAAGTCTTGCAGTGTAAAGAACATTATTACCCGAAAGGAATTAGTAGCACGGAAAGTATGTGTGAAGTGCCATTACAGGAATTACTTAATCAGACCTGTGAAAATATAATACAGACAATTCCTGCAGAAGACACCAGCATTAATAATCTTACACTATATTGTAAATGGGGATTTGACGGGAGCTCGGGATATTCTGCGTATAAACAGCAATTTGAAGACAAGCAATTACAAGACACAAGTGTATTTATAACATCTTTAGTTCCCCTTCGATTAGTCGAATCTAGCAAAGATCGTATATTGTGGAAGAACCCCAGACCATCATCTACGAGATTCTGCAGACCAATCCGAATACAGTGGACACACGAAACGGAAGATCTTTCAAGAAACGAGGAGGAATACATAGGGAAACAAATAAAAGAGTTAACCGCATTTAATTCAAAATTGGGAATTGTGAATTTTTCATTGTATTTAACGATGGTAGACGGAAAAGTTTGCAATGCCTTATCAGCTGCCTCTGGCATGAGATGCTACATTTGTCGTGCAACAATTTCACAATTCAATAATATAGAAGGTATGCGTGAAAAAATTGAAAATACAGAAATGTATAGATTTGGTCTATCGGTTTTACATGCATATATTCGTTTCTTCGAATGGTTTTTGCATATTTCGTATAGATTAGATTTAAAAACATGGAAAGTATCGAAAGACAAAAAAGATATTATGGAACAAAGGAAAAGACTAATACAGGATAGATTTCGTACAAGAATGGGACTTATTGTTGATATGCCTAAACCTGGATGCGGAACGAGCAATGATGGCAACACGTCAAGAAGATTTTTTGCTAACCCATCATTGTCAGCAGAAATTACTGGCATTGATGAAGAATTAATTAAAAAATGTGGCATAATTCTAAAAGTCATCAATTCCGGTTATGAAATACACACTCAAAATTATGAAAAATATTGTTCAGAAATATGCGAAAGATATATTAGTCTATATAACTGGTATTACATGCCGATGTCAGTGCACAAAATTCTGATTCATGGGGCTAATATAATAAAAGATTTCATACTCCCAATTGGAGAACTTTCAGAAGAAGCACAAGAGGCAAAGAATAAAGATGTGAGAAGATTTCGGGAACATCACACGCGGAAAATTTCGCATTTGAAAACGAACGACGATTTATTTCGTAGATTGTTACTTAGTTCCGATCCACATTTAAGTTCATTTTCGCATGTAACCAGTGGAAATAAAAAAAAAATAGATTCAGATATTCTGGAATTAATTGTTTTGCCAGTAGCTGAACCAGAAACCGACGAGAGAACAGACGAAACACAGCATATGTGTTTAGAATGAAATGTAAGTTAACGTAAAGATTAACATATTAATTATTTGCATATTTGTATATTTATATATTTGTATATTTAATTACCATCACTTTCTATATTACTTAAATATGGTTTCTTCTATATTTTCAGAAATGTATGTAGAAGCATGTTGGCGGGACGCAGATACTTACTTCTCCCGCGCAAGCGGCCTGATTTCTGCCAACATAATTGACGATTACTCGGGAATAGCAAAAAAAGTGCAACTTGTCCTTTTGCACATACATTCCTTAAACTATAGACTATTAAATAATGTAAGTTTCAAAGATTCCACTCGATTCCGAAAAAAGTTACATGCAATTAAAAACGACCATCTCGTATTTCAGTTATTTATAACTTTTTATGTATTTTAGTAACATCGAATGAATGCACAATTTCATATTATGGATAAATGAAAGCATTTCCAATATCTGAAGTGTGAATTTATACAAACTATTGACGTTTTAGTTTCCGCGCGCTCAATACGTTTTGCTATCTTAAAAACACTATCCATGTTAATTTTTCAAAATTTGAAGTGGTAATTATGTTCAAATAGCGTAATTAAATCAAACAGGACTGTTAAAAAAAAACATAATATTTTTTTATCAACATTTCCCCCCTCCTACAGAGCTCAGTTTTAATTTAATAACAATTTTGACCTCGGAATCAGATTCTGCGACCCCAAAAACCCCTGGAATGACCATCTTCATAATAATAAATGGTGAAATGTGAGCGTAAGGATTTTTTATCACGTTTTCGGCGATCCGGACCACTGTGCGCTGTACCCTGAACGTGGGACTGTGCTGAGGCATCAGCGTGGATCTCAGTAGTCCGTTCAAAATGAGCAGTGGTTCTCATACCTCGCGACACTGATTAAATGTAAGCGGCGGGGGTGTGTCTTGACAATGCATCTAGCATTCTGGTTTAACCTAATCGAGCGCATCTCCGACCGTCGAATCGTCGCATCGAGGAAAAGGAGTGATCTGAGTGTGAGAAGCGTGAGGATGAGAGTCACCCTGTTCTACGCCGGTAGCGCATAGGTGAAAAGTATGGAAGAATGAAAGTGAGAACATCTAATGAAATCATGCGACGGTTACTGGGGCATGATTGGGACTGCAGCGTCAGCTTTTCTGAGCGGGCCTCGCGGCCGGACGCTCTCGGGGGCGCGAAGCTGAAGTCACTCTTTGTCGTACAGTCGCGGAGAGCGTGACGAGTGTCCGTGGATAGTAATTTCTTTTCCTTAACTTAAATTCTATTTCGAGCCAGAGATTCATAAATTTTAGTGAATGGACTCATCTTTCCACGTTAAATGTGTTTTAATCATCGTTTTCTCAATTTTATATATCTGCGTTTTACATTCGCTTAATAACCTTGTTTAATATCCTGTATTGCGTTGGGATCAACCTTCTGTTAGATCTCATCCCCTTTTGTGCTTTGAGCTATTTTATTTATCACTTTTAAATTGTTATCGCAAGTATTGTGAGTGTGATTTTCTTGTTCTCAGGCATAGAACAGGTGTTTTTATAAAGCATAAACAAAAGGAATTTCAAACGTTGTAAAAATTTAAACGATATAGCGGGTGAGTGCGCATTTCTTTTCCTAAAATATTGTAATTGAAATAACGATTGGCGAGCGTAAACTCATGTAAAAGAAATATTATTCATGTTCTATTGCCAACTGGCGAATGCAGAGGTAACGGAGAGTCAATATTGGCTTTAGCCAATATTTTGGGATTACCCTTGGCTCTTTAAGTCTTTTTAACGCCAGAAAAGAAAAAGAATAAAAATATAATTATTCACACTTGTACCTTACATTTGAGCAGAAGTTATTTAATGACGAACTAACTAAATCCTCACAATAACTCAGTGCGGGGCCTGTATAGGACTAGATCTTGGATTCCCGATACCAAACAGAATTCTTTAAATTCTTAAATAATAATTTGTACTGTAACGCGCATAACATCCTTCCGATTAGACTGATTTAGATACTAATTACTCGGACTCCACGCTTACCTCGTAACCGCGTAACACCCGAATAAATGAAACAGAATCATATAATTAATTTTTTTAGGCGTTCCCAATTCTGCAGCGATTTTTCTTTTTGAAAATGCTGCTTCTAATTTATCTCGAGCGATCTGAAACATCTCCTCACTAATAGGTAAATTTCAAATTGCTCATTCTCATTATCACTCTCTCGGTTTCATTTCAAACATTGAAACGGGTCGAAGCCAGTATAAACGAAACAGAACCATCCCATTTAACCCTTTCCCTGTTCACTATGATAAGAGAGTGCGGTAAGGAAATGCCTGTTCTTTTCGTGATTTGTATTGCTGTGTAAAAGTTATTTATAAATTTAATTTCGACCGTAATAATTAATATATATGTTTTCGGCGCACTGGTTCGGTCAATTTAAAACAGTAAAAACAAGCTATTTTGCAATTATAATTATATAAGCTTCCGACGTTTCGATCTTGGTTTAGATCATCTTCAGCAAAGTTTAGAACAAATATAAAACACTGCTTCTGCTATTAAAATTGAGTCACAGTGCTCGGGCACTACGTGTGATACGCGAGTCGGTTGGAATAAGACTAAAGTAAACCGTGAACAAAACATCTGCTTCTAGAAGGTGAAACAAGGTAAATACCGTTGACAGTTACAAACATATTTAAACTCCCTGAAATACAAACTTAAAGGATATACCGTTTGCAGTAACAAAGCATTCTTGCTCATATGGTGTGTTATACACTCTAAAGGTGTTAACGAGCAAATAAACAGTTGCATACCAATCAACTGATATGTAGAAAATTAGTTCGATCATATAAAATTCTATGGAGCAAAAACATCATAAGACATTACTTCTTTAGCAATGTTGCGTAATATTCTTGTATTTTAGGTGTTTCATACCCAAGATTTACGCTAGGCTGTTTAATCATGTGAATTGTCTCCAAAAGAATCCTCTGATTTAAATTAGTTTCTTTATCAACAATCTTAACTCTGTCAAAATCAAATCTATGATCAAACTCTAACGAATGCTTGGTTAAAGCAGTATTTTATATGATCGAACTAATTTTCTACATATCAGTTGATTGGTATGCAACTGTTTATTTGCTCGTTAACACCTTTAGAGTGTATAACACACCATATGAGCAAGAATGCTTTGTTACTGCAAACGGTATATCCTTTAAGTTTGAATTTCAGGGAGTTTAAATATGTTTTTAACTGTCAACGGTATTTACCTTGTGTAACGTCCCACGCGGACTCGAACCATTAGTTACCGACCGTCGGTAAAGTAGGATCGATCTACGCTACATTAATCCAATCTGCGTTACCGCGCACAAGCATTGTACATACTTTATTACGTAAATTACGAACTAAGCAAATATTAAAGAAGCGAATATTACAGGAACATTAGAAATAATTAAATATAAGTATTACCACAAGCATAAAATAAAATAATATATAATAAGCGAGTAAAATGCGAAACATTGAGAATTTACACACTGCGCATGCGCCAACCCGCCAAAACTCGAGTATAAAAGGAGGCGCACGCAGCACCTGGCGCGCTCATTCGAATACGGATACGTTCCTACGACCAACGAATGCTAGTTCCTGGAGGTAGCTGAGGTACCATCCAGTAGAATTTCAGACCGCCCCGGAAACGGTAGCGACTGGTTCTCAGTGTACAAAGGTACTGTTGCTCCTCTTTGGATCTTTCATTTGAAGGTTGAGAACTTTGTCTTTGCGGAGGTTTCAAGCGATGCTCCTATTAGTAGGTAGCAGTTTAACCGCTTAGCAAAGGCAAGGTCTACGGAACCCTAGAATACATACTCTGCCATGAATATCGGAAACTGCTCCGGAAACGGTAGCGGCCGCTATGAACAGCAGCAGCATAAATAAAAGAATTCTGTCAAAAGTTTTGGGAACTGCTCCGGAAACGGTAGCGGCCGAGCTTACTACAGAAGCATATTTATATACAATTATTTAACTTTAATACCACAGAAAAAACCATAAAAAACATAAATCATAGTTATAAGCATTATTATTATTATTATTATTGTTAGGAATAAGTGTTGTTTAAATAAAGTCATTGTTACGTTTTAAGTTGGATTTTACTCCTTAACTCTACCAACGAACTCCCACCTATCCTATACTCGAGGGGACGCCGCTCTCCTCTCGAGAACCTGCTAGCGTTCAGTCGTCCCCGGGCAACCGGACGTTACAGGTCGGATATTTTTTGGTGACAGCGGTGGGATATCTCGTTGAGAAGGATATTTTCGCTTAGTAAAATCACTCCAAAAGTGAGTATTTTCTCAGAAAATTTTTCCTAACTTTCTATAGAGACTTAAAACTTCACAATGCCTGACACACTTGGAGAAAGAATGAGTAAATTAGCATTCGCTACAGAAACTCCAGAAAATCCAGAAAATCCAGAAATTGTAGAAAATGAAAATATTCCGGGAACTTCAACACCTCAAATTAATACAGCTACGAATGTATATCCGCATCTACCACATTTTAGTTTACGCGACACAGCAGACACTGTACCTTCTTTTAATGGTAGAAATATACCATTACATCAATTCATTAAAAGCTGTCGACATGCACGACGCATGGTAAATCCTAACGCGGAATATGGATTAGTTCAACTCATAAAAAACAAGCTTTACGGACAAGCTTCAAGAGTAGTTTTAAGCGGAGAATATAACACAATCAGCGATCTTATCTCAGTACTAAGCTCACGATTCGCTCCATTATATACGTCAATTCAATTATACGGCGAACTAGCAAAAATCGCGCAGTTACCAAACGAAACAACGGTAGACTACAGTAGCCGCGTATCTAATCTACTCTTACAAATTAGACATTGTAATACAATAGAAGTACCTGGAAACGAGGCTCAATTTAATATAAATGCGGAACAAAATGCTGTTAAAGCCTTTCTAACGAGTTTAAAGATCGAAATATATAATAGAATACACGACTGCACCTACGCCAATCTTGATCGCGCTATCAATGTTGCCATAAAAGCGGAAGCAGAATACAATGAGTATCAAACAAGAACGAAGATAGCAACAGGAGCAATACAAAATAATCAATGTATAAACTGCCTTGGATACGGCCATGACGTCACCACCTGCAGTAATCAGCAAGTTTCACGCGCCGACTGGCGACAAAAAAACTGTCAACATTGTAAAAAAATAGGCCATACAATACAAGAATGTAGAAATCTTAACAAAAACGATACATTCTGTGACTTCTGTCGACGACCGGGTCATATGACACAAGATTGTAGGACCCGAAGCTACACCAACAGAGCCCCTCAATCGAACGAGTATTGCAACAGCTGCCGAAGACCAGGTCACATGACTCAAGATTGTAGAAGCCAAGCCAACAGAGCCCCTCAATCCAACGAATACTGCAGCAACTGCCGAAGACCAGGTCACACGACGCAAGAATGTAGAAGTCAAAGTTACACGAATGGAACTCCACAAACCAACACATATTGCAATTATTGTCGAAGACCAGGACATACAATTGAGGAATGCAGAAATTGGAGTTATGCAAATATATCCTGTGAATATTGCAAGTTTAGAGGCCACACGATAGAGCAATGCAGAAAAAAGATGTACTTCGATAAAAAAGAAAAAGAAGAAACACAACCCCGTATGGATTCAACGGAGCACAAGCAACACTAATGATTGATACTGGGTCTGACTTAAATGTAATTAAGAGATGTGCTGTTTCTCCCGACATCCCAATCTTTACGGACACCGTTTTCGACCTTAATGGCATTACAGACGGTCTACTTAGCACCATAGGATACATCAAAATAAGAACCCTAAATACGGAAATCATTATTCACGTCGTAGAAAACCTCCCTATCAAACAGGATGGAATATTAGGAACAGATTTCTTTCAAACCAATGGAGCAACTATCGATTACACAAGATCGGTAATAACCATTGGAATAGAAACTATTCCATTTATCGACCCAGAAATGGTCACAATACCAGCCAGAACGAGAAGTCAAATCTATGTACGAGTCCTTAACACACAGTTTAGTACAGGATATATTCCTAAAATCAATATTCATCCTAATTTACATATAGGAAATGCAGTAGTATCAAATAATAACGGCATGGCATGTCTTTTCGCAATAAATACATCCACAAAAGACATAAAAATTCCTGTACCATCAGTCGAATTAGAACCATTTATAGAAGTACCTATAGAAGGAGAAAAAACAAACAAATACATGAAAACCAATAGAACTCACCAGTTATTACAACTGCTAAGGCTAGACCATCTAAATTCAGAGGAACGAGCCAGTGTTGAAGAATTAATAAAGGAACACGCGGATAGATTTTATCTTCCAGGGGAAAAACTAGAAGCAACAAATAAAGCTCACCATAAAATCATAACAGAAAATGACGTTCCTGTTTTTACAAAACAATATCGGTACCCTCAAACATTTAAAGAAGAAGTAAGGAAACAAACAAAGGAATTACTAGAGAAAGGAATAATACAACCTTCATCATCTCCTTATAATTCACCTATATGGATAGTATCCAAGAAAGAAGATTCGGAAGGAGTGAAGAAACGACGGATAGTAATCGACTTCAGGAAATTAAATGAAAAAACGATTGGAGACGCCTATCCTTTACCCAATATAACTGACATATTAGATCAGTTGGGAAGCGCGAAATATTTCTCCGTATTTGATCTTGCATCTGGATTCCACCAAATTCCTATGCATCCGGATGATCGCCATAAAACAGCCTTCTCTACAATATACGGGCACTATGAATTCAATAGAATGCCATTTGGACTTAAAAACGCACCAGCTACCTTCCAAAGACTTATGGACCAAGTTTTAACCGGTCTCCAAGGGATTGAATTATTCGTATATTTAGATGACATTGTCATATATGCCAGCTCGCTTAAAGAACATGCAACTAAATTCAAACGACTAATGAACAGACTAAGAGACGCAGATCTACACCTTCAACCAGACAAATGTGAGTTCCTGAAGAAAGAAGTTTCATATTTAGGACATATAATAGGAGAAGAGGGAGTCAAACCCGATCCAAAGAAAATAATAGCAGTTAAGGAATTTCCAACTCCCACAACGGTCAAAAACGTAAAACAGTTCTTAGGACTGAGTGGATATTACAGAAGATTCATAAAAGATTTTTCAAAAATTGCAAGACCACTTTCCAACCTCACTAAAAAGGACTATCAATTCGAATGGACATATAAGCAACAAAAAGCATTTGAAACTTTAAGGGAAGCTCTTTGCAAGGAACCCATACTACAATTTCCGGATTTCGAAAAAACATTCAACATAACGACAGACGCCTCAGGTATTGCTGTAGGTGCAGTTCTTAGTCAGGGAGAAATAGGGAAAGATTTACCCATAGCTTACGCATCTCGTAAATTGATTAAAACTTTCGACCGTATATATGAATAAATAAATAAATCTTAAATTGGTTTCGGCGCACTGGTTCGGTCAGTTATAAAATTAAATAAAAGCTATTTTGCACTCTTAAATCAAATCCAACGTTTCGGTCATTGATTTTGACCTTTATCAAGGAAAAGAAAAGTTGCGTTTGCCTTTAGTGGTGATTTAAATAATACGTTATAGCCAGAAGACGTGCGTTCAGCTCGTCGGTTATAACGTGACTGAGGCAAACGGTGTAAACAGGTCAAAACTTCTGGAGGTTAAAACAAAAAATGGCATAAACCAAGTCGAAAGCGGAAACGTTAACTGTTATGAAAGTACCTTCGAGAGAGAATCAAATTGCATTGTTTCCAATATGATTAAGAGAAAGCAAATAAGCGAACAAGCAGGAAAGGGGCTTAAAACGTATAATGCCATAATACCTAGAGCATATGCACTTCCTAAAACACACAAAGAAACTCTATCTTGGAGAATTATCGTTTCTTCTATCGGTGGTCCTACGTACAAGTTATCTAGTTTTTTGGCCAACATTCTGTCTAAAATTTTTGGAAATTCTCGGTACCATACTATTGATAGTTGGCAATTCTGTAAAGAAATTAGGAAGGTCTATTTGCCAGATGATTCAATAAGATTAGTTTCTCTAGATGTAGTTTCTTTATTTACTAATGTTCCAATCGACCTAGCGCTACAGGTACTAAAAAATCGTTGGACTGAAATTAAAGAGCATACCAAGATCAATCAAAATGACTTTCTCAAAGCGGTAAAATTTGTACTTCAATCAAACGTGTTTTCTTTTAATGGTACTTTTTACAAGCAGATTTTTGGAACTGCGATGGGTTCTCCAATTTCCCCAGTTATTGCTAATATAGTTATGGAAGAACTGGAGAGAGTTTCTCTCTCGGAGATACCTTTTCAACCTATTTTCTATAAAAGATACGTGGATGATATAATTACTTGCATTAAGCTGGATGAATTACCAATATTATTAGACAAATTTAACGCTTTTCATAACAGGCTTCAATTTACTCATGAGATTGAAAAAGATTCTTGTTTAAGTTTTCTGGACACTGTTATCATTAGATCTGGTCAAAAACTCATTACGAACTGGTATCATAAACCTAGTTGGTCTGGTAGATACATAAATTTTTTTTCTTGTCACCCCATGCAACACAAAGTAGTACTAATAAAAGGATTGATAGATCGTGCCATCTTGTTGTCTGACCCTGAATTTCGACCGGCTAACTTAATTCTCGTCAAAGATACGCTTAAACTTAACGGTTATCCCACTGAAATGGTCTCTTCCATTATTCGAGACCGAGTTTTTGAAATTTACCACCCATTATTAAGGGAAAAGCGTAAAGATGAAAAATTTGAAAAAATTGGACCTGTTAGTTGGAGAAATACTGTGGTTTTGCCTTTTTGTGAAAACATCTCGAACGACATTAGAAGAATGTTCCAAAAAGTTGGTATGCATACCATTTTTAAATTACCTTATTACACGAAGCAATTATTTCCACCTATCAAGGACAAGATACCTTTGTTGAAGAATTCTAATGTCGTTTACTCTATTCCTTGCATGGGTTGTAGTCAGGTGTATATTGGACAGACCTCTAGGCTGTTAGAAAGACGGATTTACGAACACAAAAGGAATGTTTTTCTATCTCCCCTCCAACACACTGCCTTAACGAAACACTCGTTGGAGTTCAATCATAGTTTTGACTTTGACAATGTTAGAATTGTTGATAGAGAAAGCAATCTAAGCAGGAGGATTTTATTAGAAACATTACATATGATTAAACAACCTAGCGTGAATCTTAGGTATGAAACACCTAGGATACAAGAATATTACGCAACCTTATTGAAACTGTAAGGATTTGTTATGATTTGTGTTTCTATTAAGGTTTCCTTTATTTCTATAACTATGGTTTAGCCACATATTACATAGTAGAATTATGTAATTATTTTTCAAGCATGAGTGAGTAGACATTTACCACATCTTTGGTACTTTGGCAGTGTGTTGGGAGATTTTAAATATTGTCTCTTTTAAATTGTGCATTCATTTCATAACAGTTAACGTTTCCGCTTTCGACTTGGTTTATGCCATTTTTTGTTTTAACCTCCAGAAGTTTTGACCTGTTTACACCGTTTGCCTCAGTCACGTTATAACCGACGAGCTGAACGCACGTCTTCTGGCTATAACGTATTATTTAAATCACCACTAAAGGCAAACGCAACTTTTCTTTTCCTTGATAAAGGTCAAAATCAATGACCGAAACGTTGGATTTGATTTAAGAGTGCAAAATAGCTTTTATTTAATTTTATAACTGACCGAACCAGTGCGCCGAAACCAATTTAAGATTTATTTATTTACGCATCTCGTGTTTTAAACGATGCAGAGACACGATATTCACCAACAGAACGGGAACTTTTAGCAATTATATACGCGGTATTTCACTTTAGACCTTATATTTATGGCAGGAAATTTTTCCTAATCACAGATCATAAACCTTTAGAATGGCTACAAAATCTTTCAAATCCTACATCACGACTAATGCGTTGGAAAATCAAACTTGCGGAATACGATTACAAAATTTTATATAAACCCGGTAAATATAATACAAATGCGGACGCTTTATCTAGAAACCCAATAGCATTACCACTAAACGCGAAACGAGCACACTCAGAAACAAGTTCTCAGGATAACAAAAAACAGAAACAATTTCATCAACCCAACACACGACAGAGAGAAACAACTGCCTCAACCTCAGGAAATCCAGCTCCATATAAACAACTTAGACTTAGTTCATCAGATTCCGATTTCTCATATGATGAAAGTGATTCAAAAGAAACTAAGCGACAAAAATTAAAAAGGAAAATAAAAAGAAACACCTCTTCATCTCAACCAGAAGTTAAAAAACAAAACATAGAAATACATACACCTCCTCAAATCACAGTACCAGTAGAAGTACATGCACCCCCTCAAAACATAGAAATACATACACCACCTCAAATTACAGTACCAGTAGAAATACATGCACCCCCTCAAAACGTAGAAGTACATACGACCCCTCAAGAGGCAATACCTCCTCAATATATAAAACAAGACAACCCAAAGAAAAAACCTAACATCAAGACACTTCAAGAGGACTTAATAGAAGAAATAGACGAAACAACTTTAGTACCAAAACACAATTACAGAGACCCTCCCAAAATTAGTGCAGAAACAAGCTCAGATAAAAGCACTCACTATGCACCTAAAAAGAAGAAACAGAAATTAAACTCTAGTATAGATACAGCTCCCATAACTCCCATAAAAATAAAAAAAGTACCCATACCTCCTTCACTGTCCCCTTCACCACATTTATCTCTTCCACCATTATCATTCCCAACCACTCCACCTCCACAACATACAACAGGCAGACCAAAAATAGTGTCAAATGTTCCTATCAAAAAACAAGACATTGAAATAGAGGACCACTTATGGATGGGAAAAGGATATATCATAACATTTATTGATACAGAGGGTAAACCAATAGGACCAGCAGGAGAAAAATTATATAAAGAAAAAAACATAAAAACTCACAAATTTCCACTCCCATTAGAAGCCGGAGGATTAATAAAAATTAAGGAAGGAAAACATACAATTCTTGGAATCATCACGGTAGACCATCCAACAGAAGAGGACTTATACAATTCATTAAGGATACTTCATACATACTTAATATCTGAAAAAGCCACAAAAATATATATATCAGCAGAAGAAAATAAAATCTCATTAAACAAGCTACGAAATTTAATAGACATAATATTCATACAAGAGGATATCCAATTTAATTTTTGCAAGGGTACTCTCTTAACTCCATCCATACAAGACAGGCAGCAGATTATCTTAGAAAATCACCAAACACCTGTAGGAGGACATAAAGGAATTACTAAAACATACCATCGAATAAGAAGTAAATATTATTGGAAGAACATGAAATACGAGATAACACAATTCATTAAAACTTGTTTAGAATGCCAGAAAACTAAATTGGTCAGAGTAAAAAATAAGGAGCCTATGGTATTAACAGATACACCATTAGATGCATTTGACAAAATTTCTATGGACATAGTAGGACCATTACCTTTTACAGATGTAAGAAATAGTTATATACTTACTATCCAAGATAACTTAACTAAATATTCCCTTGCAATACCATTAGTAAACATAACTGCAAAGGACATAGCTAAAGCATTTACAGAACATTTTATCTGCAAATTTGGAAGTCCTAAAGCTATCCTTACTGATCAAGGGCCAAATTTCATGAGTTCCCTTATGAAAAAGTTAGCCAAAACATTCCACATCAAACAATATCGAACATCAGCATACCATCCTCAGTCCAATGGATCACTAGAAAGAAGTCATCACGTTCTTATTGAATATCTACGACACTATGTATCAAAAGAAAAACAATGGGACCAATGGTTACCTCAAGCAATGTTCTCGTATAATACAAGCACTCACGAAGGCACGAAATTTACGCCCCACGAACTTGTCTACGGTAAAAAAGCACGTCTTCCTTCAAGTATTCCTCCAACAGACAATATCAAAACATATCCGGACTATGTTGACGAATTAATACACAAATTACACCACATTCGACAAATGGCGCGAAATAACTTAGAAGAATCAAAAGTTCGGCAGAAGCATTACTAGGACCAGAAGATACAACCTCAAACATACAAAATAGGAGATTGGGTTTGGTTATTAAATCCAAGGCGCGAAAAGTTAGGACCAGAATACAGCGGACCCTACCAAATTACTGAGGTTCTAGAGAATAGCAATTTGAAGATAGCAATCACTGTAAAACAAACTCGAGTCATACATATGAACAGAGTGAAAAAAGCCTATCTACCTGAGGGCGCCACTGTAGAGGAATTGCAACCTTGCATCCAGGCGACTATATAAGAAGGAACAGAAGTCGAATCTATTCATTAAAGCGCAAACATTCATAGCAGAAGGATCAAAAATAATTTCTCTTATAATGGAAAACTTGAAATGTTTTACGAAATTCTTTCAAGGCGATGTATATTATTATATGGATGGAGAATTACTTTGCGGACACTGTGCCCAAAGAACAGGATTGGTACATACAAATCCAACCAGAGACCACCTTCTTGTATGGAGAAGCGGAATAAAAAAATGTTTTATCTGCGATACATTATTATTCAAACAAAAAGCTGCAACCAATTGTAATTTATGTACATTAGTATTATACTATTTATCATCAACAGCAATATACAGGATGCAATCAGGATTCACTTATCCTATTATACGGGAACAAATTTTTAAAAATTTATAAAAATTCCCTAAATAATTCTTAACTATACAAAGTTGCAACCCTGAGTAGACGCCTATATAAGGAACACAAGACAAAGGGTTCCTCCATTGTTGCAAAGTCTTACGTCGAACACGGTGCCTTATATATAAAAAAAATGGATAACTATAAATGCCTTGACAATACGATGGGAAAGGACGCGTATTACATATTAGATAGTGTTCATTTAATGTGTCAAACCTGCAAGGATGAGAGAGAAGATAGGGTGCGGGCAATAGCGCACACACACTTAATAGCATATGGAAATATGAGAGACTATTGCATATGCCGATTTTGTAGGCGGCTTATGTTTCAACCGAAAAGTATTCTGAGGTGCAAATTATGTATGGCCCTGTTCCCTCAAATACAGGAGGAATATATAAAAGACCTACATCAAGGAGGAGCATATCCTGTTAAAAAGGAATACATCAGAAAAGAAAGATATGAATGTAAAAAGATACACATCTAGATTAAGTATTTTGATTTAACATTACACTTTACATATACACGCCACACTCACGAACAAAATGTACTAAACACCAACACCTAATTTTAAGAACATTTATATATATTCTTACAGAACACTTTACATATACACGACACACACACACAAACAAAATGTAATTAATACTCACACCATAATTTTTAATAAACATTTTTTTTCCTTCTAACCTAAAAAAGTGAAAATTATAACCTATCATGAAATAATATAAATAACATTATTGCATAGCTTATAAGTTGTAAGAGAATTCGAGAAAAATCCGTCAGAGGGCACCACTGTATGAAGGCCCAACGTATTTTTCTGAATCTGCGCTTGCGCATAACATACGTATTCATAAAACTACAAAATGCCGAAGCGTTCAGGCTCGCGTCGAAATAATAAAAAAGAATTGAAAAAAATATTATTAGAAATGATGGAGATACCTCCACTGATCACCCCACTTCCGGGATCACCCAACAAAATGGTAAAATACCTTTCTTTATCTTCTCTTTATAAAACTAAAATAAGTCCTTCAATTCAAGACACAACCCCGTACACCTCCATACAACTCTCCGGACTCGTTACCCACAACGCCAGAATTTCCAAAAACTCCGGATTTCAAGGGGACATCAGAATTCAAAATTCCAGATGTACCAAGGAAGAAATGACCCAAATTAGTGACCATAGATATTCCACTACCAGATTGGGAATGGTACCGGTCCCTCCCAAAAGAAGACCCCCGAAAGAGAATTTGGCGGATACTCGGTTTATTTGGTTCTGGAGCAGCATATCCATATAAACCCTAGTATTTTGTCTTTATTTTAAATAAATTTTTTTTACATATACGTCAGTGTCCATTTAACATTTTAAACTTCATGTAAATCTCTCGAGGACGAGAGATACCCTAGGGGGGAGGTGTAACGTCCCACGCGGACTCGAACCATTAGTTACCGACCGTCGGTAAAGTAGGATCGATCTACGCTACATTAATCCAATCTGCGTTACCGCGCACAAGCATTGTACATACTTTATTACGTAAATTACGAACTAAGCAAATATTAAAGAAGCGAATATTACAGAAACATTAGAAATAATTAAATATAAGTATTACCACAAGCATAAAATAAAATAATATATAATAAGCGAGTAAAATGCGAAACATTGAGAATTTACACACTGCGCATGCGCCAACCCGCCAAAACTCGAGTATAAAAGGAGGCGCACGCAGCACCTGGCGCGCTCATTCGAATACGGATACGTTCCTACGACCAACGAATGCTAGTTCCTGGAGGTAGCTGAGGTACCGTTCCAGTAGAATTTCAGACCGCCCCGGAAACGGTAGCGACTGGTTCTCAGTGTACAAAGGTACTGTTGCTCCTCTTTGGATCTTTCATTTGAAGGTTGAGAACTTTGTCTTTGCGGAGGTTTCAAGCGATGCTCCTATTAGTAGGTAGCAGTTTAACCGCTTAGCAAAGGCAAGGTCTACGGAACCCTAGAATACATACTCTGCCATGAATATCGGAAACTGCTCCGGAAACGGTAGCGGCCGCTATGAACAGCAGCAGCATAAATAAAAGAATTCTGTCAAAAGTTTTGGGAACTGCTTCGGAAACGGTAGCGGCCGAGCTTACTACAGAAGCATATTTATATACAATTATTTAACTTTAATACCACAGAAAAAACCATAAAACCATAAAAAACATAAATCATAGTTATAAGCATTATTATTATTATTATTATTGTTAGGAATAAGTGTTGTTTAAATAAAGTCATTGTTACGTTTTAAGTTGGATTTTACTCCTTAACTCTACCAACGAACTCCCACCTATCCTATACTCGAGGGGACGCCGCTCTCCTCTCGAGAACCTGCTAGCGTTCAGTCGTCCCCGGGCAACCGGACGTTACACTTGTTTCACCTTCTAGAAGCAGATGTTTTGTTCACGGTTTACTTTAGTCTTATTCCAACCGACTCGCGTGTCACACGTAGTGCCAGAGCACTGTGACTCAATTTTAATAGCAAAAGCAGTATTTTATATTTGTTCTAAACTTTCCTGAAGATGATCTAAACCAAGATCGAAACGTCGGAAGCTTATATAATTATAATGGCAAAATAGCTTGTTTTTACTGTTTTAAATTGACCGAACCAGTGCGCCGAAAACATGTATGTTACGTGCATACGCATAATGAACCGAATATATTTTTAACGAATAGGTTATTGTTCCATTACATGTATACAGACATTATTGTTAATTACGCTGTACGCATAATGAAATGAACATATTTTTAAAGAATAGGTTATTGTTGTTTCATTGCACGTGTTAAATAATTGTCTGCGCAGATTTTTGCTAATTTTGTTAAAGAAATGTTTATATTTTTAGTATCAAGACCCTTGGAAGAACGTTTTATTCTCCGTAATAGGAGAAACAAAAGTAAAAATATTATATTTGGCAAGTGACCTTTACATTTATTTATAATAATACGTATGATATGAGTGTTTATTACAAATTTCTCGTTTTTTTATAGGTTGGAGTATTCCTAAAATACATAAAGTACACTCGAGCAAGTAGCTGCTGTGCGCTAATCCGAGTAAGCTTTATTGGCTGCATACTTACGCGCCTTATCTTACAACATCATTCGATAGGCTGCAGTGCGCCATGTCTCGAGTATAACCACTTTCAATAAAGTTGGTCATCCGCGAGCGCATAACCGCCACGCTTATATATACATATATATTATTGAATCATAACCAAACCACCTTTTATTATATATATAAATAAAAGTATAATTCGTCATGTCTGTAATGAATCGTAGAATTAATATCTCACCGCTCAGTGTTAATAACATTGTAACGTTCCGCTACGAACCGCCCTACATTTTTTCAATACTTTCTATATTAATTATTAATTTCACCATTCATTCTATTCCTTATTTTAACTAGCATTAAGAATACTGTAAACATTCGCGAGCAACCTCCCATACGACGGAAAAACAAAGAATCTAGTGCCGCGCGTGAGACAAGGACGCATGCGCACACCGTACGGCAAACCGGACGCCGAATAAACCAAGCGTAGTCCGCGAGTGGCGCAAACCGGATGCTAATTATCATTGGTGCGCAATATTCGCATAGCCAGCGATTGGCGGGCTGAGTACGCCGAACTAGTATAAATACCGGGTCGCCGGCAGCAGCAAGCAGACTTGGTTCTGCCACTGAACCTACAAGACTGAGGCCGCTTTAACTAGCCCCTCAGTCTCGCTAGAAGTTTACTTTAATTTCCTTATCCTTCCGAGGCCGCTTTCGCTAGCCCCTCAACCTCCTCTCCGAGGCCGCTTTAACTAGCCCCTCACACCGTTCCGAGGCCGCATTAACTAGCCCCTCAATCCTTCAAGGCCGCTTTCGCTAGCCCCTCAAAATCCTTCGAGGCCGCTTTAACTAGCCCCTCAAATATCCTTCACGTGTCACTTTCACTAAGCCTTCTAATTCTAAAGCGTGGGCCAACTAATAGGCACCAGAAGAATCTACAAATCTGAGGGAAGGAATCCTCTCACTGTATCATCGACATAGCGTCGTAATCAAATTCACATACTAAATCGACCTAGTGTCACACACTGTATCATCGACATAGCGTCGTAATCAAATTCACATACTAAATCGACCTAGTGTCACACTCTGTATCACCGACATAACGCCGTTATCATATTATATTTATCGACTGAGCGTCATTCTTAAATTCTACTTACTAACTCGACCAAGCGTCACTCTCTGTATCTCGGACTTAGGTCGTAACCAAATCAAATTCACATACTAAATCGACCAAGCGTCACTCTCTGTATCTCGGACTTAGGTCGTAACCTAGTCAATTTATATACATACTAAATTGACCAAGCCTCACTCACTGTATCACCGACTTAGCGTCGTAACCTAAATCAATCTATATTCGTAATTACCAACTTAGGGTCAAAACCTAATTATAAGCGAACAATACGTCGTTACGTATATACATTAGTTAATTATAATAATTCATACGACCCCGTGTCGCATTATATGTTTCAGTTAGACCTAGCGTCAAACTATTTTTGAATAAATCCTTGTTATTATCTACCAAAGAAGGACTCTTGTATCTTGAAATTCATTTCTTAATCGCACGTCACCCGAACCAATCCCACAAATTCACGGGTAACCGCTCTATTTGTGAATCTCCTGTAAGGAACGGCAACGTCTCGTTCGAGAACGTTACAACATGCAAATTATCAGTAAAGGGGAATGGTTAGCAGACGATCATATCGAATATTTTCATAAATTATTAGAAGCTAACTCTAATTGTAAACCACGCGAGACGTGGAGAATTCAATTGCCTGGTACAATTCAACCAGTTCTTGAAAATCAGGATCACATACAGATTTTACACCAAAGCGAAGATTTTAAAACCAGTGCAGGGGGACACTGAGTTTGTACCTTCTATAAACATGATGAAAGAAGAGTTTATATTTATGATTTTTTTAATTCCTCGAAGTTGCATAGTCATCATAAAATTTTTCTGCAGGAGTTATACCCTTTTTGAACAAATATGACGGTACAATTAACGAAAAATATATTGAATTCCCACGTGTACAAGCTCAACCTAATACTCGGGATTGCGGAGTTTTTGCGATTGCATTTGCTGTCTCGTTATTATTCAAAATATTACCAGACAACGTAACGTACACTCATGCGTTGTTGCGTCAACATTTGATCCAAATGTTTCAATCTAATCGTATAGAACATTTTCCATGCATTCAGGATCAACAATTAACACGTTGTATATATGAATATGAATCTGCAATTGGTAATACAATTAATAAAAATCTCTCTTGTGGAAATTATCCTGTATTTAAAATTGGTCAAAGTGGCATTACTCATGAAAAAAAATGATGAAATATCCCCAGTTCAAAATGTACCACTTAGTGACAAAGAAGTCACTATAAATACAAAAAATATAATTCAGACAGATCCACCATTTGTTTCGAAGTAAAAAATCAGCAATGTATACGTACCATGCAATAGAATAGAATACAAATCTAATTATTAAAAGGCATAAAGAGGAAATTAGTTTAAAAAGAAAAGCTGGTTATAAAGCAAAGAAAAAGGAGTGGAATATGAAAAAAAGCAACGATTGTAAAAAAGGCGAGAAAGACAAAAAACTTTCTAATTATGAATATTATATCGCACACAAAGAAGGTATATTAAAAAATAAAAAAATGCAGTATCACGCAAATAAAGAAGTGATTTGCAGAAAGCGAAAAAAAATTTATCAGCTAAATAAATAAGTTATGTCCAAAAAGCGGAAGGTATATAATCATGAAATATATAAAGAAGATGATTATAATAAAGTAGCAAAACGTCGTGCTGCTCTGCAAATAATAAAAAAGTATCGTTATATTGCTGTAACAAATAACAATATAGCAACCAAAAATAACAAAGAAACTTACATTAGAAAACTTTCAAAAATTATTAGCATGCCGTCCGGAGAAGCAAGTAAATTGGAAGCTGAACGTATAATAAAATGGTGTTTTCATATTAGGCAAAAGTACATTTTGAAAATTACGAAACTGTTGAAAGATTGTAAAGAAAAAGTGGAAGTTTCCTTAAGGGGGGAGACCACTGTCTCGGTCCGAAATGTAAGGGTGTTTTCGGGAATTTATTTCAACCAAACAACGCAAGTAAATCACTGTATTGCTTAGTATAGTTAATAGTATACATATCGAAAGGTAAGAAAAATTATTTTTCAATCAAATTCATAAATCCGTTTCCTGTATATTCTTCGTCAAAATTTGCGCTGCGGCAAGAACATGCAAAAACGCGCTCAAAGTTCCGCGTGGCTCAGTCGCGTGTTTAACACCGCTTCACGAAAATCACCATATCTCCGTCAATTTTGCGAATTTCTTCATAAAATTTGGAGAGAGCATTCTTGAAACGTACGTCTTTCAGAAAATGTAAAAAAAAATCCAGATTTCTGACAGTGGTTTCCCCCCTTAACGTGCGCAGCAGAATGATTAGAAGTTAATGACAGGATTAATGCTTTGTGTGGACAATCCAGACATACAACTTCTTCAGAATCATATTTTACGCAAAATTCGTACCATACTTTCAGCGGTTTTGAATCAATCATAATGAATTCGGAAGGAAAAGCTATAAACGTTCTACCTGTATTGCAATCAAAGAAGGCGACAAAAGCATGGCATTGTAGTTATCTTTGTAAAACAAAAGATGTTGAAATTCTGAATAATTTACAGGACTTCTTCAAACGATTGTTAGAACGCTCATTAAAAAAGGTACATAAGTTGAACAACCATATCAGTAGCTGTTCTAATAAAGTGCATGCTGAAAAAGTTGGTCATTCTCATGGTTGTTACATAAACCCTAAACTATGTAAGTCCAATTTTTTAGTCATTGAGATTTTGGCACCTCACTTTCCCGATTTACGACATTTGAAGAGAATGATATACAAAATAGCCAGCATTTATAAAGACAAATTACATAATTCAGACAAAGCCTTAAACGATAATGACCTTGAAACACTTGAACGAATAACACTGCAAGCTCGGAAAGAAGCTACCGCGTTACAAAAAAATAATACTGACATAAGCCTGAACGAAGAAGAGATTATATCTCGATATTATTTAGCATTTAGAGCTTTCACAAAGCGGTCTATGGACACACCACGCATTCCGTGTGTTTCCTGCGAGAAACTCTGTTTTAAAAGAGAGATTCTTAAGTTTGATATTTCTAAAAGAACATATAAGGGAAATGTAATGCAAACATTGTTAAATCATATTGGATACAAAGTTGGTGACATGTGTTACATGCCCCTATCGGTCCATTCCGTGCTTGCTGTCCTCGCGTCGCTTTCTTTCGCAAAGGCGATTCAGCGGAATCGCCCCGCGTGTAGCAATCGCGTTGTGCTGAGCCGTGACAACAGCGTTAAGGACAACGACCGCGCTCGGCCCAGGCCCCGATTTTTTCGCAATAATCTGAGAATTAGTGCAGCAAGCGACAGCTGTCGACGGGGCAGTTATCCCCATTCGTGGGGATCGTTCGAGATTCAGCCCGCGATCGAGAGCCGCGGAAAAGACATTCGATTTTGAGAGCTCGAGTTAGGTAGTTGCCACGAGCCAGCGGGCCGTTTTAGTATCGCGACCTCATCACCGCGCCTAGACTCACCCGCGAAACGCGAACGGCCGAACAGGTTTGCAAAAGTGTATCTCCATCCGACGCACCGAGAACGGCCTAGCAGAGAGAACACATACGCGCCGATCCGTGCCACTGCGATCGCGAAACGTGAGGAACCGCGAGCTAGTATTCGAGTGTCCGGGAGACTACAGTAAGACGAGCGACCACGACCTACCCGAGGTTCAGCGACACGGACGAGACAGCGTAACGTTAGACGGCAAGCGTGCCGTACGCTATCGAAGGGAAACTCCGGACGGCCGAGACCAACTCAAGGTCCAGCGAAACGCGAGCGCCCAGCGATAACGGAGACGTGAACGCCGTATCCGCGGTATGTTTAGCTCCTTGTAATTATAACACTAAGATGATAGCGGCGCACTAGTTCGGTCAGTTAAACAAGTTATTTTTTTTAATAGCTAATTTGCAATTATTAATATATAACTTCCGACGTTTCGGTCTGTGTTTAGACCATTTTCAAGGAAGATACAAACAAAAAACTTGTTTAACTGACCGAACTAGTGCGCCGCTATCATCTTAGTGTTATTTCTACAATTACGGTCGATATCTTAAATACATCCTTGTAATTATTATATTTTCTCAGAATATATTTCCTCCTATTGTTTTTCCCGTTACTTTCTTATATTGGTATATTCAACCCTCTTTCCTCCCTACCGTCCCATGGTAAGTATAGTCAAGGTGTGCTTTAGCACTTAAACAGAGCAAGAACCCGATAGATCATTCCAGGCGCTCGGGGTGATTTATCGAAACGTCCCTTCAGGACGTAACAAACTGGTGTCTGAAGTGGGATATTCTTTCCTTTATTATTATTTCTTATTAGTAGAGGAGAGTGTGCTGTCGCCACATAACGCGACTTGCCGCAATCTTATCTGCTCGTAACTTGACTACACTTCCTACTACTCGATGTTTCTTGCAATTGCAAAGTCACAATGACGGGTGATATTTTGAGATCACCCCCTTCACATATTTTTCCTAACACCCAAACCTCTGAAAATGCTTCCTCCCTAAACGCCCCTGCTGTAGTTCCTTCCCCTCTACCGCCGTCATCGAGTGGCCGACCATCCTTTGGTTCCCGGACGAACGACCTTGAAATGTCCGTATTAGCCGTATGGCGTTCCCGAGAAGACGAAGCAGACCGTCACGTACTTACAATACAATGCCAATTATCAAAATTCTGTATGGCCGTACTTTTACCCGATATAAAAGCCGTTATCATCGCCGACGCATTTTCGCGCTATTTTATAGCGATTTTTGGCGCACCGCGAGCCATACTAATAGATCGCGGCACGAGTTTCATTAATAACACAATACAAGGGATAGCCAAAGTCTTCAAAGGTCAACATGTAACCACATCGGGATACCGACCTCAAACTAACGGTTCCCTAGAAAGAAGTCACATCGTCCTAACCGAATACCTAAAATATTATTTGGAAAGATATGAGGATTGGGACTTACTCCTTCCGTTCGCCATGTATTCGTACAACACTTCAGTACACGAAGCGACGAAATTCACCCCATATGAAGTGGTTTTCGGAGAATTAGCTCAGGATCCGTTTACACCTATGTCCCACGAGAAGCTCCTAACGTATCCGACATACGTTCAAAATTTGGTGGAACGCTTAGATGATATCCGAAAAACCACACGGATAAATTTGGACACGAGTAAATTACGTTCAAAAAATATTTATGACCGAAAAAATAATCAAGTTATATTCGCGGTAGATGACCTCGTTTACGTACTTAAAGAACCTCGACTCCATAAATTCGATCCGCATTACATAGGCCCCTTCAAAATAAAAGCAATCACCGCTCAAAATAATGCAGTATTGATTTCGGACGAGGGCCAACAAATCATTAAACATTTCGACAAATTAAAGCATGCTTATACTAAAGATAAACCACTTTGCCGCCAATGCAGGATAGTCAGTGGTTTAAGTTACAATGGACCGGCGGGAGAGCCCCTCTAACCGACTCTCTAACCAAGGTTCCACACTCCGTAAATCGGATTCCTCCCTTACTTTCCTTTATCTCACTTGTTTTTCGTATTTGCAGTAGTCACATACGTAAAACTAAAGAATGTCTCACCCCCCCCCCCCCTACTTTATCTCACTTGTTTTTCGTATTTGCAGTAGTCGCTTACGTAAAACAATAGATTTCCCACCCTTGAAGGACATTTTTCGGAAAACCCTATACCATGGCCACCATGGACGGACGTGGCCTGCTCATATTCGCGTTCACTTGGGCAAGCGCTATCGGTAATATCATAGATGGGGACTACCGAATATTACCGTTGAGCCCCAACCGGGGCTTGTACTACGAAAAAATTAGACCTCTCCGAGTTTTTCACACTCAATGGAGACTGGTCACAGGTATCGGAGTCGCTGAATTATTGACCTCGCGACCACAAACTCAACCCCAGATCAACAGGATAAAAGCATTATGTACATCGTATAATTGGACGTCTTGCCCGGCCGACGGCCTTAACATGGTCCTCCAAAGAAAACTCCTCGATGGTCAACGATACGAAGAACTCTTACTAAATATATTAGGGAAACCACAGTTTCGCCGTACCAAGCGAACGGTACCATTGGGATTCATCGGATCGCTGAACAAAGCCCTATTCGGAACTAGACAGCGATGACGCGCGATATTATAATAAGGAAATAGATAAACTTTATAAAGATCAGAATCATCTCGCGGAATTATTAGGAAATCAGACACATGTTATAAGATCGGAATATCAAGACATACACGAGTCACTCAAATCTGTAACGGGATCCGTGTGAACAATAGGCGATAGAATTAAGGAAATTGCGACAGGTACCCCTCAATTAGACGAGCGCGAAACAAAGATCGAATTGGAATTAGCTTTGTCATCATGGACATTCCAAATGACCAGGCACATGGACGAATACGTGACCGCGTTAATTGTAATTACGGATGCGCTCACGTTCGCGAAACTTGGTATCTTACATCCGGCCATTCTTTCACCTAACCAGCTAGCACAGACTTGCGAAAGAATTCGCGAAACTACTCCATACGAATTCCCGGAAGAATTAAATTCCGAGCAGCTACAAGGGGTGACAAAATTAAACGTAGTTTATTCACAGGGCCGAATCATCTTGTCACTCGACATCCCTTTACTCGACCACATTCCCTTCGACCTCTATTACCTTCAACCGTACCCTTCATTTCAAAGTATATCAACCAATGTCTCTACCCCTATATTCATAAAATCAAGAACAGAATACTTGGCAATCAGTCGAATCAATTCTCAATACTTCACGCCCAATGAAAACTACATCACAGGATGCAGAAACCACCCTCGAATGTACATGTGCGAACTCAGTTTACCACTCCAGGACCTGGAAAACGCACCAAGCTGTGAAACGGATGCTTTACTAAAACCACAAAACATCAAGTCGTCTAGCTGTAACATCCAAGCTCTTCCCGGAAGCCGAACCTTCCTCAAGAAAATGATTACACCCAACCCCTGGTTATATTCCGTCAAGAGCACCCTGGCACTGCAGGTACGATGCAACAAGCACACGGCCGGATATGAAGTGCTCCAGGGGGCAGGAATTTTACAACTAAGAAGGGATTGCGAGGCCAAAATCGGGACAGACCAGATCTGGGCATCCGGAGTCGACACTGAGACATTAACCCTCCGAGTACTGGGCCTGTGTCATTTTTGACCCACCGTTTCAGAGCGCTCACGTACACAGTGACGGAGCTGCGTGGATCAACCGCGGCCAAGCGAACTTTTAGCTGTCGGGGGTGTCATAAAAACATAAACCGGGCCTTTCCGGTGACTGTTTGGGGCAAAAATGGGAAGTTCGTAACGACTGCGCTGCTGAGTGGCATTCGCGACTGCATAGTTGACGACGACGCTTCGCTGCTTTCTTGTGTTCTTGCCCGTGTCTATTATTTTTGGTGGTTTTGTTGTTTTTATCGTTATCATTGTTATCATCGTTATCGTTATTATCGTTGTTATCGTTGTTATCATTGTTGTTCGTGTTATCGTTCTTTTGTTTGTTTGACTTTGTATTCATACAATGTCTGCATTACAAACCGACGGGCAATCTGCACTTTTTGCGGAAGAGAACGAAGACGTGCACGACTGTGAACAGTCATCGGATGGTGGAAGTGCTTCCAATAGTGACGCTGAGCCAGAGGAGCAAGATTCCGAATCCGATGAAGATCATCCATCAGTATCTACATATCCAGGAGACCAAATGGTAGCTGGACGCTACTGGAGCTATATTGCGCCCGACAACAGTGCAGTCGAATACCTCCAGCGCAAGTGTTCACTAACCGACAAAAGTGAGCATGTCGAAACAGTGGATGAATGTTTTCATTTATTTATAAATGAAGAGATCATCCACATCGTCATTTTGTATACCAATATAAAGGCAAATAAGAGTATGCCGCCGAATAAAAACTGGAAACCAGTGGACCGTACTGAAATGGATGCATTTTTCGGGCTTTTGCTACTAATTGGACGGTTCAGAGAATCACGCGAACGCAAGCAGGACCTATGGAAAACTAGCGATGCACTTTCTCGGAAATTTTATGCGGCAACAATGTCGCGTGATCGCTTCATAGATATTCTAAGGTATGTTATTATTATTATTGTTAGTATATTTATTTATTATCCTTGCCTTTCGGTTTTTGATGGCTTTCACTTATATCTTCACTTACATCCACACTTACATTTACATTTATGTTTTACTCAGGTATATTCGTTTCGACGATTCCGCCACACGAGAGGAACGGAAGGCAACGGATAAACTGGCACCTCTGAAAGATGTTACAAATATCTTTACGAAAAATTGTAAAGAATCATACAATGCAACAGACGTTGGATGCGTTGATGAGCAGTTGGTGACGTTTCGCGGCCGTTGCTCCTTCAAAGTCTACATGCCAAACAAACCTGGCAAATGTGGGATTAAAATATGGAGCCTTTCTGATTCCCAAACATACTATTGCTGTAACATGGACGTGTATTTGAGGAAACAAGGAAACGCACCTGAGAAACAACAAGGACAACGTGTCGTATGACAAATGACGGATTTCTGGAGAAATTCTGGTCGATGCGTGACGACCTATAATTTTTTTACGGACATAAGTTTAGCCGAGTATTTATTGCAAAATAACCTCTTTTTAGTTGGAACGATGCGCAAAAATAGGCGGGATTTACCCAAAATACTGACAGATATACAAAATCGTGCCAATATACGTGCCAAAACTGCAAAAGTGTGTTGTGCTACTGTCCACATTGCACCGCGAGCATAATATATCAGCAGCTGTGCTAAAATTTAAACCCGAAATAATAAATTATTATAATTCTACGAAAAGTGGAGTCGATGTCTTAGACAAATTAGTGAGGGAGTATTCTTGTAGGCGCTGCACCCGCCGTTGGCCCCTATCTTTATTTATGCATTATATTGATATTGCCGCATATAATGCGTATGTTGTCTGGCATGCCAAAAATCCGACATGGGAGATAAGACACTCATCTACGATGAGGAGAAAATTATTTTTAGAGGCATTAGCCAAAAAATTGACTGCCAAAAATATTGACAGACGGGCTGCGCAATATGAAAATCAGGAAGGAGGTCTAAATGTAAATATTGTGAGGGCGATAAAAGCAACGGGGAGAAAAATTGTTAAAAAAACGAGAGTAGGAGGTCACAAGCGTGCGAGATGCTGCTACTGCGTAGGAAATAACAATAAATACCCCTCAAAATGAGAATCGTGTAATAAACATGTGTGTAAGAACCACTCGACAGAAACCCGTAGAAGTTTGTGCAATACATGTAATGATAATGGTATAAATATTGAATAAATGTAATTTTTTTATAATTCACAAAATTATTTCTTTCATAAATGTACAACAAATTTCCAAACGTACCTAATCCGAAACCGACTGATTCGAGCTAGAGCGATCGTCACTGTGTGTACAATATCGGTGAGGGTCTCGAGCTCGGCGACCATCCTACTTTACGACAGTATCGGTGAGGGTCTCGAGCGACCGTGAATTAGTATTAGTGAACTATCGGTGTGAGTCAAAAAAGACCCAGGGCCAGGACTCGAAGTCCAGTACTCGGAGGGTTAACAACCATCTACAAACCATCCATCGGCATAAACATTTTGGAAATATTGCCAACTCTCACGGAACATCATGTAAAAATTCTAACTGACTATAAAGAAAAGGAACCAAAGGGAACACTTCAAGATGCCCATGTCAAAGCAAACTCAATCGCATTGGAGGACATAGAAAGACAAGCAAGGGATATAGCAACTCATCATCGGACAGAACATTTATGGACCTATGTTACCTATGGACTACCAGGACTAAGAGGCACTTTTGTAATTATCCTTATTGTATGGATTGGATACCGTTTTTTGAGGGCACGCCGCAATCAACATCGAGAGCCCTTAAGGAAAGAGACAAAGGTTAATATAGAAATGATACCATATCGCCCTTCTACTCAAATAATTTCCAGACCCCGTCCTCTAGCGATTACATATTTTCTTCCTGATTTACCCGTTATATCACCCACGAGGACGAGAGATAGGGCTCACGTAGAACGAGCGAGTAGTTTCGCGAGTTCCGAGCCATACTTCGAAGTATTCTAAGAAGTACCTCGCTGATAGCAGCAAAAAACCCCGCGCGTAGCCTTAGTACCCACCCCGCGAGGCGCTCTGCTGTGAAAATTAGTTGGTAGGGATATTAGCATATAAGATAGCAATTAAGCGAAGCGAGACACAGTCATTATAAAATTGTTCACTGTACCTTCTCTATAAGCAAGTAGAAAGAAATTGTACACGCCAAGATTTGACGACAGAAAGTGCGAGCGAACCTAACTGGCGAAGGTAATACTCCCCCGCCAACTACGCACACCTTTCCTACGCAGACTTTGCGTAAAGGCAAAAAAAAGTTTCGACGGGTGTGATGGTCAGGTATGGGCCCATAGGGCCCATAAAACTTTAACTATGTGCGGACCATGCTGGTGGACCGCGACAACGGAGGTTGTCATCGAGTACGACCGGATACCCATGCATTGGCTCGCCGTGGAGGAACGAGCGGTAGCCCTCACCAAGTGCACCCGCTGCCGCCACAAACACCTGGAGTGGGACACTCCTGAAAATTGCACTGGTTGCATAAGGGCAATATTGGACATCGACCCTCGATTCCTGCCGGCGTTCCCTGTGCTCCAGGCACCAAAGCCGTGGGAGCCGCAGCGAGAGACACGGACGCCCGTGATCGTGCCAGCCGGGGCGGAATGAGAAGCCTACACCGCCCTTCGCACTAGGTAATTAACTACCAGATTGTAATCACTTAAAAGTGACGCGACTAGATTGTAATTGCATCCGTTTTTTATTTAATTCACAGCAGAGTGCCAGGCGAAAACTAGGAGCCCCCCCTTCTTCTTTTTCCTTCATCCTTAATTTCACCACCTTTACTCTTTTTTCCTCCTATTATATTATATATTTTTTTTCTCAAGTATCATTATTATAATTATATCCAATTTGCTTTTGTAACAATATACGGTTTCTTTTATTTTTCACTTAATAATGATTCATTTATTGTATCCCCTTGCGACCCCTTAGTGTTAGTAGCGTTAACCGTAGTTTTAAGTCATTAGGAAGGTGTACGCGTGGACAGCCAAGCACGAGCAAGCGATGAAACGGACTCGCGAGGTCGTTTCGCGTCTAAATGGGGAGCTGTTACATGCCCCTATCGGTCCATTCCGTGCTTGCGGAATCTTCGTGCTTGCCGAATTTTCAGCGGAATCGCCCCGCGTGTAGCAATCGCGTTGTGCTGAGCCGTGACAATAGCGTTAAGGACAACGACCGCGCTCGGCCCAGGCCACGATTTTTTCGCAATAATCTGAGAATTAGTGAAGCAAGCGACAGCTGTCGACGGGGCACTTATCCCCATTCGTGGGGATCGTTCGAGGTTCAGCCCGCGATCGAGAGCCGCGGAAAAGACATTCGATTTTGAGAGCTCGAGTTACGTAGTTGCCACGAGCCAGCGGGCCGTTTTAGTATCGCGACCTCATCACCGCGCCTAGACTCACCCGCGAAATGCGAGCGGCCGAACAGGTTTGCAAAAGTGTATCTCCATTCGACGCACCGAGAACGACCTAGCCGAGAGAACACATACGCGCCGATCCGTGCCACTGCGATCGCGAAATGTGAGGAACCGCGAGCAAGTATTCGGGTGTCCGGGAGACTACAGTAAGACGAGCGACCACGACCTACCCGAGGTTCAGCGACACGGACGAGACAGCGTAACGTTAGACGGCAAGCGTGCCGTACGCTATCTAAGGGAAACTCCGGACGGCCGAGACCAACTCAAGGTCCAGCGAAACGTGAGCGCCCAGTGATAACGGAGACGTGAACGCCGTATCCGCGGTATTTTTAGCTCCTTGTAATTATTATATTTTCTCAGAATATATTTCCTCCTATTGTTTTTCCCGTTACTTTCTTATACCAATATATATCATGCGCATCCGACAACGATGGTGGTCTTCCAAATAAACGTCAACTACAACAAATCAATATGAGGTATGTATACGTTACTATACACTTACTTTATTCACTATAAACGTAAATGAACGAAGTATTAATTCCGTGTACATATTTCTTACAGTTCTGTAGTTGCAACATCAAAAACATTGAAAACACCAAAACCTCCAATCGTACGGGTCCTGGGGCGTGATTACCCATTGACCGCAACAGCTTATAAACGTCTAACTATTGGAATTCGTATTGGCATGGATTCGTAACACGTTGAGATCGCCATAGTCGACAATAATTATAGTTGTGCTTTTCAATGTCTACGTGGATGCTCTTCCTGCAAAACGAGGCGGACATACTCCAACGATTACGCAGCAACGCAACACCAACCCAAACCCCAATCACAATTGACCATTTACGACTAGAATTCACGCGTATGCATGACTTATTAAAATCACCGATAATCGCAATGTCATATATATGACTGAAGCCACGTTGTGTAAACTATTCGCGCACAAACATTGCATTCAACATATGTTCTCCTGGTTGACAGAAAATATATACTCTGTAAGTAGTACATATGCTACCTTCGGAGACGTTCTGCGTACCGCTACGACACCAATGAATTATGTGGAATTAATTTCCAAAACCGAGCAGTTCGAACAACATTCTTTGATTGACTGTGAATTATTGGCGTTAAGATTACAATCAATGCTTCGTGATATAAACCACGCGTCACTGTAGTATGTATATATATTTTAATAATAAATCAATGCTATATTCAACGATGATGTTGCGGAGTGGGATAACTAAGTTAAATAAATTACTAAAATCATGAAAATTTATGTACGAATTCTTTTCACCCTTACACGCTCCCACGACGCTTGACTTGCAGACCTTCGAGAAGGGCGCTTGAGACGTCGCGGCGTGGAAGTTACTCAAGGAGACGTACTCAAACAAACGTCTCCTCATCCAGACTCAGCTTGACAAGCTGTTCGCCACAAAGCCAGTGGCCAACAAGAGCGCTGCAGCGCTCAAGCAACTCATTTCCACAGTCGATGAGTCTTACACCTCTCTCACCTCCCTCGGAGTCAGCGACAACCTGGGAGACCACATTCTCACCTACCACGTCACGCATCAACTTGACAAGCAGACGCGTGAGGCATGGGAGATATCTGTTGGATCAGCGGTGGAATACCCTACCTTCCAGCAGGTGAGAGAGTTTGTTGCAAACAAGGTGAGGGCATTGGAGGGGGCGGAAGCTCCGTCCCAAGGCCTCACCAGCTTATCTGCGAAGGACTCCGACAAGACTCAGCGAGCCAAAACTCATACTGCATATCAAGGGCCCCCTTCGCAGAAGAATTTCATCTGCGACTGCTGCGGTGGAGAGCACTTTATTATAATGTGCCCTCGCTTCAGAGGCCTGAGTGTGCAGGAGAGGAGAAAGATTGTAGCAAAAACATGCTGTGCTACAATTGCTGTGGGCGACACTCATCTGTCAACTGCAAATTTCCACATAAGTGCAAGCAGTGTGGCATTCAGCATCATACGATGCTACACATTCCAGCTACTACTCACACTCAACCTCAAACTGAGGTCTCAAAGCACTCTGCACAATCAAACTGAATCATCGGGGCAGTCGTCGCTCCTGAACACTCATCTCTTGTACACTCAGCCTCTGCTCACTCAACGCAGCCTCACTCAACGCAGCATCACTCAACGCAGCTTCAATCATCACAGCTTCAATCAGCATACAACAAAATCACGCTCCTAGCAACTGCACGAGCGCAACTCATCACTCCCACGTCAACTCAACAGGTTCGTATGCTCGTTGATTCTGGATCAGAGCTTACCTTCGTTAAGGAGGAGCTCATCACGCAACTCAACTGCAAACGCACTCACTCAACCGTCTCAATCATTGGCATTGGAGGAAAGAAGTCCACGCAGGCGAGAGGTGTCGTCTCATTGACTCTGCAATCCAATTATCGAACATTGACAGTGACTCTACGAGCACATGTTCTCAGGTCAGTAACCTCAAGCATACCTTCAGTCGAGATGCCCAATCACAATTGGCCACATCTCGCAGCACTCAAGTTGGCAGATCCTGACTTTCCCAAACCTTAATCTGTCGACATAATCATTGGAGCGGACACATATGGACAAATCATAAAACCCAATATAATCAGGGGCTCTCCATCCATGCCAATAGCACAACTCTCAATCTTTGGATGGCTCGTACTTGGACCAATCGATGTAACCACTTCACTCATTCCGTCATCTTACCACACATTACGTGTACAAGACGACGAATCATCGGTACGTGATCTATTGGAGAAGTTTTGGATTCAAGAAGAGCTTCCAAGTGACACTCAATCGAAACTCACACCAGAAGAGCAAGAGTGCGAAGATCACTTTAGAACAACACACTCAAGGGATGCAACTGGACGGTACATCGTGCGCATCCCTCTTAAATCACCATCCAGCTTGTTGGGCAACTCGTATCACTCAGCGCGTGCATGCTTGAAACGCACACTCAACAAATTCAACAAAAACGAGGAGTATCGTGAACTCTATCAAGCATTCATGTCAGAATATGAAAACCTCAATCATATGGTAAGAGCACCACCAATTTCATCTGATAATAATTCAATCTTTTATCTTCCTCATCATGGAGTACTCAGGCCCGACAGCAAAACCACCAAGCTAAGGGTTGTCTTCAATGGCTCTTGTGCAACAACATCTGGGCACTCGCTCAATGACCTCATGCACACCGGGCAGATTCTCTTGCTCAATATCTCAGACGTGCTGGTAGGAACAATATTTAAAACATATAATAAGAAAAATCGAGTCATTAAAATAAAAATATAAATATATACAAATAAAAAAAAAATATATATATATATAAAACATGCTCATATAGAAAAAAAAAAATGGCAAGACGTTCGGCAGAGGAACGATGGGTCCACCGCTCCAGGCCAGAAGATCAGGAAGACCACCTCCTTAAACTCCTACGGATGGTCTATTTAAAGGCCAAATGGCCCGGTCATCGAACAGACCTTAGCGACCTATACCGGCGCAAAATATGTGACACATGTTACAAGGGTTTAAGGACAGAGGATACACAATACTACTGTCGCGCAAGCCAACACTTACTCACATTAAATCGGAACATTATAAATTTCAAGTACTGTATGATCTGTACCGAACAAATTTTCGATATTAAAACCGCAGCCCACTGCACCGATTGCATTGAGACGTTCATGCACATAAGTGTGGATAACGAGGAGGCCCTAAATCTAGGGCTGTCTTTAAATGTATTGGAGGCCCATGAAAGAGGCATATCACGGCCCCAATAAACTAACATTCTTTCTTTCCACAAATAGCAATACAATTATTTTAACCCTATCCTTTCCATTTCCTTATTGAAGCAAGTGAGAACGAGAATCCTACACGCAAGTAAACAAACCGTGCATTCTTGAACTGTAAACAGAGCCCCATAGTAATTAGAACAGAATAAGAAATCTACATAAGAAATCTGAATAAGGATACTGTAAACAGAGTCCCGTAGTAATTAGAATAGGAAATTTCCATAGACACCTTATACCTCGACAACATAAATAAGACATTGTAAATAGAATAAGACAATACACATTAGGGGACATTGTACAGCCAAGCTTCATTCGATCTCAAGTATCCGAACCTAACGCAGTAAAATCAGTAAGAATAAAAGCATTATGTCTAACCGATCAGGTAGAAAGTTAAATAAAATAAGAAGTTCAAAACCGATGAACTCCGCAACATCAACAACGCCGTCAACACCACCATCAAATCCAACTCCACCCGAGCCAACACCATGGAAATTACGGACATTAACGGTACCAGAGGTCGATTGGCAACCATATAAAAGGCTCACTCATGGCGATCCACGGCGGCGCGCTTGGAAATACATCTTCCTGTTCGAAACCCAAAACGCACCAGCCCCAACCACAGGAACACCAGCCAATCTAGACACAGACGTGGGAACTCTCCAACAGATAGAAGAAGAGGTAGAGTACCAAACCTCCTCCCACATCGTCTATATCTAAATACATCTCTCGGGACGAGAGAAAAACCCGGCGGCGAGATGTAACGTTCCGCTACGAACCGCCCTAAATTTTTTCTATACTTCCTATACTAATTATTAATTTCATCATTTATTCTATTCCTTATTTTAACTAGCATTAAGCATACTGTAAACATTCGCAAGCGACCTCCCATACCGCGGAAAAACAACGAATCTAGTAACGCGCAACGCATGCGCATACCCGCGTATTCAAACAAGCAGACTCAGTGCCGCGCGTGAGACAAGGACGCATGCGCACATCGTACGGCAAACCGGACGCCGAATAAACCAAGCGTAGTCCGCGAGTGGCGCGAACCGGATGCTAATTATCATTGGCGCGTAATATTCGCACAGCCAGCGATTGGCGGGCTGAGTACGCCGAACTAGTATAAATACCGGGTCGCCAGCAGCAGTAATCAGACTTGGTTCTACTACCGAACCACCAAGCAGTAGGTCGCTTTAACTAGCCCCTCATCTTGCAACGAGTATTCTTTAAACTTCCTCCTGTCCGAGGCCGCTTTCACTAGCCCCTCAACCTCCTGTCCGAGGCCGCTTTAACTAGCCCCTCACACCGTTCCGAGGCCGCTTTAACTAGCCCCTCAATCCTTCGAGGCCGCTTTCACTAGCCCCTCAAAATCCTTCGAGGCCGCTTTCGCTAGTCCCTCAAATATCCTTCACGTGTCATTTTCGCTAAGCCTTCTAATTCTAAAGCGTGGGCCAGCTAATAGGCACCAGAAGAAATCCTCTCACTATATCATCGACCTAGCGTTGAAATCAAACTCACTAAATCGACAAATAGTCGTTCTTTGTATCATCGACATAGCGTCGTAATCAAATTCAAACTCACTAAATCGACAAATAGTCGTTCTCTGTATCATCGACATAGCGTCGTAATCAAATTCAATTACTAAATCGACAAATAGTCAATCTCTGTATTACCGACTCAGCGTCGTATCTATAAATCTATATCAATAATTACCGACCTAGGGTTAAGTCCTAAATAATAAGCGAACAATACGTCGTTACGTATCTTATATTAAGTAATTATAATATACGACTTCGTGTAGCAAACTTATTTTTGAATAAACCTTGTTATTATTTACTAAAGAAGGACTCTTGGATCTTGAAATTCATTTCTTAATCGCACGTCACCCGAACCTATCCCACAAATTCACGAGTAACCGCTCTATTCGTGGATCTCCTGTAAGGAACGGCAACGTCTCGTTCGAGAACGTTACAAGGGGTGTAACCGGATAACTCGGGCTACCGTGATATCAAGACTATTCATATTAGAAGAAATAAATTGCATCTGTACCTCGGTGAAACTCAAGCGTACCACGTGAAGAGGGACCGAAAAAACATCTTTCTGACAATAACCTATAATAGGATCACCCCGAGCGGGTATTTCCTGGTGAGCGATCCCTGATGTGTGACAGTGCGCATTGTGCACTCTGGTACAACCTCGTTACACATTATGGGGTTGTTTCTCCGGCGTGCCGTCTCGAGGGTTAGTTCAGCGGTGCCCCGTCGCTGTAGCGTCGTCGGGACGACGACGTTTCTAAGGCAGGAGGGGTGTTACGTCCCGAAACTTCAAAATTTTTTAAATCAATGATCAGTTGTGTTTTTCTTTTGTTAGTGGGCAGAGTGCTTCGACAACGCTTAGCGTTCTGGGAAATCCCTAATCGAGTGCACATCTGCTTACTGTATTTTATCTATGAAAACGGATACTCGGTACTAGGAACGTCGTCGTCGCCTCGACATTTGGTCGCTGCGCTGTACCCTGAACGTGGGACTGTGCTGAGGCATCAGCGTAGTTCTCAGTAGTTCGTTCAAAATGAGCAGTGATTCTCATACCTCGCGACATTGATTAAATGTAAGCGGCGGGGGTGTGTCTTGACAATGCATCTAGCATTATGGTTTAACCTAATCGAGTGCATCTCTGACCGTCCAATAGTCGCATCGATGTAAAGGAGTGATCTGAGTCTGAGAAGCGTGAGGATGAGAGTATCCTATTTGACGCCGGTAGCGCATAAGCAAAACGTATGGAAGAATGAATGTGAGAACACCTAATTAAATCAAGCGACGGTTGCTAGGGCATGATTGGGACTGCAGCGTCAGCTTTTCTGAGCGGACCTCGCGACCGGACGCTCTCGGGGGCGCGAAGCTGAGGCACTCTTTGTCGTACAGTCGCGGAGAGCGTGACAAGGTGTCCGTGGATAGTAATTTCTTTTCTTTTCATTAAATTCCGTTTCGAGCCAGAGATTCCAAAGTTTATAGTGAATGGACTCATCTTTCCACGTTAAATAGTGTTTTAACCTCATTGTTCTCAATTTTATAAATCTGCGTTTTATATTCCCATAATAACCTTGGCTAATTTTCTATATTGCGTTGGGATCAACCTTCTGTTAGATCTCGTCCATTTCGTGCTTTGAGTTATTTTATTTGCCGCTTTTAATTGTAATAGCCAATATCGTGTGTGTGAGTGTGATGTTCTTTTTCTCAGGCACAGAATAGGTGTTTTCATAAAGCATTAACAAAAAGGAATTTCAAACATTGTAAAAGTTAAACGATATAGCGGGTGAGTGCGCATTTCTTTTCCTTAAAATATTGTAAACGAAATAACGATTGGCAAGCGTAAACTCATGTAACAGAAATATTTAATGTGTTCTATTGCCAACTGGCGAATGCGGAGGTAATGGAGAGTCAATATTGGCTTTAGCCAATATTCTGGGATTACCCTTGGCTCTTTAGCCTTCTTAAGGGGTTATGCCCACCTGCAAGGTCTGAAAACGCAAGTATTTTCGTGATTTTTTGAGGGAAAAACATCAAGATTTTTTTAAACAATTTCTTATGTATTCGAATGTGTACATCTTATACTACTTGTAGTAATTATTCCAATGAAAAATATAAATAAATAAAAGAAATATCAGTGATCTTCCGGCAGCGATTTTTTTTGCGGTGACCACTCTAACTTTGACCTGATTCATCTGAAATGAAAAATTCGAAGGAATTTAGTTAGTATATTAAATTATCTTGTCCTTAATTGTGGCTTTTTCATTTCCATGGCGTGGCTTTTATTTTACAGATGAAAAATGAGCGATTTTTGCGGCGAAAATCGATATTTTAATTTGAACAGCCGCCATTTTGTAGCAAATTAATTTTTCGATGATGATTATGAACGATTAAGGACAAGATAATTTAATATACTAACTAAATTCCTTCGAATTTTGCAATTCAGATGAATCAGGTCAAAGTTAGAGTGGTCACCGCAAACTACTGAAAAGAAAATCGCTGCCGGAAGAGCACTGATATTTCTTTTATTTATTTATATTTTTCATTTGAATAATTACAACAAGTAGTATAAGATGTACACTTTCGAATACATAAAAGTTTGTTTAAAAAAGTCCTCAATTTCTTCCCTCAAAAAATCACGAAAATACTTGCGTTGTCAGACATTGCAGGTGGGCATAACCCCTTAACGCCAGAACAAGAGAAAGAATAAAATTATAATTATTCACACTTGAACTTTACACTTGAGCAGAAGTTATTTAATGATGAACTAATTAAATCCTTACAATAATTCAGTGCGGGGCCTGTACAGGACTAGATCTTTGATTCCCGATACCCATCAAAATTCTTAAATCAATTACATAATAACTTGTACTGTACCGCGCGTAGCATTTTCCGATTAGACCGTCTTTATCCGCAACCCATGTTTATCTAATAACTGCGGTACACTTGAATAAATTTCTCAAACAACACGAGCCCAAGGCTCAATCATATCACTAGACGACTGCAATACCAAAATTCTCGGATTACATTGGAAAGTTCTCAATGACAATTTTTCATTCTCTTCAAAATCAAGTTCAGACTCAACGTTCACCAAACGCCTCATTCTTTCAGAAGTAGCAAAGATATTTGATCCACTCGGTTTTCTATCACCAGTCATCATTCGAGCAAAAACACTTTTGCAAGAGTTGTGGCTGCACAAACTCAGCTGGGATGACCCACTGCCATCCCAAGTCTCATCCAACTGGCTCATCATCAGAGAAGATCTCACTAGTCTGGCCAGACTCTCCGTTCCAAGGTGGTTCCACACCTTTAGCAATTCAACAGTGAAATTACATGGATTCTCTGATGCCTCTCAACTCGCCATGGCAGCGGTAGTTTATTTTACCGTGACATCACCATCCACAAATCACAAAGTGTCGACACTCGTGTGCTCCAAGACGAAGGTAGCACCTATCAAGAAGCTCACGATCCCAAAGCTCGAGCTTACTGCAGCCTTGATGCTTGCTAAGCTCACGAAGTATGTTGAAGCAACACTTCAACTCAACATTGCTACAACTCATCTGTGGACGGATTCTCAAGTTACATTAATATGGATCAAGGCTCACGCATCACGCTGGAAAGATTACGTAAGGAATCGTGTCTCCCAAATTCATGAGCTCATCCAAGAGGCACACTGGAGACATGTAGCAGGGAAATCAAACATCACGAGCTGTGGTGGACGGGACCATCATGGCTCACTCAACCCAGTGACTCATGACCAAGGCAGCCAGAGTTGAAGGACGACGCAAGTGCACTTGAGGCTCGTCCAGGAATTTCAAATTTACTCAACATTCAAGAGATGAAATATCACTGGGATCTCATTTATAAATACTCTTCTCTCAATAGACTGTTCCGAATCACCTCAGCCTGTTTCAGAATCTTAACCAGATTGAAGAAGCTGCCGTTATCACTGCCGATCATCTCACTTCAGCCAGAGGACTTGGATGAGGCCAGAATCTTTTGGATAAAGGCAACACAATCAATCTACTTCTCAACTGAACTCAAGGTCCTCAATTCGGTCCTCATGCTTTCAATCGGCTCACTGCATTCATCGATGGACAAGGAATCGTCCGAGTGGGACGCCGACTCAACAATGCTCACATGATTTACGACAGTAAGCATCCAGCAATCTTACCTCGCCACTCACGTCTGTCTGATTTGATCATAGACCATGCTCATCGATAAACTCTCCATGGAGGGACCCAGCTCACCCTCGCTCACGTCAGATACTACTACTGGATCATCGGAGGATGAGCACCAGTGAAATCTCACATTCTACGGTATGTTGTGTGCACTCGACAAAGGGGGATCCGTGCCCGTCAACTGATGGGTCATCTACCTCTTTCGAGAGTTGCACCCTCACGACCATTCACTCGCACTAGTATTGACTATGCTGGTCCAATCACTCTCAAGACATGGAAAGGGCAAGGTGCGAAAGTCCAGAAAGACTGGATCTGTGTCGTCGTCTGTCTCACCACATCAGCTGTTCATCTGGACGTGCGTCGTCACTGACTACTCAACAGATGGTTTCATAGCTGCCTACTGTTTGGGAATGGTATAGTTCCCCACGCCGCCACACTCACTCTCACGGCAGCACCTACTGGGCAGCGGAACGAGCGGCTGATCGACGATCGATGACAATCGATAGTTCGATACTCACCATCGAACGCTCAGCCAATCACCGCTTAACACGCAAACCCATCCGCCAATCAGAAAACAGCGACGCTGCTCTCTGGGAACCGAGAAGAAGCGCGAACGGAAGTCGGCCATGTTCAATCACTCCCTCTTGTACATCTTTGCTTGCAACGGTCGTGCAAACGCGTATCTCGCAATTTACACAAGTTTCCAAGTGCTCGCTGTACACTCACCTCAATCACAACGTGAAACTCACACTCACTCGTAAACTCATCACTCACACTCATTAATTAATCACTTAAAAGCAAGCAATTAATATAATTGTTTGCTCGCCTCGTGGCACAGCCACGTGGTTGCATTGTAACTCTCTCTTCTCAGTGCCAAGTGCTGTGGATCGGTAATATCCCGGTGCTGAATCACCACAAGTACACTCACACTCACGCGCATTGACTCAGTCAAGTTTTACATTCTGCTCCAAGCCGCGAGCTTGACCCTTGGGGTAGACCGTACAAAATAGTCATGTCCTCGGTGAGGGGCAGACCCCGTGCAACGGAGATGTCACCTCCCAACTAAAGGCAACGATTGCCGAGCTCTTCGTGACATCCCCCCCTGGCCCATTCTCGAAACAAAAGGGTCTCCTGGGCAGCTGGGTTATAAGGGGCACCCTCGAGTCAACCCTGAACAGAGTCCATGATGAGTTGATAAGACAAATAGTGCCCAAAATTAAAACCAAAAAGGCCGCGGGCCTCGACACCATCCCATCAGAGGTAGTCGCAGTGGCCATGAAGGCCAGACCAGGGTTGATTAAGGAGATGACGAAGGACTTAGTTAATCAGAGGAACTGTCCCAGCTAAATGGAAAACTGCCAGGCTGGTACTTCTTCCTAAACCTGGGAAGGAGCCTCTTCTGCCGGGTTCGTACAGGCCCATTAGTGTCCTCCCAGCCCTAAGCAAGGTCTGGGAATACGCCATCAAGGCAGTAATAGAGGACCAGATTGGACTGGACCCATTCCACCCAGCGCAGTTCGGGTTCAGAAGAGGCTTAGGCACTACAGAGGCCATCATGGAGGTCAGCAGGTTCGCGGACAAGTGTGCGAAGAGCGACCGCCGGTGCATCTTAGTCACGATGGATGTAAAGAACGCCTTCAACACCTTGAGGTTGGACGTCATCCTCCAAGAATTCGAGAAGAGAGGAGTTTCATCTGCCATGTGTGCCTTGATCAGGAATTACCTTAAAGATAGGTACATAGTCGTCCATACCAACAGGGAGATTGTAAGGGCACAGATATTCGCAGGGGTCCCCCAAGGCTCGGTACTGGGCCCGTTCCTGTTCATCTAGTCTTTGATGGTGTCTTGGCGGTGGTGGGCGACAACCCGAGGATCCGCCCTATCGCCTATGCGGACGATCTGGCTATAATATTTGCCGGTAAGAACCTGGAGAATATGAAAGAAGAAATGGCCATCACGATTGCCAGGGTCGGAGGATGGTTCTCCAGGAAGGGACTAAAGATCGCGCACGAGAAGACCGAGGTACTGGTGCTGGCAGGCCTTAGGGGAAACAAGATCCAGGATTTCCCCATTATGGGTACAAGCGTCAGGTCTTCGGAGGTGGTTCGGTACCTGGGGACCGATATAGACTGCCTGCGTAACTTCCGTTTCCACACGTAGGAAATTACGAAGAAAGGCGATAGGGTGGTGGGGGCCCTGTCCTCACTTCTCCCCAATGTCTATGGCCCTTCCCGGGCAGTACGCCCGCTGTATTACTCGGTGTGGCAGAGCATCGTTCTATATGCATCTTCCATATCGGCGCGGGTGGCCGACTCAGTGGCGAACGAAGCCACTCTTAGGAGAGCCCAGAAGACGGCCCTGGTAAGAACCACAACGTCTTACAGGACAGTCGCGCATATGGCCCTATGTGTTTTGGCGGGTAGGCTCCCAATTGCAATTAAGGCCAAATTGTGGAGCGATATATTCAGTGCCAAGATAGAGGACAGGGATAACCCCGTCTATAAGGGTAACCGACCTGCGCTGGCAAGCAGATATCGTGGACAAAAGAGGAAATATACGGACCTGGCAATAAAAGAGTGGCAGCGTAGTAGCGTCTGTATAGCCATACCTCAACGTATTGTACTGAAAGTTTTTTATTAATAAATCGGAAACTAAGAAATACCCGAAGAAACGATTTTAGATTTAGGGTCCACAACCCCTCCCCACCCTTCCCCCAAACCTCGTGTCGATCGGCCACTGGGGCCATTCGGAAGTACAGCCCATCTTTAAGTACCACCGAAAGGGTAAGGGGAGGCAATACGAGGAGGCATCCTCTAGAGGGGGTTTTAGTGGGTATCCCGCCCATCTGGCGGCGAGTCCCATATAACCCGGGTAGTATAACTGCCCGGGTATGCATAAAGCACTTCTCCCTCTTAAAAAAGGGCACAGGAGTAGGCGGGTGGGAATGTAGTTAGTCTTACAAAGGGGTAAATAGTCCAGATCTCGACAAGCTGAACGCACTGCACGCGCGTGCTCGCGCAGCCTGGACGCTTAAGGAAGACTCTGAGGATGGATACCGGCCTCCCGGGTCTAGAAGAAAGACGATTAGAATCGAGAGTAGGGGGTGGATAGGAGGTCCGATAGTACGGCGTTTGATATTAAAGAATTATTACAAAATACGGATATTAATAAGGAAACCCCGCAGTCCAACCTTGGGAATTGTTTTAAGGAATATGAAGATACCTCGACCAATTTTAGGTTGCCCAACAAGGTGGAATTCCACACATAATATGTTGGAAAGATTAGTGAAGTTACAAGATTTTTGTTCTGATATGGAGGATTAATGGCATATTATTAATCAATTAATAGAGACTCTCGAACCACCGAAAATAGCAAGTAAAAAGATGCAATATGAGGAATTATTAATGGGAGACTTGCATGCGCAATGGATCCAATGTCAGTTAAGCTTACAAAAAATAAATTACAATTTTGCCACCCTGTTATTAGATGCACTAAAAAATCGTGAACAGGATATTCTCAACAATAAATTTGTATTATCTTCTATTTTTTTTTTGGACTCACAATACAAGAATTTATTATCTGTGTCAGAAAAGAATACCGCCATTCAACATCTCATGAATACGTGGATATATTTTGAGAAACTGAATTCTGCTAAAATGCAGTTTTCTAATAATTCTCAATTAGTGATCTTACTCGTTTTCTACATATCTTAAAATGTTATGTAGTGGTTGCTTTTTAACACCATAAGTAGTCATTAAATATGACACTTAAGCAATAATGTTTTGGTTTTTCTCTTCTACAGTATTGGTTTTTGAAATTTGAATTTAGACGGTATATTGCCCAACGTTTTGTTCTTTCCATACCGTTTGTCACCTTCTAGATGTTTTGAAGTTGCCCACTATTTACCTCAGTCATCTTCTAACCGACTCGGGTGTCGCACGTTTGTTTCGAACGTTACGACTCATTATGTTCAATAGCTCTCGCAGTATTCACATCTTTACATAGAAATTTTTCCTTGATAATGGTCTAAATCAGCGCTGCACAAGGAGCTGTTTTCGGCGCCTAGCGGCGAGCAACCCGCCTTTCCTATTGCTAAGGTTAAAATCGGTGAGGAGAACTGCAGTAGTGTATGTGCGTGTTCGTAGGCTCGTAGCATAGGGATATATGACTGGGTTCCTTGTGGGGCCTGCATGAAAATGTGTGTTTTTTACGCCTGCTGAGCGGGAGCAAAATGACTAATTTCAGACGTATTCGCGTAAAGTCTATCTCCCAAGGGAAAAAAACTTTACACGCACGCGTATTCTCAATTTCTTACTTTCCTCCCAAAGAAACTGGAGTTTGACGTTACCCTATGGTATGAAGATGCAGTTGTTCGACTAATCGTTATCGATTTGTTGGAAAATAAATACACGTATTTATTCATTTTGACAGAATAAAAAACCAATCGAACATGCATATTTTTTTGCGAATCGCTGAGCAGGCTTTCAAAAACACACCTTTCATGCAGGTGTTGAAAAAAATATAATGCGTGACACGGGAGAGAAGCGATTTCGCCTCGCGTGAATTGCTGTCCGACCGTAGCGAGGGAATCACGTTCGTCGGAATCGCTTACTTCTCTCCCTTGTCACGCAATATACTATAGAAAGTTAATACTATACAAATAAATAACTCTGACTCAAAGAAACCCAAATTTTAATTAAGGATATATATCATTTATAAGTCGGAAAGTTATATATAAATAAATATATACATATGTACACACATTTGGTGCTCGTCATTACATTTAGCGATATTTACAAGAAGAAAATGACATAACTAATAAATTTGTACACGTAACAATATACAAATAAATAGCCCTAATTTTATTACGGGACCTGTTCTGCACTGGGGCCCCACAAGGAACCCAGTCATATATACCTCTGCTACGAGCCTATGAACACGCACATACACTACTGCAGTTCTCCTCACCGATTCTAACCTTAGCAACAGGAAAGGTGGGTTGCTCGCCGCTAGGCGCCCAAAACAGCTCCTTGTGCAGCGCTGGTCTAAATTAAGATCGAAACGTTGGAAACATTTATATAAATCATTGAATTTTATTGCAAAATGACTTTTTGAGTGTGAGTGTTTTAAAAGTGACCGAACCATTGCGCTGAAAACATATTATATCTGCTAAAATAATTCAAAACAGTGTACAAATTTTTCTTTTTCAACGTCTGATGATATTGGAAAAGATTTATTAGAAAAAGACGCAGAGCAACATAATGCGTCAAATGTAGCATTTAGTTTTAAAATGTTTTGGAATATTGGGACAAACATAGTTTTCCCGAACTGCGAATACTTGCCAATATTGATCACGTAGCCCCAGCTACTCAAGTGTCCGTGGAAAGATTATTTTCAGGGCTCAAATTTATAATAAACGATCAGAGATCGAGATTAAATCATCACATTTTAGATGATATTGTGGTTCTCCGAAGAAATGTAAATGCATAGTTTTAAGCGTATGCGCGCGCGCGCGTGTGTGTGGGGGGGAGGGGGGGGGGGGGTACGTGTATATAATATTTATATTTCCTATTTGTTATGTATATGTTTGGGAATGGTATAGTTCCCCACGCCGCCACACTCACTCTCACGGCAGCACCTACTGGGCAGCAGAACGAGCGGCTGATCGACGATCGATTGTTCGATACTCACCATCGAACGCTCAACCAATCACCGCTCAACACGCAAACCCATCAGCCAAACAGAAAAAAGCGACGCTGCTCTCGAAGAACCGAGAAGAAACGTGAGCGGAAGTCCGCCATATTCTCAGTCTTGTGTGAAATCTCGTTGCAACCGAAGCCTCTTGTACGCGTCGCGTATCTTTTTGCGTCCTTGTGCAACCAGTAAACACATTCTGTATTTAATTCACTCACATTAGATCACCTAGATATCCCCATTTTCGTGGTTTTTAGAGCCGCCGGACGGGGGGTCGTCGCCCTTTAAAACACTCACTATGAAATGGAAGAAAAATGGAATGAAGTCCCAGTCCGGGACCGTTTGCGCGGGAGAATCTGGGAAAAACCCAGATAGCGTTACGGGAAGGGCGCTACGAACTTTCCGCAAGGATGCGGTCAGTCTTGTACGGTTCTTGGACACGCTGGACGCCATTACAGAAGCCCCCCACGTGTTTTGTACCAACCGATAATTGTTTGAAGTGTTATCCACGGTGTATTTTTCGCGTGTGCGCTGCCCATCCACTGATAAACATTTCTTACGCATAATGGCTGAAGTATTAGTGAATGAGCACAGCCTTTATTCACAATTTGAAGAAGAAGACTCCGATAATTATTGTGAGAAATCATCGGACAATGGAAGTTCGTCACATAGTGACGCTGAGCCTGAGGTTCAAGATTCGGAGGACGATGGAAATCCGTTAGATAGTGACGCTGAGCCACAAGTTGAAGATTTGGAAGCGGATCAATTGGGAACGCAAAATACAGTTCATAATCAAGTTCTGTTTGGACGCAGTTGGCAGCGCACCGCACCTGACAATAGTCAGGGAGATGTTCACCTTTTACGTAAGGGTTCACTAACTGAAAGGAGTGAACACGTAGAAACAATGGAGGAATGTTTTAAATTATTCATTAGTGAGGAAATCATTCAAACTGCTATTTTATATACAAATAAGAAGGCACGGGGGCGTCTACCTCCAAAGAAGAAATGGAAACCTGTGGATCGTGTAGAAATGGACGCATTTGTTGGACTCGTGTTGCTGATTGGACGGTTTAGAGAATCCCGCGAATCTAAACACGACTTGTGGAAACAAAATCCAGCACCCTCACGACGATATTACGCGGCTATAATGACACGTGATCGCTTTGTACAAATCTTGCGGTATCTTTGTTTTGATGATTCCGCCACACGTGAAGCAAGGAAAGCCGTCGACAAACTGGTACCACTAAGGGATGTGACAAATATTTTTGCTGACAATTGTCAGAATTCGTACAACACAACGGACGTTGGGTGCGTCGACGAGCAGCTGGATACAAACAGGCCGTTGCTCTTTCAAAGTGTACATGCCCAGCAAACCCGGCAAATATGGTATAAAAATATGGACACTTTGCGACTCCACGACATTTTACTGTTGCAACATGGAGGTCTACCTGGGGAAACGTGGAAACGCCCCAGAAAAACAGCAAGGACAAACTGTGGTGAAAGAATTAACCAATATGTGGAAAAATTCCGGACGCTGTGTAACAACAGACAATTTCTTTACCGATATATCTTTAGCTGAAGCATTATAGGATAGTAAAATATTTTTAGTCGGAACCGTTAGAAAAAATAGACGCGACTTACCGAAAAGTCTTGTAAATATAGCAAAGCGGCCTCAACATTCGTCCCAATTTTTATTTACACATAATTTAACGTTAGTTTCGTATATGACAAAACCGCGAAAATATGTTGTTTTACTTTCGACACTGCACCATAAAGATGAGATATCTTCAGAAACTGAGAAATTCAAGCCGGAAATAATTATTACAATTCCACAAAAAGTGGTGTGGATGTTCTTGACGAGCTCGCCAGAGAATATTCTTGTCGACGGTGTACACGCCGTTGTCCCTTGTCCCTGTTTATGCATTACATAGACCTTGCTGCATATAACGCTTTTGTTATATGGCAGACAAAAAATCCTACATGGGAAGCTGCGTCTAGAATAAAAGTTAGGAGAAAATTATTTTTAGAACAGCTAGTACAAAATTTATCGCGTAAAAACATATACCGAAGAGCCTCGGAATTCGAAAGGTGAATCAGGGCTACATAAGCCTCTGATAAGTACAATTGAAGCGACGGGGAGGAAAATTGTTAAAAAACCAAAGTTAGAAATGCAAAAGCGTGCTAGATGTTGTTTATGCGTAGGAAGCAATAACAAATATCCAACTCTTTGCAGTCAGTGTAATAGACATGTATGTAAAAATCATTTTCAAGAAACAAGGACAATTATATGTGAAGCCTGTAATGTAAATATATGTTTTGTAATGTCAGTATATGATGGTCTGTAATGTAAATATATAATGTTTTGTAATATAAGTATATAATGGTCTGCAACGTAAATATATAATGTTTTGTAATGTAAGTACATAATAATGTATTTAAGATATCGACCGTAATTGTAGAAATAACACTAAGATGATAGCGGCGCTATCAATCACTACAAAACTAAAGGATCTCTCCAATCAAAAATCACATCTACTTAAGATAAGTAATAGAAAAATATTTTTATTGAGATGCAGAACAAAAAACATAATTCCTAAATTTATATCAAGCAAGATTAATAGTAATTCAAACATCTTCATGACATCCACATCAGCTTCTAGTAAATTGTTGAATTTGAATAATAGATATTCACGTAAACTTCTCAATATTGCCATTGTTACGTTCGGAACGTAAAATTTTTCTTTTTGGTCAGGGTATGGTTCAACAACGCCTAGCGTTATGGGAAATCCCTCGTTGATCATACTCCTGCCCATTAATTAATATTATTTTTGATAGAACAAAATCCCTTTCTTGGAGCGTCGTCGTTTCGACGTATTGCCGTCCCGCGATACAGATAAGGCGATGCCGACGCAGCGGCGATCTCACCAGAGAGTCGCGTTCGAAAAGACCCAGTGATTCTCCTTCTGTACCGAATCCGTCCTGTGTAAGCGGCAGGGGTGCGTTTCAACAATGCCTTGCAGCATTGTGGGAGAACCCTCGTTGAGAACACCTCTGACCGCCGCGTTAAACATTGTAACATAATCAGTAACGGCTACAGCGGGAATGCGCAGACTGGATCATTTCTCAGAAGACTGACAGAATTGTATACTCTACATCCGGTGCAGGGAACCGCGCCTTCCCACGGTTTTGTCGCTTGCGTGAATTATTAATTAATTAAAAATTGTTGTTAAAATTGAATACCCAATACAATTTCTGATAGTCCAACGACTGTGGGATTCCCCTAGTCAGAAATTGTGTATATGAAATTATGCACATTGAGAGAGCGGCCCTCAGCCGTGCGAAATTGTATGGTTTTCGAGATGTGGAATGTCATATTTTCCTGTGCATACGAATATCGATCATATATTAAATCGGAAATCTGATGGATGAACGTGAACACACACACACATACACCGCCTCGTCAAGTAGACGGGCCCATGGTAACGCGGCCGAGCGATAAAATGCAGCGTAAGCATTTTCGGTACGGACCCACTCTGGTCGCTGCCGAGAGCGGGAAGCTGCGACACTCTGTGGCGATAAATCGTGAGGTTCGGGTCGCTGGGTCCGCAAGTGTCTTAGAGCTAGAGTTCCCGGGTTATAGTGAATCCGCGTGAAAGACTCGACTTTGCGAAACAAAATCATTTATTAACTTTGCGAAACAATTCTTTTTATTAATTTTTGAAACACTTCTTATACTAAACTCTGTGAAATAACTTATTCTTTTAAACGATTTATTCTAATTTCAAATTGTGTTCCATGTTATAATTCAATTTGCGTGTGTTTTATCTACAATCAAGTGTGTGCGTGTTCGCGTTTCATCCTCTTTTCTGATTTAGGTATACCGGCTATCAGAATTATGCAAAATCCAAAAAGGAAACGGAATCCAAGTTATATTGTCATTTACATTACTGTGACTGTCTGGTGAGTTGCACCCTTTACCTCTTCTGTACATTTCGTTTATCTCTGTTAAAATTACTGGGTGTTTAACGACAATTTCTGACAATCAATCGATTGTGGGATTCCCCTAGTCAGGAGTGGTCTCCGTTTACAATGATATGTTGAAATTCTCCATACTTTATTATTCCATTGTTATGTTTTTTGCTTTCATTCAGTATTTAATCATTAAAGCTTTATTTACTATTAAATTCTACTCATCATTTACCTATCTGATTCCATTGAAAAGACCCGTACGGGACTAGAGCACCAACGATCCCAAAATCTACCCCTTATCCATCTGATAAGGTACTTAGACATTTAAAATATAAAAAATTGACTGTTACAAGCGCGGCGAGCCTCCTTGCTTTTCTTACGAAAACATTCAATACAGCAACTTCCGATCGTCTAACGACTGTGGGATATCCCTAGTCCGAATTTGCTTGTATAAAACGTGCCGCTCGAACGCTAAAGCCCGCGGCGCGTAACAGATCTGGTGGCAGCGGTGGGATACCAGGAATTTTCTTGTAAAAATTCCTGGGTGCTCATATTCATTGAAATCGGATAGAATTTATGAAATTTCTTTATTTTACTAATTTATCAATGTGGTCGTGGTAACGCTGGTTCATTATATGATATTTATTGACTAGTTCTGTATATATATATTTTATACAAATATTCAATCATGGCTCAAGACGCAAGCGCAATGATGACCTCCATGGCGGAGTGTCTGACTATTCAGAATAGCACGTTAAATATTCCTTACTTTGATGGGAAGGGCGTTCCTCTGAAGGATTTTGTACAGGATGTGCAAAATAGCGCAAGTCTAGTGCCTCCTGCATTAGAGGGATCATTTCTAAAATCGGTATTAGGGAAATTGAAAGGTCCAGCTCGCGATAGCACATATGGAAAAACATTTAATACGGTTAATGAACTAATTAAACACTTAAAGGGTAGATTTGCACCGGGTAAAAATTATCCTTATTATCAACACGAAATAGAAAATATTCGGATGAAAAGGGAGGAATCAGTTAGCGATTTTTATGACAGATTAAACATATTAATTAGCGGAGCTCGAGTTGCGTTAGAGGATAGTTATGGGGATAAGGCAGAACAAATGCTATTGCCATTAAAAGAATGCGGATTGGAAGCTTATATTCGCGGACTTCCAGATGAAATAGCGCGCTCAGTAGATGCGCGTGACCCTAAAACTTTAGACGATGCGAGAAAATTTGCAGTACGTATAGAAACGCGAATGAAATCCGGAATATTACCTTCGAATGAAACTCAAAAGATATCATTTAATCAGAATAATGGCTTTTCTCGATCATCGAACTCATATTATCAGGATTACGCTAATCACCAATCCATGAACCCTCCTCGCTATAAAAATTATGCAATTCGAAACGAAGAAGAGAATCGTACACGCTCTCCGAGTCCCAGTCCAGACGTAAGCGGACCGCCAATAGGAATTTTGAAACCTCTATCACGCAATCATTATTACAATCCGCCGGGATTGCCTCCACATCCGTACTACTCGCCTTATTTCTATCCGCCTATGCCATACCCGAATTATTACCCTTATTCACATTACAATACACATAGTAACGAGCAATCACGTTCAGCAAGAGATGGATATTCGCAAGGGGCTAGACCAAGATCTCCATCTCCTGGGCCTTCGGCACCAAGACCTGTATCTCCTTATAGTAGAAATACTAAATCCGAAGATTCAAGAAACGATCATTTAAACGCGCAAATGACCCGTCGGACGGACGCGACGTCGAGTCATTCGGAAAAAGAGCGTCATGCAACAGTAAAATTTTTAGCGAACCAAGAAAAATCGCAACAGTAGAAAAACCAGAATCTCCATTAGTAAAAATGATGGGTAAGGAATTAAATATGGGTTGTGCATATTTCCTTGTAGACACAGGAGCAGATATAAATATAATCAAATTAAGCGCCCTAGACGACAATGTTTCAGTCGCGCTTCACGAATCGGTTGCTATCTCAGGAATAACTCCGGATACGACGGAGACTTTAGGTACCACAATAATTACCTTATTAGGCAAACCCGTAAAATTTCATGTTGTAAGATCCTCATTTGTACTGCGCTGCGATGGTATATTAGGTAAAGAATATCTCACACAAGAGCAGGCTGAAATTTCCTTCGCCCATAACACATTGGTAACACGAAGTGATCCTATTAAACCTATACCTTTTATTGGTCATGATCCAGTACCTCGTAGGGTAGGACCACGAGTTTTATATTTAAAAGCACGTACTAGACAAGCAGTTGCCATTGACGTTACGAATCATGATTTAAAAGAGGGATATTTACCAAAAATTGAAACTATAGATGGCTTGTACATTGGCGAAGCTGTTGTGTCTGTAAATGACCGAGGTGCATGTCACGTCTTTGCCGTTAATACGACGGATAAGGATGTCGAAGTCGAAATTCCGCCACAAGAATTAATACCATTCGAGTATCATAACTTCTCCGAAGAAGAACAAAATTATTTCGATTCTGATACGGAAGATGAGACCTTGCCTATCGCGGAAAATAGAGTTTTAGAAATCATAAAGAAATTGCGTCTCGATCATTTGAACGAAGAAGAACGGGATCATGTAATTAAAATTATTAAAGAATTTCCGGAACGATTTCACTTGCCTTGTGATAAATTACCATGTACTTCATACATTAAGCATAGAATCCCCACAGTAGATGATGTTCCTGTGAATACGCGACAGTATCGTTTTCCTCCGGTTCATAAAGATGAAATAGAAAAACAGGTCCGTAATAAATTAAACAATGGAATAATAGCACCTTCAAATTCACCATATAATTCGCCAATTTGGATTGTACCTAAAAAACCGGATTCTAAAGGCAATCTGAGATGGAGAATAGTCATAGATTTCCGTAATCTTAACGAAAAAACCATTGGCGATGCATATCCATTACCGAATATTACTGATATACTGGATCACTTAGGTGAAGCTCGATATTTTTCAACTTTTGACTTAGCAAGTGGGTTTCAACAAATTGAGATGGATCCCAAGGATAGACAAAAAACAGCTTTCACGACCCCAAATGGTCATTATGAATACATCCGAATGCCGGAAGGTCTCAAAAATGCTCCAGCGACTTTTCAAAGATTAATGGATCAAGTCCTACGCGGGTTACAGGGTGTAGAAGTTTTCGTTTATTTAGATGATATTGTGGTATACGCTAAAAATTTAGAAGAACATGAAAAGAAAATTCGTCGTTTATTCACGCGTTTGGCCGATGCAAAATTAACTTTACAACCGGATAAGTGCGAGTTCCTCAAAATAGAAGTTGCTTACCTAGGACATGTTATTAGTCGGGCAGGTGTAAAACCGGATCCCAAAAAGATTAGTGCAGTAAAGAATTTTCCTCGCCCGAAAAATCAGAAAAACATTAGGCAATTTCTAGGTCTAGCAGGATATTATAGACGCTTTATCAAAAACTTCGCAGAAAAGGCTAAACCGTTGTCAGATTTGCTAAAGAAAAATTCTACTTTCACTTGGGGAAAGGAGCAAAAGAAAGGATTTTTGGAATTACGAAAAGCACTTTGTAAAAGCCCCATACTTCAATATCCAAATTTTAATAGTCAATTCACTTTAACTACAGACGCATCAGACTATGCAATAGGCGCTGTACTTAGTCAAGAAATCGATGGTCAAGATCTACCAATTGCATACCTTTCTAGGATTTTAACTAAACCAGAACAAAATTATTTCACTACAGAAAAAGAATGTTTGGCAGTCCTTTATGCAATTTTACACTTCAGACCATATTTATACGGCCGAAAATTCACCCTCGTTAGTGATCATGAACCGTTAAGATGGATTAATTCAATAAAAGATCCAGGACAAAGATTGATTCGCTGGCGATTAAAATTACGAGATTATGAGTATGAATTTATTCATAAGGCAGGAAAATTAAACATAAATGCTGATGCCTTATCAAGGAATCCAGTCATAGTAAACGAACTATGTTCGTCTGATGATTTCAGTTTATCGGATTCCTCTGATGATGCAAAAGCAGAGTTAGCACCTGATTGCCCAAAACTTTTACCAATAAATAAGCCATCGACAAAAACCGAAGTTTCTAATCCCAGGAAAGAAATAGCTAGTTTACCGGGAAAATCAAACATAGGAAGACCAGTAGGTTCAAGACTTAAGTCGAAACAACCTGTACCTTTAGATACCAGTGCAATAGCAACTAGAACGCGAGCAAAGATTCAAGCTACTGAAGCTCCGGGGCCTTCAAAACCTCAAGAATCAGGTAAATCAAAAGAGCTTCCTCTTGCGGAGGACGACGATTCCGATGACGAACAGTCAGATCCGCCTATATTCCGTCAACGTAGGAGTACGCTGCCGAATCTGGGATTTCATCCTAAACAGATGGTGGAGAATCCTAGAATCCCAGATTCACAAGGTGCAGTGGCCGATACGGAGTTGCGGGAAAAAGGTAGCGAGTCCGAAGCAGATAAGACTATTGCCATTAATTTACCCGAAGTTCGCGATAGTGATACAGATGATCAAAACAAACAGGGGTCCACATTTATAGATTTAGAGGAGTTACAGGAGTCTTTCAATAGATTTGAAAAATCGTTATTGGATAAAAGCGCTCAATTACAGGAACTTGAGGAAGAAGTTGTTTTATTGGATACCCTTTCTGAAGGAGATACTTTGGACGAACATACACAGGAAATATTAAAAGATATGGATCCATATGATGATGATACTGGGGACGAGGAATTAAATAGACGAATAGAAAAATTATTACAACAAGCTAGAAATTCCGAAAAAGATAGTCAAATTTCGATTCCAAGACGTGAAGAAACGGCCAGTAAAGTACCTCAATTAAAAACTTTCCGGAAGAATCAGAACTAGAAATAACTGAAACAGGAGTACCTGATAGCACGATCGTTAATAGGCCTAGATACAGTTCAATTTTTCCTACCCCAACCATAGATCCAAGCCCTATAGCACTTTCGACACCATTTCCAAATACAACGGCTGATCAAACTCCCAAGGAGGGAGGTAGGGAACCTATCGCTCAAAAATCTACTCCTAGACAACTTTTCCCACAATACTCAAATTCATCATCCATATACATCCCGGACGCTGATTACATACCTCCGGATATGGAATCAGAATTTCGCTACAAAAGAAAAGATATCATAACTTCTACGAGACAAAATCTAACGTATTACAGATCAAACTATGTACATTTCATTTCTTCCGATTGTGAACTTGTTACACCAGTGAGTATATTGCTCTCCGACCTAGGCATCATCAATGCAAACGACTTGAAAGAGGCAAAGCCCAGAGTGGGACAAATACTAATAACAAAGCGCGGTAAAAACAGAATATTTAGCGTAGTCATAAAAAGGAGACATTTTGATCAAATTTCTACTCAAGATTTGGAACTTGGCGTACAGAACCTAAGAAAAATACTTTCAGATTTAGATATAAAGGCTCTAAGAATCTCACAGAATGGCGACTTTACAGACGAATTACCTCAAGGTACGTTAATAGAAATATTAAGGAATACATTTGAGGATAGCAATATCGAAATAGCCCTTTGTTACGGAAACACTCAGGTACCTCCGGAAGAACTTCGCCTGAAAATCATTTCAGAGTTACATGAAAGTTTGGTAGGAGGACACAAGGGTCTAACAAAGACATATTGCAGAATTCGAGAACGATTTTATTGGCCAGGTATGCGTAATGATATTCAAAATTATATCCGTACTTGCAATAGTTGCCAGAATCAAAAACTAGTACGAACTAAAACTCGTGAACCAATGTTAATTACTGACACTCCTTTAGAGCCATTTTCCAAAGTCTCAATAGATACTGTAGGTCCTTTACCCACTACTCCCAGCGGGAATAAACATATTCTAACTATGCAAGATAATTTGACAAAATATTGCATAGCTGTCCCTGTTCCGGATATAAAAGCTGAAACAATAGCTCATGCATTGGTAACTAATCTTATATTGCAATATGGAACACCACGCGCGATACTAACGGATAAAGGGACTAGTTTCATTAATAAGATAATTCGGAATTTAGCTAAAATCTTCAAAATTCAACATGTCACTACATCTGGGTATAGACCCCAAACCAACGGCGCATTAGAAAGAAGTCACATAGTGTTAACCGAATACATTAGCCATTACATGAATGACTTTGATGATTGGGATAGATTAGTACCCTTCGCTATGTTTTCTTATAATACATCTGTTCACGAAGCCACAAATTTTACTCCGTATGAATTAGTTTTTGGCAAACTCGCGCGTTGTCCGAGTTCCTTCACGAGCGACGAGAATTTGGTCACATACAATTCATATTTACATGATTTAATAACGCGACTTTCGGAAATGCAAGTAATTGCAGGACAAAATTTGGTTAAGGCAAAAGAAAGGTCAAAATCGTATTATGATAGGAACGCTCGCCCCTTCAAAGGAAAAATAGGAGATATGGTACGTGTTTTGGTAGAACCAAAAAGAGGAAAATTTGCCAAGCGTTATTACGGGCCATATAAGATTATTGGGATACTGGAAGGAAATAATGTTTTGTTAAAAGATGAAGCTGGTAAAATACTCACCAAACATGTCGATAAATTACAATTAAATTGGAGTCCTGATTGATTTGACTGATTCAGGTTGAGAGATGACGCTGACCCGACTGATATTCTTTCTTACTCTGCAACACATCGCGCGGACCCAGGAACTGTACAGACTGACACGCACGGATTTGAACCCGGGTTTATATTTCGAAAAGATCAACGCGATTAGATTTCAAAGAGCTGACTGGCGGTTCATACTAGTTATAGATATAGATAAAATTGTATCTGAATTTCCATATGAAGCCAGGAATATTGAACAAACTTATCGCTCATGCATTAAATTTCCAACCACAATATCATGTGACTCCTTGTTACGTGCAAACTATTTAAACAATATGGTGCGAGAAGCAACAAGATTGCAACAGGAACTTATGGAATTGAGTACAGAAATTAAGGAACCAGAATATGAACCACATAATTTGCCTAAAGCCATTACACGCAGGAATGCACCTTTCGGATTCATAGGTTCAATTAGCCATGCTTTATTTGGAACTTTAGACGGTGATGATGCCGACTACATTAACAAAGAAATAGATAAGATATACGCTGATCAGAGGAAGATCACTCAACTTGTCAAAAATCAAACCCATATAATCATAAGTGATCTTCATAAAGTCCATAAAACCTTCAATCGAGTTGCTGCAGAAGTAAAAATCAATAGGCAGAAGATTTCAGAATTAGAAATGCAAATTGATAAACAGCTAGCTCTGAATTATAGCTTAGCAATGAGTCAATATTCGGCATCTGTTGAAACCTCTCTGAATCACTACATTACTACAACGCAACGCTTTATCACAGCATTGAGTACTGCGCGTAACGGAAAGCTACATCCATCACTTTTAAGCGGGTCTAACTTCAAAACGATAATGAATGAAATACATAATTCAATGATAGATTTCGAATTACCTATACCACGGGACCATCAACGAATCGAGGATCTGGTCAAGATATCTCGTGTCAATTTGAAATATATAACAGGAAAAATGGTCGTGACGGTACAAATACCACTAGTAAATAGAATTGAATATGACCTGTATAAAATACACATATTACCAATTCCTCAATATTTAAACAATAGTTTTGACGATAATGGTAATAGAACCACAATTTCGGCTTTCATTTTACCGGAATTTCCATATATGGGGATAAGCAATGACCACTCAAAATTCTTCGGATCAGATAAAGCATTCATAGATTCTTGCACTTGGGCATGGCATTACTACATTTGTCCACAGGACGTCCCATTGCAAGACGTAGCTCATAGAACATGTGAAACTTCACTATTACTTCAACCGGATCCGAAATTCTTACGCTTGTGTAATATTAGAATCATGCCGTATCACGTACCTGCCTGGCGAAAATTAACTACACTTGGCGGATGGTTATACTCATTTGAACAACCCGAACCGATGCAGATTCTATGCGGACGGAAAAAGAATGCTCACACCACAATAGTTGGAACAGGAATTTTGGAAATACATCCAGATTGTTTTGCAAAAACACGATATCACACCTTGTTAGGATCAAAAACGTATCTGAGCAAGGATTCTTACTATTATATCCCTAATATGTTACTGAACATTAGTTTGATATCACCAAAAATTTATCAGTATTCAAAGGAGAAACACGCTACAGTGAACCTATTTTCAAATGACATTAACAAACTGGAACGCACATCTGATTCGTTGTACGAAATTGAAGCCCAACTAGAGGAAATTGGAGAACATCATCGAGCAAGAAAATCACATTTGTCATTGACGTATGGAACAATAGCGGCACAGGCCTTAATTATAATAGGATTGATGATCTACTATTTCTGGAATCCACTGAAGACCTTATGCAAGATACGGTTCCTGAGGAAACGGGGCCCGAGACACGAAACTGAGGAAGCTTCAGCCAATCAGCCTGCAGCAATACCGTTGCAAGAATCGTCTATTTCGGAAAACAGACCACCGTTGCCTATTCAGAGGGCAACGATAAACTGCTAGAAATATGTATAATAACAAACCCTGACAGTCCAAGGACTATGGGAATTCCCTTGTCAGAAATTGTTGTTATTTGCGACTCTTCTGATGTTCTTTTCCTCCTTTGATAATAATTTTGTTATTTCATAATCTTGATCTGCTTTGTGATTATCTGTAGTACACTAGCGAAATGGCATCGTCCAGTTTCTCTCGGCCGGAGACTCTCGATCGGCGTCTGTTTGTTAGCCGTTTGGCGCCGTATACCAAAAAGGAGAAGCTGATGGAGATATTTCGTCCGTATGGAGTCGAGCATGTGGTGGTGCTGCGGAGGTCCTCGGGGAACCAGGCTTTCGTGACCTTCAAGTCCACGGAAGGAGCGAAGCAAGCCCTAGCCACGGCGAACGTCGGAATAGTATGCCATAAGAGGAAGTTGAGGGTGCTGATGGCAGACTCGTGGCACAACACCAAGCTAATTTCCCCACGACCCGATGTCAATCCATTTCCGGGAATTGACCTATGCGACAAAATTCCATTACCAACGGAATGTATAGCTAAAATTGCAACCTACTTGCCATTTGCAGATCGTGGTCGCCTAGAAATGGTCTCCAGACATTGGCGGCAAGGAAGCCTCGCCTCCTATCACAATATTCGGCATATTGACTTAAATAATTGGCGCTGGCCGAATTCGTGGGAAGGAAAATTAATAACTACTGATTCATTCTATTGGCTGATGATGCGGGTAGGAGGTCACTTAAAAGGAATAAGTATCACGGAAGAGCACTTGGCCAAAAACCTAAGACCACAGGTTATCTCCATTGCCATAAGGAGTTGCCCTGAACTGGAGATAATAGATCTAACCGCTGTGACGATCCGGCCATCGGCCCTGAGAGACCTGGAGTTGGGGGCACCACGCCTTACTTGCCTCAAACTGGGGAAATGTGAGGGTCCCGTGGATCCTGAACTCTTTAAGGTCCTGGCCCTAGCAGGAAGTTTAAAGTCCTTCTGTGTTACGGACACAGACATCACTGGGAAGTCCCTTCCGGCAATCAACAAAAACTTAGAAACATTTTCTCTCCACCGTTGCGAACAATTAAAACCTTCCAACCTAGCAACCACTCTTCAAGGGTTGCGAAATCTGAATTATTTAAAGATCAGTATCTGTAAAAATTTAATAGACCATAGTATTTTGCAGGCGTTAATTAACAACTCAGACCTGCAGACGACCCTAACAACCTTGGAGTTGCACTTCTGTAGTTTCGAGGAGCCCATGCCTGAAATGGAAATGGAGGAAGACAACGAGGCAGTTGAAAGGGGAGATTTTGCCGAGCTGGAGTTGGGCCCCGTAGAGATGGCTGTCTCTTTCCCCACCAAATACCGGAGTATAACAGCCCTGAGTCTTACCTTCTGCGGATGGGTTGCTTCTGGCCTTGTCTCGGAGATTGGCCTATACATGGGGGAAATAACATCTCTGAATCTGAGTGGTTGCACAAACATCAAAGGAGAATTCGTTCTGGAACCACTCCGGAAATTGGAAAAACTAAAAGTCTTAAATATCAACTACATGCATCCGACTGTCGGTGGATGGGTGCTGCAGTTCCTCAAGGGCTTGCTGGAGGTCCACTGCAGAGAGAGTCAAGGTGTCACTGACGAGGACATCTGTGGATTGCTGCGGCAGTGTCCAGAATTGGTCACCGTCGATATGGAGAGTTGCCCAAACATCAGTAAAACCGTACTGAATTGTGCGTACGAGGTGGTGACAAGCGGTCGTCGAACGGGGCCAATACACTTGTACGTCGGAGGTACCAACATTACGCGATATACCAGATATAAGCGCAACAACTATTTGCATGTAACGCACGACTTAATGTATGAGCCCTTATTTCATTCCGAATAATTGTAACGGGATTGCATTGCGACAATGTGCAAACATTATGGGAATTCCCTAGTCCAATGCAACCCGCGCCTATACTTCTATATATTCCTAAGCGCTACTGTACCTTATACCTTCAGTATACATCGTCGGGGACGACGATGGTTCCAAGGAGGGAGGGATGTTACGTTCGGAACGTAAAATTTTTCTTTTTGGTCAGGGTATGGTTCAACAACGCCTAGCGTTATGGGAAATCCCTCGTTGATCATACTCCTGCCCATTAATTAATATTATTTTTGATAGAACAAAATCCCTTTCTTGGAGCGTCGTCGTTTCGACGTATTGCCGTCCCGCGATACAGATAAGGCGATGCCGACGCAGCGGCGATCTCACCAGAGAGTCGCGTTCGAAAAGACCCAGTGATTCTCCTTCTGTACCGAATCCGTCCTGTGTAAGCGGCAGGGGTGCGTTTCAACAATGCCTTGCAGCATTGTGGGAGAACCCTCGTTGAGAACACCTCTGACCGCCGCGTTAAACATTGTAACATAATCAGTAACGGCTACAGCGGGAATGCGCAGACTGGATCATTTCTCAGAAGACTGACAGAATTGTATACTCTACATCCGGTGCAGGGAACCGCGCCTTCCCACGGTTTTGTCGCTTGCGTGAATTATTAATTAATTAAAAATTGTTGTTAAAATTGAATACCCAATACAATTTCTGATAGTCCAACGACTGTGGGATTCCCCTAGTCAGAAATTGTGTATATGAAATTATGCACATTGAGAGAGCGGCCCTCAGCCGTGCGAAATTGTATGGTTTTCGAGATGTGGAATGTCATATTTTCCTGTGCATACGAATATCGATCATATATTAAATCGGAAATCTGATGGATGAACGTGAACACACACACACACATACACCGCCTCGTCAAGTAGACGGGCCCATGGTAACGCGGCCGAGCGATAAAATGCAGCGTAAGCATTTTCGGTACGGACCCACTCTGGTCGCTGCCGAGAGCGGGAAGCTGCGACACTCTGTGGCGATAAATCGTGAGGTTCGTGTCGCTGGGTCCGCAAGTGTCTTAGAGCTAGAGTTCCCGGGTTATAGTGAATCCGCGTGAAAGACTCGACTTTGCGAAACAAAATCATTTATTAACTTTGCGAAACAATTCTTTTTATTAATTTTTGAAACACTTCTTATACTAAACTCTGTGAAATAACTTATTCTTTTAAACGATTTATTCTAATTTCAAATTGTGTTCCATGTTATAATTCAATTTGCGTGTGTTTTATCTACAATCAAGTGTGTGCGTGTTCGCGTTTCATCCTCTTTTCTGATTTAGGTATACCGGCTATCAGAATTATGCAAAATCCAAAAAGGAAACGGAATCCAAGTTATATTGTCATTTACATTACTGTGACTGTCTGGTGAGTTGCACCCTTTACCTCTTCTGTACATTTCATTTATCTCTGTTAAAATTACTGGGTGTTTAACGACAATTTCTGACAATCAATCGATTGTGGGATTCCCCTAGTCAGGAGTGGTCTCCGTTTACAATGATATGTTGAAATTCTCCATACTTTATTATTCCATTGTTATGTTTTTTGCTTTCATTCAGTATTTAATCATTAAAGCTTTATTTACTATTAAATTCTACTCATCATTTACCTATCTGATTCCATTGAAAAGACCCGTACGGGACTAGAGCACCAACGATCCCAAAATCTACCCCTTATCCATCTGATAAGGTACTTAGACATTTAAAATATAAAAAATTGACTGTTACAAGCGCGGCGAGCCTCCTTGCTTTTCTTACGAAAACATTCAATACAGCAACTTCCGATAGTCTAACGACTGTGGGATATCCCTAGTCCGAATTTGCTTGTATAAAACGTGCCGCTCGAACGCTAAAGCCCGCGGCGCGTAACACCATTAAAGATACACATTACATTCAGAAATCAATCATAAATAAAATAACACAATTAAATGATGAAATTCGATTTACTCTTCCGTTACACATTTTTGAAAAATTTTGTTCTTCTGAGAAAATAAAATACAATAGATTATTCAAAATTCAAAAAAACAAATGCATAAATAAATTCAACAACTTGATGGATGCTAAAAATAACAATTTTAATAGTGATCATAATGGTTTTATTTCATTCGGCAATTCCACTTCGGATAATAATAACTGGCTTAAAAATCTTTCGAATGTGGAAATTCCACAGAATGTTAAAAAGGTGTTGACTTTAGGACCAAAATATGCATTATCTGTTCAAAAGAATTTTATTACTTCTCCTAAATTCATTTCTTCAATTGAGGCAGGTTTAGTAAAAATTAATGATGAGAACATACAAACCACGACTAGATTAAGATTAGTTAACAAAATTTTAAATTACACCACCAATTTAGTTAAACCCAATAATGAATTATTGTCTGAATCAGAAATTATTGAAACAAAAAAATTCTTTAAAGAAAATAATAACTTGTTGGTCTTGAAGTCTGATAAAGGTAACACCACAGTTTTAGTGGAGAAAGAATTTTATATCTCGGAGGTGTTGAAATTGTTGAATGATGAAACCACATACATTGTCAGTAAATTTGAATATACGTGTACCTTTGAGAGAAGATCTAACTCTATTATTTCTAACATGATAAAAAAGAAACAGATAAATGAAGAAACAGGGAAACTTTTAAAAACAAACAATGCTATTATACCCAGAGCATATGCGCTTCCAAAAACACATAAGGAAAATTTGTCTTGGAGAATCATCGTTTCTTCTATTGGTGGTCCTACTTATAAATTATCTAGTTTTCTAGCTGGTATACTTTCTAAAATAGTAGGTAAATCTGCATACCACACTGTAGATAGTTGGCAATTCTGTAAAGAAATTAGGAAAGTGCATATTGAAGATTCAATGCGATTGGTGTCTTTAGATGTAGTATCTCTTTTTACCAATGTACCTGTGGATTTAGCTATACAGGTATTACACCATCGATGGACAGAAATTGCACAGCACACAAATATCAGTAGGGATGATTTTCTCCAAGCTGTGAAGTTCGTGTTAGAAGCCAACATTTTTTCCTTTAATGGTGTGTTTTACAAGCAAGTATTTGGAACAGCCATGGGATCTCCAATTTCTCCTGTTATTGCCAATTTGGTGATGGAAAGGTTAGAGACAACCTCTCTCTCGAAGGTACCGTTTCAACTTAATTTTTATAAAAGGTATGTGGATGACATTATTATATGCATTAAACTAGAAGATTTGCCAGTATTGCTTGACACTTTTAATGGTTTTCATAACAGACTACAATTCACTTTTGAAGTTGAAAAAGATTCTTGTCTAAGTTTTCTCGATACAGTAATTATTAGATCAAATAATAAACTTATCACCAATTGGTATCATAAACCGAGTTGGTCTGGCAGATATATTAACTTTTTTTCGGCTCACCCCATGCAACATAAAGTAGGATTAATAAAAGGATTAATTGATCGTGCCATTTTGCTCTCTGATCCTAAATTTCGACCAGCTAACTTACTCCTCATTAAAGACACGTTGAAACGTAATGGTTATCCCATTGAAATGGTCTCAACAATCATCCGAGACCGCATTTTTGAAATTTATCATCCGATGTTAATTAAAAAACGTAAAGAGGAGAAAGCGAAAAAGATTGGACCAATTAGTTGGAGAAATACGGTAGTCATACCTTTTGTTAATAATATTTCTAATGACATTAAGAGAATTTTTAGAAAGACTGGGATACACACTATATTTAAACTTCCAGTTTATACTAAAAATTTGTTTCCGATAATTAAAGATAAAATACCTACATTAAAGAACTCTAATGTCATCTACTCTATCCCTTGCTTGGGTTGCAATCAGGTTTATATTGGACAAACATCTAGACATTTAGAAAGACGGATTTATGAACATAAAAAAAATATTTTTCTATCTCCCCTCCAACACACTGCTTTAACGAAACACTCTTTCGAATTTGATCATAGATTTGATTTTGACAATGTTAAAATAATTGATAAAGAGACTAATTGGAGTCGCAGAATTCTGTTAGAGACTTTGCATATGATTAAACAACCTAGCGTAAATCTTAGGTATGAAACACCTAAAATACAAAATTATTACGCAACTTTATTGAAACAATAAGGTTTATGATGCAAATTCTCCTGATAGAGTTATCTATTTCTTTTTATATGATTTAAACATTAATACATAATAAAGTAACATTATGTAATTATTTTTCATATACCTAAGAGTGTGGGCTTTTACCACATGAATTCAATCATTGGTATTTTGACTGTGTGTTTGTTGGGGTTTAAAATGTCATTTCCGTTGAGATTTAAAATCTGTCCGTAATATTCAACCGTTCTTACTTTTGGCTCCTGTTTTAGCTACAGTTTGTTTTCACCTTTAAATGTTCCTAAGATTCATACTGTTTACTTCAGTCACGCTCCAACCGACTCGCGTGTTACACGTACTTTGATAACGTGTGACTTATAATAAGCGAAAGCAGTATTTGTCTGTATCTTCCTTGAAAATGGTCTAAACACAGACCGAAACGTCGGAAGTTATATATTAAAATAATTGCAAATTAGCTATTTAAAAAAATAACTTGTTTAACTGACCGAACTAGTGCGCCGCTATCATCTTAGTGTTGTAAGTACATAATGGTCTGTAATGTAAATATATAATGTTTTTAATGTAAGTATATAATGGTCTGTAATGTAAATATATAATATATAATCATCTTTCTGTACTCTGCTTCGTTCTGACTGTTAGTTGTAATGCTTATCTCTACTATGCATTATTTACTTCTATCTTTGTTATTAAATGGGTCTTACCCGTGCAAGAGAAATAAAAAAATAATAAATATTTCTTTCATAATTCATACGATTATTCTTTTATATACGTATAACGCAAATCCGAACCTAATCCGAAACCGACTGCTGGAGTTCGAACGACCGTCACTGCGGTAGTAGTAATATCTACATATCAGTGAGGGTCTCGACTCTCGAGCTCAAAGGGCCGTGACTACCTGTATATTAGTGAAATACCGGTGTGAGTCACAAATGACCCTGGCATCGGCCTCTGAAGTTGCGTAGTCGGAGGGTTAATGCCCTTTTCAGTGGTATGAATGTTCGGGAAACTTTTCGTTTCCAAGTTATAAGGAAAAGTCGAAAAATAAAGGAATGCACCCAAATATCGTTTTGTTTCAATTGGAAGCCAATCTTTTGCGCTAAACATCATCTTCTATTAGTAATTAATGTAAATAATCTATTAAAAAATCATTCTGAGAACAATCAGGAAAATGGCGACATTTTCATACCCAAGGCGGCGCTGACCCAGGCACCTTTGAATGACATGCTGGGCAATAATATCAAGGGTAACAGTCCGGTTGTGTGGACTGACAACGTTTACACACTGACAAAACACACATTACTTTCTAAAAATGACATGCATATGTGCTCATGTAATCCCTAGAATTCAGTGGAGGTAGCATCATAAATCATATCATGCTTCTGAAATTTTTCGGGATGCTTGAGGACGCTTGCTCTCCATCGCTCTCTCCTTTTCTAAACATCGTTAAGTGCACATCATGTGATGCAAATTGAAATTTAATATTTCCTAAATAAATTGTAATTTAATATTTTCCAAATAACTTATAAGGTACTAGTTGCCAAATAAATTGTAATGTAATATTTTACAAATGTATTACATTTTATACGTGTATGCAATTGGAAATTTTTAATTCTCAAAATATAATTTGAAAGTGGTGTTAGTCAAAAATTTAAAAAGGTTGAATTTATTATTTATTTTGCATATTAACACAAACTAAGTTATGAATTCAGTTTTTTTAAATTTTTGACTAACACCACTTTTATAATCACCGGCACATATAGTCATAAGTAAGGGATGCATTGAATACAAATTTTTAAATGCCCGCCATTAGTAATATAGTGCATACCCAACCCACTGGAGGGTGTTAATGCCGTGCTAACAAAATAATACCCGTAGAACTATGAACCTGATAAGCGTTGGCTGTAATATTGTAGTATAGATATAGTTACTCTAGCATAAAAAAAGTTATAGCAAAGTTAGTATAAGTAAAGCTTGCGATGAGTGTACACTCAAGGGCTTCCTAGCAAAGGGTCAAGTAGGGACAAGTGCACCCCTCTTTTGTACACAACTATTTTTGCATTCTTGTATGTTGACACAGATGTAAGGCATTTGTATATGGCAAGCTGTAGCTTATGGACCAGAACTGGTCTAAATCGGTATTTCAATAAAAAAAATTATGACGCCGTGGTCAAACCAATCAACGTCAAGGTGGGAAACCGTGGGAGACGATGAAAAACGAACCGGCACCAGCGCCTAGCCAGGTGACGCCAATGTGAAGCGAAGCAAGTGATGCTACGGTTAACCAGCGTCGACAACCTATTTCCCGGCGGCGCTGGTTAGTCGTGGCTCAACTTGGCTTGGCGCTGGCGTCGGTTCGTTTTCCATCGTCTCCCACGGTTTCCCACCTTGGCGTTAATTGGTTTGACGTCACCGCGTCATCAAGCGCATACGTGGCGTGTCCCAGTTTCCCCTCCACTGCGAACAGTTCGTCCACGGAACCCATTTCTTGGCAACACTGCCCAAGAACCAGTGTTCACAGGAAATTCCCTACCGGAATTCGGAGTACCATCGTAGGGAAGGGGGACGCATGCGCGCTACGACGCGGTGATGTCAAAGCAATCACTGCCAAGTCAAGCTAGCCAAGGCAAGTGAGGCAACCAGAGTCGACAACCAATCGGGAATCCCCCGGCGACGCAGGTTGGCTGGCTTTGTTTAATTTGACGGTGACGCCGTTTCGTTTTCCATCTTAGCGTTGATTGGTTTGACGTCATCGCGCGCATGGGTTCCCTCTCCCTACGATGATAGTCCGAACTCCGAACTCTGGTATGGAATTTCCTGTGAACATTGCCAGGAACCCATTTCCCGGCGACGCTGCTTGATAATCATCCGAACTCCGACTGTACCCATTAACGAGAATCTCGTTACGAGGCCGCTGAGACTGGTAGTGGCAAAAGTGATTTACATACCTTGAGTATTAATGATGCGGTTGTAGTTACGGCTAAAACATGCCATTATTTAACTAATTATTGGACTACTGATCATAACGGTGAGCGTAATACCTGGAGTATCTATTCATTGCAACATTTAACAGATTTTATTCATACAGAGGCTCTAAATTTTGTCCGTGCATATATACCGGTTGAATGACACAAGTACTCGTCAATGTACATGTTTCACTCCGAAATTACAAAAATGATGGAAACAATTATCGATCGAGACAGCGTTGCGTTGCATTTGCATTGCAATATCTACGGATTCAACATACAAATATAATTGGTGCATTCCCGCACCCGTGCGCTATGGGTTTGAATTAGCCAAACATAGGATTTGTTTTCGGCGCAGATATATTAAAATGTACTATTAAGTAGTCTATCAATAATTTCTGTTTACAATCTTTTAAATTCGAAAATTCATATATATTCAACGTGTGAGAGAATATTTCTCAGTAATCGTTTGTAATATATAGTAATAAGTCAATAATAAGCCAATTCCTGATGTTTTCACTCCTATTGACAATTGGTTCATATAATCTTGATCTGACTCATAACCATGTGACTTCTGATAAATAATTAATGAATGTATAAGAACTGTGCAAACCGTTTTAATTTCGAAGTTTCTAGTACAAAAATAATTTATAGCCGTTATGAAAATAAAGTACGTTTTTAAATACCATATACCATGGTATAACTTTCATGTAAGAGAAGTTTGAAAAATTTAACACACCCTATATGACGCGAAGTTGTTTTACCCAAATATACTATTTGTTCAAGTGTGCGTAAATGTATTAAGCAACTAAGCAATACAAAGAACCCAAATAAAATCTAAAAAATGCTTCAAGGCTACACTGGAAAGATTTAATCATATTCTATATTTCAAGTATGCATAGAAATATATAGAATATTTATATCACTCGACAAACGAAACAATATCACAGTAGCTATAATAAACCTTCCCACAATTCGAAATAGATACTTTAAAAATTACTCAATATTTGATTCTGTTGAAGTAGTGAAATATCGGAAATTTTTTTTAAATAATGACAATTTTCCTTAAATAATTTTTTTAATTTTTGTTGGATGCTGACAGACTGTATGGTTCTAAATTGTAATAAACTATACAACATTAAGGATATGTAACTTTTTATGTAAATGCGGGGAGTTTGAAAAGAGATTCAAAGGAATTTCATATCAAAATTTTGCGTCTTTTTAGAAACATCGACGCTTTTTATATATCAAGCTTCAAAAATCTAAATGCTCTAAGAACATCTTCTTTCTGTAACAACATATCCTGAATTCCTTATCGAATTCATAAATAGTTACTTATTTTCCAACTTTTCCAAGCTTAGTGTCTGTCTTAGGATTAGCAGTGATGTTTTGCACGCGAACGATCACCTCGTTAATTTTAGTTTGCAGGTTTCTAATATCTTGAATATAAAGAAGAGCGAGGATCTTGGCCGCGTTCTCCAATGCGGGTTTGTTCAGTTCAAAACCAGGAGCGATGCTCATCACAGGGAACGGTTTGCCCCGAATAATTTTGGAATTTGGATTCTTCAGGCACTCGGTGTTCAATCTTCCTTTCACCAGTTTACTGCAGGCTTTTAGAGTGAGCAGATGATTCAGATGCCGCGGAATTCGAAGCAGCTTTGCCACAGAATACGTCCCATTTCTGAACTCATTACTGTCAACTAATGATTGCACAACAATCAAAATGATGGTATGCTAGTTGAATAGGTAGTATCATTAGTACTATCAATTATTCAACACCAGTAACTTTAAGCAAACTTACTTTTGTGTGTACACTTACGATACAAGGTTATCCATTTAACTCAGAACCCCTGCGTGCGAGAACAGAAGGCTTGTGTGGATTTTTTTAGATAAGTGCCTCGACATTTGTCCTCAACCCTAAGCAAGGCGTCAGTACATCCAAGTATCTAAATCACCAAATACTTAGTTTTTCTAAATTAATTCAATATGGCAACTTACATATGCGTTATTCCTAATTCGCTACATGAAAAAAGTGAATTGTTTGTAAAGTTGTCGCAAGCCTACGTGTTTAAACTTTTTCCAATTTCTCATGCCTAAAATTTGTTGCGTCCCAAAATTTGCCGCACCCAAATCCGCCACTTGACAATTCATCTGTCCTCGCGCTCGCGGGTTCTGAGTTAAGTGAATAACCCTGTATTTCATATTATGTACAAAGAAATTAAGTTTAGTATCGGCTGGTGATAATCATAGTTATATCTATACAGTACATTTCCACATATTTTACTTTACAGTAGATTATTACACTATATTATTCTAAACATGCACAATCGTCCATAAAGCATGAGACGTTTACACAATTTTAGAAACTATGTAGTATCTTCTGTATTACTTGATTTTATTACAATCACCTATATGAAGTTATAATTGAATAATACTCCGAAAAATTGGATTCTAATGACATACATAAATGTGCAATAATTAAATTTGTGAAAAAACTGATCTTCCGCTCTGTAGGTCGTATGATTGGATGCGCTGTCAAGCTTAGAGAAGACAGGTGCACAAAGAGCCGTTCGGTGCCGTAAACCTCTGTGATTCTGGTCGCTGGGTCAGAGCCACGCAGTTGCTCAGCTCCACGCTCGGCTCTGACCCGGCGCCATTGTGCACCCCTAGAAGATTAAGTCGCCTATTGTATAGCGTCTCATTGTTTCACGCACGGTTGGGTACTCGATTGAAACATTTAGTAAAGAAGGTAAACAAAATTGAGCAATAGAATAAAAACAGAGCGAGTGTTGAAATGAAATTATCAGCAGAAAATCATGCTACTATTATGACGTTTGTTATAGAAGGATATTCAATAAAGATACTTCTGGCACCGCGAAAATTATACTAGAAAGAAATATAACACATATTTTTTATCTTATAATCCATTGCAAAATAGAATTATGCACACCGCCCCAAAAACGATTATTTTAGTACAATGTACTCATTGGTGTAACTAGGATTTTTGTCTGGGGGCCAGGTCCCATTTCCCTATCTCTCTTTTTTTTTAATGGTAGAGGAAATCTTGATATACATACACATTTTATAACAATCATTTACCTACATATTTATTTAACACTAAAAAAATTATTGATTATTTAACAGACGAATGTTTTTTACTTACTTCGGTAGTTTCTAAAGAGGAACATTCCGCGTTTTGAGGGTGGGGGGGGGGGGGCAGGGCCACCTGACCACTTAACTAGTTACACTAATGTATGTACTATAGTAGTACCGGTCGTGTTCAGATATATTGGCCGGTGAGTTCGGTTTCGCGAGCAGCGTGCGAGGAGAAATCAGCCACCATCACCACCTGTCGATCGTGGATTGACAGTTAAAGTTACTGGGCCCCCGAAGGGTATGGTGGGGTAACGAGAACGCTGCTCGGCTTCGCCTGACGGACACTCTCCACCGCGCGACAACCAGGCGTAGCCCGAGAGAGAGTGAAAACGTACAGAAAAGGAGCACCGAGGCAGACAGGTGTGGTGGGGGAATACCCCTCACGAAACTTACCGGCCAATAAATCTGAACACGACCTTAACACTTTACCGACCAGTAGCCTATTAATAGGCTTTTTCTCCCCGACGCTTATCGACCAGTAGCCTATTAATAGGCTTTTTCTCCCCGACGCTTACCGACCGGTAGCCTAATAATAGGCTTTTTCTCCCCGACGCTTACCGACCGGTAGCCTATTAATAGACTAGTATATAAATACTGAAAACGATTCTAATAGATCAAATAAATATTGTTTAATACTAATTTCATGAAAATAAAAAATGTTATTAGATTTAATTACCCAGTAATAACAGAAAGCGAATAATATATTAAGCACTTTTACAAAGTTTGGTTAAGCGCATATATTCCCGCGTGACAGTCTAAGCCGAAACAGAGCCGGTGTCAGGGGAAGTATTTGCGGCGACTGGTCGGTTAAAAGTGTATAGGATGTTCAGCCTTACCGGTCGGTAAAGTGTTAATACAATACTTGCAAATTGTAAATTTATATAAATAAATATAAATAAATTCTTGCAGTGAATTTAGAAGAATGAACTTTGCATACTATTTTTTGTGGAACTTAATAGAAAATCACATCTTTTTAACATTCTTATTAATGTTTATAAATACTCACAGTCTAAATTGTCAAGTGAATTCTTAGATTTTAGACGAGGCACTACTGCTTCCTTTTTCAGTTTCAACTTCTTCTCTTTCACGTTTTCGGAATACACCTCATCTGAAACATAATTTGAAACGCAATTAATTTTAATTAACTCTATGAATGTATCTGCACGTACAACTGCTTAAACTTTTATTCTTATCTCTAACTATACACATTAAAGGTACTTCCCGCTCAAATCGCGCGAAAATGTGGTAATAAAGTATATAATGTAAGGATCTAAAAGTTTTTGCACTTTATTCTGCTATGAATGTAGAGTATAAAAGAAAATTATTTCATTTTTGCCCACTCCTGCCCAGAGACATATGAAAATATGCATCACATGCTGCATCGTTGTAAAAAGAAAACGCTTGGACTATCGCCATAATAATTCCAGACAGGATCATCCAAAATAAAGAAACCAAAGAAATTCCTTAAAGGGTCATTCTGGTAATCACGCTGCAGAATTCAGGGTTTTTTCTCAGTGAATGCAATGAATAACAATGTCACACTTTTTTTTATTCATTAGGTTACTTATAATATATACAGTAAAGTCTCGTTACGGGCTCGGTTTGGTGTACACGAGGCCTGCACAGCAAGGCTGTGGCGGGCAAGAGCGCTCTCGATTGCTCGTGAGCAAACTGTAAGGTGTGTTGCTGACGGTCAGCGGCACACTTCACGCACGAGCACTCCCCACCACGGCACTCCCGGCACTGTTGCTCATGGAGGCGTGGCTTACAAGGGAACACCGCGAACCTGGACTCACCGATTGGAATGCAACTTTGTGGGTTTATACAGTGACTCAAGACAATAATAACGGTGTGTTTCATTTGTGCCCTATCACCCTTTATGGGGGTGAAAACTAACCTCAAAGTCAAATTGGGACTTCCACTTTTTCGCGTATAACTCTCAAAGTACAACAGACAGAAAAAAATGTTTAAAACAAAAGTTTGATGGTGCAATAAGCGCTACAAACTTGCGTTAACAAAATTTTGAAAATAGTTTTTAAAAAAAATACCTGACCGAAAATTTTTTTTTCAAAATTTTGTTAACGTAACTTTGCAGCGCTTATTACACTATTCAACTTTTGTTTGAAACATTTTAGTCTGTCTGTTGTACTTTGACAGTTATACGCGAAAAAGTGGAAGTGCCAATTCGACTTTGAGGTTAGTTTTCACCCCCTTAAAGGGCGATAGGGCACAAATGAAACACACCGTTGTTCTTGTCTTGAGTCACTCTATAAACTCACAAAGTTGCGTTTCAATCGGTGAGTCCGGGTTCGCGGTGTTCCCTTGTTAGTGCTTTACGATGCTCTTTCCGCACGCGCCCGAAAATTTTTGCTCGGCGGGCATTCAGCTGTGCACGCCTGGTGTACACGATACGAACTTTTCGCTATCCCCACCATTTCTGTCTCGCTCTTGTCCGGCGAAGGCGAGAGTGTGCGAAGGCACTGAAAGGGAGCGAGGACAGTAAGAGACAGACGACGCGTTGATATTTTGTCTCGTTCCGTCTTTCAGACGCCGGACACTCCGTTTTTTGCGTGCGCGATGGTCGCAAGCGCTTCGAATTTCCAAATTTGCGAAGCGGTTCCCGTGCTTGCCGTAAGCGATTGCGACCATCGCGCACGGAAAGGACGGAGTGCCCGGCGTCTGAAAGACGGAGCGAGACAAAATATCAAAATACTATCGAAATACATTTTTTGTTTTATAATTAATCATTCCCGATGGCACTGGGGAGTCGTTAAAGTTAAGGCGTCAAAAAATTGATCCAAATCGGTGGGATCTGTATCTCAAAAAGTTATTATCCGATTCGACTGAAACCTTTTTTATTTTAAAGATTTTTCTTCTGGCTAGGGGGGGGGGGGGGCTAGAAAAATTACAAAAATGACATTTTGTGAGAAAATGATGACACTTGAAGTTTGAAATCACTTTTTCCCTATATTTTTCACCGTTTCAACGCCTTTGAAAATGATAAATTTTCAATTTTTTGTAATTTTTCTAGCCCCCCCCCCCCCCCCCCCAACCACAAGTATATTCTTCTTCTGTCTCGTCTTTGTCATTTTGAAGAATATACTTCTGGTTGGGGGGGGGGGGGGGCTAGAAAAATTACAAAAAATTGAAAATTTATCATTTTCAAAGGCGTTGAAACGGTGAAAAATATAGGGAAAAAGTGATTTCAAACTTCAAGTGTCATGATTTTCTCACAAAATGTCATTTTTGTAATTTTTCTTGCCCCCCCCCCCCTAGCCGGAAGAAAAATCTTTAAAATAAAAAAGGTTTCAGTCGAATCGGATAATAACTTTTTGAGATACAGATCCCACCGATTTGGATCAATTTTTTGACGCCTTAACTTTAACGACTCCCCAGTGCCATCGGGAATGATTAATTATAAAACAAAAAATGTATTTCGATAGTTTAAGACATCCTTAATACAATGCAAAAAGTCCCATTAAATTACATATAGTAGTTTTCCTTGAATTAATTCCGAAATATCACCTATTTTTGGGGGTCTAGACCGGAACCTCCCCTTAAAGTTTGACGCGTTCGTCTAGTGACCACGAGCGCCATATTTTCCATGTGTTCATTCGATTAAAACAAAAATCAGGGCCACCTTTACCAATGGGCTATAGCCCAGGGGTGCCCCTGATCCAATGCGCTTAAGAATCAAATATGTTGAAATGCTTTTTTCTCTTCAATTTTGGAGAAAAAAAATTTCGTTCGCGGGCATTAGTTTTGTTCGTGTTTGCCTTGGTGGAGACCCGGGGTTGTGATGTACTGCCTTGCACCGATTGCGAAGAAATTGCAGCTTTCGGTGGCTAGGGCGCTCAAATTTGTTAAGGGAGTGTCCTGCTTTATAAGGTCCAAAAAATCGATTTTTTTTATTGTCTAAATCGATAGATAAACTATCCAAGAATGTATTCACAAAGTTATAGCGGTCAATTCGAAGTATTTTTAAAGATACAGAACCGAGAGCAGGGAAGCGGCGAGTATCTGTGTGAGCGCTCGGCCGGGCACGGGCGCGTGCTTCGCCCTTTGACGCGTCCCCATTCGTCGATCATTACTTTTAAAGACAATCAAAACGGCAGAGTTGTGCAGTGTAATAGTACAAAAAAGTCTTAGAGCAGAGTGAGTTAGAGATTTTATAAGTTGAACGTAGAGAATTGTAGCGATCGACCGCGAGGGAAAGATCGCGAACGCAAGAGAATCTCTCACCACCATCAATCGTTGCACCGGTGCTACTGGCAGATTCGCGAGCATGCGGGACCAGTTCGTGTTTATTGACACTTCGAGAAATCGAATATTCCAGAAATTCAAAACAAATAAATAACGCGATCGAGTTCGGTAAGTGCAAAACGTTCGCCGATACCATTGATGCGCAGCGACTCGCGCGGGAAGACAAGCGCCAAACATACAACAGCAAGGAGGCTCGTACGGCTCGTAGGATTGAGCAAATACGAGAAAATGAGTTTTTTGAACAGGCGGAAGGACTATTATATGGGGCAGGAATAGCTGATTAGCAGATCACTGGTGTAAGTAACCAATAATTAATATTTTCTCCAACCGAAAACTTTAAAGCGCGATTTCTCCAGTTTTCATTTTTACGATTCTTTTAAATTGGCGGGCGTGATAGCAAAAAAACCGTGCGGCCTATTGATTTAAACCAAAGCTTATGCTCTTCAGTATTAAATTCTTTTCTATGTGAACTAAAAAGATTGTTAAAAAATTATTTTTAAATCACTTTTATAGCACGTTAAAGTCACATGTTGTTTTTAGAAAATAAACATTTTTCTTATCACACTAAAAAAAATCATCATTTCGCGCTTTTTCTGCTTTTTCTTAGTTCACCCAGAAGAAAAATATATAAGCATTAAAAACCATTTTGGATTTTTCATTTCAGACCAGAATTACGACCAGAATCTTTCCCGCCAATTGGAGACTGCAGTGGCAAAGCGCTCCGAGAATCGGCTGATAAATCTGCCATAGTTAATAATATTATGCGAAAAAAAATTTTTTTGTACTCATTGAATATATGTTTAAATATATCTAAAAGTTTACGAAGATCAATTGTTCCTTTCCCTTTCAAAAAAAATCCTGAAAAAATCGAGTTTTTGGACCTTATAAAGCAGGACACTCCCTTAAGGTGGCCCTGACAAAAATGGATTCTTTTTTAGTTCAATAAATGTATTATTAATTAACCCCTTCGCCTACAATATCGTGTGAGTGCCGTGGTGCATCGATCAAGCCAAACATGAAAATCACGGGTGAGATCCGTGGTACGTTGATCGGGCCAAACGTAAACAACACATGTCAGGCTCCTGGTTTGTAGATAGGGCTTAACGTAAACAACATGTAAAATGGTCCGACACGCGACCTACATCTGATGTTGATTATGCACCGGTCGTTGGAATTTAAATTGTAGAGCAAGACATTAAAGGAAAAATCAAATTTCTATCTATTATTGGGAAACCAAGAATTTCGATACGCCAACTAGTGACAGAAATTGAACTACTGTGAGTAGGCCGAAATACATACGAATATCAGTGTTTATATGGATATGTTGTGAAAACGAATGTTTTTAAATTATTTTGAACACTAAATTTTTACTTCTTCGATTAATAAATAATTATTCGGAATGATTGGTGGGATCTGGGCCTACTGGCAATAGTTCACCAACAGTCCTGATGTCTAAGCCACGCCTCCACTTGGTTTCCCAATACCTGGGCCATAATCCATCTCCAAAAAATACCTATTTCTATGCCCATCACACTGTTGGCCCCACGTAACTGTCTGTAAAATCTGTACCATTAGGAATTTCGTTTTAAAATTTTACTTGATCATTCTTGAGGTATGGAATGAAAATATGCAAAAAAATTATTTCGATGTTTTGACCGGGAAGTGCTCTTAAGAATAAATACTTACTGTTATTTTCTACTTCCAACCAGATTGCATGTCCAAGTAACCATTCAAGTTGATTCAGAGTATTACCCGAAACTGGACACTTGAGATCATCACAGTATTTCGTGAAAAGAGTGGGCCAGTTTTCATCTTTCAAGTCACGTAATGGTTTTCGATCTTGTATATCATACTGACGTATTTTTTGGTCCTCCAGCCAAACTGTGACTTTACGGAAATGTTGTGGATCTGTAATATTTCCAAGTTATAAACTGCCAATTCCCATAATAACATTTTTTAAAACAAAGTCAAATAGGACATATGTCTATCCTCGAAGTCATGTTAGAAGGAACTTATTTCGCGCATGTAGAATGAGCTCATTGGCTCAGAGAGTGCGTTTGTTTGGGGATAGCCAATATTAGCTTGTTTCGGCACCAATGAGCGCCAACATGCGCAAGAACCGATCTAAACTCGTCGGTCTGCAAGTTCCTTCTAACATGACTTCGAGTATATATCAACTTTTTTTATTGTTTAGATTTGCTGAAGTCAACTCTAAAATATTTCCCATTGATTCCTGTACATTAGGGTGGAGTGAAAAAAACTTTTTTTCGATAATCAAATTCTAATAGTGCAGAAAAGTTGCCTACTTGTCCCAATAAAAAGTGTAAAAAATTTCAGCCCAATCGGATAATTTCTTCTGTGTGCACCAAAGGCCTTAACTTTTAAAATTTTAGTACAAAACTTAAGAAAGTTGAACTTTCTTCAGCTGGTGGATTCTACCTTTTTTGTACCCAGGGCTATATTTGCTGCGTAAATAATGCAAAGAAACATCCGTGGCTGGTTTCGGAACGATAGGAATGGCCTGTAAACTATCAAAAATGCAGTCCTTCGCTATACTTTCTAAAAGTCGTCTGACAAGGGAAGATCCCGAACCCGGAAATTCAAAAAATCTGAAACTTTGTGGATATGTAGGGAATTTCCTCCTGATTACAACGCAATTTTTGTTGCTGTCCAAAATCACTCTAAGGGGTGAAATTATAACTTTGTGTTATAATTCGCGAACTGTAAGATAGAAAAAAAATCTCACGACGAAAGTTACTTCTTTTAATTAGATCTATCAAATAGTAAAATTAAATCAATTGTTTAAACAATTAGAAAAAAGTTATAAACAAAAATATTCATAATGTTTTTTAAAATTCGTTGTTTCGCGTGAAATCCGAATTGGTGGTTTAAATAATTATGAAACAGCATAATCCATTTTTTTTTCATACAATTTCAACCTTTGTTGTATCGCTGATATGTGTTTTTCGACAATCGAAGAACTTTTCAACCCCATACATTCTTCTAACGTTTATTAGGAAATAATACGCAACGCTTAGGAAAAAAGTAAGACAATTCATATACTTTTGTCTCTAATTACATATGGGGCAAATATACCAGGTGGAAATAGAGGAGAAGAAGGGAACTGTTAGATATAACTTATCCTTATCACAACGTTTTATTTTTAACATAATTATCAAACTTTTCTTTTCTTTGCTCACAAGACAGGCGAGACAATGCCGCCGTTTAAGTATAGGTAGATAACTTTGAAAACACTTGTGTGGTGTGATTATTATGAATTATTCTTCATGGTGATGAAACTCTTCAAAAAAATGTTGGAAACATAGATATTGATTACACCACGCACATCGTATGATAGCATAATTACAGCATACAACAAAGGTTGAAATTGTGTGACAAAAAAATGGATTATGCTGTTTCATAATTATTTAAACCACCAATTCGGATTTCAGGCGAAACAACGAATTTTAAAAAACATTATTAATATTTTTATTTATAACTTTTTTCTAATTCATTAAACAATTGATTTAACTTTTACTATTTTATAGATCTAATTAAAAGAAGTAACTTTCGTTGTGAGATTTTTTTTCTATCTTACAATTCGCGAGTTATAACACAAAGTTATAATTTCACCCCTTAGAGTGATTTTGGACAGCAACAAAAATTGTGTTGTAATCAGGAGGAAATCCCCTACATATCCACAAAGTTTCAGATTTTTTTGAACTTCCGGGTTCGGGATCTTCCCTTGTCAGACGGCGTTTAGAAAATATAGCAAAGGGCTGCATTTTTGATAGTTTACAGGCCATTCTTATCGTTCCGAAACCAGCCACGGATGTTTCTTTGCATCATTTATGCAGCAAATATAGCCCTGGGTACAAAAAAGGTAGAATCCACCAGCTGAAGAAAGTTCAACTTTCTTAAGTTTTGTACTAAAATTTTAAAAGTTAAGGCCTTTGGTGCACACAGAAGAAATTATCCGATTGAGCTGAAATTTTTTACACGTTTTATTGGGCCAAGTAGGCAACTTTTCCGCACTATTAGAATTTGATTATCGAAAAAAAGTTTTTTTCACTCCACCCCAGTGTACATGTATAAAATAGTTCAAGGTATAAATGATAAAACAGATATAGCAACTTGTTAAAGTGAGACTTGGGTAATGTAAGAGTATGCTAAACTACTTGGAAAAAGGAATTTAGGGACTTGTTTTGTTGTCTTTGGATACTAACGCAAGTGCCTGAGCAGGTCAAAGAAGGTTAACCAATTGTTTGTGTTTATGTAAAGTACTAAGAATTTATTAATATATAAAATAATGTTTATGACTCCCAAATTTCGTTATATCTTATATACTCAACTTGTAAGAAAAGACAGTAAGCATAAATCGAAACTAAATTGCGGTAATTGGATACGGATAACTGTATAGTAGCGAAACTTTATTTTATAGGTTATAAACTAATAATCGAAATTTTCTGCCAAAATAGGAATGGTTCTCTTTCACATAAAATTATTTAGACAGCTTCAAGATTAATTCATGCTTCTGTCACTCTGAAGTCAACGTTTCTAGTATCTAAACAAATCTTATAATAAATTACAATATGCCGGGCAATGTAACTTCAGAGATATGTTGAATATTGAAAAGGATAACTGACATAAGTATTCAGAATATTCGGGAAATTAAGTACATTTAAAAATCTGTTAGACACATTTCAAAATGTAGTAGGTGGAAAATAACGAACCATTTATGTTAACTTTGTCCCATTCCACATAACCAAGGGCGTTCAGTCTTCTTTTAAACATGTTGAGACTCTTGAGAGGAATAAAGGTATCTCAAATTGAAGGCACAAATCTTACATCAATACATACCATGCACTCGACAATAGCTAACAGGGTATGTACTACTATACCAGCAGGGTTGCCAGATGGTTTTAATATCGAGCCGCCAGGTTGCGCAGGAAAAGTAGCCCAAAGGCGTAAAAATTCAAATATCTTGAATGAAAAGGATGATAAAATATTTTCTTAATATTTTCTGAAACTGTTTTCTTTATTTTTTTTAGATACAACTAATAAACATCATTTGAGCAAAAACGAATTTAAATAAAATTGATGTAAAAATTAAAATTAACCTTTCAACACAACAATGATAATCTGTTTTATAAAATAAAAAGACTTAAAAGATACTAAAAACATTGTCAGCTTCTTCGGTATCATTTCCTTTTTTATAAGTATTATAAATAATATCGTACTTAAAATAGAGATCATGTTTTTCGTAATATTAATGTTTCTATAGCAATAAGAATTAGTTGTGTGATTTCTAATTATCAAGAGGACTTCCATTTAGTCTTGGGCGGCCCAAATATCGAAATTTCGGCCAAAGCAATCTTGGTCGATATTGTAGCCTAGTTCAGGCGCCAACCGCCAATTTCAATTTTTGAGCACCAGTTGAATTTGAAAAGTAGCCAAAACGGTGGAATTCCGCCCAATCTGGCAACTCTGAAGCTGACATTACAAATATATAGGTTGTGTTTCAATTCACGCATCCCACATAGTACAGTTCGTCTTAGAGACGTCTAGTTTATGTCCATTTTAGGTCTGAACGTCTTGATTTGTAACAAGACGTCTTTAAGACGCCTTTTGGACGTATTTAAGACTTTAGCAGACGTGCTATCTGGGAATATGCGCATAGACCGCAGCGCACTCGCTGTGCGCATTCATAGCATTCCGTTTCCAGCAGCGCATGAACCTGCATGAACCGCAGTAACGAAATGGAACGGTTTTTGATGCGTTTGATGCTCGTGAGGTTGCGCGGGAATGTTCAAACTTACTTACTAAAAAGCTATGCAGTTGGATGGATTACGGATAATTTAATTCGAGGCTTTTGGACGGTGGTCGAAGCACGCTTTCTAACTACATTGGTTACTTTGTCTTAAGCATCGGAGACCGACTTCTAACGAAATTTGATGGCTTTATTGGATCCTGGATTTTCTCAACCCGAGTTTCTTTATTCTTTTTGAACAGCGACAATTATTGAAAGCGAAGACCATATTTCGTGAGTTTTACAGGACGAACTGCTGCTTACCCAGCGTGATTTGGTAAGCAGATGTGTAAAGGAAAAATGAAGTTATTTATTATCCGCGCCCGTGGTAAATTGAAGGTTTTGAAGGCTATAGAATACAATCACAGGCTCTCGTACGTCTTCTGGATTAGAGTATAGCTGTAAAGTTAGCATTATAAGAACACGTGCGAAAAACTTAGCACCCACACACTACACAACATCTCGAGGACGTCTGCTTTAGGTCCGTTCTACGACTGTAGGTCTGAATGTCCCGATTGGTAATAAAACGTCCCCGGGACGTCTGTGGACGGCTCTGGGATGTCTATAGACGGTTTCGGGACGTTTTTGGGACATTGTGTAACTACAGTGGCGCCATCTGTGCAATGTCCTAAGGAGGGCTTGGGGATGCGTATGGGACGTGTATCTTTGTCCGGTGTATAATTCCTCAAGCTCAGTGATGATATCTCGGGCGAGTTTTCTCGCGCATGCGCGGCGATTTTAGCATCAGTATAGTACAAGTTTCGATAAAATGGGGTATCTTGAACACCCTGCTGCTTTCCCGCCAATGATACTACACCTATTGGTTGGGCCCCAACATAGATACGGTACTGCAAAAGCCGCGCATGCGCAAGAAAACCCGCCCGAGATATCATCACTGCTCAAGCTCCACCAGAGGGCGACGCGGCTCGAGAATTTCTCGCCGGTGATCGTGGACCCAGTTAGTATATATACAAATTCCGTCGGAGTCCTTTCCTTTTCTAAGGTGGTGACCCACTGCATAGACGGTCCAGTTAGATCACCTAATTTATCGATAAATAGGTCTTAATTACGTCTTTTGAATGCCTGTTTCAGTCCTAATCCAGGCCTGTTTAAGACGTCGTTTAAACGCTTATTCAGTCCGAATCCAGGCGCTTTAAAAGACATACCCGGGACGACTGTTTTGGTAACATTCGTCATTCAGAGGACGTACGTAAGCCGTTCGTGGAACATTCGGGACGTCCCCGGGACGTCCGGTACGGTTGGGACGAACGTCCCCGGGACGTTTTGGGGACGATCGTGTGCTGTGTGGGCAGTAAAAGCCTTTAAGAAATAACAATGCGCGCCACGTATTTACTTCCTTCCTCATCTTCCGTTTCGACCGTGCCTAAAACCCTCTAGGAATGTGCTGTTCGCTTCAAAATTGAGTCCGTTGCGTTGTTTGCGATTCACGCATAATGCGCATAAAATGCCTAGAATATGTCACGTACCCTATGCACTTCATGCGCATTATGGGTGAATCGGAACGCGCCCAAAGACGGCATAACATGGCTCGTAGAATTCCCTAGAATCTTCCAACTTCTAGCTCATAATGCAGTTTTAAAGACGTCCAAAAGACGTCTTAAAGATGTTTTAAAAACGTCTTGTCACCAATCAAGACGTTCAGACCTAAAATGGACCCAAACTCGACGTCTCTAAGACGACGTGTGCTATCTGGGAAGTGGCATCGTATTGGTGGCAAATGAGAGAAAATCTAGGGAATCGTACGATGCCATCAATTTCATGCACAGTATGCGTGAATTGAAACACAGTCTATAATCTCAGATAGTACACCTCGTCTTAGAGACGTCTAGTTTATGTCCAGTTTAGGTCTGAACGTCTTGATTTGTAACGAGACGACTTTTGAACGTCTTTAAGACTTTACCAGACGTTGTTCTATCTGGGATAAAATAACATGTATCAAATAGAACGCAAGATTTGGTTTTTTACTTTATATATTAGAATAGATGAAGAATGATGGGCCAATCAAAAACCCAAATGCACATTTTCAGATTAATAGATGGTAAAATACCACCATAAACGTAAGAGTTGTTAAGAGTGGTTAAGAGTGAAATGGTGTATATTCCTTTCTCTCTCGCAGGATTTTGATAAAAAATGGTGGACCAATCAAAAAGTGGCCCTCTCGTGTCGACTCTTATTATAGTGTCTCTAAGAGTCAGCATAGCCAGTATAAAAATGATAATATATTTTGTTTGCAAAATGAAATACATAAGAAAAGGGGAGGGGAAACACCAATATTCATAATTAAGCGTGACAAGGTATAAAAGATTCCATCGGTAAATTTGACAAAAATTCTGTTATTTGTGTTTGATATTCTTACTTAGGCCTAAAACAAAACAAATTAGTTATCTATATTTAAATTGAATTTGTTTGTTATTCTAAAAATTACGATTTTATTTAATCATTTATTTGGCAAAGACGAGTTAATTTGTCATTTGAAAATGTCTCATCATTGTACAAGACGAGTTAACTCGTCATTTGAAACAGTTACACATAAACAGGGCTGCATTTATACTTTTGGAGGCCTAATGCGCAACATTATTATGCTGAGGCCTGCCAAAAATTTCAGCTCCTTCTAGTTTTTATATTATAAATTTAATATTTAAAAATGAGTATTTTATTTTACAACTATCTGTCCACCTAGTCTGTTTTTTGTGTTGTTGTTAGTGAGAAGTAAGGTTTTAAAATGCGGCAGTAGCTTGCGCCTAATGCGCTGCATGGTAAATGCGGCCGAGCTTATATATAATAACCATCTATCTGTTTAATAAAATACTATTTTTTGAGTGAAGTGGCCATTTACTTGTCAGTGAATCGTTCTGTATTTATTAGTTTCATTATTGTATTTATATTCGAAATAACATTAGATATATTCACACCTGCTATTGGCAAGACGAGTGATCTCGTCATTTATTATTTCTCAGTACCCAGCTAGAAAACTGGGCTAGTTAACAGGTAAACAAATTAAGGGGACCTACGTTTTCCCTGGGAAAACAATGTCAAACAATTTTCATCACTGTAATTATTTTCTCATGTCTGTCAAAGTGACGATTCCGCGAACTGCGATAATATGTTACAGTCGAAGGATCGCGATGATTGTTACGAGAAACACCCGTTACATTGTACTTCAGCCTGACTTGTTACATTCGATACTATGTTGTATTAAACGCTAGGTGGCAATGTAAATAGCAAGATATAATTTTTATGAGGTAGGCCATTATCTGGATAATACGTGTTTCATGAACAGGAGGTAAAGCTGAGTTGCGCAGGAACGTTGCGCAGTCAGTCAAGCACAGTCCACGGGCAAAAGTAGTGGGGCTGCCGAGGAGAAAGATGGCCGCCACCAGCGAGGAACGGAGTGTTATGGAGGCTTCTCAGACGAATCCCGGGCAAAGTCAACCCGTCGATCCGCTCAAGATGCTCTACCCGATGGTCAACGAAGAGGAAACGCCGCTGCCAAGGTCGTGGAGTCCCAAGGACAAGTACAATTACATCGGCCTCTCCCAAAACAATCTTCGTGTTCACTACAAAGGTACGTTTGTACGCACTCTCGATCTTTTCTTGGCTGTTCCGTTCCCTCCTGCACAGTCCCTCTGCTAAGATTTCTTGAGCTCCTCCGACGAGAGGATCGCGGAACGATCCTAGCCAATGGAATTCGATCGTTGCTCGATACGGACGAATCGTTGACGGAGCTGTAATATCGATTGAAAATGGCAGGGCTCCGTTTCGCGTGTGTCAGCGACCTAAACAAAGGAATCAGCTGATCGGTCATGGTCTCTATTCGACTTTCTCTTGGTTCCTTATATTCCCGATCTCGTCCCAACAATATTCGATAATATTTCCCATCGATTCAGGCATCTTTGGGGCGCGCAGGGGTCTTGTGGCGAGTTTTTATGAAATTCGTGGAAAAAATGAATCTGCGTAGAGAAGGCGCAATGACAATGACAGCTGCGATGTTTGAACAGTTACTTTTCTCTCTGTCTCCTCCTATCTGTTTCTCTTTCTCGCTCTCCATTCCCCCTCCGTTTCTTCTCGCTCCCCCCTATACCCCTTCCACCCAACCGCGGTTTGTGGACTGTGATGAGTTTTAAAGTGTACAAATTTTACATTGATACGTTCGGAGTATAAATTCCTCTAGATTCGATAATTCAACGTAACTTACGATATTGGTAACTGAACTTCGTTGTTATTTCTACATAAATTATAATTCTAGTCACTTAAATACCTAGTATAGTGTTTCATAGTTTGAGAGCATATTATGGTGACAATGTTGAATACATTTTTTTTCAACAGATGTAATGTGTTATATTATACTGTATTTCTTTTGATTAATGTTTCAGAATTAATTGCTTACATGATAATACATGATATCAGTTAGATGTTGTACTTATAATTATTATTATTAATTGTTCATTGAAGTGACCATATAGTATTACAAGAAAGCTTAAATTGTTATTTTCTTTTGGCTGTACTTCCGAATGGTCCCAGTGGCCAATCGCCACGAGGTTTGGGAGGAAGGGTGGGGAAGGGGTGTGGACCCTAAATCTAAAATTGCTTCGGGAATTTATTAGTTTCCGAGATATTAATAAAAAACTTTTCATTCGCGCTTCGTTTTCGAGAAAATTGACTTTGAATTTCAGCTAAGTACGCGTGCCTTTCCGGCGCCTAAACAGCACGCGGAGGTAAGGAGAACGCGTCCAACAGTTCATAAAACAGTTTGGGGGGACGGAAGGGTCGCCGCGTAGGGGTGCCTGCACCTACGTCCAAAAAAAATTTCATACAAAAATTAACAATAATTTTTTATTAATATTTTGGAAACTAATAAATACCCGAAGCTACAATTTTAGATTTGGGGTCCCCGCCCCCTCTCCACTCCTCCCTTCAAACTTTATTTCGATAGGCCACTGGGGCCATTCGGAAGGATATACTTTTTTTGTACATTATTTCAGAAAGTATCTAGTATCTTTAGAAAGTATCTTTGAAGGAATACAATTAATGAAATTAAACTATATTTGTTATTAATTCTTTCTTTATATTAACATACCAAATTCACAAAGGCAATACAGGGTTTTGTATTTTAGTGCAAAGGCGAAATATTTATTGCAGTGGAAACTTTTCACATTGAGTATAATTATTTGTGAACTGATGTTATAAATAAATAAATAAATAACAAAATATATTTTTTATTTAGTGCAGTTGAGTAAATTCTCACATAATAGTAACAAATTCTTATAAAATCATTTGGATAAACATTTCACTCTTCAGTAACTAAATATAACTGAGTAAACAAATGGTCTGTAATAAATGTAGCCTATCAAAATAATATAAAATAAATCTTCTGCATAAATACTACAGATACAGAATTTTGTAGACACATTACACATTTTTAGTAAAATTATTTTAGACTATACAATCTGGAAGATAATTATTTAAATACTTACAATTAAAATGTAACAAAATTCATTAAAATAAAATGTAAATACTCCTACAATGAGTTTTACTATTAAATTTTACGTTATGCATGTAACAATTAACTTTTTTTAGATTCTTCACAAAATTAGTAGTTGCAAACTTTGGTAGGTACTGTTGTTTGAGGTCTGATATCTTGGTGGTTCATTGGATGTTGCAGTTTTTCTCATTTTTCTTATACAGAATGTTAATAAACACTACAATTTCTAGACATATCCTATCTTCTTATCTGTTATTTCATTTTCCACACGAATCATAACACATTGGTTCTGCCCTCCTTAATTGAAATGTCTATCTAGCATTTTCCAGTCTTTCAAGAGAAGTTGAAACGTTTGAAGTTTTACACGTCTTTTAGCTTGTGAGTAAAGTTATAAAATCCTAAGTGCTTCCTAGAGATCTAGAACAAGTCTGATTTATTTATTTTTTTTCCAAGGACGGCACAAAGAAAATGGCAAAACTTCACTTTTCTTGGATATTTCGAAATGTTAGATAGGACATTTTAAATCAGGAGGGCACGGTTATTAGCAGATAGTTGACTTGCATATTAATTCCATCTTCTCACGAGAATAGAAGAATTTCGAGCATGCTTAAAATGTTGTATCATTTTGTTCATCCATAGTTTCGATTTAACGTTTGTTAAAAATTGTAGTGATAATGTATTATAATAATATTCATTTATTAACAAGGAAATTTGTTTATATATTTGTTTTGGCCAATAATCATATTTAAGACACAATATTCTCCTCACAATCCTAAATGTTATCATTCTCACTGTTTATCTCTGGGTAATCTTGAGAATAATGCTCTGTCCAATAGTTACAGTAATAATAATAATACTTCTAAATAATATGTTTATCTTGTAACACAGGGAAATATGTTTTAATTTATGTGATTATAATATTAGGAATTTATATTTCAAACACTTTGGAAAGTTTTTAACAGAATGTTATGTATACTTGGACAATATTTGCTATTAAGAACAAAATGAACACTTAAACTAATTAATTTTAACATTTATATGGTATATATTCTTGGCTAATTAATACTACGTTTATATATATCAAATACATATACTAACATTTTTAACCTAACAATCTCTAAGTAATAAACATTTCATAAATATAAAAATGTTTTTTCATTTAGCTCATGTTGGTAATGTTGTGTAATTATTGAATCTTAGAATTTGAAGAAGTAGTTTATGTTTCTCGAAATTTATTTCATAAATTTAATTTTCAATGAAAGGTCTGGATATTATATTTGCAATATTTGCTGGATATTTAAAAAAAGAATAAAATTGTGCCAACTATCGAACGATATGAAATAAAATTTAATTAATTATGAGGAATGGTTAACACTTAATATACGACAAATATTTAAAACAATTTATTGTATTAGCATTTGTGTAATTAATAGTTCAGTATAGTATATCATCTTGAAATCGCACTGGGTGATGTCATGGATAGATAATGGGGTATCAAAGAGACCCATTAATAATTTTGTCATGTATAATTAAACGTGAAATAATCAAACCCAGGTTACTAGGTCGACAAACTGCATCGCTGCATTGCAAGTGCATCCATGAGTAGCAATTGGATTGAAGCGAACAGTCGCTTTTGTTCTTGAATTCCTGCTCAAAATGTTCCTCGGCATATTAAATTTTGTATCTTCTTACGGGACTGAAACAATCGGGAAAATAAAGCCTATAGAATTCCCCATTTGTATTTATAAAGTAAATGACCTTGAAAATCAATCCAGAAGAAATTTAAAATAATATTGCTTAACTTTTTGATATTTTTTGTTTCCTGAGCCAGTTATGTAAAGGTGGTGTCATTCAAATGTTTCCGTATAATCAGTTTCATCTGAAATCGTTCTAAAAGCGTGATAAAAGTATTTTTATAACAAAATGTCGAAAGAAATTTAACAATTTATGAATTTACGAAAATATGTCGATTTGCTCGCAATTGGTAGTGGATATTGACTTTCGATATAAATTTGATCCCCTATGATAATAATAAACTAAGACGAAAATAAATAACGTAAATATAGGAGCCTTATTTAATATTAACTTAAAGAGAAAAACACATGAAACATCCAAAGTAATTAAACGCATGAAAATGGGACACACTGGGCTAATTTAAGTTCGAAATTTTGCCACTAAAAAAATATTAGCAAGTGATTACAATATCATTACAAAATTATTCTTTTGTCGCTGCAATGTGAATATACCTAGTCAGGACAATGTATAAATTAAAACATTCTGAACTATTTGTTATTTACTACTTAGAACAGTATATCTTTGCTTATAGTCGGAATGCACTCCAACTGGCCGCCAAGGCCACTGCAGCAGGCTACCCCCACCACACTATTTCGTTATTCCATCCAATATCTCATTTCTTCGCGTAAAATTGCGAGTGTCTTTGAATAAAAAGACAGATATTATCCTGGTTTAACCCCTTAATGACTCACTGAATTTGAGGAAAACGTTAAAAAATACCACCTTGTTTGTATTTTTATTTCATTATATAGGGGAGAGTCGTGCAGTACCGACCGCTCTAAGTTTTTTTGTTATATCTTGGGGTAGAGTCGATGAAAATCAAAAATTCAAAAACGTATTTGTAGTATAGATAGAACTTAGTAAGAGGAGGGAAACTATTTTTGTGAAGTTTAATAATAAGAATTGATAATTCGCAAAAGTAAAAAAGTTGTAATTTCTAGGAAACGAAAAATTGTCGTCCAGTACCGACCAACTATTAAATTAGTAGATTTTTAGGTCTAAATGATTAACAATGTTAATAAAGACATTTAACTAGTACAATACAAGATTCTTTTCAAATTTTATTTGTACAAACTCGCAAGTCAGATAATTAATACATATTCTCCTGATCTGTGTATTCGACGTGTGCCCAACCGTCACATACGGTACGCTGCACCCAATCCTTGTCAAATGATTCCTTGCAAACAGAGATAGGCAAAATTTTTATCTAAATAAAATTTCGAATAATGAATAAAAAAATTAACTTTATTCTTCAAATAAATTCTCATCGAATAAAAAAATTAACTTTGTTCGTCGAATAATCTAAAGTTAAAGTAACTTTTATTTGATCCTTATTTACATAATTTTTTATTTAGTTAATGCCCAACTTCGCTTGCAAATAACACACTGGATAACTTCTTCATTAAATCTTAGCTTCCTGTTTGTTAGGTTATGATACCTATCCTTATTTACTTTATTTTTCTATGGGAAAAGGTAGTAGGAAGGCTAAATGAACATCTTATAAACTAATCTGAGTTGCTAACAGATTGAATGCACAGATAAGAAAATTTTGTTCTCTACTGGTTGACAGAGTCTGTTGGTCGGTACTGCACGACAGTTGGATGGTCGGTACTGTACGACAAACACGGGGCAACATTTTAGATCATGGTATATTATGTAGAAAAAATATTGCAAAATCAGGACGTTTTATTAAACTTAATGCACTAGAGATAGTATACATAATAGAACAAAATCATTTACTTACACGAGAAACAAAATATTAGCTTTAAAAAATAACTTTTAACCCACTCAATATCAACGTATGCGTTTAATGCCGTAGAACATCGAGAGCAATGGAGTAAACAATATGGCCCCGAAATAGGTTATAGAGAATTGTGATTTCCATTGGTTAATTCAAATAAAGTGTTAATATCTAGTTGAAGAAGCGAGAACTAGCTTTGGTCGGTACTTTAAGCTGGTCGGTACTGCACGACTCTCCCCTAAATGTTTGTAAACTGGGATGAAACTCCGTTTTTTTTTTTGACGAAAAAGTTTTTATTTTTGTATAAATAATGAGAAACTATACGTGTTAAATCCACCTACGTAATATTACGTTCTTACATGGCAAAAAAAATGAAAAAGAAACGCATGAAAATAAAAACCAATGTAATAATAATAGAATTTGAAAAATTAGATGTCATAAATGTTATATGTTCTTCAGAGTGTGCCAGTAATAATATGGTTACGATTCTATCGAACGTAATATTACGGAAGTGGGTGTTAAGAGGTTAATTCATATTTGTGGAAGTGACCGTGAGCGACCATTTGGTTGTTTTCCAACTATAGTAATTATCAACAGTCGATGTTCCTAAAAATACACAAAAAATAGCAGTTCATAACAGCTTCTAGTAAATTGTTGTGGAGTTTGTTATTGAAATAGGTATCATCTATGGTTTAATTTAACAATATAATTGAGTATAATTATCAAACCCTCCAGATAATAATTATTCAGTAAATATTTATCGTGTAAATGAATCAGGCGACGTTGATCTATTCAATTTCCAGTTATTAAAATTTTTTAAACTCAACGTCTTTATTATCGCTCAGTACCTTTCCACATAGTACAAGATAATTCTTTGTTTCGAAATAAGGAGAGAGTCCAACGTTGAACACATTGAGTGCTAGACTTGAAAAACTAACCAAAACACATTGCAATCTTCAACTTCGGAAAAATTTAAATTTCTCTAAATCCTGCATAGTATGCACATTGAATTTAAATTGAATCTAAATAGTTGCGCTTGCTACAGATATAACGGAGCACGAATGGTCTGTGTTAAAAAACATTCCATATCCCACAGCAATGTGCAATCACCATGACAATCTGATAAATAATAGAACATCTGTTCCAGGCTATGGAAAAACCCACAAGGATGCCGCGAGCGTACGTACAACACACTCAATACCAGCCGCCTGTGGCCTCTACTACTTCGAGGTGAAGATCGTCAGTAAAGGCAGAGACGGTTACATGGGAATCGGTTTGTCCGCCCATGGTGTAAACGTGAACAGGCTGCCAGGCTGGGACAAACACTCGTATGGGTACCACGGCGACGATGGGCACAGTTTTTGCTCGTCGGGAACAGGGCAACCTTATGGGCCAACGTTTACCACGGGCGATGTAATCGGCTGTGGTGTGAATCTCGTTGATAACACTGCCTTCTACACGAAGAACGGCCACCATCTTGGTATCGCCTTTACCGATCTTCCGGTGCGTATAGACCTCTTCATTGTTCTCGGGGGATACACTGCTATGCAAAAGTTTTGGGGTCGTAGTCTTTTGCGTTATATCCTATCACGAGTTTCTTCATTTTCAACAGGCGAGATACCTTTGCAGCTTTTTTTCAAGTTCAGTTTGTAGTCTGGAGATGGTGAAATGACTTGGTATTCCCAAGTCAAGTTGACAATTCTTTGATTTATATTTATATGTTTACGAAAGGTTCACTAGGTTCAGATCATTTCTCAAAAATTTTGTATGAGGGTGTCCCAAAATTGATAGACTTCCAGGAATATGCACTATCCTGATGCAAAAAAACATCGAAAATTACTTTACCGTTTTGGGATCCGAGGCTTTGTTCTCGAGATATTAACAGTTGAATCTCAGCGGTCCAAGTTCCAGGTCGTACAGTTTAAAGTCGAAACAGCTGGGCCCGGAACAGTGACCGCTCGCACGCACAAGCAGGAGGCACGTGTAGATACCCACACAGACCCTGTATTTACACGCGCCTCTTGTGGGTGCGTCGTGCGAGCATACGCTACCGCGTGCTCAGCTGACTCGGCTTTAAACTGCGCGCTCCGGAACTTGGACCGTTTATATGCAACTGTTAATATCTCGAAAACGAAGCTTCGAATCCCAAAACGGTAAAGGACTTTGTGCAACAGGTTCTGCGTCCCGCAATTTTGGGAGACTCTGTATAGTGGGGAGACATCCTACATCGGATCAGGTGTCCCGTTGTAAGAACGTCGCTCGGGGGACGAGGTGTTCCCTTACCGAAACGGTATGCTATTCGGTTACACGATGCCATCGCTATGTTGAATGAAGCTTATGACTTGTCGCTGCCTAGTGCCCTCTCGCTCACTCTTACAATTAGTTTGTAACGGGGATGGAAATGTCCTCTTAACGAGACGGATGACCTATTCTTTTAACGGGACAACACTGTAATATCACCGTGAATCCTAAATTCTAGCATTAAATTTATTTATACACACATGCACAAGAAATCCATGAATATACATCTTTGGTATGTAATAACAAATTATACGAAGATATTACTGGCTATTTACGATAAATAAAGCTATTTTTCATGTATCACTTATCAAGAAATATATGAAGAAAATTTTCATTCATCAGGATAGATCTAATAATTTAAATATTAGACACCTTTTTTAGAGATTTAATTGCAACTCATTTGACAAGTAAATGTCTGTCATTTCTAAGTAAATTATTAAAAGTTATCATGAATGCAGCTGTAGTCCACTGTAGACTTCCTGTTTCAATTTCTCTTATAGTATGTCTAAAGGAAAAACATTTAACGATTATACGTTGTATTTTCTGTTACAGCCAAATTTATATCCAACAGTGGGCCTCCAAACGCCAGGAGAAGTCGTAGACGCAAATTTTGGGCAGGAACCATTCGTTTTTGACATTGACGACATGCTTAACGAACTCAGAGTCAGAACAAGATTGCAAATCATAAATTACCCTACGCCAGATCACGGGCAGGGCCAGTGGCAAGCAGTTCTTCACAAGTAAGTTCAATTTAAACAAAAATCATAATACTCAATCTAAAATTCCAAATTTTTTGAAATTCTAAAATCGTGCAGTCCAAAAAGTGTAAAAGCCTAAAATTGTAAACTTTTAAAATTTAAAATACGCACTACATGGCGCGTTCGCTGTTCCTTATAAACTTCTCCCCTCAACGTTTAAAATAATTTGGAGGTAAAAAAATGAACATTAATTTTCAATGTTATAAACAATTTTGAAACAAATATTTTTTACAAATATTCGCCGATCCAGAGGTACAGATTCACCACTGAAAGCAGTGACCCTCATTTTTTGAACACCCTGTACACAGGTGTCCGACTGCGTGACGAAATATACTTTCAAGGACTTGTAATGGATATTTTCACTGGTTTCGATAATTTCAAACACGTTTATTACATAATTATATACATCGTTTTCATTCGTAATTATAGGAAAAAGAAAAAGATATTTTAAATTTTACGCGGTTGAGCGTGGAAACGTCACTTTTGATGACGGGCGTTTAATTACAGTAAAAGTAAAATTCGATTATACAAACATCGTTTTATCGGGACTTCCGATTATCCAAACAATGTTATCAGGTAAAAGGACCATCTTGCAATGGGCTGTTTCAGTGATAGAAACAAGACTTGTTTAGAGACTTATATAGTTCGTTTAGAAAAATAAATGGTAAAGGAAATAGGATTCAGAGGAAAATTGATGAGACACTATTAACTATCACTAATTTTAGAAACGGTTTGAAGATAGATTGAGGCACAGCGAAAAAAGCACCATGAAAATAATTGGTGTAATTGTAAAATAAAATTTTCCATTTGGTAATGCAGGATTGGGTAGGTACTTGGAACATAAAACGAAGGAAATTATTACTTTTTTTGTAATTTCTGAATTATAAATGTGATATTACTTAATAAACGATTATTCTTCGTGTCAGTGTTTTGGATCCATTATAATTGTAAAACTTGGGTATATGTATAACGGTTGTTTATCCACCAATTGGTTGGGATAATTAATTAACATATGTTTCTCTTCGTTCTTGTTTAATTGAATGTGCAGTAGGACTTGGATAATTTAATCTTTTATGCTGATTTTGTGTTTATTAATTCTTTATTCAAATTTCATTAACCGGAGATGTTACAGTCAAGTATTCTCGTTAAATTAAAAGAATCAATACAATAATGAACCGTAATATTTTTATTTTCAAAATGAAAGTTTATACCATTCAGGTAGAATTAATTCAACATTCTTCTGGTAATTAATTATACAATCACAGTTTCAGAATCTTAGGAATTACAAAAATTTTAATAATTTTTTGCGACTGAAATTATTAATACTGCAATTGCCAGCACTTTTGCGAGCATACGCAGCATATACATATCAGTCCAATCATTTATCAGGGTCTCAGTATCGTCTGAAGTGCATTCGACATATAATCAATTTTTTTTATAAATTCCAAAGTCGTAGAGTAACTTTAAAACGGAGGAATGAAAATGCATGAGAAAAAATGAATGAAGTCGTGCATTTTGAACTGTGTCGGTGGGATGTGAGATGACCTTGCAGAAGACTAGTTCCTTTTGCATAATATATGCGCATTAAAAATATCTTGGTTCAATACGTAGGTACAACCCAGATTAACAATTACGTTCTTCTTAAGTACGTGTATTACATGTAATACATATGAAGGGTGAGACATTTGAGAAGGGGAAATGTAGTACTATGTGATATTTTCGGAGATATAAATAAAAATATTGTCTAGGATATAGTAACATGATGACATAAAAATAATTTTTTTTTCAAATTAGAACAGCATTTGTTATTAATAGGAACATATACGACGAATCACAGAAAAATGTCTTTTGAATACTTTTGGGTTTAGAAAAATTAAAATTTTAATGTTTTCATTTATTTTTATATTTTTGTTTATTAAATTTGTGTAGATTTAAATTACAGGAATTGAAACTTTCGATACAATGTGAATATAAAAAAATGCATTTCAAATGAAATTTTGGATGTAGTGAATCGTCAAAAATATCAGAAAATATTTTCATACCTTAAAAACTAACAGAGATATTTAATTTATTTATATCTAGATGCCTTTGTATATGCTAATATACATTTTATCGATATATTTTGTACAAATAGGTAGTATGGGAGTTGTTATTTTATCGAAATTCTAATATTAAAAATATGCCCACGTCAGTCGCGTTATATATTTATAATTGTGGTTATTTTAAAGCCATTAAGCATTTCAGACAAAATGCGTGGGTAGAGAAAAACGTTACTGAAGTAATTTTTTTTACATACAGAAAATATTGAGGTACGATTTGATACATCAGAAGAATTAAAAATCATATTAAATTCCAGCTTTCACATTTTACGTAATTGGCACACTATCTAAAAAATAAGAACAATGATTTTACTATTTTTTTATTCAGAATGAATTCAATTTTATTTTAGTATTTACAAATTGTAACTTCACTCAATTTTATTTTAGCACATGCAAATTTTAAATCTAATTCAAATTTAAATTAACATTTAAAGAATTTAATTCGAAATTATGTAGTTTCAGTATTCAGAAATGTTTACTTAATTCCCAACTATTTTTTAGAAAATAAAAATTTAATATCGCTTCAATGTTTCAAAATTCTTTTCCATATTTTTCCAGAATGGTGTCGACGTATTTGGTCCATCATGGTTATTGTGCCACTGCCGAGGCGTTTGCCAAAAGTACCGGTCAGGTATTCGAGGAAGATTTTAATTCCATAAAAAATAGACAGAGTAAGTTTCTTCTTAAAACCGTTTGCACATAGTCTCCTATCATAACCTACTGTGCTCCGATGGAAAGATGAGACTCGAGAAACTCTAGGGTCCGAATCAGGGCCCGAATAGTATATCCCTATTGGCTGGCGCGACAACGTCGACGAATACAAAGTAAGGAAACGGGGCACAGGCAGCGGGAGCCAATGCGAGCGAAGAACCCCTCTCGCCCCCCTGACATTTCGGGTTTCATCTTTCCATCGGAGCACAGTACATCATCAACCATAGAAAATGGAGATTCTTATTACTGTCGGTTATCGCTTTGTCGCTATTTTACTGTTATAGCTTCACACATTTCAGCCAGAAAAGCTGTAGGAGAACTATTTAACAAATATTTCTGTGATTGCCATCATTTCAGCGACATTGAGGTTGTGATACTTACAGGGGCCACTCTGTACATATGAATGAGAGCAGAGCCGAGAGCAAAAACGAGTTATCGATTGTTTTTGTTTCAGGAATTTTAAAGCTGGTACTAGCAGGCAGAATGGGCGAGGCTATAGATTTAACAAGTCGACTGTACCCAGGCCTCCTAGAACGGGACCCGAATCTTCTGTTCGCCCTCAAGTGTCGGCAGTTCGTTGAAATGGTGAATGGCAGTGACTCCGAAGTCTGCCAGAATTCGAATCTTAATCAAACCAGCGTTATACAGTCCACAAAGGCGTACACCAAGTCCTCGGCAAATGGTAACGTCGAGGAGATGAACATCACCAACACGCTCAACGGTTCCACAGAGCAGCAGTTTGTTAACGGGCAGATCGAGGAGGACGTTGACATGGAGGAGAATATTGTGAACGGTGTGAGAAGTAATAATGGCTACCAGAACGGAGATCTGAATACCAATGGCTACAAATGCCAGAATGGGGAGGACGTCGACATGGGTAAGATACTACTTTGCTGTTTCTGAAGGCATACCGAGCAATAGTGCGGTCTACAGTTGCGCATGTTCAAACAGAAAAGCTCCAGGGGGTTCCTTAAGGTTCGTTTTCACGTGACAGTAAATCGTGACTTTTTACGGTAATGACTTTTACTGTCACGTGGAAACGGACATTTAGATTCGAAGTTTCGCAGACCATCCAGTGTTAAATGATTACTGCTCGATGGCTCGAGATCGGAGACCTCCCACCTAATTTTGTTTTCCAACTCCTTCTTTTACCTTCACCAACGAACCTCATTATTGATTGGTATACCTATAAATCCATTTAAATATATTAGATTGCTTTATTTTCAAAGTTATTCTTTTATAGAAGTTATAGTTAGGCTCTACCGTTCGCATTTCCTTGTTCTTAATTTATAAACAGAATTCCTTTATTTTACTAAACATATCTTGAAAAAATATTAATTCAAATTGTCTAATTCAGACTGTCTTCGTTCTTCCTCATCTTTCTTTTATCAAGTAAAGTTCTATTATGAATTTTTGAATAAATAAAATCGATTATCTGTGAATTTTCATAAAGTTTCCGCGAGGATTCAGACATCGCTTCGTAGTGTTTCCTAAAAACAGAAATATATCTTGTTCTCAGAGATAGACAGCGCTAACCAAACTCAGCAGCAGCAGCAAAACGGCAGCTGCAACCCGGAGAACACATCGAATAAGGGTATTAAGAAACAGCTATGCGGCGGTGACAAACAAGCAATCGAGAAGATGTTGGAATTCGGCAGACAGCTCTACTCTCAGTCGATACACCTGCGACAGCAGCATGGGAAAAATGAAAGCAATAAAAAGATGCTCCAGGACGCGTTCAGTCTTCTTGCGTATGCAAATCCATGGAACTCGCCTGTTGGTTGGCAGCTGGACCCTCAGCAAAGAGAAACCGTTTGTGCGAGACTTAACTCCGCCATACTTGGTAAGAGGTTCCTTTTTATATTTATCTAATGTGCGGTTGGGGCACTTAGGTTTGGACCCTTAAATAAGTAAGATAAAAGAGAGATACGTCAGTGGTATTGGAGATACATATACGTACATCGAGCAATAGTGAAGTTTCTAGATGTATTTAGTTACCAGTCATTTAACAGTAATGCCTCGATACTAGATCGCCTGGCTCCACCCATTTACCCTACAAAATGTTATTGGCTTTTATTAATACACCCGTCAAGCCACAAATGAAAATTTTGTTTGCTGTTTTCGGTTTTGATGCATTTTCTAGGTGGCGCTTACATTAGTGCAGCGCTGCCAAAGAGAGATGCCTAAACGGTAACCAAGATTTCAGAGGATCTAATGAACCGTTTGAAAAAAACCTTGAGGCATTTGATTTGAAATTGGACTCGCTATCACATCGACCTCTAACACAATTTTTTGACACGCGAGTCTTTTTTATCTGCACGTTAATGTGTAAAATTGCCTGTTTCTTTGGACTAGTTCGTTCAAATGTGGACCAATCGTCGTTGTTTTGGTGATTTTTGCTGCGACAGAGGAGAATGCGATAGCCACTGATATAAATTTCAAGAAATTCCTTCGGTTTTTTATTTCGGACGAACCTGTAAGTAAATTTCGTGGTTACCGTTTAGGTATCTGTTCTTGGCAGCGCTAAAGTAAGCACCACGTAGAAACTTCATCCAGACCGAAAACATGAAACAAAAATTTTCATTTGTGACTTTACAAATGTATTAATAAAAGCCAAAAACATTTTTTAGGATATGTTATAACCTGTTCTTGTAAAAAATGCATAAAGATCACCCATTTTTCAAGCGTTTTGAGCGGACGGTCCCCTTAATAATTCTTTTCTACATTGTTTCGAATTAGATTAGAATATTAATTGCTTTGGGGCCACATTAGTCATTATTTTTTGCTGATTTCTAAGCTGCATAATACATTTTTATTAATTTATATTAATTTAACCATGCCTATTTTCTTCTTCAGCGTTACTTTTCATTCCTCCTCCCATTTCCACGTAATTACTTCTGTCATTGGCACTACGGCCTTTCTCCGCTCTAGGCTCTTCTTCCTTGCTATACAATTTTATATTGTCATTCCGCGTTATTCCGTGAAAATTCCCTCCTTTATCACATTCCCAATCTGTATCTCTTCTTGGATTTATATACCTGACTTTTGTTTTTTCATCGTCCCTCTCGTCTCTAGAAGTGGTAACAATAATAGTTCTTATAATCATCACTTCTACGTTTCTAAAATCGTCATTATGATCCCAGATGGATTATTTTATCAGCTATGTATGATTATTGGTAGTTGAGTTGTATAGATGTTTGACATGGAACATTTACAGAAATAACAGACATTTGTCTTACGTATAAATTAATTTATACTTTGTTTATATGTTTAATTCGGTATTCAAAATATGTCGATGCAATTCTGCGAGATTGATAACGAACAAAAGAACGTATTGTAAGCCAAATGGTTAAAATTGCGGCAGAAACTAATTCTTTCGTTACGGTGTAACGAAATTATCGCACGTAATTATCGAATCGGAGAAAGAATCTATTTGGTCAACGAAGCAAATTTCATGAACAAGTCTCCATTTTCACTCGACTCTAACAGTATTGGATTTCTTGAGTGAAATGTTAGAAACATTTAAGAATTTTCATGTGAAACGATTAAAAGAATTGCTTTCGAAAAATGTTTGATAATGCTTTTTCAAATAATTCAATGTACGTTTAATATAAATTTCGTTACTTCAAACAATGAGTGCTATTGATTGATATAACAATTGGAACGTATTTTAATTACAAAAACCTCATAAAAATATTATAGTATAATTTAATATTTTTTAAATGTTGACTTCAACACGTATTCACAAGTATCAATCAATTCCCCACCAAAAGAAGAACCTGGTAATGCTTATTCAAACAAAAATGCTCGCAGGGTGTTTGAACCTATCACTACGCACTATACATACCGAATACACAAGCTATTAGCCATGTAAACAAGTAGGGGAACAGTTCAACTCGGCAGAACGATGGATGCGAAGTGCCCAAAATCGATTCTTTTTTTCGACCCTAGACTCAGTAATTATAAATAATAAAACTAAAACAATATCGAGTTTTTTTTACGCTCATTTCCAAACAGAAAATGGAAAAGTGAATAAAGGCATCAACCTTCTCCACTCCATGATATAAACTCTGTGTGGGTAGCGAGAATTAGATTCGAGGTTTAGCAAGCGATCTAGCGTCAAGGTCTCAATTGATAACGAGACCTATCTATTGATAGCTAGCATAAATACCTCTAATGGACACTTTCATTCCCCAGTCCCTTCCTTTAATTCCTCCGAGAACCCTCACTATTGTCTAGTACACCCATACAATCTAAGCAACAAATAAGCCACTGCTGCCTATCGTTAGTCACTCGTGAACTTAATTTAATTTAGGTTAGGTTAGGAAACAGTCTTTAGACTGAACCTCGCCTTTGTGATTTTCTTTTTCTTCTTTCTTTTCGCTTGCTTGCTTATATCTACCTATTGTGCAGTGAAGACGCTTAATAATAATAGTAATAATAAATAATAATATTCAAAAGATAATTACTTTATTAAAAAATATCGCATAACAAAATGCTACTAAGAAGAAATGTTCATTCAACCGTCCTCCATAACACCCCAAAATAGCACGAAGTACTGAGTCACTCTATAGCCGCCCGTAGCAAGAGAGTTAACAATTGACAAAAGACCAATCATTGAGATACTTTCTCTTGAGAATGCGACGCACTTTTGCAAGTCCCAAAGAGTATCCATTGCAAGCGCCATCGAAGCTTAACTTTACCCAACCATTGATTTCAGAATCGAGTAACTTGCCACGACGACCGCCGCTGGAAGTTGCTGCGTCACATGCGAGAGAACTGGTACGGCTGATGTCCCGCGCTGGTCTCGGGGCATGCGGGTTCGCGGTCGTAGACAATATCATCCAATATTGACGGTGCCTACCCCTGCTGCCACGTCTGCTTCTTCTGCCGGCTCGAGTTTGGTTAGTAATTCTCTTACACGCGTATATTACACGCATCGATGACACGAGGCCGGGGATAGTTGATACGCCCTTCTATGATGGCCTGTGAAAAAGGAAAAAAGAATTAAAAAGACCGAATGCGTACGAGCGTGCGGTCATTGGTTGTACCAATGCGGAGGATCGCTTTGCGACAAGCCTCGGACACCTTCGGATTAAGCTATATTTTTGTGATAAGGAAGATATATAACGTGCATATTTAAACAAACAAATCTATTAATTTTTGTTCATTGATGATAATAAAAATAACCGTTCTTGTAAGACGAATAAAGCATTTTAATTTTTGTTTATCTCATCTTGTCTTTTATCTTGGGACTGGTCTCTTCACGTTCTCACAGCGTGTGCCGTTCATCTCTGTCTTCACTTTTGCGCAGGGATCTCCAGTTCCACGCCCCGTTCTGTGATGTTTCTGTAATTCTGTATTCACCGCTTTACAGTATTTACCGCGGCGCAACGTTTTCAGTACCTTCACCTTGTTCGCTTGACTATTGGAGTATTGCTTGGAACTTCGCCGGTTCTGTGGTAGAAGCGAGTGTGGCCGTGTAGCTCTTACTGTTGAGTTTCTAATCGTCAGTGATAGATTGTGACTAAATTGTCTTTGCGTTCCAAACGTAGCGTGTTGAAAAAGATGTTGACGATTCGAAGAGGCCGATTGCAACGTAAATTACAAAATTCAACGAAGGTGAATAGTCTTGGAATTGTTAGAAATTTGTGTCCCCCAGTGTATCAATTATCCCTGGACTCTCTACAAACACATTTTGCATCTTTTCACATTTCTACCTGTAATATAGATATTACTCGATTAGCCGTAGGATCCGTAATCATTTATATTTTGTAAACAGCAGTCCTGCAGAATGTATTGCGCGCACACAAGTGCATAGTCCTTGAATTAAAAATCGATTGTACAGTAACTCTTAATCTTATTTCGTGTAACTATCAGATAGTTAACTTGACATATTTTTCTAAAATTCTGTAGGGTGTTTTTAAAGTATGCATCATCTCAATGAGCGACTCTCGAGATAACACATGTTTTACGTTTTCACGGAATTGTTAATTGTGAAATAGCGCGAATTTTTACTGTTCTGAGAACATGTTTGCATGTAAACAGACGAGTTAAAAGTGTGGTGCTGTAATTAGACGTTAAGGCAAAGGTGTTACGAATTTTTTTTATATAAAACATATTTTCATGGAGCATATTTCTACGCCCCTAGCGAGTATCATGAATAAAGTATTTCATAAAATTATATGTTTCCCGAACCTTTTTTCTTGGTGGACTCCTAAATACAAGCTTATATATCCCGTGGAACCCCCTCTAATTAAGTGACAACAGTGGTTATTGAAATGGTGGCCTTTAAACAAATAAATTATTTGCAAAATAATTTTAAATTTTTGAAAGTGTAATGTCTTCGAATCTTCTATCGTAATTTAATCTTTTTGATGAAATAGCACAAGAAATCTCGATACAAAAAGAGCATTTTGTGTCATTGTGTTTATTGTATCTTTCGAAATATTCGTTATGCAAAACACGGGCAGAAATGTAGTGTCTATAAATATATTTTTAGAATTTAATTTTACATCAAAATAACTTTTCCAACATTTTTTTAAATTTAATATTTATTCATTTATTACTTCTACAAAGACTTAAAACCGAAGTATGTATATGGAGTCTGAATAATGTGTGAACTTTGATCAGAAATTTCTATAGTGCCAATAGGAATATTTAGTTGCTGATACCAAAAAAAAAAAGAAAGAAAAGTAGGGCGGTTGTTTCGAAGTTGCGAGATAAGTCGGTGCAAACAAATTCCACGTTCAAAAACGAATCGAAAAGTCTTTTACCAATTGACAACTTAAGTCTTCAAGTTCGAGACGTACGTAATTGAAGTTTCGGTTTCCGACTTTTGGAGCGCGCTGTATAATTTCCTGGAAGTACAGGCCGCTGCCAGTTGAGAAGTATGTAGCAGAACACGGTGATACATATGTTACCATTAAGAATAATTATTTGCATAGATTACGAACCTTATATTTCTTTCACTTTTATGATTTTAATTTATTTACTGCGAGATCAAATAACACGCTTCCACTTTCGGTCACCACAAGAAAGATCTTCTATTTTATGATATTTAATTAAAAAAAGAAAATAGTGCCGCAAAAATACCAATAAATTTGAATATTTTTACATAATACACCAATATCCCTATTTAATAATATCATATTAATTATACAGTAGCACTCGGTAACATTAGCTGGATTGATTCTATAACTACTTTGCAGATTGGGATTCACTAGCTAAAAACGTTTAGTGAAAACTTCTCATTTACTCATATTATATCACCATTTCAATTTTAACCCGCAAACAGCAGCGACAAGTCGTTGAAAATATTCCTTAAGTCAGTTCTCATTGTTGCATAGATACATGTTATAATACAAGAGTATAGGTAGGCCTGGCTCGTCCGTATAGGCAAAATTAGGCAGCTACCTAGGGCGTAAAGTTGTCAACGGGCGCAAAATAGCATTTTCCTTGTTGGCATTTTTTAAAGTAAAGTTATAATGAAATATTACAAGTTGTACGAATATAAAGAAATAAGCTACAAATAGAAATTCAGAGTAAGGTCATCAAAAAGCTAAAATAAATATGTTATAAACAAAGGGTGCAACTTGGCAAGTTCGCGTAGGGCGCAAAATATCGGGCAATAGTGAGATTTGCAGATAAAGTTAATGAGAGAAAGTAGGAAAGGAACAAGTCTATGTGAGCTTTGCAATTGCCAGTCATTCAATAGTAGTGCCTCGATACTAGATTGCATTCAAAATTTCGAATATACTGTATGTACTCGTTAGCAGCCCGTTTCTACGACGCGTTAGGAGCCCGGCGACTATCCCCACCATTTCTTGGAATCCTTCGGACGAGAGTGGGGGAACCCGGGAGCGACCGAGAAGCTCTTTCGTTTCCTCTCGCTCGCTCATTGGGTTTTCTCACTCGTGCCAGTGGCCGCGCGGAATAGTGTCCAGTCGCGTTAGGAGCCCGCCGCCAGCCCCGTTCGTCGGGCTGCTAACGAGTAGATACTGTATACTGAATTCATCCTAAGAAAAACCTTGTTCCGCGCAGGGATGATTCTGAGGCGCTGATTGGTCCGACTCCCCACTTAACCGCCTACATTTTTCTCCGTCTTACCGCCTTTTACCTCTCTGTCAACCGTTCCGCAACCTATAGTAGTATTTATATTGACATCGGTCACGTCCCGCCCTTGGACGGGCAGGGAAACCGACAGGTGAAGCGCTACAAACAATCGCCTGCGTCGGGCCCGTAGGCAGTCAGTAGTGGGGGTGCGCAGATCGGTCACAAAACTGTATGGGCATAAGGTTTTTCTTAGGATGAATTCAGTATAGACATTGTGTTGCCCCCCCCCCCCCCCCCAGTAGCCACCCTTCGAAATACCCCATTTTCTGATTGAGCATGCTCATCGGACATTTCAGTATTGTTCAGTACACGTATACAATTTTATTTAGGTTTTATTGTGCCATGCCCCCATCCACTTTTCCATCCTCCATTTGGGCATGCTCATTGGAGGCCGCACCGGTTCAGTATACCTATACAAGCGCGCTTACAAGGGACATACCGAACCCGCACTCACCGATTGGAACGCAACGTTATGGGTTTATAGAGTGACTCAAGCAAAATTGCAGTCAATTTCGGCATTTTTTTAGGAAGATAATGATTTAAACAAAAAATTCAATATGAAGCCTTTTATTGTACAATTCTTGCCGGAAATAATACGATTTTTTTCCTACAAAATGGCGACGGTAGAGCCATGATACGCAAGATTTTTTTTTATTTTCTACATACCTAAAATTAGAGAAGTACGTAGCGGTTTTACGATATTTTGAACATATTCTTTGCAATTCTCACTTTTGTATAAAAAAAATGCACTTGTTCTCCACATGTTTACCATTTCGTGACAAATTAATATTTTTGGATTTTCCAACGTATTTCTCTAGTTTTAGGAATGCAGAAAATAAATCTTTTTGGTTTTTTGTTTTAAGTCAAACGGTATAGCTGTGAGATTGAACACCGTGGAAAACGTCGCTCCTCAAGATTCTGCATATTGCGGCTCTACCGTTGCCATTTTGTAGGAAAAAAAATCGTATTATTTCCGGCGAGAGTTGTATAATAACAGGCTTCATATTAAATTTTCTGTTTATTTCATTAGGTATCTTCCTAAAAAAAATGCCGAAAATGACTGCAAATTCGTTCCGTCCAAGGTGGCCTAACTCTTTAAGGGGGAAGACCACTGTAAAAAATCTGATAAACCGATTTTTTCTTTTTTACATTTTCTGAAAGAGGTACGTTTCAAGAATGCTGTCTCCAAATTTTATAAAGAAATTCGCAAAATTGACGGAGATATGGTATTTTTCGTGAAGCGGTGTCAAACATGCGACTGAGCCGTGCGGAACATTGAACGCGTTTTCCTCAAAATGACATTTTTCAACCGCGGTGACAGTCTATAGAGAAAACTATACGTCCAATTGACATGAGCAAGGACATTTATTGTACGGAAAACCCGTCGCTATTACGTGGCGATCAGTTTTTTTTTTCAATTTTCGACGTGCTTCTATTTTTTTTTATCAACATTTCCCCAATTTTGTACCCCGAAAACATGATTTTTTTACCATTTTTATCGTCGCGTAATAGAGGCAGGCTTCTAGTTTCTAAATATTATTGACTTTTTGATTTCGGATTAACCATATGGCCTAGGCACTGTCAACGCGACTAAGGTCGGTATCATATATATTGGCCGGTGAGTTTCGTGAGGGGTATTCTCCCACCACACCGTTTGTTTGCCTCGGTGCTCCTTTTCTCAAAGTTTTCTGACTCGCTCTCGCCTGCGCAGAACAAGAGTAAGCCAGTAGTGGTAGGGATAGAGCCAAGATTCTGACGTGTAGGCCAAACCGAGCTATCAGCGTAGAAATATACACATCAGAATAGGTGTGCGTTAGCAACGAAAAAATTCAGGAACTTTATTGGTTAGAACATTGATCGTTCTCGATAGCTTCATCTCGTATTGGTCTACGCATAGCTTCGCAACGTACACAACTATTACGTTAAGGATAAATAACAGCCAACTGGCTAGGTTCAGGCGGAGCCGAGCAGCGTTCCCTTTACCCCACCATACCCTGCGAGGGCCAAGCAACTCCAACTGACAAATCAGCGATCGTCAGATGGTGGTGGCTGATTTCTCTTCGATCGCTGCTCGCGAAACCGAATTCACCGGCCAATATATTTGATACCGACCTTAGCATGTTTTTGTCGCAGCGCAAATTTTGGCGACGACTATACAGGAAATGGATTTATGAATTTGATTGAAAAAAAATTTCTTACCCTTCGATATGTACACTATTAGGTAAGCAATACATTGATTTACTTGCGTTGTTTGGCTGAAATACATTCCCGAAAATACCCTTACATTTCGGACCGTTACAGTGGTCTCCCCCCTTAAGGTTGTCGAAACTAACCTTAAAGTCAAATAGGCATTCCCACTTTTTCACGTATATACGAATGAAGTATACCGTTGTTTTTGTCAGTCTATAAACCCCACAAAGTTGCGTTCTAATCGGTGAGTGCGGGTTCGCGGTGTTCCCTTGTTATCATACAAAGCTCCCACCTAATTTGTTATTTTGCATTTGGGCATGCGCGTTAGATCCCTCACTATTGCTCTGCATATCGACAATAACCTAGGGTAAAGGACCCAATTACTGTCACCTTAAGCTATTTTACTTAAAATAACGAATAAATAAACGTTTAAGTAAAATAGCTTAAGGTGACAGTAATTGGGTTGGCTGCCAGTAATTGGGTCCTTTACCCTATATGAATCGTGAACACGTTGCCGCCGCGTCAGAAACATGCCCTGACCGTGGCAATGGTGTCTGTTTCAGGATGTGGAGACGGAACGTGGAGCAGATAATACTCTTGCAGCAACAACATCGCGACATCGCGTGCCTCTTTAGCTAGAGTCCGCTCCACCGGTAGTTGGCTCTCTGGCTCGATCTCACACGTACACTTAAACACAAACGGATATATATACACACGCGCGGAACCCACCAAAAGTATATACACGACGTTGCGACAATGGGAGCGGGAATGATGGCGGCAGAACTACGCTGGCGGCGGACAAAACTGAGGAGAGCCATGCGGACGTGGATGACGGCAGTGTTTGGTAGACGAACCGTCGAAAACTCAAGGCGTACAATGGTCATGTGGCTAGAATAGGTAGGCTAACGTAAGAACATAATCGCTACCAGAGGTATTGGGATTAAGATGTAGATGACGGACGAGGCTTGAGAAGCTGGACGACCCTGAGGAATGGTGGGCAAAGATTCAAGTGCTGGAAGAGCATGTGAACGACGATTGCGAAGATAACATGGTTTTTCAATGAAATTAATATTACGTGGTTGCGATTAAAGATGAAGCTCGATGGGAGGCGATTCTGATTATGGGAATGAGATTGTTAACCGTGGTGAGGAGTACAGTTGTGAACACAGATGTAACTGAGGCGGAAGATATGGAACACAAGGTGGAAGGAAGACTACGGCGACGGAGGACAAGGTTGAAGAAAATGATGTGAATAAAATTGGGAATGATGTTTAAACACCTGCCAACCAAGACGACCCTTTTCTCGTTTCCTCTTTTTAGCCCTGTAAAAGCATCATCATCTTGAGGTTGTTCCCTCGTTCCCATTATCGACTATCACAGCGTACTGTCACTATCGTAACCAAATGTGCTTTCATATTCGTCTTCTTTCAAATGTATTCGTGAACGGAACGATACAAACATTTCAGGTAGGTTTTTCAACTGTTATATCTCATTTGGTTTTGTCATTCCGACTATTCACCATTTCTTCCTATTCCTCTACCATTTAAGGCCCATAGTTGTTGATTTCAGCCTCCTAATAATTAACGGTCAATCTTGATTTATTTTACTCACCTAATTTTTGTTCTAAATTTGTGATTCACTGTTAAATTGATTTAAGATTTCATTTTTATATTAATTAGTTAATTGCATTCGCTCCTTGTACTCGTTAAATTGACTCTTTTATTAATCTTTTGGGTGGTATGGACGCTTATGAGAGCTCAAATAGCCCGTGCGGTGAACGCGTATAGGCGTTCGATACACACGGTTAATATACTCAACGATTTCCCCACACGACTTACGCTAAACGTTAAACCCTTAATACCTAAAGCATTAATGGTTGTCGCTGCAATTAAAGTTTACGTTTATTTAATTGCATGCATCGTTTTATTAAATTTCATTTACATCATAATTTGTTTTACATTGGTCTTAAATTTTATATTTCGTTTCACCATGACAATTCTTATCCCCATTAGACCACTGTACTTTTGGTTTTATTTTATTTTAAGAAAATTATGAATGCATCTGTCATCCATCCTTGCTGCTTCTCCATGAAAACAAATTTAACGAGAAAAGCCTGGTCGACATTATTACAATTATTAATCCCCGTCGAGTAATCCTGATAGCCTTTCTAATCGTATCGTCAACGAGTCGATTTTTGTATCAATTGTTAGCTCTTAAATGAACAAAAAAAGTGGAAATAAAAATAAAGGAATATTCTTTGATTACTTTTCATTATTGTAACTAAGGTAGGGAGATGACGAAAGAAACTGTTTCGCGTCAACCGCTGAATTTCGATCCAGTCTCGATACCACGATCGATAACCACCGTTAGACTAATGACGAAGCAATAATTCTAATTCTTAACAATTTTGTTTTTGAGTATGTTTTTAATTACCATATGAATTTTTACTATTTTCTATTGTTACAAACCATACACTTTTCGAATTCATTAATCGGCATTTTCTTTTACTAATCAATCATTAATCGTCGTCGATCAATTAATAATCCTTAAGTTCTTTCGTTTGGTTTTATTCAACTTGGTTTCATTAAAAAAAAAATGGAGAAAAAATTGTGTATTAGTGATACAGTGGACGCTGGATAATATGCCGCTGTTTAAAGTGCCGTTAGGAACGCCCCAGCTCACACGCATTACTCGCACGCGTGTGTGCACCTCCCTTTCTCTCACGCTCAGCGAGCCAATGAATGCTAACCCTTAATGGTGCCTCCACACTGGAGTTCGCAAGCAATTCGCAAGCAATACATATACGTGATTGTGTTTTTTCTTTTTCTCACATCAGTGTGACGCACCTTAAGAGTATTCTGGTAGGGGGCAGCCATCACGGAAAAGAAAACAGGAGAGTTATGGGGAGAGCGCGCGTTACATTGGCTCTCGTTGATATGCCGCTTCTGAGAAAACCCCGCCTCTAGAGCCCCGACTGCGGCTCATTATCGAGCGTCCACTGTACTATCGTGTGATGATGAGGAACTTTGTAAAAAAATAATAATTGAGCGATGAAATCAATGAGAAATTATACGATCCTGAATGATTGTAAAAAATCGAAAAAAATTATGGCAGTTATACAATGAGAATTAATAAAAGTTGTATAATTAAAATGAACGTTGTAAAATATGCGGTATTTTATATTCCTGTCTTTCTGATATTCACTCGTGTTTGTTTATGAAAAGCCACTCTGTGTGGTTTGCAAGACTTTATTTTTGAATAAAAGACAATTGAAACATTACAACTTGAAGTTGAGGCAGCCAAATAAATTTGCTGAAAACGAAGAAGTAATTGAAGTTTTATAGTAAATTGATACAAATTGTCTTGAATAATCATATAAAATTTTTATAATGTAATAAGAAATTTGGAAACGTAGAACAGGGTTGACTAAATGGTAGGCTGCGAGCCACCGGGGACCTCTCCGCCTTGTTTCCGCGCTGAACGGCCCCCCTCCTCCCTACCGACCAGACTCTGACGATCCTGCTTCTTTCCTTCTCTTTGCGATAGCGATCGTTAGAGTCTGATAGGTATGGAGGGGCCCATTCAGCGTAGCAGCAAGGCGGAGGGGCCCTCGGTGGCTCGCGAACCATCAGTTACTCAACGCTGACGTAGAATTTTCAAATTGCACTGTTTTAATTTTTTTATTTTTGTCGGCCAGTAAATTACAGTAAACTACAGCACTGTACAAAAGAATTGTTAGTCAAAACTGAAATTACTATGTTGGATATTATAAATATTGAGGACAGTGTCAATCAAAGGTGTTATTTTTAACTCCAATGAAATTTAGTTTGTTTCAATAGAGAAAATAAATTGTTTGCCATGGGAACGAGGGAACGATTGAAAAATTTGCTAAGGAAACAGAAACTAATAATATTAACGATACAGTAGAGTCTCGTTACGAGCTCGGTTTGGTGTACACGATACGGACGTTTCGCTATCCCCACCAGTTCTGTCTTACTCTTGTCCGACGAAGGCAAGAGCGAGATGGAACGAGAGTAAGCGTAGGCACTGAAAGGGAGCAAGGAGAGTACGAGACAGACGACGCGTTGATGTTTTGTCTCGCTCCGTCTTTCAAACGCCTGACACTCCGTCCTTTGCGTGCGCAACTGGCGTGCACGATGGTCGCAATCGCTTACGGCAAGCACGGGAACCGCTTCGCAAATTCGGAAGCGGTTTCGGTGCACAACGCCGGTTCCGACCAGCGAACGGCTATCGAGTCTTTACTGTACTAATACGAATAACGACAACAGCGATGATGCAGACTACTACTCGGCTAATTAAACTAGAAGTGGTCAGAAATAACAAGTGCATATAAGTACATATACAGTAAAGTCTCGTTAGCCGCTCACTGGTCGGGACCGGCGTTGAGCCCGTGTCGTGAACGGAGCCCTAATTCCGAGTGTGGGTTTCTCGCTTCTTTCTGGCCGAAGGGGGGAGCGAGATGGAACGCTTTGCGTGCGCGGCGGGCACGCGCAATGGTCGCAAGCGCTTACGGTGAGCATGGGAACTGCTTCGCAAAATCTTGACGCAGGCCCGGTTCAAGTCTTTTTTGCGCAATAGACGAACTTGTCAAATTGAACCCAGGCAACACATTCAAGCGGTCCGAAAAAATCGAGCTACCCGAAACACATTCGAGCGGTTCGAAAAAATCGAGCTACCCGAATCATTCGGGTTACTCGAAACCGTTCGGGTCTCGGCTCGGTTGTTTCGAGTCTCGAAACAGCTCTAGTGCTGAGGCCCATTCACGGTGCTGAACGGCGCGTGGGCGAACAGGCGAACATTCACAACAGCGTTGCCGACGGTGCAGACATCTTTCCGTGTACGATATCCTGGTGGCTCGCGGGCCGCATGTAGCTGCTGATGATAGGGGAACCGGCTGATTGGTGGTGGGGACTGTGCGGCCCGTGGCTACGAACAAGTTGCTCAGTTCTGGCTTACAAATAAAGGGCGCTAGTGTCGCGATATAGTTGTGTTTGTGTCTGTACATACCATGGATATAGGAATATAGGAACGTAGCAATGGTTGAGGAGAGTGAAGCAGTTCAGGGGGTGCGGGGAACCATGGAACCGTGATATAGACTATGGTGCCGCATTGGCGATTGGTTGTGATCGCGCAAGCGCCACCAATGGGTTCCTGGCTTTCTCCCGATTAACTGGTCAGAAAATAATTTAAATCGGACTATTTTTAACGAAACAAGCTTTCATTTCTGCCAATAAATTTTCTCACGTAATATTCTTAATTATGGCCCGAATTATATTATTTTTGGGGCTATTTTCATCGGGAAAACATGAGGAATCGATTGGTAATAATTTCATCAACACTTATCAAAAACATGAACATTTTATGTGGCCCGTCGGTTTTATTGCTGTCGGCTGTCAACGGGCGGTCTACTGGGGTCCGAAGGTCCTCGCTCGTAGCAAGAAAGCAAAACAGTGGGGTGGGTAGGTCTTTCCTGATTTTTTTAATTTTTTTATTCAAAATTGCAATGAATATATAATACATACCACATCGTCTCATGTAGTGAATAATCTACAACTTAATCTTATATAGGGTGATTGTCAAATCGCATAGGCGACATTCACAACCTGGTTTGTACTGTTTGTTAGATAAAATTATATATAAAATAGTTTCTTCTTGGTTGCCTACTCCTCCACTGATGTGGGTAACATTTCAGTTGTCCTAGAGCCGGAAAAGGGACTGAACCGCCCTAATAAAACCGGACAATATTTCTTGTCTCAAACTCATGGGAAATTAAAAGACATTCACACTTATAAAAACACACACACACATTCATCCAACAATACGAATACGCCTTATATCTAATGTACCATACATATTTACCAAATTTACAGAAAAAGAAATTAAGACATCAGAGCAGGTGTGTTACATATGAAGCCTAAAGAATACCAAGTCAGTTTTTCTATAGATCCTCTTGAGGATCCGTGAGTACCTAATTACTCACTATGTATTGTGTAATGTTTAATTTCATATAAATAATAAATTATTTTGTATCAGTATTTCTGTTTTAATTAATTTTATATGTTCTAATAATTGAAGGTGTATATTTCTCTTAAATTTGCATTATATTTAAAATTAAAATTCATAAATAATCACTTTTTAGTATTAACGTAGACATTTGCATTAATCTGTGGTTAATAGTTTTTCATAATTAGCGGTACAGAGCATGCGCAGCAACGCAACTAATTACCTCCAGGCACCCTTGGCTTGCCCTGGGTGGGGGTCCGTCCCTCAATTAGGCTTCGTGTCCCTTCTCCACAAGCTAGCCTCACCCTCCGTCCCTATACATATTCCTATGTCCATGGGGTGAAAACTCTATTCTATACTTGGTTTGTAATAGGTCTATCCTATACTTCGTCGATGTCTTCAGCAAGTGATCATAATCCACGGTCGATATTTTATCTTCAGCAGGTAATCGTTATCCATGGTGGGTATCTTACATTCAGCAGTTTTAATTGTATTACCATTTGTTAATCAGAAAGTGAGTTACAGTTGGTAACTTTTGTATCGATTTGAAAAATTACCATACAAAAATGGTATAATTTTCATGGAATATTTAATATCATTCATGATTTACCACCTTCAAATACAAATTATTTGATTAAAAAATTATTATTTATATAGGGTCTTTTGTACGCGAACATGAAAATATTAAATTTTAGCATTAACACAATCACCAATACAGTATTGTCTCCGTATGTGCTCACTGGTCGGGACTGGCGTTGAGCTCCTATCGCGAACAGATCCCTAATTCCGAGTGTTGGTTTCTCGTTTCTTTCTGGTCGAAGGCGGGAGCGAGATGGAACGCTTTGCGTGCGCGTTCCCGTACTCACTGTAAATTGTAAGTGCTTGCGACCATCGCATACGCCCGTCGCGCAAGCAAAGAACGGAGTGTTACGGCGCCCGAAATACGGAGCGAGACAAAACATCAAACATCATCGTCTGTCTCGTACCGTCCCTCGGTTTCAGTGGCACTCGCTCGCTCTCGTTTCATCTGGCTCTCGCCTTCACCGGACAAGAGTGAGACAGAAGTGGTGGGGATAGTGACAGGCCCGTATCGTGTCCACCAAACCGAGCACATACGGAGACAATACTGTAATACTTGCTGACAGTGCCAATACTATTCGCAGCTATACTATTCGCATCTTTTTTATTCTTTATTATATCAGTAGGTGACAAATTTTATTAAGCTTGAATTTGCTGACATATTGAAAAATTTATTCACTTTGAATTAAGTTTTTATTTCTGTTATCTATAAAATATATTCTACGCGTTTATTTATCATTACAATATCGACAAGTGAAATAAATTTTCCGTGTTTACAAATTCTATATTAAATTCCCCAAAATTTGTAAAATCTTTTAATGTGTCTTGAATGGATATTAAACTCACCACTGGAGGGGAAACATTTAAATAATAATAAAAAGGAAGATTGTCTTACTGTTACAAACTTTCACCCTTGCAATTAATGCTGTAAAGTCTTTACGTGTGACGAACAATACTGACAATGAGGAAGATGACTGTAACATTTTCCCACCCGTGACGCCACCGGCACACAGTCCCATTTATACAATACACAAATGAAAATTTCGCGCAAAAACAATTCACACATACGCACTCATGCACATCTACAGTACATGCGCTAGTGGCGCCATCTGCACCAAGCTTTGCGTCATCTTCCCCATTGTGAGAAAAACAGATTGCACACAGTAGCTCAAAAAAATCATTGAGCTTTCCATTAAACATGTGTTTTCCAGAATGCTATTATACATTCATCGAATACACACACGGGGTGCCTCATCAACTGCGAACATTTAAATAATTTCCGCTACTAGTAGGGTAATTCCGGGAGACGCGGCCGGGCTGGAGAGTTGGTCGAGTTGCTATATTCAGACTCTACATCCGTATATATGTAAGAATGTGTTAAGGTCCGGAACAATTAATTCTCTAGAAATCAACTGTTTTGACCAACTCTCCAGCCTGGCCGCGTGTCCCGGAATTACCCTATTCAGTAATGGAGAAATAACTAAAAGGGAGTTTCATCGTTTAGTTAAACATGGTGATAATAAAAGCAGATTCAATTTTTTTTCACAATACCATATATCTTTGGATATTCTTCCGAATGGCCCCAGTGGTCGATCGAGATGAGATTTGGAGGGAGGAGTGGAGCGGGGGTGTGGACCTCAAATCTAAAATTTTAGTTTCGGGTATTTATCAGTTTCTAAAATATTAATAAAAAATATTGTTAATTTTTTTAAAATTTTTCTGTACGTAGCTGCAGGCATCCCTACCCGGCGACCCTCCTGTCCCCCCAAACTGTTTTACGAACTGCTGGACGCGGAAAGGCACGCGTATTTGGCTGAAATTCAAAGTCAATTTTCTCGAAAACGAAGCGCGATATTAAAAAATTGTATTGTATCTTTTCGTCTTAGTTTGCCATCTAGAATCACCCCCTAGAATATTGACTATCAGTAGAATAACACCCTATATAGTAGGATGGGTCGCATTCGCAAGTTGCTGGTTCAAATCTCCAAACTCACATCGGTTCGCTACCATGCTTTACGCGCCAGCAAACGGGCACACACCCCCGCACTAATCTAGCCCCAACCAATACTAATACCCGGAACAAAGTGGAAAGTGGAATGCGTTTTGTCGGAATAAATCAACAGAAACAGAGTAATGTGGGGCAAGAGTGCGCATTTAAAGTTTAGACTTCTCTAAAACCCTTGGTATTACACTGATAGTCATATCGTTTTGTGAGAAATAACTACTATCCCTTATTATTAGGTAGGCAGTGACTTCATGTAAATTTACCTGTCACAACTTATATAAAATAAATATTTCCAAAAAGTGTCAAATGCGAACTTTTACCCGCTATGTGGGGCAAAAGTTCGCGTGTTTCATTTTCCTGCATAAGTTCGGGTAATACAGTAAAACACCTAATAGTTTATAATTAATTTTTTAGGTGTTCCCAATTCTGCAGCGATTTTTCTTTTTGAAAATCCTGCTTCTAATTTATCACTAATTTATCTAATTCAACAATAAATGAATAAGAAAATAAAATAAGTTTAATGAAGATATTACACCCGTCAAATTATTTTGGGGCAAAAGTTCGCATACGAACTCTGCATTGTGCGAACTTTTGCCCCCACAGATACTTTTACATTGTTTAATCAATCCTGTTATCTGTGAGGAGAATTGAAAACTTCTATTAGAACTTTTTAATAGAAGAATTTCAGCTCTTTCAGACGGCATATCGATTAAAACATTTACTGATCAATTTATAGGAGTAATATTGATTCCCAAACATGAGAATATTACATCAGAACTAACGCATTCGGTACTTACTGCATTGTAAGATAACAAACCGAAACACAGCCACGAAATTCGGCATTAGTGACTTTACCTTGATTGACAATTGACTTCCAATCACCATTGGCAACTGCCACAACTCAAACCATGAAATTCGCATGGTGCGAACTCTTACCCGCTGCGAACTTACCTACCTTTACTCTACTAAAAGTTTTTTTTATTAATATCTGGGAAACTAATAAATTCCCAAAGCAACAATTTTAGATTTAGGGCCCCCTCCCCACCCTTCCCCCCAAACCTCGTGTCGATCGGCCACTGGGGCCATTCGGAAGTACAGCTATATCTTTTATCACGTGACATTGTAGCCGATATGGGGACGAGTTCAACAACCCATGATATCAAGACTTTGAGATGACCTTGGGCTTCAGGAAAAACCACCGATGAACTTGAAATGACCTTCAAAATCACCTTGAAGGAGTCTTTTCTTATCATCCCCGCACGCTAGTCCCTGAATCATGTAATCCTTCTTTAGTGATTTTTTCATATCAATAACAGCAGAATGAATTTAAATGTGCACAGTTAGCGAAACGTCCTATATATAAATATATTTTCACGGAGCAGTAATGAGGTCTCTACATGCGCATGCCCAAGCATAGGTGGAGTAGAGATGACTAAATTCGAGGTTTACTGGCGATCTAGTATCGAAGCATTACTGTTGTGTGGGCATCAACCACCTACCCAAAGGTTTGTTTTTCCCATCATTTTTTAGCCCTTCCTACAAACGTCACCGATGCTCGATATTGTACCTCTACGCCTACATCTTTACGTCTTTACGTCATGGACCGTAAATGTCATCCGCACCCCTATAAAATCTTCACTTTGAACATTTATAGTACCTACAGCCTTTTTAAATATTGTTTAAATTTAGTGCTTATTTTTATCGTTTAGGCGCAGCTAGACACTAATGTAAGCTTTAGTAAGACGATGGACGTTAGAAGAACGTAGACGCTATTCATTCAGGCGCTATTTATTTAATCTTGCGATTATTGTAAATATTATATAGGATATAATACAGAGTGTTTCGAAGCGCAAGATATTTTGATTTTTTTAGAGAATCATTTTGAGTACAAAGTGTTGTAGATATAGATTTGAGACTTAACATTTGTGTAGTTATAACAGAGCTAAAAGTTTTGATTGTATTTATTGTAATTGAATTACAATGTTAATTTACTATTTATTATATGTGGGAAGCTTATAACTTTCTTTCAAAGCTGCACAATAGCATCACATTCTTGTTATCATTTGTTGTTTCAGGGCGAAGTTGTGGTTAAATTATGGCAGTAACGAATCGTAGAACAAACGTAATTGGGCCATTTTATGCAGAAAGCTATCAACCCTCGATGATCTGAAATTGAGTAAATTTAGTTTGAAGATTTTAATTGTTATGAAAAAGTAGCTTTATTTCTATTGGGTATATTTTATTTCTTGTTATTGTTTTACAATGATTTTTAATGGGTTATTTAATAATGGATAGAATAATTAATATTATTTTAAATTTTCTGTAGTTTTTGTTTTTTAAGCCTGAAATGATAGTATGGCTTGGGAGTTTTAATAATTGTATAATGTAAGTGTTGTTCTATGGTTTGGTAATTTTTTGCAGAACAGTGATCACAAAATTATAGGATCCGTAGCGTGCTTAACTAGTTTTTTGGCATTTTGTGTAACTTGGCCACTTGGCAATGGCCACTTTGATGGGCAACTTGGCCCATCATATCAATATTTAGAACAAGGTTTATGCTTGTGACATACAGAGGGTGGCCAAATTATTATGCTCAAAAAATTTCGTCAAAATCTTTGAAAGTCGTGGCTGTAATTAAAGTAACAATACTTGAAAGTTACTATTTCTTCATTTATTGATTAGCTGCAACATCTGGCAACATTATAATTAATTTTTCAACATATAAATCTCATTAGTTTTTAAAAGGGCGGAGATAAAATTATTACGTATAACACAGAATTAATAGAGAATATCATCAGAGTATGGCACAACACCACAAAACTGCAGCAAGTAGCCGCAAGCATGCATTGAAAGCTTGCCACGCCGAATCCAAGTCGTCATAAAGGCTTAAGGCGGAGTCACAAAATATTGAGTAATTATTTTTCATACATACACTAGTATTAAAAAATAATATTATAACATTAAAAACGAGACATGTATTTTATTTTATCGTTTAAACTTTTTAAAATAAAATATAAACTTTTTCGTTTGAGTATAATAATTTGGCCACCCACTTATTTTATTTAAGATGATCTCCTCAATAATATGCTTTGAAAATTGAGTAAAGGAGTATTGCCTTATGATAAAAGAATTTGTACATTTCAACAATGTTTAGTCTGTCGACTCACATTTGTCAGAATTGCTTTATTTATACTCACAAATTCTAATAATCAATTCTATTGGTAAGTTTAGTATTTACCTATAATTCTAAAACACGTTTTATTAAGATTGCCCTGGTCCATTGCATTCTTAGTTAAATGGTTATCATTTTAACATAAACAGTGTATTTACCGAGACATTAATAGGAAAGTAAAATCCCAGTTCGTAAGTACTTCCGAAAGGTCGTTCTGAACACTTCGTTTCCTCCAGCCAAAGTCCTTTCGGAACCATTATTCCCCTGTGTTTCCTCTACGAGTATAAACTTAGAACTAACGCAGCCGAGACAGCCCAAATAATTTATGGACTACCTGGGAATAATGCGGTGAGTGAAACAGTGCAGCACAAAAGATGGTTTAAAGCCTTCATGAATTCGACTGAAATTACGAATGGTATTTACAGTTGTAGAATTTGGTAAATAATATCCATGTAGACCCCGTAAAAATATTAATATTATATTTCAATACGTTCGTGCAATCCCTATTTATTACTATGTAGGTATGTACACTCTCTACAACGTATAAGGGGTTCATAATATTTTCAAATAAATCTATAGATATGCATAACAATAAAAGTGCACCACTAAAAGGAATCTAGGGATAATTTTTGGTTTCTAGTCAGTTAATAGTAATGCCTCGATACTAAATCACCTGAAATCCAGAATTTAGGGTAAAGGGCCCAATTACTGGCAGCCAACCCAATTACTGTCACATTAAGTTATTTTACTTAAACGTTTATTTATTCGTTATTTTAAGTAAAATAGCTTAAGGTGACAGTAATTGGGTTGGCTGCCAGTAATTGGGTCCTTTACCCTAATTGTCTTCGCTGTCACCGCAGAACTCGGGTTGCGGAGTGGAGGGGGTCGACTCCGCCCACTTTCTGTTGGGACATGAGCATTAAAGACTTAACTATTGTTCTTTAGATACTCTTGGTCCCATCGATCAACGTGGAAATGAATGGTACTTCTCCATTCGGTGAACTTACTATATCTCTTGTAGTAAGTAAAGACTTTAGAAAGAAAGGGAAGCAGGAAAAAGTAATGGATACGTTCAAATTTTTTGATGTGAAACAGATTTTCCAATATTAAATTGAAACTTAAAATTACTTAAAATTAAATTATTTGTTCACTGATACAACTTGTGTTTGTTAACGAGCATTCAGTTTAAGTCAGTGAAATTTTTTCCCCAAATGTGGGAATAAATCAAACGAGGAGGTCTTTTTTGTTTAGCATTCTGTCATTAATATTTTTCCCCAGATTAATGTGTCAGGAAAGACGAAAAAAGTATCGTATTGGAGTATAAATGGTACAGGAAAATTAGTTTGCATACAAACTTACTTAAGAGACGTTAAATATTTAAATTCAGAAAGTTTCTCAAGATGAAACTATACATTCATGAAGAATTCGAGAGTTCCGCTATCATAACTAGTATCGCGTTAAGTTCAATCTTCTGGATTCTATACTATGTAGAAACTACTAAATTAGTATCAGAGTTTCAGCTGACCCTGATGAAGGTAGCTGCAATGGTGGTAAAATGTTACTTGGGTGGATAATACGTTCCAAGGTAATTTACATCCAATAATTACTCATTAACTCAATTTTAACTTTGTCTTTCAAAAGATACTCCTTCCGTTTATAAAATTGTTTAATCATACGGTATTATACATTTTTCACACGTGATTGTTTATGCAAATAAATTCCACTTTCATACGATAAGCATTTTTATTTTGTAACTTTGAAGAAAGTAATTTTTTGGTTTACTTTGAAAATATATCAAGTATGATATATTAATTTTTTTTTAATTTCTAGAAATTCCTGTTTACAAGTGTTTTAATGTTATGCTAAATTTAAAGGTGGCAATATATAGTGCATGGTACAATTTTTGTACGTGGAGCGAACAAAAAGTTTGATCTAAAATGTCACGTCCACAACCATCAACTACATGGCGAAGGAAGTACCCTCCCTTAAGCAACATATACATCTATTATTAAAATTAATTAATATTCGTTTATCAGGCACATAGGGCTCATAATTACAAGCTGAACTCAGTTTCAATACATTACAAACAGCTATCAATGAATTTGATGTTTTACGTATTTTATGAACGTTGGCACGATATTTTTAAATATGCAAATCTTCCGCAAAGATAACATAATGTGCCCTTTTTTAGATTCTATAGTGTGCCACTCTTTTCACCCTTCAGCCGTATGTAACCTCCCGAATTCACGTTGCCCGGTGATCCAACCTAGCGCCGCGAAAATATCCAGCATTTCGCGGGGCAACTACGCCGCATAAGCGAGGCACGTACAACCGTGCGCTTGAATTTCAAATTCTCGAATTCCACTCGATCTTTCGGCCGGCTCTCGATTCTCGAGTATCGAAGGGCAGGACGTGGAGGGAAGGGGGTAGTCCCGCGCGTGCGCGGGCCACCGATCTCACGCCGTCGCTCTCCTCATGCGCCTTTCGTCCCGTAAAGCCGGCAGTGGTGGGGTCAGTCGGTGGATCGATCGACGTCCCGTCGAACCTCGCGGCCGTGAGCGCCGCTGCGGCTCTGGGGCGGGGCGAGAGGGCGCCTCAGTCGTGCACCGGAGCCCACCAGGGACGCGTCCAGCTTCTCGAAACGCTTCGAGTTGCTCGTTCGCTCGGATCTCTCTCTTTTCTCTCGATTCAAGCTTCCGTGCACCGCGACGGTCCTCCCGGTGTAGAGCGGCATCGGCGTTCCCGCTAAACGAAAGCCTCGCGTTGATCGGCCAGGAACAGGGGGACAGAAAGAGAGAGAGAGAGGAAGAGAGAGAGCGAAACGTGATAGCTTCGCAAGTGTATTTTACATTCACGATCGACGGGATCGCCGCCGCGCTTTCCACCCACGTCATATCGGCGCGTCGAACGCTTGAATCGCATATTCGCCGCGCTACGGGTCCGGTTCGGTTCGACGCACCGGGGCGATCAACCAGTGATCGGTTACACGGCACCGCTCACCCCCTCCCGCTGCCTCCTCCCTCGCCCGTCCCCCCACCCCCTCTCCCGTAGGCTCGTTTTTTCTAATTCCTTCGCGGCGAATCGTTTCCCTGTTCCCTCCGTACATCGCAGCCGGGGTTCGTTCGCCGGTCGTATCGATTCGGCTCGCAGAGGTGATACGGGCGTACGCGGTGCACAGATACACGCATCGCAACGCCGCGCATCAGTGAGGAACAAGTGAGATACACGCGAGTTCGCCGGAGAGGTGCGTAGAGAAAGGGGTCTCGGGACTATCCACGGGGGAGAGGCGTCTATGTGCGCGGCCGGAGACACGGAGAGCTACCCTGGCACCTAGCGGACGACGCGGGGTGGCTTCACCAGTGAGTCTCAAGCTTTACGCCCTTCCTCTTGCCTCGGGGCCGTTTCCTTCCGGTTTGGCCTCCAGTCTCGCGTCTTTTCGGAACCTCGAAGGGGACAGGTCCACCGGCGCTATGCCTTCCACCCGAAACGGCTACTGGTACGCGCTCTTATTGATATTTAATTCGTAAAACGGAGCGGAACAGTGGCTCCCAACCTCCCTCTTGCTGCTCTTGACACCGCGGTTTCGTGGTTGCTGCCCACCCACTTCCTCCCCCAACGAAAGGTATTGTCTAATTGCGATCGAGCACGGATATTAGGGAGGGGGAATCGTCGGTCCATGGCGAAGCTTCGTCCGTTATTCCTACGTTTTGAGGTTATCTGCTCGTTTTTTTCGATGGCAAGGGAGGGGGCGAGGTGACGGACGGCGGTAGTTTCAACCCCTACGAGGTCTGTTTCGAGTCGATCCGTTCGGTTGACGATGAAAACGTTGCCTTCGAAGGGTTATCGATGAAGAAGTGCGACTCGATGACTTACAAGTGCTTTTTTTCAAGTGGCTCTGAATAAGGGAACCGAAGTACACGGAAATATAGTAGCTGTAAATATGCGAGAGATAAACGACATGTTTTGGGAGGGGTGGTTTAGTCTACTTGACTGACTGTGGATGATTTGACATTGGAGTCGTTTTAATAACTGTATACATTTTTGGTAAAAATAATTTCCGGTAATAATATGGTTGAAGTAGAATTACGTTTTCACTGCGTATAACATAGGCGCAGAATCGTTTTATGGTAACGTCAGGTTAGTTAGAATTGTTAGAAAAGATAAGAATTTTTATCGTTGGCCATCGTCGATACGAAAGGAAAGTCAGTGCTGCATATGTCAAAGTGTTTTGTATTAAACATTTTACTTAATAACATTTATATTTTAACCCTGTAAATCGGAATTCAAACGCGCGCATGTTTGAAATGTTTGAAAGAGAATTTTGCAGATTACAATTTTAGACAAAAACTGTTGTTTTTCTTTTATTATTTTTTGAACATATATTTGATATCTTTAGAGAAATAAATTACGATATGTGAGTTAGAATATCGTACCTGTAATTCTGAAAGGACCCCTATAGTCAGCAAGCTGTCAAATGAGTGATAGGGAACGTACAATTATCCAGTTGGTTGCAAAAATATTTTAAATAACTTTATAAAAATCTTAAATAACTTTCAAAAATATTTTACTATGAAAAATGCAAAGTCACCCTAGTATACTGTTGCGAGTATATTCTGTTTTGTATAAGCTTTACATTATTGAATTATAGGATAAGTTGATCAAGTGCAAACAATTTTTTAACACGGGTCAGTAACACGTAAAAATCATACTTATGATTTTTAGTGGCAGATGCAGAATTTGAATAAATTTGGTTGAAATTCACTTCGATTCTTTTGGATTTTGTTAAGATTTTTAGCTGGAGGTGCAGTATTTGAGAAAATTTTGTTGTAATTAACAGCATAAGACTTCATGTTTTATGCTGTTTGCAATAGTAAGGAGGTAATAATATACAGTAGCAATGGGATCAAGTGTATTCGAAATAGTATCGAAACCTGATAGGGTCTGTTCCAACACCAGCATGAGTATTTCAGGAAAAAATACAGTAGAATTAGCTATAACAATAATCGAACTTTAATAGAATCTGTTCAATTTTAATACGAGTATAATAATTGCTCCTTTTCTTATTTATACATTTGTTTTATTTTAGAGAAAATAGTTTATAACACTTTACGTGGTTCACTGCGTAATTAATAGGTACTAATTTTTACTTACACATGAAAATTATAGTGCCTACTAATTTTTGAAAAATTAATGACAGCTTAATTAGCGTTGAGCTACTGAAAATAATGGCTGCCACAAGCAATTATCTTTACTGTCTAGCTTTGTAGTGAAATTACATGTAAATTGGTCTGATTAACAGGTATACATGTATATCGTCTGTATGCTCATATACAGGGGGAGGCACTCGTAATTACCACCTTGATTTACGTCGATATCATTGTGTCTAGAGAAACATGGGTGACATAATATCGACGAAAAAGCGATTGGTACAGTTGCATCTTTACTTTTTCTTGTGATTTGATAGTATCATTGGATGGCATCCAATAGTATAACAATATTATTAGCATATAGTCGTCTGTTGCCTTTAATTAAATATGATTTTGAATGAATTTGATGAAAAATGGGAATGTGTAACCTTCTTTAGTCGAACAGAAAGTTACATTTATAAATTATTTTAGGAGGTCTATTTTTGAACCTAAATATACGATTCGATATTTTTTGTTTATTTTTGTAAATATTGCATACTTTTAAATTCTTTGATTTCTTTTGTTGTGAACCACCCTGTATATTATTGTGATATCTTTTTAAATGGTTTTTAGTAAGATGACTGAGTTCATCACAAATTTTTAAAAAATCGATATTGATTACACAAAATATAATTAGAGCTACTGCTGCAAAGTAAAATTTTACAATGCATAACTCGATATTTTTAGTCTTCTATTGTGTCTCATTAAGCAGCATTTTGCAATAATTAACGATTCTCTCATAGTAAATGTTATTTTTAAAATATCGAAGACTTCGAAGGTAGCGATTTTAACAGTTTTCCAACATACTCAAGCTCCAGAGATTTTCAAAATTTGTAATTGCGAGTGGACCACTATTATTCGTCCAGCATAGTAGCACAGTTTTAAACGCCTTCTATAGCCCACGAGATTTAAATTGATGTCAAATTGTGGTCCCTGAGATAATGGCTCTCAATCTACAGCCAGTGACCACATTCGAACCATGGAGAAAACAGTAAAGCCTTTATCACACGGGACACTTCTGTGACGGGTGGGTGCGTCTTATCGATTTTGCGCGAAATTTTCCCCTTCTTTTTTTTGGCCTTCGAAAACGCAATTTATCCGAATAAAAATGACAAATACTATAAAAACCATTTTGCCTATATTTTATCAAGATCACGGAATCGATCTCAAAATTTGCACTTTCCCTTTTTTCGTACCTCTAATAAAATTCCATTTTCTCTTTCTCTTCACCCTGGAATCACCAATTATTCTGAACGGAAGTGATACATGCTATAAAATCGATTTCGCCGAAATCGAGTTCTTCTCATCCACTTCGGAATGAAATTTCCATTTTCTGGATTCTTTTTCGTCCCACGAAAAGGTAATTTTTCCTCGGGACCGATATCCTTGAGCGTGGCGCAGCGAGAAAAAAAAGAAGATCCGATGTTACTGATGTTACATCGCTGTTAAACGCTTGCCCTCGAGCCGAGGCCTCGTTCCCTTTTCGGAACTTCCGAAAGGACGCTTTTATGCGACAAATCGCCGGGCGAGATACGTGTTCCCTTTGAAACCACGAAAGAAAATATTGCCGGCAGCGACGACGACGTTCCGAGAGTCGTCGAGATTTATTGTATAGGGTGGTCCGGGAGTAAATGCAACACTGCAAGCGATTCCTACAGCTAATTTTACGTGAACCACGGTGTATCAATGAACAGTCCGTCGCGAAAGTCTATACGTGCCCACGCAGGATTTAAATATTGTAAAAAATATGAAAAAATATATTTACATTCCGATGAAGATGATCAAGTCTGATTCTCAATACTTCAGTAGACAATAAGATTTTTCATATTCGTTTCATAATTTTTTATTCTTCAAGCTGTAAAAAAAATTATCTGTCAAGGTTCACACAGGTGTGATCTGTAAAAAAATGCTCCACAATATTGACCTTGACCTTGAAATTAAGTCAATTTTTTTTATTGTAACGTGTTTGATTTACTGAAAGGATTAAAAGTGCCAAAGGATCTATGTTTCAAAGAGTGTTGACACTTTTTATCCACCCAGTGAGTAGAACTGAGTAGTCTGTGTAGAGCATGACGTATAATTTTTTTACACCCTGTATAATGGGTTCAAAAATAACGTCCCAACAACCACTATTATCATTAGTGATAACACAGTATTTGCGTACGATGATGCATGTGACAGTAATATAATATATAGGGTGGTCCGTTTAAAGTGTTACAAACTGTTTTCTCAGGAATTGTTAGGGGGAGCGTCAAAATTCTTTTTCTGTATTTAACAATTGAGTGCAATAATGGACTAATCCTAGTACTCGGTGAGTGGAGATATAGGCGATCTAAAAAATAAGTTAGCAACAGCATTTTATTATTGCAGGCGTTGTGTTGCCAGTGCAGTTGTAATTTTGAGCTTCTGATACTATTCGAAATTCTTCCCAATGCAGACATAATTAATTTTCCATTTAATTTTAATAAGTATTGCATACAGAGGTCACCACAAAACAATGCAATAAGTGATTTTATTATGCCATATGGTTTTAAATTGAAAAAAATTAATTTTCCCTAATAGGGTAAAGGACTCAATTACTGACACCTAACCAATTACTGTCACCTTAAGCTATTATAGTTAAAATAACGAATAAATAAACGTTGTAAAGTCATACAAAAAAAGAATCTTGTAATTCAATCTATAATCTGTGCTATAGATTATATAGTATAGTTTATTTATTCGTTATTTTAAGTAAAATATCTTAAAGTGACAGTAATTGGTTAGGTGTCAGTAATTGGGTCCTTTACCCTAATCTCTGCTAAATCAGTTTCAATCAATGCCTCAATTCATGGAAGTTAAATCGATGAAATGAATTTGATCTGCTTTTGAATTAACTATCAAGAAATGCAAAGATTCTGAAGTCCCTTCTCTCGATCTTGAAAATTTTAGCATAGCATGATAATTGATAAAAAAACAAACTACATTCTACGTCTAAATGTATAAATCATATGAGAGGGGGATGCAATTAGGACATTGTCGCAATACATAACCTAAAAACTAAAGAGTAAACCTGAAACGAATTCAAACACAAAATGCAGAAATTACTGATAGTGGGATAGAATTAATTTTCCCCCTAGATGCTATAAATTCATTTGATACAAACTTCATTTTAACCTCCAGGGTAGTCTCAAAGTACTTACACCAGAAGTGAAACTCAGCTAAGTCATCGCAGGATTAACGCCTTCACGTTTTTCTAACAGAATTATTGTTCCATATTTTGTTCATCTTTGAGGATACTTGACCATTACAAGATAGCTCCTTTGCTGAGTGATGTTGTTTGAATATTCGGTTTACACGGTCTTCGGATAATCGAGTTTCTGCTGTGTATTTAGATCAGCTAGATTTGTAAAAATTGACAAGAAAAAATAAAAGTAGTGCTTCAAGAAAAATGCATACTTAAAAACAGAAAATGAAAATTTAACAGGCAAAACAATTATTAGAATATGCAGACATAGTGCTCATTTCTGTATTTGTTTATTTCCATTGTTACAGGTAACAAGATATTTACAATTAGAAAAACCATATGAATTTTCGATGACTGCGTATTCTAGGAATTAATTTCATACCACATTTTCCTCACATTAGCTTTTTCTTCAATATTTTTCAGTTTTCATTACCCTCATTTTCTTTCCATTCTCTCTTTTACTTGTAAGTATCTCTTTCACGTTACTTCGCCCATGCTGTGGCACATAGTTACCAAGCTTCGCAATAAGGATTCATAGAAACGCGTCACAACAAATATAATTAAAATTTTTAAACTTCCCTCGCCACCGTCTCATTTCATTTCACATAATTTCACTATGATACACGCGAAGTAGCAATTTAGTTTGCCCAGTTTAATGCTTGTTTGCGTTAATTGCCTCGTACTTTGGGCCCAGACGTGGGCATTTTTTAAATAACTTTTGGAATATTATTTCCAGTCGCACGTGACTTTATAAATGAATAGATTCAAGCAACATAGCGAGATTAATTTATTTTTTGGGATTCAGTAATTAATAATCTATTTCGATAACAGGGTTGAATTTGGTGGTAATGAATTGATATATTTGCCCCTTACAATTTTTCAATTATCATGTAATTTTCTACAATTCATTCTTCTTATTATTTTATTGTCCCGAAATATGTAATAAATTCTTATTATTATTATTGGAAGTTTGTGATAGTGTATCTAGTATATTATACACTATTAGTCACTATGTTTATAAGGAAACTGAACGATGGTGGAGCAACTTTATTAGCCGCAAGGACGTGTCGATGGATTATTATAAAATAACAGTCCCTGTACGAGAGAATTCTGTGGGAAATCGATACAAGTAGTTCTCGGTGCTATACAACATTACGTAGAACGCTTGATCGACACATCAAATTAATCTACGTTCATGTATGATTTAGTATATTTATTTACAACAATAAGGTGGTATTATGAGTATAAAATAATGATTATTATGTGTAGGCAGAACGTTTAAGTTTCTTTTACAAAAAAGGATACTTATGAATATAAAATTTGAATATCTTGGTATAGAATGGATTTTACGAATCCTTTGGCATGGAGGAATTTGTCCTATCAGCTTGATTGAAAAATACTGTCAAGCTTTTTTGCTCAAAATTGAAGACGGCTGCAAAAAGGAGGTAGCTTCATAATTTGCTGAAATTGAGTTATAGGTGGTATTGAGTGTAAACAAAATTAACTGTGAGTTAACTTAAGGTGGATATCGTTCTGTAGTTTCTGGCACAGATGACGACTATCGAGCAGATGAGATTTTAGATAATTTCATGATTTAGTAAGCATATTTCACTGTAATTTTTCTAAAACTGTGTAGGTTAATGTTTTCTAATATGTTTCCATGTACCTACTAATAGATAGATACATACGCTATTTCTGTATCTACCACATTTTTTTCACTACCATACAAAAATTCAGAACAGCTCAATATACAGTAACACAACCTGCCAAACAGCAAATTAACTTGTCGAACCGTTTGTGTACAAAAAATTCACAAAGAATTACTTATTTTTCGGCCCAACAAAGCCCTTAAGAAGTAAATTACCTTAAATAATACTAATTTGACACTTTACCACAAAAAGGGTTTTCGACAAAATTTCCTCATCAATCTGATCCAAATCTACCCAAAACTCTATCTTTCATCCCAATCCCACCATCAGCAGCAAGCGGCTTAAACCCATCACTAAAAATACTTTTTTTTTAATCATCAGTCCCAGCGTTTGCCTTGAATATTAAATTAGTCTAACTCAGATCGGTTGGGAGAACGTAAATCTACAACTTCCATGGAAGCATAAAACACCCAGTTGCAGCAGAACGAAGCCGTTAAAGCACAATTAAAAAATGGCTCCACCCGTATCAAACTTCTTAACTCTAACACGCTTCCCGCATCATTTTTTACCCAATCGCGTTTTCATTTCTTTGCTATTAATACGGTCGCCGGGTCTATTTTGACCCACCAGTGGATTTACTTCTTTAGAAACTCTGTCAATTCTGAGAAAAAAGACATAAAGGAGCTTTAAACACGTCGAACCTGTCGATAAGGTAACGTTTCTAATTACGAATAGCAATTTATCAATTCAGAGTTCGTTTACATGGCCGATAACATTTTGCGGCGTCCGAGCAATTTGCTTGCTGTGGGTGTGGAAGCGGACAACTTCACGCTCGAAGCTCGTGGCTTCCTCCCGACCCGAGGAATTATTCGTGACTCGTGAACGTTCACCTCAGCCGAGCGCGAGATCTCGCATCTTTTTCCGGCGCGGAATATTCTTTTTTAAGCGTCTTTCTAAAAACGAAGCATGGCGGCTCGATCAGTTTGACGTATTAAATTTAGGCGCGCAAGGTAGGCGATTATGAGAGAATCTTATGATGTTATTAACGCCAGAGGTTTTAAATAGTCCTACTGAAAATCACTTCAAATCACACGACGATTGGGAATTAACAGGGTACAATTGAAAATGATGAATAAATAAAGAAAAATAAATTTTTTTACCAAAAAAACTGGGACTTTCCGTGGACATTTTGAGGTAATCAGATTTTTTTGAGTAATGCAATGCAAATGTAGTGGTTGAAAAAATTTATAGGTATTAATATAATGATATAAACACACTTATTTCATTTTTTCTACATCAGGATTTAATTTGCGATACTCCCATACAGAAAATATAGCTTTCTGAATGAGAAATATAGAGATGAGAAATGTACGGTTTTTGTCTTTCTGTTTGTATGTTTTTTTGGAAAGTACTAGAACGATTTCGATAATTTTTATTTAAATCTTTTTAAAAGTGAATCGAGTATAATTTGATCGTTCGATTTAAAATAATATCTACAGTGGTTTTAGTTCTGAACACCTAAAGTATTAAAACTCATAGAATCAAAATATAAGTCAAGCAAACATGAGAAAAATGTGACAAAATTTTTTTTGGAGTAGGTTTACTCAATAAACATAAGTAATTTTACTCTTGTTTTGCCGACTGCATCCTCCTTCTTAATTGGATCGTGTCTTTGATATCAATCGTGTCACATCTCTGGTTTTAAGCTTTTCGTGGTTGATTTTTGGATGTGTACAGGGTGTTTATAAATTGATTCTCAAACTTTGCTGGCTTACGCTGAGAGTCATATTGACAGAAACATGTTATGCAAACATACAGCTCGCGACAAAAAATAGCATACCACCTAAACGTCCTAAACTTAGTGTTTTCATCATTTTTATGCAATAAATTTATTCACTTCTGATCTTTAACGCATTTTTTTATGCAGTATTTATAATGTATTGCTGTAAAAAATTGAAAGAAATGTGGTGTCATTTCAGCATATAACAAAATAACCGAAAATCGGTGCGACAAAAGAAAAGCACATCATTCAGAAATTGTTATAAATATACATAGGTATATGAACTTGTTATACAAATTTCTGTGGAAACTTCTTTTGAAAATTTTCTGCATCTGCCTTTGATCAATAAAACTTCCATCATACGTTTCGGAAGTGATTTGTATTAGTTTTTACTATATTTATGACGCATTTCAGCGCATTTCTTCTCAACACTGAATTTCAAAACTTTAACTCTGTTAAACTGCCTTACACTATTTTTTCGATTTTTGTAAATTATTTTTGTTCATAGTAAATTTAATAATAATAATAAAATTTAGTAAAAGTATAATTATTTTATATATTTATTTAAAAAAAATTTAATTGGAAATTAAATGTTACACTATATATTAAGTTTCACCAATAAATTGTGATGTATAAAAGTAATCAAATAACATCTACCGTTTAACGTCAATATTATCAGTTTCAGCTAGTTAAACAGCCTTTGTCAATTATGCCCAAGAATTTTCTATAATACTCGGATCAGGAAATCTCGCTGGGGACTCCAAAACCCTTCTCTTTTTTGGATCGAAATAGCCTTCCACTCATTTCTTTGTATGTACGCTTACGTGTTCCGTCTGGAATATAAAATTTTCAACAGCAATTGAAGAGAAAAAATTTTTATCAGAAAGTGGTCTACGCACCATCTTTTAACTATATTATTCTAAATTTTCGTGAGATAATATCATTAACTGTAGGAGATATTTCCTTGGATATAAGTTGTGTTTTGTAAGTTCTCCGAATTTAAATATTGTATTTTGGTTAAAAAGAGCGACCGTTTGAAGTTGAAATATCGAATTTCGGTGGACCTTTTTTCCCCCCATCTAGTTGGATGTAATCCCTTAAGGCTTAAATCAATATAAGTACGACTACTCAGTCCGTTGTTTATAACATTTACTTCGGTCTTTTCGCGGTGACAACTCCACAATAAGACATACATATAAGGATCCCAGAAATACAATACTATTATGAGGAATTAAGAATATAAATAGCACACTGAATATTCCACACAAAATTTGAATTGAAATAAACGTGGGATAATTTGAGGGGGCGTTACCGGGGCGGTCGAGATGAAAATCACGCTCACGTGACAGGGGCCGTTAGTGTTAAGAAACACGAAGTCAGTGGGAATAACGTAACGTGGGTCTCGTTTTCTGCGAGCAGACATCGCGGCTCTTCTCAGTCTCCAAGTACGTGCTTCATATCAAAAGCTCGCGGCAAGATAGGCCGTTCCTTATCTCCGTGCCGCGTGAAACACGTTCGCCGACCGGCCAGAAGAAATCGTGAATAGCTTTATTAATATTCGCCGAGCGCCTCAGCCGTCACGCGCTTCCATTCCATTTGGCCGTTAATTGGGGTCGTTAACGATCACGTTAAGTCTCGAACGTTTTACCTTGGAATTTGCCATTTTTTTAATCGAGCAAAAGCCCTTCGTAGCTTGGAGGTAATTTGACAGCCGATTTTATTTATTTATTTAATAAATGAACGGGGCAAAGTGCCTTTAGTATACAAAAATACATATACGAGGGAATACTATGTACCTACAATTGGTGATTGGCTTTGATGAGAAATGGTGGACGTAATTAATTTGTGGTTTGACGCTGGTGAGAGTATTCAAGTTTAATTAATTATTTGGATAATTATTGTTTAGTTAAGTGTCGATGGAAGTGTAGATTGTTTTTTTTTTGGTAAAAATAGTTCGAGTTGTTGTAGGGGCAAAGGGGGAAGTTTTTAAATTTTGAAATCCGACGTTTCTATGTTTGGGCCATATAACTTCAGGTCATTTAGGTGTATTTTGATTTGAACTTTATTTTGATATATTTTTTTATGAACATAGGTTTAATGCAGGAGGTAGAGTTTTGTTTATTTAGAATATATGTCAAAAAAGGGAATTGGACACGAACTTTGTTTTCTGCTTTATTGCAGCGACTAATGACAAATTCAACATGGAAGAGTTTTTTTTTTAATTCAGTTAATTTTATTTAACTTTGAAGCTTGTATGAATTATTCACGAAGGGCTTTTGTTACAAACTTTTCGTTCTTGGAAAAAAATATAAAAAAAAATTTATGTTAAACGATTTTATTAAAAATGCACTAAAAAATAATTCTTTTCTTGTAATACAATTTCGATTGTTTTTTCACTTTAAATAAAATCGTGGAGCAAGATTTATCTCAACAAATTCATTTCGACGCTTGATACTGTATTAAATTAATTCATATTCTGTTAGGACATATCCTGCTCCACGTTTTTATTTAAAGTGAAAAAACACCATCGAAATTGTAGTGCAAGAAAATAATTATTTTTTAGGTTTTAATGCATTTTTTACATATTTTTTATTTTCTAGTTTTTTGTGTACATATTTGGATTTACATTTCACAGCACAGACTTCTTTACAAATATCTTTTATTGCTGTATAGTGTTTAACAGTTTGCTTAAACGCTATAGTGCTAAAATCACTAAAAAATAATTCTTTTCGTGTACTACGAACGCCTGCAAAGTTTTAGTTTTAAAATTCTTACATACGTGACGGATCATTTCTCGATACCTACCGTTAAGGAACTACAGTTCTGTCTCTCTATAGCCGCGTGTGTCGGGACCGGGCGCACGCAATTTGAGAGACGAGTAGTCTATTCGGCTTCCTTTGATTTCACGCGGTCAGAGTGTAACGTGTGTCACTATCGAGAATGTTTATGAACCTTTCTTCGGCTTTTTCTTTGACATCCGATACCTGATGCCCCGGCGCGGCGACTACAACCGAAGTAGTGGGGATAGCTTCGCGCGTATAAAGAATCCGAAAACGCGTGCCATTTGAGAGACAGCACTGTAGTTCTTGATCAGGCACTAATTTTTGATCAGTTCATGAAATAAATCGTTCTTTTCAGTTTATGTCTATAAATAATTCGTTGAAATAATTACTAACATAAAGAAGGATAATTAAAAAATATACGTGTTGTCTGTGAAAGCAGTTAGTATTATTAGTTTTTGTGAAAATAAATGTGTAAGGTAGCTCACTTGAAGGAAGTCTCTGTTGAACGCCATCTCTTAACGTTCGAACTAAGAGATCACCATCGACGCCATAATCGATTTCTTTACTGGTTATTGCGGTATTAAAGAATATTTTCATACATTTTGCTTACAATAGTTTACTTTACAATGTAGCGAAAGAGTTTTACTATTATATGTATCATTTTGCGTTAAAAGTCAGTGATCAGTATTTAGTTCCACTTTTTTCTTATGGAACCAATTTTTGATCACCTGAATAAAAATTAGGTTAGGACATTATAAAATTATAAAAAAAAAAAATTAGATGGTTTAATACGAAAAATAAGTTTATTTGGTACTTTCTTTTTAATTAGTATTAATATCTGATCAAATATTAGTTCCTTACCTGATAAAAAATTAATTCCCATGTATTTTAGATGATCAAAAACTAGTTCCTGACCTGATCAAAAATTAGTTCCCATGTATTTTCAGATGATCAAAAACTAGTTCCTAGTCACCTTATTATTCCGTACCTTATAAATAATTAAATTATACTTATTTTCAATTTTTTTAAATTTTTCCTTAAAGTGTAAACATTAATTCATCTTTTAGTATAAAAAAAGTCTATGGTTGAAAGTTTTATTAGGTTAAAAATAAATATTAAAGCGGGAAGCCCTCTAAACTGATCAAAAACTAGTTCCTTAACGGTATACAGGGTCATCGTTTAATCCTGCAACCCGCGCGCGCGCGAACCTGTAAAATGGCAACACCGCCTCACGGACGCATTCCACTACAACCATGCACCGTCCCGGCGTTCGGAGAGCTGCTAGCGACCGCTAGACAGCAGTGATGCCCGAGCTTCGAGAATTTTGGGCTGGTCTCTTTCAAATTAACGTTGCGAAGAACTATTCAGAATTTTCCGGCCGGGGTTGAAAAATTTAGGGCCTTTTTCGTATAACTTTTGAACTATAAGAGATATCGGAATGCAATTTACGCTGGTAAATGAGGAAAAATTATTCCCTCTTAATGATGGATAATTTAACATATTTTACGTTTACTTAATTTTTCTTTTATCATTTTTTTAACCATAATTGCTTAAAAAGCTTTTGCAAACTGTTTATTTGATAATGTATTTAACGCTGTTTTTAAAATTCGTGGTGTTGATAAACAATAGGCTTGTTGTTTCTGTATCATTACTTTCATAAATTGAGAAATTAAATTTTTATTGAATTATGTGTTAGTTCTGCAGACCTCCGAATCTATTGTTCTGGTTTTCTTTTTTATGATTTTATCCTTAATGCGGTGCATACCTAAATCAGACGTAGGGGGTAACTAATGGGACGTGTCTTTGATTGTAGCGGTGTTTGATTTTTTTCTCTAGAATTGTTGTGTTTGAATGTTTTAACTACTCAATGCCACGCCTATTCCGGCTTCCGATAATGTCATTTTTTTGAATGATGTGCCATTATTGTGGCTTTTACAAGCACGTGGCGAAAAATTTCTCCGTACAAGGGTATAGCGCCGCGGTCAACCCTGTCGTAGCTAAAATTTTTTAAATTGAGACGAGTACGAGATCAGTTGACATTATTTTCAAACCTCATTACAGTAATCTGGGGTGCGAGTGGTAAACCGATCATAAAAACGGAGTGCGCGGCTCGATTACCTGGGCCGGGAAATTCCCAATACCTAGCTCTTTGCGACGCTAAAATTTTCGAAGCCGGGCATCACTCTCTCCGCTGGGCCGGTGCATGGTTGTAGTGGAATGCGTCCGTGAGGCGGTGTTGCCATTTTACAAGTTCGCGCGCGCGCGGGTTGCAGGATTAAACGATGACCCTGTATATGTATTTTCGGCAATCGCGATGCGAATTGCGTCCCGAACGCAGCGGTTTTTTGTCGTTTTTGTAAAGAACGCGAGTGGCTGATTTCAAGTCGTTTGGATTTGTGGTTATGGGTTATATTTATTGATGACTGGGTAATTTTTTCACTCACTCGGGGTTATTTTTTTTTAAATATTGTATTGTCATCCAAACTACGCACGCCTGCAAAGTTTCAAGACAATTGGGTAGTTGCAAGTAGGTTAAATTTAAGTTGCCACATTTTAACCATACAAACAAACATACAAACAGAGAATCGAAACTGAATAAAATCGTTTAAAAAGAAAAAATTCTAAATGTGCATTTTTTATACATATGTATATGATATAAGTAAATTTGAAAAGTAGTTTTGACATTAATAACTCCTACAATATGGTGTTAATAAGATTTTTACAAATTACTTTTACAATTTCATTTTTTTAAATTTCCCAATTCTGAAAGGATACACTTTCTCACAGTTTTGAGCATTATTCACGATATTTGAAGATAATAATAACACAGGATATTTATTTGTTAATTGGACTCTTTGTATTTCATTCTTCACAAACACTGGCAGTTTTTTTATCAAAAACTTCAATTTGTTGCTCGACCTAAAGCTGTTAAAAATTACATTTTATACGACAGACACTTTTAGCATTGTCAGTTCCTTAATTATTTCTGCATAAAAAAATCAAATTCTTATTACGTAAAAATTTGGAATTGCAGAAAAAGACATTGCAGAACAGTCAAACAGACGTGTACATAACTAAAAATCAATATAGGCAATAGATCTAAATTAAATAGAGTCACTCAAGTATTGAAAAGAAGTGACTCAAACTTTATTAAAAAATTGAAGATTTTGGGTTCCTCGGTTATTCGTGTAGCTCAAAATAATTCGAGCATCTCAACACTAAAGAACAGTCCATTTCAGCATTTTAAATAGTCAGTATTCTATTCACCAATGTAAGAAAATGATAACTAATACTATTACACGATATAATAAATGGCATCGTAATATTTAATATGTTACTAATAGCACAAAATAGTGCCTGAAGATAACTAAGTAGAAAAATCAACTTATTGCAGTTGTCAGCTGAGTACACAAAGTACCAATCATATGCAATAATAGACATCAGACATCGAAACTTACAAGTTTCCTCTACAGAGGAAACGACACGTTTGGTCTTAACTGTTTATAAATTACATCACTATGTACAATAAAGTTTTTAATTTGTTCAATGCCATTTAAATGGTAATTTAAAGCCTCTTATGTGAGACATTGAGAGCAAAAACGATTTAACCCACATTTTTTTGCGAAATTGAGTCATTAGCAATAATGTATTTCAAAAGGCTCTACTAATCATATAAATTAGGGAAAATTATTTCTTTTCGATGTGGATTAGTCTGTTTTTGCTCTCACTGTCTTATTTATAAATCCATTCTTTTTATAATTATGTACATATTTCACACATTGCTGGAAAGTTTCGGGTTAGGCATAATTTTGTATTCTTTATTTAAGTTACCAGTGAAAATAGTTCAATTATGATCTGATCTTATACAGAGTGTCTTCAAACGATAGGACTCTGAATTACTTTTCAATATAAATATTCATTCGGAAATGCTTCCATAGAAAATTATTGCTAAAAAATTTTTGCCATTATGTAAAGGTACCTTGGAAGGTGTACATATTCAACGATTTACACATTTATTTACAAAAGTCTTATTAACTTCTTAACATCACACTAAACGTTAGAAAAACGTTAAAATATTACAATCTTTTTTATGTTTCTATTTTTCTATAAAGAAAATGTTTATAAACTGGGATGAGACAGTTTTCCGAAAAGAGGTATTAAGGGGTTGTGATTGTAAATCGTTAATTGCCAAAATTGACGGATCATTTCTTATTAATAAACATCTTCTAAATATTTTAGAACTTATTAATTCCGTGTCTTTCTTTAAAAATGAATTTTCGTCGATCAACTCGTTTTTATTCTAATTTGAGTCAATTTCGGTGCACAACATGTACTCATCATTCGCCAATAATTTTGCCAAAAAGCGCAAATGGCTAGGAATTGGGCTTTCTTTCAACTGTATGCGTTGAAACAGTACTACGCACATTTAATAATTTGTGAAGTGTATTTCTACATCTGAAACACAATTCAACATTTTCGACTGTTGGTTTGTTCTGAATAAATACACCAAATTAGAAAATAAAATAGCGAGTTAATTTCTAAACTATGTAGCGAGTATTTTTTTAATTAAGCATTTGCAAATAAAAAATGGATGAAAAATGGATGAAAAATCACGCAGAGAGGAGTATTAACGATAATTTTAATCTTAAGAAATTGGTATAATAATTTGTCCGTTAGTCTTCCAATTATTAGAATATAAGTTGACGTATGAAAAGCTCTATTTACTATAGAATAGCTTCTATGTCTGGTTACGAAAACAATATTTTTGAATATTCGAGCGGAAGTGAATTATTAAATACAAATTATTTCCGCATTGTTATGCACACAATACTAAGTTACGTTAGCAAACGTCAGACATTCACAGGCATGCGATTCATAAAAGCACCTAAAATTAATTTCGTCAGTGATAACACGCCGCTGCCATTGGCATCGGAATTATCTGTGTTTTCACAGCTTTTAAAAATACACGTTATCGAGTACAGCTGTTTCATTAATGAAATCATGGACCGGAAACCTTATTTCCGATAAGGATAAATAATGGCAAACGCTGCAAAAATTCGAAGCTTTCTGTATCGTCGTGACCCATTCAAAGTGATACGAGGGTTTTTCGAAAAAATTATTAGGGATAAACGGAACATTTTTATTTCATACGCTTTGACTCGGGAGAGAAATGTGGAGAATGTATTATTGCAAAAAATGGGTTAAACAGGGCGTATGCTTATTGCGTATACATACATGTAGTACCTACCTATATATGTATATATGAATTTATTTGATCAATATTATTGGCTAAATCCACTCAGGTAGTGGGTCCACACATCACGGGAATGTTGTGCATATAATTTTTATATTATTTTTCGCCCTTCAATGCATACAGGGTGTTTAGTAACAAGAGTCAGAAATTTTAAGTGGTGGTCCTACATGAAAAAATAAGTGGAAAATATATGAAACAGAGGATATTTAGTGACTTTAGACGACTTTATTGTTGTACCGAAAAATAAAATATACTATACTTCCCATGGTGTCCGTGATTCCGGCTATTCTGCTTATTCATAATAAAAAACCCAAAATGATCCTTAATTAGGACGAGTTTGGCTATAGCTGGTAGTGGAATTACTTCTAAATCATGTTTTTTTATTTACTTCTTTAGTCCACGAAATATATGAAAAACTTGAAAAAAATTGATAATCAAGTTTGAAGTTTCAAAGTGCCGCTATTTTTATAATTGTCGACTTTTTTCTTTCATTTCGGTACTGGGTATAGCGAAACTCGCTCTAATTCAGAATCATTTGGGTTTTTCTATTTCAGATGAACAGAATAGCCGGGATCGCGTCAACTATGGGAGGATTTTTTTTTAACGAATGCATTACCACAAATTTTAATTATTTCTCTCTAATAAAATTTGTAAACTTTACTAAAACATGGATAAATGTATGAAACAAACTATGGCGAAAAAGGTTTTACAGATGCTTTATAAAAAATACCACAGATTGTATAAGAAAAACCACGTCTTACACTAGAATTCCCACTTAAAACACAAAGTGGGTGCTCGTATCTCATTAATCCCTCCCAAATAAATAAAACACAAAACAGCAACTTTTGTAGAAAACATTTTTATGAAATTTAATCATATATAACAGAAATATTTCAAATGATAAATTTAGCTGAAACACTATATATTCCTTTCAAACAGCTACATAGTCCCAAGCACATTGACTGTAACATCTACCTGACCCTACATTACTCTATCTTACCCATAGACATGTACAGACGGAGCAGAAGCTGGGATTATCGGCGAGGGGAATGGTAGGCTTGGAGGGGGAAAAGGCAGAGGTCAGATACGGGCACGTCGGGTTAGCTTCGGAAGCATTCGGAATGCATAGCCACTGCGTTACCCGATTTGCCTGTAGCGCTCCCCTTACCGCAAATCTTACAATCCCCCTCAAGGTACGTATACACGACGACACTTTTGTGTCTAGATCAAGTGTCTAGATCAAGACACTTATGTCTAGCAGTGTCCACACGTATCGCAATTTTTTAATCTAGAGCAGTGTCGTACACTCGTATCGAGACCGAATGATAGCAAGAAGTGTCGCGTGCGTCTACACGTCTCTAGAATTCCCATTCGCCGATATATTTCGACTCGGTCACACATTTAGGAAAAGAGCTAAAAGTGGAGTTCAAATGTAGCTGAAGTTTGAGTCTTGCGACACCCGCGAAAAATTTCCGGAAGATTGGAAACTGCCTAGAGCAGTCCGCGACATTGAAGTTCACCCGTCCACACGGGAGTTGTAGCTAGTCTCAGGACACTGCAACTTGCTTTAGGTAGGACACTGTCCCCACGCCGACACTTGATGTATACACTTGATCTAGACACAAAAGTGTCGTCGTGTATACGTACCTTCAGACACGCTCCGTCTATATATGTCTATGATCTTACCATCAAACATATATCCCCAAAAATACCGGTTTTCCCCTAGAAAATAACTAGCCAGCTGCGTAACCTCCAAATGTAGGTTTAAATGCGATTGGACGCAGCGTCAAGAATTTCAAACTCGACTTTTTCGAAAATGCAGCGTAATATCAATAAATTTTACTCCTTTTTGTCGACTTATTTACTTGTTATAAATCCAAAAGAAAGAGCAACTTTTTTTACTATCGCGCTTCGTTTACAAGGAAATCGACTTTGAATTTCTTGCCGCTGCGTGCAGACACGTGTAGGAAAGCATACCTTAGGAGCATCCTACAGGGACCAATCCAGTTGCCCGCGGCGCGTCAGCGCTCCCCCGATGATATCCCACGCGTCGCAACTATGCGACCCACCTGAAACCGTGTGCAAGGTGATACACGAGGAAGCACTCAGGGGAATCGTTGGTTCTGTTACAGAGCTAGTGCTCGCGAGAGGTTAAACTCGTCCCAGGGTGGCGGGCCCCGTCAGCAGGATCGAGAAGCGGCGAGCGTCGCGGAGCAGCTAGTGAGCAGCCTGCAACACCGACGAGGAGTCGCTCGAGGCGGTCCGTCGGTCGGATAGGACGGAGGCGAAGACGACGCCGCCGAGGGAGAGGAGCCAGAGGGTGGCGGCGAAGGTGACGAAGAGGTGGGGGCGGTGGAGGAGGGTGGCGACGTGGACGGTGGTGGTGAAAGTCTCGAGGCGACTCCTGCGACGCGGGTCGCGTGCCGTGATCGGAAAGGGGGCAGAGTAACGGGTTCCGGTCCCGAGGAGGAAGGGAAGGGCTAGAGGTTGGCGGTGGCGTTTGTGAGGGTAACCTGTGGCAAGATGGGCTGTGCCATGTCCGCGGAAGAGCGGGCCGCCTTGGCCCGCAGCAAGCAGATCGAGAAGAACCTGAAGGAGGATGGTATCCAGGCTGCAAAGGACATCAAGTTGCTGCTGCTTGGTGAGTATTCTTGCACAACTATGTCGTACAACCTTTCAAATCTAGGGACGAATATCTCAAACTCCCATATAGGCTGTTTAGAGAAGTTCTGGGGAACTGTAGCTCTCTCCCTCTCTCTCTCTGTCTCTCTCTCTCTCTCTCTCTCTCTCTCTCTCTCTCTCTGGTTAATGCAGTCAGGTAAGGATAGTTACTAAATGTTAGAGTGAATGATTCTTGGTATATTGCATTATAATTTGCAGAGATATAGCGGCTAATTCAAAACCCACTCAAGGGGTAGCACGAACTACCAATTGTGTTCTTCGTCACCCATTATGAGATAGTAGTTATTTGGCCACATTCTCACACACCAGAGGGCCTTAAGGGGGCAACCTGGTTTAGAACACTGAAAAACGGTGATTTTTAAGAATTACTTTCTTAACAAATATAAAGCAAATCTTTCCAAAACTTTAAGGGTGTTTTACTCTATATTCAGACACAATAATCTTATTTTATTCAAGAATATTTCATTTAATATTGTTTTGTTGGTATATTTTCATAGCACCGCACCGCAGGAATTGTCAAACTGTGAGCATTTTAGCGGGCGGCCATGGATCCAATTGTTGCCTGAAATAAAAAACAAGTTTCTCTTAATTGTCGTGAATTTATATTATCAATGGACTAAAACAATAAGAAAAAAGTCCAAAATTGACAAAGTTTTGAGGTTTAAAGAAACAGTTACGATTTTTACGAAAAACATCGACGTTTCCATGTAAAAAATTCTATTAAATTGAACCACTTTTTAATTAAATCAAATTAAACTAGTTTTGAATTAAATTAAATGAAACAATTTTTGGTATAAACCCGTCGAAAGTTTTCCGTCAAAATCGTAACTTTTTCTTCGCTTTACCCATACAGCACACTCTGGTTGCAGCAAAGTTGCAGGATGGTTGCAGTGCAAGATCGCAATGTTTCACGCAACGTTGCCGCAAGGGCGTAGCAATAGTTCTATGTCCACCTGCTGCAACGATTCGGGCAGTAAGGCCAAATTATAAATAATAAATAACGGTATATATATATATTGAATGTGTGTAGCAGAGAATCATAGGAATTATAAAGCCCGTTTTTCTCATACAAAATTCTTTGCCCCCAAGGGGAATCGGAACTGGCGATCTGTAGCGTCGTAGCCGAACACTTTACTGCTGCAGCTACAATCACTGATTGATAAGACTGCTAACGTATTCGAATATATATTGCTACCATGAAAAACTTTAAACACAAATTATTAAAAAACGAAGGCACATTTTGACAAACTCCATTAGAGTTTTGTAACATATTTTCTCGTATCATTAAAAATAACGGAAATATTTTAGGTTTAAATGGTAGTTGCCGCAATACTGGCGTAACGTTACAGTAACATTGTGGAAACGTTGCCAAACGTTGCCGCAAGGTTGCAGCAAAGTTGCAGGATCGTTGCAGTGGAATACTGCAACGCAACATTGATGCTACTATGCAGCAAGAATTCTATGTTCGCCCTGTGTAATGTTGCACGGCAACGTCGCAGCAACGTTACATCGACATTGCGCTGCAAATATGCAACACTGCAAGCAAGTGCAAGGTTACTGCAACCATCCCGCAACGTTGCCGCCACGAAGTGTGCTGTATGGGTAGATTTGTTTTGAAAATAATTCTTAAAAATTGCCGTTTTTCAGCGCCCTAAACCAAGTTCCCCCTTAAGGGAACTAGGCAGTCAGATCGCTAAAAAAATCAAGTATTTCTGAGGAATTAAAAGTCTCCCTTTATATGACATAAAACCAGCCGCTGTAGTTGTCTGAAACGGAAAAGTTAAAAAATGGTGTAATCTGTACGAGTCTGTTTATCGTCTGAGCTAGATTAAATGAAAAATACTGAAAACTAAAAAAAATGGCAGCGTCTAAAACCGAAAATTTCGATTTTCTGCAAGAAATTCGCTTTTTTTAAAGTCACAAAAATCTAATTTTGCAAAAACCGACTTAGTTTTAGAAACGATGAGAATGTAACATCTATTGAATATATGTACAAAGTTTGAATTAAATCGGGTGTTTGTTTTTTTAGATATCACGCCAACCAAATCGAAAAAATCGTTTTGATAAAAACGCATTTAAAGTTTTAGGTATCGTTATTTAAATTATTTTTTTTTTATAATGTCAAAATATTTACAACTATAGTCATAAAATTTTCAATTAATCTAATTTGAGGGTTTTTCTTTAAAAAATCCTAAATATTGCGCTCATTTTCAGGTCGTCAAAGTTGGGAGACCCCTTAATTACAAAGAGTTGAAAGCAAGCAGTGTTTTTGGTTTTTCATTGATATTGAGCTTAAAATTAGAGATACGACGATTTCCTTGGAATATTTTTCTCCTAGAACCTGCAATCTCGACCTAAATTTCTAAAAAAAAACAATTGAACCAAAATTATTAAAATAACGACTAGGAGAGGGCGATTTTTACAATAAATGTCGATGTTCGGGATGCACAGATATCTTTTTTTATCTTGCAAACTAGAGTTTTTAACATGCATGAATTTTGAACATGCTGTACAAATTTCAAGCTATTCGAACCTCCGTTTTTTGCAATCACTGCAAAACCACAGAAAACGCGCCTATACATCAGATGACTGTAGCGTCGTCATATATACGTATATATTATAAAAAAAATAAAATATTGGTTACAATTTACAGTATTAGTAAAGATTGCCCAAAAGTACTAGTCACAATTCGTATTTATTTCTGTTAGAGTTTGCAGGTCGGGTGAGAAGAAAATACGCGGTGTAGCTTCTAATATTATAATATGAACGAGACACAAAGATTGCAAGTAATTTCAAGGCAAAACGTTGGAGCGTACAGTAGAGTAAACGCACCAATAAATGAACACTTAAGGCTAGTGAATGGACACTTTTATAAAATTATGTTTGCAGCGCGATTGATTCCACGTGTTGCGAAAATTGTTTGGATATGAAGCGAGAAACTAGAAGAAGTCTATAATTAATTAGTTGCTTATTTTAGTAACTTATTTTACTCGTTTTAGTAAAAAATGTCCATTCACTGGTAGTGTCCATTTACTGGTATATTTACCCTACACGCGTGTCGTGATGTCGTGCGAGAGTGGAGCGACCCAGAGGGCGCTATTGAGGGGAATCACGAGACAGTAAGGCAGCGTTCCCATGACTGGCGGTACGTCCGCAATGCTGCCAAATAGCAGTGAGCGCATGTTGCTCTACCTCCAACAATTTTGCTGTAATTAATTCCCCCCAAAAGTTACATTTTTACCAAATCTGACTACCTTAGCCACTGCCCTTTTTTCAATCAATACTATATTAGTGCTAAATACAAGTGGTACTAATGTTCAAAAAGTAATCTGAATGCATCCCTGAGTTCTGAACTTGTCAGCAAGACATTCAAGGCCCCTATTGACAGTATTGACACTGCTCTCCGTTGCTTGTACAATCGGCTCATTCGATTGTGGCCGCATGCCTTCGATTAGCGGTCGACTTCACATGGTTGGCTTTTTTTCACGAACATTTCTACAAGATTTTGTGAACATGGTTTAGAGACACGCCCCGTAATAGGTTCCCGTCTAGAAATCGGAGGTGTAGAACTGTTCGTAAAAATTTTCAACCATGTGAAGTGGTCCACTAATTGAAGGCACGTGACTAGAATCGAATGAACTGATTGAACGACACCACATCTTTGACGCAGTTCTCTCGAGCAAATAAATAAATACTATTCGAATACATCAGCATTGATCAGTATGGTGTGAATTATAAATCAAGTTCTTTAGGTTCATTTTTTTACATGCGTTTATTTAATTTCAGTTGTGAGTTTGTTAGTTTGTCAAGGTGAAATCTTGTAAGCTAATTCTGACCCACTTCGACATATCCGATCGGCTTGAAACTTTGCACACATAGGGTAACGGACCCAATTACTGTCACCTTAAGCTATTTTACTTAAAATAACGAATAAATAAACGTTTAAATAAAATAGCTTAAGGTGGCAGTAATTGGGTTGGGTGCCAGTAATTGGGTCCTTTACTCTACATTATTCCGATGGCAATACAATATTTTCACGCATTTATTTATAGTCATATGAGGGAATTCTTCTCAGGCAGTCATTTGGGCCGGTATCAAAATTATTGGTTCCTTTTTAGTATATTTTAATAAAAGCTTGTTTTTTAAAAAAAATTACTATAAAGTAGTTCATGCTTTTTTAGTGAAAATATTGTATTGTCATCGGAACTATGTATGTGTGCAAAGTTTCAAGTCGATCGGATATGTTGAAGTGAGTCAAAATTAACTTACAAGATCTCACCCTTACAAACTAACGAACTCATTACTGAAATTAAATAAAAAGCTTGTATGAAAATGAACCTAAAAAATTTGATTTATAATTCACACCATACTATTCGAATACATCAGTCGAATAGTATTTGGATACTTAGATATTCAAATTCAATTCGCCAAATAATTGAGCAACTGAAGTATTCGAATATTTGAATACCGAAAAATTCGACAAATAATCCCAGCCCTAGTTGCTAGTTATCTAATGGTATTTGGGGGCCGAGATTCATAGTGGTGTAAGTCACTCGCATGATGTTTCGCATTTAGTGTTACAAAAAACTTTGCGTATATATATATATATATGCAATTGTAGAAAAACATCTAGAAGCTTAAAATACTACTATAATAAATATATATACACTTAAAAATATGTACAAAACAATAGGAACTTTTGTACCTCATTTTATGAACATTGAAGGTTGGTTTTACCCCCTAAACGTGCAAGTGGGCAAAAATAAAAAGACACGTATTTCTTATTTTTCGATCCTTTAGGACATATAAAAAACCCAAAGCAACCGGAGGAAGTCTTATAACCTTGAGGGGTGGTTTAACCCCCTAAATATGAAAATGGAACAGTATAAAAAAAATGGGTATATATTATTTTTCGGCCTTCTAAGACATATTCAAAAACCAAAACAATTGGAGACTGATAGCTAAAAACGTCTCCTTGTTAGTCGAACTTACATTAGTATTTTTCGCAACACAAAGTTCTTGTTAGTTAAGTACTAAAAAAAGAGACATGCTCTTATTTCTCAGTTAAGAATGAAGTTATAACTTAATTGACTATGAAAGTGAACAGATGAAGCCTTTAAGACGTAAAAATTGTTATTACCTCAAATTATCAAAATTTGGACTTACACCACTATGATTCTCAACCCACCACTTAGCTTCTATTATCCCCCATTGTAGAAAACTCCTCATGTGACCCTTTGCTTGCGGCCTTTGCACCGGTAGAGTGGTTCCACTTTGTATTCGTTTACGTTAGGTAGGGTACTGGGGGTAGAAGTTAATGTAGAAGGAAGAAGACACCGATGGTCGGTAAGAATTCAATCGAATCCGCTCGATTTTCCACTTTTCTGTTGCTAAACCCTGCCACTTTTGCCCTGCAGAGTTAATGCTATCTATTGAACAGAGCTCCGTATCAAGCAGGTTTCTCGGCATATCAGAAAATCAATACGAAATTATTACTTATTTAACCGATAACAGCATTCTTCGGGATGCATTTTCTATTGATATTTCTATCAACTTGGTAACTGTTCCTTCCTGTTTAACCCAATCAAGTTTAGTCAATTCAAATATAGAGTTCTCTCTTCTTCCAATCCTATGTATACGTAAGAACTAAATGTAAAAATGAAACTGATTTAAATAAAGTATGGAATTGTTGTATGGATTACAGTTGAATTGCCACTGCAACTTAATTATATTTTGATTCCATTTTTACCTATTAGTGCATATGAAGGGCTGAAAATCATAGTGGTGTAAATCCAAATTTTGAAGATTTGAGTTAATAACAGTTTTTAAGTCTTAAAGGCTCCATTTGTTTACTTTCATCGTTAATTAAGTTATATCTTCATTCTTAACTGACAAATAAGGTTTCTCTGTAGCACTTAAGGGGTTACTCACAGTCAGGAGGTAGAAAAACAACGATTCTTTGGGAATTTATTCCAAACAGTAGATGCATACTTTCATGCAATGGTTTTTGCGTCCACATGAGGGACATTTTAACGTGGAACGATCGATTTTCGTAGAAAAAAACACTCATTTTTCATCCATAAAATGAAAATTACGGATTGGAGAAACAAATGCTTCGATTAAAGGCTAGATTTGGATGTCTAGAAGAAACCTACAAAGTTTCAGAAAGATTGGTGAAGTGGTTGTTGAGAAATCGCGGTCACCGGAATCGAAAAACCCATTCTGGGGAATCAGTTTAAATTTTGCAATAAATAAATACTTTTAACCAAAACATAATTTAGTAACCTGTTAAAGCGTCCGGTATCCGAATACAAAAATCTTTGCATAAAAATATGCATATGAGCTTTCAGAAATAAATTCCTAAAGAATCCTTTTTAACTAACGAGAGCAGAGCGTTTCAAAACATACTGGTGTAAGTCCAACTAATTGTAAGTGTGTTCGCTCTTATCAGTACAACGCATGAACAGTCTAAATTAATATAACGAATGTGCTGATGTTGATTGCATGCTATCATGCTGACAAGCAGAAAAAATAAAGAAAAATATTTAAAATTAAACGTTTTTAAAATTTTTAAGTGTACATAGGGTAAAGGACCCAATTACTGGCAGCCAACCCAATTACTGTCACCTTAAGCTATTTTACTTAAACGTTTATTAATTCGTTATTTTAAGTAAAATAGCTTAAGGTGACAGTAATTGGGTTGGCTGCCAGTAATTGGGTCCTTTACCTTATACATATTTGTCACGGTAGTAGTTTGAGCCATGAAATGTGTTCTTACAACTGCAACATATGTATATGTAGATTTCTCTGGAACAGTAAACGCAAAACATTATTTTACAAGAAACACCTTGCAAGTGACACACACCACTATGAATCTTGGTTTAGAAAAGTCAAAATTTGAACCTCGATTTTCTCGAATATTTTTTATACTTTAACTTGTGCGTTTCACATTTCATATATTATTACACATGTTGTGTACTAACTGTGTGTAAAATTCGAAGGACTAAATCGGTGTCTCAAATACCCCCCCCCCCTTTTTTCCTTTAATTCTTACCAAAGTAAGGCATGCGTGCAAATTTTTCCAAATTTCTTTATAGGTATATAATTTTTTATCAGCTTGGTAACTACTTAGCCACTACTCAGCCTGCTAGCTTCCTACTTAGCCGCTGAAATTTATTTTCCGTTATTTCTATGCTTTTTCTCTATCCTTCTGTTAGTCGTTTGAGAAAAATGCGTTATTTGTTGCTTATTCAGGAACTTCATGTTTGCTATTTGATGTTACAAGGAAAGATCCCGAACCCGGAAATTTGAAAAATGTTGAGAATATGTAGGGGATTTCCTCCTAAATTCACTCTAAGGGGGTGAAATTGATCCCTTAAATTTCGTCTATTTTCCGATTTTGTGTTATAACTCGCGAACTGTAAGAACTGTAAGCTACCAGATGATAGTCCTAATTAAAAGAAGCACCTTTTGTCTTGAAACTTTTCTTCTATGTCTTACAGATTCCGAGTTATAAAATATAAAAAAATTTAAAAAAAATTAAAACCGACTTCAAAAAAATAAAATTGCATTAAAAAGTAAAAAATAATTTTTTCCCTTATTTAATCTACTACTCTCATATTTTTTAAGTCGGTGTCTCATCATTTGCACTGTCTAAATCTGGCACCGACGTAAAAAATATGAGAGTAGTAGATTAAATAAGGGAAAAAATTATTTTTTACTTTTTAGTGCAATTTTATTTTTTTGAAGTCGGTTTTAATTGTTTTAAAAAAATTTTATTGTCACGTCCTGGGTGGCGGGACTTGGATCGTGACATATATGGGGTAGGGAAGTTGCGTGCGGACTTTGCTTCGTAAGAAGACCTGCTTCTTTATGAAGGCTATGGTTCCGAACTTGCGGATATGTGTAGGAGAGCTCGAAGACTCTGCTTCGTAAGAAGACCTGCTTCTTTATGAAGGCTATGCTTCGCGACTTTTAGGAGAGGTAGGAGAGCTCGAAGACTTTGCTTCGTAGAAGACCTGCTTCTTTATGAAGGCTATGCTTCGCGACTTGTAGGAGAGCTCGAAGACTTTGCTTCGTAAGAAGACCTGCTTCTTTATGAAGGCTATGCTTCGTGACTCGTATCGACCAGGGAAGGCTGAATGGTGATCGTACACCCGAGTGACGCACGTGAGAGTACAGGCTTCGACTTATGGCTTTATAATTGGCTTACTAGCTGCATCGTATGAAAAAGGCGTAAATAGTAGGGTTTTTTCTATTGGTTTGGGAATACCCATGCGGGACTCTATATGGAAGAACGTTAGTAAACACGGGCAAGAACTCCCGGCGCTTGCGGAGACCGATCAGCTGTAGTCGTTGCGCGTAATGGTTCCAGGTATTCGAGGCGAAATAGCGAGAATTGACGGTTTAAAGATAAAAGCGAAAGCGTTATTTATTGGAACGCGTAACAGATAGCAATAAACACCTTATAATTATGCGTTGGACATTTAGCATAGGCACATAACATTTATATAAAGGTAAATGATAGAAAATTAATGTTAGGCAAAAATAGCAAAAGATGCGAAGCAATGGAGTTAAACAATAATAGATTATGTGATAAAGATAGCAATATAATAATAAGAGACTAAAGCTTAAGCAAGATATAAATGCAAACTAAACTATATATATATAAAGCGATAAGCAAAGAAATTAGCACGAAGAAATAACGTAGCAATGAAATGTAATAAACAAAAGCATTAATAATATTATAAAATAAAAGAAATAGAAACGCTTACAGTGATGTAGACGCTGGTTGATGTACACTGAATTGAAAGGTAAGAATATAACTAATAAAGAAAACCATAGAGTAATGGTCGCGACTTGGCGATAACACGGAATAATACTGATGCGTGAAGATACTAAAGAATAGTGATCGCGACTGATAGCAAGGACTAATAATGAATGATCCGTGGGCCACGCGGCACCGGTATTTATACAAATTGATGGAATGTGAGGTATGCGGGGAATTTGAGGTATGCGTGATGACTCATGCCCAAAGTATGCGTGGAATTTGCGGTATGCGTGATGAGTCATCCGTAAAGTATGTGTCGTAATAACTCTGGGGTTTTTGTAAGAATTAAAGGTTGATCTATAATTAGGCTGTAAGACCATGGGATTTCGAAAAGGGGCACTCAATCTGTTGGGTGGACTTTTGTGGTTTACATTGGAAGAGAGGGGGGGGGGGGGAGAGAGGTTTTGATTTAGAAGGTTGGGGCGAGGGACTTGTTGTAATTCGTGATTGAGGAGGGAGTCATGCCTCTAAGGCGAAGAGGGGAAGGGGAATCAGCTGGAGATGGGGACCGCTAAGGTACATCGTCCAAGATCTGATGATTGGTAAAGGTTTAAGAGTTGAGGTTTATAGATAGTAGTAGATACTTGGGTAGGTCATATAAGGAGGAAGCTAGTTAGGGTAGGGCGAAAATTATAGGGACGTCACATTATTTTCAACTTTTAGGTTATAACTATAACTGGTATAAATATAAATAATAAAACAAAGATCATCAAAATCGGTCCATATGCTGAAATGTTATGCGGAGACAAACATATAAATTACTATTATTAACTATAACTGGTAAAATATTGGGCCAATATTGATTCCGCGTAGTATGGGACCAACGGGGCACCATCCTCTTTCGAATAAAAAAAAGATCATCAAAATCGGTCTACAGTGGACGCTCGATAATGAGCCGCAGTCGGGGCTCTAGAGGCGGGGTTTTCTCAGAAGCGGCATATTAAGGAGAGCCAATGTAACGCGCGCTCTCCCCATAACTCTCCTGTTTTCTTTTCCGTGATGGCTGCCCCCTACCAGAATACTCTTAAGGTGCGTCACACTGATGTGAGAAAAAGAAAAAACACAATCACGTATATGTATTGCTTGCGAATTGCTTGCGAACTCCAGTGTGGAGGCACCATTAAGGGTTAGCATTCATTGGCTCGCTGAGCGTGAGAGAAAGGGAGGTGCACACACGCGTGCGAGTAATGCGTGTGAGCTGGGGCGTTCCCAACGGCACATTAAACAGCGGCATATTATCCAGCGTCCACTGTATATGCTGAGGAGTTATGAGGGGATAAACATAAAAAGAAAATTATACACACGGGTCGAATACATAACCTCTTCCTTTTTTTGAAGTCGGTTAAAAATCGGAAAATAGCCGAATTTTCAGGGACTAATTTCATCCCCTCAGAGTGAATTTGAGCAGCAAACAAAAATTGCGTTGTAATCAGGAGGAAATCCACTACATATCCACAAAGTTTCAGATTTTTTTGAATTTCCGGGTTCGGGGTCTACCCTTATTAGCTGAACGCTCGCGGGAGCAGAACTGTAATACCAGATGTTACCAAACCAGAGCTCTAATAACCAGCGAACTTTAGCTCCCTAGTTACTTAATTTACTTACTTCACCGAGAGAAAAGAGCAACTAGGAAAGAACGAAAGGGAGAGCAGAAGAGCGAGAAACAGATTTCGTTAGGTCAGGTAGGAAGCGACAGTTACCTGGCTGGTAGTAAAGACTTGGAAACACGAGTGCCTGCTAAGTGTGGGGCTCTGCTAAATTGGATCCCTTAGGTCATTCGAGTTCCCCTCGTGACTTAGGGCCTCTTCAGACGAGACACTTCGGTCGCTCGCGACTGCTCATATTCATATTCACACATTTTCCATCTCTCGTGCTTTGTTTACGTTTCATAATTCGCCATTCTGGCGTGCAAGGCGAGTGGAGGGCGCATAGTTGCCACCGTCTCGAGCACTGCAAGGAAAAAGCCACTGATGAGATACAGCAGTCTACTTTGGATTTAAGTGGCTTGCCATTGAATCTGTATTGCAATCGATGGGGACATTTAGATAGAACTATGGAATGTCTGCCACTCGACGACTTTTCCTTTTTAGTGGCTCAGACACAACAGGTTTAGGTTCCCTTCAAGTAGGATACTTTTGTGGTCCACGACTGGGGTTTCAGACATATCTTCATATTTTTCAATGTATTACATTTCTCTCTTTAATCAATGCTATATTCACGGGGCTAATGCGTTTGAAATACCAATGATAAGCAATAAAAGTGTCCTGTCTGTAAAGGCACTTACGCTAGAATAACGAGCTCCGCATGTGCTGCACTTTATGGGCCGTCATTAGTCGAAACTGAGCTACAGACCCTATTACTACTTAGGTTAAGGGATTACATACCCTTGACAGGTCGGAAAATAGAGTCATTTTTATGATTTTTTTTCGTATAAAAAAACGTCGTATTTAAAAATTAAGATATGCGCCTTGTTGTGTATAAATTAAGCTGTATTCTCTTCAAAATGAAATTTGATATCCTAAGAAATGGTACCATAGCAGACACTTCTTCCAAGACCTTTTCATAGTTATAGCTTTTGTGGTACCGAAAATATCTCAGAGATTAGTGGACCGATTTGAATAAAATTTTACATGAACATTCTTAAGACTATAATCTAGTACTTGAGCAGAGGACTTTTCGATTCGTCTGTTGCTTTATTTTTATTAACAAAAGAAAATGGAAAGTTAGGTCGAAAATCAAATGCTTGAGTAGCTGCTATTTTTAAAAAAATAAATTTTTTCGAAATCAACGCCGAGGGATCTCCCTACTTGAAGAGGATAAACATTCTCTTATACAGAAAAGAAACTCTGTTCCCTATTTTGAGATATTACTGTACTGGTCTTATAGGCGATACTAATGAATAAACCGATAAATTATACCAATTAAAAATAATCATATTATTACTTTTGGATGCTAATAATCGAAACAATACATTGATAACCTATTAGCATTTTGAATAAGTTGAATAATTATATAACTATAAATTAGCAGATAATAACACGAAGGGCTAGTAAATAATAAATAACCATATGATACAAAATAAGGATTTTTTATGATAATATCAGCGGTAAAAGACTGATGAATCATTTAGCAGTTAATGATGTTGTAATAGCGGCATTACTGATGATTATTATGGCCATCGATTGGGGGCTAATAAAGGTTGATTAGAAATAACGATAACACGATTATGAGTATCGATAACGAATATTGGTAATAACAACGATAAATTCTATGAGAGTCTATTCGGATTGAAGAATTTCATATTACTTCATTAAATTGCCTGAATATTATACCCACCCGTCAATGGAATGTTAATTACAACCGTAATTACCATAATTTAGTGCAATAGTGACACTTGGTCATTCGTTACGTCACCATTAGTCAAGTATTCATATTAAGACAATTTATCATAAACACTATTCTTTTGCTTCCTTCCCTTAAAATGATTTTTTTTATAAACCTACATGATACTGAAAAACTGAGTTTATTTAATTCGTCAATTAAAGAGCTTATATGTACATCGACTTTTTCCATTTAATCTCACTTCAACATCCAATTATCCGTTCAAGCGGTTCCAAAATTTCATCAGTTTTAGTTATTAAAATTATTATTATTATTACTTGTCCATTATTATTATTGCACAAGATATAAAAATGGGGAACAATCAAAGAGAAAAAAAAATATAGCGCAAAGGAGAGGGTCAGTTCTAAATTTGTTTTGCAACCTAACCTATATTGGTTCAGGGGTCCCAGAAGCTAATGCACGGACCACTTGGTCCTAACCAGGGTTGCCACCTTTCCGGTTTTCGTCCGGAGACTTCGGGTTTTAAAGCAAATCTCCGGGTTGTAGAAAAAAATGAAATTGAATATTATACAATAGTATCAATATTATATAGAATAAAAGTTATTAATTAAAAATTTTTTCCGGATATTCGAAAACAAAACTTTTTTTACTTTTTTCATCTCCGGGTTTAAATTTGAATCTCCGGATTGGAATGTGTGGCACTTCGGTATCTACATATATGGCGATAAGGTGGCGACCCTGGTCCTAACTTCACATTTCAGAACCCCTGAATTTTGTGTCATGTTGCAATAATCTCGCTTTCAATTGTCAACTACAATCCGTTCTTTGTTGCGAGCTGATAGTCTGTTTCAAAATTCGATTTCATTTGTTCCCTTGGAACGAGGGAACGGATGTCCCCATTCCATGAGCATTCGAACGGCAGGTCAACTCACGAGGATCCCACTTATCCGCCCCACTTGCTTCACCTATCTTTGCCAAGTGACGAACGATCGTGAAACGACTAACATACATATATGTATTTGCGAGGCAGTCTCTTGTATAGTTTGACACGGAGTATTATCAACGTCTTCTTCCTAAACTGCACCATTCATGATTTCCTTCGATCTTTCTCTTGTTTCGACATTCAATGGCATGCAGTAGCGGTTAAAAGAATGTTTAGAAGGCGAATAAGTAATTAAAACATAGGTACTATAATTTAGCAAGGAAAATTTCAAATATATGTAAGTGTTACCAACAGAATAAATATAATCTAGAAGTAACGTTACTTATACAAAAAATCTTTTTTATACTTGCTTTTGACCAGTGACTTTGAGTTTTGAAAATCTGCTTTCGACACTTTTTATGTTGCTAACAGAATCTTCTCTAAATGATGAATTTTGGTATGGTTTGTTAGTAAGATTTATTTATAGTTTTCGTAGCATTGGTATCGATTTTGAATTTGTAATAAGAAATTAAATGGTAAAATGTATTCGTCTCCAAAATATAGTATACTCTAAGGGACTTTTATTCAATATAGGGTTAATTGGCGATTACATATTTATGAAATTATATGGAAAATTCAGTTATTTTTATTGCATAAATATTAATGCTCAAAGTTTATCAAATATTTCTAATTATCTTGACTGGCATTACATAATATGATACCCTGATATATGTATGTATTGAATAAACAATAATTTTTCCATGATTGAAATATTGCATTTATTTTTAATAAAAAAAACGCTGTATTGTTGTATGGAACAGTATCTGGATTGTACCACTGCAAACATTATTTTCTTTGCAATTGCGATTACAATTTAGCCCTTCATTATATAATAAACACTTGCTGCTTAATGATTTTATATTCATTGTTTATGCTTTTATAGTATGATTAATTTAACCCATTAACGCTCAACATTCTACTTGTTCTGAATATTCTGAATTCAAGTTGTTTTTTTTTTAATTTTAGTTGTAACAACAAATAAGTAAAAAGATAGATTTATGTTTTCTTTCAAACGTACTTATCTTTCGAAATGGTTCTGTATTCTTCATATCTAACTACAATGAAGATATTTGTAAATCCTTTCGCTCTTGTGATAATATGTAATCCCTTCTTAAAATTTCACTTTTTAGAGAGAAAGTTTATTATTCAGTACTTCTGATATATCGTCGTAAATAATATCAGTATGATGTCAGAGTTATAAAAAAAAATCATAACAAATACATAGGTTTGGACCAACACCAATGCCAATCAGCGATTAATTATAGTATTTCCTCTTACTTATTATTTAGTGTTGAAATATACAGTTGTTGTTATTAGATTGAAAACTTGGACATTTAAATAAAACACACTATTTTCTGACTCTGAGTTACATGTTTTGTGTGTGAATTATAGTGTTGATTAAATACTATAAATTCCTTATCCCAGATCTAAAAATATACTAAATAGTTACTACTACAATATGTGTTGGAGAAGTTTGGTTTTGATAACTGTAGTTTCCGTTTATTTTTCTTCGGAATTCAATAAGAGTGTTTGAAAAATTGAATGTAGTTCGTTGAATTCTAATAGAATTTTTATATGTAAGTATAGCCACGATGATTCTGTTTCTTTATCAAGAGTAGCTGGTGACCTTCGTTTTCTTTTTTTTTCGCTTGCACTACCAAATACATAGTTTTTCGACGGCTATATTGAGAAAATTCAAGGTTTCGTGCCAATAAAAAAATTTTATTCTAATGGAGATTAGAATTTTTTAAGCTACATAAACCGAAAATTTTGTAAAATAGGACATTTTATGTTGTTTACTGTTGGTGAGTGAAATTGATATACAAATATATTTGCAATATCGTATTAGAAATGATTTTTAGGTTTCATTTCAAATTTGAGCCATAATCAGAAAACTAAAATCTTGAAATCTGTAAAAGTTTCTAAGGAACGTGAATAGTAGATAAAACAGAAAATTAATCCTTTTCTTTTTCAAAATTTTTCTTTTTCAGGTGTCAGTAATTCGACTCGTTACTTATAAATTTCAAAAAAATTACTTTCAGGGTGTACGATAGGTTTCAAATTGTATAAGAATGTTATAAGTTCAGACTAAATCTTTTTACTTTTTATTAATGTAACTCAGTGTAATTTTTCAATTTTTACAATTTTTAAGATTTCTAAAAATCATTGAACTTAACCTAAAAAATTCTACACACAATACAAATAACTGTAAACACGAGATAGACTCAGTAATTAATAAACAATGCCTCAATTTCATAAAATGAATTTGAATATAGTTTATTAATTATAATTGATTATAAAGATAAGTTAAAAAGAATCTCTCTAACACAGGACAAGTAATTAATTGATTTCAAATCAGTCACGTTTTTATATTACAATCTATTGGCTGTGTTCCAAAAATTTTAAAGCATGAGAAATGTTTTTAACGACGGCCGTGGAAAAAACCAAAAGGGCATCGTGATTTACGCAGTTCATTAAGTTGTCCAGCTATTTTAAATTCGTTTTCTGTCCAGGTCTCTGTTTGTTTTTAATTACTTATTTGAATAACCCGACGATCGTGACTTCAAATTAATGAACTGTGTTTTAATTACCGCCTGATTAATTATTATCGCGAACGCACTCTCACAAATTCAATCTTATGCTTCCATCACATTGTTTCAGTATCGCAAAAAATGAATTTTTAGAAAAATGAAATAAATATTTCGTTCAATAAATTTTGCAACCATAAATTAAATTTTTGATCTAGCATGTTTCTTTTCTTAATGGTTATGCTAATATTTATACATGATATTCTCTCGAATTTGTGTACATATGTATATGTGCATAATCGGAACAAAAAAGAACAGCATTTATTTACGTCTGTAACATTTTTTTTTAAATTCCACTTATCCGCTCGAGTTTCGAGAAAACATTTCTTTTTTAAGGAAACAATGTTACGCTGGACAATTCATTTCTAAATTCTTTTCCAATTTTTTCAAACAACATGTTACACTATTTTTTCTCAAATATACGAATATATGTAATGTCAGTTAAATTGTTATCGAATTTCAGAAATAACTGTAATCCTGGAAACAATTTATAGTAATATTAAATATAGTTTATTAAAAATATCAGTAAAATAATAATCAGTGACTAACTGATCCAAAAAATATTCAAGCCATAATAAGGAAATAAAAATGACATATTTCTGTTAAGAGTGCAATTTTAATTAGGTATGATATTTAATAATCCTCTCCCTTATTTCATGTTAATCCAACTTGTCAGTAAATGTACATAAAAGTACATAAAAGATACGAAAAATTTCAAATTTCTAAGTAAATCAATTTAATCAATTCCTACAGTCATATCATAATTCTCGATTCATCCTATGTGATGAAGCATCGTAGAATAGTTGAATGAAGAATATTGAAAAATGGAGGGCGACCGTGTAGAACAATTTTTTTCCAAAATCCTCGCCATTCGTATTGGAACGTGAATAAAGAATCCCTGGTTTTCTGGTCGACATTCAAACCGAGATTATTCGAGGGAAATCTGGGTCCTGTTTATTGGTGTTACCAATGACGTCATCCCTTTTGCTTGCGTCTTCAACGAGTATTTTCATCCCATTTATGCTGCAGGAAACGCGCGGGATTCGTTCTCTCTTTGCCCCGTATATCATTCGCTAATTCGAATGCCCGTGAAATTTTTGGCCAGTGGTGAAATAGCTTCAGCATTAGGACTAGCGACATTAACGACAGATAGGACGATGATTAATGGAAACAGTAATTGTGATAAAAATCTTTAAATTGGTACGAATGAATTTATTACTACGAGTGTAGAATAATGGTAAATATATGGTAATTTTTATAAAAAAGGGAGATGTAGGTGGACGTGGTGGAAAATTAGTTATACAACTTTGGGATGTTTCTAAAGCAATTTGTATTTAATTTTTAAGTAACTTTATAGGGAAAAGTAAACATTTTGGTTATGAATAGTTGTAAATTGAATTAATAGATAAAATTAAAAGTAATGTTTATTGCTTGAAATCTGTTAAAATTTTGTAAAAGTTTAGTTTATAATATCTCAAATCTTGAATTTTATGAGAAAAGTAGCGGGGGCAAGGTATTATGGGTAATGATTTTGTAAATTTGATGGGCATTCAGTTCTATGTGGATATAGTTAAAAATTATTCATTCGTTGAAGCAATTTTGATTTAGTGAGGGTCAAGTAACTTTATGGGGGTAAACAATAATCACATATTGATTAAAAATGGTTACAAAATAAGTTTACATAAATGAAAGTGACAGTAATAAGCAGAGCAAATAAGCAAATAATAAAGTAAAGTTTATTGTTTCAAATTTTCTAAGATTAGGTAAAGATTAAAATTACACTGTAATATTGTTAGTTTACAATATAATACATTTACCGTAATGTTCTCCACAGATTGATAAAAATTCAGTTCAACGTGGTTGCAGCTACTTAAAAACTAAATTCTTAGAGTTTTTTTGAAGTCCTTCTGTCTTCCTTTGACGCCTATAGGTTTTCAAAAATTATAAGTATTATACGAGAAAAATTCTAGCCAAATTAAAAACTCAAAATAGTTGAGAGAAAATGAAGAATTCTCTATCTAGATAACAATTTTCGCACTGCCATTGTTGAATATTAACCAGTAGGAAACGGTTAATTGTTAGAACAACGGTTTTGGGGGCAATTCGTACTTCAAGCATACCAAAATGAAGAACACAAAAATTTGGTATTGCTGAATTTCAAAGTCTACCTGCTGAATTTACATATATGTAGCCAAATTCGGATGATTGTAAATTGATGATAATACAAACAACGTTTCTAACTGTTTTGTATGCTTCGTTGAAATGAAAATGTCAATTTCAACTGCCAAAATATAGTTTCTGATGAATATACTATCTTAATATATAAAGCAGAAAGTGTTTATGTGGGTTCTGGGGTCACGATATGTGTTCAAGCTTATTATGTCTAGCTAATCCAGATGAATGTGACTATTTTCACAAAAAAATATAAAAAAATAAATAATTTTTTTTTATAAAATCATAATCTAAATTTCCGGCGAAACCGAGTAGTAAAGCTAGTATTGAAAAATCACGTTACCAGCAATAGAAATTTTTGTTATAAATACATGATGTAAGTAGTAAAATAAGATTTATCCTGCTCCTTGTTCTAAAAAATGAAGTAATTCCTGTACATTTCCAAATTTCTAAACGCTTCGCACCTAAATATTGTTTTTTTTTTATTAATGTTGGGATTACAAGACGATGCATTAATTATTTACTCGATGATAGTCGCGATCACAATGTTAGTTCAGATCGTAGAACCTGTGTAATCCGTGATAACACTGGTATCGATGAATGTAGCGATAACCGAGAAAGTAATAACGAGAATGGTCATAACGCTAGTTGTAATGGGCAATAAGGATGATACTGATATTACTGATAAGATGCGAATAATATGCAATGTCAACAATAAATAATATTTACAATTTAATTCTTGTTCGTTTTAAATTTCTGCTGCAAGTGACATCTACCACGCAGATATTGCTGAGCTAATGGCATTAGCCTAATGCCGTTGTGATTTAATTTAAATGTAATTCATAATTAATATAACATATAATAGATAACAATTTTCGAGTTACATTTTCTACTTCTGGTGTGACTGGAATATTAAATGTGTCAGGTTTAGAGTAACTTAATCATTGTATGTCGGGACGAAGGGATGCTCAGTTTTTTGTAAATAATGGAGTATCCACAGTGTAAAGGAATTTTTGGGAATGTTAATAAAAATCACTAAAAGAACATAAATAAGTGGCAAGATCGTTTCCTACTGTTCGAATCTATATGATCATTGATATCAACACAGACTTCAAACAGTGAAGCTCAACAAGTGAAATTCACCTCGATTCTTTTGGAATTTGTGAAGATTTTTAGCTGCAGGTGTTGAATTTGAAAAATTTTGTTGGAATTAAATTCGATTTTTTTTTTATCATTTTTATTTGGAGGTGCGAAGTTTGAGTAAATTTAGTTGAAATTCACTTCGATTCTTTTGGATTTTGTTAAGATTTTTAATTGAAGGTACTGAATTTGAAAAAATTGTTGTTGAAATTTGAGGAAGCGAAGAGGGTCGGCGGCTTCATCCACTTTTTCGTCTTCTGTTTGAGCATGCACACCGTAGACGTTCTTGCTGCTATATGCCCTTCATTTAATGATTTCGGAGGAATCCACTTGTTGTTTTGCAAATTAGGGGTATGCACATTGTCGTGCAATTCCTTAAAAAATTTAGGATTATTTTAAAGAAAACTTTAAGACAGAATAAAGTCCTTTTGGTATGGATACATATTTTAAGGTGATGAAAAAAAATTGTATTGTTTTTTTTAATGTAGTCTTGAATAAATAGCTATAACTCTGGTGGTGATATAAACACAGTGTACACGGTAATGAATACCAAAAAGACTTTTTACCCTTTGTGTTACAGTTTTCTTTAAAAAAGTCTTGAATTTTTTAAGGGATTACAAGAGAATGTATCCATAATTCACTTGAGCATCGGTTTAGTCAGACAAGATTGTTTGAAAAAGTTATTATTGAAACCGAAGGATCTACAGTCTACACAATTTTGTTAATTCTGATTATAAGTACAATTTTGACAAATTTTTTTACTTCCGACTTTTTAAAAAGGATAGTTAAAAATGTAGGAAAGCTATTGCTGTTTCGAATGTTATTTCAGCCCAATCGATACAATTATATTATAATCATTATTCCTTGCAATATAGCATTTCTTAAGTCGATATTTGCTCAATCAAAAATACCAATCAAAGAACATGATAAGTACCTATAAATTAAAAGACATTAGCTTGGTGTTATTCATAATCTTTATTTTCAAATTAGTATTTCAAATTTTACATCGGATTTGGCAGAGTAGTAGGGTAAAGGACCCAGTTACTGACACCTGACCAATTACTGTCACCTTAAGCTATTTTACTTAAAATAACTAATAAATAAACGTTGTAAAGTGAAACACAAAAAGAATGATGTATTTCAACTTATAATCTATACTATAGATTATATTCTATAGTTTGTGTATTTGTTATTTTAACTAAAATACCTTAAGGTGACAGTAATTGGTCAGGTGTCAGTAACTGGGTCCTTTACCCTACTACTACTTTGTGTAGTATTTGTACTGAACTATTGATTATTTTCTTTCTCTATTATGACAGAAACACAGTTATTATTCTCAATGTTATTTCTTGTAATTAAACAACAACGGTTGTACGTAAGAAACCAAACAATGTTTTAATTTGAAGTATGGCTTCAAAAATGTCAATACATATCATCTAAACAATATATAAAGTGTCCTGTAATTGGTGGTACAACCCTACAGGTGGTGATTTTATATAAAAAAATAATATCCTATTGTAGAACAACATTTTCCGATTTGGGATTTTGTTTTCGAAAAGGAAAAATGACTGAATATCCGTTAAGAACACATGCACCTTATCCAAACCCGGCAGACTGCAGCAATAAATAAAATACAGCCGCGAATAAAATCAGTCCCTGGCAAAAATGACTTTAAATTGTAAAATAATTTTTTCAGATTGAGGGCCTGTTTTCGATAACATCGGTGTTGAGCATGATATCCACACATAGTCCAGTCTCTTCTTCGAAAAAAGTTATTCCACATCTTTCACTTATTATGCCACATAGAATCATTATTTTCTGAATAGGGGTGCGCCATCAATTACAGGACACCCTACTTGCTATAACAAAACGTGTTATTTTGAAATAAAAGATACATTTGAAAACTAGTCCAGCTCTGAGAGCACCATAGCCAAACAACATTTTACCGATCAGTGCGATGTATTTAATTATACGTATTAACGTAAGTGGCATGAGAAAAACATAACGGAAGCAGAGTAACGCAGCCAATTCGATGAAGTAGAATTCGAGCGTTCCAGTCGATCGATGGAACTGAGAGCGATCTAGGCGCACGGTTCGGGATGAAAGAGCTTTTTAAAAGAGGGGGAGACCTGCCACCCATAAGCAGGAAAACAAGTTCCGCTGGCACACTGTGCCACCGCGTCATTTCCGGTTCTGCTGCTTCCGCCGTCCCAAGCGCCGCTTTTTCCGTTTCGCGCGTCTTCTTATTTGTTTGCGTTAAACGAAGTCACCAATGATTTCCCGCGCGAAATACAATTTATTATTATTACTGTCGCTTTATTGAACACTTCACTGAAAATACAGCCAATATTGTAACCAAACGAAAAATGCAAGAATGTCGCGAAGCTTCTATAAAACCTAACCTCACTTTATACCACACGAGTTCGTGAATGTCATCTGTCGTTCCTCTTTGACAATAATGATGGTGTGTTTTTTTTGTTTTAAAGAAATGTTTATTAGTAATGTACAAGAAACGCACAAATTTATTATTGTTCGTTTTTATTTTTTGGCAGTCAACTCTATTCTGCTTGTTATTATCTGTTGTACAGGGTGTTAAAAAAGTGGTGGTCACTGCTTTCAGGAGTGAATGTACAATTCTGGGGCGGTGGACGTTTGTAAAAAATAAAATTGCCCTAAAATTGTTGATAACATTGAAAAATGTGAATACAATCAATATGTATGGATCACTCCATCCATGCCAAAACCTTATGATTTTTTTTAATTCCTTCATGAATGTAAAAATAACTCTAATTTTTAATATTATAAACAATTTTGGGGCAATTTTTTTTTAATAAATGGCCACTGATCCTGATGTGTAGATTCATCCTGAAAGCAGTGCCCATCACATTTGTAACACCCTGTACGAGAAACTAGTGATTATACAAACTCGCTGAGAGAGTATTTGCCCTGTGAGACATTCATGCAAGCCACTTAAATAATAAATAACATATTTTTTCACATGCCTTCTGACGACATTTTACTTATTATCTAGTTGCGCCATGACTTACTGGACACTCTGTATATAACACACATATATTGCTTTGAACAAAATTAATGTCACAAATTACGTAATTATAAATGAATTGATTAACGAATTATTCATGGATCGGTGTTATTGCTGCTAATTTCGAAAATAGGTTGACTAATGTCACACAGTATAATATTAGGAATTATGGTCATGAGTATATTACCATCATCATTATTGTAATGAATATCGTGCTACTTTGAAATCCACTGTGAATATAATTACAATTATTAGCGCAAATAAAATTAGTATTTCGATATAAATTTGTATCTACCGTTATCACCGTTTGCAGTAACATCCGAATTATCATTTGCAACATATTCCACTGTGTTTCTTTGTTATAAATAGAAGGATATACGGAGACGATTATAATGCATACTATAACTACAATTAGAATATTATTTTATTAAAAACTCCCTGAATAAAAATTCAAGTTTTTTTATTACTTATTTACTCTAAATTATTCTTCTTTTTTCCAGGTGCTGGCGAGTCTGGAAAGAGTACCATCGTAAAACAAATGAAGTGAGTACTAAGTTTTATCGATTATATGAACGAAGTAGTTTTGTTAGCTGTCAAAAAATTAGTGTTATTAGTTAACACAAATTTTATGACACGTATTTTTTCACACCCTGTACAATGGGTCAAAGTTTCATACTGGGACCATTCTGCATTTCAAGATACGTAAATTAATTTAATCGTCAGATATATCCGTACATTTAATATCCTGCTCATATATAACGGGTGTCTCAACATAAATGACGTTTGATGTAAAACGTGACTACTGATTTCATGAAATAATGGTGAAAGGTAGAATTCTCTTCGTTACTTAAGAAAATATCAATGCAAAAGCAAAATCCTTTTATCGCTCTTATTAGAAAAAAAAGAAGAATTCTTCATGAGTTATTTCAAATGGAATTTATTTTAGGACACCCTATATATATGTATGCCTATTTACGGGTACATATCTTATATATATATATATATATATATATATATCATTTAGAAAGGAATTATGCATTTAAATAATGTGTGATAAACGTATTAGTGATTAGTATTTTGAGTCCAAAAGACTGTAATTAAATAATTGAGTATTTTTTGAAGTAGAAAATTAGAAAACTAATGAAGTTTATGAAAAGGCTGTGATTCACAATCATAAAATACGGATTTGAAAGTATTCATAAATTCGTGTAATACTTATATTTATTTGTTAAACCACTGGGTCTGTTTTGCATTGCTGGTAAAAATAAGAAGTCACTCCCTTACATCTCGACTTCGTTAAGGGTGTAGAATACAGGACGTTTACCTAAAAAAAATCAATATCTGCCGTGCTTGAAAGAACGGTTGCCAGTAAAACGTGTTTGAAATCTTGTTCTCCCATCAATGATCAATGGATTCATTCATGGTGCCCCATAAACAAAGCCTCGCGTGTTCAGTCGCACACCAGAAGAATGCCAATTCTGAAGTAACAATTTATTGTTTAAACGAAACATTATAATTTCTGGCTAAACCATTTCAATTACTATTACTGTTTTTTTAATTACATAAAGCACTTATTGTTGTGTGGTGTATTTTAAATAGATCAAGTTTTCCACACAAATTGTATGACTAATGTGTTTGTCGAAATTTTCTTATCTGCATTTTAAGTATAAAGTTCAAATTAATAAAAATTACAGTTTGCTACTTTTTGCTCTGATTGAAACAGTTTTTACTACATATCTTAACAGTTACGCAAAAAAATTTTGCAAATATTGTACTACAAATTCAGATATTTCTTTGATGTTTCTTAGCGTTGAACGTTATTAAATGTTTAGTTACATATTCCTTCATTTGATTTACAGTTTGTCTAAGCAGGATAAATTACAATAATACGAAATTACCATTTTATACACTCGTAGAAAGAAAGCATATTTGCATTAAAGTGTATTCTGTCAAAAGTAATAATTAAATTGTTTATAAAAAAATACGTACGAACCGCCGTTAATTGAATATCAAATCTGTGATCAATCGAAGTAAAAAAATGTCACCATTAGTGCAAGCAATGTTACTAAAAATTAATTTTACTCGTTACCAAAGCTGTAGCGCGAAAAATTAATGGTACCTACAAACATTTGGTTATTTATGTTTGCAGAATTATCCATGAAAGCGGATTTACACCTGAAGACTTCAAGCAGTACAAACCCGTAGTGTACAGCAACACGATACAATCTCTAGTCGCTATTCTCAGAGCGATGCCGACTCTACGCATCAACTTTTCGACCAATGAACGGGAGGTGAGTTAACTTTGCTGTCACAGCTTTCGCTCAACCACCTGCATCGTACCAAATCCATTATATGTAGCCAAAAGTTTGGAATCACTTGCCAATTTTCATTAACACTTTGAGTGGCGTCGACGTGTTTTCACGTCGAGGGATTTCTATACGCTGCCTGTCTTTCGTGTGTTTTCACGTCGATATTTTTTAGAAAGCATTGAAAGCATGTATTGTCCGACATCCCACGAATGTTTCCTTTGAATGCAGTGCGAGTTTGGAACTCGATTTGTTCTACGTCGCCCTAGTTACCTATTTAATAATAAATGAATAAATTTCTATATTTTCTATTATAATCATGAAAGTATTACTAGTGGGTTGGTGAGATTCTCGCGATGAAAATGAGTACCAATTCGACCTTATTCGGATTATTTGTGACCATATGTGACCAGGGTTGCCAGCTTATCACCATATAAATCTTGGAATGTAACAGATTCGTACCCGGAGATGAAAAAACAAAAACGATTTGTTTTCGAATATCCGGAATACAAATGTGCAATTCTTTTAAATTCAAAGTATTCAGAATTTAAAAGTATCATAAGTATTTGTTCTTTTAATTAATAAACTTTTATTGTATTTTGGGGGATCTGACACGACCACCGTCAGATGCAGTGGTGACTTAACCCGGATAAAGGGATCACCACCTTCAGAGAGAAGGAAAGAGCGTTTCGTCCCGGGCCCGCCAAAGGACTCGTCAGTAAGGCTTACCTTAGTGATTCTCTAGGTCAGGGTTGACTAACTGGCGACTCACGAGTCGCAGAGGGCCCTTCCGCCTTGCTGCCACACTGAACGTCCCCCCTCCATACCGACCAAACTCTGACGATCGTAATCGATTCTTGTTTCTTTCCTTCTCTTTTCGACTGCGATCGTCAGAGTTTGGTCGGTATGGAGGGGGACGTTCAGCGTGACAGCAAGGCGGAGGGGCACCCGACGGCTCCCGAGTCGCCAGTTAGTCAACCCTACTCTAGGTAGTGATCGGTTAATGTGTTGCGCGTTTTCTATTGATCTGCGCCATTAGTGACCGAAACCGGAAATAGAGAGACCAAGTAAATAAGTAGATAAAGAAAGTTGTGATATTTTGAGATATTTATTAATATTTTTTGTGACAGTTGCAGTGGTTAGAAAACCAAAAGTTAGAAAACTCTACGTGCTCCCTAGATATCTAGAAAGAGTCTAATGTATTTAAGCTCACTGCTTTCCAGCTGGTTAAAATATCCTATCTAAAACAATTAATTAATTGGTACGTTAATGATACATTACCTACTGTCACACCTATTACAAAAACTTGTATTAGCCTGTTACGAAATAATGACAACATGTTTTAATTCGAATGAAGAACGGCAGAAGGATATGGTAAAACTTCAGTTTTCTCGGTTGTTTCAAAATGCTAGATAGGACAATCTAAGGAGGATAGTATCCTTTTAAAATGTGCCCGCCGATTTGTGACTTCCGCTTCAGGCCAAAATGGTGGACACATTTGCCAATCACTACCTAGAGGATCACTAGCTTACCTGACGGGACCCTGTCTTAAACACGCTGGGTATCAGGACTGGGACGGAACTTGTATATATACTATCGGGAGGGACCACGATCACCGGCGAGAAACTCTCAAGCCTCGTGGCCCTCTGGTGGAGTGTCGACAACCACAACGGATTCCTACAGTACAGTAAAGTCTCGTTACGGGCTCGGTTTGGTGTACAGTAGGTACTCGTTAGCAGCCCGACGAAAACGGGGCTGGTGGCGGGCGCCTAACGCGACAGGACACTATTGCGCGCGGCCACTGACGCGAGTGAGAAAACCCAATGAGCGAGCGAGAGGAAACGAAAGACCCTCTCGGTCGTTTCCGGGTTCCCCACTCTCGTCCGAAGGATTCGAAGAAGTGGTGGGGATAGTCGCCGGCTTTCTAACGTGTCATAGAAAGGGGCTGCTAACGAGTACCTACTGTACACGATACGGACTTTTCGCTATCCCCACCACTTCTGTCTCACTCTTGCCCGGCGAAGGCGAGAGCGAGATGGAACGAGAGTCAGCGAAGGCCGTGAAAGGGAGCGTGGACAGTACGAGACAGACGACGCGTTGATATTTTGTCTCTTTCCGTCTTTCAGACGCCTGACACTCCGTCCTTTGCATGCGCAACTGGCGTACGCGATGGTCGCAATCGCTTACAACAAGCACGGGAACTGCTTCGCAAATTCGGAAGCGGTTTTTTCGTGCTCGCCGTAAGCGCTTGCGACCATCGCGCACGCAAAGCGATCCTTCTCGCTCCCACCTTCGGTCAGAAAGAAGCGAGAAACTCACACTCGGAATTAGGGCTCCGTTCACGATACGGGCTCAACGCCGGTCTCGACCAGTGAGCGGCTAACGAGACTTTACTGTATATAAAATTGGTATCATTGTATAATACCACAATTTCTTATTATCTCATTTTTTCTACAACCTGGAGATTTTTCCACTAAAATCGGAGCCCGGAGATTTGCTTCAAAAGGAGAGGTGGCAACCCTGTATGTGATGTGTATGTAATGAAATTGGTCTATGGAACTTACAAGGGAACTCCCGACTCCGCGAGTCGGTACTCACCGATTGGAACGCAACTTTGTGGGTTTATAGAGTGACTCAAGACAGGAACAACGGTATGTTTCATTCGTGCAAAATCGACCTTTATGGGTGTAAAAACTAACCTTAAAGTCAAATAGTGCTCCTGCTTTTACGCGTACAACTTTAAAAAAATATTTCAAACAAAAGTTTAATGGCGCAATAAGCGCTGCAAACTTGCGTTAACAAAATTTAGAAAAAAGTTTTTCTCGTCCGGTATTTCTTTTTAAACTGTTTCCAAAATTTTGTTAACTTTTGTTTTAAATGTTTTCTTCTGTCTCTTGTACTTTAGGAGTTATGCGCAAAAAAGTGGAAGTACCTATTTGACTTTGAGGTTAGTTTTCATAACTATAGAGGTACGAATTAAACATACTGTTGTTCTTTTCTTGCGGTTTCGCGGTGTTCCCAACAAGTCAACTTCGCATACGTAATTCGAAGCACTTCTAACAAAGAAGTGGTTCGAATTACGTATAATTATGTTGTATTTAGACACCTATTAGTAGTACCTACTATCACGAAGAATAGAAACTATGGAAATTTAAATTTTCATTAGTGTGACCATACGTTCAGAATACAAAAGAAAACTTTGTAGGCAGACGCGACCGCGTGGTATGTCCTGCGATGTTGCAAAAATTATTCTTCAAATTTTCTCCTGATTCGACGTTAATACTTTCAGTGATCATGATAATATTCGTCAGTGCAATAAATTTGAATATTTTATCACGCGAAAAGGTTACGTGAATTTCTGTGCTTAACAAGAAATTGCATACTTCTCAACCCTTGTACAGAAATTCGGTCATTTTTACCCAAAATCGAGTCACGAATCCTCCTTAAAATATTGAACCGTAACAATTAAATGAACTGTGTTTTATTTTTGTATCTTCGTTTTTTGTAAATATATGATATATTCAATATAGTCATTAATATATAGTCAAATTGAACCAAATTTACTTATCCGTGTATAAATTCCGTACAAGGGTTAATTCATAAAGTGGTACCAAATTTTTAGGCGGTAGTGTAGGTATACCAAGATTAGTGAGGTTTGCGGGAGTTGTTACGAGAAGGGGGTGGAAACGAAGCTATCCATGGGAAGTGTTTGCCTGTGATCCATCCAGCAGTAATGCTTCGGTAAAAGATCGCTCTCCAATCTTGAAAAAGGAGACGTATATTTCCATGTAAAAAGATACGAATGACCTTGAAAATTCTGGCGGGGGGGGGGGGATAGCATTCTATTAAAAATTATTCTTGCAGTGTATTTACTTTCTGAAATCATTCAAAATACTTTTGCAATATTTTTTGTACCGTTACAACTAAAGAAGATAATTGGGTTTGGTATAAATTGGACACCCTGTATATGAAAACTTTCAGATGAAGATTGGGTACATTATTTAATTTATAAATTGGAACATTTTCAAAATTCCGTAGGTGCCCCTGTTGCATCGTATAAATAATTGTCAGTGCAATTCCTAATTAAAGTTATCAGCCCATGGGCCATTGGGACATGAATTGCTAATGAAACATTTTATACAAAAATCCTCGAGTGTCCCCCTCTGTCCCGTGATTGCAACTAGCGGCTAAAGGCCACTGTCTGAAGTGAGTCAAAAATTATCGATGGGCTGAGCACTTGAGCGATCGATGTGCATCTCGAGGCGGTTCTGAAGCACCCTCTTCGGCATATTTACCGATCGTGCAGCATCGTGGCTACGTCGTTTACCTTAGAGCCAATAACGAGACCCTGCCTCGAAAACAACGAGCACGAGGGGCTGCCTCGAGTACCGATTGATCCGGCTTTTCAAACCAGTGCTTCTCAATCTGACCTCTCGAATAACATTTGTTTTACTTTTACTATCCTCTTCGATAAATAAACAGTCGAATCGACAAATCTAATTTGAACCAAATTATTTGATTAGGATCCATATTCCTCGACTTCACGTGCAACATCTTTTTCCATTCTGTTTTTCGAATTGTAATAAATGGGTATCCTAATAAAATTACGACTAGGGATAGTTATGAGGATAAACTTTTTTTTTCTTTCCAGTTAATGTCGAAAGTAATTAGTTGTAGATGAATTTTTTGGATTAAATTGAGGGACCAATTGTGGAATATTTTGTCTAGGGGTGTATCGAATTTTTGTGATCGCATTAGTTTTCGTCTAAAATTACATATAGCAAAGTATTTTCGATCAACATTATACATATCCCTGTTTTGAAATTAAAGCATGTAAATATTTGATTTTCTAATTAAGCCTTGTTACTTATTTTTCTAAAAAAATATCGAGAGGTGCATATACGGAGTACTTTCAAATATAATTTGAATTTAAAATTTCTCAGAACTTCGAGGGTAGGAATAATAATTGTAAAAGTATAGGTAATATTGGAGTTAATATTCTACGAACAAAAAGATGAAAATTTTTCGATAAAATACAATGGCCGTGTTTGAAATCGTAATTATTGATCTCCACATGTGGTTTTGTCGGTGGTTTGATTAAAAAAACTAACATGCATGGTTCAGCAAACTACAATGGTCAGTGATTTAATATTTGCAGCGATGTACAATTTACAGGCTGAAAATACTCAGTATTTTTCTAACAGTGGTATTGTCGATTTTACTCCAAAATGTTTCAGTAAATATCCAAATAGTAATTTACTTATAATTACTAAAGTAATTTAATCATATATTTCCCACTTCAGTTCTCACATGGTTCACTTTATTTTTCGAAGCCGAAAGATCAATAATAAATAAATTACAGCACCATTAGTATGAATAAGATACATTTCTAATATGTTTGTACTTGGAATTTGGATTTTTCTTAACTTTAACCTTTTGTTTAAATAATTGAAAGGGACGTTGAAATTTTACTAGGAATACAAGACGACGAGGATACAATTAGAGCAACGGTCGTATTAAAAACTTCACAATTTTTATATACAACATTTGTTTTGCAACGTATAATTTAAAAGTTATTTGATGTCGTTTTCTGAGATACATCGGTTTGCATTGTTGGGTAAATAAAGTTCCAAATTATTTCTTCTCTAAATCTCAAAATGTTGTATTTTGGTGTTTATGTGGGAGATAAAAATAACTCCTCGGTCTTCCTAAGCCACCGTTGACATATTCGGGCGATTATAACGCTCCCATGAACTAAATTTATTGCTTCAGTAGCCTCGGTATACATACTTGCTAAACCATCAACTATGACGCGATTTTCAACTTTCCACTCTGTACGACTGACGGATATTGAAGATTCAGGTTATACGATGCAGCCTGCTATGTAAATTTTTATATACAAATTGTAAGCGAATTATAATTCTGAAATGCCATTTTCCCCGTCACGCTTAACTTACTGGATTTGAAAGCCAATTCCAGTGACTATATTCCGCTGTATTTTTTATTTCTCTCCTCGTTCATTTTTATCTAACACAATATTATGTTTAAAAGTTAAAATACAATTATATATGCAGGTACCTACATATATTCTTCAGCAGAAACATTATGTAGTTGGCTGGTTCATTTGATTTTTACCTTGGTCTATTAAAAAACAACAAATGCATAAGCTGTGACATAAATATCACCATAAAACTAGGGTAAATGTCCCAATTACTGGCACCTTAAGATTATAACTGAACTTCACTTAATCATTTCACATATTGTTTAACCCAAAAATCGTCTCAGTTTGAAACATAATATTATTTAACATCTCTTTCATTAAAAAAAATAATTTTATGAATTAAATATGAAGAAGTTATTAATAATTAATTAAAATTCGCGAGCGATCCTAGTGTACCTATAACTGACACCTCAAAAATCGTCTTGTCTGTGTGACTGCCACCCAATAACTATCGGTCCTAATAACTGTGACCAGATAACTGACTGTCCCTATTAGTGACAATGAGACCCGATTACAGTCGGTCCTTTTTACTAAGATTCGATTAGGTACTGCCAGTAATACATATAAATACCTTGTCTACATAGACACCTATGTCTTATACCTTATTATAATTTAATATATGTGTACATGTAATATATATATATATATATATATATATAATTTAATATCACAGAATCACACGCTACACGTGATTTTGCAGTTAGATATTGGAACTTTGACATGTGACAGTTATACGTACTCCACGTTCTTTTGTCCCGAATACTGCCAGCGGTAATAGGGACAAGCCCAAAAATTTTGTTCCGAATGATGTCACTATTAATTATTATAATTTAACAATAAATATTATGTATTTTATTCGTTACATCATTAAAGTAATTCTTATAGACCGGAATAATTCATTTTATGCAATTAGGGCTGCCATCTGTAAAATCATAAACCCCGGAGAGAGAGCAATAAAACCCCGGACATTTGCACTTGAAACCCGGACACTTTGAACTATTTCTTATATACACGTATTAGGTACGATATCCCAAGACAACAATTTCTGTAAAATATAGACTGTGACCGTAATCCAGAAAGATAGATAATATATAGTTGTACAAAGTACCTAGGAATTTATTTATGAATTTTCTATACACTTAACTTATAACTAAAATCACACGTAAAATACGCAAATTTAATATACAACTAAAATAAAATAACAAAATGAAAACAAATCGATTATGCTAAACGTAGAAAAACTTAAATTCTTTTTTTTTCAAAAGTTAACACGAAAATAATCTTACAAACTGCGAACGAGCAGCATAAAAAAACCCGGATCACTACAGAAAACCCCCCCGGACGTCCCCGGACGCCCTAAAAAAGAGGACAAATCCGGGGAAACCCGGACGGATGGCAGCCCTATATGCAATAGATAGAGGTTGAATAGTAAAATTGCGGCTCTTTCTTTAGTATGATTTCGCCATCACTTCCTACAAACATCGTCGCGTTTCCGACGCTCAAATGGCACTTTCATTTTTCAATATTACTTTTTAAGCACTAAGTACATATGAGTACATATATTTGTTTTATTTTTATGTAAATCAGAATCTCCGTTTAATAATAACATATTTTTGTAGATTTTTTATACGTTACGTTTTTATTACATAAAATAAATAAAGTGGCAGTAATTGGGATACCTACCCTAGTAATTGCTTAATTTTTAAAAAAAATGGGTGTAAGTATACCTATAGCAGGCCTGCCCTTTAGGGTGCAAATACCTCCTCAAGTTCTGGGACCCGGGCAACAGCGGAGCGCGGAACTGTTACCTTGCTAACCGTTGCGTGGGTTTGGGACAACTGCAAGAGTGTGTGTGCGCCTATACGTGTGAGGCCCAGCTATATGGACTCGTGGTACGAGCCAGTATGGACGCTTGCACAGTCTTGCAGTTCACCCGCAGCCTATGATGTGGTTAGCAACATAAAAGTTTCGCGCTCGGCTGTTGCCCGGGTCCCAGAACTTCAGGAGGTATTTGCACCCTAAAGGGCAGGCCTGACCTATAGTATACTTAAAAGAAGTTCGGCACCTCGAAAATTAAAAAAAAAATCTGAAACTTTGGAGAAATGTAGCTCAAGTGACCCTAATAACGTAATTGTTTTTCGATTCGGTAATAAAACGGTCCTAAGGGTGAAAACACTCCTTCGAAGAAATGGTGAGTTTTCAGATTATCGCGAATATTTACGAAACTGTAACAGATATCAAAAGAAGTTAAATTCAACGTTCTATGGTTTTTTATATCCTTCAAAACGGCGGTAACTGCTTCTTTTTAACCCTAGTGCAACTGACGAATTTTAGAACTCATTTAGGCTGACGCAGTCACCCGGGTGACTAATTTTATATGTACATCTGCACGAATAACGTATGTAAGCAATGTTAATAATTACAAGTGGCATTGCTCAGAACACGTGTAGGAGGAAGGAGAATCACTTTGCTAGGAGTAGTGGATAGGTTTATTAAATAAAAGTAAGTAAAGAATATGTAGGTACGCGGTAGGTTGCGACTCGCGATTACTTCTGCTATGCGACGAGTGACGCGTCGCCCGGCCACTTTTCGGAACGTGGCAACGCGTGGCAACGTCGATCGTCTATCGAAAAAACATCGTCTTGCCGCGATCTACTGCGTCTCTTTTGCCCTTGTAATTTTTGTATAACTAATTATCAATAAAATTTTTTACGTACATTCTTATTTTCTATATATTTTCTAAAAGTCACCCGGGTGACTGCGTTAGCCGAAATGAGAATAAAACATTTCAACAGGTAAAAGTAAGGCGAAGGAAAAAATTAAAAACCATTTACCCATGTTTTTTCTACTCAAAAATCATTCGTTTGAGATGTCATAGAAGCTCAGAAAAAAAATACTTAGAAACAATATTTTTTCGGCGGTAAAGTTCAAATAGTCACCCGGGTGCCTCGTCAGTCGAACTAGGGTTAAACAATTCTTTATCCCCATATTGTAGAATATCAAAATCCATAAAATTTTAAATTGGACATCTTTCGATATCCTTTACGACGGTTTCACAAGTATTGGCGATAATATGAAAATTCTCAATTTCTTTAAGGGGTTGTTTTCATCCTTAGTACTTGTATTGGCAAATCACAAAATGATTACGTTATTAGCATTACTTGAGCTATAATTATCCAAAGTTTCAGAATTTTTTGAATTTTCGATTTGCCGAACTTCCCTTAGGTATCAGAATACAAAAACAAATATGTACTACCAGGGACTTTATCTCAGTGTTTCTCAACCTTTTTTGAGTCGGGACCCTCTTGTATAACATTCAAATAACCCTAACCCCCTCCCTCATATAAGGTAAGGTAAATCTTCCTTTGATTTATGAAAAATCACTGTTACATCATTAATAGAATATGACGATCTAACCATATTAAAATAAATATGTACTAAAAATCGTAAACTAAAAATAACCGTGGCGATTCCCCAGAAAACACATCGCAACCCACAGGTTGAGAACCACTGCTCTATCCAGTCTTGAAGAATTACTATTGGCCCTTCTCTTAACTCCTAAAAACCACACGAATGGTCGACATACCTGTATAAATTATATCAGTACAGGTTACATTTAAACCTACATACGTGTGTCAAGCAATAGTAAATCCTCTAATGCGCATGCTCAATTGATATATAGACAGTGGATGAAGCTGACAACTCCCTTAATCTGGCAGCGTGAATTCCCTACGGGTGACGATGACTAGTTTCGAGGTTACGCATGTGATTTAGTATCGGGGTATTGATGTCACGTGGTTAGCAATCTTAAAGCTCCCAAGTCCCTTCCATTCCCACATGCTTCTGGTAGCGCTCGTCACAAACCACAGCATTGCTGAATGTACATACCTATACTCTGTTTATTAAGTTAAGTGTTATTCGTCGAAAAGAATGCTCTTTAAGTGTACTGAAACTGCGTTTTTGGAAGGGCTTGAAAAATAGGATCTCCCGCCAATATATTCTGCGCACGCGTAGGCTAATCAGGCTTGAAAATTCTTTTCCAGACGGACGCGAAAATGGTGTTCGATGTGATCCAAAGAATGGAAGACACGGAGCCGTTCAGCGAGGAGCTTCTGGCCGCGATGAAGAGGCTCTGGACCGACAACGGGGTTCAGGAATGCTTCGGCAGGAGCAACGAGTACCAGCTCAACGACTCCGCGAAATAGTGAGTGACCATCATTAAAAACCTTTCCACGTGAGACAGATAGTGTCGGTTCATAAAAGGTCCAACTGACGCGCTGCGCCTCAGAGTCTCCTCTATAGCAGCATTTAAACCATGCAAGGTGGTATTAGCAAAACATAACTAGCGAAACCGCCAGGGCCGCGCCGGAAAAAGCAGAGAAGGACCACATTTGACTTCACGGCGTCCTCTGTAGGAATTTTTTGCTTTGAGCAGGATGCCAGGTCGCGAAGAATATAATACATTCGCAACCAAACTAAGTTCTTGGCTATCTTCTGCTCTACTTGAGGCGCATGCACTCACCCGGGACCACCAGGGACGCTCTGGTGGTCGGGGACAGCTCTGCATAAAATCGCATGCAAGTCCCCATGCGAATCAGGTACGCCGGGAACGCAAGCACCCGTACTGGGATTAGGAGAACCACCAGCCCCTGGTGAATTCCACGTGAGACACTTCTATGGCTCACAACTGGCATTTTGGATATATACGTCTTTGTACTTTGTTACTTGGCAGAAACCACACTAACAAGGGAACACCGCGAACCCGTACTCACCGATTGGAACGCAACTTTGTGGTTTTATAGAGTGACTTAAGACAGCAACAGCGGTGTGTTTTATTCGGGCCCTATCGCCCTTCAAGGGGGTGAAAACTAATCTCAAAGTCAAATAGGCACTTCCACTTTTTCGCGTATAACTTCTAAAGTACAAGAGACAGAAACAAATGTTTCAAACAGGATAACTTTTTTCAAAATTTTGTTAACGTGAGTGTGCAGTGCTTATTGTACAGTTAAACTTCTTTTTGAAACATTTTTTTCTGTCTCTTGTACTTTAGAAGTTATACGCGAAAAAGTGGAAGTGCCTATTTGACTTTGAGATTAGTTTTCACCCCCTTGAAGGGCGATAGGGCCCGAATAAAACACACCGCTGTTGCTGTCTTAAGTCACTCTATAAAACCACAAAGTTGCGTTCCAATCGGTGAGTAAGGTTTCGCGGTGTTCCCTTGTAAGTAGCTTCAGAAAGATAGACAAAGGTAGACAGAGATGGGCAGAAAATTATTTCAAATAAAAAATTGATTTCGAATAAAAGACAAAAATTTTATTCGAGACTCATCAAATAAAAATAACTGAGAGTTATGTTTATTTACCAATAAAAATAAGCTAGAGTTACTTTTATTTGAAACGTTACAAATAATTTTTTTGTTCGACGTGAATTTATCCGACGGCTACCAATAATTTTTTTGTTTGACGGGAATTCATTTTAACCTTCAAATAATTTTGTCGTCTTTTCATTCATTTGTATTTGAAAATTATTTGATGCTCAAATAACTTTGGGTGTAGAAAACGGGAGAGAGGGGGAGTGTGCGCTAGAGAGCGGTAAGCAGGAGAGCATGATGCGAGGAGGTAGTTGTTAGAGCGAGAGGGAACGGGATTAGAAAGAGAGGTGGATATTAGCAACGGGTTTCTCGTTCGCTCCCGTTCCCTCTCGCTGTAATTACTACCTCCTTACATCATGCTCTCCTGCTTACCGCTTTCTAGCACACGCTCCCCCTCTCTCTCGTTTTCTACACTCAGAATTATTTGAGCTTCAAATAATTTTCAAATACAAATGAATGAAAAGACGGCAAAATTATTTGAATGTTAAAATGAATTCCTGTCAAATCAAAAAATTATTTGTGGCCGTCGGATAAATTCCCGACAAACCGAAAAATGATTTGTGGCTGTCGGATAAATTCACGTCGAACAAAAAATATTATTTGTGACGTTTCAAATAAAAGTAACTCTGGGTTATATTTATTTGATGACAAATAAAGATAAAGCCTCTTTTATTTGATACGTTATTTAAATAATTTTTTATTTAAATAATGCCCATCTCTGAAGGTAGTTAAACAGTGGTGGATTTAAGGAAAAAGACCCAGGTGACAAACATTCTGAGGCCAGTGGTGCACCCAAAAGGAGCGAGAGGGGGGAAGAACAAGGGACTCTGGCACCCTCAAAGAAGGGGCCTTCTAAAAAGAAAAGAAAACTGGATTTCATTCTTTAAATAAATTTCTTTAAAAAAATCGAAGTTAATTACAACAAAATTTTTTCAAATACGGCACCTCCAGCTAAAAATCTTAACAAAATCCAAAAGAATCGAAGTGAATTTCAACTTAATTTACTCAAATTCTGCACCTGCCATTAAAAATCATAAAAATCCAAAAATATGTAATTTAATTTCAACAAAATTTTTTCAAATTCAGCTCCTCCTACTAAAAATCTTAAGAAAATCCAAAAAAATCGATGTGAATTTCAACTAAACATACTCAAATTTAGCACCTCCAAATAAAAATGATAAAAAATCCCAAAAAATCGAATTTAATTAAAAATATTTTTATCCGTTCAACACGATTCCCCGCATTATTAAATCCTGAGTGCGCCACTGTCTGAGGCACTTTGTGTACATAACAGAATTACAAATTACGCTTGAGTGGTCTGAAAATGATGGGAAACTTAGTGTTTGGATAAAATTATATTTTGGGGAAAAATGGGCCTCTGGAGGGGTGAGGGAGGAGGCTTTGGAGCGGGGGACCAGGCGGCAACTGCTCAGCGGTCGCCCGTTAAATCCGCCGCTGTAGATAATACAGTGGAATCTCTACCATACCTATAATGCATGAGATTATCGAGGCAACTAACTCCTTAACACTTTGAGTGGTGTCGACGTGCTTCCACACCGAGGTATTTGCATCCCGTTTATCATTGTCTTCAGGTGGTTTCACGTCGATATGTTTTGGAAAATGTCGAATGTCTACTAATATGTCTTTGAAGCGACTTTAAGTAAGTAGGCGAAGTAACTTTCCCAGCAGAACTGATCGCTCCAAAACTCAAAAGAGCATTACTAAAAATCTTACGCCACTCTGGGTCTGTAGAGGTGTGGGGGGGGGGGGGGGCAAGGGGTCAGTGCCCCATCTCCTGGCTTGAGAAAAATAGTTTATTTTTAAAACTAACCTTTATTAAGTTTATACTAAACAAGTGAATATTTCTAAATTTAAATTTTAAATTTTTAATGAACTTTGCACTCCAAAATGGGCTGGAACAAGCAATCAAGCGACGCATGTTCCAAACTTGCCTGTTTCTCAAAAGAAAAGAGTCGACGGACGCCCTTGGCACCACTGAAATCTGCATTTCTCCTTCTACTACCTATCACTTTGTACTTTATTTATTCTCTTCCGTAAGTTATCATATCTACTTTTTTTTTTTTTTTTTATTTTTTTTTTTTAAATCCGACAGAGGGCGTTCACTAATAAGTATTATAATTCTGCTATATAGAGTGTCTCGTTTTTATCGTCGAAATTATTAGGGATGCTAAAAAATATTTCATATGAAACAAGCATATTTTTTACAATATTATATTATATGCTTTTGTTTCCTAAAATCCATGACACAAAAACTCTGTCACTTTAGAATTTGATAAAATATTTGTCCAAAAATGTTCTACAATTTTTTAATCGTAGTAGGATAAGTAGAAACAAACGTAGTGTTGCGGTGAGCAACTGTTGTTTCCCTGTTCAAGACGCGAAGTATATGAAATGTACCCAAAGTATTCCTTCTTCGAAGGTAGCTCAGCCATCAAGAATGTCTCATTAAACTTCCAAAGAAATCGATCCGTCATCTCGCACGCCAAGACCCCAACATGTATTTCTCCTGTTCTATGAAACTGTGTCTGCGGAGAAAACATTCATTTTGCCTGGAAAAATTTTGCAAAAAAACTGTTAAGTAGCTAGTCTGTGGAAAATTATGAAATTCCAATTATTTCTGTCAGTGGGCTGTTTTAAGAATAGAAACAACATTCTTACTCCTGTTAATCATTACAAGTGTTCAGCATATACAGTTGTTACAAATATTTGCCACAGATTTTTCTTAAAAAATTACGCTTGAATTCAGAAATCAGAAATGACAATTATTTTTAAAATTTTCTCTGAAGGGACATTGAGAGACAGTTAATATTCATTCAAGTCATTCGTCATTAAATTTTGCAGAAACTTTCGAAAAATGAAGTGACTAAAAAATATGAAGATTTATCTGTTTTAGTTATGAATAACCATTATCGATGACAAGTGACATTAACCATAATTTTTCTTTAGTCATTTTTATAATGGTAATTCGTAAGCAAAATCATTTAAAGGAAACTAATTCTTATGCCATAACTTTTAAAATTTAGGTTATAGTATTTACGGTCTCTGCTTAAATTGTCATAAATGTTCATAAAATAATCAAAACGGTATTTGAATATTCCTCATATTTAGTCCCTATAGAATTTATTTCTCTTGCAAATATTAAACAAATATAATATGGTGATACTATAAAGTACTGTAACGTATTACAACTATTTCGGAATAGTGTCATATTTGTATTTTTAAACTGAAAAGAGCTTTAATTCCAAAATCGCTGGAAGCTAAGGTGATTCGAACGGTGACACAATTTACTATGTAGAGAATATTTACAAATAAACTTAACCTAGAGGTAGGTTGCCAGAGCCCTTGGCTTCTTCACCACCTAATTTGGAATAGGTCCAATTCTGATCTTGCCTCAGATCCAACAGACATTGAACCTTCTGTGCTTCCATTCATTCTCAGGATTAGGGTTTGTCAACCCCTATTCACATATGATCCACGAGTAAAATTAAATCAGAGGTCTTCTTAATTCAGCTATCTTGATTTATAACATTCATGTCTATGTACCTATTTTTATTCATTTATTCACACCACAACCAAGTCCCTATAAAAACTATAAAGTATAGTTAAAATTTCACTAACTCAAATAATAGAGATACACAACTGTTTGAATAATAAAAAAATAGAGTAAGAAATTTTTTTGACAATGAGATATTAAATTTTCTGTCTTTGATTATTTCAAATTGTATTTAGGTTTTTTTTATTAAGTATTATTTTATTAAGTAAAATAATAAAACTTGGAATAGTAGAAATGAAAATAATTATTAAAAGAAGCAAATCACGAGCTTCATTTCTTTTTTATCTAACATTTTTTTATTACATAACACAAGCTGTCTTCTTATTACGAGTTCCTTGAATACAGTGTAAGACGAGGATTCTTGGTACAGATATTTTTACCACCTATGTACGTACTATTTATTTAGTACTCCTACCTTTTTTAATACTATATATTTTTCACAATTTTCCTATTTTTCCTATCATGGCACCTATGTCATTTGTGTTTCCGTAATAAACACGACACGTTTAAAATTCGACATCATCATTTTCTGTGAGCGCGCGTACTATTAATTTGACAATAAATTCTTTACAATAAGAATTAGCTTTCATCGTTATAGAAAAGCCTTTCGATGGAAGAGAGAATATCCCAATGGAATAAACTATTTCTGTAGCAAACCATTTTTCGGATGAAAGTTTAGACAACAAAGTATCAATTGTATATTTTCAAAAATGAAAATAAAAAATCAAAAACGAAAATCTGAACAAATTATAAAGAAATATATTTGGCGTTGGAAAGTGAGAAATATATGAACGAAGGTGAGAGAAGAATACAGTAGGTAAATATAATAGTAGTAATAATAGTTCTTATTAGTGAAGTTGGGACTAATGCATCCAGAAAGCATGATACTACATTTTGAAAATGCTTTTGCAGGCATATTTTCCTTTTTATCTCTCCCTTAAAAGGATAACTTAAAATTATAAATTATTCGTGTTATTAAAAAAATATTGAGAAATTTACAAAAATTATTTAAAACTGTTAAGGAAATTATAAAAATTATTAAGAAAATTATTGACGAAATGATATGAACTAGTATAGAATGATTTTGGAAATTATAAGAATTATTAAAAAAATATTGAGGAAACGGAAAAGCAATGCACAAGATAATCTCGTAAAGAATTATTGAGGAAATTATAAAAATTAGAATAAGATTATTGAGAAAATTATGAAAATTATTAAAAAATTACTTAGGAATGTATAAAAATTATTAAAGAAATTACTAAAATTATTAAAACTGGGTTGAGGAATTTATATAAATTAGTATTAATAAATGCAGTATTACGAAGTATTACAAACGTCTTACGTACCCAATGAAATTACCTAGGGTAAAGGACCCAGTTACTGACACTTGACCAATTACTGTCGCCTTAAGCTATTTTATTTAAAATAACGAATAAACAAACTATAGAATATAATCTATAATATAGATTATAAGTTGAAATACATAATTCTTTTTGTGTATCACTTTACAACGTTTATTTATTCGTTATTTTAAGTAAAATAGCTTAAGGTGACAGTAATTGGTCAGGAGTCAGTAACTGGGTCCTTTACCCTAGTTGTTTTCTTGTTATCTGGCGAAATTTCTGATATCTGAGCAAATCATTTAATGAAGAGGCATTGTGCCCCGATTACTAGCAGCGTAGCAACAAGGAAGAATAAAAGAAATAAAATTAAATAATTAATCCTCTCCACGTGCTATCTAAATGATATTTAAAGTACTCAGACGTGGACACCTCTTTCGTGTAATTAATAATTCTTTGTTGGCAGTCAATTAATTAAAAGCATTAAATTGCACGAAACCCAACAGAAGCGTGCAAATTAGATGAAACGCGAAGTGCTCGTTGATCGTACCTCCAACAGAAATGTTTTATTCACGATTTAAATAATCCAGGAACCGTTCAGACTTAACTCACACAGACCACAGGCAAATATTTGGACACTCTAGTGTTTCATTTGATACGCATCCAACCTCCATTTAAACTCATTGTCAATTTAAGCTCTTAATTAAACCTCTCGTATTTAGAACCAATATAAAATCCCGACCCAAATCCTGTGATACGCGAAGCTTATCAGGGGTTGTCGGTGATTTTTGTGCATTTTATTTCAATGTAAAAATAGGAAAAAACGTTAACATCGAATATTGTTTAAAACAGTAAATTTGTATAAAATATTGTTTTTTAATTTCAAAATGTCATTCAACTTTGGGGGTGTGATAATTTCCAGACCTAGGTGTGGCTTAAACTTGAGCCCCTGATTTAGGCTACCGCTCGCAAAAAGGGAAGCTATAGGAAATAGATTGACATAACATTTTTATTTTTGATAAACAGTACATATAATTGTGCAGCTTCAAAGATTCAAATTAAAAAACCTGATTCGAACCCGACGAAGGTTCAGGTCTAACTCAGCAATCTTTTCTGAGAACCTATTTTAGCCTGAACACGTGGGAGATTAGAAAACAGAAAAAAATTAGCAATCCTGAGGATTTGATCATTCTCCTTCTTCCAGTTTTTTTCCTTCTCTTTTATTTAGGCTCAGCGGCGTATTGATCGGCGATGACGTCACGCCACGCCCGTGTCACGTGGCCCAAAATGGCCGCCGACACCATCCCCTCTATTCCTCCCTCATGGTGCACGTTTGCTCGTTTCCCACCCCCGACTATTTCTCTTTTCCTTCTACTGCCGCTTCTTTATACCAGCAAGAGCAAGAAAATATAGGGGGCCAGGAAGGAAAGGGCGAAGAACGGAAGGAGAAGACAATGGGAGAAAAGCACCACTTGTGTTGGGAAATTCGTAATAATTGGGCACTTAATAATTACCAAAAGGGATAAAAGAGAAAGCAGGATTTAAGGGGCAAGGGGAAGGTAGTCGTGGATTTGGTACAAGGACAGCAATGCTTTACTGTTGCTGAAGAAACTCCGTTTCTGAGAACTGTATCGTAACAAAGACAATTTTATCTGAATCAGAAAATTTGCATATTTATTTCATCGTTTTTTTTAAACCAAAATCCAAACTATAAAAAATTTAACCACTCGTTTCTAATGAAACATTTAACAGTTATTGAATAAAAATTAATATAGGTGGTTCATTCCACAAATTTGAAAGTATTTTAGTGTGTTGTTAGAAAAAATAAGAGTAGTCAAAATCTCAGTTTAAAAATATTTCTGTTTTGCGACTTTAAAAGGGAAGATTTCCACAGAAAAAGACAGATTATTAAAGGCCCTACATGTAGGATTTTGCTGGAACAATTTTTAGGTTAGATTTGAAAAAGAAACCATGATTGCCCAAATTACATTTTAAGCAATATAAATGTTAGTACTTGAATGAAAATGAACAGTTAAATTAAAAAAAATAAGTATGCAAACAGTTAGCACGAGAGTGAGAGTTAAATATTTTGGACCACCCGGTATATAACGCCTAATGCAAGGAATAATTGTAAACATCAACGGCTAACGTGCAAATGATATATGATGTTTTCACAAAGCAACTGGTGATAAGCTACACTACAGTTCGCATATAAGGTGTGTGCAACTGCGTAAATAAATGATTTCTATGAAACGTTAGCATCTTTCGCGTATAGCTATCGGTTATGGCCATTTTGAAATATTGATGGCGGAAAATGATCCTTGTAAGGAACGTTATATCCTTGCAGGCTATTTTCTGCACAATTTGTTGCGAGTTACGCGCATATTACTTCAATGTTGTTTCTATATACCGTGTGTTCTAAATAGAAGTTCAAAATTTTATATGTATCATTGCCTTGCCCTTTCATTGTTTTTTTTTGCGCAATTTGTCGTAAGTTAGGGGAACAGTAAAGTTTATTATTGGTTCCATATATCGGGTGTGCGAAAAAGAGGTTCACAATTTTATATGCATAAAATCTTATTATATTGTTATTATTTTATTTCCAAATGAATTTTTATACGAATAACTTATTCCTATTGAAGTTCAACAGTTTGAAGAATAATATTACAATCAGACACACTGTACATACTTTCAATTCAATTACAATAATTATAAAATGCTTGAAGCAGTTTTAAAAAGATATACAGGTATTTAAGTAACAATTTTATAATTTTTAATAGAATAAACCACTCGCCCTTAAAATCAAAAAGAATTTTATCACGAGAAAAAAGGAGTGCAGCCGTCTAGCATTTTATATCATTTTGCAATAATTCGCTTTGTAAATAAAAGTCCAGGAAATTTAACCCTTCGTTGACACACTTTCTTTTTCGATGAACTTTTATATACCTGGGTGGCTCACACCCAGAGCAATTTTTGATCGACTGCCAGTCTCACATAAAGAAACTAATTATTATGAAAAAAGGTCAATTTCAAGGTCACTAGAATCTATTCCAAATGTTTTTTTTTTATTGAAATTTGATCACAGTTTTTGTACAAAAATTTAGATTACTAAATGTCGAGAGAAAATGAAGAAAATCTTTAAAAAATTGTAACTTTTACAAATTTCAATATTAGAAACTAAAAATCTACAGAGTTGTTATTTGGATTTAATATTTTGAGAAAAAAGAATTTGTAAGTTGGCTTTGGGAAAAAGGTGTGTATTTATTTTGCATATAGAAGGTACAGAGCGTCAAAATTACTGGAGACAGTAGGTCACAGAATCGATTCCTTTCGGTTCATTCACCAACCAGATTAACTAATTATTTATTCAGCAACTGTCGAGCAATGTGATAGAATTATATTGGATGTCTGTACTTCTACTAATTTATGCACACGATTTTCTAATGAAATTTAAGTCTTTAAACTTTCATATACTTATTCATAATTATCATGATATATAGCTTCGAGTACCTAGCATATTATCAACTACAATTTCATAGCGATATTTATAAAAACAAAATGGTTAACTTTCTTTCGAAAATTGTGCCGCGTTCAGAGTGTAAAAGTATAACCTACAAAGCATTCTTTTTAATTTTCAACTTTGCGACAACATGCCTTCTTCTTATATTAGGCTCACCCTGTATACAGTGTGAACAGAAATCAACGGAATTTGAACGAATATCTCTAATATTAGAAATGTCCTGATAATGAAAGAATTCCCAGTATTTTACGATTTATACATATCTTCATAGTAAACCATGTCGTATATAGAGTGTTCCTAAAGTAAGTAGTCAAATTTTGAGGGTGCTATTCACATTGTACTACGTTAGAGAAGTGTTGGATAAATATGTAGGGTAAAGGATCCAGTTACTGACACCTGACCAATGACTGTCACCTTAAGCTATTTTAGTTAAAATAACGAATAAACAAACTATAGAATATAATTTATAGTATAGATTATAGGTTGAAATACATAATTCTTTTTTTGTATTACTTTACAACGTTTATTCATTCGTTATTTTAAGTAAAATAGCTTAAGGTGACAGTAATTGGCCAGGTGTCAGTAACTGGGTCCTTTACCCTATACCTAAGAAACCTTTATTTTCTCAATTAGTAGCTGAAATCATTTTTATAGTAAATATTCTGGTCATTCTCTGTCGCATATTTGCAATTTTGAGAAAGAGGAACGAAAAAACTCAATTTTTTCGCACGAAAGATCACATCAGCGCATAAGTTAAATAAAAATTTTGGAGCGCTTAGAATCGTGTCTAGGTGCACAAAATTATTTCATACTGATAAAAATAAATTTAAAGATTTTAAATTTTTAGCAGAAATTACAATGGACGATATCGTTACATCGCAACAATTTTTACTGTCTTATTTATATAAAGTGCCATTTTTTTCTGAACACCCGGTACTTATGAGCTCGTTCGATATCTATACGTGTAAGCCACAAAAAACAGTCCTAAAACCAACGAACTGCGATAAGATGAAAGCACATACTTAGTACTGCCTGCTACAGGTGCATCCAACTTTGGCAATGAACGACTGACATATCGTAACTGTTGCACGGCGCACTGGGAAAATCGATCGATCTCGACCTGGATTGCAACCTCGATTCAGAATGTCATTTACCTCTAGAAGTGCTTTATCCAGGCCGTGTTAAAACTGTTCCAGACGTACAATACATCCACGTATGCATATTGTATACAGGGTGTTTCTAAATAATTTGCAGCATTAAAAGAGCTGCTACATGGTGGACGGGGTCGCAATGAAACATTAAAAGACGCGCCATCGTAATTTTCTCATGCCATATAGATACAGCACATAATTTTAAAATAATATTCACCTATATGACGTAGAATGATGTGAAAGAAAATGATATATTTTTGTTTAAAACCAACTTAAAATTGATTATTTGTTTTGTAAGAAGAGATAATTCATAATTAGTGTATATTTTTTTGTTTAGAGCGATTGTTAAACTTCTTTTTCTCTTTTTGTACATTTATAAAACTGAAACAGAAATATTACAGAAATGTTTAAAAGACACGAAGTAACCTGGAGGAATTAAAGATAGAAGATTTTTTTTACCGTACATGGCAGTAAAGAATGAAATTGTTTAGTGTTTCTAATAAGAGTATTATTTTTTCCTTGTCATGACAAAATGACGAGTATTACTGGGAAAATTATGTTAAAAATTTCTGTGAAATGCTTCGCAAATCCAGAAAATTATATAAATTTTCGATTTGTTTCATTGGGTCGATATGGTTGAATACCAAATAATCCATTTTGTAATTACAAAAGCGTTCATAAACTATCAAATTCTGTCTTATTTCCGACAAAATTCACATTTGAAGCGTCTTTGTAGGAAACACTGTATTGCCAAAATTGAAAAAAAAATGTATCGGAGAATGTTCTACGTGCCAATGGTAATACTATAATCTAGAATTTGATTTTTGGCATTTACAGTGTTTTCTAGGAAGATTAACTAAAGCACAGATGAGAAAGGGCCATTTAAATAATAATGTGACTAATGTTCTGTCTTTTGTTTGAAATTCCAGTTTCCTTGACGACCTAGACCGATTAGGAGCAAGGGATTATCAGCCTACGGAGCAAGATATTTTAAGGACCCGTGTGAAAACAACGGGTATAGTCGAAGTTCACTTTTCTTTCAAGAATCTTAATTTCAAGTAAGTCGTTGCACAACTGATATATTTTTCAGATTTATAGGAACAATTGGCAAAGCAATGTAAATAAGCATGGAAGCTTCAGTAAAACAGAAAATGAAGCTATGAGTTTAAAAGTTTTAATTTCCCTAGTTGAACAATTTGAAACCCAAATTCTGATCGTGTCGTTCTTATTGTTAGTTTAAATACAAACAAGTTTTGAATATTTCCATCGATAAACTTCATATTCGCATGGTGCTTAATGCATAATTCCAGGGTGGCCAATTTTAGCATATAAATGGACTTGGGGCGTGTGTTGGATTAAAGAAATTTTAAAATAAATATTTCACAATTTTAAAATCTTCAGATGGAAGCATTAGGGATGTTTCACTCGTTTTTCTTAATGGAATACTACGTGATCTAATACTATCATACATTGTTTATCGTGCATCACACCGAGTGCATTCGTAGACATTTTTCTAAGGGGAAGGGGATAGCTTCGAGAAACAGTGACGGTAAAGTAAAAATATAGTAATGAAAAAAACAAATCAAACTCTTTATTATTGCGTTTGTAGTGCCAATTTAATTAAAAATTTAAAATTGAATTTTACAAATAATTCACTTTTGTTGTAGAAACTTAGTAACGATTAGTTTTTAAAAATGAGCGACTTTTTCTCCAGCAAGGGGGTTAGCTGCTCCCCCTCCCTCCCCTATATATCGTACTTAAAATTTAGAATCATCCACCATATTTATTTTTTTCACTTTCTTCGTGAAATTATGATATATGTATATATTATAGCCTTTTGCAATTAATTTAAAATTTTATGAATTACGTTGATTGTTCAAGTTATAAAGGGTATTACAAAATTTTATATAATATTGGTGAAGAATTAATATAATTAATGATAGTGATTAAAATAGTCATACTAAATTTCGTTCATTTATAAGGTTTCCAAATTTGACCATTTTGAGTGCGAAAGTGAATAGGAAAAATAAGGGTGAAAACGTAATTTTGCGTTGCAACTTGACGGTTCGGGTGAAAACTGAATGCAGGTGTATCTTTATCAATATATGCTGATAGCAAGGAATGTTATCTTTTTAAGAACGTTAGGGTAGGTATCCCAACAAAAGGGAAACTGTTTTCCATTCTATGTATATATAATCGAACGGTTTTTCCTATCTTGTACACACGTGATAGCACAGTTTAGTTTGTTCATGTTAACATCCTGTACGATGTAGATATCGCTAAAGTGTCAAACTCGTGTCTTGGTTTAAGAGATCGGTATCAGTACGAAAATGTGAGAAAATATTTTGCGCTGAGAAACGGTGAAGTATTAAATGTTGGAAAGAAGTTTAAATAGTTAGTGGTGGAAAAAGGATGAAAGAGTGTGGAGAAATATACAAGCTTCAGCGTTGTAAAAAGGTCAAACATTTTGTGGTGGAAAAAGGTTAAAATAATGCTGGAGAAGAAATAAAATATTCAGCACTGGAAATGAGGCGGAATATTTCCCATTTGTAGTTTTTAACAATTCACACGAGCAACTTAATATTCTAGTTTAAAAATAAAATGTTTATTCTTTGACGCAATGACCATGTTTGTTACAAATTTGTTAGCATTACGAATCAAAATAGATCGTCAACTTTCACATCAGGATACCCGAAGTTCTGCGTATAATATAAATTATAATTTATTTATTATAAATCTTTAATTCTGTTCGTCCATTGCTCTTGCGAAAGGAAAAATTTGAATACAGCACACGAAGAAGTGGAAAGCTGAGAAGGGGGAGAAAAGCGAAGAGAGCAATGCCTTGTGAATGATTGAGCATGAATCATTGGCCTGATAATTTAAGAAGCTGATCGTGAGAGCGAACATTCTTCCTTTAAGTTACGTTCGCGCTGAGGAATATTATCTTCTCAAAAATTACTTTAATAACCGCACATAGTGCATTATTAAATATTATAATAATATAAATAAATAAATGAATCTCTCCGAAACCAAGCTCATCAAGTCCATCAAATGAAAAGTAGAGAAAATTATTATTATAATTAATTATTACGTGCTTGAGTACTAAAATTGAGGATTTACAGAAAGTGGGGTGGATCAGTTTGGTTTTCAAAAGGCTCAAATATTGGGTGATTAAAAAGCAAAATACGTGCCAGAATTATTCAGTGATGACCAGAAAAACGGTAAAAACGCAAAAAAATGACAAGACAACCATGCTTTGACAGGAAAAAAAAACATATCCGACAGACTACATCACACAAAAAGGGGGATTTCTTAAAATAGATCAGTGATACAAAAATATAAAGTCTAATATTAAAGCTACTTATTTATACCCAGATACATATATCATCTGTAATTTAAATTATGACAGAGCTGCTAGACAATTTTTCCCTTACCTACTTAATGCAAAACAATTTTGTAAATTGGATAGCGTTACTAAGTTTAATTAAAACTTTGTCAAAGCTGGATTTGAATTAAATTATTTTATCCTGTATACAATACTTCTATTTTAATGAATCATATTTCCAAATTTCTATGTTTCATGTAATTCAGAGAGAAAGCTCACATAAATGTTTTGGTGTTATTCTTGTGCGCACGAGCCACCAATTAAATTCATTTTGTTCATCAGCTTCGATAAAATTGATTGTGTAATTTGATTAGAAACGAAAAGGTTGAAGGAACTCTGTCAAAAATATGTGTGGGATCAGGAACCCTTATAAGAGGGAGCTCGGAATATAGAGACCTCGAAGAGTCGACTCGGCGTTAGTGGAGTTGGATAAGCGGCTGGCCAGTACGCAGCGAATTCTCGAAGATCGTGGGTTCGAATCCCATTGCCCCCAGGCGCGAGAAAAAATATATTCCGTGGCTCTCCCACACACACATACGTAGGAATTACAAAAACATGCCTACTACATATGTATGACAGACAAATTTGAAGTTGAATGGAACAAACTTTGTAATTTGTTTACGATCATATATATAACATTAGCTCAATGGATGATTGATTATCTTCTTTGCCTTGCACCTTATAGTATCAATTTATTATAAATCTTACTTTCCGCATCATACTTTTGAATGAATGCAAATTTAATCGATAAAACTATTTGCCAGAAAAAATGGCAATCTTGTTGTGACCAACAAGTATTTTATAAGATTACATTATAATCTCTTAAAGAACAGGTTTCGTTGAAAAAATAAATTTTTCTTACCTTAAAAGAGTACATTCAAGTTACACAATATACAAGATATCCCTGTTTTGTATATAACTTGCGCATAAATACGTAGTGACCAATAATTAATTACTAAGATAGAAAATAAACAAACGCTATTAATAATAATATAGAACTTCATTTGAATATCCAGAATGAAGAAGTAAATAATTTATTAGCATACTCAGTAATAGCGAGGCCTTTAATGAGCATGCTCAAATGGAATTTGATAACTCAATCCTCACTATTGCTTGGTACATCCATGGTCCTATAGTTAAAAATTATTCACCGCTGAATTCTTAGTCACCCTTATGCTAATGATTTTTTACAGATTGTTCGATGTGGGCGGCCAAAGAAGCGAACGTAAGAAGTGGATTCATTGCTTCGAAGACGTTACTGCGATCATATTTTGTGTCGCGATGTCCGAATATGATCAAGTCCTGCACGAAGACGAAACGACGGTAAGCACTCCCTTCACCTATTTGTGCAGAATAGGTAACGTAAAAGTAAGAAATTAAGCGGCATATGTTTGAACCTTGTGTGGAATGTGTTAAATATAACGGTAACTGCCAACATTATTCTCTCATTTTCTGCAAAATAAAAACATTTATTGCATTGCGGGAAGTTCGGTTATCCGAACATGTCGATTTTTTGAAACTGTGAAGGGTTGTAGAGGACCTTTATAGAAGTATTGGGTAATTTTTTGTTGAAATGAAATTGTTTTGTGAAAATGCCTCTTATTAAAAGTTAAAAAAAGTTTTCCTACTTTCCCGTATATTTTGAATACTATAGTAAATATAAAAAAATTTTATAAAAAAATTTAACGTTTTTTTATGCAGTATAAAACTATGTAATCGAATTGTTTAAAATTTGTGGTGGGAAACATTTTCTTGTTTAAATTACAAATTTTAAACAATTTGCTTACTCAGTTTTATAGAGCATAAAGAATCGTTAAGTTTTAGTTGTAATAATTTTTTTATGTCTACTATAGTTTTCAAGATACACGGGAAATTGTGAAATCACACATTAACCATGAAGGGGTGTTTTTAGCCTGAAGAAGCGAAAACGGGAACAAAGGAAAAATCGCCTGATAATTATGTTCAGGTCCTCCACAAACCTGTATAGTTTAAAAAAATCAGAATGATCGGATAATCGAACCTCCCTTTAAGTAGGATAAATGTCATTTACTACATTTTTTCTTCTGTATCCAAGAGAAGCAAAGTTATATCTGTGGCACTTGTCACAGAAATCATATCAGTATTTCTTCTATAGTCGCTTCATAATTTTTTATATGCGTAGTAAATTTTCCTTCATCTGAAAATTCTTTCGATGAAAATTCAATTTCATTACAAAAAATTACTGCTAAAGAATAAAAAGAAGAATTAGTAATCATGGCGTTGACCACATTTCAACTGGTAAAAGTATTTTATTTCACAGTACCTACAATATTGGCGTTCGTAGTAGAACGGCAATCTGCCTCTGAAAGTCGTAATTAGTGAACAACGTTAGTGTAAAAATTAAAGCGTAAAAGGCATAAAATGTGCCCAGGTTGTATCTGAATTGCGGTAACATAAGGTCATAACATATCCCTATAAATGTGGAAGGATACGCGATCCGTCACGGTGCCCGAGCTCGCAACAATGAAGAAACTCAAGAAACCAGAAATTCATACCCCCCGTATTAGGTTGTGGCATATGAAATTTCCGTTCATAATTATTCTGGGATTGAGAAAAGAATCGGCTTTCGAGACTTCATCCTGCCCAGGAAACCTCTTTCTTCACTGGTTTCACTCGTGCTCTAAATTGGGCACTATTTGGCGACAGTAGTGATGGGTAGGAACGCATCGCGAGCATTTTTGTTTGAACGAGTATTACAACTGCCCATGGAAATCGTGAAATCTTTCCAACACTTTGATCGATATGTCCAAGATGTTGAAACTAACTCCATTGCCCATGTCGATTTTTTCTTTGACTCGATAGTAGTTCTTTAATTTACGCTGTTTTAACAGTCGTGGTATATTTTGATAAAACATGGCAGATCTTAAAAAAATATCTGTTTGCGGATAATAGCAGGTAAAGTCTTTTATCAGTAATTTTTTAAAGAAGCATCAATGTCTTCGCTGTAAGAACGCAAAGTAGTGTCCTTCTGTAAAAAATGTGACATGTAACAAATAACTGATTTCTAACATCATGCTGTATGTAGATGCTGTCACTTACTTATATATGGGCAGCCAATTGGCAGTCCAACGTGGGAAGAAAACGTGACAGTATGCAATTGTCGGAAATTAACAGGTTCTTCTCGTAGAACGACCCGGCCCATTAACCCCTCTTATTCTTGAATCCACGAGCACGATTTATTATTTAGTTTCTTATTTCCCTAATATACAAGGTGTTCGAGAAATATGTGCAGGCGAATTTAGGTGGACCCGAGTCTAAATATGCTTCAGACACGAATTATAAAAGGATGATTTGATATGGGATGAGACTGTTCAAGAAATATTCGAACACTGCATAAGTAATGAAATATTATGAATATTTTTCAAATAAGGTGGCACTTATTTCGATCGCTCTTTAAACATTGCAACACTTGGTTATGAAATTTTTTCAATATTGTAGTACTCGAACATTACGACTATTTTTTTACTATAATATTGAGATATTTCAATTCGTTTTTAGATATATGGCATCTATATAAATAGCACGTAATTTTCTTTAAATATCATAGCACGCGGATAAAGTAAATCGTCAGTCTCTCAGAAATGATTAACAATACTTTTCGACCAGGATTCGTAGGAATATTCTTGAACAACTCGAACATCTTGATTGTACTTTTTTAATACTCTCTGCAGTAGTCTTGTTTTGTAATAACTAATTAACACTAACAAATTGACAAATAGGTACTACTATTTAAACAAATGAAATATGTACCTAATTTAGAACCTTATATTATTAAAATTTATCATATATTAAATTCAATATTTTCTAAATTCAACTTTTTTCTATTTTCAATTCAACATTGAAACTTATTGGAATAATACGATTCATGTTGCTCTTTCCTATTTATATTACTTCAGATCATTATAATAATAACGGATAAATAATAAATAATAGTAACTAATTTTTGTTTCCAAGTTAATTTTTAATAACAGTTCATTTATCTCGTGAGAATTATATGTATTATTTATATGCTGATTGATCGGTGATCATCATTTTGTCTGCAGAATCGAATGCAAGAAAGCTTGAAGCTGTTCGACTCAATTTGCAATAACAAATGGTTCACCGACACCTCGATTATCCTTTTCCTGAACAAGAAGGATCTCTTCGAGGAGAAAATCCGCAAGTCCCCGCTCACCATTTGCTTCCACGAGTATGCTGGTAAGTCTCTACTTTTTTATTAATGCTTTTCACAGAATTTTCAGATAAAAATAAAATTATATAAAAAAATGAATGCTGCAAAACTCCATCGCTGCTTTCAACTCAAATTTGTCTTTTTGATTTTATATCATTACTACTTATGCTGACACTCTTATTATTTACTTTAAAATGTTTATTAAAAAAAGGTAAGAAATAATTGAGCTGAATACTTTTCATTTTATTAAATTATAAACATTATATGCCGTATTTGTTTATTGAGAAATTTCTTAAACATTATTAAGAAGTACATAACATCAAGCTCATTAATATTTGTTTTCTCTGAGTCGCGATTTTTTAATACAATTTATTAAATTTTTATTTAAATGAGCACTTAAATATTTCTACGAATTTTTTAAATTACTTAAAATAGAAAAAATGGATTGAATTTTTTAATTCGCCTTCAACATTTCCTTCCACCAGTGGATTGCTAATGACTTTGCAACAAAATTCTAATTAATAGCTTTAAAGTAAATTTCACAATAAATGGAAATTTATTAAATACTCTGTATATAATTTTTTTAAAATTATAGAAGTAAAAAATAGAAGTTTAAGTTATAATAATAAAAGTTTGTTCCTCTCGATATAATCTTTGTTACAATAGTTGAAGTAATAAATACTCGAAATATTTTACAGGATCTGTAACTGTTATGCCATCGTTTACATTTCAAATTAAATGTTACTTAAGATTAATGTTCTGTTTAAAATTAAATGGGTTCCGAGGCAATGTAGGTTCATCTTAATCTTTCACGCTACACGAGTCCATTTTAATACCTAATTATCTTCTCGTCAGCTAGAAATCACCCTTCAATCACTAATTAGTAAGGCATAATTTAGCGTTTTATCAGAGCGTAGAGCATACCTACATTAAATATGTATTTTATTATTCAAACTTTAATCCATTTTACGGAATTGCAAAAGCTACGGAATATTATATACAATGGCATATACCATAACTAAGGTTGAGTTTAGATTTATTGGCCGGTGAGTTTCGTCAGGGGTATTCTGTGTCGATCATTAGTCGATCATTAAAATAGGAGATATTTTTCAAGTGGGCGAGCAAACGAGTATAAGTCAAGTTTTACCTTAAGCTCAAACACTTTCCTGTTTGTTCTTTTTTTGTGAGTCCAAATTAAAAATAAAAAATCTTTTAAGATATATTTAGGTTATCAACTTTCGCGTCGAAAACTTAACACTTAATCTTACATAGCACTTTAAATATTCGAAGTCAGTGTTTCCCTACCTTTTTTTTTTAGTTGTGACCCCTTTTATAATATTCAAATAACGTGCACCGCCCCCTCCCCCGTCATGCATGTAAAATAAAATAAAGAAAACACATTAAAAATAGGTATTTAAGATTATAATTCTAACTTAATAATATTAGAAAAATGTGGCGTCGGCCCAGAAAACACTTTGCGACCCACCGGTTGGGACTCACTGTCCTAAGTGTCTTCCTACAAAACTAAGAATTCTCACTTATATTCGTTTGCCCGCCCACCAGAGGATTATCAAGTTTTTGTACAACATATTTATACCAAATTCGATATACTATTTAATTAATACAAAAAGTCACATCTTCATTTTTCTCAAACAGTACGAAATTTAACACAAAACACTCAGCTATAGCTCGGGACACATATATGTATATATAACGAGTTTTGTATTTTCGAGGACCTGTTTAAACGATTACTGTGTTGTATAATGTTCAGTTAAAATTTTTACTATTCAACTTTCCAACAATTCCATGAATTTTTTGACAATAAATGTAATTTTAGAACTTAATTTTAAGCGGTTACATACACCTAGGACCGTGAAAACAGGGGACATCTTATGATTTTTTTACCTATAAGTAATTTAGTTAAATAAAAATCGTAGTGTACACTTGAAAGCTTGTACTGTGAAGAATGTTTTGCAAAAGGAAATTATTATTGTCCATCTTGTTCGCCGTGTAGCTGTTGTTGAACAAAGCAAGGTCATCATGAAAGGGGATTTGCGGTGCCAAAAATATCTCCTCCGAGTGTCATCTATAAGAAAAATAAAGAAAAATGTCCCTTAAAGTACATAAAGGAAACTAGTCTTTGTCATATTCGTTTTTTTTTTTGTAACAGCCACAGTTTGGTTTTAATCATGAAAAAACTGATAAAATGTAGTCTTAAAAATTGCACTGCGGGGTTGAATTTACGTTCAAACACTCATTTCTTCTATAAAAATAAAAATTCTAAAAAATCAGTATGACAAAGACTAGTTTCTTCTATGTACTTTAAGGTACATTTTTGCTTTTTTCTTTTGGCACCGCAAAACCCGTTTCGTGACGACTTTGATTTGTTCAACAGCAGCTACATGCCAAAGAAGATGAATAATTATAATTTTTTTTTAAAGTATTTGTCCTTTGTGATTGAAAGTACTCTTTAAAACACAAGCTTTCAAGTGTATATTACGATTTTTGTTTATCCAAATGACTTACAAGTAAAACAAATTACAAAAGGTTCCCTGTTTTCATGGTCCTACCCACAAAGCACCATAACATTGCAGCAACGTATCTGCAATATTCCGGTGCAAGATTGCAATGTTGCACCATAACATTGCTGAGACATTGCAGGTTCAGTCCTATGTCCGCCTTCGCAATATTGCAGGTGCGTATTTTCGGAATGTTGCGGCAGCATTGCAAACATGTAGTCCTGCAACGTTTCAGCAATGATTCTGCAACGAAACGGCAAAATTGTGGCAATGATCCTGCAACTCTTCGGAAATATTGCGGTGCGAGATTGCAATCTTTCCACTACAGTATTGCACGGCAATATGTAGGCAATTTTGCTGGGTCGTTGCCACTGAAATATTGCACATCGATTTGCGCGCAATATTGCCGAAATATTGTAGGATCGTTGCCAGTGGAACATTGCACGTCGATGTGCGCGCAATATTGCAGAAATATTGTAGGATCGTTGTCAATGGAACATTGCACGGCAACGTTCTTGCAATATTGCTGCAATATTGTAGGATCATTGCCATTTCAATAATGCACGGCAATATTGCAGGAACGTTCCTACAATATTGCAATGCAACCTGCAACAACGCAATATTGCAGCAACGTTCCTGCAATAGAGCTGCAACGAAGTGTACTGTATGGGTATGTATATGTAACCCCTTAATGGACACATTGTGTACGATCGGGTATATCAAGCAGTAAGGATGTTTCCAATGCGCATGCCCAAACAAAGGAGAACCCTCAGCGTGAATTCTGTGAGGACGAAGCGTTACTCTTGGTTGGGTGGCAACCACAGACCTCCCACGAACTTCTTTTCTCCCCCTTCCTCTCAACTCATTGTACTCATAACCTCACTATTGCTCGGCAACTCTATGTATAACCCCTGAAGACGAGTGTAAGGAGGGCTCGTCTCACTTCGAAAAGTAATAAACGTGCTTATTGCCAACAGGGGCGCAAGAGTACAGCGAGGCTGCCGCGTACATCCAGGCGCAATTCGAGGCGATGAACAAGTCGACCGCCAAGGAGATCTACTGCCACACGACTTGCGCTACTGATACAAACAACATTCAATTCGTGTTCGACGCAGTCACAGATGTCATTATCGCCAATAATCTGCGTGGCTGCGGTCTCTATTAGGATAAATATTCCCGTCGCGGAGCCGATCGACCGACACACACTCACGACACTCACACACGTAAACACGACAGACATATATTGCGAGAACGAGGGAGCGTGTGAGAATGAGAGAGTGCGAGACTGACGAGCTAGCGTGAGAGAGAGAAGGAGTGACAGAGCGGGAGAGAAAGAGAGCAAGAAAGTGAGAGGAGAGAATGAGAGAGGTATGCACCTATGTACCACCGCTACTACTACCGACCACCTGCGGATACCTTCTCGACTTTTTTTATCAAATACCCCCTTCTTGCCGCCCCTTTCGATTTGTTCCCCCCGCTCAGGACGTCTGATTGAGGAGGATTGACAAGGTGGCTCGTTCATTGGGATCCGTTCTAGGATTGAATTCAGTGCTTCAAGACTTGAGTCGAGAATGTTGTGTTCCGATATTCATTTGTGGTGAAATTGGACTAAAATTGGTGAAAAGTAAGTTGGATGCTCAAGATTAGTACTCCATCCTTTGAGGACGCCAAGCATGGTTATCACTTTTACAAAATGCCAACTTGTTTCCTTGTTTGAGGGATAGAGAGTTCACGTCGATAGCTTTACTGGAAGAAGCGCGAGGTAGTGGGGATGGCCCCGCCCACTCGCCTCGAACGTCCACTTGATTTTACTTGGCTTGTAGTACAACTAATCCCAATGAACTGTTAACAAGCAACGTTTATATTTATTTAATTTACTTAAGTTTATTTAGCATTGGTTCGAGTAAATGCCCATTTCTTGGCTTTCAATTGCGCATACCGAAACGCTTGGTTAAGAACGTTACATTAACCTCGAATTGCAAAATTAAATAAACCTAAATTGAATTGGAGGAATTTAAGCATCAGATGGGAACACTTTAGTAGTATCAGTTGTACTAATTCAATATGCCGAAGTGGAGAATGATATCAGAGCACAACTGCAATCATAACCTCGAAACGAGATCAAATAGATCGTGTGTTCAGTTTTAAACCATTGAATGCATTCCTATAGTACGTTCTCCGATTAGAAACCACTTCATTTCGAAGAATCAAATGTCGTCTTCATCTCTCACGATCTTTTTAGATTGTGAATAATCGACCGTCATCTGGAGAATCGATCTCGATATCGATTGAACGTGTTGGGAATTACAGAATAATCGATCACAATCTGGAAAATCGATGTCGTAATCGACTAAAGGCGTCGATTATCGGTAAAAGGAACGACTTTGCGATGCTTTGTCATTCGATACGTAGAAGTGGCTATTTGAGCTGTCAATCTGATTCAAAATCGATGCTCTTTTCTAAAATCGAAAAATTCACTACCGCTATTAGCAGTTGTTTGTTACTTCGAATTATTGATTTTTCTTCTACTTCTAACGAACCTCTTCTACCAAGTTAACAAGAGCAATCCTACAGAAATCGAAAAGAAAAATTTAATCCGCCAGAGGGAGAAGAAAATCGAAAGGAGGCAATCATGGATTAAGGTTTTTCATGAATTTCACGAAGAATCGCACAAAGACCAATCACGAAGCACACTCGGATCTCGGGGATCTTCCATCTTGGTTTTATTGTAAATTGACGGAGTCACTGGAACGTGGAACAAGCAGCTCTTTACCTAGAGAGGATCGTTGAACTTCAAAGAGTCTTTTCGCTTAGTTATAGCAATGAATTCAGCGATTAATACCGGTGAAAGGAAATTTCAATGCAATTTTCATTGAAATAATTATTTCTCACCTTCATTAAACACCTCGATAATCTTATCTGGGTAGTGACCCTTATTAACGGTATAAAAATAATCTATGGCACTTGAGTATGTATATAGGATTAGCCATCGTTACAAGTACAGGGCGATTCAAAGGAGGCGGACGATAGAACTGTCTCTGAAGTTTGGTATATTTAAAAACTGCTACTGTCAAAAGTATTCCATTTGGAAGAAAGATGTTACACGTAAAAGTGGCAACAATTATTTTGCGACTCTAAACATCGAGGATGTTCAAGGTCATTCGAATCGTTTTTATGTGGAAACTAACTATTTTAAAGCAAGCAGAGATGGAGAAGGTATAAAGAGACGAATACGATCGTGTTATATATTCTACGATTCTATTAAAAAATTTGTGAGTAAAATGTGTACTTTGGTTGCATTTGGGAGACAGAGGGCTCCATCTGCAAATGATGTGCACTTTGCTTTTCAAATGGTGTTTAATTTTCACATAGTTTCGTTTCAAATTATATAGTACAACGATCTAATATAGGGTAAAGGACCCAATTACTGGCAGCCAACCCAATTACTGTCACCTTAAGCTATTTGACTTAAAATAACGAATAAATAAACGTTTAAGTAAAATAGCTTAAGGTGACAGTAATTGGGTTGGCTGTCAGTAATTGGGTCCTTTACCCTATAATGCAGTTAAATTCAATCCACTTCGCACTTTCCATTTCTACTGAAGAAATTTAGCTTCCAATGCAGAAAAAATTATTCAATCGACCTTGAAAATTTTATTAACGCCATCACATAAAGTAAGCTTTTCAGTGAGCAGGTTTTTAATATTCCCTCGCTCTTTGAGAAGAATCGCTTTGGTCACTTGTTTTGAATCGTCTTGTATACCTTCGACGACGGCCAATTGTAAGATTTACATAATCATGAAGCTTAGGGAGTGAGACACTTGTTTATAAGTAGTTCGGTTTGCTGCGAAACAAATACAATCTTACGTGAAATTCCCTTTTCGTTAAAGTTTTATCAACGATCCTCTGCCTAGAGGAGCCAGAACGATTTGTAAAGCATAAATTACAAATTTTCTTTTTGTCTCGCGCACTTAACTATTGTTATTCAATGCGTCAGCTTTACTTCTGTGAATATGTTACGTTTATTGCCGATCGCACAAGAAGCGCACAAGGAATCGGCGCAAAATGACACGTCGTATTTTGGATTTTTTTTAAACGTTAAGTTCTTACTCCACATTGTTTTTAATTGGAAGACTGAAATGGAAAATTAGTTTGAATAATTAATTGTGAGAAACATGAAATTTGTCGATGAGAAAATTTCAAGATTCTTAAATTGGAGTAACGACGCGTGTGAAAACTGAACGTTAAATAATTTACAGATTTAGAATTAGGAAAGATTTCACCAAAAACTCGGAGCTCCTCAAAATGAGAAACTTAAGAAATTTTAATGTAACAAAACGAACAAAATTGTTTGCCAAAAATTGACTTTATATTAAATTTAAGGAAAAATATTACAGAAGCAAATGAATATTTTCAAACCCTCGGTTCTTTTGATCGACTTTTATGCTTCAAATTATCGAAATGAGCCAGTCGAGAAATTTTTCAATTGGAAATGTCGCATCAGGTGAAAATGTCGAGTATAAAATCATGTCGGAAAATGAGGAACAGGCATTGTCACCTGCGAGTTGTAAGATTTAACACGAACTCGACGTTTTGACATTTTGTGAATTTGAATTTAATGTTACCTCGTTTCATCGGTACGCATAATTGCACAAATTTACATTTTCGCACAATTACACGCGTACACCTACACGCACATATATAGATCATACTTTCAGATCGCAAATACAAAGTCTTTATATCACGAAGGAAAGAAATGTTCCACTGAATGAACTAGGGAATAGTTGCGGATCCTTGAATTTCCGAAATTGGAACGATTTAATTTCTCTTACCGATTAGATTTACGTTCTCAAATATTCTAGACGTTCCGAATGCTTTTCCATAAAAGAAACTTCTGTTTATTTTGTGTTAAGGAACTGCGTTTTTAGTTGATTAAATAATTTTTAAAGCTTTTTCTTTGGCTCTAAAAGAACATCAGTACAGTCGAACAACTACGATCGAAACATTCCACGTACAATCGTATGCAGTTTTCTCCATTTTTTTTTATTTCTGTTTTACTGATATATCTTTTGTCACCTACTTTTTATTCAGAAAATCTTTAAAAAATTATTTGTTTCGACCAATTTGTTCTCTTTTTTTTTTGGAATTGCAATTGTGATAGAAGAGTATGTTTCGTAAATGTTTCTATGGAAAAAATTACCTTCTATTGAAAATTTTTAGTTCTGAAAATAATTTTACTAAAAGTGTTTTATTTAATTTTCGAGGAATCAATGTATTTTTCTTTTAAATACTGATCTGTAATATCGGGTAAATACGTTTTCAGAATCCTTTGATAATGGTTCGATAATGTATTGAAATTTCGAATCGTAAAATTTGTCAAAAGTGTTGCACTTGCAATTCCACGTTATTTAATCGTAACTTAACACCAGGAAGGGTGTTTGACCAAAAAGAACCAAAGAATCATGTAGAACAATAATTAAAATGTAAAGGAATATTCTCGAGTTTATGATTATCCGAATTATATATAGAGTGATTCATTATGGCTTGTCAATTTTTCATCGGATAAATTTATGTCGAAAAATAAGGAAAAAATATTATACGAAAATAGATCGTTCAAGCTTTATTCACTAAATAAAAACGAATTAAAGTATCTGATATGTGTAATGCATCCGATGCATTACTGCCACTTAAGCTTCAATACAACTGACAAATATTCGTCCTTTTGCTCTTTCAAATCGGGTGCAAAAAAATTTATTTTGTGCACCGTAAACAAAAAATTTGAATACTAAAAAATTGTAAATTATTGTACATTTATTCTTCTTTTTCCAATACAGTAAAAAAAGCTTGCAACCAATGTTTTCATATAACATTTTTTTTCTTATATAATAATGATAATTTACCCTTTGGAATATTGGCACGTAATAAAATTGAGAACCACTTTATATACAAAAGATAGAAATTCCTCCTGAGAGGCCAAATAATTCTTCCTTTTCACTCAACTGCGAATACCAAACTATTTTCTTTCATTTCGATTTGGATTTCCTTTTTCCGTTTTTGTGTGCCGATTTTTCGAATTATTTTTGTATCGTTAATCGGATCTAGGGATAAAAAAAATAGTATTACTGTCACCGCCGTTGCCATATTACTATAAAACTAATATATAAATTCTAGGAGTATGAATTAATTAATTAATTAAGTATTCTTATATGTAGTAGCCATAATTATGTATAAATAAGTACGTATATAGAATTTCTAGTCAAATAGAGAACGTACTAGCTCGTACGAATACGATCGGGGAAGAGATTGGTTTGATTTTTAACGAGAAATTAGTAATTAATTTACGATCTGATCATTTATTGAAATTCTAATCAAGTCATACCAAATGATTTATACTTATGGTAAAATTGAAAAAGCAGAATAGTTTTTTATCTATAGTGTTCTAAATAAAAGATTGTATCTAATTTTTATTTGAATTAAATTCTTATGATATAGCATATTTAATTATTTGTTGGAGATTTGTGTTTATTTAGTAGATGAATGTAGATGAGTAATTAAAAATTGCACCGCAACGTTGAATAAATATATTTGGACATTGCTAACAATTTAAGGGCAAACAAATTGCGAATCAGCCCAAAGGAAATTGTAGCACTAAAGAATATCCAATTTTGAGTGAAAAATGTTATTTTTCGATTCTACGAATCTACTCTACGAATTGAACTGTAATTTTACGATTCAAACTGTATTTCAATTTTTCTGGGTTTAGAATGTAACTGTATTGAAACTATTAATCTTTATTGTAACTGTGTCGAATCGGTTTTTCCCCGATCAGGTTTATCAACCCAATGTGGTTCGCACCTTCACTTGAATTTCGCCAAAAGATTTTGTTTAAGGTGCTTCTAGGATTACTAGAAGGAGAAAAGTTTCATCAAAAGCCATTTTCACGACCAAGCTTTTTTTTATTAATCTTTTTTTAATAATCCCACTTCAATATATGTATATGTCTGTCTTCAATTCTTCTACTTTAGATTCGTCATTTGCATCAATTTTTTCCTATTTCGATTTTTCTATTATTATTATTATTATTATTACTTCTACACTTTTCTTTCTCGGCCACTTACATTTTCGATTTTGTTCACGATTTTTTCTTCTTTCATTTGCCTTCGTCGAAATGTGAAATTCAGGGATTTTTACCGAATGAATGTTGCATAATATATTTTTCGCTTTCCTAAGCATGTTCGTTTCGCAAGATAAATCGTTACTTCGCAAATAGACTCTACGAAACTATTTTGCAATACGTACACGTTTCCATCGATATTGATCGTATTATCAATCAGCGATTTTTCGATTTGCAATTCAGTGTAAATCCAACCGTCGCGCTAAGTACATTCGAGAAAAGTGAAAATTTTGGATCTTAAATTTAAATTGCATATCGTAAATCGCGTTGCTCGTAATCATCGAGACCGAACAAATCGCGATTTGTAAGTTGCAATGGATGAATAAAGAAAGAGAAATGCACGAAACGGCAGAATAAATCGCAAGAAGAATCAACAATAAATTAAACTGTTGTAAACAAGCGTAATAAAAAAAAATCGATTAGAAAGCGAGACGAAGGAAACATTGTTAATAGAAGAAAAGAGGAGGTGAATATCGAATGGAAAATATTTTTCACAGGGACTAAATTCTTATACGAGGAAGTCTAGAGCACGAAACGTATGTTGTATGCGCGAAAGAGAGCGAGAGCGAGAGAGAGAGAGAGAGAGGGAGAGAGAGAGACGAATAGCTGCAAAATGTATGGCAAAAGAAAGCGAAGTTTTTAGCAAAAGAACTAAGAATGAAAAAGTAGCATGTCGTAAGGAAATCGAGTACTGATGAATGACAGAGAAATTGCTATCGATCCGTAAAATATGTCGTTAAAATGGGAGATGTAGAACGAATAATCGAAAGCTCTCCGTTGCCACGACAAAATTGACCGTAACTCGCGATTTGAACTTGGCGCCAGGGTTCCTTGTTGAGGGGGGCAGGTGGCCGCGTGGTGGGGGCTGACGGGTTGGCGGGGCAAGTGCGCGAGTAACTAACCCTAGTGTTATTATCGTAATTGTAACGATTAATGGTAACGATCATAATCTTACTGATAAACGCTAAATGATAATAAGGGACGTGAATGGTGAAGAAAAAAAGTGGGGTAGAATATCACAGTTCTTTGTGATTGACGATAAACAATGCTCCCAACAAAATCGTTTCGTAAAATCATTCATAGACTCGACGAATCGACGCCGTTTCTTTCTTACTTTTACCTTTTCATTCTTTTATCGTGAAGAAGCAAAGAGAGAGAGAGAGAGAGAGTGAGAGAAAGTGAGAGAGTGAGAAAGTGTGTGAGAGAGAGATAGAGGGAGAGACAGAGCAAGAGTGAACGGGCGAGAGAAAGAGAGAGAGAGAGTGAGAGAGAGGGTGAAAGCAAGGGTGAAAGAGAGAAAGGGAGAGAGCGAGTGAGAACGATAAAAGGCGTGGGGATTTTTGAAGGATGAGAACGGAAACATTGCGAGAGGAAGATGCTCTCTCATTATACATATATAAATATATATAATTATTATGTAATAATTGTCCATACATCTTGAAATGTCGAATAAACGAACAAAGAAAGACGAGTGTTTTTTTTTATTGTCATCATGCTATATTGTCAACATAAGTTACTGTTAAGGAACAATCATTGTTGTATTTATTAATGTTTATGAACATTTTCTCAAAGAAACAATGGGAAACCAAAAACACAAAGACATTTGTTTAAATGTTTCTCACAGAATGTTTGTAAACCGGTTTTATACAGTTTTTATATATATGTATGTACCTGTGCAATCTATCCGTATTTCCTGGATGCTTTGGGTTACGCAGCGGTTACAATCCCTGGTTTCCTTGAACTAATGTATCCTAATTTATCCACGTTTCTCACATGGCACACAGCCTCTTTTGAACGCCAGTTTCGGACGTAACCAAAGCGTATTCTAGACGTCTGCTTAAAACGTCTGCAAAATACGTCTTTAAAACGTCTGCAAAATACGTTTTAAAAACGTCCAGAAAACGTTTCAAAACCGTCCATTTTCTCAAATCAAGCCATGGACGTTCAGACCTAAAATGGACATTTTTAAAACGTCCTGTGCTATCTGAGAACCCAACATCGTATGGGAATTGCTATTACCCGGACTGAAATGTAAACTTCGTGGAAATTGAATGATTCCATCATTCATTTTACGTTAGGGTCATTCCACGCGAACTCAGACACTGTTCGGAGTAACATTTCGGATTTTGGTGCAACTTGGATGTGTTGTAGTCTTTATACTAATTCAACCATATGGTATACTTCGACCTTCAAGGCTACATAAGGTTAGGAATGAAATAAATATATCGAACTATCTATCTAGTAGATTGAATTTCTTCTTTCATTCCTAACCTTGTGTAGCCTTGAAGGTCAAAGTATACCATATGGTTGAATTTGTCTTCACAGTCGCTTTCATACTGGATAATCAAATACAGTAGTGCCTCGTTATAGTCCCGACGAACGGGGCTGGCGGCGGGACAACAACGCGATGCGGACACTATTCCCTTAGAGTAGTATATGCTCTGAGACTATTCCGTGCGGCCGATGCCGCGAGTGAGAAAACCCAAGAACCGAGCGAGAGGGGACGGAATAGTTGACACGAAGTTGCCGTCGTAAGTTCTCTCACTCTCGACCGAAGGATTCCAAGAAATGGTGGGGATAGTGAGCGGGACTATTACGCGTGGTAAAAACGGGACAATGACGAGAAATTACTGTATATAGCATTCCATTTAAAAAATTGTAGGTCACCCACGTTTCAAGGAAAATATTCCGAACACCAAAAATTAAGATACCGTATTATGTTGTGTATAAAAAACAGTAAAAGTTTTCCTTCTTCAGTTTTTACAAATATTTATCATATTAGAGAACACTGTATAAGAATAACATACATAACCGCTTGGCCGCTGCGAGTACCACACGGCTCAGCCACTCGAGCCGGTGTGATTTGACGCAGCGTTACATTCAATTAATTTTCATTTGGCCAATTTTAAAGTATACACAATTTTTAAAACGTGTCCGTAAAGAGGACAAACAGGGTTATATCCTCCTATTTTTCAAATTTTTAAAAAGGTGCCTTCAATTATAATATTGCATTTGTTTACAAGAATTGCAAAATAAATGGTCAAAAATTTTTTTTTTTTTTCAGTGTAATAATTTGTATTAGGTACTCTTATATCTCCACTGTAAGCACCCAAAAGGTCATTTTTATTGGTTTGTTAGTTTAACAGTTACAATTTTTGGTAAAAAGTAAACACTATATTTCAAAGAGCTTTAACATCCACAGTTTTTGAAATTTTCAAAAATCCTTCAAGATATGTTTATATATCCGTAAAGACTATAACATATCCACGTTGCACCAAAATCCGAAATATTACTCCGAAAAGTGTCTGAGTTCGCGTGAAATGACCCATTAAACAACGATATTTTCTAGAACAATTGTCGAATCATCAGTTACAGAGGCTGATAAAGTCAGTAAAAGTGCTCTGTCTCTCATTACATGTACACAACGTCCAGATAAATCGTTTTGGGCCAATATATACTTATACAGTGCAGTACAATTTTCACAATACACACCTTTAAATTTTATGCACAATACATTTATTATAATGGTGTCACACAGAAATTGTATTTTACAATCAGTCATATTTTGAGTTCAATTAATTTATCCGAGGGAAACATAACCCAAGTTTCAAATTTGCCGCTCTTGGTCATTTACTTCACCACTTCACACAGATGGCACTGTGTGCAATGTTTACAGAAAAATACGTTGAGCGTCACTTCGCTGTTATTCATTTAAGTATGTTCATGAAAAATGGCGTGCTCTCGAAGTTATATGTCCAATTATTTTTCTATAAATGATATTTTGTGCTCCGAAGAACGAATATCTTGCAAAATTACAAAAGAGTTACCTGGGCAAGGTATTTAAAGTTTTTATTTAAATCATTACGTGCCTTGTTAATACAGAGTTTAACTTATTATGTTTCTAATTGTAATTACTCTTTTGAACGTTTCTTTCATTCAATATTGGCATTTAGCATCTCTTGATTGTCGATTACCCTAATTTTTCAGATACTTAACCTAACTTGTCTAACCCTAAGTTTAAAGACTGGCAGGCTTTCTTACCTTAACTTATTCTAACCTAAACTTAATCCGTACCCTAACTGGCCCTAGACTCTATGCTAACACAATTTTCATTTCCCATAACTTTTGTTTGTTTCGTTTTAATCATTCCCACAAATTTCCGCACATCAAGCTTGATTAATAAATATACGTATGTAAACAAAGCTCATCGTGGTTGACTTCACATGGTTGGCCTTTTTTAACCGACTTCAAGAAGGAGGAGGTTATAGATTCGACCCGTATGTTTTTGTTTATGTTTGTCCTCTCATAACTCCTCAGCATATGGACCGATTTTGATGATCATTGTTTTATTCAAAAGGGGGCGTGCCCCGGTGGTCCCATCCTACACTAAATCAACATTGGCCCAATATTTTGCCAGTTATGGTTAATAATAAAGACTATTGTCATCTAATTATTATTATTATTATTGTATGTACGTGCGCCCATATCTCCTAGGCATGTTATGTCAGTATTTATAAAACTAAGAAGTTGAAAATAAAAAATTTAAAAAAATTAAAGCCGACATAAAAAAATAAAATTGCACTAAAAAGTAAAAAAATAATTTTTTCCTTTATTTAATCTACGACTCCCATATGTTTTAAGTGGGTGCCTCATCATTTGCACTGTGTAAATCTGGCACCGACTTAAAAAATATGGGAGTCGTAGATTAAATAGGGGAAAAAATTATGTGTTACTTTGTAGTGCAATTTTATTTTTTTTTAAGCTGGTTTTAATTATTTTTTATTTCGGCGAACATTTCTAAAATGTTTCATGAACATGGTCTAGGGCACACATGTCGACGGGTAGGACACTTCGTGCGCCTGCTTTCCCTTTCAACCGTTCTTTCCCCACACAATATAGGTATGCGAGGAATAGTAGCATTACCCCGCTGTAGTGACATGTGTCACTAATTAATTAGTAATTACACACGCCACGCATAGCGTCTGAGCTACCTTGACAACGGAAACTACCTTGTATGGTCGCCTGTTTAGCGTCGCACGTCACCGCTTTTTCAGTGACGCACTCGAAATTTAATCTCGAGCGGAGCCTAGTTGAACGAATAACAAAATTTTTAATGCAAATTGAATAAAATTCTTTAGGTGATTATATTTTTTTTTACATCCAGTTTTCTTTTGTTTTTATCAAGTCCCTTCTTTGGGGGTGTCAGGGCCACTCCCCCCCCCCTCCGCTCTCTGGGTACACCACTGACGCTATTAATCCTATCCTTATCAAATTCGAAATAGTAACAGAATGAAGTTCGTTAAAAAATTTATTCGTATAAAATATATTTGGAAAATTTCAGGATATATAGCTACTTAAGCTACGAGTTAAATAATTTTACAATACTGACATTGAAATTTGTGTTAAAAATGAATAATTTAGTTGAAATAAAAAAAAACATTTTTTAAAGGTTTTTTGGATTCGTCGTCCCAATCCGAAGATTTGAAAGTAGGAACAAAGGTGGAATTTCCACTATGGTTAGCAAAGCCGTTAAAATACTTGCAGAATCCTGTAGTTAGTGTCGAGATACCGAATATATATAAGGAAGGATATAGGTTCGATGTTTTACTTTTTTTTTCCATTCAAAATATTTAAAACTCTTATTTCTCGTGTCCATAAATTATACAATTCTTTGAGAATAATAGTTGTTTCCCAGGGGATGTATGTTTTTAATTATTCATTTATTATACTTTATTAGGGAAATTTTGGAAGCAGACGCAGATGTTATTGTTTTAAGCAAATGGAATCCTTTTTATTACGAATTAGGAATGCACGTAAAGAAATTCGGTGACAGAGATTTGGAACAAATAGCGGGAAGTTTATTACAGGTGAATAATTTAAGAATGCATTAATTTCAATACGATATTTGTTACAAGATTTTATAAAATATAACATTTTTTATAATGCGGGCAAATTTTTGAATGGCATTTTAATAAATGAAATACGGCGCACTTTAACGAATGAAGATTCTATACTGCGTTTTACTTTCAAAAGGAGAGAGAGAGAGAGAGCGAGAGAGAGAGAGAGAGAGAGAGATAAAATCGTATTACCGGCAAGACGATTAAAATTCTGTTTATATTTACAAAGTTTGGTTAAAAAGTAAGATTGTCGATAATTAAATAAATGTATAGTTAATAGGAGACTTTTCAGAATTGAAGTCTGCATCTCCCCAAAGACATTAGTAATTTTATAGTTAACTTCTTTTATTTTTAGGCGTACAAATCTCGATTCCGATTAGTTATGGACTGGGCTGAAAATTCAATATCTGATCTAACATTGGATCACCAACTTCCCCGACTTGAAAGACATCTTTTTCTGCCGGGAAGGCAAGCCAAAGTTCGTTTGTTAGAATGGTTGAGAATGGGTACTCATAGCACCCTTCTATCTGAGGTTACAACGAATTTGAAAAAGCGAAAACGTACAGACTATGACGTTGACTAACATTTTTATTTTACAAAAATTAACTAAACTGACATTAATCACGGAAGTATATGATAATATTTGTAGCCATACATTAAGTAAATTGCTTTTTCGTATAAAAAATTGTATATAGGAACTTAGCACAGAGAAAATTGCATGAAGTGATTAAATAAAATAAAGAATTACCTATTTCATACTGTAATTATATATATTGTAAAATAACTTTTTCTAGTGGATTATGACGTAAATATGTTATTGTACCTAAGTGTTTTTCAAGATAAGTACAGGCATGTTCACACACTTGGTATTAGAGTAAATATTTCGTAATTGATATAGGTTTTATACTATAAAGAATATTTGAGCTTTAAATAGTGACGTTACTGATTGTGAGTACAAATTAAAAATCATATTTATGCATGTTTCACTTTTTACGAAGTCATAGATATTTAATTTGAATTTGTCTACATTACCATTTAGAATAAACATTAGATGGGGAAAAATTAAATCATTTGGCAGTACAGCAAGCGAAGAATAAACAGTAATGAATAATCTACCTATTATTTAAACGAATCTTTATTTAACCTTCATTATTCGTTAAAAGTGCTTTCAGTTTATATTCGTGAATATAAATCCACTCAATATTTTAAGGTCTCTAATTTGCAATTTCTGCATTACCATTCGGAGTATCAAAAATACAATTCTTTAATTCCTTCGTAGTTGAAAAAACTTTAACACTAGAGTAGTAAATTATTTCGAGGAAATTGGATTCACATTTTGTTTATAATTTTCACAAATTTATTTTCTTTATTTATAGAAATATTTATTATTTCTACATATGATAAGTTCATTTTTAAATATAAATTATACTCTTGATAAGTGTTACTCTTATATTTACAAAATTAATTTGTACATGAAACGGAATAAAAATGAATTCAGTAAATAATTACGAACATTTATTATAAGATACAATTAAAACATTAAATGGAAACATAAACAAAACGAGTCAAAGAGAAGATTGCTCGATTAAGATAATTAATTGGGCGCTTGCCTCTTTTATTATACGGTACAATTCTTTTTACAATAATTAAATAACAGTTGGTAAAAAAGAAAATTTATTTACAATGGTAGTGATATTTGCGCGCTTTTAATGACGTATTGTGAAGCAGCTTATTTATGAATTGTTTATCTTGGTAACAATTAGCTCACAACCCATATTAAACGATTTTTACTTTACTAATAGTGCTTATTCTAAAAAATGAATGTTGAAGAAGCAGAATAATTAGATAAATTAAATGTTTAATCGACAACTGTTTTTACTATTTAAACAATTGTTGATTTTCTACAATTTTGAAAATGATGATATCGATGATAAAACATGACTTATATAATAATGCGTCAAAAATCGAAAATTAAGAGGAGTATGCGTATTTTTTAATATAATTTTGTTATGTTTGCAGTTTGTAAATTTATAAGTTTCATAAGAAGTTTTAGAAAGCGTTTCTTTCCATCATTCGTTCCAACTGTTAATAACAAATATTATTAAGCTTTAGTAAAACAGCGTGTTAACATTAGTGGTAGGTACAGTAAAAAATAAATATAAAGAAAAAAGATTATGCAGAAACTTGTTATAAGTTAACATTTCGTTTAACCAGTTTCCTTGTTTACTAACAACAATATTATCACTTCCACTAATTTACAGTATACACGCGCACGTGCACGCATACACATAGAAAACTATATTTATATATTATATTTTGTATTACATAGTAGTGTTACACGTTAAAAAAATATTGCTAAATTAATGATATTATTGCTTCCTATCCGGCCATAAATACGAAATCTAAGAGAAGTCGCGCTGAACAGTTGGAATCAACGATTTGTTTCTTCAAATTCTTATGCTTTTGCGATTTACTAAATTTTGTGACTAATTATATGTTTGGAACAATTTCACTATATTAATTTCACGATTACATCTAACACATTAAGCTTTCATTGCAAAGTTTAATTCTACTAACAATAAGTCTACTTTTATACAAACATTTGATTAAATGATTATATAGTAAATGATTTCTTAAAATTTAAGTTTATTTTCTCTTCATACATTTATTTTGTTTTATTTTGTACTGACTATATTGTATTAGTTATGTGATTCTATTGTTTTATTTGTCTAATCCAGATTTTAGAAGGAATATCCTTTTCAAAAATAGCGTGCCACAAAAATATTAAAGAAACTTTAAATAAAGAATAAAATCTGATGTACATGAATTTTTTTCACAACCTTCCAATACTTCCCCCCAAAATTCCAAACACAAGTATTACAGGTAGGACAAAATTGTGTGCCCCTCCCAGTCCACTGAGGCGGGGCTACCCCTACCATACCATTCTGTTACTCTCACCACTATTTCTCTGTTCGTCGCGCAATCCTGTAAATCCAGGTTGACTTCATTTAAGCCACGTTCCCACGTGTGCTACGCGTGACCGATAACAGACTGAATCTATTGAAATTGTTCAAATTTGAGTTTGACAAGAAACGATACACCGATCAGAGTACATAGTGGTTTACGTTTCTATCATTAATAGCTAGCTGTTTACAATTTTTTAAATGCCTGTATGCGTATCACACCAGGTCCCATGCCACTAATGTTAACTAATAATTTCATTCTTAACTTCAATCAATTAGCTGTATGCTTCATTTGTAGGAACGTGGCTTTACAACGCAAAAAATAAAGCGGCCATGTCTATCCATATCTCCAATTCCAAAATGTAATCAGACATTTACTCCTAAAAAACTTTGAGAGGAAATTCATTGAATCAGTGTTAATATAAGACACAAACTAACGATACGAATTTTGTAAAGTAATAAACTTAATTTTTTATTGATGCTAATTTCATATTATGTTATGTTATGTTTTATTGTTTTCCTGTTAAACAGGATGACGCGTTTTAAGCATTTTGGCTTATATATTGCCGAATGAACTTATATAGAGTCCTATATTATCCCTCCTATCTTTCCCTCAGGTCCCAGCAGCAGCGGCGCACCGGGAGAAAGGAAGGGGGGTGTGGGTGTGGTGTGGTGGTGGTGGTCACCCATCTTTCCCCAGTACCCGCTCCGTGATGCTTAACTTCGGTGATCTAACGAGAACCGGTGTTTTCCATCACGGCTAAGGCCGCTGGTAATTTCATATTGACAAATATGGTTCTGTGCGTGGCTAAACAGTACGGTAGGGGATAGCTTGGCCCTAATAGCCTGGAACTGTCCACTAGAGTTGATCTAACTGTATTTCATGGAATTCTTATTGCATAAAAAAATTTCTGATGCTGCTGTCTAATACATTAAACTTTAAATTATTATCATGAACAAAGATCAGCGCCAATAAAACATGTTTTATTGAAAATTAAATATAAGAAACGAATCGCGTTCCAACTATACAGGGCATCTATAAAAGCACGCGTACTCCTTCACTAAGAAAAAATTGCATTGCAATGGCGTGTGCTCCTTCCTTAGTCGAGAGGGGCGGTAACTACTCGCTAATTGTTTTTGATTTTTTTCTTACATATGGAATGTCATTTAGTGTAAACAGGATACAGAATCGTTCCAGAAAGTGCGGCGTGGTTCCTCGAAAAATCTACGAATTCGTATGTCACGTCGACAATATTCTTAATAACATTGTTTGTTTCTTGACAACGATTTGTACAAATATTACGCTTGTTTAACTGTGAACACGTACCGAATCAGTGGCGTCTCGTCAATGTTAACAATCATCGTGGAATATTAATATCTCGATTTAGCTTTAACGATTGTAATGATTGAATGAGTTTTTAACAGGATGCTTATCGACTAAAATTTATACAATTTTAAATTATGGCAAGCCTGCAATCTTTGCTCTAACTAATTAATAGTAGTTTGTGGAAAGTTTTTAGCTATGGTATTTCCAAATTTGAGGGCAGCCCTGAAAATCAGTTTTGTTAAAAATATCTATCAAACGTATGTATATCTAATGATAGTCTTGAAATTTTTTTATGAATGTGCATGTAGGTGTTCGTTAATATTTACTAAAACGTAGGATATATCTTGTTGATCCAAAGACGCTTGACGCTAAAGTGAAACAAAATCAAGTGGTCGCTTAAGTTTATTTGGTTACGCGCACTATTCTTTTTCTACTTAATATAAAAAATGTCAGAGAATTACAGAGAAAAATACTGATTTAATGTACAAGTGAAACTTGTGGCTTTAACCGGCCACCACATTTTGTTCCGGCTGTAGCATTTAAAATATTCTGTAAAAAATTCGTATGTTCCTGCAGTGTGTCCAACGCATGGTGTATATACCTTATCAATTCTCAATTTCATTGTTTTTAAATGCTGCGAAAGAAGTGTAATAAAAGATATTTCATAAATAACCTATATTTTGTTGTTTTTTAATTATATTTCAAACGTTAATTTACCACCTTCTGGATTGTCCTACGAAATATCAGACATCCTATATGTTATATACATCTCTACAGAAACAGAAAATTGTATAATTTTATTCGATAAACCAAAAGTGACTTTTATCATTGAACGGACTGCGAGCTATAAATAGATTTGAGTATACTATGCGTTAGCTATTACACAAAGCATGTTTCGTGCGACACGTTATAAATTGTTTACAGAATATTGTATGTTCTACCAAATTAACAAGGGAACTTCGGAAAGCAATATATTTGCCCACGTGATAATTTGCACTTTTACTTCATACTGTTCGATTTAAATATGCAATTAAAAAAAATTAAAATACACTTCAGAAAAATAAAAATGCACTAAAAAGTAAAAATAATTGTCTTATTTAATCTACGACTCTCAATTTTTTTATGTTGGCGCCTCATCATTTGCACTGTGTAAATCTGGCGCCGTCTTAAACAAATTCAGAGTCGTAGATTAAATAATGAAAAAATTATTTTTTACTTTTTAGTGCATTTTTATTTTTTTAAATTTTTATTCTTTACTCTGTAGTTAGTTATGTTTTATAACTACATTTGTTTAAAAAAATATGGGTAGCCGCATACGAAGAGCTGTTCGTAAAAAAAGTACCGTTTCCTTGAAAAGTGGTAAATATTAACGAATTGAAAAAATGAGAATAAGGATGTCTCAAATTCGGTATGCGGGGTCTACATACAACTCATAAGTCGCAGAATTACTTTAAAATGCGAGAATGGTAGGACCACCGGGGCATCGCCCTCTTTCGAATAAAAAAAGATTTTCGAAATCGGTCCATATGCTGAGGAGTTATGCGAGGACAAACATAAAAAAGATACATACGGGTCGAATCTATAACCTCTTCTTTTTTGAAATCGGTTTAAAATAGAAATACTTGATAACGCATCGAAATACTGTATTGTCGGATAAGTTTAATACACATATCTGTATTTATAATGAAATTCTGCACATTTTTTAGCTTGAAAAAGGCAGTGGGGGATGTTTTCTGATTTAAACAATTTTCATTGTACAATTTTAAACAGCATAAAAAGCCATTGAATTTTCATTGTAACAATTTTTGTATATACAGGAGTATATACAGAATATACAGGATAATAGAAAAACACCCAGTGAAATTTAAGGGGTGTTTTCACATTGAAGAACCAAAAAGTAGCAACGAAAAAAAGATTGTCCGATGCTTCTATTGTGGTGCCCTACAAACCTGCAATGTTGCTAAAAAATCGGAATTTCGGGTTTCCGAAGTTCCCTCCTTGATAACCAGGTTTGCCGGCAGATCCAGCGCAGTTTATGTCCGCATTCCACTATGGTTCTGCCGGCAGACCCTGCCTTGTCAGACCCTGCTGTCCATCTGCTGACAGACTGCAGGCAGGGTTGTTATCAGGGCTTATGACTAATTTTGCATATTGAAAAATAAATAGTCTTTAGGAATAACAAATCTCCTATGTAATAATAAAATGTATATGCTCTTAGAAGTGAATAAAATGAGAAGAAATGTTTTATCTGAAATAAAAGGTTTTAAAATTTTTTTGATTTTTTCTTGAAAATTTGTGAATAAATTTTTTTTCCAAATAATATTAAATATTTTTTCTTCGACAAGGTACCAAGCAGTATGGCCTGATTTTTTGCAGTGACATTTTCTCCACATTGAATATGAAAAAATGTTTTTCATTTCATCCACCATCTTTTAACATGCCGAATGGCATAATATGTGTTCAAAAAATTGGCATGCAGTGTTCCCTTAAGATAATCTGCTCCTCTCAAGTGAATATGTGTTGAAACGATTGAAAAGCACTCGATATTGCACGTTGCCTAATATTATTACGAAAATATAATGCATCAGTTATAAAAATATTCGGTTATTATTACAATCGTTAGTCACTGTGTCTGTATAATACAATGTATATTTTGTATAACAGGTGTAACAAGTTGTTTATTGCGGTAACAAAAATATTCTCTGTAGGAATATATTATAAATAATATAATTAATTAACCCTTTGTATAAATAACAATGCACTTACTTCCTACGTATGTAACAATTAACGCTAATTATTATTGGTGTGTTCAGAGGTCGGTCGTTTGTGAGCGTATAAGATGCAAATTAAATGATGAATTATTTCTGACAAAGGTTCAACTTTAGAATTAGTAAACGTTACATTTGATTAAATACGAAATTACTATAATATTATAGTTTATTTGAAAATGATAAATTTCTTAAAAAAATAACGAAAAATCATTGAATATTTCTTAATTAAACGAACATGAACAATCACAAGGCTTTATTTTTTTATATTTCTTTTTTAAAAATCGTAGACTATTCTACACACTAATTGTTCATTCCCTCTACTAACATTACAGTCGCTGAACATTATGCAAAGAAAAGAGAAAGTTGAAAATTATTGACTTTAATTGTAAACTGACTTCGCGGTGATAAAACGCTTTTGTTGATCGACCGATTTTGATTTGACCTTACGATTAAGGTAATTAAGGATTAATTGAGCAATCGATTGAGCACGACTTTCACTCTGAAATCGGAAATCGAGTACAGCACTTCTGTGATGGCTATAGTTCGCACAAAATCAACTGAACGCTCGAGACCACTGGGGAGGAGCTATCCCCACTATACTGTACGTTCCCCACTGTGTCTATTACTGGTTTAAAAGTGGGCGTGGCTTTAAGCGGCCAGTTGATTTTGTTGCAACTATAGCTAAATTTTTGCGAATTTTGCCATGAGATACAACAAAATCCATTTGAAATTTTACTTTTAATATGCAAACCAGGTGAGCTCTGTTCTTAAAAACTGTTCCCAAAGTTGCAATATTAAAAAAACAAATTATTACAGCATGTTACAAATGTTCTAGTCACTTGTAGCTGCACCGCAGAATTATTTAGAAAGATCACTAAAAAATAACAAATTTTTCGTTATAAAGTTGAAGTAAATTCAGAAATTAACTTTACTGCGTGATCTTAATAAAAATTGAAAATATGATATAATTGAAGATTTCTGATAATATTTGAAGACAGTTCTCAAGATCATCGATTACCTTTAAATATCTTCAAGAAATTCTTTGATTTACTTAAGTCACGGAAATCACCATCTCTTCAGTACCTTCTATAATTCCATCTTATCTTTATGACTTCTTGAAATTATTCAAGAATTATTGAAGAATTAATTATTAACGAATAATGTCACTTTGAAGAATCTTGTACATTCCATAAAACTCACACAGGATTCTTTTAATATCTTCAAAACTTTTTAATATTTCTTAATGTTTATGAATTTAAGTTCTGCACGATTCCTTGCAGTATCGCCGCTTGCTCCAGCGTAGCACCAATCACTTTCAAAATAATGTAAATTTCTTCAATCCACGTTATAAAACTTTAACAAGACATTTTCACTATTACGACGTTCCACCCATCTTGAAGATTTTTAGAAACCTTTCAAAGTCTTCCTCCCTTTCAAAATTTCAAACTTAGTCCAGCATAGTTTGAAGGGTCCAGGTTCAAAATCTGGAAAGATCCTGGCTCACAATCAGTTGTGACACGTACTTTATAACCTTAGACTTTCAGCGTTTCCTATTTTTTCATGTGGAAGTCGTCGAAGTCATCTGCAAGTCTCTTATGGATCATATGCACTCCATCCGTTTCTAATGAAATAATTTCTCCTTAGGAACAATTTAAGATGACAAAGTCCCCTAGGATGTAAAATTCTTAAGGCAGAGGTGGAGCAACTTCGTTGAGCAGATTCTATGGCACTTCATCTTCAAACAAACTACAAAACTCCTGTAAGATTCCGCTATTGTCCCCCCAAAACTTTACAGACTCTCCGATCTGTGCCAGGAGCCCCCTGACTTCTCTCGTACCTCCTGAATCCCTCAAGATCCTTACACACCTTCAAATTCCCGTCGTAAGTACGTCAAAATCGCAGACTCTACTTGTCAACAATCGTCTAGGTGAATAGCAAGTGGTATTCTAGCCGGAAGATCCTCTGACTGTCCAGGAAGATTCCTTAAAAGAATTCTTAAAACGTGGATTCACTCTCGAGACTGGGCTCCTGTTTGAACATCCTAAATCCAGCCACGGTGGTCACGTCTTCTTGGTTCTGAATCGGCGTGAGATCCCTCAGGATCATTACAGGACTCCCGCCAGCTAGCATGTGATCCTGGGGACTCAGTGGGGGCGCGTTGGCTGGCGTCAAAGGACTACTTGGACTTTCGTTGCTGCTCACGTAACTGCCAGGAGCGTTTGAGATCGGTATCGGCGTTACAGTGCCGTTTACTTCCGCCGTGGCGCCGCCTAGGAGCATCTCTTGTAGCAGGTTGTCGATGTGCGCGACACCAAAGAGTCTGACGAACTGGATCTGCTCGATCATCTGCCAGGAAATGGACTGCAGAGCTGGCAGGGTCAGGAGGATCTCGCCGAATCGACCGCGGCTGTCGTACTGCCGGTCGCTAATGTAATCCTCCAGGTTGATCTGGATCTGGTAACGGAGTTGCTTGATTCGCTGCGGCTCGCTCAGGCCTTTTGCATCTGTTGACAGAAAGGACGTGGACGATTGTAAGTTGTGTAGGTGATATAGAGTACCTTTGATATAAGAAAGGTTTTCGCTCTCGATATAAGAACAACTTTCACCCTCGCTATAAGGACAATTCTCACCCTCGCTATAGGAACGATTTTCAACCTCGCTATAAGAATCATGTTCACCCTTGATATATGCACGGGATAAATCTCCCATGGCATTTTCTTCGCGTATATCAAACGGGAACCTCTCCCACACGCGCAACCGAGAGCGATAAGTTCGGCACACAGGGTGAGTCATCTACTCATGATCAGTAAAAGTTTATATGTGCATATATCGCATTAAATATTCATAGGAGTACTATTAATAGATTGGCAATGTTTCCTCAATGATAACTGAACACGACCTCATTTAGTCTACTTTTAATTGTATTTAATTTGAATCGCGATTCAACTTGGCAAGACAATCGCAGATTATGTATATTTAAAGATAGTCTTGTTCAATTAAAAACTTTTGATTTAACTTTTTTCGATATCTTTTACGGTTTCGCAGATATTCGCGATAATATGAAAACACAATTTTTTTAAGGGTGTGATGTCACCCTTAGGGCCGTTTTATTGCCGAATCAAAAATAGTTCAGTTATTACCATCAGTTGAGCTACATTGCTACAAAGTTTCAGATTTCTTGGAATTTTCGAGTTGCCGAACTTCCTCTGTGAATTGTAGGAAGTCGAGATAATGTGTTTGAGAAGTTAAATATGTTTGTTTTAGTATTACAAATGATTTGGGGAGTAGTCACTACGTTTACACAATATTACAGTGGAATCTTGATAATCCGGGCTTTGCTTGATCCGAGTTGTTTCGTATGGTGCATGGTCCCAATCTTTTTGGCCAGCCTGTATTCTTATTTTGAATCAAACACAACACTTACTTTAGGACGTTTTCCTTCAGTTTCGAACTGTGGTATTTTATGCTTCTTAACATTTGACAATTTTGAAATGGAGGAACGAGCAGGAGTAAAATAAAAAAAGCAGCGAGTTCCCGATCGTTTGCAATTTTCTTCGACGTGGCGGCGATGACCGCGCCGATGATCAATTAAACCTCATTGAGGCAATCGTTCTCGCGTGCCCGGCAAATCTTCGTCGAATGACACGCAAATTCTTCGCCCCCTTCGGCTGCAGATCGCGAAACCAGATCGTCTAAGATAATCGATCCCCGGATACGAATCGCCACAAACGAAAGCCCAATTTAATTACTCGCTTGATTGTTTAATTCGCTACCTCACTTCTGCATGTAATTTTTACTTTTCATTGTTTCAGTGCTCGTTTACTTGCTTATAATATCACATCATTCGTTGCAATAAATACTAAATAGTAACAAAGTTATCGAACGAATATATTTAGTTTGTTTTCTCGATAATGTCCATTGCATTTCTTCAATTTAAGAAAAAACTTCCATATAACGCATTCGTGCTCAAAACTCATCTTAACTTCGCCTATTATATCCCACTATAGCTTAATATGCATCAACTCATAAGTATTTTAATTAAGTAAATATTACATCACCCAAATAAACAGAATAGAATATTTTATATTCAAAACAATTTGAAATTTTTTAAAAAATACTAGAATACGAAATTTTTTCCATAATATGTAGTTTTAGCATTTGAAACGTTAAGATAGGTAAAGCTAGTTTACGTAACCAATGCCTATTCTAATTAGAAGTTAACTTTAATGTTGGCGAAACTTTAGGACTCCAGTACTTTTTTTTTAAAAAAATTATGGTTCACATTCGATATCTTCAAATAGTACAAACAGCAACGATCCAGTTGGCTAAAGCCATAAATATATAATATCTTAGTTACGTAATTACTTTTAATAAGGCTTATGTTCAAGATTTAAAAAATTTGTCATAATGCCGAAAGAAGAATCTACGTGAGAGACGTCCCACTAAAAAAACTCTCCTTGCACTTATTTCCCGGCTTGACACTTTGAATGCTCAAAAATTGGCGTTGTTCAATGGAAGTAGTGATGGGTTGGAACACACCACGAGTATTTTTGTTTGACAGTAATTACTCGATTCTAACACTAACACAAAACTTCTACTAGAACATGATTACCTACATTTTGAATTATATTACAAGGGTAAGCAAAATTTTATATAAATAATCATTTAAATAAAATATTCTGTATTACGTTTCATTTCAGATACTTATTAGTTGTCACATATATTAGCATCATTCGCTCTTTTGAACAACGGTGATAGAAATAAAGTAATATTGTATTCTAATGATTATATTGTAGTTGATCTGTTGGGCCGTTTATTTATTACATAAAAAATGCTGTAAATCATTTTATATTTATTTAATACTGTCGTGTCAAATTTCCACAACCGCCCCTGTTGATTCTCCCTTTGACCCAATAACAGTCGCGATAAACTGAGATACAGGTAATGAGACTTACTGGGATCAAAAAAGACGATGGCTTTGAGGCAAGCGAATTCGGTGTCGTCGATTTGCACCTCGTTCAGAGGCTTCACCAGCTCGTCCATCACCCTGACACCGACCTTGCTGATGTCCAAGTCCTGGTTGCGACCCTCTGCGGACAAAGATATGACTGATAACGGCGGTTAAACCGTTCCCATCGAGCCTTACTACCAATCGACTGAGCCCGGATGAGATACGTGGTATTAAAAGCCGCTGAAACCAATAACCAGTTGAATAAACCCACTATTGCAGCCATGCTACTGCAATCGCAACGTGAAGGCCGGACTCAGTCTACTACCTACTCCCCAATACGTTCGTGCAACTTATTCAACGAGACTATCGATCTTTTTAACACTAGAAATTATTGAATTCCTCTGACGAAATCAATTTCGTATTACAGAAAATAATTCTAGTAGGTAAATGCTTTTGAGTTCGTCAGGTATCTTTACTAATGAAAACTGCTCGTGTAGATAATAGTTTTAATAGAATTAATGGTTCTTTTTCAGTTTGGGAATTTACTTGGGTGATTTTCTTAGCGATACTTTAGAAGATAGATTCTTTTATTTAGATGACCTGTTGGGATATAGTACTATTTTAAGTAAAATATTTATTATCATTTTCAAGGTCAATACACCTCTTCGCCCCATTATCATTTATCAGCACGTGATAAGTTCCTTGCTGTCATGTGACACGCCCGTCGATCTTCGTGTTGTGTTGTAACGCGAATCTCATCTCAGAGCTCGGGGAGCTTCATTTAAAGTAGTAAATAGTACGATTAAAATGTTGAAATATAAATATTTTTGAAGTGCTCATTTTAACCCTCTAAGGGGTGCTTCAGAATCACTCACGCCGTAGATTTAAAGACCCACGGAAACTATGAAATTTGAGGCCATAATGTTAAAAATTGATTTAGTGGTTCTCAAGATATTCACTGTGCAAGGTTACGTGAGCTACCCTGTATGTATCCATAATATAATGTATGTAAAAAATTATTTTAAATGCGTATTAATATTAATCTACCTATAATAATTATATTCTGGTGGGAATATACCTACAATGCAATGTAATAATATATACTACAGAGAATCATTTCCAAAGATTTAATACAGGATTTTCTGTAAGTACTCGAAAAACATTTGAAACCTTACAATATAAAATACTGATATTAATACTTCAGTTAAGATAGAATTAATAAAATGTCTGACAACGGGGACTTATTAAGATCGCTAAGAAAACTTATCTTCCACTATGCCATTATAAAATTATTTTCTATTGATCGGTTGTCTCGTTTTACAGTGCTTCACCCTGAACATTATAAACACAAATGTCCTCCACAAAAATTCAACGAAAGTATAATGCCAAATGTACTTCTATTATGCACTAAGCAAAGTCCTACGCATGTATACCTAAGTCTAAATCGAAAGTCATGATTAATAAAAATAGGTAGCCAAACTTTTGTGGTTTAAACCAAAATAAATGAAAAAGAATGTTAGCCAGTTTTAAACGTTTTACGCATGCACACTGTTAATCACTCACCCATATTGTTCCTCATAAGTATGCCATACCTGTTTACGTAAATTTGCAATTTAAGAAGGGAACTTGGAATTACAAATGTTTTTCCTCTTTGAATGAGCTAGCATTCAAATGTTAAATCATTTATCTGACAGTTATGTTGAAGTAACTATAAATTTTTATCGCGACAAAAATAACGTCCTTATTTACAACGTAAAGTGTAATACATGTCTACCAATGAGCTTTATCTTGGCATGCAATTGTAGGGAATATATTTAATCGTAATTTGCATTAATATTTTCTGCTCGATAGCCTTTGCTATTGAAATTTTTTTCGATTGCTTCCACTTCGGGGCATTTTCAGTTTTGAATAATGTTATTCATTTTGTACTAAAAATTTGGTTTCGAAGAATGAGAATTTAAAAGCTGTTTTTCAATCTCGAGGTTACTGTTGATATTAGATTTCTTGATAAATGTTTTCGGTATTGAGTACTTTATCATTTCGGTGGAAGATTCCGTGGAAGATAAACAGGAAATATGAATTAAATAATAATTCTTCAAGGAATTCAATGTACAATTCAAATTAACAATAAAAGACAAATTAGAATAATTGTGAGAAAGGCAGCTTTTTCTTTAAGTAGTCCGATTCAAAATTTGAAACATTATTTACAATTTTATTTAGACGGACAATCATTCAAATAAAAAATAAGATTAAAAATTTTTTGAGTAGGAAATAAATAACTGAATAGTTATCGAATACACCCTTGATCTTCCGTTAATATATTTTCATTTTTATAAGCATTCGGATTATTATTTACAAAATATGACAAATTATTCCAAAACGAAGAATCTGCGATAAAAACGTTTGAAAAGCTATTACCCTTCGAAACTTTCTATTTTTATCAAACCAGAACAACAACGATACTTAATCATTAGTAAAATTATAAAAAGTCTTATAGAAATTAGTTTGATTGAGTACATAAAATTTTAAAGAAGTGATATGTGTTTGATATTTAATTGATAAAATGCATTTTATGCACAACAATCTAATGGTTGGAAATAAATTTTCGACGATGAAATCTTTTACGATAAAATTACTTGTACTGGGATTAAAAAGTTATCGTCAGTTTAAGGCTTTTATTAGAAAGTAGACACAACTTTTTATTATACCACAGATCTGACAAAATTGGATTTATTTATACTAATTTTACGGTTATTTATATACCTATAGGGGCGATTAAAAAATATATAAAAGGTGCTGTATGCAGATTTAAATTAAGACTTTGTGCACTTTCGTTAAGTGCAAAATTGTAAGTAAGAAATTTAACATTTTTGTTCAAGGAATATTACATAATTTTTTCATTTTATAGAAAATTCTATATAACGTTAATGTACAATACTACCAATTTGAAACATACAAAATATTAAAAATTGTTTTAAAGAATTTCATGAATAACTAGAATACATAACATAAAAAAATCTTGAAAATATGGTTGTGAAACTGTGGGAATTATATTATGAATCAATGTGATTAACTTCTCAAGCTATTTAAACGAATGTATGAATTTGAAATTAAAATTAAGCATACAGAGAATTGATATGTGGAACTTTAAACTTGGATGGAAAATGATTTAAGAATTGAAATCTTTTGAAAAATGATTTTTACGCTATCAAATTTAGAAACACATAGGGTAAAACAATTATATTAAGATTCTTTACATAAACGTAGTCGTTTCGTGCCTGTGTACCTACATTTTATTATTTTTAATCTTCTGAAATCTTATCTATCAGTGCTGTCGAAGGATGAAATAATGCTGTGGTATAATCTATATTACGATCGAAAATATTTTCAGCTGTTTCATGTTCTATCAAGATTTCTTTTAAAAAATATTTTGTCGTGATAATTACGTCCGATAACACTGGTGAGCGAAATAATTATGTGCCTTGGACAAATTTCTCCAGAAACCGTTATTTTCGAAGGATAATTGCAGCTGTACTTAAAATATTTATTTTTTCATAATAGTCACACACTTCTAACTCAAAAAATTGAATCCAGAGAAGGGAACATAAATTCCGTTTTTTTTCTCGATAATGTTAACAACAAATATAAAAAATAAATCCAATTCAAGATTACAATCCCAATAGAAGGAAATACGTATAAAAGTGTCATCAGTAAAATTTGTTTAAATTTCACACTATTTTACCAAAATACGTAAAAATTTTGGAACACCCAGTATGCATGTAAAGCTAGAGGTTTTGCCTAGTATGAATGATTCACAATGGAAGAAGTGAGTTTAATTGTAAAAGACTAATTGATTTTCTACTGAGTACACAAAACCCCTGAAGCTTAATGCGCAGTAAACCCCTTTAAACAATAAATTTGACAATATAGTTAATATTATTGCGAACGATGCTGAGTTAGTTCACAGAATCTTGTCTACCAAGGTGTATCCTTAAGTAACGGATAATCCCACACAGCACAACTTCCGGCAACGTCCCAGGGACGTCCACAGACGTCTACAGACGTCTGTGGACGTCCCTGGGACGTTGCCGGATGTTGTGCTGTGTGGGATATTATGTCTACAAAGTCCTTTTGAATGAAAGAACATGTTGCAATTGCTAGACACCATTATAAGTATCATTCTTCTCCAAAAGATCAGATAGAAATAACTTCAAAAACAAACTCAAAATTCGTAATTTCAACCGCACTAAGAAAGGAAACTATAGTAAATTCTTGATAAAAGAACTTGGGTGCGTACGTTTAGGTATATTATGCCGTAGTGAAGCCATCAATACGCATGCGCAAAGGAAAGATGGAGAAGTGGGTGGAAAGCGTAAATTCAGTTAGAATAGGGCAGTCCTGAACAGCTAACTGCCCGCGGGGCAAAAATTTTCGGGCGCGTGGGGAAAGAGCATCGTAGAGCGTTAAGCCACGCCTTCATGAGTAACAGTACCGTGGTAAGGAGTGTTCGTGAGTGACGTGTGCCGCTGAACGCTAGCAATCCACCTTACAGTTTACACGCAAACTACGGCAGCTATTGGCCACAGGGTGGGGGAACTGCTCACGGCGTCGCTCTTCGCTTTGCTCGCGAGCAATCGGCAAGGGTATTCGAAATTTAGCGGTCGACTTTGCCAGTGCCTTGTATTGGCTGTGTTCCGATTCACGCATTATGCGCATAGACCGCAGCGCAGACGCTGCGCGCATGAACCGCGTTCCGTTTCCAGCAGCGCATGAACCGCAGTAACGAAACGGAACGGGTTTCGATGCGTCTGATGCTCGTGAGGTTACGCGGGAATGTTCAAACTTACTTACAAATAGCTATGCAGTTGGATGGATTGCGGTTAATTTAATTCGAGACTTTTGGACGGTGGTCAAAGCACGCTTCCTAACAACATCGGTTACTTCGTCTTAAGGATCGGGGACCGACTCTTAACGAAATTTGATGGCTTTATTGCTGGATTTTCTCAACCCGAGTTTTTCTATTCTTCTTGAACAGCGATAATTATTGAAAGCGAAGACCATATTTTATGAGTTTTACAGGACGAACTACTGCTTACCCAGCGTAATTTGGTAAACAGATGTGTAATGGAAAAATGAAGTTATTTATTATCCGCGTCCGGGGTAAACTCAAGGTTTTGAAGGCTATTGAATAGAACCGCAGGCTCTCGTACGTTTTCTGGTTTAGAGTATAGCTGTAAAGTTAGCATTATAAGAGCACGCTCGAAAAACTTAGCAGTAAAAGCCTTTAAGAATTAGAAATGCGCGCTACGTATTTGCTTCCTTCCTCATCTTTCGTTTCGACCCTGCCTAAAACCTTCTAGGGATGTGTTGTTCGCTTCGAAATTGAGTCTGTTACGTTGGTTGCAATTCATACAGCGAGTGCAGAGATGGCAGTACCAATTTCGTAGAATTCCCTAGAATCTTCCAACTTCTAGCTCATAATGCGTGCAGCAAGTGCAGAAAATAAAAGCATGGGCAGTCCATGCGCATATTACGCGCATGCGTATTTGTCGCTTTACGTGTGCTTCTGTATTCTGGTTTTTATATGAACTGCTAGTTTGAAGTGTCTAATTAGTTTTTATTCTTATAACCGAGAAAGTATAAATTTACGTTGTAACAAAGTTGGAAGCAATAACATAAAAATGTCCATTTGACTGGAATTACAGAATTAACGTGGGGTAATTCAGGCCATGATTATTCTTTATAAAAGAAGTGGGAAAACTGTAAAATTAATAAACAAATATTATTTTTATGTTTTAAAATTAATTACTATATACATGAATCACAAATGTATTCTTCAGGGCTATTCCATCCTGAACATTCTTCATATTATTATATGCCCATAAAATTTAATTTTTTCATTTTGAGTTTTTATGTGGAAGCGTGTAAAGTAATATTCCCGGCTTCATTCTGCCTTATTCGTAATTCTTTTATGTCAGTTGCATTTAAGCCAGAAAAAAGTAATGTTAAAAGCTGGCTACGATTACCCCTCAATTTTGGCCGGTCTTACCTCACAACACATATTGAAATAATATAGTAATACACTACATTGAATTTTCATATCAATGAAAACAATAATATTTTGGAAGGATGTTAAATTATAAAAAGTTGACAAATATAGCGTAAAAGAACGAAATATCCAATAAGCATTTATTGTCATGTAGCATATATGTAGGTTATATTTTCTGTCACTTCGAGTAGCGGACCACATAATTTCGTGCATGTTTTTTAAAGCGTACGTAAAGAGACAAATACGCATGCGCGCATGAACTGCACGCTTCATGCGCTAGAGGTGGGAGAATTCTAGGGAATCGTATGCGCCACCAACGCAACCAATGCACGCATAGAATGAAACGGAACGGTTTTCTCTGCGGTCTATGCGCATAATGCGTGAATCGGAACACAGCCAGTGTGTTTGAGCATGCGCGACAGCGACATCTGTCGAGGTTTGTGGGAAATAAAGAAGTCCTTCAGCGATGTATGACTGTTAGCACTAGATGACTCGCTATTAAAGCTGTTAATGCCCGGGAGATCGGGTACCCGGGTGCCCCTGAGATATCCGGGAAGAAAAAAATGTCCCGGGTAGGCGCTACCCGGATAAACTACCCGAGATACTCGTGACGTCCGAGACCTCACTTCTTAATGTTATTCCAACCCAAAGCCATACAATTCAGTGCGGTAGCGCAGGGGGTTGACGTCGCCACGAGGTGACAGGCATCATCTCTCTGACAGGCGTCGCTCCAGAATCACCCTCTGTACTCTGTAAGTTCTCGGGTATCTTAAGTGTCTCGGGTAGTTTTTCCGGGTAGCGCCTATCCGGAAATTTTTTTCTTCCCGGGTATCTCACTGGTACCCGGTCTACAGCTATAGCTCTACTCGCTATATAATCTCGAATCTAATTAATGGGAAGAAACTTTTACAGTGTTTTGTTACTGTATAAAAGTATATATTTACTTAGAATATTACACAAAAGAAACGTGGTCCAAAAGCAATGCAACGCAATAACCGGGAAGCAAGAAGAATATATAACAAAGAAAGCAATGTCTAGTCCCATTAATTAGTCCTCGCCACTGTGAGGGCGCCACCATCAGCATCCCTAGGACGTCAGGAACAGATTAGCTATACCTAAGGAATTAATGGCGGCGTAGGGAAGACGTGACGAAGAGGGGAACACCTACAGCAGTAACGGTATATTTGTAATTGTCTGGCAACTCTGTTCAGGAATACTTTTATTAACGCTAATCTTCCCGATATAGTTTGCGGTATAGAATAAACGGCACTAATCGCTCAATCAGTGATGATATCTCGGGCGGGTATTCTCGCGCATGCGCGGCGATTTTAGCATCAGTATAGTACAAGTTTCGATAAAATGGGGTACCTTGAACACCCTGCTGCTTTCCCACCAATGACACTATACCTATTAGTTGGGCCCCAACATAGATACGGTACTGCAAAAGCCGCGCATGCGCAAGAAAACCCGTCCGAGATATCATCACTGCGCTCAACCCACTTGCCTATTTTGTGTTTGGACATGCGCATCGGACACCTCACTATGGCTAAGAAGGGAACACCGTTAGGCCTTTCTCACCGTTTCGAACGCAACTTCGTGGGTTTATAGAGTGACACAACACAAGAACAACTAATATGTTTAATTAGACAAGAATAATTAATATGAAATATGTTTCATTCGTGTCCAATCACCCTTTATGGGCTTGAAAACTAATCTCAAAGTCAAATACGCACTCCCAATTTTTCGCGTATGACTCCTAAAGTGCAACAGACAGAGAAAAGTTTTCAAACAAAAGTTTAATGGTACAATAAGCGCTACAAATTTGCGTTAACAAACTTTTTAAAAAACTAAATAACTCACGAAAAAAACTTTTTTAAAATTTTTTTAACGCGAGTTTGCAGCGCTTATTGCACCATTAAACTTTCGTTTGAAACATTTTTTTTCGGTTTTTCGTATTTTAGGAGTTATACGCGAAAAAGTAAAAGTGCCTATTCAACTTTGAGGTTAGATTCCACACCCTTACAGACGAATGGGCACGAATGAAGCACACTGTTGTTCTTGTCTTGAGTCACTGTACAATTCTACAAATTTGCATTCCAATCGGTGAGTAAGGACTCGCGGTATTCCCTTGTAAGTATAACTATACTATAAATACCCTCAAAAGGCTTGAAAACGATATTCTTGAAACTCAAGCTGCCAAATATGTTCCTTTAATAGGGGAGAGTCGTGCAGTACCGACCAGCTTACAGTACCGACCAAAGCTAGTTCTCGCTTCTTCAACCAGATATTAACACTTTATTTGAATTAACCAATGGAAATCACAATTCTCTATAACCTATTTCGGGGCCATATTGTTTACTCCATTGCTCTCGATGTTCTACGGCATTAAACGCATACGTTGATATTGAGTGGGTTAAAAGTTATTTTTTAAAGCTAATATTTTGTTTCTCGTGTAAGTAAATGATTTTGTTCTATTATGTATACTATCTCTAGTCCATTAAGTTTAATAAAACGTCCTGATTTTGCAATATTTTTTCTACATAATATGCCATGATCTAAAATGTTGCCCCGTGTTTGTCGTACAGTACCGACCATCCAACTGTCGTGCAGTACCGACCAACAGACTCTGTCAACCAGTAGAGAACAAAATTTTCTAATCTGTGCATTCAATCTGTTAGCACCTCAGATTAGTTTATAAGATGTTCATTTAGCCTTCCTACTACCTTTTCCCATAGAAAAATAAAGTAAATAAGGATAGGTATCATAACCTAACAAACAGGAAGCTAAGATTTAATGAAGAAGTTATCTAGTGTGTTATTTGCAAGCGAAGTTGGGCATTAACTAAATAAAAAATTGTGTAAATAAGGATCAAATAAAAGTTACTTTAACTTTAGATTATTCGACGAACAAAGTTAATTTTTTTATTCGATGAGAATTTATTTGAAGAATAAAGTTAATTTTTTTATTCATTATTCGAAATTTTATTTAGATAAAAATTTTGCCTATCTCTGTTTGCAAGGAATCATTTTACAAGGATTGGGTGCAGCGTACCGTATGTGACGGTTGGGCACACGTCGAATACACAGATCAGGAGAATATGTATTAATTATCTGACTTGCGAGTTTGTACAAATAAAATTTGAAAAGAATCTTGTATTGTACTAGTTAAATGTCTTTATTAACATTGTTAATCATTTAGACCTAAAAATCTACTAATTTAATAGTTGGTCGGTACTGGACGACAATTTTTCGTTTCCTAGAAATTACAACTTTTTTACTTTTGCGAATTATCAATTCTTATTATTAAACTTCACAAAAATAGTTTCCCTCCTCTTACTAAGTTCTATCTATACTACAAATACGTTTTTGAATTTTTTATTTTCATCGACTCTACCCCAAGATATAACAAAAAAACTTAGAGCGGTCGGTACTGCACGACTCTCCCCTAAGTGCCAGAAAAAGTACTTGGTGACACATGTTTTCAAAGATATCATATTTCGGATATGTCCTATCATTTTCTTTGCTACCAAATTCAAAATTACGAACTTTGAATTCCCTTTTTTTATGCGTTTCCATCTGACAATGACTTCGAGGACAAAAATGGGGTCATTCGATTTCCCTTGATCTTTCCAACGATCCATTTCAACCATCATAACCTTATTGTTACAAACCATTCTGCAGAATCAACATTGTCCCCAGCATACAGTCTACATTTTTCCCCATCAAACCAAACAAACATCTAGCCAATACCCCCAAAACAGACAATAAAACACAGTCAAAGCAAGACCAACAGCCCAACGTACCAGGACAGTTCTTCGTGATGATGCAGTTGTTACCGAGGAGAAGGACATCCTTCAGCTGCATGCTGCGCCTGGCAACGCCCAGAAGGAGATGCTCGCCGGCGTGTGCCCTCAGGAGTGCGACCTGATCGTCGAGGGTCAGCTCGCTGAAGGCGGGTATGTACTTGGCCCATTCGACCAGGATTAAAAGCTGTTGTTTCATGCTGTCGCAGACGTCGTTTATGTTGGCGATCTGTTTTGTGCTTAAGTCGATATCGCTGTCTGGGCCGCCTAGCTGTTGACAGATAATCTGGGATTATCCTCCATGAAATAGTCCAAAACTTTTCAATTTCTTATCCACGGTAAGTTCTTACACACTTATGAAGAATAATATTAACCCTATACGTGGCATTGCCAGTGCGTGTACTCCGCGGGAAACGCCTATAGGCGTTCGGTAAGTATGACGAGCAAATGCGAATGAAGGACTTCTATACACTGCGTGCGCTGTTTTAATCTCAACGTCGAAAGAGTTAACTGAACACAATTTGTTAATTACGGGGCTTGGTTAATGGTAGCATATAGCTGTACATCGCCTGTTGCAGCATAGCGTATTTATTTTAATGCCTGTATCATGTCTTACAAGGAATGTCCCCATTCCGGACATTCAAAAAATTCAGAAACTTTGTGAATATGTAGGCAATTTCCACCTGATTACAACGCAATTTTTTGTTTGCCGCCCAAATTCACTATAAAGGGGTGAAATTGATCCCTTAAATTCTGGGTATTTTCTGCGTTTGTGTTATAACTCGCGAACTGTAACAACAGGAAGCTACCAAATGATAGTCCTAATTAAAAGAAGTAACTTTTGTCTTGAAACCTTTTTTCTAGTTCTTACAGATTGCGAGTTACAAAATTAAATCGGAAAATAGTCGAATTTTCAGATTTTTTTGAGTTTCCGGGTTCGGGATCTTCTCTTGTTAGTATTTGAATTACTATCAGATCACTTTGTATACTATTTTTGTGCAATAATTATGTATTGTTGTTATTGTTTTTTTTTAAATAAAGCGTATTTATGATCTTGAGATGCACTACAGTCTTAGTGAGCAATTTCATAAAAATATTTGCGAGTACCATAACTGAATTATTTCCCATTTAAGTATTCCGTGACTGTGTCCTTTATGAAGCAAAAAAAAATGATTCTCATTATAAACCCTATATTGACTGAATGTGGGTCAAACAATATCTTTTTAACTCATATTCAAAATTTACAATTAAATGCAACTTGCTTTGCAAATCCTCAATATTTTTTCAAAATCAGCGTTAATCTCCAACACGATTTTTGGCCTGGAATATCCGCTAGGTGATTCTTGTAGAGTTTTTCGCCCTGAACACAAATCCGCAAGCAGAATTGCTGTATCACCTTCAGTTTTTGAGAAAATAGATTTTGAAAAAAAAAACAGAAAAATTTCAACTGTGAATATCTTTTGTTTCGTAACGGTAATACTTATTCGGTTGCTCTTCGCGTCAAATTATTCTATGAACCCTTTCGAATACAACGATATAAGTTATTATTGCATTATGAACATATAAATATGTTTAAACGTTTTTGCAGATGTCTTTCAATTTATTTCTAAAACTAAGGGTCTGGAAGAAAATCTGACCATTCCACGCGATGCAGCAGACAGTTTTCCTCATTTAGTTGTATTCATTTAGTTGAATTGTGTAATTAATGTACCATAAAAAAAAATGCAGCGAGAATCGACATATGCCTGAGATTATTTCAAAATCGCAATCGATTCGTGAATACTTAATACTTCTGTGACCAATATGTCCTCTATGTGCATCGCCAGCCTTTATTTACCCACATTAGCATAAATATCATGGATGTTTGAGAGGCTCTGAATTAATTGACATCATAGTGTCTTCTAATGATGTCCAAGGAATACTCAAGACACGTGGAAGCGTTACTTAAATAACAGAGTTCTTCCAAGGACATCGCCTAACAAAGGAAGGGTCCCAGATGTCCATCTTTGACTTTATGTAGTTTTGCAGGACGATTATAAATCGTTGGTATTATCTGCAAAATATTAGGCGAAGACACTCGATAATTTTGGAGATAGCAATAATTGAAATTACATACCGTGTACTTGTGATATACAAGGTGTTTCAAAAGTATAGTTAAAAAGTCAACTCCTAGTGGAACTCGAGAAATGCAGCAACTAATTGTTTTTTATATTGTAAACCAATGGTTCGAATGACCACAGATAGTATAAAATGATCGGTACCTCTCAAATCAAAGAATGAATATTTAAACATTTGTAAATAAATAACGAGTCTCTCCATAAATTAATTTTACTTAAATATTCAGTTATAGGTACACCGATTTGTTCTACGTAGTCGTAGTTTGTCTAAAAGATTGTAAATCTACGTTTCTCACTGCTTCTTATATTTTAGGAGATTATCGTTGTATTTTTTATACAGACAAAATAGACAGAAGAAATGGTTTCTTTAAAAAACTCTTTTATTAAAAACCGGAAATTTCAGGGAGTTTGCGACGGTAATGTTTGTCAAAATATTTTAATTCTCCTTTATGAATTCCATTAAGGAGATAAGTTTGTACTCATCATTTTGAGACACTGTGTATATATCACAGGTTATAATATAAAGAACTTCAATTATCGTCACCCGCTATATCTCGCAAAGTAAGCACTAAAATTTATCGGTTATGCACTCAATTAGTACCCAAAAATATGTAGGAAGAGATACTGCAGTTGCAGCGTCATGTGATCAACAATTACAGAAAGGGGAGGATTTTAGAGAATCTTAATAGGTAAAGGACCCAATTACTGGCAGCCAATACAATTACTGTCACCTTAAGCTATTTTACTTAAATAACGAAGAAATAAACGTTTAAGTAAAATAGCTTAAGGTGACAGTAATTGGGTTGGCTGCCAGTAATTGGGTCCTTTACCCTAGTGTAAAAACTTATTGGACTGCCACAATTTTACATCTCATTCGCAGGAAGCAACTCTAATAATTCCGTGAATACAAGAATATTCACTAGAAATACCTAATTACCCTAGCAGCATTTATTGTTGGCATTTTGATGGCCAACTACTTCCCAACTTGGGGATACCGCGGGCCAACCAGAAATGCTACTAGGGTAATGATGTACTTAAGGGGAGGTTCTGGTCTAGAGCCCCAAAAAATAGGTGATTTTTAGGAATTAATTAAAGGAAAACTACTGTGTATAATTTAATGGGACTTGTTGCATTGTATTAAGGATGTCTTAAATTATAGAAATATATTTTTTGTTTTATAATTAATCAGTGCAGACAGCCCTGGGGAGTCGTTAAAGTTAAAGCGTCAAAAAATTGATCCAAATCGGTGGGACCTGTATCTCTAAAAGTTATTATCCGATTCGACTGAAACCTTTTTTATTTTGAAGATTATTCTTTTTTCTAGGGGGGGAACTAAAAAAAATTACAAAAATTACATTTTTTTTAGGAAATAACGACACTTCACGTTTGAAATCACTTTTCCCTGTATTTTTCGTCCTTTCATCGCCTTTGAAAATTATAAATTTTCAACTTTTTGTAATTTTTTTTAGTTCCCCCCTAGAAAAAAGAATAATCTTCAAAATAAAAAAGTTTCAGTCGAATCGGATAATAACTTTTGAAGATGCAGCCCCCACCGTTTTGAGAACACTGTTTCGAGAAAAACGCGTTTAAAGTTTTACGTGAGCGCCGAGTGACCGGTTGTCACCCATGCATTTGACGCTACTCAAATGCCTATAACTTCGGGAATTTTGCGAATTTCAATAAATCCTTTTAAACACGTTTTCCTAAAAGGTTTAACATTCGAAAAATTAAATAAAAAAAAAATCGACATTTAGACCAGAACCTCCCCTTAAGGCATGAAATCGATTCCAATATTTTTCCGTGATGAAAATAGTGTTTTTCTTTTAGCAGTATAGGTGTTCTTAATACCGCCTATCGGAGAACAATGGTTTCGTTGTAATGTTTGTTCCAGGTGGGGTTACGAAATGTGCCGAGCAACCGAAATAAACTTTATTTGTCCAATGTGTACATCGGGACGTAAAAAATAAAATATTTTAAAAATCTATATTTTTAAATTTCTATCTTTTTCTAATACAAATAAAATCAAGGATGGATAAAAATACATTTATAGTCCAAGAAATAATAAAAGCACATGTGAAAATGACTTAAAAAACTCAAATATTCTTAAATTAATCAATATTTCATGAGTTGGCGATATTAGGTACACTTTTTTCAGTACCCGATTTTTGCATGTCTTACGTTTTTTGAGTCCTAATTACAAATTTGTACATTTCAACGATTCTAACTTATGCTACATGAAAGATGAATAATTCATCTTTACTTTGAAACGAACTGCATGCAAAATATCAATTATTATTTAATTGACAGCGATTTAATTTTTGCCTGGCGATTTAATTAACTTTATAGTATTTGATATTTATATGTTACAACATTTTAGGAAGGATGTTCAATTTCAAGGTTTTTGAGTTTTGGGGGTCAGTGCCGTGTGGTTCTTCATCAGAGTTACCATACGTAGAGAATTAAGGGGGGATTCCCGTGTAACAGCCCCAAAAGTAGCTGATATTTATGATTTTTTTTTCGAAAAACTATTGCTGATACTGGATTAAACTCTTTTGGGATATAAGGAGGCATCTTGAAACTTACAGATTCTTTTTTCATTTTGGTTTTTATTTAGTAATTTATGTGGAATCTTTCCCCACGCGTAAGGAAATCACCTTGCCAGCCTCAAAGGGCAAAACGCTCGAAAGCAGAACAGCATAAGGCTACCCGCGTTTGATTACATTCAAACCACTTTGACGCTAACATATGAATCACTAATATTAATATATATACATATGAAATTCTAAAAAATCTATTTTTACTCACACCCAATTTGAAATTTTGATTTACGGTAAAGGACCCAATTACTGGCAGCCAACTCAATTACTGTCACCTTAAGCTATTTTACTTAAACGTTTATTTATTCGTTATTTTAAGTAAAATAGCTTAAAGTGACAGTAATTGGGTTGACTGCCAGTAATTGGGCCCTTTACCCTAGTTCATTAAGTACATTTTGGACGAGATTTTGGTAAAACTTCATTGTTTACTTTGTTATTCCTATGTATACGCGAATTTAAGTATACTTTACTTTAAGGCTGAGAATTGCAGTTGGAGAGCATATTATCGTTCAAAACGGGGATGACACGCAAGTAGGTGTACCAAGCAATATTACGGCTTGTGGGTGAAGTTGAAAGGAACCTTGGATTACGTTCTGTTTGATCATGCGTATTAGATACTTCACTATTACCTAATAGTACAGCTATACAGTTATAGTCCAGCGTTTAAATATATTTTCTATAACTCACTCATCACTTGTCCTCTACATAACTATTATTTTCTAATTATTGAAGATGCATATGTATCTACATTCATATTCAGTCAAATTCAAGTTTCTACCATACCGTCCGTTGCAAGAATTTTTACGAAAAGAATTTTAAAATAAGATGAATATATTGTATCACGTTTTGATTATTCAGTATACAGTAAGTTATTTTCAATCCGTCCTATATCCTCTTGTAATGCTCAAAACATCTTGTACACACGAATGTATTTTTCATTGCGTTGTGACCATAAATTTCCCACTTTTTCAATTAAATATGGCTTAATGTGAGCTAAATTTCTGAACAATAGTAACACCATACATACTTCATGATAAAAGATAAATGGTTGAAAAGGAAACATGAGTTTCTTAGCCCTGTATTTATCGAATTCCTGATGCTTTAGAAATAACCTCTTGAATTCTTTCTGCAGAAAATGGCCGGATGTCTACCCGTCTCGTGGCATTTACATAAATGAACATTGAGGGGGCCGTCTTCATTAATTCCCTTTCCTTCCATACTCATTAAGACAAGCACATTAAATGCGTTTCACCGAACGTATAAACAAAATATCGAACCTTGGATTTGCATATTCATGTCGATTAAGTTCAACAAGCTCGAGTTTATTCAGGAAAGCACTGGCGTGGGGAGGACCCGAAGTGGAAACGCGTTTTTGTAATGAGTCATACATATATCAAATTGTGGGTTCGACGAGCCGGTCAAGAAACGCCCACTTTTTGGGTGCAACTGGTCATTTGTTTTCGAGATATTTGGTTATAGTGGTCGACGTTCGGAATTAATATTTGTCTGTATAATACGCTGGCAATGCGCGTAGAGCGTTGACTTCTGAATCCGAAGAATATATAAAAGAAGTAAACAAATAAAAAATATTATAGGTTGAACCATTTGATCAAATGCAGCAAAGATAGAAGGCTAACTTTTTAACTTTCTTTTGATCATCACTGTACCTGGTAATAATCGACTTTAACAATGGTATTTAATATAAAAAAAATATGTCGAATCTACTTACAATTACTATACTGCCTTCTACTTTCAAGTAATCGGGAATGTACCTTCATATTACTGAATCTCTTGTAATAAATGGTTTTGCAAAATATTCGTATAGTTGAATATATTTTACGCTCACAACGGAAAGTTTGACTAAAACAGGCGACATTGCTACTGTCATAACATTTCCTTGGAAAATTGGACGCTTTAATTCATGATAATTGATGTAAACTAACCTCAAGGGCTGCGCCAACTTGTCTGCTAAGCATTTCGGCCTGAAGAAGAGAAACGACGGAAAGTCCGCTTGCGTTACTACTCTGCTCCTCGTAGCTTGGCCTTCTACAGCTTATTCGGTCCCTTTCGTTTTGTACGGCTAGGTGCAGAAATAAAAACACCCCAAAGGGTAATCATCAGTTGCAAAAGCATATTTTCGTGATATTTGACTTATGAAATGAAAAGCTTTGATTATTGATTTTCCAGAAATGTCAGCTTTTATTGACAAATCAACACTTGATTCCCTCAATACTCTTTTTCATTGTACGAGTTCGTTCACTAGTTGTAGATTGATCGAAAATTTTCCGGCACGTAGAAATATATAAATTCTCTCCGTCAAGAGGAACCGAAAAGTCCTTCACCATTTTGCAATTCGAGCCTGCGTTTTCGAAATATGAACAATTAAAGTTTCGAGGTGTAACGACTAGCGCGGGCAGTTCAAACGTGTGCCGCTTGGGGGCGTATTTCCACATAATGTTCATCGACCAAGAAATGCCAAACTACCAAATGGTAGAGGATTTTTCGATTTCCTTTCACATGAAGAGTATCTATGTATCAGATTTTATAAATCCTTCAAACATTTTCATGCAAGATAAATTGAAGGAAGGAATCTATAAAGGAATGTGTTATAGTGAGATGTATCGGTTATTCGAACAAATAGGATTTTTCTTTTTTCAATTCCATCTAAATTTGTAAAATTTTGTGAAATAATGTGGGGTTCATTGTAGTTACCGATTATTCAATTGTATTAACAACTTGGTAAACCAGAAAGCAGAGTAATTAATTAAGTTGTAAAATATGATACGTTGTTATTTTTCAATTCTACGAAAGTTCACGTATCCTTTTAAATTTTTTTACACAGTATACATTTATATATACCTTCTTAAATTGCAATGCATTCAAAAATTGGACACTGAACATATATAGATTCCTTACAAAAAAGGCAGGGGGAAATAACAAGGAAACAAAATATAAAGACTCCGTTTCTCTCACCTTCTTTCTTCATTCCAGCCTTGAAACATTTTCTTAATCTGCAATATCTACACTGATTCCTCTTGTCCTTATCCACTACACAGTTCCTACTGAACCTGCAACAGCGACAATATACACAATTATAAAATTGTCAAAAATTTTATGAAGTAACTGATGAATAAATAAATAAAATAAGATTGCACAATTTGGCACTCTCACAAATGATTTAAAATAACATTATGTATTTGTCTCGTAACTAACTCTAAGAATATGCAATATACAAATTTTGCTGTCATTTTTATCATTATTAAAACATTCAAAGATACGAAATGTTATAATCATGTGTTATGTAAGACCACTGTAAATCATGAAGGTCGTCACAAATACCAACGTTGCCATTGCCATTTCTATCATTCATCACCTTAATTTTTGGTACTTCAGTTTATTGAATAACCTCAGTCACCCAACTTTCAATTAAGGTTTTCTTTTGAGCGTGTAAAGTGGTTGACCTAAATTCTTCCCTTCAGAAACGAGTTTCAAATCAATGCCTTTATAGACAAGCATTCCAATTACGAATTCTAAGTTTATTTGTTAAACTGTTCTCGCCTGATTTACGCGACACAGATGGTGTAACAGCTAAAGGGAACCTAGTAAAGTGTTCGTTCAATAAGATTACCACATGTATTTCTCCCAATTATTTCCAGGCTGCACAGATCCAAAAATACTGTTCACCTTCGTGTGCACAGACCCTTCATACGCTATACTTGACGCAAAATAAATTGGCCTAGCAAGGTCATTCACCCCACCATCCTATAACACCCTCTTGCAATATTTAATCTACCTCATTCTTTTTTAAACCTGAAAGTGCAAACAGCAGGAAAAAATCGGAGATATCAAGCCAACGAGACAAATATTGGGTTCACTAGTTTGTGGAAGTCAGATACTGTTTAGGAGATGGATTGCCTTCGCCATTGATCAAAGCACACAAAGAAACACTTTCTATGGTGATTTAAAATTCACTCTAGGGTTAATCGAAAAATGGCAAATATTCATGAACGTGATACAAAATCGTGCCACAATAAATGCAAAAGAGATGAAATAATTATATATAATGTGGGTCTGCAAGACTCAAATCTGTAAGGTACATTTATATTAATTTTCACGAGATGATGACATCATACAAAAGAAAGGAAACAGAGAAATTCACGCATTTCAAAAGAGCAAGAACGGGTAGCGAAACTATATGAATAGGAAGGGGTCACTTCTGATGTCATTCATAGTTGGGTAAATGGCCTTGAAGTGCCACTTCACTTTGCGTCAAGTATAGTGCTCAACCACTATACAAAATGTGTCCCTGAGCTGCTGACTCTCTACTTTCCAGTGAGCTACCATCTTCACGTGTACAGCTCTTATAACCCCACTATGTTCCTTTCACGGTACCTATACCAGTGCTGCCCGCGGGTAGTGCCCCTTATCCGTTTTTGTGCCTCCACTACACTTCATTTTTTGCTTATATGAAACGCGTACACATAGTAAAGCATGAAGTAAGTACTGTTGTGCACGTGGCAACGAAGAGAGAGAGAGTTTTGAGATGACAAGTGGCCCGATGCCGTATTGCTAAAGAATAGGAACTCTGTTTTTCAAGGATCTGAGCACGGAGTGGCGAAGGCGAGAATGCCTTCTGGTAAGAGGACGATGATGAGCAGGGTTGCTGGAAGAATTCCCTCTCGGCGGGACAAGGTTTGGGTTAGGTGACGTCACATAATCCTATATACTGATATAACTGGTGCTCACCATGCGAGGATTCCCCCTCCATTATCCCCTATTACGTCACTGTGTTCTAACAGTTCCAACTTCCCATCGCTGTTTGCCCTCTACTACTCCCTACTATGCCACTGAGCTTCCGCCGCAGCTCATTGAACTATAGGAATATCTGGAATGCAAACTGTGGGTATTAGGAGCTGGGCAGAGATAGTTGCATTGCGGGTGATGCTGTTTCACTCTTACACATGCGCTTGTACCTGCATATACTTAAATTTACAACAGGATAGTAGTATCACAAAGGATAGACATCCCCAATGCAAGTTTCTTCGGCCCAGCCCGTTTAGGGTTTTACGTACCGTGTTCGTATCATAGACATATATAGACGGAGCGTGTCTGAGGGGGGTTGCAAGATTCGCGGTAAGGGGAGCGATGCAGGCAAATCGGGTAACGCGGTGGTTATGCCGAATGCTTCCGAAGCTAACCGACGTGCCTGTATGACAGGCTGTACAGGTTGATTGGCACGAAACGCCTGATCCGCCTCGCAACCGTGACGATGTCAACCCAAAACCCCGTGGTGTCTCTCCGAAGGCTTTTAACCCTCGGAAGGGTTGGAGTACCTATTAGGAAGTGAGAAATCTTCGAATTCCTCATTTCTCATCAGATCTGTGCGAAAGTGACGCCAATGAATTCCTGGGGTTCCGTCGATTAAAATCATACCAAACATCATGCAAATCGGACTACAGTGGACGCTCGATAATGTGCCGCAGTCGGGGCTCTAGAGGCGGTGTTTTCTCAGAAGCGGCATATTAACGAGAGCCAATGTAACGCGCGCTCTCCCCATAACTCTCCTGTTTTCTTTTCCGTGATGGCTGCCCCCTACCAGAATACTCTTAAGGTGCGTCACACTGATGTGAGAAAAAGAAAAACACATTCACGTATATGTATTGCTTGCGAATTGCTTGCGAACTCCAGTGTGGAGGCACCATTAAGGGTTAGCATTCATTGGCTCGCTGAGCGTGAGAGAAAGGGAGGTGCACACACGTGTGCGAGTAATGCGTGTGAGCTGGGGCGTTCCTAACGGCACTTTAAACAGCGGCATATTATCGAGCGTCCACTGTACTTTGACACAAGCTATTTGTGTTCCTTATGTAAAATAGCTTGTGTCAAAGTAGTCCGATTTGCATGATGTTTGGTATGATTTTAATCGACGGAACGCCAGGAATTCATTGGCGTCACTTTCGCACAGATCTGATGAGAAATGAGGAATTCGAAGATTTCTCACTTCCTAATAGGTACTCCAACCCTTCCGAGGGTCAAAAGCCTTCGGAGAGACACCACGGGGGTTTGGGTTGACATCGTCACGGTTGCGAGGCGGATCAGGCGTTTCGTGCCAATCACCCTGTATCTGAACCTCTGCCTTTTCCCCTCCAAGCTTACCTTCCCCTCGCCGATAGTCCCAGCTTCTGCTCCGTCTATATATGTCTATGGTTCGCATCCCAGATATTCTATAGTTCAATGCCACGGCCATTTTTCTCCTCCTTCTGGCAACCCTGGTGATGAACCACGCGGCACTTACCCCAGAACTTTGGAATTAAGCAGTCTTTCTAATATATTACTAACATGCACCAACAATGACTGTGAAGCGAATCCTTAGGGGGGAAAAAAACACCAAATGTACGTTTCATGTTTCGTTATTCGGTCCCACAGACCCAAAACGACCCCTTGGTAATCATAAAGTTTTGCGGGGAATATTAAAAAACGTAGAAACTTTGTTGCATACGTATCTGAGCTACTGACGTTTAATGCTCAAGAATGCTACTGCCTTCAATCTCTACTACTTGTATTGAATGCATATTGGTAACAGCTTTTCAAAGATGTGTAGTAATTGTAGTGTCCCACAGAGGTCCCCGGATAAGCTGATAATTTCCGGTTCCGGATAGTATCTCTTATCTGGAATGGGAGACGGGTTTCATATCTCCGATTTCACCCTCCACTGATTGTGAGTTGCGGCGCTCGGGAATAGGGGTCCGAGAAGACGAGGCACTAGCCATTAAAAAGGAAAAATACGTCAAGTTCCGAAATTCTCATCGGATCTTCACGACAGTGACACCGATCAATTCCTTGTGTTTTCCCGTTTTTTTTTTTAATGATACCAAATGCGACATAATTAACGAGATCATATAAAAAAATAGTTTGCAGAATATTCGTTAAGTCCGATTTACAGTAATTCCCACTTATGCGCCCGTTTTTTCCCCCGTTGACAGCCCGACGACTATCCTCACCATTTCTTCGAAACCTACGGACGAGAGTGAAAGAACCGGACCACGAGCGAGAGGAAACGGAAGAGTCAGACACGAAGTTGCTGTTGGGTGCGAAAGAGAGAATCATGACCGCAAGCCACTATGAGCCCGTCACCAGCCCTGTTCGTCGGGCTCATAACCGGGGATTACTGTACATGGTATTTGGATCCCGTGTCCTAAGTACACAACAGGTGGTAGTGGGGACCATTTTGAAGCAGTTGAACCGAGGCGAAAATTATCAACTTACCTGAGGACGACTGTATTTGATCAATAGTGTTCTTCAGAAAGCACTGCCTGCAAAGAAGCATTTTACTAACCTGCAGGTGTAGAGATGATTCTTCCTGACCGACCGCCGGAAGAATCCTTTGCAGCCGTCGCAAGAGGCAGCGCCATAGTGCTTTCCAGTGGCACGATCTCCGCAGATCGCGCAGTGCTGTGATAGCACACCCCCGACGCCCGATCCTGGGAGGCCAAGCACCGAGCCCCCCGCTGCGCCTGCGCCCATGCTCAGATCGGCGTCTATAACAAACAAATATCGACTTATGAGTATCACTAGATTCAACAAAAGTAGTATCCTCGTAATAATGATGAAGTGGTTATTATATTTTTTCCACTTCAGGGGTATGCGTGATGCACCTCCCAAGCATGACGAAGTTTAACGTAACGTTATGTGACCATTTCCTTAAACCCTGTATTCATAGAAGAATTTGTAGCTGCTATGGCTGAAAGAATTATAATTATTAGTGCTCAAACTACTCTACTGTAGTATATCTCATGCACACATTCTGTATTTAATGAGAGTTCGGTGGATCTATAGATCGACTCTACGCCTCTGTAAGGTGCTATATCCTCTAGAGCAGTATTTCTTAACCTTCTATGCTTCATATACCCCCTGGAAATATCCCCTACAGCAGCGCTGTTCAGTGTAGGGGCCCCTCACGCGCCCTGCTTCCCTTTCCAATATTTCTTTCGCGCGGCGTGCCTTCCGTTGTCAAGGAGACCACGCGACGCTACAAAGCCGCTAGTCATGGCAGACATGTCTCGAGACATGGTTCCTCAGTCTTCTTCTCTCCACCTTGCTAGTCTCGTCATGTAGGACAGGCTTTGGCGTCGCGCGGTATCCATGACAACGCGGGCGAGAGTGGGAGAACGAGTGTACGCATACACGACTTTGAACAGCGCTGCCCTATAGTGAACTCTCGCTACAGGCTCGCGCTTAGGGCTGCCGGCGAACGCTTACCGAATAGCGTCGACGATTCCGAGGTGCCGATGGCGCGAGGGAGGCAGAGCGTAGACAAAATATCATACTTTCCCTCTTTCATAGCAGACGGTAACGTCGCATCGACTCATTCATCCTTTAGAAAGCCTAGCCTTTTTACAAAACACCGTCATTTTATAAAAAATGTATTTTTACATTAATTAGGCTAAGGAATCATAGCCTTTATGTAATAGGTACTTTTATATATAGGTACTAGTGCTGTCTTAACTTGGAGCCGAAAGAGGCAACCACCTTAGGGCCCCGAAGCTCAGGGGGGCCCGCGCTTCCCATACAGCACACTTCGTTGCAGCTGTCTTGCAGGAACGTTGCTGCAATATTGCGTTGTTGCATTATTGGAGTGCCAATGATCCTACAATATTGCAGCAATATTGCAAGAACGTTTGCCGTGCAATGTTCCATTGGCAACGATCTTACAATATTTTTGCAATATTGCGCGCAAATCGATGTGCAATGTTTCAGTGGCAGCGACCCAGCAAAATTGCCTACATATTGCCGTGCAATACTGTAGTGCAACTGTTGTAAAAAAAGTACAGCAATATTCTGAAGCAACTACTTATGACTTTGACGAAATTTGAAATATGACGTCGAGTAGATTCTACAGCATGTTTAATTTAACTGAATATGCTAGAATTTCTCATTGGCCGTTTTTATTGCCGTTTCGTTGCAGAACCATTGCCGGAACGTTGCAGGACTACATGTTTGCAATGCTGCCGCAACATTGCAAAAATACACACCTGCAATATTACGAAGGCGGACATAGGACTGAATCTGCAACGTCTCTGCAATGTTATGGTGCAATATTGCAATCTTGCATCGCAATATTGCAGAGACGTTGCTGCAATGTTATGGTACTGTGTGGGTTTATCAAAGCTAGGGGGGACCACTGACCCTTTTGCACCCCCCTCCGCACGCCGATGTGGTCAACTTATCCGTCATTTAAAGGTTAACTATTTACGTTAACAATGGTAGGTACATGTACTTTTGATGCTTTTCAGAAAACATGAAAGTGAAAACACCGACGCCACTCAAAATAGAAACGTGACGGTCACACAGTGTTCAAGCCTTGTTGTGTAAATGACAATGGCTGTTAATCTCCTGCTTCCGAGCAATTTCGTTTACGCGATAGTACATGGTAGGATTTTCACTAGATAACGTTAATCATCCCTCTCCATGTACATATGTACCTGTCTATCTATCTACGTATCACTTTGTATACCATATCTTTGGCACATATCTATCCAATTGATCATCCTTTTATCTAACTTTTTCTGATTGCTTATTTCCTGTGCGTATCTCTTTGTAACACTTATCATTGCTTGATTGCATATGTAACATAATAATTTTAGGGCGGAAGAATCGCTAGAATACCGACTAATGATTTCGGGATAAACGATGTTCTAACTTTAGAAGAAGTTTCAAACTAAAATTCAAAATATTTCGTCGCACTTTTTCTGTTTACTATTGTTTTGTCATTAACTTTTATTCGTATTCGAAAACGACGAGGGTGGTAAAGTTGTAGAACTAATTTTAAGAGTTCCGTCGGATTTCTAAGAAATTTATTTTTCCCAAATTAGGAATACGAAAACATTTAAAAAGCTGTTATTTACTTCTCCCATTTTTCCCACGAGACGTGTACTATGTAGGATGTTTTAAAACTTCCGGTAAGCAGTTAACTAGGTAACGGAACTGATGAAAAGAAGCAAAACAATTATGTAGGTATAGTGATTGTTTAAGTTTCTAGGTCAGAAGATAATAATTCCTTGTAGGATGACGTTTTGAGGAATTCAGTCCGTCAATAACTGAATCCTGTTATGCATTAGTGTTTGTTTGCACGCTCAGTAATACCAACGTTTATTCGGAGCGGTCGTGGCTACTCTAAACAATCTTGAATCCATGGTTCTTACTATTTCCCTTGTTTTTTCTTTAATTTTTGCGTTACTTTAAAATACCATTTGTTTTACGCGTGAAAGTAAATAACTAAAGTGTATTTGACATATCAATTGTATATTGGAATTTCTAAAAAGAATTATTAAAAAGAACTGAACATTTCAGAATTTGAAAGAGATCTGGAATTTTTCAAAAGGTTGTGTTTGAAACATGGGCCGTGGAAGTTTTTTAAAAATGTTCTCACATTGTAAATTCCCATCAGAACTGATAACGTAAAAGTTCTTGAAAATAAAAGTTCTAGTTGGGATGGAACTTATAACATATAAAAATAAAAATTTCTCTATAAGAGGAACAGATATTTTGTTCATCAAGATTAAAAAAGTTCTCAATCGTTGTAACAAATACTGGATACTATTTAATGAATAGTACTACAGAAATAATAAATAATTATTACAGTTAAATTGATATTCTGAATGTGTTATTTATTTGTAATATTTACCTACGTAAATAATTTCTACTCAGATATTATAGAATTGTTATGTATTTTGGTTCATGTAAGTTATAAAAAAAATGTTATTTAGGTATTATTCTTGACAAGTTCTCTTTTCTGTTCAATGCTTTTTATGAAACTATTAATTACTTATGTTATGATTTTCAAACCTTTTATTAAATAACCACGAAGAATGTGATATTATATTGTTGAATGAAACTAGTACCTAATAGTTTAGTATATTTCTTTATGTTATGGAAACTTTTTTAATAAATGTTTCCATGGTTCTTAAGGATAAAATTTCGTTCAATAAAAATTCCACAGGAACAGATATTTTCTTAAACGAAACATATAAGTTTTACCAGAATTTTTTTAAAAACAATTGTTCCAGAGCTTTTTCGATCCCTGGAAAATTCAGAAGGTTACTAAAATTTATTTGCTTATTTTTTATGAATTTTGTTACCAAGTTATATTTGAAGGGTAACGTGGAAAGGGGGGAATGTCACAAAACAGCTTTATCGAGAAAATTAAATCAGTTAAGAAACAAGGTTCGATGAATTTAATTTTCTTATATAATTTTCTTCTTAAATAATTTCTTGTTTTATCTTGACGACAGAAGCTTGCGCTTAGGCAAAGAGTGGGGACATTCCTTATTTTGTTGCATTGCAGTGTGGACATTTCCTGCTTTTAACCAGTATAGCAAAACTTTAACGTTATTTTACGGGGGTATTTGAACTTTATAAGCCTTTGTGATTCGACAGTTCGCAGTCCCAGCTGCCACCAACAAAATATGCTATAAATCGTAAAATCACGAAAATTGGTCATACCCTGTTCTTCTGCGTACTCTTCATTTGCGACATACTTCTGAAACGCCCTGTACAAGTGATTTTAACCCCTCAATATTTCTCTACACTGCACAAGAAGAGCTTAATTCGACTCTATGAGTTACACTCGTAAGAAAATATTAAATACATGTTACTAGGTCTGTGCTGCATTCACTCAGGGTAAAATGAGATAATTGATGTGAAAATTACAGGGACAGAGTTGTTTAGAAGTTGCTTGGCCATTACCATATTCTTTTCATATCGCACCATTCAATTACCTTCCATTTAGGACCCCTCAGAACATCTTAAATAGAAAAATTACGCAAAGAATGAATAATTTGAGACTCGGTGAGTTAGTCAGTGCAGAAATTCATCGCACACAGTCAAATTTTGTTGCTTGATTTCAACTTTTTCACTAGCTAATTGTTACTGTCAGAAGCTTGATTGCTGTTAAAAACTTACTTGTCGATTGCTCCATATACATTTTTATTCTTTCGTTTGTTTTTTCTGTTATTCCCTTTTTTATAATTATTCGTTTAAAGCGCTAATTTTATGAACGTCAATAATCCTATATTCAGTATTTGTAGAATTTGTATATGTATAAGATTCCTACTTGTATAATAACCTTATTAGTTTATTTAATATGACCATTAATATGAACAAAATAATTATTAAAAAGAACTGAATATTTTGAAGACTAAATAGTAGCTTATAGCATGCATATCTACAGTTGCTAAAGCCATTTTGCTTGGTTTTTTACGAATTCTGTTACCCAGTTATATTTGAACGGTAACGGGAAAAAGAGGAAATTAACTGGTAAAATGAAGAGTTTTGTAGAAATATCGTTTGTAAAGATTACATCATACAAGTATCGATAAATCATTCTGCTGTAGCAAATTTCGTTTTCGTGTAAAATTGTACAGAATTTGTAATACGAAGTATGAAACAAAACGCTACTATGTATACTTTTCCCTTATCTGCAGAAAATTCATATTAATTCTTGCATGAAGTTTGAATGCACAAAAATAAAAATACAATTTTATCACGCTTAATTAATATGCCCAAAAATTTAATTAAATTCATATGAAAACTGAGAAACATTGTACATAGTCAAATGTCAACATTCTCGTAACAAATTATTCATCCTGCTAATCTGAAATCGAAGCGTGCACGTTCAAATACAGCCCGAGCCACTTTTCAAAGAGCTCGGTACGTTTGCTATTCGATAACCCGAAACTAATTTTAATGCCGCTTCAACTTGAACTGTACAGGAACCTCCGAAGCTAAAAATGTGTATGTTAATAGATTATTTTTATCGAAGCCGCGGGAGATTTCGATGTAACTGAACGATAGCCTATATTTAACAACAATTTACCTCAGACTTAACCCACGTTCAGATAAGGTCAGCATGTACATACGTCGACCGGAGCCAAGCGGCATATCCAGTATTGGCAGAGTGTAAACGAAATTCAATGTAAACCGAGCGACATCCAAAATCTTGTTTCCAGAACGCAGCGACCACCCTTATCGCTGCGAGATGTATAAATAACGATATTCCAATGATAAATAATGCCGATACGTCGCTCTCCTTCCCAGCACGTTTCTTTACGAAACTTCTGCTCGTAGCAAGCCCGCTGATAACATCCTTCTTTATCATCCACACACCCACGCACACTAGCGTGCGAGGATCTTCGTTGTGATTTTCAGGAGATCGAGCAAATAATTGCAATCTTCAAATCTTATGATCGTGCAGATATAATACTCGTATGTATGAAATCTGTGCAAGTTTTTAGGGAACAGTAAATATCTGTTCCTCCTGTTTGAACGATTTTTCTTTATATATGTAGGTACTACTTAGGTGATTCAGAAATATAATTAATCGTATTCTTGGACAGCACAGAACAGAAGGGAAGATTTTGAGAATGTGGTGCTGTGAGTCAGTGTATCCCAAACTTTTTTGAGCTGTGATCTCCTTTTATAATATTCAAATAACCTGCACTCCCCCTCCCCCATATATAATAAAGTAAAGACCATTTTAATTTTTTTAGTTCATTAGTTCTATTATTTTGTTGTTTTATTGTTTGTATTTTTTTGTACTAGGTTTTCTTCTCTTCTCTCCTCTTTCACACTATCACTTTGTTAACTTGATGAATTGTTTATTGTAAATTAAAGGGTCTATACTCGTGGATTAATAATTATAATAATAAAAAAAGCACATTAAAAATAGGTATTTCAGAATATAATTCCAACTTAATAATATTTAATAAAGAACCCCTTAAAAATGTGGCGACCCGTCAAAAAGCACTTTGCTATCCACTTGGGGGTCACGACCCGCAGGTTGTGAATCACTACTCAGACAAGGGAAGATCTCGAACCTGGAAATTCAAAAAATTCTGAAACTTTGTAAATATGTAGAGGATTTCCTCTTGCTTACAACGCAATTTTTGTTTGCTGCCCCAATTCACTCTAAGGGGGTGAAATTAACCCCTGAAAATTCGGCTGTTTTCCGATTTTATTTTGTAACTCGTAATCTGTAAGAGATAGAAAAAAGATTCAAGGCAAAAGTTACTTTTTTTAATTATGACTATTGTCTGGTAACTGACATTCCTTACAGTTCGCGAGTTATAATACAAAGTTGGAAAATAGCCGGAATTTAAGGGGTCAATTTCACCCTCTTAGAGAGAAATAGGGCAGCAAACAAAATCTGCGTTGTAATCAAGAGGAAATCCCCTACATATTCACAAATTCTCAGAATTTTGAATTTCCGGATTCGGGATCTTTCCTTGTAAGTAATAGTAGGGGAGACCGGGGCTAGTTGCCTCATTTTTTACATTTCTAATTTTTATAAATAGACCATTAATATTTTGTTGACTTGCTGCATACCAAAAGTTTACAAATTTCATTAGGTATACAGGCTTAGTTTTTAAAATCGTTTTAATTGAATCTCGGTTATAGTTTTTATTGTATTTAGAGTAGTGAGACCAATAAGTCAACAAACCCCGGCTGCGACATTTACGTTTCATTTTTAACCGTTTGCCTGCGAAAGGCTCATATATACGCAGTCACACTACATCAATATATATATATATGTGAAAATCCATCGATATAGAATACGAAACGCGTACATATGTATACTACGACCAATAATTTGTTTTTATTTTTTTTACTTCTTCATAGTGTAATTTTTTTTATTAATTTTCATAGTGTTAGATACTGTAATTATTTTATACTTGTTTGTTATGGTCTATTTGGAAGGCCTGAGAGTTTGAAGGGATGTAGGGTGTAAAATTAGTAGGGTTGAGTTTGAAAGGATTTGTGGTGGGGGAAGTGGACTTGAGCAAGCTACACTCTTTGCTTCGACTGCATCTTGAAGATAAAAAATGCAATTATTAGTGGTATTCCTATACTTAGTCAAGTAACCCCGTCCCATGTTAAGGGCCGTACGTACAAAACCACCACGCACCGGATAAAATAAAATACCGTAAATTATAGTCAAGGTATCACGTTTCCACAAAATATTCATGAAAAAACATCAAGCAGTAGGTACTTAGTGGACAAAAATTCATAAATAGTCAAAACAAAAATATTTACTTCTCACCGACCTTTTCAGATTTTTCATTCTCACTGACAGAACACGCAAGTTTTTGTCACGGCGGCACATTAAATGGCAAGCTGGTCATTCATATGCTTCAATATCGCGAATCGCAGCATAATTTATTCCATAATACAACGATTAAATGGAATTAGTCGTACTTTGTAGTTCCTTTTATCCGCGTATTTAACCACATATATATATATATCCGCGTATTTAACCGCTTCTATCTCTATTTCTACTTCGTTTTTCTATTTATGTTATAGTAGTGTGTTATGTTAGGTTATGTTATGTTGTCGTTTTGTTTCTGTTGTTTTTTCGTCTTTTGTTATTTATTTATTTATTTTATTAAAGGGCCAGAAGAAGGCTAATCCCCTTACAAGGTGGGAAATAATATGGTAGTCGATATGGCATGATCTCCACGTAATGTGGATGATCTCTGCGCCGAAACGGCTGAATGTTAATTATGAGGATGCCCCTAATCTGGGGGGGGGGGGGGGCAAGTATTGCTAAATTGTGCGCCCTCCCTCCAAGGGCATTATATAAGGCGGCTCCTCGGAGGGGTTTTAGTAGGTATTAGGGATGCCGATCTTTCCTATAGAATCGATTTTTCGATTCAATTCAGATCGTTATGCAAAGAATCGATTCGTAAAAAAATCGGAACCAAAAAATCGATCCCATCGAGATCGATTCATTAGAATAAAAAAAAAATGGAGGGTAGTTTTGGACATCCTATATTGCAAAATGGGTGCAGTCAAAGGTTTTTTATGTCACAATGCGAACATGACTATAGATATAGGTTTTTATTTTTGTTTAGTTTAGTTTCTTGTAATCCTAACAAAATGTCATTAATTACTAGGAGCCAATCGGGGAATTATTAATAAGATAAATTTTTTATTCATCGTTATATTTCCTCTTGGATATCGATTTCTTACTTATCAAGTGTTCAATACCTTTGCGCTGGCTTTACACATTTAGGAGAACGGATAAAAGTGGAGTTCAAATGTTTAAACATCTGCTTCCAAGGATGTATTGATTAATTTATAATCTTGTAATATATCTATTAAAAGAACCTCTAACAGTTTTCAAACTCCTCGGAGTTGTGCTAACATTACTTTTGCTTCCCTTTCCTATCATTACATTTGTATGGTCTGATTCAAATTTCGCACTTCTAGAGTTTACGCTACACGCCGCTAGGGATTCACGATCTCTTTGGTTGCGATACGATCTTCGAATCGATCCGTGTCTTGAGAATCGATTTAAAAAATCGAAAATCGTGACAAAAATTATCGATCTTTGAAAGATCGATTTTAAATCGGCATCCCTAGTAGGTATCCCGCCTATCTAGCGGCGAGTTCAAAATAACCGGGGTACATATGTTCCCGGGTATGCATAAACCATTTCCCCCTCCTAAAAAAAAGTCGTACTTTGTAGTAATCGTTCCAAAGTTACTCAAACTTTTAATTCAACTGCAGACAAATGATTACAATTGTACGCACTGTACCTATTGTATCGTGAGCAATATCTCTAGAATTCCGTGTATTTGTAATTAATCCATAACCTGCGAATGGATGTGTCGCTAGCTTTCAAATGCGAGCTGAGGCCTCTTGGAAATCTATTTTAACATTTTATTAGCATTGCTGGTAAACAAATAAGTCCATGAATGTATTCCTACATGCTTCATAAAAATTCGAAAGGTGCACTGCTAGCAACTCTAAGGTCCAAGGATGCACTGCCACTAATTGCATTAGAATCTGATGGATTCTTTGATACCAGTTTCAGGAGAGTTATAAAGATGTATTGTTGTATAATCATTTACTAAGAGTTTCAAGGTTACATAACTAGCAGATCCATCACAGGTCTGAGGACATATACCACCTTCAATAGGGATTCAAAGGTGTATTGATAACAGTTTTGTCAGAGATCCTATGTATCTCTGTTACAAAACCTATTAGAAGAGAGTTCTGGAATTAGAGTTTTATGGTACTAGTTTCAGTAGAAGTCTCAGGATTCCATGATTCTAGACTTTAGCAGAGGTTGGAGGATACCTTGCTTTTCCTCTTACTAGTGGTTCAAAAGAGGATTAACATTACCTGTGTTACAATTTTAAAAATGCACTGATACTTACATCAGAGGTTTAAAAACCCACTGATACTAATAGTTTTATTGGGTGTCTAGAAAAGTATTGATAGTATCTTCACTAAAATCACTAGAAAAGTACTGATAGTACCTTCACTAAATTCACTAGAAAAGTACCGATAGTACCTTCATTTAATTCGCTACTTAGGAATCGAAAAAAGTTCCAATAGTAGCTTGATTATAGGTTAAAAGAGGTAGCAATACTAGCTTCACCAGGCGCCCAATAAAGAAGGTATAGATACCTATTTCACTTTAATATAAGAATTTCACTAACGACACAAAGATGTAGATTAATCTATCAGGTGCCCCATGATATATTAATGATTAATTCTTGCATCATCTATTGCATCGTCTTTATCATCTATTTAACATGTTAATCTCACGAATCATTAGTAGAATTATTCGTAGAGTTTTAATCGATCAGCCAATCAGTTGCCCTATCATATATTCAACCAAGTTACATAAGTATTATTACAATTCCAGAATGATATTTTCAAGGAAACATACTTTACACTGGAAACTGAGATGTTTAACATACTTGAAAGTTATTGAAAATCATATCAACCACGATATCCACCCGTATTGTCTCTGTATCTACGTCATATCTATTAAATTACTAAAATTAGTGAAGTGACAGTCTGATAAAGCCCATTAAAACATAAAATGTGACTACTCAAAGTTGATTTTAATTACAAATAGTATTTGGTCGTAATTTGTTGTAATTGCATTTCGTTGCTTTAAACAATTCTGAACACAATAGAGGCCCAGTAATACGATGTAAGTGGGACTCAAGCCACTTCGAATTATTTAGAACTCTGAATAAGTCTTATTACATGTTTTTTGCTTTAATTTAATATAGGTATCATACTTTCTGTTATTAAACTTTAAAATAACGTTTAACATTATTGATAATTTGGAGATTCAAAATTGAAAAAAATTTCACGTTCCTATTTCTTCGAGTCATTCCTCCTGAAATTCTAGTGAAGGGAAAGTTTTCTATCTTTTAAGTATTTTTCGCCAAATTAAGTAATTTTTGCCAAATTTTAGAAACATATTCCGCTAAGTCCGAAGCGTTTTTAATTTAATAAACGATAAGGTTATAGAAATCGGACAATGTGGGCAGATGAATCAGCATTTCTCGTTTGGTATCTGTGCTCTAGTTCCACATACTAACTTAAAATACATTGCGATTCTGAAACTGAAACTACATACCTTCAACATATTCTAAAACGTATTGTTTGCTTTCAATGCACGCAATAGTATTCATAAGGCAATCTGTTTATTTCGAATTCGATACAGATTATAGGTTTCACCTTTGAGTTGTTTTAAAAAATATCAGATCATACTTGAAATTGAGTTTTGGAGAGTATCTACATACGAAAAAGAAAAGAAAAACGTATTGATAGCCCGGAAATTTTTTCGAACCTTAACACTTGCATCATGAAAATTCCTTCAACTGCTAAAATTCTTTTTGAAATCATCAACCAGTTTTACGAACGCAAAATAAATATATCGGGGTGGCTAAGTGTATTATGTTCACTGTACACAGTTAATATTCCCTTCACTTTGGTTTTAAAAAATTCTATTTTCAATTTAAAGAACTCCAAAACTGTTCAAATGTAAATATAATCTTAGGTGAAGAAGATAAATTTTTCGAGACTTTCAAAAGTACCAGTATTTTCTTAAAATTTCATTATTTTATTTATTTCATCCTCAAAACTGTGATATTTTTATTATTTGGAGTAGTATGTTTTTTGTAACCGTTGAAAACTTCAAATTTCCATTCGAAAATTTCGCGCGGGCTACAAATGTTTTCTACTTAATTACCACTTTATTACAAGGATCTCTCAATTTTGCATATAATAATAATTACTTCAATTTATTATAGCTGTTTTCATAAGCACTAAAGATTTTAACTTCGTATTTTCTCAATGTTAAATGTAACTGCCAGCTATTTTCACGCAGGTTGTTTCTCCTATTTTTACGCTCTTAACAACTATCACGGGCACATTTAAAAATAACGCGAAAATAAGATGGATAAATATTTAAACATCTGGTCTTGTTTCGAGTGATCATCGATACGATGCTACCACTTGAAACAACAAACAAAACTTTCCTCTTCACAGGCTGAGGAAAATTATTTTTGATTCGTTGGTATCTAAGCTCGATCTTCGAAATCTATAAGACCTTCAATGGTGACAGAAGAAGGAGAAAAGAAACAATTAGTTTTCCTATTTTTGATCTAATTTTTTCTTTGTTTCTTTTGGAAAGATTTTTGGAAGATTTTTTATCATGTTCTTGGATATTAAATACGAAAATCTCATTCCGATTAGCTATAATTTATTTGGAACTGGATAATTGTAAATAAATTTTAATTTAGAGTGAGTATAATTATCTGTTGGCAAAGTGTCCCCTTATAGAAATCTTGGCTTCCTTCTTTACAAAGTGGAAATATCAAGTTAGGTCGGCATCGGGGTTAAGTATGCATAGTTTCAAGGGCCTTGAGACAATATTTAAATATTCGTGATAAACTATTGCAAAAAATCCTCGTGCTCGCTCCGAAACGCCGATAACGTTAAATCTTGCTTTTATTATTATTCATTATTCAAAAGAACCACTAAATCATTTCGACTGAAACGACATTTTCGAATTATTTTGCGCGTTAATCCATTGAATTATTATAAATTCAATTTAGTTATAAATTAATTTATTTATTACAAATGATAGAAGTTAATAACTAATATTAATAATAGTGATTTATTTACTGAGGAAGAAAAAGGAACGACTTATTTTGCAATAAACAAAGAAGTAAAATAAATGTAAACCGTAAAATGTTATAATCTTTTAATTCAGTCATAAAACAGTCGTTTACATATTTTATTTTAATGAAAAAGGAGTACCGAAGCGTTGTTAGATGAAACTGGAAAAATAGACTTGGAAATGAAATTTAAAACAAAATGCAAATAAAAATATATGGAAGTTTATTCTCCCATGTAGAAATCATAATGAAAACTACCTAAACTGAAAACCTATATAATAAAAAATATAGGAGTGGAGTTGCAATTAAAGTTGATCCATGTGGTTAGAAGGCTAAACAACATTATCTTGCAGCAATAAGTAGTTCAATCATTATATAAATACTTAGATAATGTTTCTTAATCCACCACGAGCAATGTCAATAACGTGCAGAAATTTGAGAATGTCAGAATAAATATTTTGGTCCACGAGATTAGGAAGAAGGAACCAATTGTTTATAAATCTCGTAACAAACGTATTTTCTGAAAAATAAAATTTCGTTGAAATTGACGAAAAATATTAAAAAATTGTAAATTAATTGAAAACAGGAATATCTTCCCAGTGATAAACTTTAGTCGAACAGAAATTAATTCCAACAGAAATCATCCAGCCTTGAACTAATTGTAAATCTGAAGTGGTTAAGCCTGAATGGTTATTTATGACGCGATAGACAATGCTTTAATTGTAATGATCTTTGTGTGCTAGCGTAATCTGAACAAACAAATTTTATGTATGTGAACGATCGTTTATACTGAACATAAATTGCAGATTAATTTTTGCAGTAGTAAAAATTTATTCAGTTTGTGTGGACTATCAGACATGCAATTTAAGTGTCCAATTAGTATATTACCTAAAATTGTAGAGAAAGTACTGATAACCAAGTATTTTCAATTTATATTATCAAAATATTGTTATTTATAGACATTAATTTTTTTTATATCTTGTGGGTTTAACGTCGCATTGTTCCCCTTAAAATTGTACTTTCAAAAATTCTGGGATAAGTTGAAATATATAACTTTTTCAAACAGCCTTATAGCGTTTTACCATCTGAAGCTTTGTTTTCGAGAAATGAGCAATTAAGGCCGTTGCCCATTTCGCCGAAGCGAAGCGCGGCGACAAAAGCGAAATGTTCGTCGGCGCTGCTCTGTCATATAGGCGATGCGTGGTCGCTGCTGTTCTGTCATATGACCGATGCGTGGTCGCCGCGCTTCGTTTCGCGGCGCTTCAACCTACTGAGCGACGACCTTTATGTCATTAGGGGTGCGTTCCGATTTACCGCAGTGAGTGCATGAAATTGGTGGAATCTTATTGGTGGCATCGTGTGATTCCCTAGCATTTCTCTCACTTTCCACCAATACAATGCCAGCGACCGTGCAGCAAACGCAGAAATTTCCGAGGTGAAGCAGTCACTGCGCAGCGCGCATGCGTTTTTGTTTACAATCTATGATTATTTGAATTTCTCTATTTTCAATCATCATCATTTTCGCTTTCATCAGTATTATTTAATAATATCGAGGTTATTGTAAACGACATTTCTTTCTCCATAGTAGTATTTTCAAATTTCAAGAACGCATGAACCGCAGTAATCCCACGGAACGATATGAATACGCGCAGCGACTACGCTGCGATCTCTGCACCACTGCGTGAATCGGAACGCACCCTAGGACTTCCTACTTCCAGCGCGGGCTATTTAAATATTCTTCCAGCGCGGGCTATTTAAATTTTCTTCCAACGCGAGTTATATATTTGAATATTCTTCCAACGCAGGCTATTTAAATAATATATATGCACACGAGAAAAGTGTGCATATTACAGATGCAATAAATATAAATATGTGGGCAATAATTAAATTTTGCAATAAATTTAATTAAACTAATGCCTAATAAGTGCTTACAATTTGACAAAGACAGCCTCAGATTATAAAATGGCGAAGAAATTGGCGATTTCTCTTGTCACGATGCTTCGACGTATTTCGGTTTTTCACACAATTTTAAGACACACCATGTATAAGAGCCATGTACACATATAAGCTGTTGTCTATCAGTTTATACTTCCGATATGAGGATAATTGTTTTAATACTCTGCTAATTATTAATACACTGTTATGTAATAACTAATAGAACGCAAAAACGAAGTTACATAGGTTAGATTTCATAACAGCCTGATTACTGCACCACGCCTTTTGTCTGCGTTAGTTAGTTACTTCTTTTTGTATTCTTCTCATTTTTATTACACCATAAAGATGTAATAGTAGTAATTATAATCAACCATTACGCTTAAGGTTACACTTACAACGCGTGCATTTATTGTACAACCTATAGAAAAAGTATACTATCCGTCTTCTGTTTTTAAGTATCCAAGAAGAGTTCATTATAGGATATTATATATACTGGGTGTTCTAAAACTGCAGATATAGGCAGTGGCGGCTATAAAGAGGCCCTGGGACACCAGTAAACACAGGGACGTCCGCAGACTTTTTTCCTGGGGGGGGGGGGGGCAACTTTGGGATGATGGTAAAGAAAAATATACCCTTCTTGCTTTTTTAACCCATTTTACAGTGCCAAATTAATTGAAAATTTAAAACCGAAATTTAAAAATATTCCCTTTTTTCAATATAAACTTAATAAAGATCAGTTTTGAAAAATAAGCGATTTTTCTCAAAAGCCAGCGGGGGGCAACTGCCCCCTTTTGTCCCCCCCCCCCCCCCCCCCCGACGGCCATGAGTAAACATAACACAGAATTACAAATAAAACGCGTGTGTAGTATGAACATGATGGAAATGAAGAAAAACATAGTGTTTGGACAAAATCATAATTTTTTGGAAGATGGAGCCCCGTGGGCCGTTAAATCAGTCACTATTCCTATCAACCGTGACGTACTTGTAACATTTGTTTTACGCTGTAATACAGTGACACGACGGCGAATGTCATGACTTTAGTGTCATGTCAAAACGCACTTTAACTTCACCTTGAAACTTCACTATTGTTCAGTGCAGGGCCGAATTAAGACCTTTAGAGGCCCTAAGCACTTTTTCAGATAATTTTCAGGCCCCCTTATACAGGGTGATTACTTCAACGCAATTTCTTAGGTACTTCCACTAATTTGACTAAAAAGCTTTTCTAACAAAAGCCAAATTTTAAAATTCAGAAAATTTCTATTGTGCCCCCCCCCCCTTCTCTGGATGCCCTAAGCGCGTGCTTATCTTCCTTAACCCAGCACTGTTTCGGAGTCTGTATTACAGTTAGTATACACGAATATAAAAACATTAATCTATGCTTCCTCTTCACCATCAGTGTATATCAGGGTTAACTAATTAGTGGCTTGCGAACCACCGGGGGCCTCTCCGCCTTGCTGCCACGCTGAACGATCCCCTCCATACCGATCAGAGTCTGATGATCGCAATCGATTCTTGCTTCTTTCCTTCTCTTTTCAACTGCGATCGTCAGAGTCTGGTAGATATGGACGGGCAGCAAGTCGAAGGGGCCCCCGGTGGCTCGCGAGCTATCAGTTAGTAATCCCTGATGTATATAATGATACGATAATAGATAAGGTGTACCGATATAGACGTAAGTGACTTTATCATATGTATATGCTAATATAAAAAAAGAATTCGAAAAATGGAAATATCCTATTTGAAAGGGCATTACAGATGATAAAATTTGTTTCCCTCAAGGTCACGGTATCGAAGATTTCAACGTCAGTCAAGCATTCTGTTTTTATTTAAATGAAATTAATATTTTGTTATACATGTATGGAAAAAGCGTAATGAGAAAAATGTAATAATAAATTAATTTGCCTTATCACTTTGCATATATGAAACTGGGTGTTGACACTGAAGGTTGATAAGATATCTCGTAGTTTATTTTAAGAAATCCATTATATTAAACAATCCTTCAAATATTAAACTTGTAATGAAATAGATTTCTGATCTGGTAAGTCAGACATCTTGTAAACTCACATCTGTGTTTCAACTGCACCTCGGCAGTTACGCTATCTTTTCGATTTTGCAACTACTATGTACCAGTGGCCTACTTAGAATTTAATCTTGGGGGGGGGGGGGGGCGAGTTGAACAGATAAAAATATTTTTATTGCAATCTCCATAAAATTCATTCGTAAAATTTATTATAAAAATGTATTCAAAGAATAAAATCCAGTTTTCTTTTCTGTTTAGGAAGCCCCTTCTTTGGGGGTACTTGGGGCCCTTGCCCCCCCTCCTCTGGTTGCGCCATTACTATTTACATTATATGTTTTGCGTTAGTGTTGTTAAAATGATCTTCGAGCCGTGAGCTTCAAGAGCTCCAGACCCGGTTCAAACCCTAAAGGCTCGAACCCTTAAGGCCCAAACCTTGTAGTCGTGAGAGCTCGAGCCTTTAAAGCTCGAGTCTTCAAGCTCGAAGGCTCGGATCGTATAAATTGTATGTAGTGAAGTGATGTACAAAGCTCGAGTTCCTCAACACGAAACTAAGTGAAAATTATGGTTATCGTCAGCGTTAACAGTAACTTCATTACTATTAAACACAAAAGCCTCCAGCTTTGAGGCTTGAGCCTCGAAGCTTGAACCTCGAGCTTCATATGATATTAGCCTTAAAGGCTGCTGAGCCTTTAAGGTTAAGGTTTGAAGCTTTGAAGACTCCAGCTTTATACAACACTATTTTGCGTAATCTTTCGTTTTTACGAAATAAATTTTAAATTCGATATTGTCCAAGCGATTTCACTTAAAATATTAACAAAATACTCCCAACACCCTATGCATTGTACATTTAATTCTGTGACCTAGAATAATTCAATATAAGTAGGTATAATACTTGCATCTCTCATCACAATTTGATATGCCTTCGAATTTTCTATTAACAATAAGTAATAGGTACCACCCCGAAAATAACGTTATCATTTTCGTCCATAACCCCGTAGATTCATTGCAACTATAACTCAACAAATCCTCATTTAACCTCTACAGTCATTTAATCACTTAATTAAAGCGCCACTCATAAAACTAGGCAACCTTGCATCCTGTCCTAATTCTGAGTAATCCTCCTCTATTTATCGATCGGTATCAATTGGATAGATCACGCAATTGCAAAACCACAGAAAAAAAACCCACAGGGATCGTTGTAAAAGCGTTTCGTAACCGGAGCGAGATAGGAAAAAGGATGAATATTGAACGTGGTGGAAAATAGTGGCAGCGTAATGAAGTCGTAATGAATCGGTCGTTTTAAATTATTCCAAGGTCCCCACCAGTGTTTTTTCGTTCCCCGAGCTTTTTTGTGCCCATAGTATCGCCGTCGACGCAACGCATGCATTATACCTGACTGCACATTGTCGACCAGGTGAAGAGGCAGTTTACGTTTTTCTTCGCGAGCGCGACCGACTGACCTCTGCGTTTTGCATAGTTTCTGGCAGAGCTGGCTAAAGAAAACGGCTGAATAATGAATCGCGAACGGGGCTCGCTGAATGACGGTGAACCGTGAATAGGATATCGTTTCAACGAAATCCTGTGTACAGTTAAATACTCACGCACGATGTCACTAAAGGATTCCGAGTTTCTAAAGGTTCATATGTAGGTAGCCACGGTTTGGTAACTATTGCTACTAGTGGAGTGTTGATGAAAAGGATTCAAAACTTATGAGAGGGGTGCACAATTCACCAGTGGTGGGTTTACTACGTTACATCGAATTTACTACGTGACACGCGTAAACAATGTAAATAATTGTATAAAATGTAGAAAATGTATTCGATGTAAAAAATTCAAATACAAAATATTAACCTCTACCTATTACATTGAATTTTCCTGCACAATATTTTAAATTCCTTTAAAAAGAAAGATTGGATTGTAATTGTAAAAATTATAAATAATTTGAAATTTTTTAGTAAATTTCATATCTTTGGTGTGCAACAAAATTTCAAGATTACAAAAATCAATAATCAGTGTGGAATCCAAAGATACAGTTCTACTTTTAGATAGTTGGAAAAATTCATCATCCAACAATAAGTGTGTTGTTGCAGTTCTGTATTTAATGATCTACGATGTGTCCGTACAGGTTATGGCGTTCCACAGACGGTTTTTTTTCAAACAATATGATTTTATACATAAAATACATGACGTAGTAAAATTAAGCATTTAGTACGTCTTATTCTACGCGTAGAAAATTCATTTTACTACGTTAGGTAAAATACGGACCCACCACTGCAATTCACCGATACTCAAGCATGTACAGGGTGTTTAACTGATGATTCTACAAACCAAAATAAGACGAAAATATAGAATATAATTTTTTAATATCGCATTTCGTTTTTGAGAAAATTGACTTTGAATTTTAGATAGGGTAAAGGACCCAATTACTGGCAGCCAACCCAATTACTGCCACCTTAAGCTATTTTACTTAAACGTTTATTTAATCGTTATTTTAAGTAAAATATCCGCGCGCACCGGAGTTCCGCTTATCTCCGCGTGCGCCTCAGGCGTCTAAAACTGCACTTCGGCGCACGTGTATTTACCAATCTAAAATTCTATGTCAATTTTCTCTAAAACGAAGCGCGATATTAAAAAATTGTATTCTATATATTCGTTTTATTTTGACCTGCAGAATCATCTCCTAGAGTATTGGCCACCAGCAGGGAGACAGTTAACACACGCCATCTATAATCGACATATAGTAATACGTTGACTGTCATGGGAGTCATCAGTGACTGAATTTGTAAAGTTACAATTGTTTCTGAAGCGTTTGCGATAAGTAAACTCTTAGATTTGCAGACGTGTAAATAATATTACTGTTGTTAACCCGGCGTTGATAATGTGGGGAAATGTAACAAGAGTAGTAAGGTGGAGTTTCACAGACCCCGCAATTAATTTAGTGTATTATAGAAATCCATATCTTTAATTAAATCTTTATAACCCAAAAATACTTAATTAATTAAACATCTTCACTTTTCAACAAAAATATACTTCCTAAAAAGCGTATGTAACGAACAAACTAAATAACACTGCGACGCGTTGTTAAAAAGTTATACTCAATTTAAAATTTGGGGTCTGTGAGACCCAACCTGACCAACGCCGGGTTAAGGTGGGCTGCCACTGAGGCCATGTTTCGGCAACGAGCTACATGTAACACGGGTTGCGCGCCACATGTTGCCTCAGTGGAATCGCAACTTTAGGGACGATGTAGAATTGGCAAAGAAAACTACCACCGCCGGAATGATGGCGCTCGTGTTGCGTAACAAATATGGAAGACGCGGGTTATACGCCGGTATATACCTTACTATATGTTTATGTAGAACCAGTAGTATAAAAGTTTATTTAAAAGTTGTTTCTTGCAGTAAAAATGCTGACAATACATTTAGGCACAATATTGGAATATGTAAAAGTATGTAATGTGGACAATTTTACTTGCTCCCCTTTTTGGCACATTATAAAAACTTAAGTTAAGATGATAATTCATTGTAGCGTTACAATTTACTACACAACATTTTTTCTGCATACAGTTCGTCGATACTGTGACAATTGGTGCATAGCAATAAATTGTATACCTGCGTCGCCCATTACTATTACTTCGCGTACTGGCCGCTAGTGTCGCAGATAATTTTAAACTTCCAATAGGGTAAAGGACCCAATTACTGGCAGCCAACCCAATTACTGGCACCTTAAGCTATTTTACTTAAAATAACGAATGAATAAACGTTTAAGTAAAATAGCTTAAGGTGACAGTAATTGGGTTGACTGCCAGTAATTGGGTCCTTTACCCTAGTAGTAGAATTTGAATGATCGTAAATGAATGGAAAATGTGGAAGAATCGCGCGACGGTGTCATGCGATGTTAAATCACGACATGTTAAATGCATGCACGTCAGATGCATTATTTAAAATTTTCCTGGGAAATAAACTTCAATATTTTATCTTCTTTCAGCTTGTATCTGGGTCTATTTACACGTGGAAATGAAAACAATTCAGAAGGTTTGGAAAAGGTAAAAGTTTGAACGCGATCTTCTCGAAAACTTTTCAGCGGTACGCCTTATGCGTTTAATACATCACTAACTATATGCGAAATTTAAATCCAATCGGTGACCCCAATTTCCTGCACTTCCCAGTGACAGAGTTAACGGGTGGCCGATGAGCAGTTGTCGCCTGGACCCCTGCTCAGAAGGCCCCATCTTCCAAAAGAAATTATGATTTTTATCCAACCATTATTTTTATTGTTTTCTATAATTTTCATGTTACACGCGCGTAAATTTCGTTGCAATTCTGTTATGTATACAGGGTGTTCTAGAAGGTTCGCCACCTGGGCTTTTTCCTTCCCGCCACTGGCGCTTGTCATCTTAGAAAGCATTTAGTAGGTACTTTCTAAAATATGTAAAAATACCAAAGACACTGATCGAAACTTTAACCTTGTCAAAGTTAGATGTACCTTTTGGTTTTGGTAGCCCTACTAAATTATTTACTTTTTGGCCGAGGTATGATAGTACACTTTTGAATAATAAGTGATTAAATGTAAGTAAGTACAGTAGGATCTCTATTATCCAAAGTTTCGTTCTCTGAATAATTTTCAATCTAAATTCAAAATTGTAAAGTGGTAGGAGAATTGTAAAATTGGTTATGTGGATGTGTGGTACCAAAAGATCTTCAATTATTATTGGTATTAAAAATTATATTTATTCAAATTTTTTAAATACTCTTAATATGAAATAATGAGATCACGATGGATAATTTGTGGTACCGGAAAGTATTATTCCGCTCAGTCCAACTATCCGCAGTTGACGCCACTTTCCATGAATATTAAGAAAAAGTTGCGTTTTTTTTAAAAAATTAATCTTTTAATGAGGTTATTTGTCAGTCGGGCACGCTTCCAGTGCATTTAAAACTGTGTACTTAATAATGATTAAAGACGAATTAACTCATTTCTTCAACAGTAAATGCCACACATTACCCAGCACTACAGCGTGTCTGGTTATTCACTGCTTCCCTGAAAGGATGTTAAGTCGAGAAAAAAATATTCTAGAAATGCGGTGTCAAAAGCCGATACTTAATGAGGTATAAATCTTCGCAGAAGTAGCCAGAGATAGATGCTTCAAAAAAATGACCATCTAGGTCACCAGACATGTCACCATTAAGGTGCAAATCCACGATGAAACAAAAATATCGTCTCACACGAGACTTTAATCTCAGAGACAGTTATTTTATTATTTTTTAATTATTCTATCATTAGTTTTATTAAACAAGTTTCATGATATATTTTCAAAAATCTCATCTCTCGCGACTATTTCCATTATTTGCCTACATTTAGTTGTTGATGAGATTTTTGTCTCATAGTAGGAAAGCCTCGTGTAAAATCTCATCCTGGATTTGCAGTGTTAGATTTCTACTTTTGGGCAGCAATAAAGCAAACGCTTTACACTTTATCCCCATAAGTTTGAAAAGCGCATCCAACTGTGGACTATAATATTAAGTGCAGCTGAAAATATCAAGTTGCATACATTCCCACGAATTCGTAATTTATTGTTAAACCGTATTAACCTTTACGTAGAAGAAGACGGTGACTATTTTCGACATTAATTATAACTTTGCGACGTAAATAGTGCTAATCTTTGAAAACGTATATCTCATTAAGTGTTCACTTTTGACGCAATTTTGGACATTAATTATAACTTTCCGAAATAAGTGGTGCTAATCTTTGAAAACGTATACCGCAAACTGGGGGAATATTGGCAAGTTTTTGAAACACTTTTAGCACATTCGGCAACCTGCACTAGTGCGCACTAAGTGCGAACTTTCTCGCTCTCAATTGGCTAAAATTTGCACTCAGTGCGCATCAGTGCGACCGTCTGAATGCGCTAGGGTAAAGGATCCAATTACTGGCAGCCAACCCAATTACTGTCACCTTAAGTTATTTTACTTAAAATAACGAATAAATAAACGTTTAAGTAAAATAGCTTAAGGTGACAGTAATTGGGTTGGCTGCCAGTAATTGGGTCCTTCACCCTATTAGTTATATAATATGAAAATTAACATGTTTATATTTGCTTTAAGTATCCTATCATAACATTGCATGTTTTGTGATTGTACTAAAAGTGTCAAAGTGCATGAAATTTGTGTCATTTCCTTCTGTAATACATGTTAAAAACGTTAGTGTACCGGGTTAACATTGGCACACCATGTAGATAGCATTAACGGGTTAAGTTTTACTAATCTGAGGTCAGTAAACTTAAATTTGTTTATTTTATTTTTTACATCGTAACTAAAATGAACTCGTAACATTGGCACATCATATAAATAGCATTAATAAGTTAAGTTTAACTAATCTGACGTAAAACAACGCAAATCCGGCGTATGCCAATGTTACTCCGTGCTGCCAATGTTCCCCCAGTTTACGGTATCTCATTTAGTGTTCACTTTTGACACTATTTTGGACATTAATTATAACTTTACGACATAAGTAGTGCTAATCCTTGAAAACGTATATTTCATTAAGTGTTCACTCTAGACGCCGTGTTTATAGAACATTTTTTTCCTCATTTTACCAGGGTTGAAAAGAGTTCTTTACATTTAATCGGGGGCCCACCAAATATTCACCCTAGGCCCCTTGAAAGGTAAATCCAGCTCTGTTTAGGAATATTATTGACAAGTTCTCTTTTCTATTCAATACTTCTTATGAAACTATTAATTACTTATGTTATGATTTTCATTCCTTTTATTAAATAAACACGAAGAATATGATATTATATTGTTAAATAAAAGAAGCACCTAATAGTTTAGTACTTTGCATTATCTTATGGAACCTTTTTTTAATAAATGTTCTAATATAACTGTTTCCATGGAACTTTTATTATATAGGTTCTAAACTATCTGTTCCATGAGAACACATTCTAAAGAAGTTCATAAAGGTAACATTTCTTTCAATAAAAATTCCACAGAAACATATAAGTTTTAACAGAATTTTTTAAAAATAAGAGTTCCAGAACTCCTTTAAGCAGATCAGTGAATAAACGGACACCCTGTATATTTACTCCTTTTCAAGCGTGCAATTCGTAAATCTGCGTGATGAATTAGAATGTCTTGCTCGATGTAAAGGCATTTTCGAATGACGAATTCAGTCGACCCCCCCAGTTGACAGGTTAAATAATAATCCTCTTTGCAAGTTTACATATTTTTGTCCAAGCAGAAAGTGCCTATTACGAAACACGCTAAAGAACGAATTATTCCATTCAAAAAAGTGACGGTGGCCTTCGTGTTTCCAACACACGTGGTTCTATAAAAAAGGAGGAATTTAAATGCTTAAGCCACGATTCCACGTGTACAACGCGCATCGCAGACTAGCAGTCGAAATGCTTATAACGAACCGTCAGTATCACTTCGCAAGCATCATTCTGGTCCAAACATCACGTTAATTATTTTCTGCGATTTCGCAGGTGGTAACGCGATTTTAAGGTAACCCTTTTAGAAGATCACATCAAGTTCCTCGTAAGCATCATATACACTACGTTCCATATAAGAGCGGACCAACGTCCCTACCGATTTACGACCGATCTGCGCAGCTCCCACGGATCAGACACACGCGATTGGTCATAGCACTTTCACGATTGGTCATAGCACTTTCCCTACCGGTTTACTACCAATCAACAGTGTATCTCTGCGCGAAACGAGTCCGCTATAAAGTGGAATGCAGTGTAGGTAGGGTAAAGGACCCAGTTACTGACACCTGACCAATTACTGTCTCCTTAAGCTATTTTACTTAAAATAACGAATGAATAAACGTTGTAAAGTGATACACAAAAAGAATTATGTATTTCAACTTATAGTCTATACTATAGATTATATTATATAGTTTGTTTATTCGTTATTTTAACTAAAATAGCTTAAGGTGACAGTAATTGGTCAGGTGTCAGTAACTGTGTCCTTTACCCTACGGTTGTTTTCGCAGCCTCCATCTATAAACATTTTTGACATAGAATAATGTTTAATAAAATTATAATATGATAACTACGATTTGGTTGGTTATTTCTACAAGAACAGAATGCAACCAAACCTAAAGCATACTACACTGACTGGTCCAATGAATTAACCGACTTCAAAAAGGAAGAGGTTGTAGATTCGACCCGTATGAATTTTTTAGTTTAACATAATTTATAATCAAAACAGTTGATAAATTCCCTCGATTTATTTAAAGTATCTTATATACATGCTTTTTATTCTCTATAAAAATTTCTTTAATTAATTAAATTAATTAAATTAATTAAATATTCTCTAAACACTGAACCTAATATAGGTACGCAATGTAAAATTTACTCTTTTAAACCGTCATTTTTTGCAACAAATATTCTACATGTTGTGTACAATTGTTAGAGATACTTATTGTTACATAGTGATAGTAAGACCTCTTATCTCGGTTGTTAAGAGATATCTACGTAATTATAGTATACAGAGAAACACTTCCATGCTTGAAACACTATAGATTGTATAAGGAAAATTGCAAAAACCAGACACAAAGTTTGGAACTTTGTTTCTTGCAATTTCATGCTTTAAATCTGCGCAATTTCCTTGTGAATTAATTCAGTTTCAATGTATTTTAGACGTAGTTTAGATGTGAATTCTTCGCTAAATAATACAAGTTTCATGTTTTACACGTATTCCCATTTCAATATTTATTTCAATTCATTCAATTAAATTTAATATGAAAAGATAGAATGCAAAGTGACTTTGTACTAAATAATTGGAATTTATGTCCTTCCCACAAGTAATCAGAGCTGAGCATTACCCAAATTTTTACGAAGCTAATTACCCAAATAAATTTTCTTTAATCAAATATTTCATTCAGATAAGTTATTCGTTACTCATAACAGTATTAGTTAATCCAATAATTCATTGGAATAACTATTCCAAAATCATTCGTCTAATGACATGTGAATGGTAAGTATTCTATTAGGCAAATGACAGAATAAATAATCTCCCAAATAAAAATAGTCAGCCTTCCTATTCTACTAAAAAAAATCTTATTCGATAAACATCTTCTGATTCAATCTATGCAATTTATTCATCATCAAATTGCGTAATCAAAAACTCCCCTATTACGCGAGCGCCCTAAACCAAGAAGAAAAATAAGAAAAAACAATTCCCACAGAAATGTTACTAACATCGATGCACCGAATCGAAACTGGTGCGCACGTGAAGATCCTAAAGACCAGAGACAGAAGCCAGAATGAAAAAGCATCGACGAGTTTCGGTTGTGTCTGGAAATAAACTGATGGAATAATGCTCGACCTTGGTGATAAAAAGCGGACCACCGTCCATTGAATTGTTTCCTTCGAGCCTCGAATTCACTGCGATAACTGGAAACAATAGCGACGCATTTCTTGGCAGGTGACAATTAACCATCGAACGTTCCGGTGGAATTCCTCAATTAAGTGATTAAGAAGCAACTATGTGCGCACAGCCAAGTAAAAAGTAGACAATTTATCAAACGCATTACAGATATGTATTTGAAATTCATAGCTAGTTTAAGTTGCATTATGTTCGCTTACGTCAAGCCGAGCACCGTATCGATCGTAAACTCAATATGCAGTCAATTCTAAAATGCTGTTTTTCACATGGACTGGCTTAAACGAAATGGCTTGTTGCGTCAAGCAAATGTGAAACTTAACAAAATAGTACCTATGCAGGTGTTCCTATTAACATTCAACGATCGTAAATGTTTACACTTGTTGATTTCACCGTTAAGAACTGATTGAAGTAATAGATTAGCTTCTACATGTTGCGTTAAGGTATTTCTTCTATTTTGCAAAACCATGTACAATCGTTTTCTTTTTAATTTAATGTGATTGGGGGGGAGGGAGATATAAAAGACATGACTATTGAATGACGGGGATATTCACGAAAAATTTACTAAAATGATAAGTGATATTTAAGGAACAGCAGTGTTATTTGAGGAGCGGGTGACATTTTGTGCACTTTAAAATAAAGTTTTCGATTTTGGAGGGACTTTTTAGAAGGTCTTTTTTGAAGTGTTTAGATTATTTTTTATTAAAACTTTGTACCTTTTAGTTCGAAACATATTTTTAAATAATATGCTGTGCTTAGGAAGCTGTGTATGGTTTTATGAAATAGAGAAAGTACCTATAGTAGCTGTTTTGCTTCAACCTTCGGCGTGACATCCAGCTCCTGAATTCTCATTCAAATTAAATTCTACTGGGAATTCAAATTCTTCTATTTATTTGTCAACCATGAATATTTAAAAAACAATGGCATAATGAACAATATAATTGATTGAGTTTTATTATAATCTGAGTCAAGTGGCTGTTATAGCTTAGAATGTATTTATTTATAATTTGTATCATAAAAAGAGAGTAGTAAGAATTCAAGGGCAAATGTTTCTTGTTTGAAATATTTCTTCCAAGATAATAATTTTTGTGTACCTACAATAAAATGATTCAAATTTTTACGAAATCTATATACCACAAATAATTTTCCGAAATATTTATATCACCTTCGAGAGTTTTTTTTTTATTAATTTATAGTATTTCTTATTGCAAAATTTCTGACTTAAAAAAAATTACTTTTAACGTAATAGAAGTTTGAAAAATCGACTTTCGGTATTTGTAATAACCGTATCTGCTGTTATAAAGTGTGCTTTTAGAGAAATAAATGTTCAGAGGAACAAAAATGTTTATAATTTTAATTTCGAGTGAATGATAGGTACGTTTTGAAATTCATAAGGAATTAAAAAATCTTTGAATACATATACCTTAAATATATATTACTTCATTTTACATTACTGTGACTTAAATATGTCAAATAATAATATACGAATCGAATAGAATCAGAATACTTATAGAATAATTATAGAATCATTCGAATAATTATGAATCCTACTGTATGTCACTTTGCAGTTGCATCTGCGTTCAATTTGTGTTGTTCCATATTTAAACATCCACTGCACACTAGGTTCGAGTTAAGTTTACATGGCTTCTATATTCGAATCATTTTAACAAAAACAATAATGTTTCATTATTACCATTAATATTGGTTTAAAAAGAAAATATGAGATGTTTCTTTTGAATGAGACTTTTTGGAATCATCTATTGCGCTGATGAACCTTCATGGCAAAAATATGTGGCCACAAGAAGCATACGAAAATTGGAAAAACCTCAAAATTCAGTATTTGTAAAAATGACTATTAACAATTTTTATTTTTTGTCACGAACTAAAATTCACTTTCGCATTATTTTTAATTGAAATAAAATTTATACCGCACTCGTTCCAGAAGATTTCTGTTTAAATTATGTTACATGGTGTTACGAAAGTTCAATTTAAAAGGAAAAGAGGAACAGTTTCACAGATGAGAAGATAACGTATGTCCACATCCTCGATTTAATGAAACAGATTAAACGCATCGATCCCAAGTTAACTATTTCGATTTCTCGAGTCAGGAAGCCGTGACATGGTATTTTCCCGTGAAAGCTGCGGTTAACTCGTCTGTAATGAAATGAAGGCTGGACAACGTGACACATCGAAAGCTTTTGCCGATTCTATTTTGCGGCGCATACCAAAGTGGACTAGACCTGCCTTAACTCGAGCCAAAGTCTAGTTCCTGACCCTATTCATTGTATCTTTCAACGATTATGCTCCCTGATTACATGCGTCCCGCCACGCAACCGGCCGCTGTGAGTTTCACCGTGACAGACACAACACTTCCACCACTTTCGTGCCACATTTGTTTGCTCTTTTCTTCACTGAAATCGCCTGAACGATTAGAAGATCCGGAATAATGGGGACTGCTTATATTTGAATGCAGTGCTGCTTACTATTGTACAATATGGTGCACACTACTGTTAAAAACTTTGTAATCTGCATTCGAATGCAAAAAGATAGAGTTTCATATTTGATCGTGTTTTAATCATTCCATACTTGTTAAGAAATTTTTGTACCATAAGAGTATTTAATGTAGAATTAATTATTGTCGAAACTGAATTTAAAATTAATACTCGCACGGTCAAAAAATAAATCGAAATTGTAGAACGATTTTTTTTAAACGGAATGCTGTTTTTGAGAAAATTGATTTTGAAAATACGCCACAAATGTGCCACATTTTTATAAACACCCGGTATATCGAATCCTTTTTCGAAACCGATTTTCTCTGAGAAAAAGTCTCTTTCGAGAAAAAGTTATTCTATCATTTTAACACAATTTTGCAATTTTACTATATTTACCATTTCGAGATTTGTAACTTATTAACACGTTGCGTGCGGCACCAAAAATAGTTGACTTCTCCGATGCCGGAAATGGAGTTCTGTATAAAGTGCACCCTTTTATGCTACTTTCGACATTTTATAACATTTTAACCAAAAATAATTTGTTTTTGTTAGAAAAAAGGGCATGGCGCGTTAAATACAAAAACAACTGCAGAATGGTGAATGCTGCAAATTTGTCACGACTGCACACACTGATGAACACATTCGTACTGAATGCGTATGCAAAATGAAAATTCGATACCTGAAAAATTTCCCTGCCACATTTATTGGGACCGGGCTCCAAGACGTGACCCACACGTCACCCAACGTAGAATAGGGATTCCCCATGACGTGACCGTACACGTCACCCGCACGCAACGTGTTAACGGTGGTATCTTCAAACTTTCTGTGAATTTACTTAGTAAGGTGTATATGATTTTGATATTATATTACTAGAGGGAAGGCGGTGATAGCCGAGGTTTAAGATTTTTGGGAATTTATTTCTAAAAAATTACTTTGTTTATCAACTTAAAATTTTGTTCATTGCTTGTACTATACTTGGAGAATATCACCTATTTGTTTTAAGTAAAAATAATGATTTCCTTGGCTGTCAAACTAATTTTCTTTGAAACACCGCTATTTTCTTATTTATAAATATTTTTCATTTATTCCAAAACCGGCTATAACCATACTCATACAGATTCAGAATCTTTTTGAATTTTTGATTTTAGACAATTTGGACGCCAAGGATGAACATTTTTGAAAAGCCGTTTCTGCATTTATTTATAATTTTTCATAAAGAGAACCTCTTAGTCTAAGAAAAGAAAAAAATTCTCTATAAGAAAAATATTATAACAAAGTGGCATGCATTAGACGATCTTCCTCATCAAATATCTCACAGTGTACACAAGTATACACTAGGTACTGCGAAACGCATAGCTGACTAAATATATAGTTCCATTTAAATAAATTTAGTAGCCTTAAATATCTCAAGAACCAGGATCCTTCAAAGCAATATTTATTTCCTTAGAATCAATCAAGTAGGCATCTTTTGCTTTCGTTACTTTTTCACAAATTTCAAACCCAATGTCCACATTTGAGTTAGGTAAACAGAGCGAGTCGTAGACTTCCATGCGCATGCCTAAAGAGAAGTGGGGAAGCCCAGACCTATGGACCCCCCTCTTTGCTACTTCTGCCCGTGGTGTCGTACAATCTAAAGGTGCGTTCAGAATTTGAATAGGGAAGTGTCTTAGCTTCGAAATAAATATAGAGTGGCCTGCAAAAATTTCCGGCCAGATAGTTTTTTCAATTTTTCTTTCAAAAGCAAAGTCTTTAGGAGAAAAGCTTTTAGAAGAAACGTGGATAAGATCATCTGGCCGGAAACTTTTGCATACCACTGTACATAAGTACAGAGTGCTACTTGGAACTTCCAAGTTGGAAATAGAGCGTAACTATCGGGGTTGAAATAATGGCACATCGATCCACTTCGAATAATTTTTAAATCGTTCCTGATAGTTGGTCAAAATTGTACACAAATCAGGTTCTTCAACTTCTACTGAAACTACTAAATTTGAAAGAAATCCACGACTATGGTTTAAAAATTTGTGTGATTTAAAATGGAATGTCTCAGATACACGCGAGCTTGTAGCTAAACAGATGAAAGTAGACAGTCTCACTGTTTCTGCCAGTGTGAAAAAGGCTTTCGTTTTCGTAGGGTGGAGAAGGGCAACGAAATCGAATTGGATAGGTGTCAACCAAACATATTCAAGCATTTATTTCCCTCCAATCCGATCTTTGCACTCCACCTAATCTACAACTCGCATTGTTTACCTATACATACTTTTAATCTTCCCACCCTGTAAATGAAACACCCTGCATCACTTGATCATTAAATTCTATAACATGTCTATGGTAGGAGATTAGGGTAAAGGACCCAATTACTGGCAGCCAACCCAATTACTGTCACCTTAAGCTATTTTACTTAAACGTTTATTTATTCGTTATTTTAAGTAAAATAGCTTAAGGTGACAATAATTGGGTTGGCTGCCAGTAATTGGGTCCTTTACCCTATATTGATTTCACCCTTAATTCTTCATTCGTTACTTTTTATCGAAAGGGAGGTGTTCGTGGTACTCCAAGTTATAATTGCTCAATTACGAAAAATAAACGATATCTTGACCAGAGAAAGGGACTAATTGGGCATCCTTCTTTTTCACCTCGTACTCGATAAGATTCGCGCGGTAATATGCACCTCTGGGAGAATCCTTCGGCGACGGTTGATTTTGCTGACGCGCGATGACAAGCAGAACTGACCCTCGTGACGTAATCGTCGCAATTCACTACCAGCTCGTTCTCTCTGCCTGCTCTACCGTGGTTTTCTACAATGCGCCTACGCGACGGTTACCATGGGGCACAGCGTGGCCACCAGCAATTCCAAGAATTTTTAAAAAATTATTCTTCTGGTCTGCCAAGAAATTTACGATGCACTGTTCAACGCGACAGCGTAGCTTCGAAGTAGACAATTAATTAATAGTCGAGGACGGCGGAAGGAAATTTGGCAATACCTCCTTCTAACTCAGGAGGGGGGGGGGACTTTCACTCTCCTCCGTTCCCCTCACCTCCCCCCTCCATTGCGCCTTCCACTTGGCGTACGTGTCCATAACTATGAGTGCGTGCGATGGAAAGAAATTCGACATTTTCGAGCGATAAAGAGAAAGCATCTCTGCAAGTGGCTGTTCGTAGAAACATTCTAATACACAGTGTCTACGAAGGTCGACGACAAATATATGAGACGCTTCTGTTTGGTAATTAAACGCTGATGGACAGGGAAGCGAAGAGATTTGAGAAAATAAGTTTTAGTTAGGTGGGCCAGGTGGCTGGAGTCGCCACATTCGTAATCTATGAGGAATCATGATTGGAGGGAGCAGCACTGTCGGAATCAGAGTTGGATATAGCAGAAGGATTAAATTATAATTTGCATAGAGACGATTGCACGGCGTTGGTTGTGGATAATTAATTGGCCAGCTAGCATGAAAGAATACTATTTAAATAACTATCTGAGCAAGGATGGGTATTTTAACTATGACTGGAACTGCTTCCCAAAAGTTGTGTCTATATTTGAATATTCTGCTAATTTTAGAACTGTCTACATAAGAGGAGCCATTTTCAAGTGATTTGTCTTTTCAACGACATTTCAAAAATCAAAACTGGCCACTCTTTTCAATACACCTCCTCCCACCCGCGTATACATAGGTACTTGATTAATATTCTGAATCACCATCGATGAACTGTGTTCAATTTTCAACCCGAGCAAGAGGCAAACACGAATTGTCCGAGCATTTTGATTTTCAACGTTGCTAATATAATAAGAGTCGAGAGTCATGAGCTGTAGGCCGTGAGCTGTTAAAAATTCAAGTCAATATCTTCATTCGTTTGAGAAACGTGACTCTCGCAAACTCGAGAAATGTAGTTTCGAGAAAGTCGTATTTTGAGTTTGAAATCATTTTCATTGAGATCGCTGTATATTCAACAAATGTTCGAATTTCAAAACGTCCTTTTATGAATATCTTCTTAAGAGGCTTCCTAGTGTAGTGGCTTAAAAATAGGGTAAAGGACCGAATTACTGGCTCCCATCCCAATTACTGTCACCTTAAGCTAGTTTACTTAAAACAACAAATAAATAAACGTTTAAGTAAAATAGCTTAAGGTGACAGTAATTGGGTTGGGAGCCAGTAATTGGGTCTTTACCCTATAGATTTTTTTTGGAACTCATTTCTAAAAAATGAATTTCTTTATCAATCTAAAACTTTGTTCCTTGCTTGGCACTAAAATTTCTGGAGCGAAACTAGAAATTTTTCTTTGAGACACCGACATTTTGTTATTTTTAAATTTTTTTCATTTATTCTAGTACCGGCTATAACCATACTCATACAGATTAAAAATCGCTTTGAATTTATTACTTCAGATAATATGGACAGCCAAATTTGTTATTTAATTATTAGTTCTGTTATTTTAACTTAAAAACCGTGATATTTTCCCAATACAGCACAAGCAATGAACAAAGTTTTAAATCAATAAACAGAGTAATTTTTTAGAAACAAATTCTGAAAAAACTATATTTTTAAACCGCCACACTAGGGAGACCTCTTAATACTTGAGCCTATAAAAATATCACAAAAATAGAAACTCGATTTGTTTGACTCGACAAATGAGAATATTTATAGAATATTTATAATATATAAATATACAATAAACAATTACTAGGCAGCCACAAAGGTCTGTTAAAATTGATGTTTCTCCAGAAACTGAATATGTAGATATATAAATTTCTTTGTTTCCTATTATGGCAATGATCCTGTAATGACATGTGTATCCGCGCAGTAGGGGACGGCTGTCACGCATGCGCGCAGAGAAAGAAAACAAAGTGAAAAAGCGCGCACGGGCAAATGAAACGTTGCTGGTGCAAAAACACCTGTCGACCAGCAACCGATAGGATTTATTGAGCAATACCTTGACACAGTGCTGGTGAAGCAGCGGCTCGTGGCTAGGCATATCAAGAGGGAAGCAAAAAACAAGAATGACTGAGCGCTGACCGGGCCTTGATCTCCCAGACGACATGATTGGTACAGGCATCGCTGGCTTTTTTGTTACTAACACGTGCACCTCACTAAAATCGAATTTTGCGATTGTAATGTTTCAGTTCGTCGCGACAAAAAATGGTTCGGCGCAAAATAGAATGGAGAGCAATGGTTTATTTCCTGGATCACTGATAGACGAAATATATGATGCTGATGATTTTAGGTGACTTCAAGGTCTCTCCTTTTTATTGTTTACTAGCTTTAGGGAATTTAGATTCTGATTTTATAAAAAAAAATATTTCTTTTGTGACTTCATCAAAAATAGTCACGTTCATCTGGATTAGCCAGACATAATGAGATGAGGCACATTTCCTGGCCCCAGGAGTTTACCGTTTGAATGTTTTTAGGCAACAGACAAATACACAAACATAAAGTTTCCGCTTTATATACTAAGATGGAAAATATGATGAAGTTTTGATTGCTATCAAAAGATTTCCAAGGGAAATCAAACGTGCAGGAAGAGTAGCAAGCTCCATTCAGGGTTGGTACAAGAGGGGTGAGAAGACACTGTTAAGAAATAATTTGTGTTTGTTTCTTTTGAGATGACTAGGTATTCGTCAGTTGAGGGAATTTAGAATGCCATTCAGTCGTGATTAAAGATGAATGATACGGAAAATAGTAGATATAATTTAATAAGGGACTATACTACTACTACCACACCTGCTAGGTGGTGCATTTGAATATAAAATGGGAGAGTCTAACATCTACTTAGGTGACCATAATTTAATCCATACAAATTTTTTTAATACTTTGTGCCATAGGGGCATTTAATTTGCTGATTTAATTAGCATTTTATGACATTACTAGCTGACCCGTTACTCAGTTTCACCCGGGAATTATTTATGATGTCTACAATATAAAAAAGCCTAAACAAAAAAATAAGTAGCCTATAATCTAATCTAGGACGTACCTATGTAATGCATATTCAAAATTTCATTGAAATCCGTTCAGCCGTTTAGGCGTGAAAGAAGGACAAACAAACAAACAACGTTTCACTTTCATATATGAGTAAGCATAAGGATAATTATTTGAATCTCGTCATAATTTTGACTTTGTGATTTATCTTTTCATATACAATACATTCATATTTTCATAGACAATATAAATAAAAGTTACATAAACGAGCAATGCAAATATCAAAACTATGTAAAGTAATAAAAAAATCAATTATTAATCGAAAAATGCAAGAAGCTACTGCAAAAATGCAAAGTACCTACTTTGTGTACTTGTAACTAATGAGTTCAATTAGACTTTTGAACGGTAGTTACATGTATGTATGTATGTACATTTACTTCTGTACCATGAAGTTAAGGAATGATACAAGCAATTGAATAATAAATGACTTATATGTGAATGTAAAAAATCACTCTTATACTTTCTTTTGACTTCCATTGTGTACCTTGATCTGTTCAGTATCTTTCTAATTTTGAGTAGTGACCTTGTAAGCTTAGTTTCCAACACCAATCTCTCTCCAGCTAGTGAAAATTATTTTCGATTTATATGAAAGCTTGATCCTTGCTATTACTTCTACAAAAGTGTGTAACCGTGCCACTTATAATTTCAATACGGTTCACTTCAATGTTTACATATTGTTATTCTTACATCCTAAGTAGATTCAAACTTAGATATCTGAATATGAATTCACATCACGTTCTAAGAAGCTATGTTATACTGATAAATGATAAATTTCTGGTAACTATATGACTCTTTTCAAAGACGTCTCGTTTCAGACACTATATTACCTATTGAAAGAATTATTTAGTAGTAAATATGTCATTTCCGACTTTGACGTCATATTATTACAGAATTATAGAGATTTCGACTTATCGAGCTTTCGAGTTGTAGAGGTGTTTACAGCGACGCCGATGGGAATGAAGAAAATTTTCGAGTTACAGAGGTTTTCGAGTTATCGAGGTTCGAGTTATCGAGGTTCGAGTTGTCAAGGTTCGAGTTGTCGAGGTTCGAGTTATCGAGGTTCGAGTTATCGAGGTTCGAGTTATCCAGGTTCGACTGTATTAAATACCTGCACGACGTAATAATTACAGGCGTTTTGTGTTTGAACTGTATCAAAACAAAATTTTTTTATTCCATTACAATTTTAATCTCATTATTAGACACCATTCTCAATATTTCTGAACGGCAGTAGGGTAGATATGTTCCAAGGCTAAAGCAGTTAATAGTTATTATTTTAAAGTAATATTTTCTGATGCCAACTGTGACTGGACAAAATATGCGTATTCAATATTTTTCATAATTTAATTTTCTAAATGAGAACAAAAGCAGTAATTACTTTGTACGGTTATATTTCCTTTGATACTAAATGGAATAATAATCAATAAAAAATGTTAATCTAGAATACGAGATGGTGGAAATAGTCCGAAAATATTGTTAAAAATTATACTTTTCAAATTAAAAAATGAACTCGACGAGCGTCCATTAAAATGTCGAATATTTTGAAACAAAGAACACGAGGGTGGTTAAAATTTAGTGGTTCCCAATTAAGTAACTCGTAAACATATGCACGCACTTCGAATGTAAACAATCATTATTTGATAATTTGCAGAAATCCAACGTGAGCCTACATCAGAAATATTTACACACCTGATGCATTAGACAAATTTTACGTAATACTGACGCGAGGCAGTACAACTGCTAAAATTAGTATCAGAGACGAGTGAAGTTGATCGAGCACAATGAACAAGTAGTATCATGGTGCGGTGCTTAATGTCGAGTTTGATGTACTAACTAAGTGGATAAGTAGCAAACATGAACAGATGCTTTATAATTCCACGTTTGCTTTAAAGATAAAACAAAAAAGAATATTATAATAAATCGTTGTAATGTGAGCCAATACTTTTGGATAAATCGAAGCATATCAATTCTTTATATGAAAAGGAATCGAAATAAATGTCCTTTACTGTTTTGAAATCCGACGCGCAGTTTACAAGTTACTATGCAGCAAATACAATGTCCAAGCTTGACTTCCGGGCGCGTGCTATTCAAATCATAGACTTGTTGTATGAGTACAATGTTAAGTACGCAGTGGCACAGGCACCCGTGCATAATTATTTATTCAAAGGCTTTCTGATTTTTTCCAGCTCGAACAATTAAACTGTAGGTATCGATTTTTGGCAATTTGACAGTCGATTTAAGAATTGGATCGTTGAACGACACCAAAGTGTAATGAATTTTAATGTCTTAATTTGTTTTAATGTTTCAGATAAGCGTGCTCTTTTAAATAAAAATTCTGTTAATAGTTTCAAAGGCTGTACTACTTCCGAATGGTCCCAGTGGCCGATCGACACGGGGTTTGAGGGGAAGGGTGGGGAGGGGGTGGGGACTCTAAATCTAAAATTGTTGCTTCGGGAATTTATTAGTTTCCGAGATATTAATAAAAAAACTTTTAGTATGTCTGTTTATTTATTCCGACATAACGCATTCCACTTTCCACTTTTCCGGGTATTAGTATTGGTTGAGGCTAGATTAGTACGGGGGGTGCGCGCCCGCTTGCAAAGCATGGTAGCGAACCGATGTGAGTTTGGAGATTTGAACCAGCAAGTTGCGAATGCGACCCATCCTACTATATAGGGTGTTAGTCTACTGATAGTCAATATTCTAGGGGGTGATTCTCTAGGCCAAAATAAGACGAAAATGTAGAATACAATTTTTTAATATCGCGCTTCGTTTTCGAGAAAATTGACTTTGAATTTCAGCCAAATACGCGTGCCTTTCCGCGTCTAGCAGTTCGTAAAACAGTTTGGGGGGACAGGAGGGTCGCCGGGTAGGGGTGCCTGCAGTTACGTCCAGAAAAATTTTAAAAAAAATTAACAATATTTTTTATTAATATTTTAGAAACTAATAAATACCCGAAACTACAATTTTAGATTTAGGGTCCACACCCCCTCCCCAATCCTCCCTCCAAACTTCAACTCGATCGGTCACTGGAACCATTCGGAAGAATATCCCTTTCAAACAGTGATCTTTCATTTGCAACAAACCCCACCTTTCTAGCTTTTCATTTTCATAGAGAAAAAAAAACCATTAGGAATTCTTAATTCTCGGGGGAAAAAGTACTATACCCCCCTAATAACATTTTTTACTAAAATTGAGTGTGTATTTTATTTCACTATTTTCGTGTGGTGTAATAAAATTTCCTTCAGAAGGTGAAGGAAAAACTATTCAAGGTTTATTCGAAGATATTCAGCTCTTTAATTCAGTGAGTTTAAAACCAGAAGTATTTTTTTTATTCAATATTTGAAACCTCAAGAAAAAGTTTATTTCAAAAAGTAACTATTACTCTTTAGAATTTATGATTATCTTTATGTAAATGATTATATACTTGACTACGGTTATATAGAATATATATCTTGTAGACCACATTTTGTATTTCCATTTTTAAATTGAAATTGTTATCACCTATTGGAAACATACTTCACATTTAGCATATTTCAGTTGGAAAATTGACATTCATTTTACTAAATGCAGAACAGACATCGTTTAACAAGTAGGAAGCTTCTTGTTAATTCTTATTATTTTTATTACATTCGACCATTTTGACAGCTCCGTAAGAAAAAGCTAAACAACCACGAATCCTAAGTAGGGTAAAGGACCTAATTACTGGTAGTCAACCCAATTACTGTCATCTTAAGCTATTTTACTTAAAATAACGAATAAATAAACGATTAAGTAAAATAGCTTAAGGTGACAGTAATTGGGTTGGCTGCCACTAAGTGGGTCCTTTACCCTAGTAAGTTTTATTGTTTTTCCACAAGTCTCTCCACTTTTAAGCGACTACATTTTGCACACATTTGACGATGGTGTCATCTTCACAACGTCATGCAGAAGAAGAATATTTTTATAAAGTCTCTTCATCGATTCTCACACTCGTATTAAACGCAATTCTCTAGCACCAGCTGTCTAACACTAAACTCAAACATGAATTCCACCGTGGATTCCCATCCGCGCATCTTACTCGAAACTTTACGTCGTACCGCGCAAAGCTCCGTTCAAGGTTACACTCCAATAGCTTGATGCAGTGCATTAAGTAGACACTAATCATGGGAATATCAAAGATTGAATGAATCCCAATTTAAGCTGCACGAAGCGTGGACTCTTAACGTCGCGTGATGCTTGCGCGAGTCTTATGTTTCTATTTTGTCGTAATTTGTCAGATTAATTTTCCTCTATTCTTGAAGCTATGACAAAGTATTATCCGATAAAAAATTTTGACCTCTCTATTATGCAGCATTTTTTGTTCATTAGTCAAAACACTTTCTTTTTACTGGATTATCAAGATAATTTCTCCTTGTGGACGCCGGATTAATTTTATTAATATTTATCACATTACTGTATTTCTACAAATAAGACAAATTAATTTTTTTATATCTCTATGACCATATACAAATTTTCCTTCATTGTAGTAAGTAGTTTATTGCATAACTTCCATATAACAGGAATATTCAAACATTTCAGAAATTTCGAAATTGAAATTTGTATAAATGTTGAGTAAAATATTTTTGTTTTTATATTCCTCACATTATTTCTGAGCCAAAAACTGACTTAATGCTTTATGGAATGTACTTTTGGATTTAATCTTCGTTTTTTTCACTTTTCTTTGTAATATTGTTTGGCGCGAAAATTATTTTTTATTTACAAAATTTCACTTCGACAGAAGTTGTGCATAGGTTAATAAACTTCAAATAAGAAATTAATAGAAAAACATTAATTATTTATTATTTATTTATTTATTATCTGAGGCAGTGACAGCCACAGCGGACTAACCTACATTTTTTCCGAAATTGAATTAGTAGCAAAAACGTATTCCAACAAACTCTGCTAATCATATAAAATAGGAAAAAAATTCTAATGTGGGTTGGTCCGCTGTGGCTCTCACTGCCTCATTTAGCATTTTGGTAATTCTTTTTCTTTCTGTTACAAAGCAACAGATTCAAAAGTATGGTGATGTGCAGGGTCGAATTTCTTTGTATGCTAAATAGGGCGGCAACCTATATGTCTGTTTGTTTAATACGCGAATAAAATAGCAAACTCAATTCAATAGATAGGACCATTTTTTTATTTTGACTGTTTTAACTGTATGATCTTTAAACACAGAGGCATGAAACAGTTCACTTTTTTCATGTAGCAAATTAGCAATAACTCACACGTGAGTTGTCATATTGAATTAATTTTAAAATTGTCTCAACTCTTAGATTAAAATATTTGATAATATTTAACGGAAAAGGGCGGCAGACGTTTGTTAACCAAGGGGCACCAATCTCCAAATCCGTCCCTGGAGATGCGTAAAAATTAATGCAAGTGAGTATACCTCCCTAAATGATTTCTTGTAGAAACTATACTAACTACGGATAATACGTACTAAATAAGAATCAACATGTGCAAATTAACTATCGTTATAACTAGTTCTCCCAAATGCTTTACTAAAGTCGTTAGAAACTCAAAAGGATTGAAAAACATAAAATCCAACATCTATCGACGCTGACTTTGCAATTGAGTTTGCAGTTTTGTTAATTCCAAAGAACTGTTTACTAACTTATAACTTTTCCGTCTGGAGGGGGGGGGGGGGGCGGGCGTTTGCGAAGGGGACAGTTGCCCCTGGCTTTTGAGAAAAAATCCCTTATTTTGCAAAACAGATCTTTATTAAGTTTATATTAAAAAGGGAATATTTTTAATTTTCGGTTTAAAATTTTTAATTAAATTGGCACTAAAAAATGGATCACAAAAAGCAAGAGAGGTATATTTTTCTTTACCATCATTCCAAAGTTCCATCCCCTCGCCCAGGAAAAAAGTCTCCGGACGCCTTTGCCCATACAGCACACTTCGTTGCAGATGTAGGTATTGCAGGAACGTTGCTGCAGTATTGCGTTGTTGCAGATTGCAATCGCAATATTGTAGGAATGTTACTGCAATATTGCCGCGCATTATTGGAGTGGCAATGATCTTATAATATTGCATCAACATTCCAAAAACGTTGCCGTGCAATGTTCCACTGGCAACGACCCTACAATATTTCGGCAATATTGCGCGCACATCGATGTGCAATGTTTCAGTGGCAACGACTCAGCAAAATTACCTACATATTGCCGTGCAATACTGTATTGGAAATATTGTAAAAACAGTACAGCAATATTCTGAACCACCTATGACTTTGACGAAATTTGAAATATGACGTCGAGTAGATTCTACAGCATGTTACATTTAACTGGATATGCTAGAATTTCTCGTTGGCCGTTTTTATTGCCGTTTCGTTGCAGAATCATTGCCGGAACGTTGCAGGACTACATGTTTGCAATGCTGCCGCAACATTGCAAAAATACACACCTGCAATATTGCGAAGACAGACATAGGACTGAATCTGCAACGTCTCTGCAATATTATGGCGCAACATTGTAATCTTGCACCGCAATATTGCAGAGACGCTGCTGCAATGTTATGGTGCTGTGTGGGTGGCCCTAGTTTTTAATTCTAATTTTAATTTTAGTCATAGTTTTTAAGTTATGTATTACATCAGTCTTTCGTCTGCATCTTGCCATTTACCCAATCCTTTTTATTTTGTAATAAACAGAACATATTAATAATATTGTAATAACATCCTATATTGGAAAACTATTTGGATGACGATTATGAAATAAATGGCCAGACTTTCCTAGATGCAATGTTTCCGCGAAGAATCATGGCCGTGGCCCTAAGTAATTATTTGCACGCCAAGAAACGTGTGTTTGCTTTCTGGACGACTCTGTTGAATATGACATTCTTGCCGGACATTCAATGACAGGTGCTGGGATGGTAGGTCAGTGGATCGAAGCAAACTCGTTTCGTTAAAAATCTTCGCGTTCTTTGCGCGTCCGTTCTGCGTCATTGTAAACACGAGATGATGTAATTAGCCTATTTACATTGAATCTCTAATTCATATCTCCGCGTGCCACTTGCTCTCGCTACTGTCACTCGCTATTGCCCCCCAAAGTCTCCGCTCCAAGCAAACAAATTCTTCTTGTATGTGCGCAACAGGTTGCTCCATAAATCTTTCTGGTTTTGGACGTTTAAAAACGAAACGAGTAAAATGCATAAAAGGTTAAATTAGTTAAGATGATTTCTCGAACAAAAATAAATACTTCAAAAATGTAGAATGAAATTTTTTCTAGAAAGCTGCATTTACGAAGAAATCAACATGAAATATTCGCACCTGCCTAAAAATGAGTGAATTGATTAATAAATGTGGTGCAACTGCAAATTAAATGAATCCTCGTGCAAAATACTTCGAATAACTTTTTTCGAACGAGGCTTTGATTTTAAGAAAATCGACTTTGAAAATCTGCTGGTTGCTCGTGCAATGGACTTGACAATGGTTTCATAATTAAATCGATTCTTTTTAAAACAAAGCCACGTTCGAAAAGTGAGTTCTATAATGTTGACTCCGCCAATTTTTAGCCACGTGTATGTATACGAAATGAGTTTTCGAAATCGTTTATCTCGAAAACGAAATCTCGTGCAGAAAAAAATTTATTTTATACATTTTTACCACGATTTCGAATGCACCCTGTATATTTTTATTCTCTGATATAATTTGTGTTTTCCATCTCGCATTTGCTATTTTTGAGTGCCATTTTTAATATGATTTCTTCGCCATACCTACATTTTATATTTTTTTATTTTTTAGTGGTTTAACCCTGCTGCTTGTTTGGATTTTGATGTAATTATGTTTTTAGTAGATATAGACGGTAGAAAGTGTTCGATCAATTTTTTGACAACAAAGTGAAGATCCAAGAAAATGACAAAATTGCAGATATCAATATTAAAAAAAATTTATTTCCCTCATTCCACATTTCGCCATTATCAAGTTGAGGAAGAAAGTACTTCCGACTAGATATGACTTCCGCACCACTTTCACAATCAGTAATGTTCAATTTACTGTAATCCAATTCAAACTTGTCAGATACTTTTATTGCTTTCCACTGTTGTACAATCTTCTAAAGACTAAATTTCTCTAAAAACTATAAGACCAAAGTGTGGGTTGAAATCAAGCCACTGGTAATTTATTTAAAAAATTGATTTGACTATAAAAAAAGTATCTTTTGGTAAAGATTCACACTTTAGGTCAAAACGTTAAACTAACAATAAATGTATTACTATTTATATAACTAATTTCAAATTGTCAAGTTCCTCTAGTCTCACTGCAGGTGTTAAATTAGCTATACATACACAGAACGAGGAAACAGCGAAAAATACAAAATGGAGTATTCCCCATGATGTAACCAAAAGAAGGTGCAACTCTTCGTAGAAAGACGAGTCGAAAACATGCAACAAAATTTCCCCGGAATTAGAGTTACTTTGGAGGTTTAATATTGAATATTTTAGAGGGGCTTTTACACTAGCGGACAAAAAAGTTACCACTTTTTCGATTTGTTCTATTTTTGTTATTTTTTAGCATAAATTTGGGACTGTGGTATGTTTAATATGCATATTTTGATGGAGAATTTAAAGCTGTATGAAACCCAGTTAAAGTTGGATTTATTTAACAAACACACAAAAGTATTATATGCCATTGAATAGGGTAACACATTTTTGGGACCGACAAAGAAGTTACCACGATCAGTAACTCTTTAGGTTATCCTAAAAGCAAAAGGTGTCCCCCACAAAATATTAGATTTTTTTTAATAATGTTCAAAAGCGGTAAGTTTTGTTGGCTTTAATAGTGTGTTGTCTTGCTTAATGTTAAACAGGGTGTTTGTTTGTTAGTTAAATAAATTCAACTGTAACTGGGTTTTATAGAGCTTTTAGTTCTCTTTCAGAATATATATATTAGGCACATACCGCAGTTTTGATTTGATATTGAACAGTAATAGAAGTAGGGTGGTTCGAAAAAGTGGTAACTTTTTGTCCGCTACTGTACTTCAATTTTTATAACTGAATATTTAAGAATTATTTTTATAAGATTTTTAATTTCATTAATATTTGTGATGTTTCTGTTAATCACATTTAAATTCATAATTCTTTGATCATTTCAATCCTGGGTAATGCCTCGAATTCGGTATAAGGAATTAATATATATGTATATGTTGGAAAAAATTTGTTGCCTGTGCTTTGATTCATACAATTTTCGTCTGTGGTTAAAATTATATTTTCAATTAATTATTCAATGTTACTAAAAAATATTAATTCTATTGTATATTTTTAAAATATAGGTCTTATTAGATTCAGTCAGTTATTTTTATATATTAGGTTATCTCAGCAATTAGTTACATTTGGATTAACTAAGAAATATGAAAAATATAAAATTGTAAAAATTTGTCTTACTTCTGTTTATCGGTATTCAATATGTTTGCCTTCCGACCAAATTAATAAAATAAATAATGATGTAAATGGTCAGCATATTAATAATTAATATTGATAATTTAATATTTTTTATTTATTACTCTTTCTTGAGCATTGATATATGTATATTCTCCTTAATTAAAATACCCTATCTATCAATTTTCAATTTTTAAAAAAATGGTGGAATATTTTAAGTTCCATACGTGTTTTACATTTTAAGTAAAATTAGAAAACCCTACGTGCTTCGTAGAGGTTTAGAAGCAGTCTAATTTACTTTTTCACCAGAACGGTACAAAGAAAATAAAAAAACTCCAATTTTCTTGGAGGTGCCGAAATGCTAAATAGGACTGTTTAAATAAAAAGAGCAGTGTTCACATTGACAGTAGTAAAATTTAAACAACACATCGTCATATATATCAGGGCTGGGACTATTTGTCGAATTTTTCGATATTCGAATATTCGAGTACGTCAGTTGCTCAATCATTTGGCGAATATAATTCGAATATCCAAGTATCCAAATATTATTTGAATTTTTAAGTACTCGAATACTGATGTATTCGAATCGTATCAGTATCCGAATAGTATGGTGTGAATTATAAATCAAATTCTCCAGGTTCATTTTTTCACAAGTTCTTATTTAGTTTCAGTTGTGAATTCGTTAGTTTGTTAGGGTGAAATCTTGTACGTTAATTTGAACTTCACATATTCGATCGACTTGAAACTTTGCACACATACATAATTCCGGTGACAAACAATATTTTCACTGAATACTGAAATATTCGAATAGTATTCAAACACCGAAATATTCGAATAGTATTCAAATACCGAAATATTCGAATAGTATTCAAATACTTAAATATTCGAATAGCATTCAAATACTTAAATATTCGAATAGTATTCAAACACCGAAATATTCGAATAGTATTCAAATACCAAAATATTCGAACAGTATTCAAATACTTAAATATTCGAATAGTATTCAAATACTTAAATATGCGAATAATAACATTCGAGTACCCGAATATTCGAAGTTTATTCATAGCATTCGAATACTTGTAAAATATTCGAAGATTAAATTATTCGAATAGTCCCAGCCGTAATATTTATACGTCACAAATTTATCATGAACATATTCAATCAACAATCGTATGTTCTTATAATCGAGATTCTTCGTACACGTCAACGATGTCAGTAGCAATTACAATAGTTTATTGTTACCTAGCATTCGTATTTAAGATTTATAGCTTAGAACTTGCGGAATTTATGGCACTAAATTACCATATGGGCTATAAATACAGCAGAAAAAAATGAAAGCAACAGAGAGAGAGAGATTACGAAACGCTTCAAACGCGACCTTTCTTGAGAAACTAATTATGAAAATCAACTATGGCGACGCCGCGCAAAGGGAGGGGGGTGCGAGGAAAAAAGGAATGGCGTTTTTTGTTCGTCAGCGAAAGAAATCTTTGGTGGGGCGATAAAAGCCATCGACATCGTTTACGAGCAAGAAACGTGGAAAGTTTTCCACGCGCGAAGGATGAAATCGTTCGCGCATGTTTTTCCGTTGACTCGAGATTAATTGTTTATTAAATGCCTCTTGTGCCTCTATTATGGCGATACAGCGCCACGATAAAGCGAAACAATACAGTGGGAATGTCAACGAAAGAGAAACACTTCGCCACCATTTTTGTGTTATTGAGCCGATCGTTATTTTTTTAGGGCTCATGTGTAGTGAATAAGCTCCCGTTATTATTAAAATGATTTGCGGGTCATTCTACCAGCATCCTGCTTGAAGAGATGCAAATTTAAAGTGCGCTTGTTGAAGTGAAGATTCAATTTTAAGTATACAACAATGGCGGTATGAATGTTCAAAAATATTATTTAAATATTAGTAGACACTGATTCTTCAGGGAATAATCTCGTGGAATATTCCAGGTGCGGTGAAATTTGCAAGTTGAATAAAAAAGTGGGGTATTTCATTAAAGAAAAATGTATCGAAAGTGTGAAATTAAATTTTTTTCATACGAGATTTCGTTTTTGAAAATGTGCTCCTCCTACTTTAAAGATGGAATTCGTATTTGGACAACATGATACACCAGTGGTTAAGGAAAGGTTTGAAAATTTCATAATCGGGCAAGAAAGGACTATAATTTAATATTATAAATTATATAATATATATATTATATATAATGCATTATGAAAGATGTATAATTTTTTTTATAATATAATAAGTAATTTAAATATATAATAAAAATATATTATACATATTATTTATATAATATATATATTGTATAATATATTATATTTTTATTATATATTTTATATTCTTTAATTATATTTGAGGTATCAGACCTTATGGATTATATTGATATCTTTGACACACAATAGTGGATCCCTTCGTTTATAAGGTTCCCTTTTGGTAAACTACAATAGTTTCAATATTAATATCATATTAAATACTTGTTTTACCATTACTATATATAAATATATTTTCCAAATTTCCTTTTCACCACCACTATACACACGTTAAATGGTTAACTCGAGTTCAGATCGATTTAATTTGATTTGACTATATTTTGTTCAAATAGACTCAAATTGTAGTAAAATAATCGAAAATTAAAATCTTCGAATCTAAAAGAAAATGTAACGATGACTATTAAAAGTAATTATTTTATAGTGTCTTAAAATTCTTTCAATTTCAGACTTAGTATTAGGGAGTGACCAAAAACTTAAAATGAGTTTTTAAAAAAAAATTTAAATAAATAATAGGTAGGTAAACAGTTGACGTACAAAATTGAGATGATGTTGAATACAAACAATGAATTGGAAAAATGAAAAGAACAGGCCTATTTACTACCTGCAATCAAAAAATGATGGATTCGAGTTAACATTTTGATACACTTATCATTAAAGGATATTAAATACCGGCTCTTAGATACGGCACGTTAATTGGTGTAGTGCTCTCTGTACACAATCACGTAAGAAAAAGTTAGTAATGATATAATAATGCAGCACCAATGGATTTTTTATAGAAACAAAATAATTACGTCGCTCAATTTTAGAAAGTACACAGAATTGCATCTAGCGAAGACAGGTGGCTTTTGGAACATGACCTAATTTATTATATAACTTTCCATTCCAACATCATAGGAGGCTCAATATTTTTAAGTTAAACGGGAGTTTCCAGTTTTTGCTAACACCTAATTACAAAACTATAAAATCACTATCTGATATCAACTTCGTCGAATTTTATTGCAAGAAAATATTTTACGACAAATTTAAATAAATTGGAAAGGATTATTATACTGGGTGGGTCACGAGTAACAGAGCGTCTTGCGATGATGATATTGATATCATCATTAGATTTAGAGATAAGAAAATTATGTAGAGAACTCAAGGTCATCCTTTCCTGAGTTATCAAGATCATTAAATTTGTTTCTTTTTTCGTGGAACTGTCACTGTTATTGTGTGCATATTATAGCTGACATCAAGGTCGTCTGCATATATACCGTACTATGCTCTTGGACTGACAATGAGCTTTAACTAGGAAGTTTAATATGAAATAACGTAAACTTTAACGACTCTCTTGCTGAAATATTCTTCAAATAAAGGTAATTGAAGAATTAGGCTCTAATTACTCGATTAAAGATTTTTTGTTTTTATTACTCAGTAGAAATCGACTCGAATTTATCAGAAACTCTATCTCAGAAGAACTCATCATGGGAGAAAACACCTAGAAAAACAGAAACCAATTTACGAAAAGCACGACGCTAACACCAATTTCTTCAAAAGACGACTTCGAATTAAGGGGTTAAAGACCTTTGACAGTTCGGAACACAGAGTTATTTTTATGACTTTTTTCATATAAAAAATCTTATGTTTAAAAATGAAGACGTAAACCTGTCGTGTATAGATTAAGCTGTAGTCGCATAAAAAAAACTTAAGAAATAATGCCTTCTCTCAAGGCCTCTACATTTGCGGTTCCAAAGATTCAAAGGATTTAATCCAAATTTTGCACAAATATTCTTAAAACTATAATCTAGTACTTGTCGAAGCCGATTTTGAAAAAATCTATTATTTTAAAAATGGCAACTACTCAAAGTGAATCATGTCATTTTTTACCTCAGTTTTCATCTTCTTTTGTTAATAAAAATTCTGTTTCTAGTTTATTCTACTTATTCTCTCTAATCATAATAATAATAATAAAAAATAATAAATTTTGTATTATGTTTTGGCACAGTACTTAGTATCCCTCTTAATTTCAATTTCATTTGTAAAATTCTGGAGCAGATCAGTAATTGAAGCTATTGCTGCTTGAGTTTACATCGTGATTTAAGCCCGCCATCTTTGACGGCCTTGAATTTTTGACAACCCGCCAGATTAATTAGTTAGGACTAACTATGTTTAATAAACAATTGCAACAACACTGAGAGATACTATAATGTAATAAGTTTTCGAAAAGAAACCGACTTAACAGATAAACTAAAACTGACCTAAGTGTGTCATATCGCTAATAACCACTATCATCAGTTGACGAGACAGTAAACCTTCATAAAAATGGAACTGTTATTCTTATAGTTATGGTATTATAATTTCACAGTATTATTATTATAATTTTTAAAAAATACCCGCATTGTGCAAGGTAACCTACAAATTTTTTTTTTTTATATATATTACCTCGAGAAAATATTCTGTAACAAAAATAAATAAACTGAATGGGGATTTGTTAATAAGATATAGGTACATAATTTGGTCAAAGTAGGTAACACGAAAAATTGTATGTTCACCGAAATTTTAGGTAGCATGTTACATACCATGATAAAAGCTACTTAGTCTAATAAAATAAATTTATTTCTAAAGGTAAATTCTTCTTCGTTAAAGTAAAAGAAGGAACTCTGCGCGATTGAGATTCTCAGAAATAAAAATTCAATTATAAAGACTATCTTCGCGAAAATGGCCAAAATTTAAAACTTTGACTACCTGTATTTTTTAAACAAATTCAAAAACAGCAAAGTGATGACTTAAACACCCCCTAATTTCACGCGAACTACTTCATATTTTAACTTGATCAAAATCTTTCATATCAACCGCAAATAGTGATCGATTTTGCGCGGAATGGCCGTATATAGCAATTTTTAAAGTTCAAATTCTTCAGAAGCGATTTATCTTTTGGTTCATTTCCTTTCTCTTGCATTGCATTTCTCGATCATTTGATACCACAGAATGTTTGAATGGATTTCGCGGAACAGTTTGTATAAATATTAAACATCATTGAGTCAGTCTTCCTATCAGACTGGAGATTAGAATTAGATCAAGGCTAGTAAACTAATATTCACAAAGACGTGCCAAGTGTCTTCGAGTTAATCGATATGTTAACGTAAATATATTTTTACATCGTATAACATGCGCCAGAAAATGAAGTAGGTACACTCATTTCAAAATCTAATTTGTCACATTACCAGGTAATAGAAACTCTCGATTCACAGTGTTATTATTGTATCACACTAGATATGCGCAATAATTCAGTTGACACAAAATAATTACGATTAAGCTGGATAAGGTCATTTACGAATAGGAAGTTTCATTTTATATTATTTCTACTCACTTTTTTGCTCGTCACATGCAACACGTGAATGCAAAATTACCCACCAATAAATCACTCCTTTAATGAAATCTCTCTTATATTAATAAAATATTTGATATGGTAAAATAGTGCAATAGATTTAAACTCCATGTATAAAATTAATTTTTTTATTAAAAATTGCTACATGAAATATATTCATAATTTAAGATCCAAATTTTCAATTCGCTGATAATTTAAATATATTAAATAATTATAACTATAATTATGTTAGTTATAATTATTTCTTTAACTTTATTTTTGGCGTTGGATATCCTAAAATATGGTGCTAAAAAAATCGAAAAAAGAGATGGTGGGGATAAATATAAAAAAAAAAATTTTCGCAAATTCTTTATCGCCGCTTTATAGAGCATAAGAAACCACAGAACTTTAAATTTCACTTCTTTTTTATATCTTTTACAGTTTCGCAGATATTCACGATAATCTGTGAAGTTACCATTTTCTCGAGCGCGTGTTTTCACCATTAGGACCGTTTTAATGCCAAATCAAAAAGTAGTTATGTTATTAGCATCACTTGAGCTACATTCCTGCAAAGTTTCAGATTTTTGTGAATTTTCGCACTTCCCTTGTAAGTCCAAATACAATTACCTTATACTATCTAAACACTCTTCACATCTTGAATCCTTTTTCTCCTAACCAGGTCTCGATTACGATATTTAAAGGCTTCAAGCACTTAAATGATTTTAAGGCACCCTTGCACAGGGTAATCACTTCAACGCAATGTACGATTTCTTGCGCATTTCCGACAATTTGACTAAGAAATGTTTCTAAAAGGAATTGGATTTCAAAATTCTGAAAATTTCTATGGATGCCCTAAGCACATGCTTATTTTGCTTATTGTTTAATCCAGTACCTAACATCTACGTAATTTCGACAATTATGTGTCGTGCGAGACACGAAATTTTTTTTCGAAATGGTAACTATTTAATAACGTGTACGTTCCTTTCGTCACTATCTTCAACTGCAGTGGCCCACTGAAGTCAGGCCCGAGCCCTACTCTCGCCATCAGATTCGCGAAATAGATAAGAAACGATGAAACAGAAGTCCCAAAGCCGATCACCGATTTCCACGATCAGATCGGCCGGTTTCGATAAGCAGCCTGGGAATAGCCTGTCGTTACGAAATAATCGACCGATCACTTCTCGTTTTATTTCTCAATTATTTCCTATTAAGTAACACGCCTCTCCCGTCTTTCCACCTCGACCGTCCACCGTTACCGACTCCTCGGTTCGTCCGCGCTCAGTGCTATCACCCCGAGGACTCAGGTGACCAATTCATTCATCTACGGTGTTAAATATGAATTGCGAAAGCCGCGGAGGGGAAGAAACGGGGGAAGCGCCGGGCAGAGAGAGGAAGGGAGGAAATTGCATTTGAAGAGTTACCAAGAGAGAGAAATAGACAGACGTCGTGTGCGTGGCCCATTATATTACGCAACCGAATGAACCAGTGGATTCCGGGCTTGCCAACCGGATACCATTTCCGTTCAAATCCCACGAAATTCACCTAATCGAACGTAACGAGATTCGCTGATGTTCTAAAAACGTCCAAGTACTGCTTTCGGCCAGGGAAACCTGGCGGGAAATTGTTTGAGGATGGAGGGCAGCCCTTTACTACCAATTAATACGTTCGCGGACAGTCAAAGTTTCAGCGAGGTACAAAACTTGACAGTCAGTTTATTTTTAATTTGGTTGTGATATCCGAAATTTTATTAAACACATTTATAAGGGTAGTCAGATTATCATATTTTAATCGTTATATAGCCATTACCTTGACTGGTAGTAGCCCCTCTACTACCTCTTACAGGACTGTATGTAGAGAAGACCAGGGCAAAACCGGGACCCTAACAGAAAATTCTGTTTTATATTCTGTTGGGGCCCCGGTTTTGTCCTGATCTTCTCTAAATACAGTCCTGCAAGAGGTAGTAGAGGGGCACGTTTAGCGGCCAGTACCCAGCAGGGTGTCGGTTAAGACCCCGCTGAGGGACTTCACACCTAAGTCACTATATCTCGGAGAGGCACTATATAATAAATACAAAAAATTAAGGTTATATAAAATTAAATTCAAAATAATTTACTTTAAGATTTGAATGCTATAGCATTCATGTCATTCTGTATCATCATGAAAATGAATGCTATAACATTCACGTCCGCGAACGTGTTAATAGAAGACGAGAGGGTAATTTTGATTTCCATGTTAAAAGAATTCGATTATATTATTGTCTTTAGCACTTTTGGGGCGAGGGGCTTAATATTTGAGCAAAAGACTATGGTAGGTTCCTACATTTAAAAAAAAAAAAAAACACTTTTATTAGTACACCTGTTATTGTTCCATCTGATAGTGGTAATGTTTTAAATTCAGCCACATTGTTTTAATAGTTCTTCAAAAAAAACGTTTGGAAATAAGCCTCTTTATATGAAACCATTTAGAAATAACTGTTTTTAAATTAAAGTAAAGTTGAAAGGTTTCAAACGCTTGATAAGTTGAGTGAATAGAAAGATTGGGATTTTCGCAAAAAAATTTAAATACACTTTAACTTTATTACAATTTCCTGCATGAGTATATTTGATGAGGAAATTTGTTTCAGACTAAAAAATTATTTCTGTAGGTATATCTTCAGACAAACTTGGAAATAAGACCTTTTGTATGAAACATGTATTTTCACTTCAATTTTTCAAAAAGGAATTAAACCTATTTTTTATTACTTTTTGAAAAATCACACCTCATTTAATGAGTATTTAGTAATCATTAAATTGAGTGAAAAATTTTTAATCATGTGGATTGAAAGTTAACTTTATGAAACTTGGGAGGACTTCTCGTATTGGTAGTAATTTGTTCGTTTTTTGGTAGCAACTAATATTGTACTATAGCAAGATAAATAAATATAGTTAATACTTATGGCTTCAAATAGTATTAAAATTTATTGGTGTCACTGGGTCACAGTTTTGTGAAATGTGAGGAGTGAGGACTGATAGTTCCATGTTTCAATAAGTAGAAAATGACTGCCAAGTGCAGACTAGGGGTTCTTGAAACGTTAGAATCATACACGGATTTCTTACTTAACATGAAACTATTTCACCCTGCATGGCCTCAGCTTCTTATAATCACAAATTAGTCACATAGGGTTCACAGCAACCTGGCATCATTTTTAAGTAATCATTTTCATATTTCTGTATCTTTTAACTTTTCAGTGATAATGTACATTCGCAATGTTCATACAATCATGCCCTAATAGTCTTATTCTATAAATCTAACTTTTCATATGATGACAATTGCAGTTTAAAAACCACGAAAGGTTAATATATATATGTCTTTAGGTTTACACATTTCACTCGTATGCGACAAACACGTAGCGACCATTTTTTAGCAGAAGATGAAGACAAAAATAATAACGACACTAAATGGCACTCTGCATCCGACAAAAGAAAAGAACACCAGGACCCGAACACCGTCATCTATTGACCCAATAAAAAAAATAAAAATAAAAACAACTCTGCCTAATGGTGAGTGAAAAAAGAGCTCTAGACTATTTTTTAAGGCATCGAAAACAAACAACACAAATAAAAAATCGAACACTTTCTGCCTACAGAGACTTCAAACGCAACTCTTTATTTCGAATGGACTCAATGCATTTTTAGATGAATTGTAAATCTTAATTATTAAAGGATTGATTATTGAAGGATTGGTTATTAAAGAAAAGCTTTGTTTCATACACCAAATGTCGTTATTCTTTTCAATGTATCCATGATAATATTCCATGTTCTATATATGTACAAGGTGGTGCAACGTACAAAGAAACACGTCCCTAACCCAAAAATTCTAATTTTAATGAGACTTCGTGTGAATCTAAAGCATATTGAAGTATGGCAAGGGGCCATTCTTTTGGGGGGGGGGGATTCACTTTGGAGGGGGAACGCAGCCCTTAAAGTTATAGCGGTTTTTTTCGCTTTTTAATATAAGTACCTCGTTTCTGACAAGTGCTAGAAATGGTGTTAATAGTTTTGCTTATAACGTGGTGGGTCAATTGAATTTATAACGAGGGAATACCTGTAGGGTCACAAAATTTTTAATTTTTTACCACACATACAAGGACCACACTAGGGAATACTGTATATCAAAACCATTATTTGTGACCACTATTTTCGCCACAATAAATTTTAAAGTATTCCATTAAAATAGAAGGTAATTTCAACAAAATTTATTATGTATATTCTTCTTAATGTATTACACAGAAATGAGCTTTAATGTAGATTTATCCTAAAACTTGGTATTAATTACAACTTTTCCTATAATTTGGGATTACTAAATAATTTTCTTTGGAGACAATTTTATTTGTACATCTTGCACTTTGTACATAAAGGGTAATATTTATGATTGTGTTAATATTTAATTCTATTTCAATGATGTATATACCATACTATAAATAATTCTTGTTGTAGTTACGTAAATTTGTTTCAGTGATAATTTTTTATCAGATTTTGTGTGCTGATCACCAATACTATTTATTCCACTTTAAATCTAAATATACTCAATCATTTTATTTTGTGGAATCAACCGTTTCAATGAGAATTAATTTGATATTGATCTTCTTTACTTAATTAGATCTCATAATTGTACCTCTTAATGTCAAATACAAACACTAACAACATATTAGCAATAGTAGCTTCAAAAATTGTAACAAATCATCAATATAGAATTGTGTCCTGTTAAAATAGTATGGTGTTCATAAAATATGACCCAAGACGAGACAACTGGACGCAGCAATACTAATCCAACATTTCTCATTTATTTAAATGAAGAAATGAATAATGTAGCGTCGAAAATAACGAACAATTTCTTCTGAAAGTAATGATTGAACACTTCAATATTTTTAAGTATTATCAGAGAAGAATATGTATGCCACTCCCAAAGTAGAGAACAACTATGAATTCAGAGGAAATAATCCCAAAATAGCTTTATACAGCATGTTTTGAAAGGACGCGTCTGTTTTGGCTTATTTTGAATAAGAGCATAGATTTTCATAGAATTTGACGTCAACAAAATTTCATAGCTGCACTGTCCAGTGTCCTTCATCTGAAAAGAACAACTTTTTATATAAATTCTTATTGATGAATCAGACAACGTAACTTCCAAAGCGAGCTCGTATAAGCAGTTTTTAATGGAAGCGCTAGAATTCCTTAACGAGGCTCCACGCGCCTTTTCAAAATTTCTTCCACCATTTAACGACGAAGAAGAACCAGATTTTTTTTATATTTCGATCTCCAAAGACTTGAAAGATTCAAAGAAGAAACTTTAAAATATTAGGTTCTGTAGTAATTATTATATTATTTTTATTTACTATTATATAAAGGTTAATTATTAAATATTAAAAAAAATTAGGAAAGTATCAGTTTAATGATAAGATCGATCGAGTCACAAAACAATCTTGTAAATATTATGTATTGTTAAGAAAGTGCATTTTAATCTCATTTTAATTTCACGAAATATGGACATGGGATCGGTAATTGGATTCTATTTGTTACTTTGCCCATGGGAGTTAAAGAGTAGGTACATATGTCATAAATGATTTGATACGAAAATAAGATATGAAATCGCATATGAATCTTCATTATTCTCTCCAACAGGAAAATGGTAACAATTCGGACAAGCAAATTTTTCAGGTAATAAAAAACTCATTTCTTCGCTCAATTATGTACAGACTGGGTGGCAACGATGGTACAACAGGATAAAGGAAAATTCCCTGTGCAGAAATAGATACAAAATATAGAATTAAATTTGTTGGTACGAGCGTTTAGTTTCACAGCTTATAAAAACTTAGCAGAATTTATCAATAAACAGGGCATAATTCCACATGAAATGAATGTTTGTGCCAAACTGAGTTAAAAAATACAGAATATCATTTTTAATTTCGGGCTTCGTTTCCAAAATAATCCTCGTGCAGGAACAACCCGAAATATTAAATATTAAAAAAATCCAAAAGAGGCTTTATATTGAAAGAGTTGAGTTTGAAAATCCGTCGAATAAAAATGCACTTGACTAAAAAAGGATACCAACTTCAAATCAATTTTCTCGATAACAAAGGCTTATTTAAAAAAAATTATTAAGAATAAAAGAAGTATTAAAGAATATTATACGAGACTCAATTTTTATATAACTTTTCCTTTTTTATATCAATTTCACCACTGGACAAAGAGATCACGCCTTCATGTTGTAAGTCCTGAATGATACACTTTCCATTCTTTAAATTCAACGAATCACATGTAAACATTGCGTCATGCTGCCATAACATACACCCACAAACTGGGTTTTTCCGATTCTCTTCTGTTCCATTTAAAAAAATGGGAGATTCGAGACAGATTGGAAGAAGCTATTAACCTTATTACTCGTTCGAGGATACACTACTATACAGTAGTTTCACAAAATTTGAAAATATATATTTTTATTTTATTTTCAGCGTCAAATTAAATATTATGAAAGTAAATTTGACATTCATATTTCGACGCAAACATGAAGTTGTAGGCATTAAATTTGTGTTATACATTGTTTTGATAATATTGAACGAATAAGGGCATGAATTTTACAGTCAGATTATTTCTTCTTAAAAATATTTTTATATGGCAGAAATTTGGATAAAAATATACATTTTCAAATTTTATGAAAGCTACTGTAGTAGATTTTTGTGTGATTTAAAATATATCTCTTTGTTAATACAGAATTAATTTTTTAACGTCAGTTCTACTGTGCCATTTCGAATAACACTATATTTAGGATTTAGAAATTCACTAAATGGAACTGTTTGTCTCTCAATATGACCAAACCTCATTTTATTGAATTTTATTTTATAGAAACAATTTACACTGATCCTGGTTTAAATCTTCTATATTTAATAAAGAATTTCATACAAAACTTTAAACAATTAACAATTCAGAACACATTAAGATTAACTATTTCAAATTTTTTGAGTGCAACCTATAGTGATTCTTCCTGGAACACTTCATGGAGAGTGAATACAGTTTTCTGACAGAATAAACTGCACGCCTCCGTTCCCGTGATATTTCGAATGTTGCCTAATTGCTAATAAGAAGTTGTTTCCAAATGTAAGAGATCTACGCCGAAAAGTGAAAGCAAGGATAATGCTGGTAAATGAGTCAGGCTATTACATAGCAACGCATGAAATCTTGACAGCTTCTTACAAAAAATTTTCGAATGTAAGGAAACATTCAAGAGACTTTACTGGGTTAATAATAAACATAAGTAGGTATCATAAAACAATAATTATGAATAATTACGAAGGTCTGTCCTTTGTACCCCTCTTCTATTTAACATGCAAGAAAAAATTGGTTTTGGCTGTGAAAAATATTAGGACTCATTGAAAGCAGAATTATATAGATTTGGTGCCTGAATATAATTTAAATAACATCAGATAATTGTAGATAAAAATTTCCATGAAAGAGTTCTCACGAGTTTTCATGAATCATGAATTTCAAAAGAAAATAAAATTTCTATATGTGGTTTTTGTGACCTAATTGAAGTGGTTAAGTAAATGGTATTCTATATTTTCACCTTGGAAACTGTATATGTGGACAAGTGGAATATAATTTTTTTTTAATAAAACAACAATAGTTTCCTGCACTAGGTATACTATAATAAAATGCATTTAGGAAGGGTATCGACATATTATCGTGCATTTTTTAGCTTTAACGAATTAAAGTCACAAAAATTAGTAGAATCAGCTGCTCTTTACATTTACCATAATTATTTACTATTAAATATCATAGAAACTAGATGAGAGGTATATTAAATTTTAAATAGCTTTGCCAGGTTTATACGATTAGTTTATTCCTAATTCTTGTATAAATAAAAACCTTGGTCCCCTTAGAATTCTTCAAATACGTTAAACACATGCGTTGAATCAATGAATGCAGTCTGCGCGTAGAACGCCTATAGGCGTTTGACTTGTGTGGTTAACATAAGCGACTGATCACTTCCCGCACGTGGCATCCGCTTTATTAAAACAAAAAAAGGACTATTTTAAATATTCGAATTACGATGTTAAAAATCATGTTAATGCAATGTTTTGAAAATCTATGTATGAATTTTCACAACTCTAATATGTTTTTAAGTACGACAAAATAGGAAAATAATTCATTTAGAATTGTTTCTTTTTTCTTTTAAATTCTGACTGTCGTGTAAATTCCGTCGAAAAGCAGAGACGAAAAATAAAATGAAAGCAGAAGTGAGGCGGGAACGAGTGTTCCTTGTATGTTTTTCAGACACACGTTTGCACGACGGGCTAACAGTATTAATAATTAATGGCGAGCTCTTCTAGCTAAAAGCTTCTTTTACTTGTTAATTCGCGGCTTCCTTTCCGTTTGTCCTCTGAGAACCGCATTAGCATACGCAAACACAGAAACGCTCGAAGATAGTCCCCAATAACCAAAACGTTATCACCACATTCACAACGATTTGTCAAATATAAAATTATGTTATTTCCAGATATTAATTTGCAATTTTACGTTTTTAAATACACAATAGTGATATTTTTCTTATCGCATATTCAAACAATTTGTTTCTTCTTTCTAATTTGAGGAACTTCGTTCTTTCAATGATAGTAACCTATTTAAGTATTGACAATCATATAAGTTTTCATTATGGTTATTTTAAATGGTCAAGTGTTCCATTTTTCAGTGAATTTCGTAATTTTACTTTCATCAAATTTCATTATCAAGATATGAGGTCATTTTATTATAAATGCTATACCTTCGTGTTAAATATTGAGCTACTGAAATACTTGGAACTATTTTTATTTTTGCTAAAAATTTTTGTTAGATTAACTTCAAATCCCTACACTTGCCATGGCCAATGATACAATTATTTTAGGTGACATACCATTTTTCTACAATGTGGCTGTAACACTGTTTTTGTGCTGGTTTTAAAAAAATAGAAATCCTGTTAAAAAAAATATTTGAACGAATAATAGAACTTTCTCAAATTTTTCTTGACAGATTTTGTTATTTGATCTATACTACATTTAATTAACAATAATTAGTGACTACCGTGTGTACATTGTTTACAAATGGTTTCAAACTAAATAACGAAATGCATATACAGATATGAGAATTCTAATAAAATGCATAACAACATTCCCACAAATTTGATTTCCTAAAACTTCCCCAGAAGCCAATTTATACTCAAGCAATCGTGAAACTCGACAAAGAAAAACTTAAAACTGTATTGCAGGCCAGAAAATGTTACAATATCCCAATAAATAAGCATAACACTCCACATTGTATCCCATAAAATATAAGAGAAACTCAAGATAAAAATAAAACGATTCTTTTCGCATATTTATTGGCCATTTTCACACCGATACATTATTTTTCATTACGTCGAATTGTTCCTTTACTTTTACATCGTCATATTGTTTCACAGCTTTCTACATTGTCCAAGAATTATGAAAAAGCAGACATCGTTATAACTTTGTTACTGCTATTTCGCTAAATCTTTATTGCGGTGCATTAATTTCACCCAAACTGGGTCGATTACATAAGATCGAGATTAACACAGGAACGACACGGTTCAAAAAGTGAACACGTCGAATCCAGCAAAACAAGTGATACATATATATATATATTTTTTCGTATTTTTCGTGTTCCTGTGTGACTTTATGTAAATGCAGGATTGCAATTCTGGAGTTCGAAAATGATCAGAAAGAAAACATTGGAAAAATAATCCACTGCTGATTGACAAATATTTCCATTTTTTTTTATAAAATTTTTTAGCAGGTATAAAGATTTTAACGACAGAGCTCATGATCCTGTTATTCAATTTGGGTACTATCATAGATATTATTTTTTTTGCGATTTAGGGCTTTAAAAGTGAAAGTTATATTTATTACTGTTTATTGAAATCCGATCTATCGCAAAGTTGATTATAATATGAATCACATTCTTTCATAATAGGTACTGGTGTAATATGAAAGAATGCTCGAAATAAATTACCAAATATCCGGTAGTCGATAAATTCATTTTCAAAGGGTTTCCAATTTACCAAATACGAACTTAAAAAAAGCTGCCATTTTTTTAAGTTCACGCGACACATGTACCGATACTTTTGCTGTGAAGTATCTTAGTATTAGAAAACACCCCCCTTGAAATCATAAAATTATACTTAAGCAAAAAATTGATATAAAGATATTTTGACCATAAAAGGAGGGGATAATAAACATTAAAAATGCATTATTGGTCACTGATATGATACAACATATTAATTTTAAGATTCTTTTTGCAAAAATTCTTAAAAACTAATAAAGAGCTGAAGAAACTATGAAAAAGACATGTATACCTACACTTACTCTCTTGTTAATTTTAATCTTAATGTTATGATCCAGCGGTTAATGGACTCTGATGTGTTGAGCGTTAAAAGGTATTACCTACAGTTTGATAAATTGCTCTTATAGAATAACTTTCATTAATACACACCTTTTTTCGAGGGTATAATTTAAGACTTATTTATTGGTTTGGTAGATGGCGCTAGTTGTTGACAAAGATTTGTCCGCCATTTTCCCTCACTAGCTAAACAAATAAATAAAAATTCGACCTTCCTATTGCGTCTCACAAACAATTTTTTGTTTTAAAATCTTTAACCACTCGGCATCCCTAATTTCAAAATTTATTTCTGAGTTAAAATGGCCCTTTTATTACTATTTCGGCAGCTTAAAAAATTACTCTGTGACTTTCCATTTCAAATTTTTTTTCATGATTATTATTAAAATATCTAAAGACTTAAATTTATCAATTTGTCTTCCTCTCTCCCCCACCGTTTTCAAAGTTACATATACTATACCGCAACCAGTTATTGTGACATTTTGTATTCGTTAGATAGAATGTCGACAAATACGACATAAGATTCGAACAAACGTAAGTGATGTCAAATTGGATATTACAAAAATAATAAGACTAATATATCTTGCGGTAGATGCAAGAAATATATTTGCTCCATTTGCAAGACCCGTCTTCAGAACACATTAAGATTAACTATTTCAAATTTTTTGAGTGCAACCTATAGTGATTCTCCCTGGAACACTTCATGGAGAGTGAATACAGTTTTACAGGCATTTTTACCGAGGAATTCCTTAATTCCTTTCGGTGTACGAGGTTCAGGGTAGTTTTGAATGGCTTGGATTTTGCTATCAATATTTTTATAACAAAAAAAAGAAACTGAACACCTGAAAATCTTATAAATTTGGGGTTAGGGTTAGGGTTAGGGTTACAAAAAAAGTCTATCACTAAGTAGTACAAAAATGTATGTATGTTTTAACAATATAAAAAATTAAAAAAATATAAATAAAGGTTTAGTTTCTTTGCACAACATATTTTATAAATAACCAGTCATATTGACTAGTTCGATAGAAATACGTATGCATTAATTATTGTTGGTAGTTCTAGCATTAACAGAACTACACAATATTTCATTATCACTACGAGCACTACATTGCGGAAAGATTCCACAAGCAAAGGCAGATCTGTCCAGTCGTCTCATTCTACAAATGGAAGTTCAACAGTACCACTTGGATTTCAATAAAAAAAAAAACATCCAACTGAAAGTCACTATACAGTAAGCCACTGTTGTACTTTTAAATGGAGCGTCGAAGCTCCATTTAATTTCGAAGCAATTTAAACCGTCCCGCTAACTCGCTCACCGGTCAGGGTGGGGGGCAACAACAAGGAGAGGGGAGAGCAGGAGATAACGTGGAAATAAAAAAAAACGATGGAAACTCACGTCTATCCGCATAAACAGTCCGTATCTGTGCCGGTCTCGAGATCGACGGAAAATCTCCCGGAATTTAAGCAAAACAACGAAGAAAAAACAAGCGACGAGCAAAACCAAACGTTCGAAAATCAACGTCTCGTAGCTCGTGATGACATCGAGACGGAGGCGAGCAGGCTCTAACGAACGATCGAGCGTTCCTCAATAATGCTCGAAGAAGAGATAACAAGCTTATCTATCGCCGCTTTATTATTGTTACGTGGTGGTGATCTACACAGCGGCCAGCGAATACCCACGGGACGAATAGGATCGAGGAACAAAAACAAAAACAAAAGGAAAGAGCGCTGCCGTCGTCGGGTAAACACATTTACCTGCCAGTCCCATTTCGGCAACGGACACGATGGGTAGCCGTGGATCAGGCGTGCTGGTCCGCGATCGCCCGCTGTCCACCGTTCCTCCCGATCGCTCGCAGAAAGAGCTCCTCGCAGGTAGCCTCCATTATCGTTCTTATCACCAGGACAGTGCGCGGCGAATTACGCTGCAACGCGTCGCGGGATTAATTGCGTAATTATGCGGAGCGTCAGTGGCACACTATTGTCCAACGGTCACGAGACACGGGTGCGCGGATAGCGCGGACCAAGGGGGTGAATGGGAGCGCATAGACGAGGGATGGTGGTTAGGTGTGAAAGCACCGTCGCCCGAAAAGAAAATATACATGTACAGTAATACCTCCTTACCAACGTCGCGGAGACGACTGGCGAGCAGCTGACGCGTTTTGCGCTCGGCTCGCGAGCCGGGAGTGGGGATGGCTTGAGTCTACGTGAACCCTGAGAGTGGGTATAACTCAAGTCATCGGAGAGACTCGGAGTGGGAGGCCGAGAGACTCCGCGGAGTTGAGGGGTTGATTCTTTCATTTGACTCCGTTTGTCAACTGGGGTTGCCACCGGTACTATATTATATAGTAGTGTACTATATTTTAGTAAATTGTACTATATAGTAAAGTAAATTGTACGGTAAAGCCGGGTGTGTCGGTACGGCAGGAAAGTTGGCGCAGTTGCTGTATTTCAGTTTCAATACGCAAGAGCGCGTTAAGGTACGGAAGAATTTGCTTCTGTATATACCATTCCATATAAAAGTAGACCAACCTCCCCACCGATTTGCGACCGATCTATGCAGGGATCTGACGCATACGATTGGTCGTAGCGCTTTCTCTGCCGGTTTCCTACCAATCAATAGCCTCGTCAGAGTCGTCGTTGCGCGAAACGAGTCTACTCTTAACCGTCATCCGTCCCTCGTGTCAATTTGACAGTTTTCCCGTGTTAAGTTACAGTTCTGTCTCTCTATAGCCGCGTGTGTTGGGACCGGGCGCACGCAATTTGAGAGACGAGTAGTCTAATTCGGCTTTCTTTGATTTCACGCGGTCAGAGTGTAAGGTGTGTCACTATCGAGAATGTTTATCAACCTTTCTTCGGCTTTTTCTTTGACATCCGATACCCGATGTCCCGGCGCGGCGACTACAACCGAAGTAGTGGGGATAGCTTCGCGCGTATAGAGAATCCGAAAACGCGTGCCATTTGAGAGACAGCACTGTACTCTGTTCTGTTATTTGTGATTCTTGTAAATAAGTACAGTATTGTCTCCGTATGTGCTCGGTTTGGTGCACACGATATGAGCTTGTCGCTATCCCCACCACTTCTGTCTCACTCTTGTCCGGCGAAGGCGAGAGCGAGATGGAACGAGAGCGAGCGACAGCCACTGAAGCCGGGCGAGGACGGTACGAGACAGACGACGCGTTGATGTTTTGTCTCGCTCCGTCTTTTGGGCGCCGTGATACTCCGTCCTTTGCATGCGCGACGACTGTGCGCGATGGTCGCAAGCACTTACAGTGAGCACGGGAACGCGTACGCCCGCGCGCACGCAAAATGTGCCATCTTACTCCTTCCTTCGACCAGAAAGAAGCGAGAAACGAACACTTGGAATTAGGGATCTCTTCACGATAAGAGCTCAATGCAGGTATTGCAGGTAAAATAAAACAATGAATCTGTACATTTTATTTATCTAAATTTCTCTGAAAATCTAACCCCCCCCCCCCCCCTCCAAAAATAGTGGCAACCCTATTGTCAACTCCCTGGAACTAGTAAGACTCAGAAGTGGTGTAAGTAATCGCAAAAGTCAGACAAAAATTAAAATATCGAAAACAGCCAACTTGCTTTTATCATCCACAGTGGCGCGCCCACAGAGGTGTGTGGGGGGGGGGGGAAGGAGATCTGGCACCCCTCAAAGAAGGGATTTTGCAAAAAGAATTGAAAACTCGATTTTATTCCTTAAATTAATTTTTTTATACTCGCCTAATGAGTTTTATTGAATTTGCATTAAAAATATTTTTATCCGTTCAACTCGGTTCCCCCAATATAAAATTCTGAGTGCGCCACTGATCCCCAATGGAATTATAAAAATATCCGCAATAGTTCCATCTTTAACACTAGATCAAAGTAAAAAATTGGTTAAAAATGAAATTTTCTCCTTCAATGGGTGGCCATTTTTTTATTTTCAATATTAATGAACGACTGAGGTAGGCGCGATAAAGACAAGTTTACTGAATGGGATAAAAGTAGGTTTATTTTATTTCTTACCAGGGCAAAGGAATTTTTTAAAGTGATCGCGCATGAGTACCTCTCACATAGTCAATTTTTGTCACTTTTAAATGTAACGGTGTAAAAGTGTTAGTGAAATATTAGTAAACATACGTACAGAACCAGAACTATGCAGAACGCTTATTTTGGATGGAAAAGAATTCATAAAAACTGTCTATTTTTCACACACTCGAGTGAAATTAAAGATTCTTAAATTAGAGATTTTAACCATTTAAACCTTTTCTTCGATTCGCAGTTGAATGCAGTTTACGTCAAAGTAGGATTAAAATTATATCAAATCATACAAAAATTCAATAGCTCTGCTCGTTTGCATTGTAATAAGAATAAACTGAATCCCGTCGGGAGATTGCGGGCAACGAAAATCGCAGGATATTACGTCAGAGCGCTGTCGAATGACATTTCGAATCGTTCAGTGGCATCTTTGCATCAACCGATTTGCGTCAAGACCAAAGAAACCTGAGATTGGACATGAAACAGTGATGTGATTCATATCGTAATAAGAAGCGCATGCTTTTGTGCAGAAAAATACTAACGCTTTAACATTATCCCATCATTCCGCGTAACTGTCAAGCACATAAATTATTTATAACTTAATTTACGTTCTGATAGTAAAAAGCTACATTCCTAAACCACTTTAGTGTTGATAATATAATTTTTTGTACAAGTTGACATTTTATCGTGAAAAAATTCCAGCTTCTGTAGTTGGTTGAATGTCGATTGAAAATAATCCAGGTCAAGAAATATAAAAATTCCATTTCATAGCTTCGATTAACAGATTTGTTTTAAAAATTTTATATGCAGCAAATAAAAAAACATTTAATTCGAGGTTATCCCTTGGTAATCATTTTTCATAGGAAGAATTGTAATTTTTTGACGACAGGTACCATTTCTTTTAAAGCATTTAAATAAAGTTGCTTTTGTTTTTCATTAACATCACGAGTGGCTTCTAAATCGAGTTTAAAAAAAAATGATACATAATTCAAAGGACGATGAGAGTGAAATATTTCGAAATTCAAAAAGGCATCGTTAGATAACCATTGATTTAGGCTTAGGGTATTTCTCAAGCAAAATAAACATTTTCTGGATACTTTGTTTTGTTCCACTTAACCAAGTAAAAAATTCAACTGGTTATTAAGTCACGACCTTCATGATCTCAATCTAACAGACTTGTTATTGAGAATTTAATTTCTATTCTCAGTCTACTACATATACAGAATTCACTTGGGTAACATATTTTCGTGATTCTGCATACTTCATGACATATCAATACATTCTACTTCAAAACAGTCACGGTAAACTCAAAAATTTTCAGCAAGAAAAATTTACGCTGATGCGTTTAGTGTTCCTTCTTGAGAATTCTTTCTTGAGGATTTCTCGAGAAATTTTATATGTATTTTCTTATTTCTCATTTCTCGAGAAATTAGTGTTTCTCGAGAATCTTCAGTGTAGGAAAATTATTATAAATCCCATTTGTTTTTAGAAATTAATTTTCAGTTAGTTTAAATTGTGAGTTAATTTATTACATTTTATTATTACAATCAGTGATAAATGTTAGCAATATATACGAAGAATTACGCGATTGTTTATAAACTTTTCTCTTCGTATCGCCGATGCTCTATATACAATGAAACCAACATCCACTCAAAATAAAAGAAATATTTCTGCAGTCGCAGAGTTTGTCACAAAAAAAATGTAGATCGGCTTACGCGACATTAGATGCATTATGCTTTTAAAAAAATTATTTTGAAGCAAAAAAGTAATGTTTCGCCTTTCTCACATTTTATATTAAATAAATAAATTGATCAATTATATTTAATATCGTTTTTTTTTTCATTTACACAAGTTTTGTCTAAGTTGGACACGAATAAAAATTTAGATAAATATTATTAACATTATTCCAAAAATATAAATTTGCAATATTTTTTTAATTTCTTAAGAATTCTCGAAAAATATAATCTGATTTCTCATTTCTCGAGATGCGAAAAATATCGAGAAATCAGGAACACTAGACGCGTTCAATTAGTAGTACACACGATTCCTTAGATAAAAGTAATATAATTTTTCATTGAAGACTTCGTTAATGGAGGAAATTAAGATCAAGAATTATCTAGGTACGCTTGCACTCAACTGTCGACTGAACAAGTCTCACTAGCGCTACTGCTACTGCACTCGTGTTCATTATATAAACAATGACAATTCCACGATAAATCCTGATAACGATCCTAATCATCTACGTTTACATTAACTTAAGAAACGTTGAAAGTACCCCCCTGCCCTTCCTAGCCCAGGCTTAGTTTCCACAAAGAAAGGACAATTTTAAATCTTTAAGGTGCTCAATTGAATCAATTGATACCATTTTTATTAACTTCGAAATAAGATGAGGTCACCTGAAAAATGGCCCTAAAGTTCGAGATTTTGCGGTTTTGCAGAAAACAAACCGGTAGTAAAAATCCATCTAGCTCGAGGGTAGGGATTTCAACGAAAACTGAGGGGTGTAAGCGAAGTTAATAGAGAAACACCTCCCTTTCGATTTTACCAAAAATTGTGCGTACAAATATAAATTCCTTAGCTGTCACATCCAGTTCATTCATTATATCTGGTTCCATAAACTAGAATAAACGACTTAACGTAAGAAAATAAATTTATTAATATGTAAAGCAACACATCTTAAAGTGCAATACTATGTGATTGCTTAAAATTAATGGGGGTGACCATATCTGTACAATTCGGAAAATTTTTCTTTCATTTTTTGACATGCACTGTACGTTTATACCTCATAAGTGCTACTGCACACTTATAAATAATAATATATGCAGTTTTCAAATGTATTTAAATATAACATTACCTAGTTATTTGATTTGTAACATATTTGATGAAGTGCTGAACTAAATCCAGGGTGCTGTTAGAGCCAATTTTGTACATATTGTACACGAAAACTTGAAATGATATTCTCACTAATCCTAGATGCGGGTGGCAACCACCCACCATTTCCGTTGTACCCCAAGTTACATCACTTCCTATGCAACATGTTGAAACTTTCACAATTGATTAAGGGGACGCTCGAAAAATAGGTGATTGTTGTGATTTTTTCCAAAAAAGTGTACAACTTGCAGTAAAAAAACTTTATGGTCTTTCTTTTATCGTTCTTCAAGGATATAAAAACTATTTTTTTTTCTTTTTTCCTATAATGGATCGAATTTTACGTGGCGCTCAGTGCACTGCTGCAATAAAAGAGGCGTAAACGGTAGACAGTAGAACTCAACGTAGGATTGTCTGAAAGCAAAAAACCAAAGATATTCTGATAGGTTATTTCAATCGCTATCGCATCAGCCTTTAAGAAGGAAAATGAGGCAAAATGGCGATGTTTGGTAGACGTTTCAACGCAAACATGCGAAAAAGGGAGTAATTCTGTGCCCAAAACTGCTAACAACGAAGAATTATGACCTCTAAAATTGATGGTCAAAGGCTGATACGATAGTGAATTCAATTGCAAAAAATTTCAAAGAAATTTCAAAAAATCCTTTTAAACGCGTATTCTTAAAACGGTCCCTTATGGGGGTAGACACGGGTAATGCAGCGCGCTGTGTACCGACACAATCTGGCCCAAAACATGGGTTTAGTAGGATACGTTTAACGTCATTATATGAGCGAATTTTGGGCTGGGCGAGGTCTTATTCGAAAGAGGAAGGTTCAGTACAACACGCTCTGGCCATGGTTCGACGAGATTTTGTTGATATGTAATAATATGAGTGACCAAAGTAGAGAAAAAATGGACAAAATACACTCGCAGATTCCAAGTATTTTTAGGTCACTATAAGAGTTTTGTGACTCAAACGATGTCCAGAGCGTGTTGCATTGAACCTTCCTCTTTCGAATAAGACCTCGCCCAGCCCAAAATTCGCTCATATAATGACGTTAAACGTATCCTACTAAACCCATGTTTCAGGTTAGATTGTCGGTATTACAGCGCGGTGCATCGCCCGTGTCACGTGGCGTGTTTACCTCCTTAAGTATTTTTAGGTCACTAAAAGAGTTTTGTGACTCAAACGGTGAGTAGAGCGCTCCGCATTGAACCTTCCTCTTTCGAATGAGACCTCGCCCAGCCCAAAATCTGCTCATATAAGGACGAAAAACGAAAAATCCCAAACCCATGTTTTAGGTTAGATTGTCGGTATTACAGCGCGGTGCATCGCCCGTGTCACGTGACGTGTCTACGCCCTTATACTTCACCTTCAAGGAAGTTAAAAATGGAAACAATTTTGGAATGAGTCGCAACTGAAATTACAGATATTGGCCGATAGTTTCAAAAATACTTTCAGGGGTATTCCTTGCTACTCCTAAAAAGAAATTAGGTCAAGTGACAAAATTTAGTGACCTTTTTAGCAACGAAAGGCAACTTTGTAAACGCACAATTCTTGAATAAATAAACGACCCATTCTTGAGCAATATCTTTATAAATTAACTACTATATTGTGAAAGAAGAAAATTATTAATTAGATTTTTTTTCAAATTATAGCACGTGTAGGTATTAGCAATACTTAAGTGGGCTACAAGTTAACTAATTCCCAGTAGTTTTACTCTAATTATTTGCAAGAGTGTAATAATTTAAATACCAATAAGCAAACAACACTGCACATGGAATGGACCGTTTGATTTGCATATAACTAAATAAATAAATACTCAACAGCCTCTTAAATAATCTCGCAGACCGAACGTAATTTACTCTCCCATCAATATTACAAACTTTTCCCTTGTTTACCTAAAAATGACAAACGTCCTGAGGCACGGAAACTTTCCATCATCGCGTTTAAAATGGCCATTCGCGGTTAATGTTTTACTATGAACAAGTCTTGGCAACAATCAAGCTAATGAGGCAATCGCAGCCACGCAGGTGAAAAGGAGTACAATTTTCGAGGAGGCATTCTTTCCGGATTGGTCAGTTCGAGTGACAAAGGATTTCAATTAATTTTGTGTCACGCCGCGGCAAGGCATATTCCCATCTAAGGGACATCAGAGCTAAAGGGGAGAAGGAGCACAAGAGTGAAAAGATAGAAGAAGAGAGGGTAGGGGAGGGGTGAAGAAAAGTGTAACAAAGCCAGTAGGCTGGTAAATGAGTCAGTTTGCGATAAACAGAAAGGAACCAAGTCGTTTCTGCCGGCGAGAGAGACAATGAGACGGCCGTAAATGAATCACTTTATGTGCTGGCTGGGTATCTACTCACAGGACGATAATTATACTTGAATAAGAATTTCAATGCAAACCTGCGTTTCAATGCACAGAAAAACTCTTCGTATTCAATCATGTGCGAGGTATGATATACCTGTATTATACCTCGGGGATGATTGCAGCGCTTAGAAGTTTTTTAATTAACAATTATATTGGAAACGCTACACTTGGTGAAGGATAAAAACAAACGTTTAAAAAAAAAGTAAAAATTGTCCTGCTGCTGGATTGGGAAACTACTTAGTCTTTCATATTTGGTAGGTAAAGGACGTTTATACATCAACCAAGTATTGTGTTTTTATAAAAGATATTTTTAATTAGGGTAAACGCACCAATAAATGAACACTTAAGGCTAATGAATGAACACTTTTATAAAATTATGTTTGCAGTGCGATTGATTCCACGTGCTGCAAAGATTGTTTGGATATGAAGCAAGAAACTAGAGGAAGTCTCTAATTAATTAGTTGCTTATTTTAATAACTTATTTTACTCATTTTAATAAAAAATGTCCATTCACTGGTACGTGTTCACTTACTGGTACATCCACCCTAAATGATAAAGGATTTGTGGCTCATATTCTAGGATTTATTTATTCTCATCGTCCCCTACATTTTCTTTTATTTATCTTTTTAACGGGGTGTACCCTTTAGTTACAACGAAGCATATTACAAAGTAAGTAAGAGGCCGTCTACAATATAATTAATCAATATAAGGAAAGAAAAAAAAGAAAAATATATATAGTCATGGGCGTCCGGAGGGGTGTGTGTGTGGGGGGGGGGGGTGTAAAAGGGGCAGTTGCCTCCCCCCCTCGCTTTTGAGAAAAAATCGCTTATTTTTAAAAACTGATCTTTATACTAAAAGTTTATACTAAAAAGTGAATATTTGTGTGAATAATGTGGACCCCACATATTACTATACCTTGTAGAACAAGATTTGCAAATGGTCGAAGCAACAAAGAGGACACCATATGAATGAGGCACCGACTTAAAAAATATGAGAGTCGTAAATTAATTAAGGATAATTTTTTTTTTACTTTTTAGCGTAATTCTATTTTTTCAAGTCGGTTTTAATTTTTTTAAATTTTTTATTTTTAACTTTTTAATTTTGTATATATTGACATAACATTCTGATGAGATATGCACGTACATCCATAAAATAATAATAATTAGGTGACAATAGTCTTTATTATTAACCAGAACTAGCAAAATATTGGGACAATGTTGATGCAGTGTAGGATGGGACCACCGGGGCATCGCGCTCTCTCGAATAAAAAAAGATCATCAAAATCGGCCCATATGCTGAGAAGTTATGCGGAGACAAACATATAAATTTTATTAACCATAACTGGCGAAATATTGGGCCAATATTGATTCAATGTAGGATGGGACCACCAGGGCATCGCCCTCTTTCGAATACAAAAAAGATCATCAAAATCGGTGCATATGCTGAGAAGTTATGTGGGGACAAACATAAAAAAAAATACAAACGGGTCGAATATATAACCTTCTCCTTTTCGAAGTCGGTTAAAAATACACGAATAAACATTAACCCTTCGTTGACATACTTCTTTTTTCGATCAACCTTCACATACCTAGGTGGTTCACACTCAGAACAATTTTTGAACGACTGCCATTCTCATCTAAAGAATTTAATCGTTATGAAAAAAAGCATGGGTTAATTTCAAGGTCTCTAAAATGTATTCCAATAGTTTTTTTTTATTGAAAAATTGAAGTTTCATTGAAAACACAAAGAAAACCTTAAAAAAATTGTGACGTTTACAAATTTCAATGTTAGAAGCTAAAAATCTGCAGAGTTGATAGACAGATATAATAGTTTGAGAAAAAAATAGGTTTGTAATTGGTTTTGGAAAACAGGTATTTATTTTGCAAAGTTGCGTGCAGAAGGTACAGAGTATAAAAATCTGCTTATGAGTGGCTCACATCCAGAGTGTTAACGAAGTGTTAAAGGCAAAATTGATTCCTTTTCTATCGTGGTAAAAAAATATACCACTTCCTCCCACAGTTTAAAACGTTTGGAGTAAAAAATGGCCCTTTTTTAATCTGACAACCCATTTGGTATGTTGTAAATTCTACACACTCCATTTTGCAATATTTACAAGTTGTTCTTTTTCTCGAGGTAAGTTTGCTAGTTTTCCCAGATACACAAGTGTCATAAAAGTTTGAAATTTGATACATGTCTCTTGTTTCGTATTCCACTGTAGAATCCTACTTTATATTTAAAATGGAACTACTGCTGATTTCTCGACATCGATAGTACCGTACAAAGAGTAAAGAAGACTATAAAATTCACTATTTTTACCTAAAAATCATAGTTACTTCAAATCACTGTATAAAGAAAGTCGTTTGAAATGGCAAAAATTATTACTGTCACTTATAAAAGATTGTACTAGTTATCTACTGCTTCGTAATACTATAGCAATTATTAACATTTCACACACCATGTACGTTGCTAAAAATTCCAGCAAACAAAAGATATTGGAAAATATTGTAAATTGTAAGCCACATTAAAGAACATTTTTTATTGAATTTTAGTTTCAGTTGTCATTGAAGTCCAATTTTTCTCTCTTAAAATTTACAATTCAATTCAACTACCTACAACGTAACTAAGAATTTGGGAACCCTTATTTTACGAGAAAATTTCCATTTTAACATTAAATCGAGGAAAGTTTTTATCATTGAACATATTTTTCAAAATACTTATTAGTACGGAGAATAAAAGTTTCTGGAATAAATACTTTTACAGAAATAACTGGAAAGATTAATAGTGTGTTGTTATGAAAAAATTTTTCCTTGGAATTATTATTGAAATCGTTTCTAGGACGTAAAAATGTCACAATAAAATCATGTCTGGGTTTTCAGGCGAAAATTTAATTTTCCATGGTACGATCGTGCTTAATCACTGTTCTTACAAAACTCGTGTAGATAATACGGATTTAGCTGTAATTAATTTCGAAGTTACTTCAGACGTTTAGTAAAGCAACAATTTACATGATGGGTTGCACAATCTAGTTATAATTTTAGTTTAATAATATTTTACAGGTCTCACATTATTTACTCTACGACCCACTTTAACAGTTTTATCAGTAATACTAACGAAAGCCATGTCACGGTTTCAGTTCATATCTGAATTTTATTCACAATTTTAAAAAGAAGTAAAAAAAGTATGTACTAGTAAAGTGGTAATGCCACTACAATACTGTTTCCATTGCTTTTATATTGTTTCTATGTATTGATTATCATTTGACTGAGTGTTGCATTTTTTATTAAGCAATTATTATTATACAACTTTCGTTTTAAATTACTTTTTATTCTTCAATTATTGCTTTGTAAATTCGCATACACGTCACATACTGACTTCTCTATTAATAAAATTAAATGAGAATTACGATTTGAGAAAAGTAATTAGATTTTGATGTCTTCTATTGTTCCCTACACATGTTGAATTTTAAATCTTTATGTATAAGAATTATATTGAATTATATTAACGAGGTATTGCCACTGCTTTCCAAGTAATGAATCACTAATACAATTAATTGTACCAAATAACTTAACAACTCGTAATCGGTTTGTTATTTACATGACGTGCTAGATTATTTAGTTTACACGCGAAAGGTTTTTCAATTCGCTCTTTCTTTAAGCAATTCTCAGATACAAATTAAATAATTGCCACTTTTGTTCTTGATAGTAGAGTGACATAAATATCTTCCGTAATAATCACAACAGCCAATTTTAAACTGCACATTACGTAACGTTAGCATTATTATGGTTGAAGCATCTTAATAACTGAAGAATGTACGTGTATTCATTTGCATTTGCATTTCAATTAGGCTTATCTTTCTGCATGTATTATTTAAAACATTACTTTTAATTTTCTTGTGCACTATTTCTAACTCTACCAATCAGTTGCTTACAATAATTTGATATTTATTAATCAATAACAATCTTCCGGCAAGAACGGTTCAATTCTAGTATTGAATACTTTATTCTCAAGATACTTTCCTCAAAATTTCAAAATAAAATTTCTCGTAAAAAGTCATTCTTTCTTATCAGCTGGAATTTCTTAGGACGTTCGTTAGAAAATGTGCATATTTAAATTCCTGGAAACAATTCTCATTCCTGAGCTCGATTTACATTTCAGCACCGCATGCTTTTATTTAAATACTGATATTTTATTGCACTGCGAAATTTACATCATCCTTATACATAGCGTTAACAGAATTATCCACGCTTTCTACAGTGTTTTCTGTTTCAGGCTACGATAACTTCGTTTCTTTCAATGTCTCACTTCCCCCTTTTCGTAAAAAATAAAAATTAAAGTGCTCGTTTCGTTTTCTTTGTTTCAGCTGTTTTTATGAAACACTTATGCTACCACAGCTAGAGGTATACAGTAACGACATTTCTTATATTTTTTTTGTAATTCCTAGGCAAGTGATCTACTGTCGAAACAAGTGGCGCTCTCAGGATTTAATCTTGATGAGAGCCGAGTTGAACGGATAAAACTATTTTTAATGCCAATTCGATACGATTCATTAGGTGATTTTAAAAATTTATTTAACAAATAAACTCCAGTTTTCTTTTCTTTTTACAAAGTCCTTTCTTTTGGGGGGTGCCAAAGGCTCTTGGCCTCTCCTGTGGCTGCGCCATTGGTCCAGGCATTACTATTTGTTGACTACCAGAAAGAACCACCCACTAACTCCTTTCTTTCCTACTTCGAGAAAATTACACTGTCACTTGGTATATTTGTAACTGCATACGCTTTTCGGGGAAATTAGACAAATTTTCGAGGGGTGGCGCAAAATTAAAAATTCCAAACCAGCCGTTTAGTAGCTCACTGTCAGTGTCATTAAAAACTCCTATGTACGGTTTATAATAAAACAATTCTAACTTGAATCTTCTACAATTTATTCAGAAATTAATGTATTATCTAAAATACACAGATAAGATTTGACACTAAGTTGCATAACTAATCTGACCTGATGCAAAAAGTGCTTTCAAGGACAGAATAAAATAATTTTTAATGAAACAAGTTTTTCTTCGTTGATAGTCGAAAATATAATGTCGATGTACATTTGAAAATCAAAAAATGTTTTGCTTTGTATTCCGGTCTGCTAAAACCCCGTTTTACCCGTTTTTCAGTATAGAGAACAAAATTTAAACAATATTTTAAAAGTTGGATTTTAAGCGCCACCCTAATATAGATGCCACTATTTCCAAGATTAATAACTGTTTAATAATAATACGACCAATTCTGCCAGTCAACCCAAACATAAGAATCTTAAAAATCTCAAACAAAAAAATTTCAAACAACCTATACAAGGTAGAATAAATCTGCATTACCAACAGAGAGGAATTTTTAAAATTCAAACTCCGACAAAAATGATTTGAGTAATCTCCGTCATGTAGAGAATAATTAACGCATTACCATAATCAGTAGGGCCAAGAAAGAGTTCTTTTAATTTTATTTCCAATTCGTTATAAATCATTTGTACAATCACCCATAAATTACAGTAAGTAACCAAAGAATCACCGGTGATCACTATCATAATCACAGTTATCCTAATTATTCCGTGGAAGTAAAAGAATAAAATCGGGACTCACCGAGAACCTCGAAGAGTTGATCGTCGAACCGCATCTCGCTGCCTCTGGTCGAATCTAATTCGTTGACGGTGACTCGGCGCGCAACGGTGCTCGCGTGTGCACAGGAACAACACAGTCACAGACAATACCCTTCACGCGGCTGTCATGCTTCTGTCACCGTGGCACGGCTGATCGTTGCGAACGATAACATTTAACAAATTACTCCGACCATCCCGCGTCGTAGGTCGCTGAACGACTGAACACCAAAACACCACACCAGTCTCCTGGCTTGCTACTCGCCCGGCTGGAAAGGGTAACGCGTGCTGATAGCGAGAACAGTAGGATCGGGTGGTGGGGGTAAAGCGGCGCGCGCAACGCCCTCCAACCGCGGGATTAGCGGCTGTACATTTCAAACCGAAATAGATAAGAATCTTGGCCAATTTTGATAAATTATTTTAAATAAAAGATGCGAAAGAACAGTCCTTGGTTGGAATTATAACAGTGTTGTATATAAAAAAAATAGTACAGTCAAGTTTGGGAAGATAGGCGTTTCTTATCACAGATTATAACGTTGGCTTAGTGCAAAAATATTGTATGTCCACTTTTTGTGAGATTTGAGTTTTTATATGCAAAAAATAGTTATTCCTTGTTTCTTTACGGTGTATGAAAATCGTATTTATATCTACTTTATAAATTTGTCAGAAATAATATTTGTGCTCCTTGAATGCCTCTGAATCTTATGTACCATTGCATTTTTAAGCCTATTTTTCTCGAAAACGCTAAAAGTGAACATACAATATTTGTGCACTAAGACATCGGTATGCAATTTGAAATTTTGCGACAACAGTATATGGGTTCATTTGGTTAGCTTATATAGGGTGCTTAATAGGTTTTAACGGGAACGAAGACTTTGCTAAAATTTTATAATAAAAATATGAAATATAATGGAAACTGCTTATATTATTTGTATTTCAATGTATCGCGCGCCTCTTATCGATACAATTCTGACGTCTAAGTAATACTGAATTTATCGTGACTTAAATTTTGTCCCAGTTTAATTTTCATTTAACAATTCATTGCATGTACATTTGCACAGTGCGGACGGTATATTATATTGCTAAATATTGGGAAACTAAAAGTGCAGGTTTTTGTAACTTAGGGAACCAAAAAACTAGCTTTCATCGATCAATCCAAGGGGGGTAAAGTTTTACCAGTTTCTTGCAAGGGTAAAGGACCCAGTTACTGACAACTGACCAATTACTGTCACCTTAAGCTATTTTACTTAAAATAACGAATAAACAAACTATAGAATATAATCTATAGTATAGATTATAAGTTGAAATACACAATTTTTTGTGTATCACTTTACAACGTTTATTTATTCGTTATTTTAAGTAAAATAGCTTAAGGTGACAGTAATTGGTCAGGTGTCAGTAACTGGGTCCTTTCCCTATATAGTCGTGAATTTTGTACCGGACACACAGCCACTTTATTGTATCCGTTCATTTGAATTTTTCTTAATTTACTATCGTACTGAAATGATTGTAAAATTGTAAACAGAACTTGAATCAACAGATGCATAAACATCAATTACCTATTCCTACTCTACGTCATACTAACAATAAGGGGAAGTTCGTTATCGGTTCGTTCACATCTCATATGTTACTATTTAGGCAACTAAAAACCTCATAGAAAATTATGTTTCACGTTTGTTGTTAGAAAGTTAAGTAAAAACCCAGAATGACCATTCTTGACAATATATCTTCACTGGAGTTTATACAAAAAGCGACTTTTGAAAAATCCGGTTTTCGAATTCCACTATTCCCAACAACCGGTTAAACCGGTTTTCGAATTTTCGGAAACACAGAATATAATTAAAATAGTTGATGAATATTTGTACCTAGGGAAAATATACTCTACCTATACAAAACCAAATAAATGAAAAAAAATAAAATAACTAAAATTCGTACAAGTACGTACAATTTTTTAGTCCATTTTATATTTACAAAAATATATTACAATATAATATACTGCATACAAAACCAAATGAAAAACAAACTAAAAAACTAAAATGCGTACAAAATATAAATATTCTAAAAGGTGTTACCAAATTATAAATCTTTATTGCATTTAGTATTTTGTTTTTGGAAATATGAACTCATGAGATTAGTTTTACAGTAAACTGTTACATACTACAATATGCTTGTGTCCGACGCGATTTAAAGTCAAAATGTTAACGATTTTAATTAAATAATGAATTCATTTCTACATACTAATTCTAGTATACAAAAACGGTTTTTGTTTAATTTAAAAATCGGTTTTCGAATTTCACAAATTTATAAATCGGTTTTCGAATTTCACAAATTTATAAATAAAAACCGGCTTTTAAAAACCGACAAACCCGAATATACACGCAAGTATTTTTATGTATAAATTTTATATATTCAGTAACGAAGAAATATGTTCTTGATTAATGTTATTATACATTGAAGTTGAATAAGATTAAAAAATATCTGACTGCAGAAAGATATCATTTCGATCTGAAGATAAAATTTGAATAAGTATATCATTCTGGAAATATAGATGTATGACCTTGTCAGTATCTTAACAGTATATATATAAAATGAAATAATGTACTTACATGTAAGACTGTCATATCAAATTCTCGATAATGTTTCCTCGATAGAATCAATTGGATTATAAGACGCGGCACAGAGTGACCTTGATTGATTTTATAACTCTTTTTATTGCATTTTGACATTTGTAAGTGATAATAGAGTTAGATAAAATTTGAACTGCGCATTATACAAATTGAGGACAGTTTGAGTTACGACAGTATAATATACTTTTTTGACAGTTTTTGAGTTATGATGTGTAATATACGTGAAAAAATGAGCAGTTTATTATAAATCTTGAACCTGCACCCATTACCCTGCTGCAAGTCAGGGGCAGCTCCAGATTTGAAAAATTCTCCAAAAATAGAAATAAAAACTTATATATTTGTGTACAAATTTTTTGCTACTCCCCTCTTGCTGCAAGGTCGTCAATAATTTTTAGTTGAAGTAACACAGGTTTAAGAAAGGGCTCGAATAAATTATACAAAGTTTTTCAAAATTGTGAAAAGACACCCCGTATGTAACATGTATAATGTCTCCTAAACTTGACCCCATTCGTGACCAAATATAGATATTTTTATTTTATATAATCTTTAATAAATAAATTCACAATATGTGTCTCCTCTTAAAACCAGAATATATAATTCCTTTTTTTTTTAACCTGTGGCAGATGTGCCACTTATAAAACACATTATTTGAAAGTGGTTACCAAATGTGTCACATATTACTGTTGTTCATTTCACAATATACTGAACTTACAACTATTAAGTCTTTAATTTCTTATTAAAGACTTATAAAATCTTATTTCTTATTTCTCGAGCTACGCTCGGGCAGCAAACTTCACGCTAGTCGGAATCTCTTACTTCTCTCCCTTGTCACGCAATATACTATTAAGTATTGTCTTGTGCAACATAAATAGATGAGTATTGGTACACTGATCATTGAGTGTGCACAAATAGAAATCTGATATTGATTTGTATTATAAATTGTTATATGAAATATTTTGTTTTATTTATGTAACAATAATGTTCACCTGAAGATCAGTACTCAAACATTCAATTTCTCTTATAATTTACTACGTATTAAGTTAAGCACCTTCAAGTATTCATATTACAAATTTTGATATTTCGAAATTTCGAAAATATTAGAAGGGTGAAAGCTATTACTCTGACGTCAGCATGCGAGGAATAAAACATAATTTTCGTAGTCTATACTGAAACATACCTTTTAAGAAAAATCTGCGAAATTAAGAAATGTAGAATAAATCGATCCATTAAAAATAATCATTTTCAATCTCTTCGTAGTTCGAAAAACCCCAATACGTTTATTTCTAAAGAAATCTTCTAAAAGAAAAAGAAATTCAAAAGTTCGTAAAAAGTGTAAAAGCAGCCGCCAATTGACAAATCATGACACGTTTTAAGCGCATGGCGAACTGAAGGTTGCTTATAATAAAGTTTATAAACGAAGAGGTCAGTTGATAACCCCGAAGAATGCCCATCGTATCGATTGTCCAAACGTTCTCCAACACCATGCCGAATTAGACTCGCGTGCACCTTTTATCTTAATATAAATAATAAATAACGTAAGAATTTTTGTACGAGATTTCTTAAAAAACATTTTTGAGACTTTGCTTTAAATTATTTAAAAACGAATGTAGATATTTTTATTGTCCTTACTAAAGTAAAAACGGGGGAAAATATAGAAGAATATTGACATAGGATATGGAACATAATACAAAACATGATAAAATTAAAATATTCTAGATAGCAAAGCTCATATTAAAAAAAAATGTTATTCCATAGTCGTGACCTGCTTTTAAAGAGAAATCATATGTTTTGTTAAGTTGTGATTTTTAAAAGCATAGTAATATTGCTAGAAGTGAATCCACGAAGTACATAAAAATTGTTATATGCACAAAGATTGTATGCACCATAGTTTCTGCACGAATAATAGCTTGACTTTTTCGATTTTTGTTTTAAGAAATTTATTAACATAAATGTGTGCATCACCTTGTACAAATATGAATAATAATTATTGTTACGAATTTACAGAACTCAAAGAAAGGAACACTCTAAAAAAGAAAGGTACATTGTGTCTGTATATTGTAAAGAAGGAAGCTTGTTGTGAGTGCATATTTTTAAACACTTAAATATTATCATTGCGATGTGTGCCAATTATAGACTCAATAGATCATTTCTATTCACAGCTGTAATGTGTTAATATACACGAATAATTGCAAAAATTATATTACCAGAATAGTATTAGGTAAAAATAGGTTCAGAAATCTATTTCTCTAAATTATTTTTATAGGCGTTATTATTAATTGCAATAATTATTATCCAAATTGTAAATTATCAGCAATTATGCTGCAATGCTTTAATCCCTTATGAATTTATTTTTTACAAACTTGGCAAGCTAGCACATATTAAATAAGAACTTGAAATTTTCACTTCAATATTGTCAGTTGGGAGGCATTTTGACATTTATTTTGATAACTAAGTGATTCATATTTTCAATGGCCTCCTTCATCTCCCTTTCCTTCTTCTTTAACTATTTTTCTCTCTTCTATTTCTTCTGTTTCCCGTTACTCATCTTTGCTTCCTCCCCTCGCCCACCCCTTCTTCTTGCTGATTGCTCACTTTCTCCTTCTTCTACTTTTCTTCCTCTTTCCATCTCTTTTTCTTTCTCGTTTTCTTCTTCTTTTCTCCTTTTCTTCCTCTTTCCATCTCTTTTTCTTTCTCCTTTTCTTCTTCTTTTCTCCTTTTCTTCCTCTTTCTCTTCTTCTTTTCTGTCCTTCCGCTTTCTCTTCTTCTTTTTATTTTCTTCCTCTTTCTCTTCTTCTTTTCTGTCCTTCCGCTTTCTCTTCTTCTTTTTATTTTCTTCCTCTTTCTCTTCTTCTTTTCTGTCCTTCCGCTTTCTCTTCTTCTTTTTATTTTCTTCCTCTTTCAATTCTTCTTTTCTTCCTCCCCTCCTCTTCGGTTTTTCCCTCGTTCTATTCTTCTTTTCTTCCCCCCTTTCTTCTTCGTTTCTTCCTCTTTTTTTCATCCTCGTTCTATTCTTCTTTTCTTCCCCCCTTTCTTCTTCGTTTCTTCCTGTTTTTCTTCTTCATTTCTTCCTCCTTTTCTTCTTCTTCTTATTTTCTTCCTGTTTCTCTTCTTCTTTTCTTCCTCCTTTTCTTCTTCTTCTTCTTTTCTTTCTGTTTCTCTTCTTCTTTTCTTCTTCTTATCCCATTCGTTTTCCTCTTACGTCTTCTTCTTCGTTACCTTATTAATATTATTTTTCCAGCTATTGTCACAATTTATTATTAATACATACTCGATATATGACGTAAATAGTATTTCCTTGCCAACATTTATCTCAGACCAAGAAATCAAACGGTATTTCCTACAGATTAATGTGTCCTCACAAAAGGTTTAATTAACGCACCTGTCGCATTGCATCGTTATTTTTCTCCAATCACTGAAAGCAACATGATAAAACCTCTCGATAAGCCGTATCGGTAATTACTCGATACATATCTATCAGAATTACAAACAATCTATCACGCTTTCAGACCGCGTAACCGTTTTTAATTATCAAATAATAAAACTTAATCATCGACGAAAACATAATTAGATGCTTGTAAAGTCTGTAACAGGTCCACTTGTCATCATATCAGCTGCTAATTGACTATAATTATACAGGATGTAGTATAGCTACATAACTGACACGAGGGCCAAGTGATTTCCCGTCCAAAAATAAACCAAAATCTGGAGTACACTATTGTCGGTTTATCGAAGCCATTGTTTGTACAAAAAAGTGGCTCCGAGTATATTTAAGTGTGCACCTATCCGTAAAAACGTCCTAATACATAGCTCTCCATGGATTTGAATGCATAGATTATATATATATATATATATATATATATCATTGTATTTATAGTTTACCCTTTATTTTGTGACATTTTACAGTGAATTTTCGTTTTTTCTTATATGTATACGTTTCACATTGTACAAATAAAAAATTACTTAGTATTAAGTTTTAAGCTTGTGCAGGTTAACAAGGAGAATATATTGAATAATGTATCAATTAAACAAATAAATTTGTCATTTGCAACCCGTTTTCATACAAAGTCGCCCTTTTATTACAGTATAAGGCTTTTCAATTGTTTTCATTCATTGCACTGTTTTTTATGAAACTTGTTTTCACAGCGATTCGTGAAAAGTATGAATTTCAGAAATTATTAAATGAAATAAACAAGGATAATTCAATTTTTTTAATTAATCTATAATTTCTGTTATTCGCACGTGTTATCAGTAATTCATTTAATCAATTATTCTTCCTTCGATTAGCATTATCAACACGTACATAAATTAAAATATACGAGAAAATTGCTATCGTATCTTGCTGCACTGATTACGCCTGTACTTCACAATTTATAAAAAGAATATCATTTTATAAATTAATAATTTACTGCGTGAATCAGAGTAATGCAATGTGTTAGTAAAAATGAAGAAAGTAAATACCACCAAACATCTTGACAGCTTATTTACATGATACATAACTCGATTTTTATTGTATCCTCTTTTGGACCATTAATATCATATAAATTGTAGATGAGAATAATTGAAATGGTAAATGTCGTAAATTACTGTAAAAATGTTAAGGCTATAATTTAATCAAAAATTAATTTATGTAGGGGAGATCGGGGTAGGTTGTAACACGGGGTAAATTGTAACATAAGTAAAATCTTTTGAACGACAAATCTGGTAACCCACAGCATGCGAAAGCTGCTTGACGATATTAGCCCCGTCGGTTTTAGTGACACAAACGAGCATTATGTCTTCATTTTATGGTTATAGGCCAGAATTTGAGTATGTAGAGCAAGTAAGTAAATTTTGTTTTAGCACTTTTATTTCAATTAGCTGTCGTTAGAAGCCGTTTTAATTTTTGCTTTTTTGTCGCAAACGAATCAGTACACATTGGTATATTATAATGTGTACGCATTTTAGTAATTTGATGTTTAGTTTCTCGTTTGCCGAGATAAAACGCAAAAATTCAAGCTCAGGGTAAATTGTAACATGTTACTACTTACTCCACTTTAAATAGTGATAAAGCAAACTTGCTATTTGTTGACACACCGGAAAAAATGTTCTAGACAAGAGAACAATCAAGAATCCAAAAAGTAGAAAAAAATATGAAGGCCAAAGTAAAGAAAGCACAGAAGCAGATTTTGATAGAATCAGATGAATAAGCAATGATTAGTTAACTCATGTACCTATATTAAATGTTTAATAATGATCTGTGTTTTCATTTATATTTTTTAAAAATGTTTATTCGTGTTCATATTTGTATTTAAATAAGTAAAACAGATGTGTTACAATTTACCCCGGACTGGGGCACATTGTAACAAATGTTCAGAATTGTTTAAGATGAAGCTAGATGTCTTCGTGTAAGTCACGTACTTATAGTTAATGAGTTCACCATATACAATGTAAGTAGTAATTCACGCAAAGTATTTCCTAATTGAGGAAAACACTTTCGAGAAAAAGCTCTGAAAACTTTTTTGTTACAATCTGCCCCAGTCTCCCCTTAGTCCAGTAAAACTAGACGAAAATCTGCCCAATCTACGGACTAATTCCTACCAAGCTGAATTTTGGCATGGACCTTTATTTGGTCGTTTTAAACAATATGTCAAAAGTGTCCATCAATCCGACTGCTGCTAAAAATTTTACAGAGAGTTGAAAAAAAACTGGTTTTCGCAAATATCTCGCTATCTAGCAGTTTTGCGACAAAAATAGTTATTATGCAATTTATAGCCTAGGGAATTCTCTACAAAAGAGGTCTTGCAAGTTTTTTTCGTAGGAATAACCATTTTCATGCATGTCGGGTTATAACGTTTCAATAACCACTTCAAGATCTTTCCTTGTCAAATATAGGGGAAAATGGGGCAAGACGGGGTGGGGGGCAAGACGGGGAACCCCCCGTATCTCGTGATACAAACGCACTAATCAAAATTGAGCATACGCGTTAAACGTGTCGTTACCGACACCGTCAGTGAGCAGCAAGTCAGTGAAACACGTGGACGTGTGACAAAGATACATCAGAATTTATAATTTATTGGGATTTCTTAACATCTTCCTTATTTTTAGCATCCGTGACAACGATATGATAATATAGAAGATCTTCAGTATATGTATATGTTTCTGAAGCAGAATTTAGCTGGCTATAAGGCACGTGTGTCATTTTACACTTTCGCAAATAATGTTTCGGGCAGTGTTCATATGATTGTAGTGAGATGAGAAGGGGCATGATGGGGTACCTCTTATTTTCATTACCCCATCATGCCCCTCACAAACCTAGAAATAAAAATCAAAGTTTTTCATTGTCCCAGGATGGTTAGAAACTACAAACGAAAGACGGACCGAGGAAAATGATACTTCTTTTCTATTAATTAGTCCAAAAGAACTGATTCCCGTCCCAATCACAAAGCAAAAGACTCGTATGTCGAGAAACCTGGAAACACCGCAATTATAACATCCTCATTTCTCCTGTGCTGATGTAGGAGACGAGGACGATGAAGTCATACATATGTGCCGCCTCTGTCAACCCAATAAATAATTAATTTATATATATTTACTTTATTTATATCGTTTTTTAATTGGTACCCCATCATGCCCCACCCGTGGGGCAAGACGGGGCGATAGGACTTTTTCTGAATTTTTTTATTTATTCCATTAAAACCTGTAAAGATTAGGTTGATTCATAGTTAAACTGAAAGACTTATTACCAAAGAATGGCTCAGACATAAAATTGATTAGTTGATTATGAAAACCTGTGTTTTATTCATCATCAAACCTTAACTACCCCGTCTTGCCCCACCTTCCCCTATGGGGGTTGAAACGTGGTAACTCGACATACATCAAATGGTTACTCCTACGAAAAAACTCGTACGACCTTTTTTGTAGAGAATTTCCTAAACTATAAATTATATAATAACTATTTTTGTTGCAAAACTGCTAGACAGCGAGATATTTGCGAAAAATAGTTTTTTTTAACCCTCTGTAAAAATTTTAACAGCAGTCGGTTTGATGGGGACTTTTGACACATTGTTTAAAACGACCAAATAAAGGCCCATGTCAAAATTCAGCTTGGTGGGAATTATTCCAAAGGCAGATCCTAATTTCACTGCACTACCTAGAGATTAAGCACCTACACTAAATGGGTAGTTGAAACATTCATTCGACAAAACTTTGTAAAGTAAAATTACTTGGCTTTACTTTTTGTTTTGAATGTGAATACTCTCGTAACATTTAAGTGTATATTTACTAATGAAATTCATACTTTTATGTCAACATTTATCGCAAAGGCCATGCTTTAAGAATAATGTTTATTACAGAGATTATAATTTTAGATGAGTTTCTGTAATACAGGTTGTATGTCTTAATCAACTTCCATCTATTTTTTAACAACAAACTGACTTCTCTTATCGTCCCATAAACTAGTATCTACACTTATGATGTAATTATTATTGACGGGTATTATTTCTCTAAGCTCACCTATATAATAACTTGCGATAAGCGTAAATCCAGCAAATAATGCTCATTCATCAATTACACCGTTTCAATTAAATAATTACTTTTATTACTCGTTCATAATTATTAATCACTCATTTAACCAATTATTCTTAGATTTATTAACATTATCGAAATATACATAAACTATACATAAACGAACAAATTTGCAATCGTATCGCATTAAAATTGATTATAATCGACCTCCAAGGTATTTGTAAATCTTTATAATTAACAAAAGAAGAAATTCCATTACAAACACCAACAAAGTTGTGTCAAAAGGGGTAAAACTGAGAATGTCCATTTTTCGTAATTTCGCGATTTACAGCATATTTTGCTGGTGGCAACTACAGAACTGTCGAGTCAGAAAGGGTTATAAACTTTAAATACCTCTGTACGATAAGGTTAAAGATTTGGTGTACTGTTTAAAAACAGGAAATATCCACTCTGCCCTGGACAAAAATACGGAATGTCCCCACTCATTGCCTTATTGTTAATAAACACCAGCTTCTGTCGTCAAGGTAAAATAAGAAATTATTTAAAAAAAAATTTATATTTCAAAATTAAATTCATTGAACCCTGTTTCTTTACTGACTTATTTTTCTCGATAAAGCTGTTTTGTGACATTCCCATTTATAGGCTTCTTTCATCGAGAAAATATTTGCTTACGTTTCTCTACACAAGTCAAAGAGATTCTAGTTAATTTACAAATTGAAAATAATACATATGAACTATCCATAAACGATAACTACTTAAGTACCATTTAACGAAGAATCTCCAATGACTCACTAAGATTAGCTTACTCCAATACTGCTGGCGTTACTGTTGGTAAGAGGGCACAGTAAACAATCGTTTACTGCCTGTTTACAAGCCATTGTCGGATTCGGCTAGGAAAGTAACATTTTCTGTAAAGATTGAGTCAAAGTTGACTCTATTTCCAACCGGTCTTATCTGAAACATTGATGACACATATCAGTGCGCGATAAGAAGATTATGTAAATGATAATCGCTGGAGAAAAATACTGTCGACCGAATAGATACACTCTTCCCCCTTCCGGCCTATGTAAATCTACTTTCAATGCAACAATTCCGCGTTTCTTCGAGCCTAACTTTATATCGCAGTAAAATTTATTTAGTTATCTAAACATCGCAGTAAAATTTATTTAGTTATCTAAACATCGTAGCAAAATTTATGTAGTTATCTAAATATCGTAGCAAAATTTATTTAGTTATCTAAATATCGTAGCAAAATTTATTTAGTTATCTAAATATCGTAGCAAAATTTATTTAGTTATGTAAATACATTTTGCTACGATATAACGTTAGGCTCGAAGGAACACGGAATTGTTGCATTGAAAGCAGATTTACATAGGCCTGAAGGGGGAAGAGTGTGTTTAAACGCTGATATAAAAGGAAAAGCTACTTCACTAAACTCTTCACTTCACATTTGTTTTTACGAAAGTACTTGTGTATCTAATCGAAAGATATATTTAGTCAGTTAGTGACAGACGATACGAAAAGTTTGGAAATAGAGGACAAACAGGGGATGATGGGTGAGTGACGCACGTCGATTTTGATGCAACTTTGTTCGATTGTTTGTTGAACCAATATAAGAACTTTGCCATTTTCAGTTGGTGTTATTTTTACCCTTTGAGGCGACCAGACAGTCGATTTTGTAAAAAATTAAGCATTTCTTTTTCAATTAATTGCAAAATTACAACTTGTTCTTTGACACAAGGTCTGTTAACATCATAAGCTTTAAAAAAACATGTTTGTTTAATCGAAAATTTGCATTATATATGAGGCTACATGTGAATTATTAAAGGGGGTTTATAAAATACTGTTTTTTTTTTCTTTTGCAGTGATTCCTCAAAACTGGAGGTTCCAATCGATTCAAATAAAGTTCAAGCATGTGCATAAAACGTGTAGTTTCGGCCTAAATCTAAATTGAAGTTAATAAAAAATCTTATTCTTTATGAAAAGAAACTGAAACCTCATCTTTATATACCGAAAAACACACTTTTTTGAAAAATCATTTCGTACCTATCATTTTCATAATTTTGCTCCTTTTATAGGTTCAGAGCAGAACCAGATGTGTTCTGAAGTAGAATTTACAAGCAAATTGCTGAATTTCGTTTCGTTTCATTAAAATCGCTCCAAAACAAAAGAAACTTTTTTAAAAAGTCTCTTTAATGATCCATCTGTGACGTCATCTATAATGCATATTTTTGGCGAAACAAATATGTTTTTTCAAGCTTATGATGTTGATAAACATTGTGTCAAAGAACAAGTCTCAACTTCAATTCATTTCTTTGTAATTAATTGAAAAAGAAATGCTTCGTTTCTTTGTAATTAATTGAAGAAGAATTGCTTCATTTCTTTGTAATTAATTGAAAAAGAAATGCTTGACAAAAACGACTGCCTACTTTAGAACTGTTCGAGTAAGGTAAATGTCACAATTTCTGCTCATGTACCGATTTCTACTCATTTCGTATTTTTCTCATTATTATAAATGTTACGTTTGTACTATAGTTGTAACAAAATCATTTTAAATTATTTGAACATTTACGCGAGTGTTGCACGAGGTGGGGGCTAAATTAAGTACAGACTAAGCAACGAAAAAAATGTAAAATAAGAGACTCATGATTTTGTGATCATGTCCTAGTTGTTTGTGCTAAGGAACAGCGCCACCATTAGCATTCGAGAATTATGCAAAGATGGTCATTGTAGTGGAAATTGTTGTTTAGTAAAGCATACAAAGATTATACAGTGCTCTCCATTTAGATTTTTTAAGATTTCTAATATTTTGAAGAAGGAAACAGGTGAGTAAGTTTAGGGTCACGTAAATACTGTCATGTCCGTATTTCTACTCACCCAAAAATTTTAGTAAGACAACCTGAAAATCAAAATAATGTAGTAACCTCTATTTCTATTCTAAGCCATGTAATTTTTGTATCATTCTTTTATGCTTTAAAAATAATTTTATTTACATTTTTCATAGTTTTAATATGGAAGATAAAAATTTAAAAACAAAAATAGTGAAAAAAACAAATGGCAAGAAAAAACACTAGTAAGAATTAGTATACTGATGAAAGCATAAGAAATGCAATACATGCTGTTTCTAAAGGTGCATCAGTTAGGGCTGCCAGCAAACAATATTGCATACTATTTTCAACATTGAGGTGCAAATACAAAGGAATATACCCAATAGGAAAGAAAAGTGGTCCACAGACTATGCTAACAAATAACGAAGAAGAACGATTAGTTCAGTGGATTTTGTTTGTACGCTGTTGGATAGTGTCACATTATTAATAAAACAGTTAAAAAGCGAAAATTCATTTAATGGTGGTAGACCAGGAAGGCATTGGTTTGAAGGCTTTCTAAAACGACACCCAGAATTATCTATAAGTACACCACAAAATCTGAATCAGCGAAGAGCCAAAATTATTGAGGAGCAGCTTCGTGGGTGGTATCATGAAGTGGAATCACATTTAAAATCTAAAAATTTATTAGATATAGATCCCCACAGAGTATTCAACTGCGACGAGACAGCTTTTTTTTTAAACCCAAAGGGGAGTAAAGTGATTGTTGACAGAAAAGTCAAATATGTACACAATGTAGTTGGACTGGACGATAAAGAATGCTTAACCGCGTTAATTACAAGTAATATAATATATGATTAGTATATACAGTAGTACATACTTTAGTTTTTGCTAATCATAAAAAATATTTAAAATCGCTACCACCTCCCATACAGCCCACTTCGTTGCAGCTGTTTTGCAGGAACGTTGCTGCAATATTGCGTTGTTGCAGGCTGCATTGCAATAATGTAGGAACGTTCCTGCAATATTGCCGTGCATTATTGGAGTGGCAATGATCTTACAATATTGCAAGAACGTCGCCGTTCAATGTTCCATTGGCAACGATTCTACAATATTTCTGCAATATTGCGCGCACATCGAAGTGCAATGTTCCAGTGGCAACGTTCCTACAATATTTCGGCAATATTGCGGACACATCGACGTGCAATGATCCACTGGCAACGATCCTACAATATTTCGGCAATATTGCGCGCAAATCGATGTGCAATGTTTCAGTGGCAACAACCCAGCAAAATTGCCTACATATTGCCGTGCAATACTGTAGTGGAAATATTGTAGAAAAAGTACAGCAATATTCTGAAGCAACTATGACTTTGACGAAATTTGGAATATGACGTCGAGTAGATTCTGCAGCATGTTTCATTTAATTGGATATGCTAGAATTTCTCGTTGGCCGTTTTTATTGCCGTTTCGTTGCAGAATCATTGCCGGGACGTTGCAGGACTACATGTTTGCAATGCTGCCGCAACATTGCAAAAATACACACCTGCAATATTGCGAAGGCGGATATAGGACTGAATTTGCAACGTCTCTGCAGTGTTATGGTGCAACATTGCAATCTTGCACCGCAATATTGCAGAGACGTTGCTGCAATGTTATGGTGCTGTGTGGGCTATGGTACTGTTCTCGTATAAAAGGTTACCAGCAGTTATAGTGGAGAAAGCACCAGATGGTTGGGGTGTGGGGAGATCCGATAACGGACGGATGACCGGAGAAACATTTTTTGAATATATCAGTAATATATTCCACCCATGGTGTGTGGAGAATAATGTACAGTTTCCTGTAATTATGTACCTCAATGGACATTCTTCTCATGCCACTATGGCCTTAAGCGATTTTTGCGTAGCACATGAAATTGAATTAATTTCATTATTCCCAAATGCTACGCACATTTTGCAACCCATGGATGTCGCTGTATTTCGTTCCTTACTCGGAAAAAGTGAGCCGAGCCTGACTCAGCTCGAAGAACCGAATCGAGCCAAGTACTCGAAAAAGCAAGCGGCTCGAAAGAACCGAGTAGCTCGAAGAAAACCGGGAACTCGAATTTTTCGAGTGGCTCAAAGAGAACTGAGCGGGCCGAAAAAGCCGAGCAAAATATTTCCCATCCTCCTCCAAAGAGATTAGTAATATGATCTTACATTAATTGAATGAAAAAATTAAATTTGGAAAAATGAATTATGCGAGATCGAGATGGTGTAAACATTTCCATGGTCAGATGGCAAAACCCGATGTGCCCATTATTGCTAATTTTACCGCGCAACAGTTTTAAAAATTTTCCAGCCATGAAAAATTTATTTTCATTTGTTTAGTCATTCATTAAGAAACTTTAATCAAAATATTAACTGAATATGGAAATAGTAAGTAACTTAAGATACGGAATTAATAACAGTACAGAAAAGTGTAGAGATTAATCTTTTATAAACTTTCATTAATTTCATCCTCAAAGTCTTCCAAGTCGTCGAATTCCGCAGCGTCTTCAGTAGTGGGATGCCCAACAAAAACTTTAACACATCATGATTTACCACCACGCTTTGTTTCTAAACTACACGGCGTACAGATGTCATATTTTGCAAACATACAGATTTCATCTAGACACATGAAGAACTCCATAATCTTAATTTTGACTCTTTGAAATCTTTATTTATTTACATTTATTCATATTTTATTAACGGGTAACAACCTTTGTTAACAGTGACTCGACAGAAATATAACCCATACGGAGAAGGCAAAAAAGGAAGAAAAATAAAGGAAAACGTAAGAAAAAATATTATCAAATCATACATACCTACGCGAAAAATTATTTTCAATAGATAGAAAATATTTTCATTTGCAGTTTACATTTTAATTACTCACAGTATTAAGAACCATTATCCGGTAGATAAACATTTTCTAAAATATTCGAAACATTCAAGCTTCAAACTACTCAATCCATCCGGGCTGCTCCAAAATTTCGACCTGCTCGAAGTTTGTATGTACATTCGGCCCGCTCCGTTCTTTCGGCCCAATCGGTTCTCTTCGAGCCTCTCGAAAAATTTCGAGTTCTCGGTTTTCTGCGAGCTACTTGGCTTTTTTCGAGTAGTTACTCGGCTCAGCTCGGTCCGAATTTCAAGTTACTCGAATATTTGAGTACTCGAACAGCCCTACTGCCTAGTACCATTAAACAAGCCTTAAGAAAGAATATTGGTCTCTTCACGATGCTCCTATTCCGCTATAAGTGGATATTTTTACTTATAAATTTGTTTGTATAATCTTAAAAAGTGACAGAATAAAGCTACAAACACGCAAAATGATACCTACGTGCAATACTTATTCTTTTTTAATACTCGAAAAATGGAATTTTTTCAGCTGAAAAAAATCTTTGGTATATTCGTTGCAGATAAATTCGTGCGTCCGATGAAGCTGGTTTTTTGATGACATGACCTGCGCTTCGGCGTGTAACTTGTACAAATTTCAATATAATGCATTCCAAAAATTGTGTTGATAGTTCAAACATTTCTAAATATGTAGGTATGCAAAACCCTTGCTCTGTAGGTGCGATAGGTTCGTCAGAATTAATTTCCAAATATCCCCTTCAAAAACGAGTGTCTACACGAGAAATACCCCGTTAAGGGGGGGCCCACTGTAAAAAATCTGAAAACTCGATTTTTTCTTTTTTTACATTTTCTGAAAGATGTACGTTTCAAGAATGCTGTCTCCAAATTTTATGAAGAAATTGTCATTGTTCCAGAAGAGAAAAGAAATTAAATTTAATACAATCATTGTCCAAGAAGAGAAAAAAAATTAAAAGAATTTAAAAACATGAAACTAAATGGAAAGGGAAAAAGAAAAGGAAACGAAAAGAAACCAAAAAAACAACAAATGACAAACTCTTCATCAGGGTCAGAAGAAAACACCAAGGAAGACGAAAATCCTCCATGTTTATATTGTGATGAGCTCTATTTAGAATCGGTAGAAGGATGGATAAAATGCCAAGTATGTAGCAAATGGTCCCATTTGTCCTGCGCTGGTGTAGACGATGAAGACGATGATGATATACATATGTGCTTCTTCTGTCAGCGTATTAAATAAATACTATATATATTTACTTTATTTATATCGTTTTTTAATTGGTACCCCATCTTTCCCCCGGGGGTACCCCATCTTGCCCCACCCAAGGGGCAAGATGGGGAGAAAGGACTTTCTCTGAATTTTTTAATTATTCTATTAAAACCAGTAAAGAATCGGTTGATTGATAGTCAAACTGAAAGACTTATTATCAAAGAATAGTTTAGGCACAAAATTGATTAGTTGATTAAGAAAACCTATGTTTTATTCATCATCAAACCTTAACTACCCCGTCTTACCCCACCTTGCCCTACTAGAATTGTAAGCTAAATCTGAATTATATCTGTCTGATTAATAATACATAGCACAACACTATTACAATTAAGTAATTGCAAATAACAAAGACACGTTGTAAATTACAGTGACAACTAACGTATCCATTTTCTCATTTAATTCCAACACATGTTTCATTTTAATCGCATTTCTTCACCTTCGGGAAGAGATTAATAGATAAACCTTGAATGCAAGTTCATCCTAAAGCGGAAAATAAGGTGTACGTAGATTACGAAACCGGGAACGTGACTCGTGTCCGTCACCTGAAAAGGATTTCTAAATTTATTCATAAAAGCAGAAGTTTAAGAAGCACAAAATTATATAGATGTCTAGTTTATGAATGAGGAGATAAATTGGCGTAGAGAAGTGGCTCTTAAATATTCATTCCTACTGAAAGGAAGAATAGGTATATGTATTTAGTTATTCGACTGCGCATTCTGATCAGTTTTTTCCTATCACTATTTATCCATTTATTAGTTCCTTCGTTGATTTATTAGTTAGGTTTTTTCATTAACATTACCCCGGGGCTTTTTTGGCCCAATTGAAGAGTCCTTGTAGAAAGCACTCTAAGTTCAAAAATCAAATAGTATATTATAGTAGGGTAAAGGCAGGTAATATTAAACATCTGATTTTAGAAGCTTGTCAAAAGTAGAGGATTTTTTTTTTTTTTTAATAAAACTGACATGAGGGGACGTAGGAATTAAGGCATAATCATATTTACATTGTCGAATATAAAATAATCCAATTGTTTTGCAATTATAATAAAAAAAAACTGAAAAGAATGAAAATCGGCCGTTCGAAAAATGGGTCCTAATATGAAACACCTAGGAAATTTTTAAAGAAAACTCCAAAATCTTTACTTTTTCTTACCAAAATGAAGATTTATTAAGTAGAAGATACAAATAAATAAATATACATGATTTTTTTTAATTTATTCCTTCTCTCCACATTCTTTGTGTGCCCACTGAAAGCAGCGAATACATTGGGTCTACTTTTCATTATCATTATTTCTATAATTTTCATCGCAAAATAAACATTCCGCATCATCATCGTCATTATCAACTTCATCTATGTTACTCGGTATCTTCCATGTATAGGTACACACATGTTTCTAGCCTGCGAGAGGGAAGGTATGGGTATTGATGGTCTGAGAATACAGTAATTCCCCGTTATGAGCCCGTTTTTTGCCCCCGTTGACAGCCCGACGATTATCCCCACCATGTCTTGGAAGCCTACGGACGAGAGTGAGAGAACCGGACAACGAGCGAGAGGAAACGAAAGAGTCAGACACGAAGTTGCTGTCGGGTACGAAAGAGAGAATCATGTCCGCAAGCCACTATGAGCCCGTCAGCCCCGTTCGTCGGGCTCATAACGGGGGATTACTGTACCTTGCCTGGCCACGCCAAGTATTTGGCTTTCTAGTCCAGTGAAATTAGGATTTTTCTTCGGACTAATTCCCATCAAGCTGGATTTTGGTATGAGCCTTTATTTGGTCGTTTTAAACAATATGTCAAAAGTCACCATCAATCCGACTGCTGCTAAAAATTTTACAGAGGGTTGAAAACAAAAAAAAACTGTTTTTCGCAAATATCTCGCTTTCTAGCAGTTTTGCGACAAAAATAGTTATTACACAATTTGTAGCCTAGGAAATTCTCTATAAAAAAGGTCTTATAAGTTTTTTCGTAAGTGTAACCATTTTCATGTATGTCCGGTTACCAAGTTTCAACCCCCATAAACTTGATAAGGGAAGATCCTGAACCTGCAAAATTCAGCAAATTATGAAACTCTAGAAATATGTAGGGTAAGTCCTCCTGAGTACAACGCAATTTCGTTTGATGCCCAAATTCACTCCAAGAGGGTGCAATTCACCCCTAAACTTTTTTTTGTTGGTATTATTACTCGCGAACTGTAGGAGATAGAAAAAAAGTGTTTAGGAAAAAGTTACTTCTTTTAATTGGGACTATCACTTGGTAAGTTATAGGACTTACAGTTCTTACGGTTCTCGAGTTATAACACAAAATCGAAAAAAACGTATTTTCAGGGGTCAATTTCAGCCCCTTACAATGAATTTGGGCAACAAACAAAAAAATTACGCAATACACACCTATCCCAGATAGCACAAAGACATCTTATGTACGTCCCAAGAACGTCCGTTCCGGACGTACTGTACGTTCGAAGGATGTCCCCAGAAGGTCCATATGTCCCTTGTACGTCCTCGTTAAGTCCTTTAAATGTCCTAGGAAGGTCTTATTTACAAAGTGGAACGTCCTGAGGACGTGCTGTGCCGACATTCTCAGAACGTTTCCTGAATGTCCGAAAGTACAAATTAAATACGTCCAAAAGACGTCTTCATCAAGTCTGGGTTAGGACATTAAGAAAAAAAAATTTGGCGGTGACGAGAATCGAACCCAGGGTCTCCTAACTTACGAAGCAACCGCTTTTCGCAACTACCCAAGACACTTCCTTGAAGATAGTTCTCATTTCTAGATATATAACTAGATTTAATTGTTTATAAAATACACGCATTGACGCAAAATATTCTACAGAATATCATCATTCGACCTCTTGACTCATTGCTTAAAATTTGACATTCGTTTCAAGACAGATGTTTTAACGACATCTTAAGACTGACGTCTTTAAGACGTCGTGTGTGTAAAAATTAAAGATATCTGCCTTAAGACGTCGTATGCTATCTGGGAACATTTCAGCGACTTCATTGCACAAAAAATAACGCAAATGCCAGATTCAATCATAAGACTGTTTTGCAACCTAACCTTAATCATCTGTAAAACCTACAAGACGGTTGTTCTTCGAAGATCGGAAATTCAGTTCTTCTAAACGTTCACAAGACTTACGAGACGAAGATTCTCGGAACATTCGAAATGTAGTAGTCCAAAACAATCACGTGACTTACAAGATTGTTTGATGTTTCTAGAACATCCGAAATTTAAATCCTATGAACATTCGTAAGACTTAAGAAAAGGACGTTCCTAGAACATATATGTACGAAATTTAGGTCTTGGGAACATCCGTAGGACTTAAGAAACGGATGTTCCAAGAACATACGAAATTTAAGTCCTAAGAACATGCGTAGGACTTAAGAAACGAACGTTCCTGGAACATCCGAAATTTAAGTCCTAAGAACGTCCGTAGGACTTGAGAAACTTACGTACCTAGAACATCCGAAATTTAAGTCCTAAGAATATCCTAGGTATGTTCAAAATGGACGTAGGACGTTCGGATATAAACTGGACATGGAACGGACGTCGTTGGGATGTATGGTGCTATCTGGGATATTAACCTCTGTATATCCCCAAAGTTTTAAAAAATTTAAAAAAACCACGTTTAAAAAAAACGCGTTCAGTACTCTACCTCCGGGGTGGTGTGGAAATGAGTGTATTATTTCTCACGGGCGAAGATCCAACCCCTCGAAAATTCAAAATTTTTAAAACTTTGGGGATATACAGAAGTTAATATAGGTGTGTATTGCGTAATATTTTTGTTTGTTGCCCAAATTCATTGTAAGGGGCTGAAATTGACCCCTGAAAATACGTTTTTTTTCGATTTTGTGTTATAACTCGATAACAGTAAGAACTGTAAGACCTATAATTTACCAACTGATAGTCCCAATTAAAAGAAGTAACTTTTTCCTGAACACTTTTTTCTATCTCCTACAGTTCGTGAGTAATTATACCAACAAAAAAATTTTAGGGGTGAATTGCGCCCTCTTGGAGTGAATTTGGGCATCAAACGAAATTGCGTTGTGCTCAGGAGGACTTCCCCTACATATTTCTAGAGTTTCATAATTTGCTGAATTTCCAGGTTCAGGATCTTCCCTTATCAAGTTTATGGGGGTTGAAACTTGGTAACAGAGATACATGAAAATGGTTACACTTACGAAAAAACTTGTAAGACCTTTTTTGTAGAGAATTTCCTAGGCTACAAATTGTGTAATAACTATTTTTGTCGCAAAACTGCTAGATAGCGAGATATTTGCGAAAAACAGTTTTTTTTGTTTTCAACCCTCTGTAAAATTTTTAGCAGCAGTCGGATTGATGAGGACTTTTGACATATTGTTTAAAACGACCAAATAAAGGCTCATGCCAAAATCCAGTTTGATGGGAATTAGTCCGTAGATAGGGCAGATTTTCGTCTAATTTCACTGGACTATTCAGGCCGCAGACATCTAGGCAAATGTCTAGATGTTACATTTTATCTTCACATTATTAAAATGTCCGCGATATGAGTAATGGAATGTATGAACACAGCATTTTAGCTATGAATATGTAGTTGTGTCAACTTAAGCGCAGTTGGAAAGCACCTTTATATATTTACAGCTCATTTTGATTTCATTAATTTTTTTATATTGTATGTTTTCTTCTATTTTTTTGTGAATGACTCTTCCGATCCCGACTTTTTCATGTACTTTGCGTAATTTCTTTACTTTTCTGAAGTTTTTTTATAGGGATTATACTAACAAGGAGAGGCTCCCAGGTGTCCGCGTCCGATTGCTTTGAATTTTAGATATCTTATAGAGGACCGAAAACTAAGATATACGTGTATTTTACAGCGGCCCGTTTTCATATTGAGGGGGTAAAACCAACCCCCAAAGTTATAAGATTTTGAATAGTTCATCTCCGATTGCTTTGAATTTTGGATATGTTTTAGAGGACCGAAAAATAAGAAATACATACCTTTTTATTTTTACCATGGTTATAAGATTTTCAGGTGTTCGTCTCCGATTGTTTTGGTTTTTGGATATGTTTTAGAGGGCCGAAACATAAAAAATGCATGTCTTTCTATTTTGGCTCATTTGCATTTTCAAGGGGCCAAAACCACCCCTCATAGTTGCCCCCTAATAGCGGTGACTGACGACAAGAACATCGTCCATACAGCAAGTTATAACGCCAATTAAATTTATATCAAGTTTTACTCAACACAATTTTTGTACCCCGTATAAACTTGGGGGGGGGGGGGTACCCCCTAACATGCAAACGATCTTATGATCTTCGGGGGTGGTTTTATCCACCACTAAACATGCAAACGAGCCAAAATAAAAAGGCACGCATTTCTTATTTTTCGGTCCTCTAAAACATATTCAAAATTCTACGCAATCGGAGGCGGACACCTGGGAACTTCTCCATGCAAGAAGAAAGTAACTTTATTGGTAAATTATTGTTAAATAATCAGGAACACACATATTTAATGATAAATTATATCAAAATAATACTTTGTAACATACCTTCACTACAATATTTAACTGTTTGATACACTTTTCTGAAACTTTTACACCCCACGAAAAATATAAACGCTTCTCTTTCAATGATGGATGCCCGACTGATGCTGAATTGTCAGTATTGTCGTCGAGTTCGTTATTTCTTTATCGAAATTTTACGAAGTTCCATATCGTCGGTGATAAGTGCAAAACCGCGTATGAGCAATTTGTAAATATCGCGGATCTGCATTTTACCGATTTCACAGAAGGAAGAAAAAACTTAATATTGCAGCCATTTTAAGGGATTTCTCTGACTGAACTTTTTTGGAACAGTTTTAGCACTCCTTGTAATAAATACAAGGTTTTTAAAAAAGGCGAAACAGCGCTTGTCAACCGTGAGTGCGAAATTTCAATTTTGCTACTTTTGCAGATTCGCGGTATTTACAAACTGCTCAAACGCGGTTTTGCACTATCACCGACGATATTACGTCCCCTTCCATATTACCTGCCTTTACCCTATTACCATTGGCACATAGAATATTTTCCGCCGAAAGAACCAAATTTTTAATTTTGGCACTTATAGTGTTTTTTACAAGGACTCTTCAATTGAGTTCTCATTTCTTTAATCTCACTGCAGCTCTCGGGTCTTTTTTGACTCCGCTCGTTTTGATTTTATTTTAAAAACTCTTATATCTTTGAGAAAAATATAAGACAGTTGTAACTACTATGCGTGTTTCTCGTTCCTACAGATTATATTATAGGTGAACTGACTGCCGTGACAGGGTTAAGATAGTGTGAATTTCTTTTTTTTATCACAGCCTTGTCAGTTTGAACAATATAATACTTACAATATTTGTATAAGTCAATTCATTGGAGAAACTAACAGCATTCGAGTGCAGAGAATTTCTTGTATAGCTGTTGATAACTGGCGATAAGAAGGATTAGCATCGATAACATCCTAATCAATTTCAGAAGGAAATAACCATCATCTTCAAGAATCTTATTTCAACACAGAAATATGTACAGTAACAGTAACGAAGAAATTAGTTTAGCGTTGAAATTAATTGAAAAGCAACCGTGTGCAATTCGTACGCTTAGAAATGAGTGACTGCAGTGGCTAACTTTTTTTAGAAACAACGTTCAAAGGTGAAGTTTTTCTATACACAGAGCTATGAAAAAATGGTAAATTTGTAATGCAAAAGTTGAGTGTTAAAATTTTTTTATTATTCTGACGTGAAGACTCTGTATAAATGTTTCACTTTTTTTAACATCCTGTACACCAGATGAACGGACTAAATGCAATACATGTATACTAGCTGTTCTTTACGTTTAATATAATATATTAATAGCTTTCATGTTTCGAGACTCAAGAAATTGAAACATTCTCAATTTTTTCTAGTCAGAAACAGTTTTTATCAAACTTAAATTATGATTTAATTACACCTTCTTATACAAACAATAATTGATTGAGCCAGTAATTACTGAATGTTTCCTAAACTTAAATTTATTAATGACTGATAATTAATAAGATTTTTCAGATAACAATCTCCACATTATACATAATTGGCTAATTACAAAAATCTTACCTTTCTTTCAATCGAACTGTAGCTGACGTTTTGGTATAATTTCAGCCCTACTCACTATTATTTGTATTTAATATAATATTCATTCATGTTTATTCAAATCGATATTATTTATTTTAATCGAGTTATAAGTATACGGATTAATAGCAACATTTGTAAGGGAAGTGCGATAATAAGGCCCACCTAAGGATCCATAATTCTTTTAAAATAAATATTATATTCAAATATTATATTTAATATTATATTTAATATTATATTTAATATTATATTTAATATTATATTTAATATTATCCAATATTATCTAATAGTACCTTGTATTATCTAATATTATCTAACGTTATCTAACATTATCTAATGTTATCTAATAGTAGGGTGTTGAAGTCGGGCAAACAAAGGCATGTTCGTCCTCAAGTGTGAGCTCAACACAATTCTCACGCACCTAGGTGAGCCACACCACACATTGACGCATATGAATTTTGAATTCAGTTCCGAATAATTTGCGAAACCAATTTTCTTTGGAGTTGGCGTCCACATTTTCTCTGGAGAAGGATGGAATGGCCTCTTGTTCACAGACATTTGTTTTTTTCTTCCGGTTGAAGTAACAGGTGCTATGGAACATTTCTCAATATTGTTCCCACTTAATATTTCGGTGGGCCTTATTATCTGTTTTGTCATTTCCTCCTTCTTAAACGTGCACTTTACAAAGTCGTCATTTTTTTGGAAATACGTTGCCAACATTCTACTTGTAGATACCTGTATTTGTACAGTAATTGGATGATGGGTACTTCCAACACAAATCCAGGAAAACGACGTGATTGTTATAATTCGAGCAACGAAAGCTGAGGGGGGCACAGGTGTTGAATTCACAACCGGTAAATGTTATATCAACGGCGTTTAAACTTTTGGAATTACATTTTATATGTAATTAACCCTAAACAAATGTAAATAACCCAAACAATTAACCCTATCAAACATAAAATTTTGAGTTTTAACAATTCAAATGATTTACTGCACTGTTTCTCACGTGTATCGTGTTAACAACTGATTATCATATTTTTATTCTGATGTCTACAAAAATGCTGTTCTTAAGTATCTTTTTGTTTTCACACCGAAAATCTCCAGGCCGTCATTTATCAACCATCTTCTACTCAAAAGATAAAAACTGTTGCACCTTATAATAATATGATATAATCACTACAATCAAAATTATTCATAATAATTCTACTTAAATACAATTGATAATAATATTTATAATATTACATCAATTGCTAAAGAAGAAAGGAAAGCACGACCGTTAATATTTCACTATTCTTTGCCCTACGTTACCTAAATGTCCCTTTAATCTCACTGTGACTTCAACGGATACCAAATACGAGTAATTGTCCTTTAAGGTTATAAAAACTAACCTCAAAATCAAATAGGCGCTTCCACTTTTTAGCGTATGACTCCTAAAGTACAAGGGACAGAAAAAATATTTCAATCAAAAGTTTAATGGTACAATAACCGCTGCAAACTTGTGTTAACAATATTTTGAAATTTTTTTTTTGTCAGATATTTTTTTTAAACGCTTTTCAAAATTTTGTTTACGCATGTTTGCAGCGCTTATTGTACCATTAAACTTTTGTTTAAATTTTCTTCATCTGTCTCTTGTACTTTAGGAGTTATACGTGAAAAAGTGGGAGTGCCATTTGACTTTGAGGTTAGTTTTCACACCCTTAAAAGGCGATTGAGCAGGAATGAAACATATCGTTGTTTTTGTCTTAAGTTACTCTATAAACCCTCAATGTTGCATTCCAATCAGTGAATGCGGATTTGGGGTGTTCCCCTATATACAAAGAAATATAATTGAATACAGGCATTGGGTTCACTGTTTATGTATCCAGGCGAGAAAGGAAGGTTCATTTCACGCCTGGAACGATTTGTAAGAGCTCCTCGAACGACGACTTTCCACGCACGTCAGCTCGGCGAATGGAGAGAAATATCCCCGTCCCAAACTCTAAAGGCAAATGTTCGAGGTGTCCTCGAGGTGATTCTACAGAAACCTACTTACATGAACGTTTCATAATCGATGGTCATGTACATTGGAAAGTGTTTACCAAGACTGTTGCGAATCGCTTCAGAGGCGTCGACAGTTCACCGTCGTAGACTTTTTACGTCGCTAAACGAAGCGAGATACATCAGGATTTTCAAGTGTCGATGGATTTAAACGGCAGATATGAAAATTACGTAACGAAAAATGAACATGGCAAACGATTGTAGCCGCCAGCTTTATCAGAGCCGGGATTTTCTCATTACATAAATATTATTATCGATGATTTGGCAAAAGATGCAAGATCGAATCTTATCTGGAAGACTTCATGTGACCGCTGAAAGGAAAGGAAGGTGTCTACCGTTGCTTTGTATAAAATAAAGCAGCCAGAATACAATAAAAGTAAACGATTGGGCAAAATGACAAGGTTGAGAATGATTGTGAGTTACTGATTGTTGATTTTATTAAAAAATTTGATCACTATAGCTTTTTAAATTTTGTAGTATCGATATCTGTATAAATATAGGATTTCTTGTAACTGATAGTGATTCTACGTGATAAAATGGATCGGAAATAAAAACAAAATTTTCCAATTCGCTTTGTTTTTTGAGAAAATTGAGTTTGAATATCAGCAAGGTACTCGTGCACTTACAAAGAAATTTTATTTCGCTTCCGCTTGCATCATCTGTTACGAGACACCCTGTATAACGCAAACGAGTTACAGAGACGCATGTAAATAAGCAGAAAAACCACCCAGCACCGGCTAACAAGTAGAAAATAATCTTGTTACGCCAAGGACGGCAATAGAAAAACGTAGCGAATTAGCATATGAAATTAAACGAGATTTTGTTTATTTAAGCATTCTAATCGTGTCGCACGCGATAAATTGTTCTCATACCAAGGATCTGTAAGATTATATCAATTAGTTGTAAAACTTGAATCTATAAGATGAAACAATGTTCATAACTTACGAAAAATACTTGAGAAACGTATTTGATCTGATATCTTTCAGTTATCTGCGGTTGGCAGTCAGCTGATAATAATAAATTTTCAACATACTTCATTGATTTCGCCACAGAATTGTCATTGAGGAGTAGAGAGGCCCGACGGCTCCACCTACTCTCCCACCATCTTTTTACGCATGCGCATTGAAAACCTCACTATTACTGGGTACAGTATCTACTCGTTAGCAGCCCGTTTCTACGACGCGTTAGGAGCCCGGCAACTATCCCCACCATTTCTTGGATCCTTCGGACGATAGTGGGGGAACCCGGGAGCGAGCGAGAGGCTCTTTCGTTTCCTCTCGCTCGCTCATTGGGTTGTCTTACTCGCGCCAGTGGCCGCGCGGAATAGTGTCCAGTCGCGTTAGGAGCCCGCCGCCAGCCCCGTTTGTCGGGCTGCTAACGAGTAGATACTGTATACCTATATGCTACTGGAGCAAAATTTTGCTAGTATGTCAATGATTTACAGGTGAAACAGGTGAAGCCTAATAGCAGTTACGTTGAACCTCGCCTATTCCGATATTTATATTTCTATTGTTTTTGTTTTTATTGTAAATGGTGTAATAAATACGTTTTATTATTATTATACCATTAATATTTGTATATTAATCTAAAATAATTATTATATGGTTAGATATAGTAAAATATTTTTTAGCAGCTTTTACTCTACGACAATGTGTAGGTCAAGTTATGAGTTCATTCTTATGAAATTCTATGGTAATTTTTAAAATTGCCTCAATAAAATTCTGCAATGATTAATTTTCTATTATATTTCCAGAATAAAAACTGCCCGCCACGTCAGCAATTCGATAAATATTATTTATAAATTTTTGGCACGCGCGGATAAAAAGGTTCGCACACCACTGTGCTACTGTATCTCGTCGATGAATTGTCTTTAGATTAGTATCAATAATTGAGTCCGCCAGTAGTCTTACATACGAGAATAAGAAATTATAAGGTAGTAAATAAAAACATTACTACAAGATTCGTAATGTAGTTGTATATTTCAATGTGAAAACCAGAATATTTTTTATAAGTAGTTTTCACTATACCATAAATTGCAGGTTGCTTCGTGTAAAATAAGCAGAATAATGAAATAGTGTGTTATTTTATTCGAATTAAATATATTTATCATTGGACTCGCATATTCAAGGAAACACATTACACAAAATCATAAATAAATTTTATGGTTATGGACAATCTACCAATGCTTTTCAGGACACCCGATATGTGAAGGAAAATACAGTCGGAACAAGTAAACAATGTACCTAATACTATGCTTGAATTTATGACGCGCGCAACCAATTTGTGTTCATCGATAATGCAGAATATTAATAATCAGGGGCCATGACTTTTATTTTTCACTCGAAGATCACTTTGCAACATTACGTGCGATACGCTTATCACTGAACATCATGTACAAACATTACTTTAAAAATTTGATAAAATATTTACATGGACTGTTCTAGGTACAGAAAGGAAGGAATAAAGCTTTCAATTCTAAAAAATAGTTAGTAAAGCATAAATTTGTCTAGCAATAATCATACATGTTACGAATAACTAAATATTTTCTGTAAAGAAAATATGCCTACTGAAACCCTAAACTTTTTTTTAGGGACACAAATTATTTATAAATGTAACATTATAATATTTTGATACATTACATTGCAGTGCTACGTATTGTAAGTTCAGGATATTGTAGGGAACAATAAAATAAACACTTTTTCTTACTATCACTTTGTCATATGACGTCATAGAATGAAGTTACAGACCTCTGAATATTGGATTCGCCTGGCGAAAGGCAACCTGCACTTCATCTGCTACCTATAGACGCACGCTGCATCGACTCCCCTTTCTGCCTTCACTTACAGTGTGCCCGACTACTGCTGGGAGAAAATTTATGTTATCTACACATTCAGTCAAACCGCCAATTTACGTCGAAAACCTTACTTTAAGTTTATGTATTAAGAGTTATTAGTTTCAATTGTTTAAGTGCATGTGAACCTGTTTTTTTTTCGTGGCGAGTTTCGATGCGGGTATAGAGTAGATGTACCGTTTGTGGCCATTGCACGCTTTTTGGCCATGTGCATAATTATTTTATTTTTAAATTATCTGCAGATCATTATTCTGTGGAGAATTTCATATCATAAATATTTTGTTTATAAGGTTACATTTATTGCTTACACGGAAAATATTATATTTTTTTAGAAACTGGCCAAAACTGGTACAATACCTTAAAGTGGCCACAAATGGTGCATCAACCTTATTTGATGTTTTTTTTTAATTCTTATGCATTTTTCAGTGCAGGTAAGTTTATGTTCTTTTTAACTTTTTTGCACGTTTTAGTGCAGATCTGATAATTTTTTATTTTTTCGGGGTGGTGTGATTTCTACGGAAACAATGGATCTTAGGGAGTAAGCAGGTCTGGTGAAATTGGACAATACCCTATAGTTTTTGATTAAGTGTCGCAAAATCGTGTTGCTATGCCGATTGTCGTAAATTTCGTCGCAGTTTCTCTGAAGTAAGTGACCGCGTGCGACAAAGGCTTTGGCTACCCCTGGTCGACCCCTCGTCTGAGTTGACCCGCTTGCACCGCTGCACGCGGATTGCCTGCTTTTGGACAGAATGCACGCAATCTTTAAACGCTTAGGTATAATTAAGAAGCGAAGCCTGAACCGCAATATTGTTATTCTTAATTTTCGTCTTATTTTGGTGTCTAGAATCATCTTTGAAATTTTCAAATTTTTTTTATTATTTTAAATTGTAAATTGTACGACTGTTTTGATGTAAAGTTACGCATGAATCTGTTTGATGCATTGTAAACTGTAAACACAGACATAGTAACACGGGTCCACAGGCAATAAATAAGTGGGGGCTTATCTATCCTTCAATTTTCAATGACCTGTATTATCCTTATATGATGTCATATAAAAAAATTGTACTAAGAAAAAATGTTTATTTTATCATCCTCTATAAGACCCTCATCTTATGAGGAGTTTTGAGACACCCTATATTTTTCAAGCCACGAAGGCATGGACAAAGTCCCACTGGCCCTTGCTAAGGACGGCTCTTATATTTCTGCTTCATCCTTTCCTGTATTAGTCTAGTTATAAAGTCAAGTGAACCAGATTCATCCACTAAACAATATTCCACATCTTTTCCCTACACTATCACATTTACTACACCAAAACCCCTTAAAACTTGGTGTATTACTCCGACCAAAGCTCAGTCTAGGTCTCATTCTAAATACAGCTCTAACTCTTACTATTTAATTCAGTTCCAACTCGCAGATTCAGTTTCAGGGTAGTACAAAACCAAGTCTATCTGCTCGAGTTGATTGAAGAGTTGAAAAGGTAAACAATGTAAATATCAAAGAAATAAAAAATTAAATATTAAATTTAATTCAATTTAAGGGGGTATTCTAGTGTGTGGGCTCAAAAAATTGATTTTTTTGCATTTTCTATAAGTATATATTATAGAAAATGTGTGGGTAAAAGGATTTTCTGCATTTCGTAAAAATGACAGAGTTATAGCGGTTAGAAGAGATGCGTACACATATGGCATTAGTAGTGTGTAAAACTTGAAATGCGTTTTTCTCGAAACCATGTTTTCGGATGCGGTGACCATGATATCTTGAAATCGACTTGACCAATTAAGCCCAATTTGTACATACATATTCAATAGACGTGTGGCTATCGTCCCTACCACGGTCATGTAAAACTATTTTTTGTTTCCATTTTACATACGTTTAAATGTATAAAAAATCTACTAAAATCAGAACCTTATCTTCAAAATGTCGCTATTTTAATAATTTTCGCTATTTTTTCTTCATTCTGGTACCTGCGATAGCCGGTGGTATACTAATTTGGAATCTTTTTCCTTTTTTGTGTCAGATAAGCACAATCAGCAAAATCATGATCACCGTGCGCAGACATTTTTTTTCATGGAACATTTCAACGCGAAATATTGCAGCCAATTTTAATTTTTTTATGCTGAAAAAATTGGTAAATACTCTCTACGTGCTGATACATATGTAAGCACAACCCGGATTCAATAACTTTAGCGAGTTTTTTGTAAGAAATTCCACAAAAACGCAGAAAATAACGGCGTTTACACTAGAATACCCCCTTAACCCTTTCGCTACGGCGGTCCGTTCGGCCGGAGCACCCCCACTGAACGGGACCTCGCGCCAAAAGTGAACACATTGCGCGTGGACAGGCTTCGGCGTTCGAGTTTACCTGACCAACGTCACCTTGACGTATTTTCACTTGTTTAATGACACTCAGTTAACAATTATCCGCAGTAAGTGAAGCTAAAATCGCCCAACAATAGCTCTACAGTTCGAACTGAAAGTCTTATAACCACTATATTTTGTATTATTATTACTAGGGCTCTCACTATCCGGATATCCGGATACTCAGATCCGGATTTCGATCCGGATTTCGAGTTATAACGAGCAATCCGGATAGTCCGGATAATCCGAATACCTAGTACCTACCTAGTAGGTAGTAGGACTCTTACTATCCGGGTATCCGAGTATCCGGATATCCGGATAGTGAGAGCCCTAATGATTACTATTGTATTACTATGGATCGCGGAACATCATTGAGTGTAGAAGAGTTTGAGAAAATAAAAGAGTTTTGTCGAGAGCAACTATAGTCGCCCGTTATATGTACATGGGTCTTGTAGAACAACTATAGTCGCCCGCCGTATGTACATGGCGTTTTGTGGAGGGCCACTATAGTCGCCCGTCGTATGTACATGGTGTTGTGTGGAGGGTGACAATAGTCGCCCGTAGTAGCGACAGGGTTAAAGGATGTAAATTGAATAAGGGAGAGTGGGGTAATCGCGAACGCAGGGTAATCCCGAACGCGATGGTTACGGCATTTTAATAAATAAAAACTGATGTTCCCTCTCCACTAGCTAATAGTTTCGGTCGTATCCAACGCCGGGCAGGAAGTAATAAATACAGAACGCTCATGCTAGTCAAGATAAACACAATTTATTATTTTCATCATGTCTCAAGTAATATTATAATTTTTCAAAAATTCGTCACAGTACTTTATAGATGAATAGTTTAAGTATGTTCGTAAATAAAAAAACAAATTCATTTCTCACATAGTTTTCGTTTTATTTGCTTTTTGGCTTAGGTGTTTGCCATTACCCCACTCTCCCCTACCATACCAAAAACTAAATTCTATACCGAATATGTTGGTAAGCACAGTAACTGCTAGGATACCCTCCAGGACGCCCCACCCCCTATTGCGGGGGGTTTGACAGGAGGGGTACCAGTGCACTGTGGGGGGGGGGGGGGGGGGGGGGGGGCGAACGCATCGTTCTGTTTTAGGGCTCTCACTATCCGGATATCCGGATACTTAGATCCGGATTTCGATTCGGATTTCGAGTTATAACGAGCAATCCGGATACTCGGGAACCCAGTTCGCGCATGCAGAATGAGCTCATTGGCTCCGAGGGAGCGTTTGTTTTGGTATAGCCAATAGTAGCTTCTTTCGGCACCAATGAGCACCAACATGCGCAAGAACCGATCTAAACTCGTCGGTCTGCAAATTCCTTCTAACATGACTTCGAGTATAGGTAGGTACTAGGTATCCGGATTATCCGGTTTGCTCGTTATAACTCGAAATCCGGATCTGAGTATCCGGATGTCCGGATAATGAGAGCCCTAGTTTGGATGTCGCCCAAGACCTCCTCTCCGTTGTGCGGACCTCCCCAGTCAGGACACCACACTGGAGTTTTTAGTGGGTGCAAACCCCACCTAACCCCGCCCTTCGCCCGGGTACCATAATTATCAGCAGTCGCTATGGTCGAAGAAGAAAGTACTGAAAATTTTCAGATCTGCCACATCATTCACCATTTCAACTCTTCGATTGTGCCTCCGCAATTATTGTGCTAATGAAATTCGATGTCTGCCCCAAATCTGCCGTCGGTAGTAGCTTCCGTATGATGCCTACCCAGGATAGGCTGAAGATGGTTACGAGTGAATTGAGAATTGCTGCTGCGCAGCCGAGGGTCCACGGGTTATCTTCGCCGGGCGGAGCGACGCGACAGAGCTTTATCGTCTCCGAGACTCGCTCCGTTTCGTCCTGAATTTTTGCGAGATGCTGCACAGGCGCGCACGCGCGGACTTGAAGCTCTCTGTCTTAATTGCGTCACCGTATCAATTCGCACCGCGTACACTTTCGAAATTAACAAAACTTGTTAATGGCTATTAATACACTGTAATAAGTGCAACCTAAACTGGACCATAGGCTAGGTTAGATTTACTCTTTCTCTTTGGTTTACATGTACTTTCATATATTTCAAAAGATGGCGTTTCAGGAAGTTTCTTATATTATCCAAAGAACTCTTGTCATGTAAAACTGGATCATGATAAACGTTTATGCGGATTTCATGATGGTTATACAAGGCGACCCAATAGAAAACGTACAGACACTTGCATAGTGCATTCTAGAAATGTTTTTGAATGAAAAATGATAGACGTGTAAGCATCTTAAAAAAAAAAAAAAACAATATTTCGTGGTTTCCTCACGGGAATAATTCTTTATGAATTTTGCAATATAATTTCGAAGAAGATCTATAGAAATAAAGGAATTTCGATTCTGAATTTTAAGGTCAAGATGAGTTTCGCAAATTTTTTCAATGAATCTCCACCGATCTAGAAGAGTAGAATTTATTGGTGAGTTGTAACCATTTTTATTTGCACCCCATATTTCAGGAGGCGCTTACCACTAATTTTGTACAGTAATCTGTAGCAGGTAGGTAGGCTCCAGAAACACAAATTGCAAGTGTCCTAATAAATACTATACTGCACATATTCCATCATTAAATAAGCAGATGGTATTATTAGCGTTGTCAGTAATATTGATGAATAAGATTTAACATATACATATCGAGATGCCTATATCTTGATAAACATTGAGAAACAGAACTATCTGGAGGTTAACGGAAGAAGATTAATTAGCTGAACTTAATTAACTCAGTGTTAGTTATTTCTGGAAATTTATTAATTTTCATTTTGAAATTAATATGTACGTTTCCGCTTGGACCACCTCGTAGTGAGTTGTAATTACATGTTAATACAACAAGAGGTAAATTCAGGGTACAGGGTAAAATATAATTATACAAACATAGAATAACTAGGTTTTTTGAATTAATATGAGTTAAACAGGCTAACGTAACATAATAGTTACTAGAGTTACAACTATAATAAAATTACTGTTCTTTTACTATTCATGAAGTAAAGTATTAGATGTTCTATATTAGGATATTGCACATTTTCCATTTAAAGTGACAAAATGGTGGGAGATAGCATAACCATTCTGTTTATATATAATAATAGTCGAAAGATAGTTAAAATACGTATAACAATGAAAATATTATAGTTCACTAACAAGGGAACACCGCGAACCCGGGCTCTCCGATTGGAATGCAATTTTGTGAGTTTATAGAGTGACTTATGACAAGAACAACGGTGTGTTTCATTTGTTCCCTATCGCCCTTTATGGGGGTGAAAACTTACCTCAAAGTCTAATTGGCACTCCCACTGTTTCGCGTATAACTCTCAAAGTACAACAGACAGAAAAAAATGTTTCAAACAAAAGTTTAATGGTGCAATAAGCGCTGCAAACTTGCCTTAACAAAATTTTGAAAATAGTTTTAAAAAAAAATACCTGAACGGAAAAAAACATTTTTCAAAATTTTGTTAGCGCAAGTTTGGAGCACTTATTGCACCGTTTAACTTTTGTTTGGAACATTTTTTTCTGTCTGTTGTACTTTGAGAGTTATACGCAAAAAAGTGGGAGTGCCAATTAGACTTTGAGGTAAGTTTTCACCCCCTTAAAGGGCGATAGGGCACAAATGAAACACACCGTTGTTCTTGTCATAAGTCACTCTATAAACCCACAAAGTTGCATTCCAATCGGTGAGTCCGGGTTCGTGGTGTTCCCTTGTAAGAAGGAACTGTATCCCACAGTTGCGATCGTGGACCTGATCAGGTTCATGGTTATGATACATGTAGTCGTAGTGGAAGGATTTCCGGGAATAGATCAGTGATACCAACATGATACGTATATATATAGTGTGAGTAGAAGAGGTCCAAAAGACGCGCTACGCCTCAGATTTTCATCTATAGTAGCATTTTAGCCTTGCAAGATGGAGCGAGCTGACTTCCAGCCAAAAATCACCGGAAGAGCGGAAGTAGCTAAGAGAAGCTGAAGACCACGCTTGACTCGGAAGTACACCGTAAGGAATTTTACTCTAGAGCGGGACTTAATGACCAACATGATACAACGTAATATTAGTAAATTATTTAAAATACCATTATAACTGTCACGATATTAATTTTTGATATGTACTACTATTTATCAGAAACTCAAAAGTATCAATATTTTGTCAAATAAACAGTACTTTCAATTTTTATAAATACTCTACATTCAGTACTACATTAATCTCCTTATAGAAAATCCCAAATTTCTATGAAGATGATATTAAAACTATAAAATTCTGATAGAAGTGCTTCACGTATACACACTAATGTATATTAAAAATCTCATTTACAGCAAGACGCATCTGTCTATTTGTTTAAAAAGTTATTTTTGAAACTGTTATGAAAATATTAATTGAAATGTGGAATTTCAATGTCGTTAACAACAACGATATACTTTAATAATGATAAATTCGAAGTGAACATTTTTCAGGTTTCAAACTGACATCACGCATATACACCTCATAATATATTTCCTTGAACACTTCACAAACCACTGTTACACGACATACTAAACTCTGAATAATGCCACGTAGTTCTGAAGTGTGGATATCTCAAAAAGTATGTAGCAATATGCTTTGTGATTAACGACACGTATCCGTATGTGAGATAGTGTGTAATCTAATTTTGCGGGGAATTTTACGCGTTTAAGTTCATCTCTTTCATAATATTTACAGTTCAAATCTTAGATATGCTTACACATATATTAATACGCTTTCAAATAGGAAGTTGAATTTTTCTATTGCAGGTATGTGTATAATACTTTTTTACACTATCCCCTTCCACCTTCCTTCGTTTCATGTTTACATATAATTACCACACTTAATCGTGCATACAAAATATGCCAAACCCAAAATGAATGGAAACAAATTTAACTTTTTTAAACTATTAATCGCAATAATTCTACAAGAACATTTCTAGTTATTTCTAGTAAGTACCTAAGAAAATTTAAAATATCTCGGGTTTGCTTTTAATTACATATTTCAATGGGATAGTAAATAAAAATTGAACAGAATGCGTGTCAATTCTTTCAATATCAGAATTCACCTACAAGAAACTCAAATATTATAATTTTCCAACATTCTAACTGTTCATTGTGTAATTCCCTAAAAACTGTTAATCTAAAAAAATTAAAAATGACTTTAAACTTCACCTTAACAAAAGAAAAATGAATAATTTGTTTTTTTTCAGTTAGAGTACAAGTGAATAATGGAAAATCAACCTTCTGATTTTGAGTGTTTGTTGCCTGCTTCTTTTTGTTAACTCAACGTCATTTTAGTAAAAAGAACAGAATTCAAAAATCATTTTTTTCGTTTTCCCTATATATTTTCAATTTTTTCTTTTTACTAAAATGACATTGCAATAACACAAAAAAAGTACGCAACAATCGGTAAAAAGGTCCAAGAACAAAAAAAGCGTTTCGGAGAGAAATATAACGTAAAACAAGTGATTTTTCAATTTTCGAAACTATATCGCTTGTTTCGTCGTCATGGACATACGGAAAAAATCTGATCAGTCCAGCCCTTTGCATAGTGTTTACGATTACCTTTAACTCGAAAAAACGTAGACACCTGATTGATGCCACGATTTTCTGTGAAATCGCATCATGTTTTATAAAAAAATGCTAAATATGCCATTTTCGGGGTCATTTAAAATCCATTTAAAAATAGATTTTATACGGTGAGAAAAATTTCATTAAATTGACAACTGAAGGCTTCGAAAGGAAAATTTCCAAGTTCTCCAAAACACTGGCGAAAATTTGTCTATCATCATACGCTCGCAAGTTAAAGGCATTCAAGGTAAAATATATCATTTTTACTTTGATCGCGAATAACTCCGTCAATAAAAATTATACAAAAAAAGCAAGAAAAACACAGTTACAGAGAAATGTTTGCTCTACAAGAGCCCTCCATTAGATTTACCTGAAAAAACTTTTGGCCCATACATACGTACAAATTAGACAAAGATTTCTGAAACTTCGATTTCTGCGCTTCACCTTGATAAAACAGTATCATAATAGATGAAAAAGAATGATTTCATGAAAAAGATGATTTCTTGATTCAAAAACTAGAAACAACAAGCGTTAAAATGCTTTTTATTAAATCTTTTGCACCACTTTTCGTGGAGATACAGCCATTTGAAAATATTAAAAATTTTCGGGAAATTATAGTAAGCTTATAATTTTGTCCACGAACGTATTTACAATAATCTAACACATATGCATGTTACTTCCCCCTCCATTCACTGAGCTTATTCGCTCCTCACCCTGATTTGAAATTTGAATTAATCTGGTTTTAAATCGCACAAAATATAATACAGCGTAGATTGCATAGAACCCTAAACTAACTACTCAACATTAAATATTATAATTAGCGAAAAAAACTTCTAGTTATAATGCTACTCACCATCCGCCGAAAACGAGGAAGAATATATCGGTGGTCCTTCAGTGTTCTTCGTCCATTCCTGCATCTCAAGGTCACCAGTGATACCTTAAGCTTAATCCAACGCGCATGCGTACTAGGGGAATACCCAAAACATGATTCAGGCAAAATGCGATTTACCGTGGAGCCACGTTCGGACCACACATATTTTGGAAATATGGCCGCCACGTCGGATTCTTTTTTGCTGGCATTATCGTTAAACGACGCGTTGATTTTCTCTCTCTCTCTCCCTTTTTTCGGTAGAGATTAGGCAACCACCATCTTGACCAGCGAGTGGGGAGAGTTCGTTATCTGGCACAAAACAGTCGAACGGGTGGTCAGAATGAAACAAACTTCTCATGGAACTGCATCAATTGCAGATAATTCCAACAAATAAGTACAAGGGACCTCCAAAAATTTAAGAAAAATAATTGTCATTTACGCTGTGATTTTGACTATAATATAGAACAACGAACATTAGAAAAGTAAATGTTCTATTATTTAATATAACCAGTAATATATCCCAATTTCAGAAAAGGGAATTGTCTTCTATAATTCTAACATCGTTCAAAATTCAATCGAATGTCCTCAGAATATTCCACACATAATCCACGGGCGTGAGAATAATCTATATAAATAAAATTTATACCGAAATAAATTTTTCTACAGCTCAAATCAGAGCGACTTCATTTTAAAGGATACAAATTGTACATAACGATTTATCAAAATTATCGTGAATATTCTACACGGGAAGTGTATAAAATGATGTGAAGAAAATTTCGTGTTACTGATTGGATCAATGTTGCGGAGGAATCGGAATACTGGCTACAAATCTCAATCGAATTAATCGGCCAAAAAAAGCTTCGCTACATGTTCTCTTGAACCGGATTCCCCTCCTCGATCTCTCTGTCGTATCGTCCAGCATTATTATAGACGAAACAATTCCCTCTTTTTCTTTCGGTGCTCGAACAGATTGGAATATTTCATGTGAATAATTGTTATCTCAATCATGCGCGCACATTATGATAATACGATGTAATTACGTGCACAAAAAATTCCGTATATTTACATTGGAAAGAAACTAGTTATAAATGAAACCAGTAACTGTAAAACCGGGGTGATGTAATTATCTCATAAAAATACACTTCCTAGTGAAGTGTAACAACGAAGTAATCAGCGAAGATATTTTTATTGAACATTGTCTTGCATGTACACCAGATTCATAATTATTATAACAATTAAATGGATAGTTAAGCCCACAGTTTTATTCGATGTATTAAAAACTACAACATGTACTTTTCGGAGCAACGAATATGGAAGAGGCGTCTTACAAAATTGAATATCGCGCCATGCGTTGGACACGTGTAAACGTATCTTTATGTCTATATTGCTGTCTATACAGCAAGTCTGCCATTGTTTCCTTTATATTTTATACATTTGTTAACATATTTACACGATTTTATTTAGCAAGATTTCCCTGTCCGTTTGATTGTTTGGTTCAAATCTTGTAACTCAATTTTAACCCACTTCGACAAATCCAATCGACTAGAAATTAGTCTCGCGCGATCTTCTCGAAAACGACGAAAATTCGCTGTATTGCCTAACAGTAGCATCGCGATTTCCGCAAATATACTATTTATCGGGAAATGATCCGTCACGTACAAAAAGTTCAATTTATTTTTCAAGTTCATGTTAGCTGGTCAACTTAGTTTTTACCTGTTCGCGCGAGCGCGTGTTGCAGGATAAATCGTTGACCCTGTATACAGTATTGTCTCCTTGAGGGCTCGCTGGTCGGGACCGGCGTTGAGCCCGTATCGTGAGCAGAGCCCTAATTTCGAGTGTTCGTTTCTCCCTTCTTTCTGGCCGAAGGGGGGGGGGGGGGGCGAGATGGGACGCTTTGCGTGCACGGCGGGCATCCGCAACCGTGTCTCGCTCGCTTTTGTTCCATCTCCTTCTTGCCTTCGCCGGACAAGAGTGACAGAAGTGGTGGGGATAGCGAAAAGCCCACATCGTGTGCACCAAACCGAGCCCACAGGGAGACAATACTGTTATGTAGCTACGTCTATTGGGTGTTTCACGACTGTACTTCCGAAAACCTCCATGCTCCGAATTGGCTGAAATTTTAAAGAAGTTTCATTTTGCATATAAATAATGTTTGCAAGAAGGATTTTTGGCGACTTTAAATTTTTTTTATCATTCAAGTGTCACTTCCTATGTTACCAACGCACTGAAGGCGACTCTGAAGCCTGCTGAAACCTGCTGTTTTCAATTGCTTTTAAAAGATATTCGGAATGTTGAGACTACAATGTAACACGTGGTTCAATTCGTTGTGGTTCAACTATTCTAAAAACCTAATCCAAGCCTGTAACTTTGGTAATTTTAATTCCTCCCTTTTGTTATCTTTTGCGATACTGACCTTTTTTATCGTCACGTAATAGATGCAAGGTTTTTACGTAGTTTCTTAATATTTCTATCTTTTTGAATTCAAATTAACCATATGGCTAAGCCACTGACAACGTCACAGGAACGATTTTACCGCAGCCCGTATTTTGACGAATAGTATACCGAAAATGGATTTATGAATTTGATTGAACAATTTTTTACCCTTCAGTATGTACATGTTAACTATACCAAGCAATACATTGATTTACTTTTGTTGTTTGGTTGAAAAAAATCGCGAAAACACCTTTACTTTTCAGGCCATTACAGTGGTCTTTCCCCTTAATATCAGCCTGCGCAGTCACCATTTATAAATCTCTAGGAGGCACATTCGATGAAATCGTTTATGAATATAATCGAATACACTTACAACAACTTTTGTATGTTGCGTTATATATCACGCGTGAGAAGCGTAAACGATCTGTGCATTGTTATTGCAAGTAATGATAAAAAAATTCTACCATGGACGAGCAAGGACACAATCAAAGGTCAATTTACAAGAGGAATTCCATAGGCTTGCTCTAAATTAACTCACAACCATTGTTTCGGCTTTCAATAACTTTATTAATAATAGAAGAGTACATTCATTAGTTTCATTTAATTATCAAAGCCTAAAAGCTCACGTACAGGATTTAACAGATGGTGTTGTGGAAGAATCAAATTTCTTACTACTCCCGGAAACATGGCTGGAAAATAATGAAAATTTTGACATTTTTAATTTTGCCTGCTTAGTAAAATTCAAGCGTACAACGCTGAGAGCTGGTGGAAATGCTATTTATAAAAATTCCAACAATAGTTTGAACATTAATTAAATATGAACATTAATTTGCGTCGAACTAGTGTGGTTTCTGTAAATAGCGGATAATTAGATGGAGGATAGGATCGCAATTTCGAGATTCACTAAACATGCTGATGAAATCTTTAAACGTAATCACGCCGCATTACGTGGGCTGCATCAAGCTGAACGATACGAAGGAGGCTTTCAGGTACAACTTGCGGTGTTCTGGAGACAATCAGAATATCCGCGACCGAATTTCCCAATCAGAGAACGTATGGCGATTTCTTCCTCAGATACAGGTGCCTGTGCAGATTCAAGGAAATACGACGCGACGATCTCATTGAGATCTGTCGACGCATCTTGAGCAGGTCGATTCACATATTCGCTGGACGTGAAGCCGGATGCCGAGCTCCCGCCCCTGAGGAACCCCGATATACTAATAGGGGAGAACAATGACGTATTTGTCGTTCCTCCACGAGCCAGCTCTACGACACTGCATTTACATTTACTGCATCATAGTCCTGGTCGCGCACAATCCGCATAATGAGCTGCGAATTTACGGAAATGACACGATCTGGGCGTGCAGGGACCAGGCGATGGGCGACTTGGAGCCTCACATATTCGCTGTTGCCGAAGAGGCTTACACAAAATGTGCATCACCGTTTCCGGAGAGTCGAGCCCCAGGAAAACTGTCTCCGCGAAATACACAAAGCAATATTTCGCCACCGTTGGTGGCTAGACGACCGAGACGCAGGTGAAGAAGAAGCTGCTTGCTTTTCTGCCGATCATGGAGGCAATCGGCACCGCTAAAACAACGAGGAAGGACAACTCCTCGATATTCGGCAAGTTTATTGAGATTCAGTTCAACAAACACTATCACAGCACGCGGCCCAGTATGAAGACATACCTCCTCGAAAAGTCTAGGGTCGTGTTTCGGGTAGGTTTCGTAACGTAGGCAACGTAATCGTGCAAAACGAATGTTGAAACGAGTAATTATCTAGGCACACGAAGTAAGGAATTACCACATATTTTACGAAATGGGCGCAGCCGCGACACGCCTCCCCCACTTGCATTTCGGTCATCACAGTATGTTCCATTACCTGAATCAAGGGAGCAATCCTGTAATAGATGGTGTGGACGATTTAGTGTGTTTAGAAGATACTACAAGCGCCCTCACCATGTTTAGATTCAGTTCTCAGCAGCAGGACGACATGCTTCGTATGGTAGCGGCCATAATGCACATAGGTAATGTTAATAGGGGAAAGCGGGGTAATTGCGGCCAGCGGGTAATTCCGGCGACTTCTATTTCTTTAAATAAGAAACACGTAACTTGACTCTGTATGGTACTACCACCTGTTAATGATGCAGCGAGCTAATATTCATGATTTTCATGACGTTAGCAGTCTTTGTTTCAAACAAATCCGGGAATATTCATTTCGCACCGTAATCTTATAACAGTGGCCGACTGTTAAGCAAGCTAGTACAATGGAATAGATATGAATTATTAATATTAATCTCATTAAATAGAGGAATGTTTCTACTTTCAAACTCACATTTGGTTTTTGGTGATATGTAAATTCAATTCAGTGTATTACTTCAAATATCTGAACATGAGGTGTGGGGTAATACCGGCTAAAAATGATGGGTAATTCCAAGCAGCTTTTAACATTGTTTTTTTTCTGGCGTAGATGCCATGTACATTTCAGATATATTTTTACAAAAAAGTAGGACACAATATGTGCTTCTTTTGCAAAGAATTCGGGAAATATGATGAAATGTGGTTCCGGTGCAGAGTATGTGGTCAATGGGCACATGAAGAATGTTCAGGATGGGATACCCCTGAAGAATATATTTGTGATATATGTACAAATTAATTTTACAATAAAAAATAATACAATTTTTTATTAATTCAATAGTTTTCCTAGCTCTTTTATAAAGAAAAATCATGGCCGGATTTACCCCACTAGTGGGGTAATTCCGGCCAAATGACTATTTTTGTGTTATTGCTCCCAATTTTGTTACAACTTAAATGCATGCTTTCTCGGTCATATTAATACAAACTAGACACTTCAAAAAAAAATTTTTAAATATAATTTCGACCGTAATAATTAGTATGATTGATTTCGGCACACAGGTTCGGTCAATTTTATATATATCGGTCAATAGACACTTCAAACTATCAATTAATATAAAAAAAAATAACAAATGTGTAACTTGTTCAAATTGTATAGCATTTACTGCTTATGTGGCCGGAATTACCCCGCTTTACCCTATAGGCAATACTGAGGCACGGAATTTGAACAGCGAGACCAACACCGAAGCCAGTTACGTCACTGAAAATATACATTTTTCGTACACGTATTTCTGTCCAGAATCTTCGGAGCGTCTACTTTTTGCCTACTTTTCTAGGCGTCTGACAAGCATCTTCTGACCATCTGCGAACTGTTGGACACGGATGTAAATGAGATGCGAAAGGGGCTGTATCATAGGAAAACCGTGTCGGTGAGGGAAGTGTTCCTGAAGCCTATGAACGTGAAGCAGGCGATCATTTATGCGGATCTGTTCAACTGGATCGTAGTCAGTATCAACACCTCGTTGCAGTCTCAGAACAAGCCGCAGTGCTTCATCGGTGTTCGTGATATCTACGAGAAGTTCGAGATCAACTCATCCGAACAGTTCTGCATAAATTACGCGAATGAGAAGCAGCAGTTCAATGCGCGCGTATTCAAGCTCGAGTAGGAGGAGTACCTTAAGGAGGAGATCGAGTGGACGTTCACAGATTTCTACGACAACCAGCCCTGCATAGATCTCATCGAGACGAAGCTGGGCATTCTGGACCTGTTGGACGAAGAATGCAGAGTCAGTATTGTACATTGCGTTTATGTTCCATTCATCGAGAAACTAGGTTTACTTGATTCTTGTTTGTGTAGATGCCAAAAGATTCCGATAGCACCTGGGCAGAGATGCTTTGCGCGAAATGCGGGAGGTCGAAACACTTCGAGAGGCCTCGGTTTGGCCTCGGTTTGGCCTCGGTTTGGCATCGCCGCTTTTCTCATTCATCATTGTGCCGATCTGGTGCGGTACGAGATCACTTTTTTTTTTTTTTTTTTTTTTTTTTTTTTTTTTTTTTTTTTTTTTTTTTAAAGAACAGGAACACAGTTATCGACGACCAGATCGACGTACTGCGAAACGGAAATGTTCGTGCAAGTAAATTCACCTGTATGCGGTTCGCTTAGACAAGTGAAACTGTGACGTTGTTTATTGTTTCAGAATAAATTACTGAAGAAGCAGTTCAGCGTGCACGACGCGAAGCTGCTGCTATCGTCGAACGTAAGAAGAAAAGTGTTGGGTAAAGTGATGCTTTAAAGAAGTCAAGCCACTTTTGTATCTTGTGGAGTTTTTTTCGTTCACGTAAGTATACATTCGTAGATTTATTTAAACCATTAATTCCCCTTGAAATGTCACAAAAGTCTGACCGTCAATGAGGACGAAATGGCGGACTTGTTCGGGGGCTCCTGCGGCCCAGATGCTCCACTCGAGTTGAGGCTGTGCCAGCAGTGCATGGGAAGCATGGACTCCAGTGACGAGTGAGTTCGCAACGCGACAGAATGCAGACCATGCCCGGATAAAGCGTACAAAGGCGGGAGCTGTTGAATAAGAATTCAAAATGAGAAGCTCAACATTGTCCTAGTCAAACACCATGTACAATTATTTCACTTCTATTTCAGCTGCTTGTTAGCTGGCAGTGGGGACGTAGCGTTCTTCCCACTGACTGGTTTGACCGAACTCAGTAAGTCAAATTCACCTAGCGTGGAAATGGAGATTCATGGGGGAGCTGCTCACAGTTCCTTGTCTTTTCAGAGAACAACACTTTGAATCTGAAGCTGCTCTGCCCCAACGGCAACGTAGCATCTATAAACGACTAGCAGACATACAGCTTGGGTCTGCATCCACCTACGGGGATCCTCAGGTCCGCTAGTAAGAGCGAATGCGCTCTGGAGGAGCTGATTCATACCGTACTGGCTACCACCAACCTGTACGCGAAACGACCGGACCTTCTGCACTTGCAGACAGTTGTCCGGCATTTGGCATGTCGAGACTAACATTCTTTTTAGGGTAACACTAGGGATTCCCCCCGATCTGTTTTCGCTCCTTCACAACAACAATTTTGATAAGAATAACGAGTCTCTATTCTGATTTCAGGACGAGGGCAAGGGACTGGTCACCGTGGATGAGTCCTGAGACAAGTGGGACAAGTGGCAGGAGACACACCAGCTCTATGGAATAGCTTAAATCATGCGATAAATTCCCAGATAGATAGCTTGTTGACTGGGAGTAACGCAGCCCTGTAATCCTGATGATACAATAAAGATGTAAACAGTTTCATTATTAACAATCTCGGCATATGTATCACGAGCCGTGATTAGGATCGCGAATAAAACCGCGGGCGAAATGCAGTAGGGACAAGCGCGACACCATTCCCATTCGCAAATCTATCTGTTTCGCGCAGTTAAAGAAAAAACATGCATAAAGGCTTACTACGTACATTTCCGCGCCGTCAATAGAGACCTGGATGCAGACGCAGTACGTCGTGCACAGATCTGAGATTTCCAGCACGGTGAGTCCTCGGTTGCGGACGCAGATCGCCGCCCATGGCGGTTGTCCCACGTTACCGCGCGATATCACCCTCGCACCGTTGTTGAATCCTGGTATGTGTCCATTAAGGGGGGATCCTGGTGTAAAAAGTCGAAAATAAAGGAATGTTTGGGAATTTATTTTTAAGAAAATATTCATTAAATCGCAATTGAAGCTATGGGGTTCTTTTATTTGGGGATTAAACAGTATAATAAATTTTTTTTCGTAGTTCTATCAAAGTATTAGAATTGAATTAGAAAGGCATGTTCACAGCGTCTCGGCGTCGAAGGTATGAACTGGCGGGTGTCCTAGTTCCTTTTGTACTCGTCTGAAACAAAAATTCAGAAATATTTCTTACTTTTTATGAATACAGTTTGTCGATGGACCTTAAAAAGTTAAAAAAAGTTTAAAATTGACAAAATGGCGGCCCGTTGAAAACAAAATGTGACTTTTCACTGAAAAATTCATCCTTAATTATGCAAAAAAAACGCCTTAAGTCAATTAATTTATTTAATTTATAGGTCCATCGACAAGGAAACGTAATGAACTATATGTATGTACAACTGCAACCCGATTGGTCAAATAGTTTTTGAGTTATTTGTCCCGCCAATTGTAAAAAAGTGGTTTCGAGAAAAACACGTTTAAAGTGTTCGGTACAGAAAAGTAAAGAAATGAAAGTGATTTTCGGATACTTACAGCAGTTGTCTGCTAGTCCGCGATCCCTGGTCCATATAGCAAACCTTCCGCTTCCTCGAACAACTCGTTTTGCTCGATTTGAAGTTGCCTTCGAGCCATACGAGACTCTTTGCTGCTCCATAAGCTGCGGCGCTCCTGCCTCTTCGTCCGCTCGGCTTTGTAATTGTCGGCGTACAACTTACATTGGGGCCCGATTGTGATGTCCAATGTTTGCATAATATTTAAGACAGCAACATAGCCTTCATTGAATATACCAGCGGCTATATAGCTGGCGATTTCAATAATTTTGAGACCCGAGTGCAGATGCTTTGGACTTAGTCGCCAAATGGTAGCATTAAAGCTTTCATTGGCATTTTGCGTATGCCCACCTAAGCACCTTTCTAGTAGATCTGGGTTAGAAAGGCTTTCGTAAATTGGTAAAATACTCTTCGCAACCTCTGGATGAAGCGGAGGCGGGTGCTTGAAATTTAGACCTGAGACCTGAGCGGCACGATACCCGCACCAACTGTCTGCACCTACCGGGCAATTATCGTGCTTTGGATTTTCATCCGTGGAACACAAATGAAAATAAGTTGCCATTATGGCTTTCTCCATTTCATCAGCGGATTCAATATTCCTCCTGATTGCTAATCCGTAGTATTTCGTTAGCTTTTTTATCAGGGTGTCAGTTAGCTTCCCTCTTCCGCCAAGTTTCTTTTCTTTTTTCACGTTTCGTAGCCGACTGCCCATTCGTTTTTCAACGTGGGAAACGCATTCACTTTTTATCACTTGGAAATCGTCTCCATATGGTTTTAAATCTAAAACAGCTTTAAATGTTTTAGAGTCGCCGTCTCCGATGTAGTTTCCGTATTTTACTCCATATTTTTCTTCGGATGTAGAAAACATTTCTGTGATGAAGTCGACCTCCATTTTCCCTGCCGAACCTTCATGGTTTGATGCGCACTCTTCTTTATGTTCTTCATACCATTCGGCATACTCCTTTGTGGTTTCTTTTTGTCGCCAAATCGTACATGCTTGGCAGTAGCTGCTTTGACAACGAGATCTACCACTTTGCCGCTATAGTAGCCAATCAGTGTTGTTACACCAAACAGCGAAGTGAAGCCGCGTTTTTTCCACGACCCATCGCCGGAAACTTTTAAATTTGTCGGTGATCTTCCTTCTTTCTCGGATTTTTCTTTTTCCTCGTGTACTGCTTTTTGGCATAAACTGTCAAATACTGTTTTCGTGGCAGTATGAATATGCCCCACCACAAGATCGTACATAGATTTACTAAGCCCTTGCCCGATGTCCATAATGCCGCAGAATAAATTTATGCCGTCTCTACCGATGCCTAAAAGTCGCATAGCGAAAACTATTCGTCGATTAATTTCATATCCGTTATTTATGAGAGGTCCCGATGAAATTAGGCGACGGTTGCAGTGACAGGAAACAACAATTTTAAATCCGAGGCCCCGAATTTTTTCTTCTTCGAATTTCACATCTTTCTTACAATCTTTGCAAATAACTATCTCTGACAGCGCACCAAAAAAACTCACGAATTCTATTATCCGATAAGAAAACTTCGAAGTACACGTAATGTTGGAAGTACTCGCTGTCGATAATTTTCTAGCAGACGCACTTTCTCCTACAGGTTCATCTTCGTTTCTAAGATACTGATTCCCGTGAAACTTTCGCTTTGGAGGCTTCGATGCACGAGTATTGTCGTCTTTGCTTCTTTTCGGATAAGACATTTTGATTCACAAGTCTGTTATTATGAGATGAAGTGAAGTGGAAGCTCTCGGGTTCACTAACTGCACTTTTATTTTAAACAACTAACTTTAATAACAAAATACACTTAATTTTAAATCAAGAAACGACAAGAGTATCCTCGAACACTCTGCTGCGCGTAAATATCTTAGTTGCAATGACTGCTCGCTAAATGTCACGGTTTGGAACTGACCGGTCTTGTTTTTGGGGTTCTATTATATGTACAAATGTTTGGTGGTGGGGTACAGGGTGATGCGTCCATCGTGGCGCATCCACGATGACGTGCTTGCTGTGACACAAGCACTAGTACCCTTTTGATAAGGCGTCGGAGTCATACACGAACCCCAGTAATTCGTCACCGCACAACTAATAGTAAATATATTTATGTTACCTAAACTACAAATATACCTTTTAGCAGGTATATCATGACTCACATAATGGTTCAGAAGTACATCTGCTTAGCTATTGTTGCAGCGCAGGTCGAGCGAAGGGTCCCGACACAAAAGCCGCTGTGCGCGTGGCGCTCGCCTCCGCGCTCGTATACCTGCGCGCAAGAAATGGGCTGTGGCGCTCTTAAAACTTCGAATTTTCAACTGTAACTTTGGGAATATATTCTATGCACATAGTACTATAGATTAAAGTTAAAAAAAATTTTTTTTTTTCGACTTTTTACACCAGGATCCCCCCTTAACGCTGTACGGCTCCTGCATCAGCAGAATGTCAGCGTCTAATTTCTCCATCTCACACCGGATCTCGTGTGGCACTAATCTCGATCGCTGCATGTTGTGCTGCAAGATCTTGATTCCTCGTCCAGCCGTATCGTCGCCCTTAGCAGTGGTCCTGTTAGCAAACCGTCCTGTTCACCGACTTCTCGAGAGCTTTCCTGTGCGCGGGGCATTCCTTACTGGATGCTGCGTGGTCCCCTTTCAGTCCGAAGCGCCTGCAGTTCACGCAGACCGCGGACTGTGTCTTCTTGTGGCACGTTTTCGCCCCGTGCCCCTCCTCCGTGCAATGGCTGCAGATCTCCTCCTTGTGTCTGCAGTACTTGGCGATGTGCCCGAATCCTTGGCACTTGAAGCATCGACTGACTGCGAGAAAATCGCGCACTTTGCACGCGTTCCACCCGAGGAAAACTTTGTTCACCTCGAGCAGCTTCTCCCGCAGCTTCGGCGAAACTTCGGCCACCCAGTTGGTCTCGTCGCTGTCCTTTCTTCCTGTCCTGAAACATAAAGAAAATTTCCTGTCATTCTCCTCGCCTTCCATGACTTTCGCGTTCTGTTTACGCAGACACGCGAGGATGTCCTTTTCCGGCATTTCCCTCGGGACGTCGAAAATTATCATCCTCGGGTTTTTGACCGTCGGTGTCCTGGTCTGCAGTCCGGCTTCCCTGAGCTTGGGATTATCCATAAGCTCCTTTAGTGCTTCCGGAGTCGTTGTTTCCACGGCAATTCCATTGCCGTGGATGGGCTTTACCGCCTTCACCTGCATCCCCCTCTTGCGAGGGTTCACCAGGGTGAAGACAGCTTCGCGTGCCTCCTCGCTTGTCCTTATTTCCCCTTCCTCTCCGTCCGGGAAAATCATAACGACGTTCCTGGGCGGCCGGACTGCCGACGGCGAAACCTTCGCCGTATTTAACTTCACCCTGTCTGCGTAGAACAAGGTCGCTGGTGTCTCCGCCTTCTTCGCCACCCTTTCCAGGGATCTCGTTGCCTGGAGGGACTTCTGGACGGCCCCGCTCAAGGCCACCTCCGACTTCCTTGCCTGGGCGTTCGCCTGCTCCAGTTTGCCCTCCAGGACACTGTTCCTGAGAAGGGTATCTTGCACAAGGCCCCTCATCTCCTTGAAGCAGCGCAAGATAACAATTGCCTGCTCCTTGTTTATCTTCTTGGCAGGATCCGTGCAGTACGCAAAGATCCTGTCCTCGATTGCGCTGGCGGCCTCCTTGATACAGGCGACGGTCCTCTCCTTCGTCGGTGGTGGTGGTACGTCCGCCGTCCTTCCTTCCTTCGCTGGTGGTACTGGAGCGTCTGCCGTCCTTCCCTCCTTCTCTGATGGTGGTGGTACTGCTGCTTCTTTTCTCTCCCTTTTTTTGCTCCTCCTATTTCGGTCCCTCGATCTTCACGGGCGTGATGCTCGCCTTCCTCTTCGACGTCTTGGTACTGACGGGTGTCGCCTTTATCGATACCGGGATCGCGGTCACTGCCTTGAGCCGTGCCTTGGCCTCCTCCGCTCTCTGCGTCGCGCTGGGCGCCATTCAGAGGCCGGAGTCTCCCACTGCTGTCCTCGGTGCGTGTGGTGGGGCGCTCGCCCCTCCTGCCGCTATGCCAGCTACCCGGGCGGCGAACGTGACCGACCGGCGACCCAAGAGGGCGGCGATGACGTCAACCGCTTGGGTTTTTCCACCGTTTCGGCGCCGACGCCATGGAAGCGATGCCTAAAACAGAAAATACCATGTCTCTTTTATTTTTAGCCCGATTTTGTCGCTCTCGGCGTCATACAATTCGTTACGGCTAGTACTATATTATTACGCTAGGCGTTCGCGTATATCTGCCACAGGAGTGGAGACGCACGCCAAGCCCACTTTCACTCTGGGAATTACAATAATATTCCCGTCGCACTTCCACACTGCATTCACATAGTCCTTGCACACTTGTAATTATTTATACAGGCTACAAAGCAGACTACAGGACAGAATGCTCTCGTCCGAACCTAGCGCTGACGTGGCCGACGCTTGGGTCGTCCCAAGATGGCGGCGCGTCGGCGTCGTTAAAGTTTCGAACACTAAATCTATCCTAACTACCGCAATTATCGTCCAAAATAAATGGCGAATAGCTCCTTTTGTTCGTCTCCTCGCCCTGAGTTCACTGCCGCAGGCACTCACGCGTATCTCGCTCGGAAGCAGAGATATCAGGCAAAGACCCGCACGGCCGAACCACGGACACTAAAATCGCAGATCTTGAAAAAGTTTTTGAGAATTTCCCGTTACGATCGGCACACAGTAAACACAGACACAAAGAGAACACTCCTAACACGTGATTTGACTCTAGAAACTCCACAGACTCTACGCATAAATGCTAAAGACCTCTGTAACTCCACGGTCGCGTTACTTCCCACGGTCACGACTCAGGTAGCAGCGGAGCGGTGCGCGGCACGTCCGTCCCCTTCGGCGGTGAGGCAGGTACTAATAAATATATGCAAACAACACACACAAATGAATATAAATAACTATATACAAATATGTGGGTCAAAACAGTAAAAACACAAAATCGGTAAAAATGACGCGCCGCGGATAAAATAAAAAAAAAAAGGTGTCAATAAAATAATATCGCATCTCAAGTAAAATATGCGCACCGGATAAAAAACCCCTAAGCCCTCCTCTTCTTTTTGGTGGGGGGGGGGGGGGGGGCAGATTCCCACTCCCTACAGGGCCTTGCTTCTCTGGGACCTTTCTCTTCCTATTGTTTGTACGGCCTCGATTAGGGGGCCCACTGGAAGCCTGGGCTCTGGCCGCCACTGCCCTCCTTTCCCTATCCGCTTTTTCAGCCGTCAGTTCCTTGGCCACCCTATCCTTCATTACACTGGCGGCGAAGGACTGGAAGCTGGCTCACTTCTCCTCAGACGCCATCGCCAGCGCCACCACATTGTCCGGGGTGGGAATTGCCCCCAGGACATCAGCCGGCCCTTCTCGTTCCACGCGATACGTGGGGCAGTCGAAGATGACATGCTCCGTATCGTCCTTTTGGGCCCTACAGTCAAGACAGGCCGGAGACGCCGCCTTAGCGAGCCTGTGGCGGAACGCACCAAAAGCCCCATGAGACGTGAGGAGTTGGGAGGTCCAGTAATCCAGCTAGAACCTCTTCCCATCCTCCCCTACAAACGTCATTACCGACCGTACAAGTCCAGTTCACGGGGTCAAACCCCTCCCATGACGTCTGCCACTCCTTGTGAGCCGCCTCAAGGCAGCTTCTTTTATGCGCCCGATACCTGGCCAGAAGGACGGGGTGATTGCCCTTCAGAACGAGGTTCGCCTTGTCCGCCGCCCTGGCCACGAAGACGTCCCTCCACATCTTCGCCTTGATATCCATGGGGAGTCGTCCCGCAAGAACGCACAGGGCCATATAAGCCACCGTCCTATAGGACGTGGTGGTCTTAACTAGCGCCGTCTTCTGCGCTCTCCTGAGAGTGGCCTCGTTGAGCGACAGAATGAATCGACGCAGCCCATATTGGGGCTGCGTAGAGCACAATGCTCTCCCACACGCTATAATATAAGTGGCGGACCTGTCGCGAAGGGCCCCTTACATTGGGGAGCAGGGAGGACAGGGCCCCGACCACCCTATCTCCTTTCGCCGTAACCTCCCGAAGGTGGCAACGGAAGTTGCGAAGACAGTCAACGTGCACGCCGAGGTACCTAGCGGCCTCCACGGACCAGTTGACTGTCCCCATGAACGGGAAGTCTTGCAACTTATTGCCTCTTAGACCGGCCAAAACCAGGACTTCGGTTTTTCCATTGGCTACGGTCAGGCCGTTCGCTGTAAGCCAGCCCTGCACCCTGGCCATGGTGTTGGCCATGTCCACCTTCAGCCTATCGAGGTCCTTGCCGGCGAACACGATCGCTAAATCGTCGGCATATGCAACGGGGCGGATCCTGGGGTTATCCCCCACCGTTGCGAGGACACCGTCGAAGACCAAATTGAACAGGAAGGGTCCCAAAACCGACCCTTGAGGGACTCCTGCATAGATTTGGTGAGACACCACCGCCCTGCTGGTGTGGACCACCACGTGTCTGTCCTTTAGGTAATTACCAATCAAGGTACAGATCGTCGTTGAGACGCCTCTCCGCTCCAGCTCACGGAGGATAACGTCCCATCTCAGGGTGTTGAAGGCGTTCTTCACATCCAAGGTGACCATGATGCATCGACGGTCGCTCCTGGTACAACCGTCGGCCAACCTGCTGACCTCGGTTATCGCCTCGGTGGTGCCCATAGCCCGCCTGAACCCAATCTGTGCAGGATGGAAGGGATCCTGTCCAATCTGGTCCTCAATCACAGCCTTGACCGCATACTCCCACACCTTGCTCAGGGCCGGGAGGATGCTAATCGGCCTGTACGAGCCACGCAGCAAGGGGTCCTTAACTGGCTTGGGGAGGAGGACCAACCTGGCTGTTTTCCATGCGGAGGGGTAGACACTCCTGGCGATGGTGTCCCTCGTCCTCTCTGATTAGCCCAGGCATGGCCTTCATGACCACCGCAACCACCTCGGACGGAATCGCATCCAAGCCGGCCGCCTTCTTGGTCTTGATCCTGGTGATCACGTGGTTGACCAGCTCATCGGTCACCCTGTTCATGGTCGACTCGCGAGTGCCCCTGGTCACCCAGCAACCAAGGGGATCTTGCTGCCTCGGGAGCCGACCGGGAGGGGAGATGACAAAAAGCTGACCGATAATGGCCGAGACCTGGGTAGGGGACATTGCCGTGGCGCGGGGGCTGCCCTTCACAGAGACCATGACCGCGATATATGGCCTACCCCACGGATCGAGCTCAGCCATGGAACAAAGGCCACTCCATACCGCCTCTTTTGCCTTCCAGGTCAGGATTTCCACTTTTCCCCTTGCGGAGAGGTAAGTGTCCTTAGCGACCAAGGCATCAGGGCGCCCCCTTTTCCTCGCCTTCTGAGCAGCCCTCCTCGCCTTGAACATTGCGCTTCTCGCCGCGGCAATGTCGGCGTTCCACCAGGAGTTGGGCTTTCTTTTTACCCCCCCCCCCCCCCGGGGGGGGGGGGGACCTTCCTGGGCAATGTGGCTCTCGTGGTGTTCTCCAAGGCCTCCTGAATGATGTCCGCCACAGGCTTCAGGCCACGACCCGCGCAAGGAACAGACTCCCCATCCGCATTATGGCTCGAGAGGTGGCTGTCCAGGCAGTCCAGCACAACCCCAGGCTCCATATTTTTGGTGGAGTACTGCGGAAACGGGGGGGAGTAGTACTTCCCCGCCGCCTTCTTCACAGTATGGAGGACGTACCTATGGTCCGAGAACGTAAAGTGGCCCAACACTTTAGTGCTACAACCCCTATCCGTAGCATGGTCCACGGACACGATGTCAATATAGGACGTCCTCCCGTTCCTTTGGAAGGTGTGAGCACCCGTCCCCCTAACAGGGATCAGGCCCTGCCTACTTAGGAGGTCCAGGCAATACTGGCCCCTCCTGTCGGACTTAGTCCCACCCCACGCCGGTGACCGGGCGTTAAGGTCCCCTCCGAACAGGACGCCAAGCGCAGCGGAACGCGCTTCATGGATGATGCCCTCCACTACACCCATAAAGGCCCCGAAGTCCTGGAGATTGCGGCTGGGGGGGGGGGGGGGCAGTACACGCTGACGTACAGCCTTCCCTGCATGGGGACCGCAACGACCCCATCCGCTTCGATCTGGCGGGCTAGGTCCGGTAGTCTCCCATTAAAACCCGTAACCCAGATTGACGCCCTGCCGGCCGTTAAAAACTACAATTTTATCAGAAACGACGAAAATCATCTAACGGAGGAAGAGTTGCTCTTCTGCTAAAAAACCACATAAATTTCGAACAGATCATACTAGACAAACACATATCATCCATAGAAATCATCGTCATTAAAATAAAATTACAGAATAATAATAACTTATTTATTATTCCGGGCTATGCACCTGGAACGGAATCTTGAGAATTCATCAAAGATATGGAATCCATATTCAATCTCCTTTCACTCGATAACCTCTCTAACATAATAGCAGGCGACTTTAACGCCAAACATCAACATTGGAACAATCACTATCATAACGGCAGAGGCTTAGCACTCTCTAACTGGCTGATCAACAAAAGCATAGAATACAAAATCTCCCTAAAAGGCACAAATACCCCGACATACCCCAGAAGTAACTCGTTCATAGACATAGGCCTAATCGACAGCAGACTCAAACTGCACAATTTAAACTCAGACGGTACAATCCCCACCATAAACATTGACAGCGATCACAGGGCCATCAATATCTGTTTTTCTCTCCCAAATACAGCCGACAAAATACTATTCATAACCCCTAACAAACCCTTAAACTTCAACAAAACAGATTGGTCAGCATTCCAGCAAAACATAAACAACAAATGAACAACTATCATCCCTCAAAATAGAAACCTCATCAATCGTGAAATAGACAAATTCCTTGAGGATATGAACGACATAATTCTCAAAGCAACTGAAGAACAAGTTCCCACATACCCAGACTATAATTCAGCAGAATTATACGTAAACATAGAAATAAAAAAACTCCAGAAAATCAAAAGCAACTTAATATCCATATTAAATAAAGAATACAGGCATCCATCCCCCCAGTCTCCAACTATTATCAGAGACACCAAATCGCTAATTCGAAAATGCAAAGTAACAATTAAATAAGAATTCCAAAAATCAGTCAACACCTACTGGGAAAAGAAAATAAAGAAGATTCCTGTTAATTCGCCACAAATGTTCTCACAAATAAACTCCATTTTCAGACAAAAAGACAAAATATCATTACCAAACCTAGAAATCCACAATAGTCAAATCAATCTACTCAATGACGCAAAAATCATCCCCAACTCACTTCAAATAAATGAAAAAGGAAATTTTATAGCCACTAACGAAAGAGACGATGGTTGTGTTCCAATTCACGCATACTGCGCATGAAATTGATGGCATCTTATTGGTGGCATCGTACGATTTCCTAGAATTTCCCTCACTTGCCACCAATACGATGCCACTTCCGGTGCAGTGAGCGTGCAGTAATCGCAGAAAATCAGAGGAAAAGCAGTCACTGCACTGCTCGCTGCACCGGAAGTGGCATCGTATTGGTGGCAAGTGAGAGAAATTCTAGGGAATCGTACGATGCCACCAATAAGATGCCATCAATTTCATGCGCAGTATGCGTGAATTGGAACACAACCAAATTAAACATCCTAGGAGCTAATTTTGCAGCGGTCTATACACAGAATAAAGATCTAGGTAATCCTAAGCTCTCTGAGCAAATCGGAAATCATCATAAAGAAATCATGCAATCTATGGAGAACGACATAGCCTCAAATACACATTTAACCCTTTTCTGAGAAAGCAACACAGCTAGTAATCCATCATGGGACACAGAACAGGAATACTTTACTAATCCCATTCAAACTCTCAAACTATTCAGAAGTCCAAGTAACAAAAATCTTCAGGTCCAGACAAAATTCCTAATATTGTTCTCAAAAACCTGCCGTTTGATTTCATTTACAGTTACACCATAATTTTCAACAACTGCTTAAATAATTGTTACTTTCCCAAGGCTCGGAAATCGGCCAAAGTAAAAAAATACGGCCATACACAAAAAGGGTAAAAACCCAGAACACCCTTCCAGCTACAGACCAATTAGTCTGCTACCCAATATCTCCAAAGTCTTTGAAGTCATATTAAAAAGAGCACTTGATAGATTTATCGACTCAAACAACCTAATTCCCGACACCCAATTCGGATTCCGCCACAATCTTAGCACAACCCATGCGCTACAAAAACTCTCATCAGACATCCACGCCTCTCTTTTCAACAAAGAAAATGTGGCCGCTTGTCTCATAGATTTAGAAAAGGCATTTGATACGGTCTGGATACAAGGCCTCTTATTCAAACTACATAAATCAGGATGCCCACCACATCTCCTAAAAATCACAGCCAGTATGCTGCAAAATAAAAAAATTTACACAGCAGTGAATAATGCTTCGCAAGACACCACTTTCGAACTATCAGACGGTCTTCAACAAGGAACGGTCACTGCCCCAGTTCAATTCAACTTCTATAACTCGGATATCCCAAACCTCCCAGGACTCTCAGACTCTATTGATACAAAAGTCCTATTTTTCGCGGACGACCTAATAGTATATATAAAGGGGAAAAATGTAAACAAATGACAAAATAAAATGCAAGACATATTCGACAAAATTAACGAGCACTACAAATCGTGGAAATTAAAAATTAATCCGACAAAATGTGAAACCATACTGTTCAGAGACAAAATCAGGAACCAATGCAAAACCTTTCGCAACTCTTACAAATCCTTCCACATCAAATCAAACAACATTACAATCCCGCATGTTAAGATAGTGAAATACTTGGGCATAAACCTAGACGAACGCATGCTCCTAAACAAGCACATACAAACACAACTCGAAAAAGCTAGGAAGTCCTTTTTTGCCAACAGTAGAATCTTCTACTCAAACTACCTATTCCCCAAAATTAAAATCATCTGCTATATGCTCCTAATCCGTCCTATCCTCACATATGGATGCCCAATCTGGTACAACATAAGCCCCCACACTATGGAAAAAATCAGAATTTTTGAAAGAAAATGTTTAAGAGCCTGCAAACGGATATACAGAAGCGAAAGATCCAATTTTCTACACTATGAAAGTTGCAAAATACTGTATGACAAATCAAACATCCCAAGAATAGACAGCCATATAATAAAGCTAATTAGAGACTATTTCGCTAACATAAATTTAATTAAAAATAACAATCTCATTAACAGTTCCTTATATCCGAATGACGAATATTATAAAAGAACGTTTATTACTGGCAACATACCACCAGAAGCCATCCCGTTTTTAGACAGAACAGGAAGAATCTCAGATAGAAACAATATACCAATAATATACCATAACTTCAGAAAAACAAACGACAAAAAAATCTTGTATAACTCGAACATAAACTGCCTGAATTCTGATTCACGTCTAGTTTTTAATATGGCTCTCCCAACCAAAGATATTACAAACAATTACCATAAAAACAAAGAAAAATATTGGTGGATGGTCGACGAGTCTTAACATTGATAAAAATTAACTCTATACGGAGCGAAACAATAGATATTAGTATTTTAATTGTGAACATCTAATGTATAAAGTTATATATGTAAATACTGTAAATTTTTAGACATAAAATAGGGAATTAAGAAGCATGCCTGAGTTCAGAATGAGTATGTAAATAGTGTGTGTATGCGTGTGAGCTTTCTTTTCTTTCTGTTTTCCTTCTTTTACATTATATATCCCCCGCACTACGAAGTTAAGAATTGACTTTTCCGTTCTTTTTCGCTGGTTAGCTATTTTTGCGGAAACCACCAATTTATAATATTGTTGTTACCCATTATTTCATGGGAAAAGCGGTAAAAAATTATTGATCGAGCTAGCAGAAAACTAATCTGAGTGCAGATTGTGAGCGTCGCCATCGCGATCGGGCAATCCTTTACTATAAGTAAAAATTATATCACCGTAGATTATTCACTACTTTTGTACAATGTATAAATTATAATCATTGTTCTTGAATAAAACACTTGATAAAAAAAATGTCTTCCTGCTGCTGGGAAGTGAATCTAAACATGGTGAGGGCGCTTGTAGTATCTTCGAAACACACTAAATCGTCCACACCATCTATTACAGGATTGCTCCCTTGATTCAGGTAATGGAACATATTGTAATGACCCAAATGCAAGTGGGGGAGGCGAGTCGCGGCTGCGCCCATTTCGTAAAATATGTGGTAATTCCTTACTTCGTGTGCCTAGATAATTACTCGTTTCAACATTCATTTTGTCAGATTGTTCTCCCCTAATAGTATATCGAAGTTCCTCAGGGGCGAGAGCTCGGCATCCGACTTCACGTCCAGAGTATTCGTTTGATTCCAATCGCCTGTGTGGACATTGAAGTCCCTCTGATGTAGTTTGTAGTCTTCTACGAGCACCGCGCCTTCCCAAACCTTCTCTGGATGCGGCACCCATACCCTACGACCCTAGAAAATCCACAGGTGCCTCAGCAATGTCGTTGCTATCCCTATCCAAGCTAGGCATACCCATAGAATCGGCACTCTAATCAGAGTCCACGATAGCAAAGTATATACTAATAAAAACTTTTTCGCCGGTCATTACATTCCCACGAACGAGGCACGATTTTCAAATGCACGGACGAGCTTGCACCGGTTACATAATTACCCAACCTCTAATTCCCCGTCCTTTAAAAAAATGACCCCCTCTTGCTTTTCGCGCGCGATACGTATGCAAATGAGATCGACAATACACAGCATATTGATTCCGACTCCGAGTACGCTAAATCAGGATTGATTATCCGGTTACCTATTATTACTTTTTCTCCGCAAACGGGGAACCTCTTTCTGCATATACGACCGCAATAGAATAGTCTCGAAATCGGAATGAATCGAAAATCAATTATTTTACCATTGGTATTTCACCGAGTGAAATAAGTTTTCTTCGAGAGACAACGAAGTCTATAACGGTACCGACGACATTCTATTTCAACGTATCGCGCGGTAATACAAATGAGACACAAAATGTCGAAATGTATTGTTACCGAGCTCGGTGCTCGGACAAAAAAAAAAGGATTATGTGCACTGAAGGAATATTGAGCATATAGGATTATAATTTATAATCAAGGCTTCTATATTAATATCCCAAGTATACCTACACTTAAAAGCGACTGCAATTAAAGATCATGCGATCGGTATCTTATTTTGAGGGACAACAAACAAAGACCTGAACGTGACAGTGCTCTGTCGAGGGGCAATTCGTTTGCATACAAAGAACGTTGTCGTGTTCGCCAGCCTTAAGGGGGGACATCACTGTAAAAAATCTGAAAACTCGATTTTTTCTTTTTTACATTTTCTGAAAGACGTACGTTTCAAGAATGCTGTCTCCAAATTTTATAAAGAAATTCGCAAAATTGACAGAGATATGGTGTTTTCCGTGATGTGGTGTGAAACGCGCGACTGAACCGCGCGGAACATTAAACGCGTTTTCCTCAGTATGACATTTTTCAACCACGTTAACAGTCTACAGAGAAAACTATACGTCCAATTGACACGAGCAAGGGCATTTATTGTAAAAAAAACCCGCCTCTCTTACTTGGCGATCAGTTTTTTTTTAAATTAACGACCTCCTTATATTTCTTTATCAACATTTCCCTAACTTTGTACCCCGAAAACATGTTTTTTTTTCAGTGTTCCGCCATTTTGTAATTTTTGGCGATTTTGACTTTTTTTGATCGACACGTAATAGAAGTAGGCTTCTAGTTTCGAAATATTATTGTCTTTTTTAATTCGAATTAACCATATGGCCTGGGCACTGTCAACACGACTAGCATGTTTTTGCCGCAACGCAAATTTTGACGAAGAGTATACAGGGAACGGATTTATGAATTTGATTGAAAAATTATTTTCATACCCTTCGATATGTGCACTATTAACTATACTAAGCAATACATTGATTTACGTACGTTGTTTGGTTGAAGCAAATTCACCCAATTTATCCAAACATGCAGCTTCTATAATAATTGTTCCAGCTGTTAGGGAATCTTTTCTTGTAGAAAATTGCGACTATCACGAGAAATCTTTGCCAGAACAAAATGCCTTCAAATATGTTGCCGGATATTTGTTAAATAAGTGTTTACAAATTCATTGTTGTGATAGGTATATGTAAGAAATTTGCTACCGACAATACTGATTTATATGCAAGTAATTTATTTATTTATTAAAAAGCGTGTTCACGAAAAGGGGGTATTAGTGACACCTATTGGTGATCGATACTAATTAGGCAGGTGGCAACGGCTTGCTCACTCATGTGGAGCGCGGATCGCGTCCCCTTCCGCTTCCTAGAAATCGACGCTGATTTCTGGGAATCGGCGACTTGTTCCTGACATCACTTTGGGTAAATACGCTTTGCTTACGCATATTGCTTGCGCTTGACATACGTCACGCCTTTTTTTGCACGGATTCGAGCGTTGCGCGGTTCGAGAAATCCGTTAGTCGTTTCTAAGAACACGTTCGACAATAACACGCTCCCGCACGCACAATTTATAACGGCTTTTGTCGCCCTGCGACCCACGAGCAACGTTTTACGGAACCTTTTAAAACGGCCTTTCGAGCCTTGGCGCCCTGCGCCCCTGTACATAGCTTGTACATATTTCTGTTTCGTGTAATTGCGTGTTTGTGCGTCGAGTGTGTCGATCTGTAAGTCCGTGAAGTGCTCGTCCCTTTGTAACGACGCCCACAGCCGACCAAATAAACGTGCCGTCCCAACAATCGGTGGTCTTATTCATCACCTGTGGAGCGCATACCTTCTCTGGCCTTTACCAGTGGCAATCCACCTGCCTTCCTAAGGCATTCGTTTAAACACTGCGAATGTTTATATTGTCAGGATTCATACTTGCAATCCACAGAGGGTTGGGTTGCCTGCAGGGATCCGAACCGCCTAGTAACCCTAACCCTTACCCGGTTAACCAAGGAAGGTTTCTGTAACCCGCAGTAACCGCGAGGGAACGGTTCTTAGATTCTAGAAGAAACCGAAGTAACCCGGTTAACCCGCTACGAGCCGGTTACTGGCGAAATAAGACAGTCTTGTCTAGACTACCCTAGTAGCATTTATTTGCTGGGAATTTGTTGGGCCAATGACGTGTTATCCGTTGGCCAACGGTTGAAGTGTCGCGCTATTTTTAAATGGGCCAATGATTGTAATCAACGCAGGCCCAACTGAAGGTTTCTTTCCATAGGCCCAACTGAAGGTTTCTTTCCATAAGCCCAACAGTTTCTTTCAAAAAGACATCTTAAAAACTTCCAGAAGGCGTCTTGAAGAACTTCAAAAGGCGTTGTAAACACGTCTTTTCCAGGTGTAATTTAAGAAAAAAAAAAAAAAAAAAAAAAAAACTCGTGGTGAGGAGAATCGAACCCAAACTTTCCCCTTACGAAGCAACCGTTATTCGCACTTACCTAATACATTTCCTTGTAAACACTTCTAATTTCTCAGTACATAACAAGTATTAATTGTTTATAAAAAGTACACAGTGACGCGAAATATTCTACAAAATATCATCATTCGACCTTTAGACTCATTAGACTCATTCCATAAAATTTCACATTCATCTCAAGACAGACGTCCGCATTACGTATTTATAATAATAGGTTTTTGGATGTACCAAATTTTCTGATGTTTGTAAGACAACATTTAAGGTAAAGGCACCAGTAGTTGACCAGTTAAGAGAAATCCTTCACGTAAACAATAGCAACTATTTGCTCTGTCATCAAATAGCGAGAGTCGAAGGCTGAAGACACTCTTTAAGTCTTCTAGATTATGTAATAAGGCCACATTTTAAAAAAAAAGTTTACTTATACAAATTTAAAAAACATATTTAAAAATTCAGTAATTGCTTCAGTAGTTGACCACTCTTAAAAATGAAAAATCTAGTAATTAACCTTCTGTTCGTTAGTAGTTGACCACTCATACTAGAAAGAGGGTTAAAGCAATAATGTTGGGAATCATTTTAGTATGATTTAGTTTGAATAAGAAATAAAATAAGAAATAAAACAAATCAATTCCATAAAAAGTTCAATTCAGGAACAGAGTAGACGTTGCGAGTTCTGCTCACCTTGGTGTAAATAAACGTTCGCCAACACTATTCATATTGTACTTCAAACTTGAGGGTTTTAGATTTTAGTTGGTAGATGTCAGGGCAAGTCAACTGCACTTTTTTCAAATGATCGTCACTTCTAAAAACCTTATTTTTCATGTTTTTCTGAAAAGTGGTCAATTACTGATACATGGTCAACTACTGGTACCTTTACCTTAATCATCGTTGTAAATTTTTTGTTAATTATCCAACCATAGTAATTTTAGGCCCAACATTGAATATTCGGAGGCAAACTGTCGTAATTTTTTGTAAATTAACCAACCATAATAATTGTAGGCCCAACATTGAATAGTCGTAGGCAAACTGTCGTAATTTTTTGTTAATTAACCAACCATAATAATTGTAGGCCCATCATTGAATAGTCGTAGGCAAACTGTCATAACTTTTTGTTAATTAACCAACAATAATAATTATAGGCCCAACATTGAATATTCGTTGGCAAACTGTCGTAAGTTTTTTGCCGTAGGCCCTATGTTGGGAATTTGTAGGCAAAACTCTAACTATATCCCAACTAATTCCCAACTGTTGGCTACCGTTGGCCAACCAGAAATGCTACTAGGGTAGACAGTCATTTAAGGCAAGGAGCTACGCCTGACGATGGATGCGGCCTGGTACCCCGTAGCGAGGACAACCCCCGGAGTGCCTCACCGAATTTTATGGATTTCGGCCCTCGAAGGGGTTTGAATACCATTCAAACTTGAGAATTGTCCAGGATTTCCGCATTTCTCATCAGATCTTTAGGAAAACGACACCAATGGATCTCTTATGTTTCGCCGATTAAACTAACACCAAGAACGACGTAATTCGGACCATAATGAAAGAAATTCCATGGAAAATCGATTTATATGATTTCAAGCTGGCTTCGTTAAAAATAGCCGATTTACATGAAATTTGGTATGATTTTCATCGTAAAAACATGAGGAATCCATCGTTACCATTTCCATATCGACGCGATAAAGGATAAAGAATTTTTTTTCTGAATCGGGTATGAATCCTCGGCTGACCGTAGCGAATTGAGGTCGGCGCCCCGCAGTCAAGGGGTGAAAATGTGAAATATCCATTTCAGCATATTAACCCTCTAACGCCCAAACTCTTGAACCGCTATTTCAAAATTTTGGGACTGATATATATGTTGTATCTTGTTATTTTCAAATGGAAAATACCGATTTCAATCCTATTTATAGGATACTCGCCGTTTGAACTCATGTTGCATAGATGCAACATTAAACGTCAAGGGGTAAGAAAATAAAAGAAACTTTCAGGAGTTTCATTGTTAGTTTTTACTGTAAAAATAATATTTTGAAATTAAAAATAATTATTATTACAGTTCATTCTTCTGATGGTAATCACGAAAACAGTTTTTACTGCTTGTAAAACATAATCAGACACTACATTATATACAAGTAATACATGTAATTCCTTTGATACATAATCTGCATATTCCTCTCTCTGAAAATTCCTTGCAAACAGGAAAATATTCAACAGTGTCGAAACGTATTTCATGAATGCGAAACACAAGGTTTCTTCTTTGTTTTAGTATTCTCCAAACTTGAATTTGAAGTTGATGGATGTGACGTCCCTATAATTTTCGCCCAACCCTAACTAACTTACTCCTTATATGACCTACCCAAGAACCTACTACTATCTATAAACCACAACTCTTAACCCTTTACGAATCATCAGATCTTGGACGATGTACCTTAGCGGTCCCCATCTCCAGCTGATTCCCCTTCCCCTCTCCGCCTTAGAGGCGTTATTCCCTCCTCAATTACGAATTGCAACAAGCCCTCGCCCCAACCTTTCTAAATCAAAATCTCTTCCCTCCCCCTCTCTACCAATGAAAACCACAAAAGTCCACCCAACGGATTGAGTGCCCCTTTTCTAAATCTCATTGTTTTACAGTCTAATTATAGATCAACCTTTGATTCTTACAAAAACCCCAGAGTTATTACGACACATACTTTAAGGATGACTCATCACGCCTACCGCAAATTCCACGCATACTTTGGGCATGAGTCATCACGCATACCTCAAATTCCCCGCATACCTCACATTCCATCAATTTGTATAAATACCGGTGCCGCGTGGCCCACGCATCACTATTCTTTAGTATCTTCACGCATCAGTATTATTCCGTGTTATCGCCAAGTCGCGACCATTACTCTATGGTTTTCTTTATTTTCAATTCAGTGTACATCAACCAGCGTCTACATCACTGTAAGCGTTTCTATTTCTTTTATTTTATAATATTATTAATGCTTTTGTTTATTACATTTCATTGCTACGTTATTTCTTCGTGCTAATTTCTTTGCTTATCGCGTTATATATATATAGTTTAGTTTGCATTTATATCTTGCTTAAGCTTTAGTCTCTTATTATTATATTGCTATCTTTATCACATAATCTATTATTGTTTAACTCTATTGCTTCGCATCTTTTGCTATTTTTGCCTAACATTAATTTTCTATCATTTACCTTTATATAAATGTTATGTGCCTATGCTAAATGTCCAACGCATAATTATAAGGTGTTTATTGCTATCTGTTACGTGTTCCAATAAATAACGCTTTCGCTTTTATCTTTAAACCGTCAATTCTCGCTATTTCGCCTCGAATACCTGGAACCATTACGCGCAACGACTACAGCTGATCGGTCTCCGCAAGCGCCGGGAGTTCTTGCCCGTGTTTACTAACGTTCTTCCATATAGAGTCCCGCATGGGTATTCCCAAACCAATAGTAAAAACCCTACTATTTACGCCTTTTTCATACGATGCAGCTAGTAAGCCAATTATAAAGCCATAAGTCGAAGCCTGTACTCTCACGTGCGTCACTCGGGTGTACGATCACCATTCAGCCTTCCCTGGTCGATACGAGTCACGAAGCATAGCCTTCATAAAGAAGCAGGTCTTCTTACGAAGCAAAGTCTTCGAGCTCTCCTACAAGTCGCGAAGCATAGCCTTCATAAAGAAGCAGGTCTTCTTACGAAGCAAAGTCTTCGAGCTCTCCTACCTCTCCTAAAAGTCGCGAAGCATAGCCTTCATAAAGAAGCAGGTCTTCTTACGAAGCAAAGTCTTCGAGCTCTCCTACCTCTCCTAAAAGTCGCGAAGCATAGCCTTCATAAAGAAGCAGGTCTTCTTACGAAGCAGAGTCTTCGAGCTCTCCTACACATATCCGCAAGTTCGGAACCATAGCCTTCATAAAGAAGCAGGTCTTCTTACGAAGCAAAGTCCGCACGCAACTTCCCTACCCCATATATGTCACGATCCAAGTCCCGCCACCCAGGACGTGACATAAATTTGGTGACAGCGGTGGGATACGTTTTCTGTTAATCCAAACAAATTCTATAGCATACGGTACCCACAAAGACCCCGAAAAAATCTAGTATGTGCATTAAGCACCCAAATCGGAGCGCATTGTCCTATCGAAGCCGCCGATTGCAGAGTATAACGGCTTATCTGAACGCACTGTCCTGTGTTTTTGGAGGCATAGCCACAACCACGGACGGCAGCGAAATTTGCCTGACGTGTTCTAATCTATCGCCCGCAGACACCGTAGAGGTATTTTGGACCCATTTCTACTACACTTATAGAACTTCTGTTTATTGCCCACGGTGCAGGAAACCCCTGATACCAATTCGCCCCATAAGGGACTGCACCGAGTGTTCAGAAAACTACCTCCTTGCGAACCAAAGCTACCTACGGTTCGATAATTCCCGTTCATAAAGGTAAAAATCACCTCAATTCCAAACTAATTAATACGGCACCCACAAGACCCTATATCTAGAATGTGCATCGCGCACCCCGATCGATGTGAACCAACGTACCGGAGTCGCAGGCTACAAAGCTTGACAGCATATCTGCAGTGGATGACCTGTGTTACCGGGAGCATAGCAACGACCACTTTCGATGAAGACATCTGTTTAAGATGCTCACAGCGAGATCCAACGGACACTGAAGTAGTATATGAAATTCACTACTGCCAAACGCCCTACACATTTCCCAATTGCCCTCGGTGCGACGGTGTCTTACTCCAAACGCGGCCCGCGAACAGTTGTGTCATATGCACTGAGTGGTACCTCCTTTCAAACAGGAGCTACAACGAATTCGATAACGCCTACCCCATTGACTCCACAGACTTCTAAATTAACATATACCTGACGCAACTCGATTTTGGTCTCACTGTGAAACGTTCAATAGAAAATAGCTTCACTCAGGACCCTAAGGTCTAGTATGTGCGATCAACGTCATCGACGAAGCACCCCATACTACCCAAGCCGTAGACTGCACGATATTTCGACAGAATCAAACGCGTTGATCTGCGTATCGGGAGGCGTTGTAACGACCACGGAAGGCGAAGATATTTGCTTAAAGTGTTTCAATTTGGACCCAGTAGAAGTAGACGAAATATACCAAGTACACTACTACCAACCCAACGATATATTCCCCGAGTGCCCTCGCTGTAGAGACCATTTACTTCAAACGCGCCCCATAAGCAGTTGTGTCGCGTGTAACGAACATTACCTCCGCTCAAATAGGAGACGTCGCGATTACAATATTACCTACACGGGTAGAGAACACCGCTGATTCTGAATAACGGCTGCCGGAAGCCAGAGTAACGAACTTTAAAATCACCCCACTGACGACAAAACCACACTAATCATGTCCGTGTACGGTGAAACCGACGACAATTGCGCGAACGACCAAGGCGCGAGCACTAGCGCCATAGACCTCGCGACCAATGAATTGCTAGAACGAGTGGAATTATTGCGAGAAAAACAAGCGCAAATCGACAGGTTGCACGAACTATATGTCGCCAACCCGAACACTAACACGCGCCCCGCTTTAACTACCACTACTGACAAACCGGTGTTAGAGGATCTCTCCGCTCAAATACACGGTATCCGCGAAATGATAGAGAAACTTATTGTACCCCCGCAACAAAATTTTGCAACCCCGGGTTCCTCGCGTTTTGACAGAAAACCGGCACCCGGCTATAACTTCCTTCCGGACCCAGATCCCTCGCCCCAGATTAAGCTGAAAGATGCAATAGAAACCGTGCCCAAATTCGACGGTCACAATATTCCAGTATTACAATTCGCTAGGGCATGCAATAGGGCTAAGGCTCTGGTTCCCCCGCACGCTGAACCTCAGCTTGCGAGGTTGTTACGAAACAAACTACAAGACCACGCTTACTTGGCCGTTGAGGATAGGGTCTTCAATTCCGTAAATGACCTTATCAAACAACTTAAACGTACCTTCGCCCCCGCTAAGACATCGGACCATTACCGCGGAGAGCTTGCCAATATTATAAAAGGTACCCATGAACACATACTAGAATACATCTCTCGCGTCAAGGATCTCCGATTCGCCATACTGGAAGAGGACAGGGAATACTATCGCGATTTCGCACAAACTCATCCCCAAAGCCTCGACCGACTGACATTAGATTCATTCATCGACGGTCTTCCACCTTACTTAAGGATGCGCCTACAACAGCACCACTTCGAAACGTTAGACGAAGCATTTGATCTAGCAGTCCTCGTGGATAAAAAGATGGACCGGGATCGGCTCAGGTTTGCGGAACAAAAGCCACCCAAGGTGACCTGCCAACTATGTAATAAGACGGGTCACGACGCTCGATCTTGCCGAAGCAACCAAGGCTCCACCCCTCAACCCTCCGAGAAACAATCCCCAAATCGCACAGCAGAATCCGGGTATCAAGCACCCCCACCCCTACTCCCGTATTGGGACAAAAATAATCCACCTCCACCAAAACCCACAGAATTACGAATCTGTGCCTACTGCAAAAACCCCGGACACCTGATCTCAGAATGCAGAAAACGTATGTTTAACCGCAACAGAGACCTTGGAATTGCCCCAGCACTAGATTCGGGAAACGCCCCGGCCCCACGGACAACCGCGGACGCGTACCGTGGAACGGGCCAACCAGGAGCGCGTCCAGTAACGATAGTTCAGGACCAAGGACCACCGGAGCTAGGATTGCCACCACGCAATTAAAGCCAGTGGGCGAAGCCCCATCCGTAACCATCCACTCTCCAGACTTCGAAACGACACCGGAATTAATGATCGACACCGGCTCCGAAGTAAACCTATTAAAAATCCAAGCCGTAAAGAGAATACAGGACATCGATCCAGAGAACCAGGTATTCCTTAAAGGCATTGCAGAAGACAACGTCGCCACCCTCGGGACCATAAAGATAACCCTCTTGGGCAACGACGTCACATTCCACGTAGTCAAGGATGACTTCCCCATCAAACCTCAAGGAATACTGGGGACGGAGTTCTTAAGAGAACAAAACGCCACAATAAATTATTCCAAGAGACAGTTGGATGTCCATGGAACCACCATTCCTTTTGTAAACAAAAATCAAATTCTGCTACCCGCGAGATCAAAAAGCACCTGTTTTGTACACGTATCCAACTCCGATAAAAAGGAAGGATATTTACCGCGATTAGATTTAGGCGCAGGAATCCACGCTGGCAACGCGCTTGTTCGTAACCAGGACGGTAAGGCATACCTACAAATCATAAACACCAATGAAACAGAGGTACCAATCACGATTCCGACTGTTGAACTGGAAGATTTTGACGAAGTAATTACTACACGCAAACAAAGGCAATCAAAAGAGACCAAAGCCCAATAAATACCACCCCTTCTCCCAACCTAACAAAAACCAAGCCCCTCTTATCAAAGGATCCGTCGATCCACTACCTCGAGGCACCGACAAAAGTGCACTCGGTCCCAATCCCTGCTCATCACTCTGAATCTCCCCCAAATTCCCACAAGTCTCTTACGACAGCATCAGGAACTGAAATTACGGAAAGATCCGAAAGGGCCCCTTCAAAGATGGAAAGAGTGCTCCAGTCAATCTCCACAACACATATGAACTCAGAAGAAAAGCTCCACGTTCAAGGAATCATAGAAAAGTACCACGACCTGTTCCATCTACCCGAAGAGAAGTTGGGTCACACAAATGCCATCCAACATGGAATCCCGACGACGGATCCAGCTCCGGTCAACACGAAACAATATCGCTTTCCCCCTATACATAAAAAAGAAATCAACAAGCAAGTACAGAAACTACTTGAAGATGAAATTATCAAACCATCATTATCGCCCTACAACTCGCCCATCTGGATTGTGTCCAAGAAACCAGGACCCAACGGGGAACCCTTGTGGCGGATGGTACTGGATTTTAGGGACCTTAATAAAAAGACCGTTCCCGACGCATATCCACTTCCGAATATTAATGAAATATTGGATCAATTAGGAGGAGCCAAATACTTTTCAGTATTTGACCTCGCCTCAGGATTCCACCAAATACCTATGAAACCCGAAGACGCGCCCAAGACGGCATTCTCCACACCTCATGGACACTATGAGTTTGTAAGAATGCCATTCGGACTCCGCAATGCACCAGCTACTTTCCAACGTCTGATGGATCACACACTTGCAGGACTCCAAGGGACGGAAATGTTCGTCTACTTGGATGACATCGTCTTATATGCAAGCTCCCTCACTGAGCATTTAATTAAATTTAAAAAACTCGCCCACCGCCTACGGGAAGCGAACCTTAAACTTCAACCTTCAAAATGTAAATTCCTACATAAAGAAGTAGCATATCTAGGACATATAATCACCGAGGAAGGCGTGAAACCTGACCCACAGAAAATTCAAGCCGTTCAGAAATATCCATCACCTCGCTCACCAAAAGGGATTAAAGAATTTCTCGGGCTAACCGGATACTACCGAAGGTTTATCCCTGAATTTTCCAAAACTGCTCGACCATTGACCTCACTATTAAAGAAAGACACATTATTTGACTGGGGACCGTCCCAACAAATCGCCTTCGATCAATTAAAATCAGCATTGTACCAGGAACCTATTCTACAATACCCAAATTTTGAACTGGAATTCCACGTCACCACTGACGCTTCTGACTACGCAGTGGGAGGAATTTTAAGTCAGGCCGTCGCAGGGAAGGAATTACCAATTGCTTACGCCTCCCGCCTCCTGAACAAAGCGGAAACCAATTATTCCACTATAGAAAAAGAATTATTAGCCATTGTATACTGTGTCAGGCATTTCAGGCCTTATCTCTACGGAAGGAAGTTTATCCTATATACGGATCACCAACCTTTAATTTGGCTACATAAGGTAAAAGACCCAACTTCACGCCTTGTTAGGTGGCGCTTAAAATTGGCAGAATATGAATACGAGATCCGGTACCAACCAGGTAAAAGCAACAAACTTGCCGACGCCTTATCTCGTAATCCCCCTATAGTAGAGGCATGCCCTATAAGACCACGAGAGGAAGCAGACGATGATTGGGAGGATCAGCCTCCACCTAAACGAGGCCCCGGAAGACCCCGGGTCCCCAGGGTACCAACTCACACCCGTCTAAGGGCAAGACCCACAAGAAAACAGCCTGATCGAAAGGCACGCAGAAGGACTAGCCCTCCGGAACCAATGGACGAAATTGACGAAGAAGAGAACCCAGCCGAAGAAAGGGAACAATCAGGAATCCCCTACCAGGCCATTTCGCCTCCACGACCTTCAACACCTCAAACCCAGGGTGACCATGACGTTGAGGTAGAATCCAACGCATCATACGAGTCGATTTCAGACTCGGAACTATCAATTATCGACTTGGATGAACCTCTCGTTGCTGCATACGAGGCAGACCCCGAGCGAAATATCAGAATAACACCGTTAACTAGTCGCGACCCATTGTCCTTACGAAAAGAAACGCTCGTCTTCTTCCTAAGTGCTGACGGAAAGGCTTGCGATGACGGAGCTAAGCAGCTGGACGAAATGGGAATGTTACCGGAAACAGGTGAATTAACACTGGGCAGAGCCCACGTAACATACAATCGAGGACAAATTCTAGTAGGGTTAGTTATTAAAGACACACACGATACGCCTTTAATAATGACAACGTGGAATGAGGCCCTCTCCTCCCTTAAAGACGTGGTACAAGAGCTCATAGTACACTCGATCAGTATAGCCAAGACAGCCAATATCGACCAATTAGACTGGCAAGACATCATCATGGACATCCTTGAGGTCCTCAACGACGAAGAGATCGATGTTACCATTTGCCTACAGCTTGTCCGAATCCCCGAGGAATCGGAACGGACGAATATAATTACCGAGAACCATGCATCCGCTGTAGCCGGACATAAAGGCGTAACTAAAACCTATCACCGTATACGATATCAATACTTCTGGAAAGGTATGAAGAAAGCCGTGGAAGATTTCATTCGAAGCTGCCCGGAATGCCAAAGGAAGAAACTTGTACGCGTAAAAACCCGGCAGCCTATGATCCTCACCGACACACCGGGACGCGCCTTCGATAAAATCGCTTTAGATATTGTAGGACCTTTACCCACTACAAGAGAAGGCAACACCTACATATTGACCATGCAGGACTTATTAACTAAGTACTTTGTATGTGAACCCCTAAAACAAGCCACGTCGATAAAAATTGCGGACGCATTTATAAAGAAATTCATTTGTCAATTCGGTGCCCCTAAAGCCATCCTCACCGACCAAGGAGCAAACTTTACCGGCAATTTCATGAAAGCAGTAGCCCGTAGGTTTAAAATCCAACAATTCAGAACCACAGCCTTTCACCCACAGACTAACGGTTCCTTAGAGCGATCGCACCTTGTTTTAACAGAATACTTGAAGATGTTTATTGATAAATACAGCGACTGGGACGAGTGGACAGACTTAGCCGCGTTTTCTTATAATACTAGTGTCCACGAGGGCACTGGTTATACCCCCTACGAACTAATATTCGGGAAAATAGCTCGGATACCCAGCCGAACTCCGATGGTCGAAGACTTCGAGAATGAAACGTACAATCATTATCTTGCAAAATTGAGTACGAGGGTACAAGAATTACAAACCGCCGCAGCTAAGAGATTAGACCAATCAAAACTTAGGTACAAAAAATACTATGATCGCCACATAAACGAAGAGACCTTCAAACCCGGAGACTTAGTTTACGTTCTAGTAGAACCGCGAAAAGGAAAATTCAGCGACCAGTACTCTGGCCCGCACACGATATTAGAAGTAATCCCTTCACAAAACCTAAAAATATCCTGGAAGGGCAAAACGAAAATAATTCACGCGAACAAAGCGCGCCTTGGTCGCCAGCGCGAGAGTCCCGGTTGACCCTTTAAGAATCAAAGACTTCAACAAGTTTATTCCTAGGTTTACATCATTATCTATATCGACGTCACCATGCCATCCCCACAAGGCCCAGTGGCTCCTTCCAAAAGGAGAACTAAGGGAGGAGGCCGATCCAGGCGCCTGTCGAGGATGCGATGGCTTCGACGGGAGTATCAGAAGGCTGGAAGAAGCCTATCACCCCTTCTCCCGCGGGTCGTCTCCGTCGAGATCCTCAGGGAGGCAACGCCAGCAGTCCCAGAGACTCCACCACCGACTCCACAGGACACGGAGGCCCCACAGGGAAGCAGCTGTTCGCCATGGCTCCCCAAAATTATGGCGACTTACAGCCTGCAGGAGTCCACGGAGGAACCCAGCGTGGTCACCACCGAGGACTTTCTCCCACCAACGCCGCTGCACCCGGAGGGGTTCCAGGAAGCTCTGCCGCCACCACCTCCCCCATACGAATGGATGGAAGAAGGAGCACTCTCCTATCCTCCTCCTCCCCCATACCGATCTCCTCCCCAGCACTTTACATCCCTAGTCCCTTCCACAACTCCACCCAACCCCGGAGTGGTGGAATTCTTAGACACGGGGTCAGCCACCAAGGTACCGTACCACGAAGAACTGACGCCCGAGTACTTAAGATGGTTAGATGGCCTGCGTAAAAGCGGCTACGACCCCACCTTATTCCTGGAGGAACCCAACCCCTTTCCCGACCTTTACTCCATGTTCCACTTGTAAATAGTTCCTAAACCTTCCTCCCAACCCTTTCTTGTAAATAGCATCCTTATATATAGTTCCTTTATCCAAAGATTTTGTTTATTTCATTCCATTGACACCAAAGATTTTCGTTTATTTTACCCCAAGGATCTCTTTTATTTTCCCATTTTTGCACCAAAGATTTCGTTTATTTCATTTCGTTTTTCCTAAAGATTTCTTTTATTTTTCTTATTCTGACGCAAAAGACCACGTTTGTTTATTTTCCACCATACTCATTGATCTTCTTTCCCATTAACGGTGATGTTTTATTTTCATATTTTCATGCAACTTCAGCAAATTATTTTATTTTCTCCGTATTCCAAACATATATTTTGTTTCCTTATCCACTTTCTTTATTCTATAAACACCCAATCAAGAGCGTGCTCAATCCAGTCAACCCCGCTCTTTAATGTTAAGAAATGCACGCATTTCTTCATATAAGGGGGGAGGTGTGACGTCCCTATAATTTTCGCCCAACCCTAACTAACTTACTCCTTATATGACCTACCCAAGAACCTACTACTATCTATAAACCACAACTCTTAACCCTTTACGAATCATCAGATCTTGGACGATGTACCTTAGCGGTCCCCATCTCCAGCTGATTCCCCTTCCCCTCTCCGCCTTAGAGGCGTTATTCCCTCCTCAATTACGAATTGCAACAAGCCCTCGCCCCAACCTTTCTAAATCAAAATCTCTTCCCTCCCCCTCTCTACCAATGAAAACCACAAAAGTCCACCCAACGGATTGAGTGCCCCTTTTCTAAATCTCATTGTTTTACAGTCTAATTATAGATCAACCTTTGATTCTTACAAAAACCCCAGAGTTATTACGACACATACTTTAAGGATGACTCATCACGCCTACCGCAAATTCCACGCATACTTTGGGCATGAGTCATCACGCATACCTCAAATTCCCCGCATACCTCACATTCCATCAATTTGTATAAATACCGGTGCCGCGTGGCCCACGCATCACTATTCTTTAGTATCTTCACGCATCAGTATTATTCCGTGTTATCGCCAAGTCGCGACCATTACTCTATGGTTTTCTTTATTTTCAATTCAGTGTACATCAACCAGCGTCTACATCACTGTAAGCGTTTCTATTTCTTTTATTTTATAATATTATTAATGCTTTTGTTTATTACATTTCATTGCTACGTTATTTCTTCGTGCTAATTTCTTTGCTTATCGCGTTATATATATATAGTTTAGTTTGCATTTATATCTTGCTTAAGCTTTAGTCTCTTATTATTATATTGCTATCTTTATCACATAATCTATTATTGTTTAACTCTATTGCTTCGCATCTTTTGCTATTTTTGCCTAACATTAATTTTCTATCATTTACCTTTATATAAATGTTATGTGCCTATGCTAAATGTCCAACGCATAATTATAAGGTGTTTATTGCTATCTGTTACGTGTTCCAATAAATAACGCTTTCGCTTTTATCTTTAAACCGTCAATTCTCGCTATTTCGCCTCGAATACCTGGAACCATTACGCGCAACGACTACAGCTGATCGGTCTCCGCAAGCGCCGGGAGTTCTTGCCCGTGTTTACTAACGTTCTTCCATATAGAGTCCCGCATGGGTATTCCCAAACCAATAGTAAAAACCCTACTATTTACGCCTTTTTCATACGATGCAGCTAGTAAGCCAATTATAAAGCCATAAGTCGAAGCCTGTACTCTCACGTGCGTCACTCGGGTGTACGATCACCATTCAGCCTTCCCTGGTCGATACGAGTCACGAAGCATAGCCTTCATAAAGAAGCAGGTCTTCTTACGAAGCAAAGTCTTCGAGCTCTCCTACAAGTCGCGAAGCATAGCCTTCATAAAGAAGCAGGTCTTCGAGCTCTCCTACCTCTCCTAAAAGTCGCGAAGCATAGCCTTCATAAAGAAGCAGGTCTTCTTACGAAGCAAAGTCTTCGAGCTCTCCTACCTCTCCTAAAAGTCGCGAAGCATAGCCTTCATAAAGAAGCAGGTCTTCTTACGAAGCAGAGTCTTCGAGCTCTCCTACACATATCCGCAAGTTCGGAACCATAGCCTTCATAAAGAAGCAGGTCTTCTTACGAAGCAAAGTCCGCACGCAACTTCCCTACCCCATATATGTCACGATCCAAGTCCCGCCACCCAGGACGTGACAATGGAAGACCACGGCGTCTTTTTTTTCTGCCCAATTGAATTAGATCGTCAGCTACACGCATTCTAAATATTTTTACGAGATATTTGCCTGTTGGTGGTTTCGCGGCTTGATACGAATTCTTCTTTGCACGTATAAGCATTTTTGCTAATGGAAAAATAATTAATTGTACAACATAACTAAATACTTTGTTTGACTACTACCGCTCAGTGTTGCACCGGTGCAACATGCATTTTCAAATATAAAATACTCACATATATAAGACTTCAAATAACTTCAGAACACTTTTGTGCACATAATTTACCTTTCCATTAAATATAACGATGCAAATTTTAATGCAAAAAGAAGAACATACCTCTATTTTTCACTGATTTATTTGAGGAATATAAGGAAACACGAGATGGCAGCCTGAAGTAATAATTGACAATAAATTTTTGAAGAAAATGTTTGATTTCCTCAACCGAAAGCATTGAAATCTACTTTACTATCAGGAAAACTACGGATAGTTGCTAACAAAAATTAAATATAAACAGGTGACAGAACTTTACGCACTTTTAAAATGAGTGTTGCACTGGTGCAACTCTGGGAGTTAGAGGGTTAAGAAATTCACCATTCTTTATCGTATCGATATGGAAGTGACACCACTGCATTCCTTATGTTTTCCTGATGAAAGTCATACCAAATTTCATGTAAATCGGATTACTTTTACATAAGGAATACAAATTGTTTGTGTAAAAGTTGTCCGATTTACATGACATTTGGTATGATTTTTATCAGGAAAACATAAGGAATCCATTGGTGTTACTTCAATATCGATACGATAAAGAATAAAGAATTTCTTACTACGTTAAAATGGATATTTGACATTTTCACCCCTTAACTGCGGGGCGCCGATCCCAATTAGCTACGGTCGGCCGAGGATTCATACCCGATTCAGAAAAAAAAATTCTTTAGTCTTTATCGTATCGATATGGAAGTGATGTCGATGGATTCCTTATGATTTTCCGATAATAATCATACCAAATTTCATGTAAATCGGACTATTATTAACGAAATTAGCCTCGGATTATGGAAATGAATTTTGCATGGAATTTCCTTCATTATTTTCTGAATTACGTCGTTCATGGTGTCAGTTTCATCGGCGAAAGATCTGATTAGAAATGCAGGAAGTCGAAGATTTCTCACTTCTTAATACGCACTCCAACCCCTGTATTCTTCCAATATTACTGTAACCGCATGAACCCGGTTAAGGGGGGAGACCACCCAAGTAGCATTTTTGGTTGGCATACAGTTGGGCCACGAACATAATATTTGTTGGCCAACAGTTAGGTTTGGCACTTTTTTTTCAGGTTGGGCCAACAACAGAGGGCCAAGGTAGGTTTTCCCACTGTTGCCCAACTATTTATCGGGCCTACCGTACTTTATGTAATAGTAATCCAACAGTAGGCACACGGTTGGATTTTGAATTATACTTACTATTTATAGGTAATGGGAAAACGTTAGAATTTCAACTGGCAAAATTAAAAAGTATCTGCCTGTACGGTTGCTTCTTGATATTTTCAATTTTACCAGTTAATCGGAAGTGAAAACAATGTACAAAATGACGGACGTGACCATTTCGCTCGCGAGACGGCTTGCATCCTGTGACTGTCGACATCACCCGTTCCTCTCAACCCTATCTTCCCCCACACAGTCTTTATAAAATGTGTAGCCAGTGTGGGTTCAAAATTTTTTCGATTATTTTGTGATATGATTTTATTTGCATCCGAACTTATATATTTGCTTTTATTCTCTTTAACTAAATGTATTTCTGTAGGGCATTATTAGTTGGCCCAAAATTGGTTATTCGTAGACAAATCACCGAAAGATGAGTGCAATATTAAACAGTTGGCCCAATAGACGGGGTTTGGCGGTGAAACTACTAACCACCACCCAACTGATGCCCAACCATAGGCAAATCGTCGGGATGCAAATGCAACATTCAACGGTTGGGCCCTGTAAAGGAGGTTTGTAGGCGAAACTACTAACCACCTCCCAACTGATTCCCAACTGTTGGCTACCGTTGGCCAACCAAAAATGCTACTAGGGCACTGTCAGAAATCTGGATTTTTTTTTTACATTTTCTGAAAGACGTACGTTTCAAGAATGCTCTCTCCAAATTTTATGAAGAAATTCGCAAAATTGACGGAGATATGGTGTTTTTCGTGAAGCAGTGTCAAACACGCGACTGAGCCACGCGGAACTTTGAACGCGTTTTCCTCAGAATGACATTTTTCAACCGTGTTGACAGTCTACAGAGAAAACTATACGTCCAATTGACATGAGCAAGGACATTTATTGTTCGGAAAACCCGTCGCTATTACGTGACGATCAGCTTTTTTCAATTTTCGACCTGCTTCTATTTTTTTAGCAACATTTGTCCAATTTTGTACCCTGAAAACAGGACTTTTTTTCAGTGGTCCGCCATTTTGTTATTTTTTACAATTTTGACATTTTCTGATCGTCACGTAATAGAGGCAGGCTTCTAGTTTCTAAATATTACTGTTTTTTTGAATTCCGATTAACCATATGGCCTGGGGACTGTCAACGCGACTAGCATGTTTTTGCCGCAGCGCAAATTTTGACGAAGAATATACAGGAAACGGATTTATGAATTTGATTGAAAAAAAAATTTTCTTACCTTTCGATATATACACTATTAACTATACTAAGCAATACAGTGATTTACTTGCGTTGTTTGGTTGAAATAAATTCCCGAAAACATCCTTACATTTCGGACCGAGACAGTGGTCTCCCCCCTTAACCCGGTTAGTCGGGTTACAGAGGAATTCTGTTACCCGGTTAGCCGGGTTACTCGGCGGTACGGCGTACCGAACCGGGTACGGGTTAGGGTTCGGATCCCTGGTTGCCTGTCAACTCTGTCGACGGTGGTCTCACAATTATTCCTGCGCAGGGGTTGATGAAAATAATTGCGAAGAATTTCACATTTGTATCGAGTGCGAAAATACTTAGGTAAATCATTTCGATACCCCATTTTACCTCATTTTCGGGACCCCATTTTACTCCATTTTCGGTACCCCATTTTACCCCGCGGTAGGGGCAAGACGGTTTTTTTCCATCTGTTTTATAAAGTTTAATAACTTAGACGCCTGACCTCATATAGTCCAAAGTGTGTAACAAATGTTAAATCATTAACTTATAGTTGTATTTGGAGTAATAAAGACTTAATTAATAGGTACAATCATCACTTTATTTGCATTTTTCCTTAGCTTCCCCATCATGCCCCTACTTCCCCTATATTGCGTAAATGAAGAAGATAATCGGCCCCTAGACGCTCAATATATTGTGCAATATATTGTCATATTCATATTGGACAATAATATTGACTGTCTGTGGATCATATTGGAAGATTGTACAATATATTGGTTGAATCGCGTGGGGGTCATTCCACCCGAATTCGGACACTTTTTGGAGTAACATTTCGGATTTTGGCCCAAATGGGATACGTTGTAGTCTTTAGGGGTATACAGGGTGTCCCACGCAAGAGTGGACAGCGGGATATCTCCTAAAGTACTGGAGCTAAAAATATGAAAAAAATATGGCATGGAATGGTTCGAAGGGGCTGACTTATTAGCGCGGACGAATTTTTTTTTCGATTATTATTTTAAAAGATACGATGGTCAAGTTCGGTTTTTCAAATGGAACTATTTTTTCTGAAGAGCTGAGTTGATAGTGCGTTCCAAGACAAATTCAATGAACATTAATATATACACTTGATTTCCACTGGTTTTTGAGATATTGCGCTTGCAAATTGACTGATTTTCACTAGAAGACAGTGGACGGTCTTGCCGACGCCAGGGGTTCTCTTGCTTGTTGAAACCGATACGTACCTGCTAAAAAGGTCTACGCCAGATGTGGCAGGCCCAAAGGCTGGACAATTCTTTTCCGCCAGAAATGCTACTTAGGTAGGTACATCTGGGGTTCGAGAGGTGCACCGTCACTTTTATTTCGCACTTGCTTCTACGCTCGGATGGCCGGTTCTTTTTGGAGGGATGCAATGGTTAGGTTAGGAGGTGTAAAAGTTGCTAGACTAAATTTCAACTATAGGGCGCAGATTGTATTAGAACCAATCGGATTTGCATTCCTCACAAACGGCTGCTCTCTTGAAGAGGCCCTCTTCACAGCAATACCTGCTCCCCAATGCCCACCTTCTCTCGCATGGAATACGTTAACGCATGCTTTTGTTTTGATATTGAAACTCGTGTTTATACTGGAGAGGACCACGCGTCGACAGCGGGCTACCCCTTTTCTTCCTATGTCTCTCCACGAGGAGTATCGACGGTGGATTGTAGGAGCGTAGATGTCGGGATGCCAGTTATTGAATTCAGGAGACAATAGAAACACTTTATTACAAAACACACACGTGCTATAATAAATGATCGAACTTGCGCCCCACTTCGCGCAGATCGATTACAGGGTGCTTGGCTCGGTACGCCTAATCCGCCTCGCAACCGTGACGAGGTCAAGCCAAAAGGTATGAAGGGTCCTGGGGCCTTTTTCCGAAGAAAGCCATAAAATACGATGGGCACTGCGGGGTGTTGTCGTCCCAGCCACGGGATGAAATGCAGAATTACCCTGTTTCTGCTTCAGAAATAAAATAATTCCTTATGCTTTATCGCATGGATATGGAAGTGTCGCCGATGGATTCCTTGTGGTTTGCCGATGAAAATCATGCCAAATGTCGTGTAAATCGGACAACTTTTACATAGGGAATACAAATACATTGTGTCAAAGTAGTCCGATTTGCACGATATTTGGCATGAACTTCATCGGAAAACTCCAAGGAATCCATCGGTGTCACTCCCCTTTCGATACGATAAAGAATAAAGAATTATTTCATTTCTGAAACAGATAGGTACAGGGTAGTTCTGAAGGTGCGCCCGTCGAAGGATGCGGCCCGATGCCCCGTAGTGCCTCACCCGATTTGTATGGCTCTTTTCGGAAAAAGGTAGGCATCCTTGGCCGAACACAGCGAGTGGAGGTCGACCCCCCGCAGTCGAGGGTGCAATGTCCATTACAACGTATTAAGAAATTCTTTTCTTGATCGTATCGAAGGGGAAGTGACGCCAATGGATTCCTTGTGTTTTTCCGATGAAAATCATACGAAATATCATGCAAATCGGATTACTTTGACACAATGTATTTGTATTCCCTATGTAAAAGTTGTCCGATTTACACGACATTTGGCATGATTTTCATCGGCAAACCACAAGGAATCCATCGGCGACACTTCCATATCCATGCGATAAAGCATAAGGAATTATTTTATTTCTGAAGCAGAAACAGGGTAGTTCTGCATATACGCCCGTCACCACTTGGGCAGGGACGACACCCCGCAGTGCTCATCGAATTTTATGGCTTTTTTTCGGAAAAAGGTATGAGTCCTCGGCCGACCGCGGCAAATCGAGGTCGGCGCCTCGTAGTCAAGGGGTGACATCTGTTTCAGAAATAAAATAATTCTTTATTCTTTATCGTATCGAAGGGGAAGTGACGCCAATGGATTCCTTGTGTTTTTCCGATGAAAATCATACGAAATATCATGCAAATCGGATTACTTTGACACAATGTATTTGTATTCCCTATGTAAAAGTTGTCCGATTTACACGACATTTGGCATGATTTTCATCGGCAAACCACAAGGAATCCATCGGCGACACTTCCATATCCATGCGATAAAGCATAAGGAATTATTTTATTTCTGAAGCAGAAACAGGGTAGTTCTGCATATACGCCCGTCACCACTTGGGCAGGGACGACACCCCGCAGTGCTCATCGAATTTTATGGCTTTTTTTCGGAAAAAGGTATGAGTCCTCGGCCGACCGCGGCAAATCGAGGTCGGCGCCTCGTAGTCAAGGGGTGACATCTGTTTCAGAAATAAAATAATTCTTTATTCTTTATCGTATCGAAGGGGAAGTGACGCCAATGGATTCCTTGTGTTTTTCCGATGAAAATCATACGAAATATCATGCAAATCGGATTACTTTGACACAATGTATTTGTATTCCCTATGTAAAAGTTGTCCGATTTACACGACATTTGGCATGATTTTCATCGGCAAACCACAAGGAATCCATCGGCGACACTTCCATATCCATGCGATAAAGCATAAGGAATTATTTTATTTCTGAAGCAGAAACAGGGTAATTCTGCATTTCATCCCGTGGCTGGGACGACAACACCCCGCAGTGCCCATCGTATTTTATGGCTTTCTTCGGAAAAAGGCCCCAGGACCCTTCATACCTTTTGGCTTGACCTCGTCACGGTTGCGAGGCGGATTAGGCGTACCGAGCCAAGCACCCTGTAATCGATCTGCGCGAAGTGGGGCGCAAGTTCGATCATTTATTATAGCACGTGTGTGTTTTGTAATAAAGTGTTTCTATTGTCTCCTGAATTCAATAACTGGCATCCCGACATCTACGCTCCTACAATCCACCGTCGATACTCCTCGTGGAGAGACATAGGAAGAAAAGGGGTAGCCCGCTGTCGACGCGTGGTCCTCTCCAGTATAAACACGAGTTTCAATATCAAAACAAAAGCATGCGTTAACGTATTCCATGCGAGAGAAGGTGGGCATTGGGGAGCAGGTATTGCTGTGAAGAGGGCCTCTTCAAGAGAGCAGCCGTTTGTGAGGAATGCAAATCCGATTGGTTCTAATACAATCTGCGCCCTATAGTTGAAATTTAGTCTAGCAACTTTTACACCTCCTAACCTAACCATTGCATCCCTCCAAAAAGAACCGGCCATCCGAGCGTAGAAGCAAGTGCGAAATAAAAGTGACGGTGCACCTCTCGAACCCCAGATGTACCTACCTAAGTAGCATTTCTGGCGGAAAAGAATTGTCCAGCCTTTGGGCCTGCCACATCTGGCGTAGACCTTTTTAGCAGGTACGTATCGGTTTCAACAAGCAAGAGAACCCCTGGCGTCGGCAAGACCGTCCACTGTCTTCTAGTGAAAATCAGTCAATTTGCAAGCGCAATATCTCAAAAACCAGTGGAAATCAAGTGTATATATTAATGTTCATTGAATTTGTCTTGGAACGCACTATCAACTCAGCTCTTCAGAAAAAATAGTTCCATTTGAAAAACCGAACTTGACCATCGTATCTTTTAAAATAATAATCGAAAAAAAAATTCGTCCGCGCTAATAAGTCAGCCCCTTCGAACCATTCCATGCCATATTTTTTTCATATTTTTAGCTCCAGTACTTTAGGAGATATCCCGCTGTCCACTCTTGCGTGGGACACCCTGTATAAACATATCTCGAAGGATTTTTGAAATTTTAAAAAATTATGGATATTACAGCTTTTTAAAATATAGTGTTTACTTTTTTTCCAAAAATTGTAACTGTTGAATTAACAAACCGATAAAAATGACCTTTTTGGGTGCTTACAGTGAAGATATAAGAGTACCTAATACAAACTATTTCACTTAATAAAAACAAACAAATTTCTGACCATTTATTTTGCAATTATTGTAAACAACTGCAATTTTATAGTTGAAGGCATCTTTTTAAAAATTTGGAAAAAATAGGAGGATATAGCCCTGTTTTTCCTCTTTACGGACATGTTTTGAAAAACATGGACGATTTCAAATTGGCCAAATGAAAATTAATTGAATGTGACGCTGCGTCAAATCACATCGGCTCGACGGTTCGCTCGGGCCGTGCGGTATTCGTTTCGGCAAGCGAAACATGAAAGCAAATATAGATACACTTGGCCTGCCAGTGTTTCAGCCTCGCGGGCCTCGCGGGCCTTCCATACCTTTCCTGAACTCCTCTTTTCGACATCCTTTAATATATATTTAATAATAAAATACATATATCGTTAACGGTTTCAATTCTCGATATCAAGTACTTTAAGCAGCACTTTATATTCCGCAGGCATATTTGAATTCAGCGCATCAAATTTTATAGGAAATGAGGTATAACAAGTGAAGGAAAAAATTCAAACACAAGTTATAACAGAAAAACCGAAATTTTCTTCGAAAATGTTAACTTTGACTTAGATTTTCAAGGTCAAAACTTGTTTGTCATACATTTTCAACATTTTTCCCTTAATCTGCAACATTTTAGCTTTAAGCTCCAAAAAGATTCAACCCCCTATCTTATTCTTATCAAAAGTTCTACGATTTTTACACAAAAAGGAGCAGTTTGTCCCACTGTGCGGCGCAGGCAGGACACCGCGTACGGTGTATTTAAGTTTATATCTTGCGCCTTACCTTGGCAGTCACGGTTTATAACCCCGCCTGCGCCGTGTCCCCTTGTCTGCCAGATGTCGAAAAGGGGCAATACCACCGGTGACAATTCTAATTGCCCTACTCCTGAGACTCTCCGCAATGCCGTCACTGATGGGCTTCAGCCCATGACGTCTTTATAGCTGGACTAAACGTTGAGAATCCCAGGACAATGGTCAAATAAGGAAATACCTCGCGAAGCTTGCACATCTGGCAACAAAACGTAAACTAAAGACGTATTTACAACCCCGGATTTTTACAATACGACCGCCGTTTGGGCAGGAGGACGAAAGCGTTTTGCATTTCCTCCTGGGCTCAAATCAGCCCCTTTTGTCACGCCTTAACCAATTACATTTTGCCATAACCACCCCCGCTAGGAATGTGACCTATGGAGGGAGGAACCAATGCTTACGTTTTAAGTTAATGCACGGAGAGAAGGCAGAATCAAACGAAAAGTCAAAATGTCGATACGTTCGTATAGTTGTTCGTATATACGTGTTCCGATTTGCTTCGCGATTACCGACAAAATTAGGATGGAGGACACAAAGTGGAGTAACAAGGCAGTAGCAGGATTAATTACGTTATACCGAACAATGCCATCTCTATGGAAAGTGGGGAGTAAAGAATATCAAAATCGAAATTTAAAAAATGATTGCTACGAGAGATTGACAACATACTGCAGAACAATATTCCCCAATGCGGACAGAGAGTTCGTCTGCAAAAAAATTCAATCTCTCCGTGGCACATTTCGGAAAGACTTTCGAAAAGTGGTGGCGTCTACACGATCTGGCAACGGGGCCGAAGATGTATATGTACCATCACTTTGGTATTACGACTTATTGCAATTCACCAAAGATCAGGACATCCCAACACCGAGTGTAAATAACATCGAGGAGGAGATATCTCTCCCGGACGAGCCGGAAGCGATGCGTGACGAACCCGAAAGGATAGAATTTGAAGCTATCGACGTACAGGACATGGACGACACCGAGACGCAGCCTAGCAATCAAGTAAGTTTATTTAGGACCTCATTTATTTTATTACTACACTCCACGGACGAGTTTCTATCTTGTAAAAAATTAATTCTACGCAACGAAAACAAGCTAAATGTCACTGCAAATTTTTATTCTTAGGGAGCCTCTGTGGCTCCAACTACCTGTAACGTTCTCGAACGAGACGTTGCCGTTCCTTACAGGAGATTCACGAATAGAGCGGTTACCCGTGAATTTGTGGGATTGGTTCGGGTGACGCGCGATTAAGAAATGAATTTCAAGATACAAGAGTCCTTCTTTGGTAAATAATAACAATGATTTATTCAAAAATAAGTGGCGACACGAAGTCGTATGAATTATTATAATTACTTAATATAAGATATGTAACGACGTATTGTTCGCTAATTACGAATATAGATTGATTTAGGTTACGACGCTGAGTCGGTGATACAGAGAGTGACGCTTGGTCGATTTAGTATGTGAATTTGATTTGGTTACGACCTAAGTCCGAGATACAGAGAGTGACGCTTGGTCGATTTAGTATATGAATTTGATTTGGTTACGACCTAAGTCCGAGATACAGAGAGGAAGGATTTCTTCTGGTGCCTATTAGCTGGCCCACGCTTTAGAGTTAGAAGGGTTAGTGAAAAGTGACATGTGAAGGATGTTTGAGGGGCTACCGAAAGCGGCCTCGAAGGATTTTGAGGGGCTAGCGAAAGCGGCCTCGAAGGATTGAGGGGCTAGTTGAAGCGACCTCGGAACGGTGTGAGGGGCTAGTTAAAGCGACCTCGGACAGGAGGTTGAGGGGCTAGCGAAAGCGACCTCGGAAGGATAAGGAAGTTTAAAGAATACTTCTAGCGAGACTGAGGGGCTAGTTAAAGCGACCTCAGTCGTGTAGGTTCGGTGGCAGAACCAAGTCTGATTACTGCTGCCGGCGACCCGGTATTTATACCAGTTCGGCGTACTCAGCCCGCCAATCGCTGGCTGTGCGAATATTACGCGCCAATGATAATTAGCATCCGGTTCGCGCCACTCGCGGACTACGCTTAGTTTATTCGGCGTCCGGTTAGCCGTACGGTGTGCGCATGCGTCCTTGTCTCGCGCGCGGCACTGAGTCTGCTTGTTTGACCGTCGTATGGGAGGTCGTTCGCGAATGTTTACAATATACTTAGTGCTAGTTAAAATAAGGAGTAGAATAAATGATGAAATTAATAATTATTATAAGAAGTATGGAAAAATGTAGGGCGGTTCGTAGCGGAACGTTACATACGTGGAAATATCATTTCAATGTAGTACTGAATGAAGGTAAACAAGAAACTGAATATAATTTTACAATGGACACAGACAATAAAAAGGAAACATATGGTTGCCTTTTTGTGAAATTATAGTTTATTAGGGTGACTAAGTACGTGTGTATTACAATTGGACAGAGATGTGCAGAATTACAATTGAATTACTTCATGAATTATGATTACAAAATAATTCAATTAAATCGTATTCAAACAATAATATTAACGCATGCGCAGATCGACTTAATGTACAAGGAGTTCAAAAAAGTAATGATCATTGGTTTGGGGAGTGAATTTGTTAAAATAAATTGCTACAAAATTGTTTATAACTTTGAAAATGATGTTTCAACGATTCGATTGTATAGAGTTGCACGTATAGGCATGGGCCCACCCACTACTCTGCCGTTTTGGTAGTATGTACTCGAATGGTGGGGTCTGGCACAGTGGCCCGAACTAGGTCAATGCACCTTGCACTACCTTCTGTCCCTTTAAACGTCGGATTGTGTTTGTTTACGTTTAGGGGTGCGCACTGGGCCAGGCCCCACCATTTGGGTCAGAGTTGGGCATTATTCGACTAAATTGTTATTCGACGAATCTTGGAATAAAAATTTCGAATAAAATGGAGTTATTCGCGATTAACGAATAAATTTTTAGTCGACTAAGTTTTTATTCGATGAACTCGAATACAAATTTCGAATAAAGTGAAGTTATTCGTAAATAACGAATAAAAATTTCGAATAAAATGTCGTTATTCGAGAATAACGAATACAAATTTATTCGAATAAATTTTTATTCGTTATTCGTTATTCGGAGGACCTCCGTGGCGACTGAGCGTCACGAATAAGCCGCTTGGGCTCGACTCCCATGGTCCTTGGCCCGACCGGTGACCGAGGGGTATTATGGGGCAAGGGGAACGCTTGTCGAGTGTAGGGTGAACCGCCCGATACCCCGTGGCGAAAAAAAACGATTAAGAAGTGAGAAATTTCGGGCTCCGCATTTCTCATCAGATCGTCACAAAAACGGCGCCAAACGATTCCTTATGTTTTTTCGGCGAAAATAACACCAAGAACGACGTAATTCGGACCGTAAATAATCCTACAGTGCACACGTAAAATAAATTACACCATTGCACATGTTTGGCCTCACAGGTCCATATCTCCAAATCTAGGAATGCATGGATATTTTGTAAAGAAAAATATTTTTAGACCGCACGTAACCCACTGCGCTCAATCTTTATTAAGAAAAATATTTGTAAAAAAATGAAATACTGAACAAATATCTCTTTAACCGTATGGGCCATAGTTACCTGAATCTATTTCAATGTCATGAGAACTTTTAACTTGAGCCTGTCAGTCTGAATTTTTTATGATTTTTGTTAGCGGTCTTTATTTTCCATAAGACCGTAAATCAAAGAGATGTAGCCCTCAATTAGATTTGTCAAATTTTGTAATTATTCACTTATCAAGCCCATTCACTTTGTATACATCGCAGTTTCATATTCGATTTGTTATTTGTACTTGTCATCTGTTTGTTTATATATTTAATGGTGTTTAGTGCATCAGTTTTGTAATATTATACGTTATTACAAGATCTTCAACCTCTATTGTGAAATATACGGAACGGAATTTATAACCCTGTGAAATTTGTTAAAATTGAAGATATATGGTACGGGAATATCGAGTAGCCCCCGGTGGGGGTGGTAGGTACATTCGGAAAGCGTTCCCCTTGTCTCATAATCCCCTCTCGGCCCGACCAGAGGCCGAGGGCCTCGGGACCCCAGACGGAGCAGCTCGGGTTCTGACCCACGCTTATTCGTGTCGCCTAGTCGCCACGGAGGTCCTTCGAATAACGAATAACGAATAACGAATACAAATTTATTCGACTAAGAATTTATTCTATATTTTCGAATAAATTATTATTCGAAATTTTTATTCGAGATCACTCGAATAAAAATTTAGTCGAATAATAATTTATTCGTTATTCTCGAATAACTACACTTTATTCGAAATTTTTATTCGAGATCGTTCGAATAAAAATTTAGTCGAATCAAAATTTAGTCGAATAAAAATTTATTCGACTAATGCCCAACTCTGATTTGGGTAGATGCTGCCAAAGCGGCAGAGTAGTGATAGGTCCATGCCTAGATGTGCAATTCTATACAATGGAATCGTTGAAACATCATTTTCAAAGTTATAAACAATTTTGTAGCACGTTTGTTTTAACAAATCTCCACTTGTCCAGAGGTGCACATTCGTGTTATTATAATTTTAACAAGTCATAATATATGATACATATAAGTAATACAAATAATATATGATAGGTAACATTCATGTTTTTTGACGGTCCTCCCATAAATGATATACGCATGGTGTACGCAAATGATTATTATTAACATATATATTAATACTATTCAACACATTAAATTAGCTTGTACAACAAATGGGAGAAAGGTAAATAAAAGAAAGAGCATATCGCTAACCGAAGTTTGTTACGCGAGTACATATCATAGTCATATACACATGAAAGATATATAAATAAATAATGGAATTATAGACGATCTCCCGGCATTTTTATATAAGCACTTTATGGGGATCGTGACTGTAGCTTTGACCTGGTTCGAACAAATTTAGTTAGTATATTAAATTGTCTAGTGCTTAATTGGTCATTATCCCGAAAACTTAATTTAAAATAAAATTGCGGCTGTTCATGCCGGGAGATCGTCTATAATTTCATTATTTATCAGGCATGGCCCCTTAATGGCGTACACCCGTTTGATTGAACCCTCGGGAAATGTGTATATTTTGTGGATTTTTTTACAAGTCAACGGCTTGATGCAGATTTTCTGGTTTTTTTTTCTTTTTACTATCTTTACATAGTATTACGAACTACTGAAAAAAAGTTTTAGTTAAAAAACTATTGTTTTTCGGATGTTATGGATACGTATCCGAAAGTCTCTCCATTTTGGACGGCTAATCGGTGGCTCTAAAAACTCGCACTACGTTCAACCAATTCACTTCCAATTTTGCATGCAGAATCATAATAAGATTCCACATCGTACAACGAAGGCTTTTATTATTCCGATTCCCCGTTTATTATTTGTAAAGAAAAAAGGTGGATTTTTCTCTTAGAAAAATCTAACTTTACCTTTGATCTCTCACCATTTCTTTATTGACATACTATTGACATACTTTATAAATTTTTTTTATTGTTTTTTATGTCACACACGACATACAGCTGTTTTCAGGGCCACCGTTTAGCCCCCTAAAATCGAAAGACTTTCGGAGGTGTATGCATAACTTGCCAAAAATAATAGTTTCTTAACTGAAACTTTTTTATGAGTATTTCATAATACTATGTAAAGGTAGAGAAAAAAAACGGCAAATCTGCATCAAACCGTTGACTTGTAAAAAAATCCACAAAATGTACACATTTTCCGAGGGTTCAATCAAACGGATATACAGTATTGTCTCCATATGTACCCGATTTGGTGTATGCGATATAGCCCTGTCGCTATTCCCACCACTTCTGTCTCACTCTTGTCCGGCGAAGGCGAGAGCGAGATGGAACGAGAGCGAGCGAGAGCCACTAAAACCGAGCGAGGACGGTACGAGACAGATGTTTTGTCTCCCTCCGTCTTTCGGGCGCCGTGACACTCTGTCCTTTGCGTGCGCGACGGGCGTGCGCGATGGTCGCAGGCACATACGGAAGCACGAGACCGCAACGCAAAAACTTGACGCAGGCCCGGCTCAAGTTTTTTTTGCGCCCTAGGCCAACTTTTCAAATTGTTGCTATTGCTGAAAATAAACTTTAGAATTAAATATTACAAGTTGTACTATAAGTGGATTAAACTACGAATAAAAATTCAAAGTAAGGTTATTAATAATCTCAAATAAATGTATTATAATATAGGGCGTAATTTGAAAAGTTTGTCTAGGGCGCAAGAAAGACTTGTGCCGTGCCTGGCTATCTGACCGTCGCGCGCATGCGTTGGGCAGTCACGATGCCCAGGGGGGCCAAGCTTCCCTCTTACGAAAGGTGAAGCATAGAGACACTATAATAAGAGTCTGGACACGAGTGACAGTCCGCCATGTTTGATCGAAAACCCACGAGAGAGAAGGAGATATTCACCATTTCACTCTTAACCACTCTTAACAACTCTTACGTTTATGGCGGTAACTCTTACAGCGCGAAGTTTGAACAGAAAAGAGTTAAGAATGAACTTTACTACATTAGAAATTTGTCTTCGCATTTGATCACCGACGTTGTCACAAACCGTGTTGAAATAAATTTAGCTTTGTTCAATTCCAAAAACCTCTTCGTTCTTTTTCTTGTTCCCAAATAGTTTCCTGTAGTTAGACAATTTACTTCCATTCTGTTTAATAAGTTTTATTGCGTTCTGAGTTAATTGATACAAGATATTTCGTTAATTTAACTTGATTCATACAAAATGGTTGGATGTGCAGCACCGTTTTGCAAAAACAGTTCAGAAAAGGGATACATTATGACTGTTTTTCCAAAATGTCCAGAACGTCGAGCTTTATGGCTACGAAATATTCCTTACGAAAATTGGACACCAAAGGAAAATTCTCGCCTCTGTGAGGTAAACCTATTTTTATGTGACAATCATGATTAAATTGTAAAATTGCACAATTGCTTATATCATAGGTACACTTTAGTGTAGAAATGTTGGAAGCACATGTAGCTGACCAAAAATGGAAATTAAAACCAAACGCTGTGCCAACAATATTTGGATTTAATATAAAGAAAACTGTAAGGGAGAATGAAACAGAAATACCACAAGTATCACCCGAAGTATTTATCGAACCGTTTTTGTACAAAAAATTCACAAAGAATTACCTATTTTTTACCTTTTTCCTGATCCCTTATGTTTTAATGTATAAAATGATTTTTTAGATTATAAATTATATTTCTGTGCCCAGTACATCAGTCGCATGTTTTTCACCTGAAGATATATCTGATAAAAATAAAAAATATCAACATGTAAGAACAAAAAAGATTGTTCGAAGAGAACAATTATCATTGATACAAATGAAAAAAAAAATTAAATCTCTGAGAAAGACAATACAGAAACAGGAAGATAAAATTAATACTAATAAGTACAAAAAAGCTTTAACTTCAGTTTTTACGGAAGATCAAATTAAAGCTCTCTTTACAAAAAGTCATAATGTTCGAAATTGGTCAAATGAGACAATCAAACGTGCTTTACATCTTAAATTTGTTTGTGGGGCTAATGGCTATGAAGAAATTATTCGCCAAGGAATACCTCTCCCCTGTTTACGAACATTGAGACGCAGATTGGAATATTGTAAATTTACCCCTGGGATCTCAGATCAAATGTTTCAATTTTTAAAACAAAAAAAAACCTCATTTAAAGAAGAAACTGATTACGAGTGTGGATTAGTTTTTGATGAAATGGCCATTATGTCAAAAAAGAGTTACGATCCTTCAACCGAACGGCTTATCGGTGATATAACATTCCCCCATGAAAATGGTAATGCAACGCATGCCCTAGTTTTTATGCTTGTTGGCATAGCTAGTAGGTGGAAGCATGTCGTGGGATACCATTTCACAGGAAATAGTTTTAATTCTAAAACTTTGAAGGAAATTATTTTTAACATAATCGACAAAACTGAGAGCATTGGCTTACATGTCAATTTTATTACGTCTGACATGGGTTCTGGCAATATTGGGCTGTGGAAGTTATTAGGCGTAAGTACTGGGAGATTCAGTAAAATAAAAAATTCTATTGTACATCCGTTTGACTCCAGTCGATGTTTGTACATAATTGCAGATCCGCCTCATCTTTTAAAAAATATTAAGCAGGCGTTAATTAGCAATCATATAATTACAATTCCTGATAGTATAGTTTGTAAATATAAATTACCTTCAAATAAGATAGAATTAAGACATTTCAACGAACTGATGAGTATTCAAGAAAATTGCGAATTATTATTAACGCCTAAATTACAAAGGGATGACATTAATTCCACGAATACTTTCAATAAAATGAAAGTAGGCAAAGCTACAAATTTTTTTTCGAATGACGTGAGTAGCTCATTACAGTTATTAGCAACTTGCAAGAATATACCGGAATATCGTAGTACTGCATGGTTTGTTACGATTGTTCGTAAATGGTTTGCTATCATGACATCAAGAACTTGTAAATTAGCACTTGGTATAAAACATGCAAATATGTATAATAATAGTATTAGTTTTCTGCATGAAGTTATTGATATCTTTACAGAAATAAAAATAGGGAATGGTGAATTTAAACCAGTACAAAGAGGTATAATGATTAGCACTACATCAGTCATTAATTTAACCGAATATTTAATTAAGACGAGAAAATTTTCATTTATTTTAACTTCTAGATTTAGTCAAGATTGCGTAGAAAATTTATTTTCTCAAATAAGAAGAAAAAACGTCATACCTAATCCGTTACAGTTCTCAAATAATTTAAAATTAGTTTCTATAGCTTTGTATATGAAGCATGTAACCAATGGTAATTATGAAAAAGATGACCGGGAATTTTTATCAGGATTTCTTGAATACATATCGGTAAAAAAATTGGAAAAAAGCAAAGCCATAATGCTAGATAATATACCAAGTACAAGTACTAATAAAGTATCTGAATTAAATAATAATTTTACTGATATAAAATTGACAACTCTGGAATTAAATTCTTTATATAATATTGCTGGATATATTTTAAATTCTATCATAAAGACGTGTAAAGTGTGTAATAGTTGTTTAAAGACAATAGGATCAAAGACCCCATTACAACATTCGATTGCAAGATTTGTACAATTTAAAGCGTACATCACAAATTCTTTGTTTTATGTCAATGAAAATACGTTTAAAATATTTTTAAGATTAGAAAAAATATTCCGATATTATTCTAAATTTTTCTGTAATTTAAAAGATATTAATTTAAGATTATTTTTAATTGCAAAATGTAGACATATAAATGCAGAACACATATTGAAGTGTCACGATTTGTTTACTAAAATTATGAAAAGGTTTATAGTGTTTAGATTAAGGATTTTTAATAAGAGAGGTGTAAATCATGTTAACAAAATGTATGGTAGCAAATCCATGGCAATGCATTGCGCATTTAAATAAATTAAAAAAATGTATATCAAATAGAACACAAGATTTGGTTTTTTACTATATATCTTCATTATCTTGGTATAATTGACAGATTTAAAAATCAGCGGGAATAGATGAAAAATGGCGGGCCAATCAAAAACCCAAATGCACATTTTCAGATTAATAGATAGTAAAATATCGCCATAAACGTAAGAGTTGTTAAGAGTGGTTAAGAGTGAAATGGTGAATATCTCTTTCTCTCTCGTGGGTTTTCGATCAAACATGGCGGACCAATCAAAAAGTGGCCCCCTCGTGTCCAGACTCTTATTATAGTGTCTCTAGTGAAGCAGAGTTTGTAGCGCCTCCTACCGATAAGGCGCTAACTAAACTGTGAATGTGTGAATTGGTGTGAATCGGGACGTATGTGTATGTGTATACGTGTAATGCCGTGTAACCGCTTACTTTAAGGCCGGTATTCACAGTCGCTACTTATTCTTAAGCAAATGCTTAAGCATTCGGCATCTTTTACTAGCTACTAAGTTAGTAGAGGATGACGCATGCTTAAACATTTGCTTAAGAATAAGTAGCGACTATGAATACCGGCCTAAAACCTGTCCACGGATCGTCGCGCCAGCGACACGTATGCAGCAGATAGAAGGATAAACATTGAAATGGAATATTTCTTCTTTTCATAGGAAAATAAAATATATTCAATTTCTTTGTATATCCTTCTATCTGCTGCATACGCGTCACTGACGCGACGATCCATGGTCAGACGGCCTTAGAAAAGGTAAACCAGGGAAAGTGAGGACGCCATTTCAAGGTTATGCTTGATGCTTCCTCGCGTTGCGCCAAATGTGGCCAAATGGCGTCAATGTAACATTTCACCAACGTCGAAAGGTTGTGTGCGTGCTCACTGATACACCTAGGTATGTGTGTGTGATGTACCTAGCGCCTCCTACCGATAAGGCGCTAACTAAACGGGAACTTCGGCCAATGAATAACGGCTTGGTCCCCCTGACGATGCCTTCTGAGTGCTCGGGCGCCCGCGCGCAAGAAAACCGGTCCATCTCGCTCACTCCTTCGACCAGAAAGAAGCGAGAAACGCACACTCGGAATTAGGGATCTGCGCATTCTGAGTACCCAACGCCGGTTGCGACCAGCGGGCACACACGGAGACAATACTGTACCCCCTTCATGCATCAAACACTCACGCTCTATACGCATTCAGCATATCTTCCTGCCACGGAACACTTCCTTCTCCTACAAAATACTCTTTATAACGGATCTATTTTGCTTGGCAGAGTTATTGAAATTCCCACGATTAAGGGGTTGCAAATTATCCATCTGCACTACACCGTTTTGATAATTCCCCTCCTGCCTACTCCTGTTGTTCGTTCCATATGTTGCACTCCGTCTCCGTAAGAAATTATGGAGAACGCAGGCAGCCAATACAACATATGATATATTTTCCACCTTCATATTAATTGCTGTATTAAATACTCTAAATCGCGAGGCTAATATGTCGAATGTATTTTCCACTACGTTTCTAGCTCGGAATAATCTGTAATTAAATATTCTTTTATCATGATCCAATTCCCTTTGAGCATAAGGCTTTAAGAAGTTATTATTTAAAGCAAACGCTTCATCGCCTACAAAGACGAAGTTTAAATTGTTTATCGTTTCATTATTCTCCGGCAAATTTAATTGCCCGTTATTTAAACGCCTCATAAATTCAGTGTGTTTGAGAACACCACCATCTGATACCCTTCCATTTTGCCCGACATCGACAAAAATAAACTCGTAATTTGAATCGACTAACGCCATTAGTACGGTGCTGTAATAATTTTTATAATTGTAATACAAGGCCCCGGAATTCGGTGGTGTAACAATTCTGATGTGTTTTCCATCTATAGCACCTCCGCAGTTGACGAAATCCCATTTGTCACGAAACTCTTCGGCTATTTTTTTCCACACGTCCTTCTTATTCGGGAACTATGACAAAATAAAAAACAATACAAAAATAAACAAAATTTAATTTCCTTGTTATTTCTTATTTTATTAAATTATATGTGTTTTTTTTACGAAGGAGGAAGAAGTGGAATCGCAACCGGGTCCAAGCAGCCAGAAACGGCCGGCTTGCCAAATTTCTCGCTGCAGCAAAAAAAGAAACGTGGCGATGGCGTGATGAAAGTTTTAAAAACATGCGCTGTCGCGGTTAAAAATCCCACCATCAGCCATATCCGAGTATGAAGCCGCGGGAATAAAAATTACTAAGCAATTGCAAAGGATAGACCCGGAGCAGGCGATTTATGCGGACAGTATAATAGCAACCGCGTTGAGAAGAGGGTTGTTAAAAACATTAACACCCCACACAGATGTCTGCGACAACGAGTGTAGGCTCCATGCTGGGCCGAGCCGGGAACAGACGAGCCAACATCAGCAAAATTAATTATAACGATATAGTAGGAGTTATGATAATAAAAATATAAGTTTTGTAAATAAGAGCGCGAATTATCATTTCATTAATAAATTATTACCCTTACCTTTAAGAACTCTGTCCGTAGTGCATAATACAGTGCTTTGCACGTCTCAGGAATTATTTTGCATAACGCAGGAGCCGATATTCCTGTCGTAAATTTCAAATCTTCATAGGAACGCCCAGTTGCCAAAAATCTCAAGGTAGCGATAAGGCGTTGTTCTGCGGTGATGCTTTTTCTCATAATGGTGTCCATTTTCTTGATTCAGTTTTGAACTAAACCCAGTAGATCGTCAAACGCCTTATAATCCATCCTCAAGTAATTTCGATAATCGTCCGGATAATTTTCTCGCTGTTCTCGAAGAAGAGGCTGATCATTGCAGTCTCCGCGGTATTTTTTCACCCAAACCTGGCGGTTTCTTCTTCTGCTTCTTCTTCGGTCTGCTACTGTTATCTGGACAGCAGCAGCAGCAACAACAACAACAGCCAAGTTCCGATCATTGTTTACCGCAAACATGACAAAACTTGTGATGCACTTTTTTAAACCGCGTTCTTCACACAGGCTTTCACTTGAAGTGGTTCGGTGTAACGATAATAACCACAATCGAAGGAAGTTAAACCAGAAATAACAGTTCACAATAACAATTAACAGTAACAATTAAAAATAACAATTAACAATAACAATTAACAGAAACAATTAACAATACCAGGTAACGGTAATAATTAATGGTAACAACTAAAAGTAACAATTAACAGAAATAATTAAAAGTAACAATTAACAGTAATAAATTAACAGTAAATAATATGGAAAAACAGTAAAAATGCGTGCGCGGTACGTGTTGTCTGGTAACCGGTTCGAGATCAAGTGTCCGCTCCGTGAATTTTCGCCGGTTAAAAAGGAAAGACTAGACAGAGTTAGAGATAGCGAATAAAAGAAGATAGCAGAAAGATGAAGTAGGAAAAACAGGGAAAAACATAGAGAGGGTGAAAAGAAAGCGTGGGATAAGAAAGCTGTCCCCCGGTTTGCAAAGGCCTGGTCGCCAAATATTCCTGACGCTGACCAGGCCTGTGCGAACCCTTGACTCCAGGTCAGTGATGGGTCGGTATTTTTCGCCGCGTCATAAATGCATTTCCGACATGTCGGATATGTATGTATAATATGTCGTTTTCAAGTCCATTTTATACGTGACATTTGTCACAAATATAGTAAATAGAAGTATTCATTATTTTAACGTTTCAACAATTAAAGTGTAGGAAAAATATAGTTCTTTCTGCCTCGCTTCTTGGTTGCATGAAAATACTATAGAATACTGTATATTGAATACGTTGATAAGTGTTGCAAAGCGTCTGAAAGCGTGGTCTTAGTACTTTTAATACTAATACTTAGTACTTTAATACTTTTTCACATTTGCCTGGGTTTTATTTGTAAAAGCTAGGTATTGTTTAGCTTACACAGTTTTTTAGATTCATATTGTGGGAATTCTAAAAATGTTTTAGAATTATAGTACTAGAATTTAGAATATTTCAAACTTTTTGTGTACATTATATTTTTACGAAATGTTAATTTTGAATAAATTTTATTTTAATTCTATGTAAAAATGTGTTATTAACGTTATTACCATGTTTTGTAATTTTCATTTTAACACACTGACTTTAAAAATTATTTTTTGTAAGATTACAATTTTTAAAAATTTTATGATAATACAAACAACTGCAGCCTTCATCAGTAGACAAATCTAACAGAGTCTTTTAGTTGCAGTGAATCATAAAATCCCACTAATTTTGACAATTTGTGGTCTTTTAACCGATTTCTCGTTTTACAACAAACCTATGCGCATTGAGAAAATAGCTAATCCATATGCGAGATAATGACTTTCGTTAAACGTTGCTGTAGCGTTATTTTGAATTCTGTAAGATGTAACATGGCCACAACAGTTTTAATGTCAGCTATTGAATTTTTCCAACCATCAGTTAATAGTACTCCTTCTTGTGGTTCATCTTTCCTTATAGAATTAACAAGTTCTATTCTGTATCTAAAATTGTTGTGGATAATGTTTTCCTCGTACGAGCTTTAAACTGATGGATGATGGTCCAATTTACTGATTAACGCTTTGAAATGTTTTGATTCTATTATGCTAAGAGGTATATTGCAGCCAAAAATAAAATTGACCCGTAATAGATCCATCTTTCTTTTCCTAAAATAAAAATAGTCTTTATTAACATTATTTTTAATTCAAACAAATTATATTTATTATTCTATATGCATTTCTTTTACTAACCTATCAATATCCATTTTTCGTCAGTGTAACTTAATTTAATTCAATTTTTTTTAATCAGAATTATAATTATTAATAAATTGGCACTCTTAATAACCTATGCGAAAAATGTTTTGTAGGTTAGTTATTTTTATTCCAGCGCTATACGACGTTTACGACATAAACGACGTATACGACGTATAAGACACGAGTCGTGTATAAAGCAGAAATTTCGTGTCTTTACCCATCATTGCTCCAGGTACATGGAAGCAGAAACGGTAGGAACAGGTAGGTACTTATAAAGGAGTAAAAGTGAAAGTTAGAAACAGCTGAAGAGACAGAAAAAATAAATATGGCAAAGACGTAGTTTAGTATGAAAGTTGTACTTTTGTGTATCCATCACTCTATTCGGATAGCTAATGGACGAAGTTTGTAACCATGCAAACAAATATGTCGTTTTTATAGTCGAGCGATAAGGGATCCGTTTGTAATTTGAAGGGAGGACGGCGCAGGCGGGACCCCGCGTGCGCAAACGTACTGGCGTTTCTGGCGATATCAGGTGTTTCTGAAAATATACTAGCAGTGGATTGCTGTTTAAGGAAACCAAACGCTGCGCAAATAATCTTTTACCCTTTCTTAAGGAGTCACTCTACCTTGACGGCCTGAACAGGAGCGTGATATTTGGGTTTTTTTGTTCAGAGAAACCCACAAATTATATTAATTGAAAACTTTATGCATATATTTGTACATATTTTGGCAGCATTTAAAAAAAATTTAAGCAGAGGCTTGGCTGACAGTGCGGAAATCATGAGGCGCGCGACGAGCCTGGTTTCAAGTGCCGTTTTTTCCTTTTCGTATAATATTTAAATAGGTACCAAAATTAGTCCATTAGTACGTTTATTACGGATACTTTAATTATATTTATTCTCTTTTTATTAGGTTCTTTGCTCGTTCTGGTCATCGTTCGGACCACGGAATGCCGACTCCTTTTATAATTTGTATTGTTTGTGTAAAAGTAGTCAGATTTGCATGATATTTGTGATCATTTTAATTGGGAGAACGCCAGGAATCCACTAGTGTTACTTTCATATCGATACGACGGAGAATAAAGAATTTCTTATTACGCTGTAATGAATATTTCACCCTCGACTGTGTGTCGCCGACCTCGATTCGCTGCGGTCGGCCAAGGATTCATAATACCTGTTTCAGAAAAACTGTATACTTTATTGTTTATCGTATCGATATGGAAGTGATACCGATGGATTCTTTACGTTTTTCAAATGAAAATTATACCAAATTTCATGTAAATCGGACTATTTTTAACGGAGTTATGGAAATCAATTTATTATGAAGATTTCTTAATTACAATCCGATTTGTGTCGTTTTTGGACCATTTTCATCGGAAAAACATAAGGAAACGATCCACGTCATTTTCGCCAAGATCCGGTGCGAAATGTAGAATTTTCGATTCGCCACGTCTTAGGGGGCAACATTTTACGCCCCTCCCCCCCCCCCCCCCTGGTCACGAGGGTCCAAGTCCTTGAAACCCATCGAGGCACGGCTTATCGACGGCGTTGCCTGGAGTCTTGGCTGCCAGGCGCGCGACGAGCCTGGTTTCAAGTGCCGTTTTTTCCTTTTCTAACTACCTCTTCTGTCTCTTACGTAAACTCTTCTGGAGTGTAGGTTGGACCGCGGGCAGGAGCGTGGTGCTTTCTGGCGTGCGTGCAGGAGTATGGTGCTTTCTGACGCGCCACGCAAGAGCGTGGGTGAAAAATATGACCTCTATCACGCGCCATCAGAAGACTACCCCCTTTCTTCAAAACATCTTGAACCATTACACCTCTTCATCATTTATCTTACATATAACATCACTTGCATACCCATGTGTATTTATTATCTATTAATATTAGTTTTTATATTAAAACAACCAGTGAGATGGTAATTATTGCCGTTGATAGTAATAATTATGATCCTCACAACAGGGAATGTGTTAACTGCAATTTCATTTGTCATCGCATTGTCGGGGAAACATTTGGACATTTTTATAAGTACCCTTGTAAAATTTTACAGTCGTTATAACTGAGTCGTAAACCATTTCCAGAAATTATAGCGCCTTCAGGTCAACCAAATGTAGCTTCCAAAAAACAGATGTTTCAGTGTACCCTACAGTAACAGCATTTATGATATCCTCTATAAGCCAGGCATATCGCGAAATTCGATATATATATCGCGAATATATCGCGATCGTTTCGCAGATCGATGATATACATCGAACAAGTAGTACACAATACACCACTGCGGTGGATCGTGTAAAAAGCATGTGGAGTCGACGTAGAAATGGGAGCCCGAACTCGGTGTCTTTAAGTAGTGACGGGTACGCCCTTCTGGACCGCGCGAAGGAGCGCCACGATCCGGCTTCATGTACTTTTGCGGGCCGCGCGCAAGACCGACCGTGTAAAGGGGCCTAATGTCATATTTGCGAAGAACCATTCGAGGCTAGCGATGTACGAGTTCGCGATCACTGTCATCTCTTCGGACGATTTAGAGGCCCAGCACATTCGGAGTGCAATTTAAATTATAAAAATGCGTTTTACATCCCCATAGTTTTCCATAATTTATCCGGCTACGATTCGCATTGCATTATCGAGGAAATAGCGACCGCTTTTGAAGGCAGCGTTGATGTGCTGCCCATAACTAAAGAAAAGTACATTTTATTCACAACAAATGTCGAAGATACGGCTGATTCAGACTCGCGAAATTGTATTAAATTGCGATTCATTGATTCGTACAAATTTCTCAACACCAGTTTCGACAAATTAGCATCTTTTCTTAGCACAGATCAATTAAAAATTTTACGATCCCAATTTGAAACATTATCCGCCGATGATTTTAATTTATTCAGGCGAAAGGGTGTCTTTCCGTACGAATACCTTGATTGCGCGAACAAGCTGCAGGATCCATGCTTGCCACCGCGCGAATCATTCTACAGTTCGTTAACGGGTGAGACTGTATCCGAGAGCGATTACGCGCACGCTGAGACTGTCTGGCAGCGTTTCGAGATTAGAACCTTGGGCGAATACAGCGATTTGTATTTGAAGACAGATGTCTTGTTATTGGCAGATATTTTTGAAAATTTTCGTGAAAGTTGTATCAAGAGCTACGGACTAGATTCAGCGCATTATTACACTTTACCTGGTTTCACATGGGATACTATGCTAAAACACACCAAAATTACGTTCGAATTGCTCACAAACGTCGATATGGTCATGTTTGTCGAACGCGGTATACGCGGGGGTTTAAGTCAATGTTCCCGAAGATACGCACATGTCAATTACAAGTACATGTCATCTTACGACGCATCGGAAGAGTCATCGTACTTGATGTACTTTGACGTGAACAATTTGTATGGATGGGCAATGTGTCAACTTCTGCCGTACGCTAAGTTTCAATGGGTCGAAGATGTCGCAAATTTTAACGTGTCTTCAATCGGTGTCGATTCGCCCACGGGATACATTCTCGAGGTAGATCTGGAATATCTGCAACGTCTGCACAACATTCAAGTCGATCTACCGTTCTGTCCGACGCGTGCCAAACCACCTGGCAGCAGACAGGACAAGTTACTCGCGACGGTATACGATAAGCAGCGTTGCTTTAATTCGCTCAATCCCCCTGGCTCCGCGATTACATCGAACTCAACTTACGGTTTAGAACAAGCGCGACAAACGGCTTTGAAAAAAATTTGTACAAATTGATGAACAACGTGGTATTCGGTAAAACCATGGAAAATGTACGAAATCATGTGGATGTAAAACTTTTAATGCATTGGGATGGGCGATATGGCGCGGAGGCAATGATTGCGAAACCGAATTTCCACAGCAGAAGTGTTTTTTTCGAAAAATTTAATAGCTGTTGAATTGCGAAAGCTCGAGGTGAAATTCAACAAACCGATATACGTGGGTATGTACATTCTGGACATATCAAAAATTTGTTTGTACGAATTTCACCACGAGGAGTATATGTCGCCCAAGCATGGAACAAATTGTAAAATTCTATACACAGACACAGGCAGCCTCATTTATCACATTCGATGCGACGATATCTATGAATCTATGAAGACAGAATCCATATCGACAGATTCGACACCAGCGATTATCCCATCGACAATGTATATAATATGCCCCGCTTGAATAAGAAAGGTTCCAGGGCTGATGAAGGACGAAAATAAAGGTGCGATAATGACCGAATTCGTAGGTCTTAGAGCGAAAATGTATGCACTTCGCGTAGATGGTAAAAAAGATACGAAGAAAGCGAAAGGCGTCAAGACCAACGTCATAGACAGAACGATAGCTTTCGACGACTACGCGCAGTGTTTGCACAGGGAGTTCGAAATGGTTCGCAGACAATCGTGCATACGGTCTAAATTGCACAAAGTGTACACCATTTCGGAATCCAGAATCGCTCTGCCCTGGGGACATTATAATATACCCTTGTGAAATAGAAACACAATTAGCTGAGTTGGCAAAACGTATGCGTATTCCATTCTTTAGAGGTGTTTTTATGCGCAACGCGCTACCAGCCGTAGGAGTACGTCGAAACGAGAGCGGTATCGTAAATTTGGACAATGTCGAGGGGTCGGGAACTCATTGGGTGGCATATGCGAAGAGAGGGTGTCGAGCTATATATTTCGACAGCTTTGGGAATCTTTGGCCGCCTAAGGAATTGGTACAAAGATGCTGTGAAAATCGAATACAATCGAACGGCTTATCAGAAGTACGATCAGAGCAATTGCGGGCAACTATGTCTACGCTCTCTACAAACGATCGGCACCAAATTTAAGGATTGACTTCCCACCATTCTGATTCTCTGACTAATCGAGTCGTACAGCTTGGAATATGTCGCTAACATTCACTCTAACCGGTAACAGTAGCACCCTCGCGGTGAGCTACTTTCCACCCATAGATTTGAGCGACGATGATTACGAGCTTGGTCTAACAACCTTTGAAACTTATCATACAATACCGAACATCGACTCGAGCAACGATAAATTCTACTTCACCGCAAATTATGACATCAGCATCCACACCACTCCTGAATACATTACGATTCCCCACGGCTCCAACGAACTAGACGCCATTGCCAAGTATTTGAGGCAGCGATTACTCGAGCGGTATCCTCAAAATCTCGGCGGCACAGATGCTGATGATGGCGATGTGTATCCTATAGTGTTGCGTCCCAACAACAATATCATGAAAAGCGAGCTGTACTGCTCGTTTACCGTAGACTTTACGAAGCGCAATAACATTGGATCGTTACTGGGATTCTCGACGAATCGGGAGTTGGAACCAGGGCGGTGGCACGAATCAGACGATCCAATTAATATCATGAACGTGAACATTCTGGATTCAGCCGCCGAGGTGATAGGTCGTTTGTTGTTTTGACTTACCGAACGGTAGCACGTGCCTGACCGTGGGAATTTGGGAAGTTTGTTTGTGCCGTTATATCTTGTGCGATTTTTCTGAATCCTGTGCTGGCATAGTATTCCTCCCATAAGGCTTGGCGATTGGCAGAATTTCGCAATCCTGTCTTTATAATCAGTCCTACGTGGGGTTCGGGAGTTGTGCTTTAAGACGTTTTTTCTCTGACTACATGGTGCTCCTTTGTGTGTCTCGAAATGGCTGGTGGTTCAAGAAAATGCAAAGGATGTGGGTCCCAGGTTGTCAATCCTGTCACCTGTACGGGCTGTGGGATAAGCTGCCATCCGGGCCCCTCGTGTCTTGCTCGGTCTAACCATGCTTTGTCTGACGGGAAGCTTTTATATTGTACTGCTAGTTCGGCTTCAACACACGCATTATCCTTATTTATTTTCTCACTGCGGATATAGGAATTGGAATGTTGAGGGTGAAACACCTGACTCACATCACGTTGAATTCCATTACAAGTTATGCGACCTTTATTTTCAATGTGCACCTAACACGCGGCCAACAGGCCCGACTAATTGAATGACGCCACGCCGTATATAACTCGAACGAACCAAACGAAGGCCCGGTGTCCGAGAGTACTGCGCCAGCCGGTGAGTAGCGCTCAACTCAACTAACGCCATGCGCGCGATCTTCAAACAACAAGGGCCCGTATAAAATCTCGGAAGACAGGACCAGGCAACAGCGTGTGTCCCTCTTGCAGCTTAGGCAAAAGCTCCGTGAACTCCATGAGAAGGGGGAAACCCACAGGACTATTCGATACATACATGGTTTTCCAAAAATCGTGTCGGGTAGACCCCAGAATGTCGCCTCCCCAAAAAACTGAGTCCGAACCCTTTAGTATATGTTCAGAATGTCCGTGGTCTGCGCACCAAGTTAGACTTTCTCACTAACTCCGTACTTGCATCTGCGGTGTCTTATGATGCCATTATTTTTGTCGAGACCTGGCTCACCCCTGCGATTCCCTCAATCGAACTCGGGTTGCATAATTATACTGTATATAGGTGCGATAGATCCCAGCGAACTAGTAGTTTCACAAGGGGTGGCGGTGTTCTCATCGTTGTCAAGAATTCGATTTTGTCGTATTCTGTAACAGTCAGCTCTTCCGAGATTGAACAATTGTTTGTTAGAGTTCACCTTCATAGTAATAAATACTTGCTCCTGGGGGCCACTTATATACCGCCTGCATCCCGGACGTCGCTTTATGCTAATTACGTAGACACAGTCGTGGAGATATTTCATAAATATAGTGAGGATACGTTATGTTTGTACGGTGATTTTAATCTCCCTCATGCGGTTTGGTTCAGTGACGAGGGTCAAGCGTGCTTTAGAAGGTCGGGTATTTCGTCTAACGAATCAGCAGCCATTGACCTTCTCCTTGGCTGTGTGGGTTACTGCAACCTTACCCAAGCTAACACTGTTTTTAATGATTCGTACGTTATGCTCGATCTCATCTTTGTTAGTTGTCCTAATGTTAATGTTGACCGAGTCATTGATGTCCTCATTGAACCAGACTTATATCATCCACCTTTGTATGTTATGCTCATAGGACTGGACACGTGTCACGACCTCACGTGCAGAAACCTTAAATTTAGGGACTTTAAGCAGGGTGATTTCCCCCACGTGCTGGAATATTTGAACTCGGTGGATTGGGATAACGAAACTGGTAACTCTGACCCTGGAGCTGCCCTTGATACTTTATACAGACACATCAATCATGCAATCGATGCATATATTCCGGTCCGGGCTGTGTCCCGTTCCTCGTTCCCGCGGTGGTTTTCTCCTGGCTTAAAGTCCCTTATCTGACAGAAGAAGAGGGCTCATAGAGTTTTTAAGCGTTCTTGCGACTATTGCGATTATTTAATCTTTTCTAATCTCCGCTCGAAATGTAAGCATGCCTTGGTGCGCGATCACGGTATTTATATTGATAGCGTCGAGAAGACGGTGTGTGACAATGTATCGAACTTTTGTAAATTTGTAAACACTAAGCGCGGTGAGTATGGTATTCCCAATAAGGTTCACCTCGACTGCGCTTCTGCCTCGTCGCACGTGGCAGTAGCGAATTTATTTGCTGATTTCTTTGGCTCTGTTTATAGTCCTCATTATGGAGGGTTGCCTGCTCCGATTCCTGGTCCGTCCTCTTGTAGTGATGTTAACCTACACTCGATTTCCATCTCCATCGGACAAATTTATTCCAAGCTCCAGTCACTTGATACGTCAAAGGGTCCAGGTTACGACGGAATCCCTCCGTTATTTTTAAAGGAGTGTAGTTTCATTCTCGCTAGGCCCCTATAGCATATTTTCAACTCCTCCTTGGTCTTGGGGACTTTCCCGGAAGCGTGGAAGACCTCATTGGTTACCCCGGTATTCAAGGCAGGCGACCACTCAGACGTTAGAAATTATCGACCTATATGCAAATTGTCTGTTATGCCTAAGATCTTTGAGGAACTAATAACGGAGCATCTAACTCCCTGTCTCTCCAATGTCATTTGCGATGAACAGCATGGATTTGTTCCTGGTCAATCGACGATACCTAACTTGGCGGTGTACCACTGCTTCACCTCTGCTGCGCTTGATGCGGGTAGTCAAGTCGACACTGTGTATACTGATTTCCGGAAAGCCTTTGACTCGGTGGATCACTGTATCCTGCATTCAAAACTGGCTGCAATCGGGATCAACGGTTCGCTCCTTGCTTGGATTGTTAGCTACCTCGAAGGCCGGGTGCAGATAATCAAGGTGCAGGAGCGGTTTTCCGACCCGATCAATATGACCTCGGGAGTCCCTCAGGGATCGCACCTTGGTCCTCTCCTGTTCCTTCTATTTATCAATGATCTTAGGGAGGTTTTCCAGCATAGTAGATTCCTTATGTATGCAGATGATCTAAAGATTTTTCGCACTATAAGTGGAGCTTCCGACTTGAATCTGTTGCAGGCCGATCTAACGAGGTTTGAGCGGTGGTGCTCCGTCAATAGGATGCGGTTAAACACAGTGAAATGTGTACTAATAAGATCCCATAGGGCTGTCTGTGGCATTCCCTCTAAGTATTTATTGTGCGACACCACATTGTCTGAGGTTGCGGAAGTCTTGGATCTTGGCGTTACATTTACGGCAGGTCTGGATTTCCGTAACCACTATCGCAAGATCACGTGTAAGGTGATGAAAACCCTTGGGTTTATCGCCCGTTTCGGTAAACACTTTAAGCAGATCAGGACACTTAAGTTGCTTTATGTTGCATTGGTAAGGCCACAGGTCGAATATGCGTCGGTGATCTGATTGAATTGGCCCAGCACAAGTTTCTAAGGCTTGCTATGAGAGCTTCAGGTAGCCCTATGCGGTTCAATGACCATGATTATGGTCCTGCCTTGCTAAAAACGAGGCTATCTACGCTTTGCGATCGCCGTGTCATTTCGGACTTATTGTTCCTCTACAAAGTCTTCCATGGTCAGATTAACTGTCTGGAGCTAGTATCACTGATTTGTTTTAATGCTCCGCAACGGTCATTGCGTCAGAGACCCCTTTTTGTATCGGGTGTCCCGGAATATCAGTATTATTCCAATAATCCCGTTAATCGCGTTATGTGTATGTTAAACCAATGTCCTATAGACATTGATTTATTCCTAACCTCCATCGCTGCGTTTAGAACTCAGCTGCTTAGGAGTATACCATCTCCTTAGTATACACTTTTAGCACTGAGTTGTCGTTGTATTGCAGACTATTATGTTTTTCGTTATTTTTCTGCTATAGTTTATTTCTATCTGTTACTATTTTCTCTGTTTCTTTTTGTGCTATATTGTAATTTATCCTTGTATTCTAAAGCGTTCCCCCGTTTATTAATAATAATAATAATAATAATAACATTATTCGCGTAGAATGCAGCGCGTACAACAATGGAAAGCGCGTACATACGATACATGAATTTTCTCCGAGAGTCCCACCAGGATATAAGACATTGGAAACGCCCGCGCAGATTATTTACCTTCCAATCACCGCACGGGTCGTTACGGATCTAACGATACGGGTTGTCGATCAAGACGAACGGATGCTCGATTTTCAAGGTGAAGAGATTACCATCAGATTGCACGTACGACGGCGACAAAGATAATACGTGTGGTGCGTACGAAAGAGATGTTTGTGTTGAACGACTCCAGAAACTCGTTTCCTCCAAACCAAATTGTTTACAACAACAACAGTAACAGCTCCGATCACGCTAAAAAGAAGAGTCTCACTGCTGCGTACATTGCATTTCTGAAATCCTTGTGATTCATTGTGCGCAGTTAAGTTGAAAAATGGCTGACATTCTAAGCATTGGGGGGGAGCCGACGTTTAATGATCGCATCGTCAAGCTCGTGTTACATGCCCCTATCGGTGCATTCCGTGCTTGCTGTCCTCGCGTCGCTTTCTTTCGCAAAGGCGATTCAGCGGAATCGCCCCGCGTGTAGCAATCGCGTTGTGCTGAGCCCGTAGCAACAGCGTTAGGGACAACGACCGCGTTCGGCCCGGGTGCCGAGTCTTTCGCAAGAATCCAGGAAATAGTTAGGCAAGCGACAGCTGCCGACGGGGCAGTTATCCCCGTCCGTAGGGATCGTCCGAGGTTTAAACCGCGATCCAGAACCGCGAGACAACACACTTTTATTCGGGAACTCGACTTAGGAAGTGAGGACGAGCCAGAGAGCCGTCAAGAAACCGCGATCACGTCACAGCGTCTAGTCCGCGAAATACGAACGGCCGTCAATAAACCGTGCAAGGGTAACTCCATCCAACATACCGCGAACGGCCTAGCCGGGAGAACCCTTGTGCGTCATTCGTGTCCGGCGTAGGAACGCGTAGAATAAGAGACGATTAGAAACAGTGCAATTCGACGGTCTTCAGGTGACCGACTTCCGAGTGCTATCCGAGAGCACAGCGAGCGACCACGACCTACGAACGGTCAGCGACATCAAAAGCGAGCGCAACCCGAGCCGGAACGCGTGCCGAGCGAAACAGCGAGCGACAGCCGGACGAAGCGGCGTCTCTAGGTAGGATAATTCTGTAACAATATACTTTTATTCTTGTTTTTCCCCTTAACCACCTTGTACGATCTTATTCGACCCCTAATTACCCTCCCGATCCTTGGTAAGTATAGTCAAGGTGTGCTTTAGCACTTTAACAGAGCAAGAACCCGATAGATCATTCCAGCCGCTCGGGGTGATTTATAGGAAAGTCCCTTCAGGACGTAACAAATTGGTGTCAGAAGTGGGATCCTTTTATCCCTTATTATTATTTCTTATTAGAGAAAGTGAGCGTGTTGTCGTCACATAACGTGACCCACTGCAATCTTATCTGCTCGTAACTTGACTACACTTCATACTACTCGAAGTTCCTTACAATTCTAAAGTCACAATGACGGGTGGTATTTTGAGATCACCCCCTTCACATACTTTTCCTAACACTCAAACCTCTGAAAATGCTTCCTCCATAAATGCCCCTACTGTAGTTCCTCCCCCTTTACCGCCATTATCGAGTGGCCGACCATCCCTTGGTTCCCGGACGAACGACCTTGAAATGTCTGTATTAGACGTATGGCGTTCCCGAGAAGACGAAGAGAGAGTTTATAGGGCGCTTGACAGCATTCCCCGTTTTGATCCTGATTTCGTAACTTTAGAAGACTTCGCTGCCGCGATACAGCGCGCTTCGAAGCGCGTACCATCCGGTCAAGAGGATAGATTTCTGACTGAATTGATATACAAACTAAAAGATCCTATTAGATATTATGTCGAGGGGAAAGGTTGTCAAAGCGTGGCCGATCTGCTCTCCCTTCTAAAGGTCCGTTATTCCCCATGTCGCGGTTATGAGGAGCTCCGCCTAGAACTCGAACGTATAAGCATGCATCCCCGGGAACGATTGATAGACTTTATCCACCGTGTGGGCCGCTTATACAGACAAGTAATCGTAAGAGCGAAAGAATTGATCGGAGAAAATGTAGAGAAGACTATAAAGGAGGTGGGCCGTTTGGCGCGAACCTCGTTTATCACGGCTTTACCTCAAAGAATTTCGACTAAAGTAGCATTATCTAATCCCGAATCATTGGATGACGCGTTTGATTTAGCATTACATATACAAAGACGAGAACAAGAATTGTCAGGTTTGCCGCGCGACGACACGTATGGGTACACACAAAACGCGCGTCCCCCGTCCCCGTATGACCCCCAACGTAGATGGAACGAGTGGAGACAGCCACATGAAGATGACTCGTATCGCGAATATCATTCCCCTTACTCTGGCTATAGTGCCCCTCGCTATCGAGATGATTATTATCGCGAGTCGTACTACCGCGAATCACAAGGATATCAACCACGCGATCCAGGGAGATACGAAACTCAAGAATCTCGAGGATTGACAGAACGTGAAACGTCAGCCCAAAATACCAGTTATTACATCTCGTACGCGCAGAGTCCCCCCGTATCCGTGTCAAGGCAGAACAACTGGAGAGCCGTGAGGGAGAATAATTACGAAATCATCTACAAACCCGGCAGAGTAAATGCACACGCAGACGCGCTATCACGAAATCGAGACTTATATGTTTTTCCGACAACACTGAAGGAAACCGCGCCTAATAGTGAAAACGAAGGAATAGGAACGCGCGTGGCTGAACGTCGTCAAGGCCAGCCATGGCCGAATTACGAAGAAACCACTATCTTGAAAAACCTGGATGAGAAATACCCCCCCAAGAATAAAGGGGTACGGTTGGGACACTACGGAATTGAAGATTTTGAAGAAGACTACCCCCCCATGTTAACTGAGGGCCCGGACGCAGGGCATACGATGGACGAATGGGCCTTTTTAAAGAGTCTGGACGAACCATCCGAATGGGAGTATATAGAAGGATACGACTTGGACCCCACCTTCGGAACCATTAACACCCCGGAGGGCCTAGAAACAGAGATGACTTCCATCATCCCGGGAAGACTCCCGTGGGAAAAAGGCGAAACATCGAATACCCACGAAAATTCTAGTCCTCGGAAGGCCCTATTCGGAACACTAGACAACGATGACGCGCAATATTATAATAACGAAATAGATAAATTCTATAAAGACCAGAGCCATCTCGCGGAATTATTAGGTAATCAAACGCATACTATGAGATCAGAATTCCAAGACATACACGACTCACTCACATCTGTAACGGGCATCCGACAATTAGACGAGCGCGAAAGAAAAATCGAATTAGAATTAGCTTTTTCGTCGTGGACATTCCTAATGACCAGGCACGTGGACGAATATGTGACCGCGTTAATTGTAATTACAGACGCGCTCACATTCGCGAAGCTTGGAATCTTACACCCGGCCGTTCTTTCTCCGAATCAGCTAGCGAAGACTTGCGGACGAATACGCGAAACTACTCCATACGAATTCCCGCTGACCCCGGAAGAATTAAATTCCGAGCCGCTACCTTTCGAGCAAAGGGTGACGAAATTTAACGTAGTTTATTCACAGGGCCGAATCATCTTGTCACTCGACATCCCTTTACTCGACCAAACTCCCTTCGACCTTTATTACCTTCAACCGTGCCCTTCGTTTCAAATTATATCTACCAATGTCTCTACCCCTATATTCATAAAACCAAGAACGGAATACTTAGCAATCAGTCGAATTAACTCTCAATACTTCATGCCCAACGAAAACTACATCACAGGATGCAGGAACCACCCTCGAATGTACATGTGTGAGCTCAGCGTACCACTTCAAAATTTGGAAAAAGCACTAACCTGCGGGACGGATGCTCTACTAAAACCACAAAACATCAAGTGGCCCAGCTGCAACATTCAAGATCTTTTTGGAAGCCGCACCTTCCTCAAGAAAATGGTCATACACAACACCTGGTTGTATTCCGTCAAAGGCACCCGGGCACTGCAGGTACGTTGCAATGAGCACGCAGCCCGATATCAAGTGCTCCAGGGAGCAGGAATATTACAACTAAGGAGAGATTGCGAAGCCAAAATTGGGACCGACCGGATTTGGGCATCCGGATTCGACACTGAGACATTAACATCCAATTACAAACCATCGAATGGCATTAACATTTCGGAAATTCTCCCAACTCTAACGGAACATCATGTGAAAATATCTGACCATCAAGAAAAGCAACCCCAAGGAACCCTTCAAGATTCCCATGCGAAAGCTAACGCAATCGCACCGGAAGACATAGTGAGACATGCAAGAGAGATAGCAACCCATCATAGGACCGAAAATTTATCACATGTTACACATGGACTGCCAGGACTAAGAGGCATCCTAGTGATCCTCCTTATTGTCTGGATTGGGTACCGTTGTTTGAGGGCACGCTGTAATCAACATCGAGAGCTCTTAAGGAAAGAGACAAAGGTTAATATAGAAATGATACCCCACCGTCCTCTCCCTCAAGTAGTTTCCAAACCCCGTCCAGTAGTCATTTTATCTTTTCCTCCCGACCTACCCGTTATACCACCCACGAGGACAAGTGACAGAGCCCACATGGAGCGAGCGAGAAGTTTCGCGGGCTCCGAAAAGTACTTCGATGTATTCTAAGCCATAAGTTGCTGTTAACAACAATAATTACCGCAGTAGGTAACTCACTATCAGATTGTAATCACTTAAATGTGACGGGACCGAATTGCAATTGTTTCCGATTTCGTTAAATTCACAGCAGAGCAGCGTGATTTATTGTATTCCTTTGCGACCCCATAGTGTTAGTAGCGTTAACCGTAGTTGTAAGTCATTAGGAAGGTGCACGCGTGAACAGCTACGCACGTATAAGCGACGAAACGGACTCGCGAGGCCGTTTCGCGTCTAAATGGGGAGCTGTTACATGCCCCTATCGGTGCATTCCGTGCTTGCTGTCCTCGCGTCGCTTTCTTTCGCAAAGGCGATTCAGCGGAATCGCCCCGCGTGTAGCAATCGCGTTGTGCTGAGCCCGTAGCAACAGCGTTAGGGACAACGACCGCGTTCGGCCCGGGTGCCGAGTCTTTCGCAAGAATCCAGGAAATAGTTAGGCAAGCGACAGCTGCCGACGGGGCAGTTATCCCCGTCCGTAGGGATCGTCCGAGGTTTAAACCGCGATCCAGAACCGCGAGACAACACACTTTTATTCGGGAACTCGACTTAGGAAGTGAGGACGAGCCAGAGAGCCGTCAAGAAACCGCGATCACGTCACAGCGTCTAGTCCGCGAAATACGAACGGCCGTCAATAAACCGTGCAAGGGTAACTCCATCCAACATACCGCGAACGGCCTAGCCGGGAGAACCCTTGTGCGTCATTCGTGTCCGGCGTAGGAACGCGTAGAATAAGAGACGATTAGAAACAGTGCAATTCGACGGTCTTCAGGTGACCGACTTCCGAGTGCTATCCGAGAGCACAGCGAGCGACCACGACCTACGAACGGTCAGCGACATCAAAAGCGAGCGCAACCCGAGCCGGAACGCGTGCCGAGCGAAACAGCGAGCGACAGCCGGACGAAGCGGCGTCTCTAGGTAGGATAATTCTGTAACAATATACTTTTATTCTTGTTTTTCCCCTTAACCACCTTGTACGATCTTATTCGACCCCTAATTACCCTCCCGATCCTTGGTAAGTATAGTCAAGGTGTGCTTTAGCACTTTAACAGAGCAAGAACCCGATAGATCATTCCAGCCGCTCGGGGTGATTTATAGGAAAGTCCCTTCAGGACGTAACACTCGAGACTCACACATACAACCCATAAGTCAACACAACGTTTGGGTATAGCGATGAGATAAGAATACCCATACAACAGCAGGATTTATACACATTGTTGTGTGAAAATTTCCTCTGTGTGGAGGGAAAATTGAAGATAAATAACCCAACCGATGCATTAACGGTGACATTGGGATATAATTGCATGGCGTTCTGATTCGATGAAATTCGATACGAGCTGAATGGTGTGGAAATTGATCGCAACAGAAACGTCGGAATAACTAGCACGCTTAAAAACTATGTATCGCTGACATCTGGCGAAGACAAAAATATGGAGAATGCCGGATGGGGCTTGAAACGACGCGATGGGCTAAAAGTGAAAAATCATTTCAATTTTTGTATCCCACTGAAATATTGGCTCGGATTTTGCGAGGACTACAAACGCATTATTATTAATGCGCGTCACGAATTGATTTTAATACGATCGCGCAACGATAACAATGTTCTAATTGGATCGCCGATGTTGGAACCAGAAATTCAATTAGTTAAAGTACAATGGCGGATGCCTCATGTGACGCTGAACGACGTTAATAAGCTATCGTTGCTACATACTTTGGGCAGTGGACGAAACCTGAGCATGTTTTCAATCGTGGGATATGTACGAGTATCCTCTCTTACAGAGCACTACCAAGCACTCATGGGCCGTGAAGGCATCTGCACAGTTGGAGAAGCCGCGTGTCATTATCCTTGCTCTACAGACTGATCGAAAGAATGATATGTCCAAAGATGCTACTATGTTCGACAAATGCAAATTAACCAATGTAAAAGCTTTTCTCAACTCGGAATTTCACCCATATGATGACATGCAGGTGGACTTTGACATGGATAAGCATGCCATGTTGTTTCACATGTACACGCAATTCCGTAAATCATATTACAACTGTAACGATGGATTATTCACCGTGGCCTAATTTTTAGAATTTGGTCCCTTCGTGTGTAAAGAGAGTGTAAACAGAACGTGTAAAGAGAACTACAGAGCCTAACGGCATATTTGAATGCTCTTACCTGCGTTTCTGGAGGGATCGCTACCACACGAGACGGAAGCGAGGTGTGCGTAAGGTGTTCTTATCTAGCGCCCGCAGACACCGTAGAAATCTATTGGACGCATTACTATTACACATATAATACCCCCGTTTATTGCTCGCGGTGTAAAGAATCAATAATCTCCAAACGCCCCATAAGGGACTGCATCGAATGCACGGAAAGCTACCTTCTTACGGGTGAAAGTTACCTACGGTTCGATAACCGTAATTTATAAAAGCCCTAGATTTACAATATTAAATTTATAATAAATTCTCAAGTACTAAGTTTCATCAAAACTACTTATGTACATCACTCGTTCACAAACGATTGTAGTAGGTCAACGACGCCAAAGGTTACAAGGCACCATTGCGTGCATGCAGAGCTTAGTTTATCTTAGAGCCCGTTTAGCTAGAACTTTCAACAGGGAAGATATTTGCTTGCCCTGCTCTTGGTTGTACCCAGAAAAAGTAGAAAAGGAGCGGCTCCATCATTATTATCAAACGCCTTCTACGCTTTCCCCTTGCGAATGGTGTGGCAATCTTCTATACCATACTCGCCCCATGCATAGTTGCCCCATATGCGTAGAATTCTATCTCCTTTCTGGAGAAACCCATGACGAATTCGAAGAACCAGAAAATCTAGATTATTAAACGGCGCGACGTAATCCTAGTCGCCCAAGGTGGAACGTCTGTTTATTTCAGACAGGCAAAGACCTGTCGAGTACTCAACACCCATAATATTTTTCGGTTAGCATGTGTGATAAACACCCAAGTATAGACAAATTATATTATCCAAGCCGTAGATTTCGAGGCGTATTATCAGACTCAAACGCATTGGTTTGTGTTTCTGGGACCGTAGTAACGACCACGGAAGGCGTCAATATTTGTCAAAACTGTTTCAATTTGGATCCGGTAGAGGTGGACGAGATCTATCAAACACACCACTACCGACCAAACGACATACTCCCCGAATGTCCCCGTTGTAGAGACCATCTACTCAGAGCACGCCCCATTAGTGAATGTGCCGCGTGCACCAAAAAAGATCGCCTCTCGAATAAGAGACAAAACGGTTTTAACGCGCACCAAGATCTAGAGTACCGCAGGGTTTAAACAACGGCTGCCGGACGCCTAAACGTAGGGAAATCCCCATAAATTTCGAACACGCCAGAACCTATTCAATTAATCATGTCCGTGTACGGGGACACCAATGAATCTCGCGTAATGGACCAAGGCGCGGACCCTTCCACTAACAAAATAGACACCGCGACCGTCGAATTAATGGATCGGATACAACTATTGCGGGAAAAACAAGCTGAAATCGAACGCTTGCACGCGAAATATGTCGTAAATCCGCAATCCAAAACGCGTTCGGACGTAACCGCCGGTTCAGACGGCCCCGCTATCCGCGACATAATGGAAAAGCTTCTTGTACCCTCGCCACTGGTAAACAATTTTGCCACGCCTGGTTCCTCGCGATTTGATAGGAAACCAAACCTAAACTATGACCGCGATAGTGACCACAGTCCATCGCCCCAAATCCGCTTAAAGGACGCCATAGAATCAGTCCCTATTTTTAACGGAGATAACATACCCGTGGTGCAATTCGCGAGAGCCTGTAATAGGGCTAAGGCTCTGGTTCCCCCGCACGCCGAACCCCAGTTGGCTAGATTACTACGTAATAAATTACAAAACCATGCCAGCTTGGCCGTTGAGGATCGGGTCTTCGACACCGTGAAAGACTTAATCAAACAACTTAAATTAACCTTCTCCCCTGCAAAAACGACTGACCATTATCGCAGTGAGCTCGCGAACGTTATGTGTTAGAATATATCTCCCGCGTTAAGGACCTCCGCTTCGCAATTTTAGAAGAGGATAGGGAGTATTACCGCGATTTCGCGAGGAATCACCCCGAGGACCTAGATCGCCTGACATTGGACTCATTCGTCGATGGACTTCCACCTCATGTAAGGACGAATCTACTGCAACACCAGTTCGAAACGCTCGACGAAGCGTTCAACCTGGCCATTCGAGTGGACAAGAAGATGGAAAGGGACCGCATCAGGTTCTCAGAACCGAAGACTCCCAAACTGACGTGCCAACTCTGCAACAAGACCGGTCACGACGCCCGGGTCTGTCGCAGCAACCCAGGCCTGCCAGCTCAACCCTCCGAGAGGCAGCCCACAACCCTTCCTGCGGAATATGGGGATAGAGCATCAAGCCAACTACTCCCATACTGGGACAAGACTCGACCTCCACCCCCCAGGCCTATGGAGCTGCGAATCTGCGGATATTGCAAGAAGCCCGGACACCTGATTTCAGAATGTAGGAAACGTATATATAATTATAACACAAGGAACCCTGGAACCTTCCAGGAGATGAATTCGGGAAACGCCCCGCCTCCACGGGTACCTATGGACGCGTACCGTGGGACAGGCCAAGCGGGAGCGCGTCCGATAAACGTACAGAGGGAATAGAGGGTAACAGGCATAAAATCGCCACCGCGCGGGTAAATCCGGTAAATGAAGCCCCGTCTGTAATAGTCAACTCCCCAGATTTCGAAGAAGACGCCGAATTAATGATCGACTCCGGATCAGAGGTGAACTTACTAAAGGTTCAGGTCGTAAAGAGAATCCAAGACGTCAACGTAGAGAATAAACTATTACTTAAAGGGATTTCTACGGACCCTGTCCCTACCCTCGGGACAATCAAAATAACTCTTTTGGGCGAAGATGCCACGTTCCACGTAGTCCCAAAAGATTTCCCAATTAGACCACAAGGTATACTAGGAGCCGAATTTCTAACAGGAAGGAATGCCACTATCAACTACCTTAAGAAACAGCTACACTTTCACGGAAACTCCATCCCATTCATTAATAGGGATCAAGTGACGCTACCCGCAAGATCGAGAACAGGTACCTTCGTGTACGTATCGAACTTAAATCTCGAAGAAGGATACTTGCCCCGATTAAATCTGGGCACGGGAATTCACGCTGGTAACGCTCTTGTCCGTAATCAAAACGGCAAGGCATACTTGCAAATGGTAAACTCAAACGAAGAGGACTCCATAATCACGATACCCACTGTTGAACTGGAGGAATTCAACAGGATAATCCTGGAACCTAAACGAAAACGACAAAAAGAGACAACACCGCCTTCAGGCGTCAACCCCATACCGAACCTAATAAAAATCAAGTCCCTGTTAGCCCTGGATCTATCAATCCACCAACTCGAGGCACCTGCGAAAGTGCACTCACTCCCACCCCCTACGCATCCCACGAAATTTTCTCTTCCCTTAAAATCCCTCACGTCTCTCGCGAAAACGTTTACTACGGAACCATTAGAAATTTCTGAAGAATCTCCTTCAAGGGCGGAACTAGTGCTAAAATCGATCTCCATGGAACACATGAATCCGGAAGAACAGCGCCACGTTCAAGAAATAATAAAGCGAAACCATGACCTCTTCCATCTCCCAGACGAGAAGTTAGGTCATACGAACGCTATTCAACACGGCATCCAAACAACGGACCCGGCACCGGTTAATACAAAGCAATATCGCTTCCCTCAAGTCCACAAGAAAGAAATCACCAAACAAGTACAAAAGATGTTGGAAAGCGAAATTATCAAGCCGTCATTATCGCCCTACAATTCACCCATCTGGATCGTCTCCAAGAAACCAGGACCCAATGGAGAACTCCTGTGGCGGATGGTAATTGACTTCAGGGACGTAAGGCTAGACTAAAAGACCCGTTTGATAAGGGTCTATTGCCGCGAGAGGTCGTTTCGATAAGTAGCTGTGTTGTTATCTCGCTCTGTATTTTTCGGCCGTTATCTGAGTTTTGCTCCAATTTTGCGCTTCAGTGCTTGTGCCCGTGTGGATCCGGTGTATATCTATTAACGTGTGCTGTGCTGTGCTGTAAATCTATGTATTAACTGGATTATCTCAGTTCTTATTCATCGTTGCCTTCCTTGGCTAACTCTGTGGATTACCGTTACTGTTTTTGTGAGGTTTTTTCTGGTGCTTCGTGGTTACGGACAAGGAGTCAGCTGTTTGTAATTAGTGACATCTATTATCTCCGTGTCAAACTATTGTGGATAAATGTCTTTATCGGTATGGCTCGCTGTCCCATGTGCTCCAAATTTTTGCCGAAATCGGGTATCTGCTCGGGTTGTGGTTGCACCTCATCGCAGTTTACCTCAGCTGATGCTGCAATATCTACACAGCCCAGCAGTGGTAGCTCGCCGATCAACTCTGTGGGCGTTAACTCCATTCCTGGGCAGTCGTTAGACTTGCACACACAGCCTTCTCAGATGCCTCTGTCTCCGGATCTGCAGAATATTCATACCCGCTTGCAGGAAATAATTGCTAAACTGAACACTCTTGATGACTTGGTTGCCCGGGTGAATGTGTGTACCAACTCGGTGAATACCTTGCGCTCTTCAGTCTCTGATATTGCTGCTCGCGTCGATAACCTGTCCAGTGATCAACACCTTCTTGATCGACGTCTTACGGCTATTGAGCAATCGCAATCTATGGCAACTGTAACTGGGGCTGCTGCTTCTACTTCTGTCCCTCTTCCTGCGCCTTTTGAGGATGTGACTAGGAGAATAGCGCGTATTGAGCGGTCAAATAGGGATCATGAGCTGGTCATATCTGGAGTTCCTAGCAATGCTAACGACGGACCGCTCCAGGTGATCACGAGAATTGCAGAGGCTATAAAGGTGCCATTTACACCGTCAGATGTCTCCTCTACGTTGTGGCTCAAGAGCTCCAATGCTGCCTTCAAGACGCTCATTATCTCGTTTGTCTCTACACTTATTCGCGATGACTGGATATCGAAAAAGCGTGTGAAAAGGGACCTGCGGGCGGTGGAAATTGTCCCTTCCTGGCCGAATACGTTAGTCTACATTAACGAGCGCTCCACGGCCAGTGAGCGCAACACTCTGAAGGAAGCGAAGAAGATGGCTAAGGAGTACAATTTTAAATATGTTTGGATGAGGCGTGGTATCACTTACATAAAAAAAGATGATGGCTCTAAGACCACCCGATTCTCATCGCCATCGGATCTCAACAAGGAACAATGACTTGTATCTCACCAGAACCGGCTTCCTGCTGGTCCTTCTCCTGGACTCTCTACCGGTGATCTACGCAGCTTATTGTCCACGGGGTCTTTGGCGTCTATCTCCTCTTCTTCTTCCTCGGATGAAATCTCTGCACTTGCTGCTCCATCTATGGTCAACTCTACTGTCTCCTCTACGCTCTCGGATCTACTAAGTGCTAACTCTAGTTCTCTCTCTGTTGCGCATATAAATGTTCGTTCTTTGACTGCTCACTTCTCTGGCTTAACTGATCTTTTGCATGACTACAATTTTGATGTAATTGCGCTTAGTGAAACCTGGCTGCGTACCACGGATAACTCTGTGTCTTTATATATACCTGGATACGTACTTATTCGTTCGGACCGGTGTTCTGACTCCCTCTCTCGTGGAGGTGGTTCGGCTCTGTATATTAATTCTAGCTTTAATTGTTCTAGCATCTTTAATACGTTTCCCGACAACCTTTTTTCTAACAGCTTACTTGATGTATCTGGTGTTCTTATAAGTGTTAATCATAGTCGTCTGGCAATACTTTCTATTTATCGTCCGCCTAGTTGTCCGATCACGTCTTTAAAGAATTTAGAACTTTTTCTTACGGATATTTCTTGCTACGTTGATCGCATAGTATGCCTAGGTGATTTTAATGTCAATCTCAATAACGCTAGCAATTCAGATCTACATTACATTCATAGTATAATGTCTATTCTATCCTTAAAACAGATCATTAGTGACCCAACGCGGATTACGCAAACTTCGTCAACCTTGCTTGATCTGATTTTGGTCAGCAGTGATATGGATGTGGTCTCCTCGGGTGTATATGATATAAGTCACATTAGTGATCATTGTTTAATATATGCCCTCTTTGATATTCCTAAGATTCGTATGCGACAGCGTTATGTTTTGAGTCGAGACCTAAATAGCATCCCTACTGAGCGCTTCCGTATCGCTGCTGAGCAGGTCAATTGGGAGTCCATACATAACTTGGACACTACGGACTCCAAAGCTGAAGCGTTTGCTACGTTAATCACTGATCTATTTGAGCAGTTCGCGCCTGTACGTCTGAAGCGGGTCTCGAAGACTCCCATACCGTGGCTCACACCTACTGTCAAAAAGCTTATGAACCTTCGTAACCGTGCGCTAACCAAGTATAGGAGATTTGGAACGGTAGCTGCTTGGGATTACTATAAATTGCTTCGGAACCTCGCCAATTCCTCTATTCGTACTGAAAAGCGACTATATTTCAAGAATCTTTCCCGTTCCGTCTCCTCTAAGAGCTTCTGGCACTTTCTCTCTACTGCTGGGTTTCACAGGCCATCACATTCCTCTTCTGTTCCTGACTCCTTTCCGGATCCCTCTGCTATTAACAATCACTTTCTCGATTCTCTACCTTCTACCTCTGTGTCTCCTGAGCTCATCTCCTATTATTTATCCCAAACACGTGAGTCCTCTGCTTCCTCTAGCTTTACTTTTGCACCTTTCTCATTAGGCGATCTTTACTCTGTTTTCAAAGGCATAAAACTTACCTCCTCCAACCCCTATGATATTTCTGGCATGATGATATTTAATTGTATTCCTTACTGTCTTGATTCTCTTCTACATATTTTCAACTCTGCTGTCCTATCCGGGTCCTTTCCTGCTACTTGGAAGCATTCCTTTGTCTATCCTATTCCCAAATCTGCTAATGCTTCCACCCTTGATTCCCTTCGTCCTATTTCTCTTACACCTTTCCTTTCTAAAATTCTTGAAAAGCTTTGTTTTGCACAACTGCTGAGGCACTTTGACTCATGCAATGCTATTCCGCCTTTTCAGTCTGGCTTTCGTAGAGGTTATAGTACGAGCACTGCCTTGCTCCACATCTCGGATACTGTTCTTCGTGCATTTGACTCGCGCCGCTTAACTTGTGTCACGTCTCTGGATTTCTCAAAGGCGTTTGATACAATTGATCACAACTTGCTGGGTGCCAAGCTAAGTTATCTTGGACTGTCGCCTAGTGCTTTGTTATTCCTTAAATCTTATCTTTCACCGCGCACTCAGCAGGTTGTGCTCAAACGATCTTTACCTCTATTTTCGACCATTAGACAGACTTCTCGTGGAGTTCCGCAAGGCTCTGTGCTAGGTCCACTTCTGTTCAGTATCTACGTTAGTGATCTGCCTGAAGTATGTAAACATTGTCAAACTTATATGTATGCGGATGACACCCAGCTCATTAAGGTTTTTGATCCTAGCTGTGCTGATCTAGCTAAAGCAGAAATTGAAGCTGATCTACGGCGCCTTATTCACTGGTCTGACTCTCATGGCCTCCAGCTTAACCCAACCAAAACTACTGTTCTTCTTGCTGGTTCTCCTATCCTCCTCAGTAAACTGTCCTCTTTTGACATTTCCTTTGGCTCCTCTGTCCTTGGTGTACAACCTGTGTACACCAAACCGTATATTGTCTACTAACACAAAGCTCTTGTTATGTCAAGCCTTAATTATTTCCATTTTTGATTATGCCGATGTAGTGTATGGTCCGTGTCTCTCCTCTTCACTTTTGTCTGTTGTCCAACGTGTCCAGAACTCATGTCTCCGTTTCTCTTATAATGTTCGTAAGTATGATCACATAACACCTTCTTTCCAACGTTCTGGCTGGCTAAAGATGAAGCAGAGATGGATTTTCCATCTCTGCTGTCTTGTCTATAAAATACTTGCAACAGGTACGCCGAGTTATCTGTACGATCTGCTGAGCTCCAATTTATCCACGCGCTCTAGTGTGGACTCTATGACAACGAGACACTGTTTTGATTTGTCTGTGCCTCACCATCGCTCCTGTAAATTCACTGCGTCCTTCTCATATATGTCTTCCTATTATTATAACCAAATCCCGTCTGATATACGTTCTTCGTCATCGTTTGCTGCATTTAAGCTGAGTGCTCGTTCTTTCATCCTCTTGCGGTTCCCTATGTGAATGACTTTTTCTTTTGCTGTACTTAGTGTTATTTGTTTTCTTTTCTGTTATCTGTCAACGACTTTTTAGGTTAGGTTGTAGAGCAGCAGTCATGCTGAACCTCGCCTACTCACCATTGTAATTTTTATTGTAATGGTGCAATAAAGGCATTTAATAATAATAATAATAATAATAATAAGGACCTCAGGATAACGCCAATAATCAGTCGCGACCCGTTGTCCCTACGAAAGGAAACGCTCGTATTCTTTTTAAGCGCCGATGGGAAAACTTGCGACGATGACGCGAAACAGCTGCAGGAAGCGGGAATCCTGCCAATAACAAATAACCTCACACTAGGCAGGGCACACGTAACATTCAATAAGGGACAAATTCTCATCGGGTTAGTTATTAAGGAAACGCAAAGTACACCTTTAATCACTACCACATGGGGCGAAACCCTTTCTTCCCTTAGAAACGTAGTACGTGAGCTCATAATATATTCCTTCAGTATAGCTAAAACTACAAATATCGATCAGTTAAGCTGGCAAGATATTATTACAGATATTCTCGAAGCCCTCGACGAGGAAGACATTAGTGTCACGATATGTTCACAAATAGTCCGCATCCCGAAGGATGCGGAACGACGAAACATTATTATGGAGAATCATGCATCCGCATTAGCCGGCCATAAAGGAGTAACCAAAACATATAACCGTATTCGTCACTACTACTTTTGGAAAGGTATGAAGAAAGCCGTGGAAGATTTCGTCCGAAACTGCGAGGACTGCCAACGGAAGAAACTCGTGCGTGTAAAAACCAGGCAATCAATGATCCTTACCGATACACCTGGACGCGCCTTCGATACAGTTGCGTTGGATATAGTAGGGTCGTTACCTACTACAAGAACGGGGAATACCTACATCCTAACAATGCAGGATTTACTAACAAAATACTTCGTGTGGGAGCCCCTTAAACAATCCACAGCGATAAAAATTGCAGACGCATTTATAAAACGATTTATTTGTCAATTCGGAGCTCCTAGAGCCATCCTCAGTGACCAAGGAGCAAATCTCACCGGTAATTTCATGAAAGCTATCGCGCAGAAATTTAAAATCGAACAATTTCGAACCACAGCCTTTCACCCACAAACAAACGGCTCTCTAGAACGATCGCACCTCGTGTTAACCGAATATTTAAAGATGTTTATAAGTAGGTACAGCGACTAGGACGAATGGACTGAAATGGCCGCGTTCTCTTGTGACGAAGTCACGTCGCGCGAGCCGCGCGAGCGAGTGTAATCACAACAAAGCGCGAGGCCAAGTACTCGACGCGGCCACTAGGTGGCCACGGGGCCCGCGCTCTGGCTCGCTTGCGAAGATGTACCACCGCCGTATATAACAGCCGAGTCGAGCGGAATCAGGAGCTCTTGTGCTAGTAGCTTCCATGCTCCCAGCGGTACGACAAGACGCTCATTTTTAGCTCCTACGAGGTGCGTCAGTGGTCGACCATCGTCACCACTGTACCATAACCAGCCTCTTCCGAAATAGGCCGAGAGAAATCTTGCGCCCTACCTCCGTCAGAGAGGTGCCTCCGCGCCCATTAGGCCAGAGCCCTATTGCACTCTGATATTATATTATACGACTCTCCACGGACGTGCCCCATAAGGCCATCCTAAGCAGAACGTTAAATAATCCGCATCCTATTTTCCTGAACCGCTCGCCGAGATACCGTCGCCGCCGTGTACTGTCGCGTATGCTAAAAGACACCGCTCGAGCATCGCACCTACACCGTAGTTACCGAACCGCCCGCAAGAATCGTGATCGGGAAACGGGACATATGTCACTGACTCAGCACAATACAGACTTTGCCAAATAAACAACTGTTACTATTAAACAAACGCATTCTAACTCATTCGCCGAACCCGGACATACCGACTGAGTCGGCATCACAATCCCTTCTCCGTTCCATCGATAATCGTCTCGCAACCGGAGACCATTACAAAGTGGCGCCCAAACAGGGACGTTGAAGAGGAGAAGGGCGAATGAGTATCAGCGTAGGCTGGGTTTACGAGCTAAGAAAAGCCGTACTAATCAAAGTCGCCGAAGAATACGGAATTGACGCTAGTGGCAATCTCGACGAGCTACGACAACGAGTCACCGCGTACTGCCGAGATCATAATATTATGGGACCGCCAATGATCACAATAACCGGCGAAACGTCCAACCCACCGGAGGTCACGCCCAGTGCAGAACATAACATCATAGCACCTGAGGCAACGCCTATGGAAAGAATTAGGAGGTGGGGGACCCGTTACGATGGCGGACCCGGAGCCGCCGAATTCTTACAACGACTGGGCGACCTACAACACAGCTATATGGTCACTCCAACTCAGATCGTACAGTGCCTCTCCGAGATATTCAAAGGAAGAGCACTCGGCTGATATCGCCTCCGCCGCACCGAATGGCAGTCGTGGGACGATTTCGTGACCGACTTCCGGGCATTCTTCCTCGCTACCGAAGACGAAAGTGAATTCGAGGAAGCGATTACCCGACGCGTACAACGGCTAGGAGAAACGGCCACTGATTTTATATTAGACATACTGCCGCTAATGCAACAGTACGGAAAATACTCGTTGGAGCAGCAAGTCAACCGGGCTTACCGAAACCTCCGCCCGGAGTACCGCCGCTATATTAAACGAACCGAGTTTAAGACGCTGCCCGAACTCATGAGACTGGCTGCGGACCAAGACAAGGTCACAGCCGAGGAAAAAGCGGCCGCTGGTCATCACCAAAAGGAGACCGCCAAGCCCGAAAAACGGCCGGAGAAAAAGACCGAACCAAACCGTAGCAGCGGTCTCGCCGAAGTACAAGCCGAGTACGACCGAGGGACATGCTGCTGGCGATGCGGCCAGCGCGGCCACCGACGCCTAGACTGTCAGCGGGCACGCAGACTGTTTTGCTCATACTGCGGAACAAGCGGACGGAGCGACCGCGAGTGTCCGTGTAACCCATTCTCGGGAAACGAGGCAGGGCGCGGGAACCGAGGCGACCGACAAAACGCCCCGTCAATAACGCCTCAAAACAGCAATTAGGTGCAGACCCCCGATTGTACCTCGCCTTCCAAGTCGGAAATATGCGTTGGTGGGCACTGGTCGACACTGGAGCAACCAGATCGTTCATTCGACCAGATGTCGCAGCCGCATGCAAACGACAAGGATATACCCTTGCCCCCGCCACATTCACGGCGAGTGTCGCCGACGGCGCAAGGGTACCACTCCAGGGGGAGATAAAACTGACCGCCAGAATCCACGACCAAAAGGTGGAACACACGTACGCAGTGCTCCCCGGTTTGTCGCATGCCGCTCTGTTAGGGGTAGACGCTTTAGAAAAATTAGGCCTGGAAGTACAAATTGGTACTCACCGCTGGGCTCGCCACGCCGAAACCGCGGCAGTGGAAGCCCCAGGCCTTCGCCGATGCACGCCGGCCCAAGAAGCCGCCCTGCAACAACTCCTGGACGAGGAGTTACCGCCGTTTCAAAAGCTACGAGGGACAACCACCCTCGCCGAGCACCGAATCCGTCTAAAGACAACGGAACCGATTAAACAGAGATACATGCCCAGGAATCCAGCCACGCAGGCTCTAATTAACGAGGCCGTGGACGAAATGCTCGCCAACGGGGTAATAGAGCCATCCAACAGTCCGTGGAGCTCGCCTGTGGTCATGGTCGCTAAGAAGGGGAAGAAAAAGAAGCGATTTTGTATCGACTTCCGCCGAGTAAATGCCGTCACCGAAAAGGACGCCTACCCCCTGCCACAGGTACAGGCAACCCTTGACAAATTGCGTGAGGCAAGATATATAACAACGTTAGACCTCGCGAACGGCTATCGGCAAGTACCGCTGGCCGAGGAGAGCCGTCCGATAACGGCCTTTACCGTTCCCGGACGCGGACTATACCAGTTCCGCGTCATGCCGTTCGGCCTCCACTCGGCACCCGCCACGTTCCAACGGCTACTCGACAGTATCATGGGACCCAGCCTAGAGCCAAGGGCCTTTGCATACTTAGATGACATCATCATCCTTGGCCGAACCTTCGAGGAACACCTGGAAAACCTACGAGAAGTACTCCGCCGATTACAACAAGCGGGGCTTCGCTTAAACGAGGAGAAATGTCGTTTCTGCCAAACGGAGCTGCAATACCTCGGCCACGTCGTATCAGACCGAGGGGTGAAAACAGACCCTGAGAAGGTCGAGGCGATCCGGAATGCACCTCCCCCGCAGAACTTACGAGAATTACGACGATTCTTGGGGATGGTCTCCTGGTATAGGAGATACATTCCCCAGTTCTCCGACGCGGCCGCACCGCTGCACCAGCTCCTACAGAAGCGTACTCGGTGGAACTGGACCGATGAAGCGCAAACCGCCTTCGAAACGCTCCGTCACCAATTAGCGACCGCCCCAGTCCTGACGTGTCCCGACTTCGACCGACCGTTCGTACTGCAAACCGACGCCAGTCAAAGCGGTCTCGGCGCAGTCCTGACCCAAGACCACGACGGCGAAGAAAGAGTAGTGGCCTATGCAAGTCGAACGCTCAACTCGGCCGAAAGAAACTACTCCGTCACCGAGAAAGAATGCTTAGCGGTGGTCTGGGGCATTAGAAAGATGCGCCCATACCTGGAAGGATACTCGTTTACCGTACTAACCGACCACCAAGCCCTAAAATGGCTACAGTCAATCGACAGCCCCTCGGGACGCCTCGCACGCTGGAGCCTGGAACTGCAACAATACGATTTCAAAATCGAGTATCGAAAAGGCGAAAATAATCTCGTAGCAGATGCCCTTTCACGACAAGGCGAGGTTGCGGACGTGAACACCGAAGTATCCAAAGAATGGTACGACGTAAAGAAACGAGCAGTCGAGGAGACACCGCTCCTCCACCCAGAATACAAGATTCACGAGGACGAACTGTACCGCCACTTCCCAGACACGACCGGCGGACATCCCGAAGACGAGTGGAAGCAATGCGTACCGAGGCCCCGGCGCGACGAGATACTAAGGGCAAACCACGACGCCCCTACGGCCGGCCACCTCGGAATCAACAAAACTGCGGCACGATTGGCACGAAAATATTATTGGCCAGGAATGTTTCGGGACGCCGCCCGATATGTCCGCCAATGTACAAAGTGCCAAGAGTATAAAGTATCGCAGCAAGCACCAGCTGGACTTATGCACACCACGCCAGCAGCCTACCCATGGGATGTCGTGTCGGCCGACCTGGTCGGACCCCTCCCAAGGTCGAAGAAAGGCCATACCGTGGTCGTAGTGATGCAAGATAAGTTCACGAAATGGATCGAGCTCCAGCCCCTGCGACAGGCCACCGCTCCGGCCGTCACCAAGGCATTGCGAGAACGAATCGTCATGCGCTTCGGGTGCCCACGGCGGGTTATTACCGACAACGGCAAACAATTTGAAAGCCGAGAATTTACCGCCTTACTACGAGAATATGGTATCGACCACCGAAAAACACCACCGTATACTCCACAGTGCAATCCAGTGGAAAGAGCCAATCGGGTAATCAAGACGATGATCGCCCAATTTACCGACGGGGATCATACGACATGGGATAATTGGCTTCCGGAGATCGCTTTTGCCTACAATACGGCACGGCACGAAGCCACAGGGAGTACTCCAGCCGCTTTGAATTTTGGGCGAGAACTCGTAACTCCCGGAGAACCCCGATCCACCACGAATGCACCAACCGACGAACCGACACGAGAGGACACCTTGGGATGGCAACGGCGACTCGCGGGCATCAAGGACAGCATCGAACTCGCACGGTGGAATCTGGTACGGGCACACCAAAACCAGAAGCACCACTACGATTTACGACGCCGAGACTGGCGCCCCGCGATTGGCGACGAAGTGATGAAACGCGAACATCATTTGAGTGCAGCCGCTAAGCAGTTTAATGCTAAGTTAGCGCCAAAATTTGCCGGCCCGTACACCGTTGCCAAATTCGAGGGACCCAACATCGCGGTGCTGAAGGGGGCGCGAGGAAAGACAATGCGTGCGCACCTTAGCGATCTGAAACCGTGTGAAATTCGCGAACCGATTGGCGCGGGCAGCGCCACAGTATCAACTATAAAAGCCGGGACAGACGCCGAAATAGGACCATTGGCAATTAACATGCCACCCATAAAAGTATCGCCAGAGAACTCCGGCAGATCCACTGCCGTGCCGTTGGGCTCCGCGGCCGTCGGGCCACCCGAACGACGACTCCGCCGAGCCAGGATCCGTGAGGACAGACCATGGCCGGCCAGGGTCACCGCCATCAGCGACCCGCTTTCGCAGCACCGAGGCCCACCGCCACGTCTCCAGGCACCACCGCGCGTCCCGAGGGCGGAAGTAGCGGTCCTTGAGCCCCCGACAAGAGGGACACCGCCCAAGACTCCCGAACCACCAGGGGTCCACACCCGGCGTAGTCGGGTGGCGCACGGGTCGCTGCAGCCATTGGACCTCCGTCGGTTACTGATCACCCCTCCCTCCTCACCTACGCTTAGGAAGCGGAGGGAAGCGACCGGACGAGCAGCACGGCCGGCAGCGGCCCGGCCCCCACCACCGATCGCCGTCCAGCAGCCGCTGGTTCAGCCAGGCCTCAAAGGCCCCCCAGCGGCCACACCACCGCCGACCGTCGTCCAGCCGCCGCTGTTTCAGCTAGGCCTCAAAGGCCCCCAGCGGCCACACCACCGCCGACCGTCGTCCAGCCGCCGCTGATTCAGCCAGGCCTCAAAGGCCCCCCAGCGGCCACACCACCGCCGACCTTCGTCCAGCCGTCGCTGGTTCAGCCAGGCCTCGAAGGCCCCCCAGCGGCCACACCACCGCCGACCTTCGTCCAGCCGTCGCTGGTTCAGCCAGGCCTCGAAGGCCCCCCAGCGGCCTCACCAACCGTCGCCTCACGCCCGTGGAGCTGGGCCGCCGATCGCCCCGGCATGGTGTTGTTCCACCCGGCCGCGATGCGACCGCGCCGGGTGTACGCTGTCACCACCTCCACCGCCGTCGTTTTGGGCAGTCGGTTCCGCAACGGCGATGTAGGCATCGAAGTCCGCGCCCGGCGGCCGACTGCCCCTACGGACGTCGATCCGCCCGTATAGTCGTAAGCTTAATTAATTTTGTTAGTTTTTAGAGCGTTCTTGGTGGTGGGTAAACTAAGCGTTTGGGTTGCAACCCGTAGAATAAGGTAGGATTAAGAGAACCAAGTACCTGTTAGTATTCGCATACCGACGCAAAAAGGATGACAACACCCTTTTTCCTTCCCGAAGTAAGGAGGGGGTGTGACGAAGTCACGTCGCGCGAGCCGCGCGAGCGAGTGTAATCACAACAAAGCGCGAGGCCAAGTACTCGACGCGGCCACTAGGTGGCCACGGGGCCCGCGCTCTGGCTCGCTTGCGAAGATGTACCACCGCCGTATATAACAGCCGAGTCGAGCGGAATCAGGAGCTCTTGTGCTAGTAGCTTCCATGCTCCCAGCGGTACGACAAGACGCTCATTTTTAGCTCCTACGAGGTGCGTCAGTGGTCGACCATCGTCACCACTGTACCATAACCAGCCTCTTCCGAAATAGGCCGAGAGAAATCTTGCGCCCTACCTCCGTCAGAGAGGTGCCTCCGCGCCCATTAGGCCAGAGCCCTATTGCACTCTGATATTATATTATACGACTCTCCACGGACGTGCCCCATAAGGCCATCCTGAGCAGAACGTTCAAAAATCCGCATCCTATTTTCCTGAACCGCTCGCCGAGATACCGTCGCCGCTGTGTACCGTCGCGTATGCTAAAAGACACCGCTCGAGCATCGCGCCTACACCGTAGTTACCGAACCGCCCGCAAGAATCGTGATCGGGAAACGGGACATATGTCACTGACTCAGCACAATACAGACTTTGCCAAATAAACAACTGTTACTATTAAACAAACGCATTCTAACTCATTCGCCGAACCCGGACATACCGACTGAGTCGGCATCACAATCCCTTCTCCGTTCCACCGATAATCGTCTCGCAACCGGAGACCATTACACTCTTATAATACCAGCGTCCACGAGGGCACTGGTTACACTCCATACGAGCTAGTATTCGGGAAAATAGCCCGGGTACCCAGTCAGAAACGGGTGCCCGAAGATTTTGAAAATGAAACTTACAATCACTACCTTTCCAAATTAAGTACGAGACTACAAGAACTGCAAATCGCTGCAGCTGAAAAGTTAAATCAGTCCAAGCTTCGTTACAAAAAATATTATGATAGAAATATAAACGAGGAGACCTTCAAACCGGGTGACCCTGTCTTTGTCTTAATAGAACCGAGAAAAGGGAAATTTGGCGACCAGTACTCTGGTCCGCATACCATGTTAGAGGTAATCCCCTCTCAGAATCTCAAAATATCGTGGAAGGGCAAAACTAAAATCATTCATGCAAACAAAGCGCGTCTTGGACACTTGCGCGAGAATCCCAGTTGACCCCCTATACAAAACCAACATACTAATAAAAATTTATCTTAGATCGTTAAACGTAACGCACACAAAAGGGATGCCACATAAGAGGACCGCGGTAGCGGGCCAACCCCACTATTTCGGGGGGGGGGGGGGCAGAAAAGGAGGCTCTCCCGCATGCGGTGGCGGCGCAGGAAGACCACCCTGGAGGGAAGGAGCACTTCCCCTCTCCTCCCGAGGGTCATTTCTGACACCCTCATCAGGGAGGCAGACCCACACTCTGACACCCTCATCAGGGAGGCAGACCCACACTCTGACACCCTCATCAGGGAGGCAGACCCACATTCTGACACCCTCATCAGGGAGGCAGACCCCCAAAAGGAGACAGTCGTCGCAGCACTGATCGACATCTCCGACTCCCCTGCCCCTACACCCATCAACTGGGTAGCCCTGATGGAGGCGATCACGCCTCCACTCCCGCAACGCGCCCCAAGGGCGATACTCATATCTCCTCCCCGACCCACCAATACCCATTTCCCCTCCATCATTCCTCCAAACCAGGCGTCGCCACAGTGGTCCCAAATCGCGAAAACGTGGCCAAAACTCCAAAAATGAAGTTTCTATATAAGGAACTTTCACTATTGGGTTCGCTAGTAAATCGCTTTGGGAATTTATTTTGGGAGTTGCTATGTAACGAGCGTTATTATTTTGTTTTAAAATTAATGTCGAATGTATCTCTCGCACGCGTCCCATCGAGCGTTCGGAAAAGGCGAAAAATAATATTGTATTTCGCAGTGCACTGTGAGTCGTGTAGTATATCAATTTTAATTTGGTAAAATGGATTTATCTACTGAAGGTATGAACAATTAAAATATGTAAACCAAAGTTTAAAATAGTGACGTATTTAGTAACAAATTAGCAAGAAATTCTTTGAAAATTATTGAGGTCGCGAAAAGGAGAATTACATTCAAACAGGGAAACAGTTTGTTGTTCTTCATTGTTCTGTCACGAGACCTATTAAACGTTATTATATGATCATTTTACTATAAAACTACGTAAAAATTGGCTGCGGATAGCTGCGGATGCGGATTCTGTGCAACTTTTTATTCAACGTTGTAGAAATCTGCCAAAAGGAAACAATGAAGTTATATTTTTATTATAATGATGATAAAATTTCGATTGTATTTATTCGTCAAATTTCATTATCATTGCTATTTTATATTGCAGATTCTTTAAATACAAAGAAATCGAAAGGCTTAACTAAAAAAGAGCTCTTTTTCTATTTAAAGAACATTTCAATGATAACGCGACAATAATATATAGAATTATTGAAAAAGAAATGTCTAGAAAATTGCATGGCTCGTATGAGTTATCCGAAGAGAAAAAGGGACCCATACGTAAAATATTGTACGACTTGAAAACTAAGTGGCATTTTATACACAGAGAAAAACATTTTGCGAGTACAACTAACAATTTCTCTGTATACTTGTCCGCCACATTTGAGTCGCCATTTTGCTTTTCAAAATTTTATGTTTAGAGTTTTGATCAGCGACCTTAGAAATACCCCCAAAAAAACATTTTGCGAGTACAACTAAAAACTCTTCTTGTATACTTGTCCGCTATATTGGATTCGCCATTTTTTTTACTTTTAAGTTCAGAATCGTAGTCAGCGAACCCAAAAACATAAAAATACCAGTTTTCATGCAAATCGAACGAAGTTATGAGTTTTGGCCACGTTTTCGGGATTTGGGACCACTGTGCGCGGCGGCTCGGCCCGGAGTGATCCCCTCCATCATCGCGGCTTCCCCCACTCCGCGGCGCGTGCGAGCGCAACCTGTCTTCCTCTCCTCGCAGGCCCCGCGCCCAGGTTTCCCTCCGCCGACTCCCCCGCGCGCCCTCACTCACCCCCCCCCCTCCTCCGCGCTCCCCGCAGCACACCCGAGTTAGAAACCGCCTTGTATTACTACTTACGTGTCTCAACCGCTTGTTGCCCTGTTTGGACAACGACGCAATACAAGATTGGTTATCTTCATACATTTTTAATAACATACATTTTTAAGGGCTTTTTTGTTTCTATCCCGAATATATTCAAGAGTGATCCTAACCATAAATATTTCAGAGCACAGGTAGCGAGTGATACATACTCCGCCTCGGTGGAGGACAATGCTACACAACTTTTCTTCTTGCTCGTCCAACAAATAGTGTTTCCGTACAGTTTATATAAATGCCCTGATGTGGATTTCCTATCTTCGGAATTCGCCCAATCCGCATCAGGGCATTTATATAAACTGTACGGAAACACTATTTGTTGGACGAGCAAGAAGAAAAGTTTGGGATCGTCTGATCCCAAAGAATCACTATGAAAGGGTTTGAGAAGGGTATTGCGCCGAAAACGGCTAAAAAAATTCACAGTATAACACAGATCGGGTCTAGTAGTTTGTGTCGCATACAGCAGGCACCCAATCAACTCCTTGTAAGGTATCTTTTCGCCCAAAGCTAAGTCTTCCGATCTCTTCGTGGGATTAACCTCCATAGGTGTACTTATCGGTTTACAATCAAACATATTGAATCTTTTGAGCAATCTCTCAAAATATGAATATTGACTTAAAAACATACCTCTATCAGTTCTGGTTATCTTAATCCCAAGAAACGAACGCAGTTCTCCTAAATCTTTCATCTTAAATGTACTTTTCAAAAAACTTTTAACTTCCTGCATTTTTACAGTATCATATCCTGCCAAGATGATGTCGTCCACATATAGTAATATATACATTTTTATATTTCCATATTTAAGAACATAAAGACATTGGTCTGCGATCGCAGGTGTAAAACCTAAACTCTTAATGAATTTATCGAATGTTAAATTCCAAGCACGAGGGGCCTATTTTAAACCGTATAAAGACTTATTTAACTTGGCCAATTTACCTGATTCGTCTGCAAAACCCTTGGGAATTTTTATATAAACGTCTTCATGTAGATTTCCATGAAGAAAGGCGTTCTTAATATCTAATTGACAAGTCATTAGGTCCTTGTGATTTATGATCACTAACAAGATTCTCAATGTCGTCAAACTTGCAACTGGTGCATATGTTTGGCAGTAATCAAAACTCTTTTTCTGAATACATCCTTTAACCACTAACCTTGCCTTAAAAGTGTCGACATTGTCAATTTCGTTGTCTTTCACCTTGAAAACCCACTTCGATTCTAATCTTCTCGATCACTATCTCGAAAGGGAGATAGACCAGGCCACTGCGACCCGAGCCTTGTAAACACCATGGGCCCAACTTAGCATCGGTTTATCGCCATTTGAAGGGGCTGCTGCTGACGTCAGGGGCCTAAGGGTTTTTCCACTTCGGCGCCGGATGCTTGCCCGAGCCGCGGGAAGTTAATGCCCACACACACCACTCTACCCAGGGCACTGAGGTTGCAATGGAGGGATGACTGCGGGCCGCACGACGCTGATTGGGCAAGGCCGATTTTCCGATCACCACGAAGGAGGGTGAAGCGGCCACGAGGAGGCACGAAGTCGAGAAAAATTATAAAAGACTTTTAACTCTCTGTAGAGATAGATGACCATCACGAATCCATAGAATACCATATCACAGTTACACTTTATAAATTATTAAATTTGTTTAATTAACTTTTTTTTAATAAACTTGTAAAATCAATTGCATATTTCCATAACCAGGGTGGTCCTTCGTAGTCGGCACTCGGTTGCAAATTTAACAAACCCTGAACGAGTCCATCTCAACCTCGGAAAATTAAGATTGGTCCTTCGAGCCGGATCCAGTGAAGTGGACATTTGTGGGACTCGTGAACTCTACTCGGAAACAATCTAGTGCTACAACGACGATTGTTTCAACATTTGCAACGAGGATTAGCACTGTGAAGTTAAGATAACGGCTCAACCGTCAGCACGGACTGAACGATTTCTGGAAGAAGCCGTGCACAGCTGCATCACAGAGCATCACTCTCCTGGACGAACGAGCAAACGGTACCGGACACGTGGTCGACAACGGTCTTCTCGGCGTCCGTGGACGAAATAAGCCATCAGTACCAGCAATTCTCTCCTTCCTTCGTAAGTCCTCCTTAAGCTTCTATTGGATATATCGTGTACAATGGATATTGCAAGTCAGTTAAAGCCACTTGTCCCTGAACGTGGGTCCTGTAAGGCGAAATTAACACTATTTAAGAATTTTGTTGACATTTCTGCTAGCGAAACCGACTTAATTGCGCTAGAGAAACGGGCAAAGGCGAATGAAGGGTTAGACACCGTACAATCCCAAATCGAGGTATTAGTAGTAGATACGGATTTAGAAGATATACATCTTTAGGAGCGAAATACCCTTGAAACGACATTTTTCAACGTGATGGCTTCCGTTGAGAAGTGTCTCAGTACCATGCGTGGATCAAATATCGCATCACCGGGTATAGCATCGCCTTGTATCACTGATATGGCGGGCATGCCGCGACTAGCCACTATTTTATTGCCCTCCTTTGACAGAGATTATAGTAAATGGTTATTCACGATATTGATTCGTTTTCGCAAGCATAGGTTCATTCTATCTGCCGACGTTGAGAAAATGGATCGGCAGATACGCGTGCGTCACGAAGACCGAAGATTTCAACGAATTCTTTGGCGATTCGACCCTAAACTTTCTATTGACACATATGAACTAAACACAATTACATATGGCACGGCTTCAGCTCCGCATTTAGCAACCCACGTGTTAAATCAGGTAGGACACGACCAGGTTGAACAATTTCCGATAGCGGCTCGAATCATTTTGAACGACTTTTACGTGGACGACTTGCTAACCGGGTGCGAGACTATTGCAGAAACACAACAATTGCGCGAACAGCTGACATTACAGGGCGTTCAACTGTTAACTACACCATTAGCGCCACCAACGGAGAAGCCTTGAAGCTTCATTCTGTCAGTTTTCGATTCATATATTCATTATTATTTCAACGTACAGTGCTTATTAGCGTTCAAACACACCAGACCACCCTGCACAGATGTTTACTGAAGGTAACTGTACTCGCAAAAACTTCCTTCTGGCTGATTCCAGGACGAAAGACGGTTGAAACGGTTTGTTCACTACACGCGTGTACGAGCTATTCCATGTCAAAACGGATAGAGGGAAAATTTAGTTTCGCCGATTCTCTTCAAAATTACAGTATGTGTCAATAACCTTGCAAAAATAAAGTATACTGAATTATAGACGCCTATGTCAAATACATAGTTTTCGAAATATTTAATGTTAAAGTCTTAAAAATTGGAACAAAATCGGCTGCCGCGTCATCCCTTAAACCAGGCTAGTTCAGGTGGGCGGTCCGAGGACGCCAGCTTCCATAGCGTCTTCTACGTGCTGCGTGGAAGAGGGTGCTCGAAGCCAATGAAGCGGCGGGCATGCCACGGACAGGGAAAACTCTAGTAGTGTGCTCTTGGGTCCTAAAGGTGAAGTTCCACGGCTGGTGGCTCGGTTCGTCGCTTGGCTCATCCAGGTTCGGTGAGTCGGGTTGGCGAGCGCAAGTCGACGAGCCACGCGCCGTGGAACTTCACCTTAAGGGTACGAGCCTACACGCACACTACTAGAGGTTTCCATATCCGTGGCATGCCCGCCGCTTCATTGGCTTCGAGCACCCTCTTTCACGCAGCACGTAGAAGACGCTATGGAAGCTAGCGTCCTCGGACCGCCCACCTGAACTAGCCTGCCTTAAACTGTAATATCTCGGTCATTTTTACAGATAATGTCTCCGTCATGGGCTCATTTTAAAGCTGAAGGAATGCTTTCTCAACCCGTATATAGAATATTTTATTTATTGTTAATAATCTTGGCAGTAATTGATGTTAAAGTTTCAAATCCCGATTTGACGTCGTTTCCATGCATGTTCCGGTTTGAAAAAAATACCATTCGATTCGTTGAGCCTTCAGCTAATAAATGCGTTATTCAAAAAAGTGAAGAGATTTTGGGAACAGTTAATAAAAAAATAAAACTTACGATAGTGCACACCGCTTAGAACTGCACAGATCCCATGGTCAGTCCGCACGCACGCGTTTTCAAAACAATCGTCTAGAGTAGAAAAGTATTTATATACGATGCGACAAAACAAACTTTTTTCAACACCTGCATGAAAATGTGTGTTTTTTACGCCTGCTGAGCGGGAGCAAAATGACTAATTTCAGACGTATTCGCGTAAAGTCTATCTACCAAGGGAAAAAGACTTTACGCGCATACGTATTCGCAATTTCTTACTTTCCTCCCAAATAAACTGGAGTTTGACGTTACCCTATGGTATGAAGATGCAGTTGTTCGACTAATCGTTATCGATTTGTTGGAAAATAAATACACGTATTAATTAATTTTGACAGAATAAAAAAGCAATCGAACATGCATATTTTTTGCGAATCGCTGAGCAGGCTTTCAAAAACACACCTTTCATGCAGGTGTTGAAAAAAATATAATGCGTGACACGGGAGAGAAGCGATTTCGCTTCTCTTGCTTCTCTCCCTTGTTTTGTCGCATCGTATATAAATACTTTTCTATTCTAGACGATTGTTTTGAAAACGCGTGCGTGCGGACTGACCATGGGATCTGTGCAGTTCTAAGCGGTGTGCACTATCGTAAGTTTTATTTTTTTATTAACTGTTCCCAAAATCTCTTCACTTTTTTGAATAACGCATTTATTAGCTGAAGGCTCAACGAATCGAATGGTATTTTTTTCAAACCGGAACATGCATGGAAACGACATCAAATCGGGATTTGAAACTTTAACATCAATTACTGCCAAGATTATTAACAATAAATAAAATATTCTATATACGGGTTGAGAAAGCATTCCTTCAGCTTTAAAATGAGCCCATGACGGAGACATTATCTGTAAAAATGACCGAGATATTACAGTTAAAGGGATGACGCGGCAGCCGATTTTGTTCCAATTTTTAAGACTTTAACATTAAATATTTCGAAAACTATGTATTTGATATAGGCGTCTATAATTCAGTATACTTTATTTTTGCAAGGTTATCGACACATACTGTAATTTTGAAGAGAATCGGTGAAACTAAATTTTCCCTCTATCCGTTTTGACGTGGAATAGCTCGTACGTACACGCTTAACTTAGCTTGTGTGACAGTTCGCACACATTCAAGGCCCGGTGAGACGGACAATAACAAAAATGAGACGGCCCCTTTAAGCTGGCATCTGATTGGTGACTTTGATTCTGTCGATTCCAAATTTGCTGCGTTTGAATCTTTGATGGTCACCTTGTAAGATCAGTTCGCGCCGATTAGACTAATGCGTGTCTCTAAACCCTCGGCTCCTTGGTTTACGCAGACTGTGAGGAGCCTTATAAGGCTTCGCAATTGGGCGCTCACGAAATACAGAAGGACTGGAACAACTGGTGCGTGGGATTATTATAAGCATCTTCGCAATGTAGCGAAATCTGTCATCCGTGCTGAGAAGCGGACGTTTTTCCAAAGTTTTCATTCTTGTTCCTCCTCCAGAATGTTCTGGGATTTCTTATCTCTGGCCGGTTTCTACCGATCGTCTAGGGTTTCGTCTGACATTGATTCTTTTCCTGATCCTACTTTAATTAATAACCACTTCATTGACTCTCTCCCTGCTTGTACTGCTTCTCATAACCTTATATATAATTATGCATCATCGGTTAATGGTGATCCTAACTCTCCTACATTTATCTTTTGAGCCCTTCACTCCTTAGGATCTCCTTGCTGCCTTTAAAACGATTAAGCTTACGTCCTCTAATCCTTATGATATTTCTGGCGGTATGGTCCTTAATTGCCTTCCTTACTGTCTTGACTCTCTCCTACATATCTTCAACGCTGCTATTTCTGCTGGTGTATTTCCTCGTGCCTTGAAATACTCCTTTGTTGTTCCTATTCCCAAAACACCTCATGCAACCTCTCTTAATTCCCTTCGCCCTATCTCCCTTACTCCCTTCTTATCTAAGGTGCTTGAGAAACTTTGCATCACTCAGCTTCAGAGGTTTTTCATCTCCACTAATGCTGTTCTAGTCGATCAGTCCGATTTTCGACGTGGTCATAGTACTACTACATCCTTGCTGCATTTGTCGGATACTGTATTGCGTGGCTTTGGTTCTAGGCGTTTATCTGCCATCATTTCCTTAGACTTCTCTAAGGCATTTGATACGATTGATCATGACCTGCTTATAGCTAAACTTCGACATATGGGTTCGTCCTCTTATGTCCTGTCTTTTCTGGAATCGTATCTTTCTTCTCGCACCCAGCAGGTCATCCTTAACCAGTTCATGCCTACGGTCTCATCTGTTCGCGCGGTTAAACGTGGTGTACCTCAAGGCTCAGTACTTGGGTCACTGCTATTTAGTATTTATGTAAAGGTTATGTCCTCAGTTTGTCGCAACTGTTGGGTTTTTATGTACGCGGATGATACTCAGCTTGTAAATGATTTTGATATTGCCGGGGCTGACTCTGCCAAGGGTGAGATGGCTGCTGATCTGTTACGCCTCACGGCTTGGGCTGACTGTCACGGTTTGCATTTAAACCCCGCTAAATCATCTTTATTAGTTGTGGGCACTCATGCTTTACGTCAACAGCTGTCATCTTTTGATATTTCCTGGGGCTCTGTATCTCTTTCTGTGCAACCTTCAGTTAAAATTCTTGGTGTTACCCTTGATCCTTTGTGGTGTTTTGACCAGCATGTTGCCATCTTGTGCCGTTCTGCTTTTGCTCGTCTGCGGTTCCTGTATCCTTCTCGTCGTATTCTATCTACCCACATACAGCTCTCGCTATGTCAGTCACTTGTTATTTCTCTTTTTGACTACGCCGATGTTGTGTATGGCCCTTGTCTTACTACTCGTCTCTCGTCTATAGTTCAACGTATCCAGAATTCGTGTCTTCGTTACTCCTATAATGTCCGTAAGTTTGATCACATATCGCCGTTTTTACTTCGCTCCGGCCGGCTCAATGTCCGACAGCGGTGGATCCTCCACCTGTGCTGCATCGTGCACAAGGCTCTGGAATCTGAGACGCCTATCTATCTAAGAGAATTGCTATGCCGGTAACTCTTCTCGGCACTCTGTTTATGCACCATCTACAAGGCGTGGTGCTGACCTGTCTGTTCCTGTTTATCGTACGGTCAAATTTACGGCATCGTTTTCCTATTTATCCTGTATTTACTATAATTCCCTTCCTTTGGAAATTCGTTCTCTGTCCTCTATCCCCGCTTTTAAATGTGCTGTCCGATCTTTTATTCTTGTTCACTATCCATAACACCCCTTGTCTTGTAGTTCTCTCTCTTTCTTCTGTTGTTTCGCTAGCTTTATTTCTGATTTATAATTTTTTGGGGTTAGGTTGCAAAACAGCAGATATGCCGAACCTCGCCCATTTATCACATAATTTATGTAATTTGTGGTGAATAAATTCGAATTATTATTATTATTAGTTTTAGGACGGGCAGGTTTTCCGTCGCATACATGGGCAAGTAATGATCACAGAACGTAACAACAATCACCGGATTCACGGAATGAAATCAAGTTTCACACCGGTGACAAAGACCCAAAAACGTTAGGATTGTTGTGGTTAATCGAGCCAGACGAACTAAAATATTCTGTGAGTGCTCGATCAATAAAATCAGTATCAACACGCACTATTCTGTCTCAGATTGCTAGATTTTTCGATCCTCTTGATTTAATTGGGCCGGTAGTGGTCAAAGCTAAAATTTTTATGCAACGATTATGGCAAATACAGGTGGGTTGGGATCGGACTTTACCTCAAGACTTGCACACTCACTGGTCGGTAGTTCAGAATAAATTACATAGAGTAAATATAACGTCACTAGATAGCGTCACTATCAACTATCTATGTCGACTCTATTTTAGAGGTGTACCATGAATACAGTGATGACTCCTTTGCGTTGTTCGGTGATTACAACCTTCCGCATGCTGTATGGTATAATGACACTGGTTTGGTTTGTTTTAAGAAGCCGGGGGTGTCGACTAATGAGTCGGTCTCTATTGATCTTCTCCTAGGCTGTGCTGGGTATTGTAATCTGTCTCAAGTTAATACCGTATTCAATAGTGCTGATGGAATGCTTGATCTTATTTTTGTAACTAACCCTAGTGTGACAGCTGATCGTGTTATCGATGCTTTAATTCCGCCAGATGCCTATCACCCACCACTGTACATAAAGTGTAATGATTTAGCTACAACTGCTGGAAGTGCGAACGAAAATTTTGTTTATAAAGACTTTAAGCGTGCCGATTATCAGGGTATGGTGGGATATTTTAATTCGGTCGATTGGGATGTGGAAACTGGTAATGTCGAACCGTGTATAGCCCTTGATCGCTTGTACAGCCATATTAATCGAGCAATCAGTGCCTTCGTCCCGGTAAGGACTGTAGTGCGCTCTACTTTTCCACACTGGTTCTCCCCAAGACTTAGAGCTCTTATAAGACAAAAGAAAAGGGCACATAAAGCTTACAAGCGTTCAAATGCTCATAGTGATTATTGTAACTTTTCCCATCTCCGATCGCTATGCAAATCAGCCTTACTAAGTGATCATCGGTCTTATATCCCAGATAGCACCATACATCCCAAGGACGTCCGTTTCATGTCCAGTTTATATCCGAACGTCCTACGTCCATTTTGAACATACCTAGGATGTTCTTAGGACTTAAAATTCGGATGTTCTAGGTACGTCCGTTTCTTAAGTCCTACGGACGTTCTTAAGACTTAAATTTCGGATGTTCTGGGTACGTCCGTTTCTTATGTCCTACGGACGTTCTTAAGACTTAAATTTCGGATGTTCTAGGTACGTCCGTTTCTTATGTCCTACGGACGTTCTTAAGATTTAAATTTCGGATGTTCTAGGTACGTCCGTTTCTTAACTCCTACGAACGTTTTTAGGACTTAAATTTCGGATGTTTTAGGTACGTCCGTTTCTTAAGTCCTACGGATGTTCTTAGGACATAAATTTTGGATGTTCCAGGAACGTTCGTTTCTTAAGTCCTACGCATGTTCTTAGGACTTAAATTTCGTATGTTCTTGGAACATCAAACAATCTTGTAAGTCACGTGATTGTTTTTGACTACTACATTTCGAATGTTCCGAAAATCTTCGTCTCGTAAATCTTGTGAATGTTTAGAAGAACTGAATTTCCGATCTTCGAGGAACAACCGTCTTGTAGATTTTACAGATGACTAAGGTTAGATTGCAAAACAGTCTTATGATTGAATCTCGCATTTGCGTTATTTTTTGTGCAATGAAGTCGCTGAAATGTTCCCAGATAGCACACGACTAGAGCACTAAAGAGGTGAGTATTCCTATCCGCCATTTTGGGTCCTCTGGAGAGAGAAAATTATCGAGTACCCGCCTTTTTATGTATTGTCAGATTCACTTTATAAACAAAATACGCATTACTGATATTCATACATGTTAGCACGACACATTATTAGAGTATTTTATTACATTTAAGTTCATATTCGGTTTATAAAGCGAATTTGACAATACTCAAAAAGGCGGGTACTCAATAATCTTCTCTCTCCAGGGGACCCAAAATGGCGGATAGGAATACTCACCTCTTTAGTGCTCTAACACGACGTCTTAAGACAGACATCTTTAATTCTTACACACACGACGTCTTAAAGACGTCAGTCGCGAGCGCGAAGCATTCGGAATATGCTAGTCCGATTGTCCTCGTTAGGAAGAAGAATGGTGAACTAAGGATATGTATTGATTATCGACGGGTGAATGTGAAGGTAGTAAAAGACCGATATCCTCTTCCTTTGATCGAAGACCAGCTGGATCGATTACAAGGCAAGAAGATTTTCAGTACTTTAGATCTTAAAAACGGGTTTTTTCATGTTCCAGTCGACGAGGGTAGTACCAAATATACAGCATTCGTCACGCCCAATGGGCAGTACGAGTTCTGTCGAATGCCCTTCGGTCTATGTAATTCACCTGCAGTTTTCCAGAAGTTTATCAATGCTGTCTTTCAACCCTTGATCAAGGAGGGTGTCGCTTTGACGTATATGGATGACTTGATCGTGCCTTCGATCGACTACGAGGATGGATTAAGACAATTAAGGAGAGTATTAGATGCTGCTGCTGATCACGGACTGACAATTAAATGGGAAAAGTGTCGTTTTCTACAGACGCGTATCGAATATTTAGGCTACGACATAGAAATGGGAACTATTCGACCCTCCGAGCGAAAATTGTTGGCGGTTCAACGTTTTAAGGAGCCGAAATGTGTGCGAGATGTACAAAGTTTTTTAGGCCTGACGGGCTATTTTAGAAAGTTTATCGAGCGTTATTCTCTAATCGCGCGGCCGTTAACAGATTTGACAAGAAACGACATTGCGTTTGAGTTCGCGGAAAGGGAAAGAAGCGCGTTTAGTCAGCTAAAGCTACTTTTGACGTCAAAACCCGTGCTAAAAATGTACTGCCCTACGTCTGAAACGGAGCTGCATACAGATGCTTCCTCGTTAGGCTTCGGCGCAATACTAATGCAGCGAGATAGCGAAGATCGAGGCTTCCATCCGGTTTACTTCGCGAGCGGTAAGACGAGTCCAGCCGAGGAGAAGTACCACAGTTATGAGCTTGAGGTACTCGCTGTCGTAAGAGCTCTTAAGAAATTCCGGGTCTACTTGATAGGTACTTCGTTCAAAATTGTAACCGACTGCCAAGCGTTTGTTATGACTCTAAAGAAAAAAGATGCGTGTACGCGTGTCGCCCGCTGGGCACTAATGCTGCAGGACTTTGATTACATTATCGAACATCGACCTGGTAAGAGTATGCGTCATGTCGACGCACTTAGCCGTCAACCACTCCCTACGGTGATGCTGGTCCAGGAAGAAGAAGCTGGAATCGTTTGTAAGCTACGCCAAGCCCAGACCAACGACAAGGAGCTCCAGCAGGACGTGAGGAAGGAAGGTCGCACGAGCACCAATGGATACATAATGAACGATGGTCTCGTGTGCAAGCAAATAAATGGCGAGGTAGTAATCGTGGTACCAGGGTCGCTGCAGGCGAGTATTATTCGATCGGTCCACGAGCGAGGACACTTCGCAGTCGCTAAAACAGAACAATTGCTAAGGAGGGACTACTGGTTCAGCAATATGAGGCCAAAGGTGGAGCACGTGATACGAAATTGCATTAACTGCATCCTTGCCGAGCGGAAGAATGGAAAGATGGAAGGCTGGCTGCATCCCATCCTGAAAGGAGGACTTCCACTCGATACGTACCACATCGATCATCTGGGTCCTTTGCCCTCCACAAAAAAGGCCTATAAGTTTATATTTGTTGTTATAAATGCATTTACCAAGTTTGTGTGGCTGCATCCGACAAAGTCGACCACTACGGCAGAGGTAATTGACCGGTTGGAAAAACAGTCCATGACGTTTGGCAACCCAGGGCGCATCGTCTCGGACAGGGGATCGGCGTTCACCTCCACCCAGTTTGCCGAGTATTGCAGAGATCAGGGTATTGGGCACGTGAAAATCGTCACGGGCATCCCGCGTGGCAATGGCCAGGTGGAAAGGGTGAACAGAACCCTGATACCGCTGCTGACGAAATTGGCCGCGCCTGAACCAGGACACTGGCACAAATACGTCGGATGTGCGCAGCAATATTTAAACCACGTACCTTCGCGTAGCACGGGAATTACGCCGTTTCACCTTTTGGTTGGTACGAGGATGCGACTGAAGGACGACCCGATGATCAAGGAAATAATGGAGAATGAGGCTGCCACCGCTTTCCAGACGACACGGGACCAAACGCGTGAACAAGCGCGAGTTACGATTACCAAAGTCCAACAGGAAAATCGCAAAACCTATGATAAGCGACGTAAGGAGCCTGCGTGCTTCAAGTTGAATGAATTAGTAGCTATTCGTAGGACTCATATGGGTCCCGGGCAGAAGTTCTGTACTAAATTTTTAGGGCCGTATCGTGTATCTAAGACATTGCGTGGCGATCGGTATCTAGTAGATAAAGTCGGGCAGCATGAAGGGCCGCGAAGTACTTCGACTTCAATAGATTATTTGAAACCGTGGGTGGATGACCGAGAGCATGACCTGTCAATTGACAGTGAGACAGAAAACATCTAGGGACAGATGTTCTTGCAGAATGACCGAGTGTAGGATCTGCGAAAGAAAGAGAGCGAGTATGTATGTGCTAGTTTAAATTTGGCGCTCTGGCGCATCTGACGTCAGAGGCATAGCGAGGAGCTATCCGGCAGTGAGAGAGAATCGAGGCAGTTCGGCGTAAGACTTCGTTCGATAAAGACACTTTTCTAATTGTACTCTTGACACGCTGTTATACAGCTATTATATTATTCCTTCTTCCAACTACGGGACTGACTTATTTTACTTTCCAATCACGCCTCCACCGCCAATCCCTACAATATATATATATTGTAGGGATTGGCGGTGGAGGCGTGATTGGAAAGTAACCCTAACGTATATATATATATACGTTAGGGCATATATATATACTATGGATTGGAAATGCTTGAAGCGATTTGAAAGTGCATGATGTGCCACCATCGTTTAACCGATGTACTTTACTTCCCTTCGCCCCGCAATCACCCGCGGTGCTCCACACTTTGCCACGCTTGGCCACGCCAATCGACGCCAACTGTTGCTGACGCAAGTATATAAAAAGTGTTTATTGGCAAAATTAGCTAAATTGTTCAGTATATAGTGGTTATGCAAATAAATGTTCAAAATGGGCAAATGTGTATTTTGTGGGAATTTGAACAACAATAAGAAAAATGCGACATTACACAAGTACGTAAAGATAACATAACCTCTTATCAATTTTCAATAGCACTGATATATTTTTGTTCTAATTTCCGTAAGATTATGCGTATATTTCCACAAGACAAACGTGCAAAGAGTGGTTGAGTGGCTGAGAACACGCGAGGATGAGTGTTAGGAGTCTTAGACAGGTTAGAATGTAAGATACACTATTTCGGTGAGTGTCACTTCGTCTAATTTATTTAAGAACGCACAATAACACGTGCGAAATTCCCGAATAGTGACACCAAGACTTTATATTAAAACCAAGGCACAGCGAGCAAGTGAGAAGAGAAGATTCCCCAAGGTTCACATAATTATATTAATTATTGCGAATGCGTCGCACTTGGGTGAACAACCACGATGAGAAGAGACCGTGAGAATGAGAGTGAGCTGACTTTAAAACGTGAGCGGAGATGAGACGTGAGATGAGAATATGTAATTTATCTTGAGAACTGTTAGCTTCGCGAGTATGACCGTAGTGAGCACGATGATACAAGAGAGTGATCGAACATAGCCGAGCTTCCGCTTGCGCTTCTTCTCGGATCTCCTAGAGCAGCGTCGCTGCTCTCTCATTGGTCGATCGATCAGCGCTGATTGGTTGATCGATCAGCGTTGATTGGCAACTTGCCCATAGATCAACGTCGCTGAATCTCAGACCGCGAGGTGCTGCTATGTGAGTGAGAGTGGCGGCGTGGGAAACTACTTCCTTCCCAAACATTCCTCCCGCCTTCAGCAACAGAGTTGATGAGTTAACCTGAAACAGGTAAAACTGCCAACTTTGTGATTGGCCTAGTTAATGTAGTTGTTGCTGTCTTGATAGTCACGACCCTGGTGAGATCATCCTTCCCAGGATGCAGTGTGAAAACCCGAGCAAGTGGCCCCTTGCTCGGTGGAAACCGTTCATCTGTGATGAGTAACAATGACCCGACCTTGATATCATTGGATGGGTGGTGCCGCTTTGAGATTGCTTGCTGACGTTGCAGGTAGTGAGTTGACCATTGAGACAAGAACTGCTGCATTTTTTTGGGATGAGTTGCCATCTGGCAGATGGTGAGATCGATGAGTGTTCCACAGATGGCTCAGGCAAAGTTGATAGTGGTTTATTGGTGAGAAAATGAGCTGGAGTGAGTGTCGATATATCGTCAGGGTCATCGCTGAGTGACTCGAGTGGTCGTGAGTTGAGCATGGCTTCAATCTATGTGAGAAGAGTGCTGAACTCTTCATAGGTGAGTACAGTTTCGTGAACAGTCCGCCGCAGATGATACTTGATGGATTTTACGACCGCTTCCCATTTTCCTCCCATGTGAAGAGCAGCTGGCGGATTGAAGCACCATGTTGTGTTGTCGTTAACGAACAGAGACGCCAGTTGTTGATGTTGTTGTGACCCTTGAGTGAACATACTCTTGAGATAAGTGTCCGCACCAACGATGTTGGTTCCACAATCAGAAAAAATGGTGTGGGGAATTCCTCGTCTGGATGAGAAACGCCTGTATGTTGCGATGAATCCTTCAGATGAGTAGTCTGTCACCAGTTCAAGATGGACAGCTGACGTCGTCATGCATACAAAAACGCAAATCCAACCCTTTTGGGTCATAGCTCCTCGCCCTTTCCAAGTCTTGAGTGTTATTGGACCAGCGTAATCGATTCCAGTGTTGGTGAATTGTAGTGAGGGTGTGACTCTAGAAAAAGGTAGTTGGCCCATCAGCTGATGGGCACGGATTCCCCTTTGTCGAGCACACACGACACACCGCAGAATAAGAGATTTCACTGGAGCTCGACCTCCGATGATCCAGTAGCTGTGTCTGATGTGAGCGAGAGTGAGCTGAGTTCCTTCATGCAGAGTTTGTTTGTGTGAGTGGTTTATAATCAGATCGGACAGACATGGGCGGCGAGGCAAGATGGCAGGGTGTTTGAACTATGATGACTTTGAAATCGTGACTGAAGTAGAGTGACTGTGTCGCCTTTATCTAAAAGATGCGAGTTTGTTACAAATCCTTTGGTGAATGTAAATTGAGTGGCAATGAGACAGGCAATTTCCTTAGTCTTGAGATGAATCTGAAACAAGCTGAGGTAATGCGAATGAGTTTGTTCAGTGTTGAGAATCTGTATATGAGGTCCCAGTGATATTTGATTTCTTGAAGGTTGAGTAAGGTCGAGATTCCTGGACGAGCCTCTAGTTCGCTTGAGTCGTCCAGTGTTGTTGGTTGTGATAGCCATGAGTCACTGGGTTGAGAAAGCCATGATGGTCCTGTCCACCATGGCTGATGATGTTCAAGCTGAGAAGTAGTGAGGCCTCGAGGTGGACAATCCGCTGGGTTCCAGGTACCAGGAACGTGTCTCCAATGTCCTTGAGGGATGAGTTCTTGAATCTGTGTAACACGATTCCGAACGTACTCCTTCCAGCGCGAGGCTTGAGCATTGATCCATATAAATGCCACTTGAGAATCCGTCCACAGATGAGTAGATGCAATGTTGAGTTGAAGAGTCGCTTCAACATACTTGGCAAGCTTTGGCAGCATCACTGCTGCTGTGAGTTCGAGTCTCGGGATTGTGAGTTTTTTGAGAGGTGCTACCTTGGTTTTAGAGCACGCGAGTGTCCTCGGACTGGAGCTGTGGAATGTTGGAAGGAAGTAGGAGTGCAGGAGACCCTGGTGGCGGGGGTGATCACCTGGGCGATGATCCCGTAGTCTCCACTCATGAAGGAGATGACCGGCTGAGTCCCCAGGATGTACTGGATAGGGAGGGGAGGTCTAACTGCCCCATAGGGAGAGCGAAGGGTCATCTTGGAGATACTATCTCCAACGAAGAGATGCCGCAATGGGAAGGTAATCCGGTGGTAATCTTGGACGACTCGGATGATGAGGAGTCCATTCCGGGGACCTCTCAGGGCCGCGGAGAGATCCGGGAGAGGGCGTCTACCTTTAGTGCGGGTACGTCGACGGAGAAGATGAGGATGGGCCGTGCCCACAGGCAGCGGACCCCTAAGGACTCTACGAAGGAGAAAGGCACCTTAGGTGCCTTCTTCTCCAAAACAATGAAGTCGATTGATGGCGGCAAAACGGAGGTCCTGACTCAATCGAGGAAAGAAGATGGGAGCACCCAGGGTATCACGAAGGGGAAAACACTGGTAAGAACTCCCCCGGACGAATGGAAGAAGAGTCATACGAGCACTGTGCAGGGTACCTCCACGGAGGAACCTAAGGAGGTAGAGGGGAGCCCTGGTAAGCGTGTGGGGTATAATATTACCCCTTCGGTGGTTCTGGAGAGGATTGCCGTATCTGTAAATCCCTCGGGGGCGGTGCGTACGCGCTCTGGGGCCTGCTCCTCGTCTCGAGAGCTGGAGGAGGAACGCAACTGTAAGGCGGCCTCCTTGCTCGGGATTGAGAGGGGGCCTCCGTACTTGGACAAGGGTGGCTCTGGTCATGTGTTTGCCATTCCGGCTCCCCCTGTGGCAACGGTCAAGAAGCTCAAGCGATCGGAGCAAATAGATACGGAGGGTAACTGGATCAAGAGTTTGCTGAAGGAGGTGAGTGTGCTCTTGGGTAATCTGACAAAGACTTGTCAGGAATTGGTGGAGTCCGTGGAGAGTGGATCCACCAAGAAAAAGGTGACCCAGGCAGCCCGAAGAATGGCTAAGGGGTGTTCGTATGCCAAGGCTGCACTGGAGAAGGGCACCTCGGAGTACCTGGGTCTCAAAGACCCGATCGGTAGGCAGTGCGTAGAGAAGTCCCCGCAGGGAGATATGGCCTCCCCCCGGAAGGGATCCCAATGTAGCATCGGGACCCAGACTGAGGTGGGGATCTTCACCTTTGTGGGGTCCGGCAGTGGTCCCCCCCTCCCCCCCCAGGACAAGCCTCTGGGGAAGGGTGATGGAAAGAGGGGGCCTTCGTCCCCCCTGGAAAACAACAGGACTTTGTCGAAGAAGAGGTTCGCAGACGTGGTTAAGGATAACCACGGGGCAGCGGGGCCTGGCCCATCTAATTTAAGTACCCTCTCCCACTCCCCTCTGAATGAAGGGAGCCTGGAGGAGGAAGTGGCGATGGAGGGTACTGGTGGGGGGGGGGGGGCGCTGGTCGGGCAGACTCGGGATTCCTACCCACGAAAGGGCAAAAGAAGCGGGAAAGGAGAGCCAAGAGGGGCAGAGATTTAGAGCTCCAGCGGCAGGGCCTGCGTGTGATGACTCAGGCCACGTCGAGTGGTCACGGTCTAAATCCTATAGAGACCCAACCGGCTCAAGTTCAAGGGACGGTACAAGTCCCTGCCGTGGCCACGGGCTCGGCTGGTCAAAGGAAGGTTCCGGCAGGGGATGAAACCCCAAACATAAAGAAGTCGAAGCCCAAATTCCTGCGTAAGAGACCAAAGGCCATACTTGTTAAGGTCTCCCAAGGAGCGTCGTATCTAGACACTTATAGATCCCTCATTACAATTGGGAGGGACAACCTGAAAGCGGTCAAGGGAGTCAAGATGACCAGGTTAGGGCATGTCCTCCTCGAAATTGAGAAAAAGGGGTCGGCCGCGGAAGTGGCCAATATTATAAAAAGCAAGCTGGAGATACCCGTCGAGATGGTTCCTCTCCAGGATAGAACGTCGCTGGAGGTCAGGGACATTGACCCGGCCATGGAAGAACTAGATGTCAAAGCGGCACTGGGAGCGGCCCTCAAAGCGGACCATGTGGACTTCGAGGTCAGGCGTCTTGTGCTTGGCTGGGGTGGTCTTCAGTCAGCCATCATCTCGGTCCCTACAGGGATCCTGGGGAGGGGGGGGGGGGCTCTTGGAGGCCTGAGGTTTAGATGTGGCCTCTGTATGGCCAAGGTCAGGATTCTCCCCAGAATGGTGAGGTGTTTTAGGTGTCACCATCTTGGCCACCTCGCAAAAGACTGTGGCGAGGTGAAAGAGGGTGCAGAACTCTGTAGAAGATGTGGGACCAGGGATCACCTTATTGCCACGTGTGACAAGAGGCCTAAGTGTGCAATATGCACTAAGAAGGGGATCACTGGGGGTAAAGCAGCTCACGTAACGGCGTCCCTTGGGTGCCCCATGAATAGAGTCAATCCGGGGGCGGGGCCCAGGACAGTGAGTAAGGCCACAACGCAACTAAGTAATGCCCCTTAAAGTGCTGCAGGCCAATCTGAACCACTGCCGCTTGGCGCAGACCATGCTGGAACGTAATGCGGCAATGCTAGGGGTGGACATTGTATTAATATCGGAACCCTACCGACAGTTAAGGAAGTGGCATAATGATGCATCCGGTGGCGCATCCCTCTGGGTCACAGGTTTCAATGGCCGACTGCCGGATTTAGCTCCCCAAATAGAGATGGAGGGCGTGGTTGCGGTGAGGATGCAAGGCAGAATGTATATTAGTTCGTACTGCCCTCCGAGCCGCAACCTTCATGAATTTAAGGTTTTCCTTGGGGCAATTGAAGAGATTATAACGGAGGCGCGCATGTCCGCATTGGGGATTGTCTTTGGAGGCGACCTCAATGCCCAGTCCCCGGTATGGGGGGGGGGGGGGGGGAGAAGTCAGACAGAAGGGGACAACATTGCCTAGATCTCCTTAGCAGGCAGGGCCTGATCCCTTCTAAGGGCAACGGCACTCATACATTCTCACGTAACGGTAGGTCCTCATACATCGACATAATGTCAGTAGACCAAGACACAGTGCGAGGTTTTAGTACGAAAGTTCTTGGACATTTCACCTTTTCGGACCACCGTTACGTCATGCACAGGGTTAAGAAGAAAGGGGGATATTGTGTCATCCCCCCGTTTACCCAATACTCTACTAGAGATCTAGACCCGGATTCCGTGGTTACATGCATGGAAGGTCTCCTCCAGAGTAATAATGATTATGGGCAGGCCGTGCAACAGTCCCCAACCACGGGGAGAGGGGTGAAGCCGGTGGCGGACATTGTACAGGAGATCCTGGAGGATGTTACCAGGACATTGCTCCCTAAAAGGAGTAATCGCCCTAGAGGTAACAAGCAGCCAAACTCCTGGTGGAACAATGATATCGCCGAAGCCAGGAAGGAAATGTTCAGGGCAAGAAGGCTTGCTCAGAGAGCCAGGAAAAAGGGCAGCCCGTTAACTATGGATTTGATGGAGGCCTACCTGAAGGCTAGAAAAAAGATTAATACCCTCACCTGGAAAGCAAAAGAAGGGGTATGGAGTGGCCTCTGCTCCATGGCGCAGCTGGACCCTTGGGGCAGGCCTTATATGATGGTCATGGCCTCAGTGAGGGCAAGGGCCAAGCCCACAATATGTCGCCTCCACAGGCCTCGGCAGTCGTTGAGAAGTTATTTGCTGTATCCCCACCGGAGCAGCCTCTCAGGCATAGGGCCCCCTTGGGCAGCTGGTTTATTAGGGGCACCGTGCAATCGATGGTAAACAGGATTGATGAAGAACTAGTTGATAGGGTCTTGGCTAGGATCAAAGTCAAAAAGGCTGCTGGTCTAGATGCGGTCCCGTCGGAGGTGGTCGCCGTAGCCATAAGGGCCAGACCGGACCTGATAAAGGACATGGCGAGGGACACAATTATTAGGGGCCTCGTCCCACAGAGTTGGAAAACCGCCAGGCTGGTCCTTCTCCCTAAGCCTGGGAAGGACCCTCTCCTGCCCGGCTCATATAGGCCGATCAGTATTCTTCCTGCGCTGAGTAAGGTGTGGGAATATGCGATCAAGGAGCTTATTGAGGCCCAGATTGGGCAGGATTCTTTTCACCCTGCCCAATATGGGTTTAGAAGAGGATAGGGCACTACGGATGCCATTCTAGAAGTTATGAGGACAGCAGACGCCTGCTCCAAAAGCGACAAGAAATGCGTCATGGTCACCTTAGACGTTAAAAACGCGTTTAACACGCTTAGCTGGGAGGTGATCTTGTACGAGCTTGAGAGAAGGGGGGTTCCGACCTGTATCTGTACACTAATCAGGAGTTATCTCCATAACAGATTTGTCACCATTTATACTCCTGGGGGGTTATCACCTCCCAGATTTTTGCGGGGGTTCCCCAGGGTTCAGTCCTGGGCCCTTTTCTCTTTAACCTTGTGTATGATGGCGTCCTGTCTGCGGTGGGGGTCCACCCTGGGATTAGGCCCGTGGCCTATGCCGACGATCTGGCCGTGCTCTTCTCGGCCAAAGACTTAGACAAGATTAGAGCAAATATGATTTCGACCATGGTGAGGGTCCAGACGTGGTTCGTCAGAATTGGTCTTTCCGTGGCCCATGAGAAGACCGAGATTATTGTTCTCGCGGGTTTAAGGGGACGCAAAGTCCAAGAGTTTACAATCATGGGGAGACCCATCAAATCTGTGGAATCGGTGAGGTATCTGGGGGTTAATATAGACTGTTATAGGAATTTCCTTACCCATCTTCAAGAGGTCACCGCCAAGGGTGATAGGATTGTGGGGGCCCTTTCCTCCCTCCTTCCAAACGTGAGAGGACCGTCCTGGCCTATCAGAAGATTATACTACTCCGTCTGGGAGAGTGTAGTCCTGTACGCGGCTCCTGTTTGGGCAGCGGCGGTCAGTTCAGCGTCCAACGAGGCTACTCTCAGAAGGGCCCAGAAAACGGCCCTAGTGCGTACAACGACTTCGTATAGATCAGTGGCCTATTTGGCCCTTTGTGTCTTGCCTGGCCGCCTCCCAGTTGGGATTAAGGCCCGGATGTGGAGCAGGGTGTTCAGGGCAAGGGACACGGATAGATCAGACCGTGCCCTCCAAGGTAATCGGCTGGCCCTGAACAGGAGACTCTGCACCCATAAGGAGGAACTCTTAGAGGCTGCTCTCACGGACTGGCAGGTTATGTGGGATGGGTTTGATCCGGGCAACTGGACGCGCCGCACCATATCCTCAGTTAGGATGTTTGTCGGAGAGAGGGGGAGGAGGTTCCAGGTTGATTATTGGACCGCCCAGCTCCTAACCTCCCATGGGGCTTTTGGGGCCTTCAGAGCTAGAATAGGAAAGGCGGAGTCCTCAATATGCGTGGATTGCGGGGCCCCGGTGGACGATGCGGAGCATATCATGTTTACATGCCCCACGTACCGAGAGGAGAGGGACTTATTATTTGGGAATTTGGGGTCTACTCCGAATGTGGAGAGCCTCATCGACCTGATCACAGAGTCTGAGAAGAACTGGGCACACTTCCACACCTTTGCCCAGGGCGTGATGAAGGATAGAGTGACGAAGGAAGTTCTCAGGGAAAAAGAGACCAGGGCTAGGCGGGCTGCTGAGGCCAGGACAAGGGACCGTGTGGGCTTGTTGGGTGGTATAAGACCCAGGACGGGCTATTTAAAAAGGAAGGATCTCAGTGAGAGAGGGGCAAATGACCCTCCTCCTCCGGCGAAGAGAAGGAGAGAGGGGCCATCTATGACAGGAGTGGTCAGATGGGGGAGTCAACATGGACAGCGCCCCTCTGGGTTCATCCGTAACCAGTGAGGACTCTGCACCAAGCCACCGCGCTTGACCAATTTTATTGTTCGATATATAGTTTATGTATTTACAGCGATGCGTCTGGCCTAACGTTCAATATTTTATGTGATGCGAAGGGCGGGACGAAATCTTTATACTTAGGCTTTTATCGTGTAGTATTTATTTATTTATTTATTCATTTATCTTTTATCTTGTTGACTGTCCTTTTCATTTCGTGTATTTGTGCGTTTTGCGTTTTACGTTGTATATATCTGATATGATATTGTCTTTTTTATTTTATCTTACTGTATTTAGTTTATTTTATTTATTTTATTATATTTTATCTGGCTGTACTTTCTCCGTCGTACGTCCATTTTTATGCAAGCAATGAGTAGTTTTAAGTTTAAGTTTTAAGTTGGATGTACTGCGTGGCCCCATTAACTAGTAGGGGCAGGGTAGGGCACCTATTGCCTTAACGACATGGAACCAGCGGGTTAATGGCACAGACAGTAGCATGGAGTGGTGTCTGTGTCACCGTGGGATGGGTTAACAATGGGTGGTATCACGAGACCACCATCCAACGTGGAATGGAAACATACTTAGATGCACGAAATAGAAGAAGATGTAGGTAATGGGTAAGTCCCAGAAAGGGCACCGAAACGGCCGAAGGAGGACTCCCCCCATTACGGGGCCCCGAGGTGAAGAAGTACCAAGTTAGTACCATTTCTCGGGGTATGGGAGAAGCCATTAGGAGGCACTCAACAGAGGGGGTTTTAGTGGGTATCCCGCCCATATGGCGGTGAGTCCCACATAACCCGGATAGTAATATCCGGGTATGCATAAAGCATTTCCCCCTCTATAAAAAAAATAAATAAATAAAAAAAAAAGAGCACGCGAGTGTCGACACTTTGAGATTTGTGGACGGTGATAACACGGTAATGTAAATTACCGCTGCCATGGCTAGTTGAGAAGCATCAGAGAACCCGTGGAGTTCCACGGTGGAGTTGGAATAGGTGTTGAGCCACCTTGGAATTGAGAGCCTGGCCAGGCGTGTGAGATCTTCTCTGATGTTGTACCAATGAGATGTAACTTGAGGTGGCAGTGGATCATCCCAACCGAGTTTATGCAGCCATAACTCTTACAAGATCATTTTTACGCGAATTATGACTGGTGAGAAAAAACCGAGTGGATCAAAGATTTGGGAAACCTTTGATAGAATGAGACGTTTCGTTGGGATTGAGGTTGAGCTTGGCTTTGATGAGAATGTGAAGTTGCCTCGGAAGCTGTTCCATTGCAATCCGAGAATCTTAGTAGGGCAGTCGTCGAGTGAGATTGTTGAGCCTTGAGCTCTTGAGTTGGGAAAACATCCCGCGTGACACAGTTCTTTAAGATGTTGTGCAATATTGATGAGTTGCTCACCTGTGTCAGCGCCGCAAAGATGTCGTCGACATATCGTGCATGATGGTACACCCAAAGGGAAGCGATGTCCTTCGTCCTCCGTAGCAGTGCTCGGACAGCCAGAAACGGCGCAACCTTGGTGCCGTAAGTGACCGTCGTAAGTTTGAATGATATCTCTTCTCCTTCCTCATCCACCCACAGAATGCATTGGAGATCTTAATCGTCTTCATGAACTCGGATTTGCCGGTACATCTTTGTGATATCTGTGGCAAAGTTGAAACTGTGTTGTCGAATCCACAACAGCACATCTGAGATGTTTAGCAGAAGATTCTGTCCTGTGTGCATAAGGTCGTTGAGAGAGTACCCAGATGTTGTTGCACACGAGCCATCGAAGACAACCCGTAGCTTGGTGGTTTTGCTGTCAGGCTTGAGTACTCCATGATGAGGAAGATGACTTCCTCCCTCCGATGTCGCTGATTGAGATGGACGAGTGAGTGCGTTTGAGGTTGAGTTGAGTGAGGAGCTCTTCCTTCACGAAGGTGAGCTCTAATCCTGAATCTATGAGCATACGAACCTGATGAATTGACGTAGGTGAGATGATCTGAGATTGAGCAGTTGCTAGGAGCGTGAGATGGCTGCGGTGAGATTGCAGTTGAGATGAGAGTACAGGAGTGAGCTGAGCGAACTTTTCTACTACTGCGGCGTGATATCAACGGGGTTGAGAAGTCGACGGCTTAGAGACCTCAGTCTGAGCTTTTGGTTGAGCGGGCTGTACTGGCTGTACATGCAGCATGGTCTGGTGCTGAATGCCACACTGCTTGCACCGGTGCGGTGATTTGCAGTTTGCAGATGAGTGGAGTCCACAGCAATTGTAGCAGACCATGTTGTTAGCTACGATTTTCCTCCGCTCTTGCACTGTCATGCTTCTGAATGTGGGGCACATCACCACAAAATGGTCCCCTCCGCAGCAGTCACATGGGAACTTCTTCTGTGTGACAGGTCCCTGAGACACTTGGTGAGATGAGGCTCGTTGAGCTGTTGGCCTTGAAGGGGCTTTCGCCGATGAGCTGCTGGGCGCATTATGAGAAAACGGAATTTCCGCCCTCTCTAATGCCCTCGCCTTGCTTGATACAAACTCCCGCACCTGTTTGAATTTAGGGTACTCTTGTCTGGACCCAATCGAAGTTTCCCATGCTTCTCTTGTGCCTTTGTCCAAATTGCGGACCACATGATGGACCAAGATGTGGTCCCCCAGAGTATCGGTGACCTCCAGTGAGTCGAGTGCAGTTTGCGCCTTTTCCACCGTTGAGATGAGCTGATGCAATGAGCTGGCACTTTTTGTGATGACCTGCTTCGCAGAAAATAGCTTGTCAAGCTGTGTCTGGATGAGAATCCTCTTATTTTGATAGCGTTCACAGAGGAGTTCTCACGCAGGCTTGAACGATGCTCCCTTTAAGGGCAGCGATTCCACCTTTGCAGCAGGTTCGCCTGACAGGCGAAACTAGTGCATGGCATGATGTGTAAGAAATTGATCGCTCTGCTTCTGGGTTCTTAAGAAGACCGTCTTTGTATATTATGATGTGACGTCCCGATAATTTTTCGCCGGTCCTAAATAGCACCCTCCATACAAATCCACTCGACTACACAACTATTCTCGAAACCATAAATGCTAAACCCCTTTTTCAACCTCCGGGTTGTTTGGATGATGTACCTTAGCGGTCCCCATCTCCAGACGCCCAAATTTCGAATCCCCTTCCCCTCTTCGGCCTTCGAGGCGCGAACTCTTCCCCGTTCAAATCTCATACAAGTCCCTCGCCAAAGCTCGCTCATCTCGAGACCATGTACCCCCCCCCCCCCCCCTCCCTTTTCTACAAACGTACTCAAGCCTCCACCTTAAAACCCCAATCAAAAATCCTCTAAATCCATCCAACGGGTGGAGTACCCATTTCTAAAGCTCCGAAAGAACCGCCGAAATCCGCAATAGCGACGCATACCTTACGCGTGAGTCATCAACACGCGTCGATTACATAACACATATTTTAAAGATGACTCATCACGCATACCACAAATTCCTCGCATACCAAACATTCCATTGTTTTGTATAAATACAAGCGCCACATGGACCGCGTATCAGTCAGTTACAATCGATCAGTCAGTTACAATCGATCAGTTAGTTACGATCAACCAGTCAGTTAGTTCGGCAACATCCGCGACACACCGCACCAGTATTTCTTTTATAAAGTTAAAAGCTCGTGAAGTGTTACAAGGATTTCTCCTCTTCTATATCTCTGTAAGCCTTTATTATTCACTATTCTATTTCCTTCTGCTCATATGCAACGATATTATTTAGTTCTTTATATTGCTTTGTATCATTGCGCTTATTACTTTACATTATTTGGTTTTGATTCTGCTTATTGCTTTATATGTACATCGCTAACTGCATTGCTTTCTATCTTGCTTTATACTATTTCAATTGCTTATGCTTATCGCTTAATTATATCATTGCTTGATTTTATTACTTATACTAAAACATTATTAGCGTTACTAATTCTTCTCATGTTTATACTATATTATTAATCACCATTATATAAATGTTTGTGCCAATGCTCAATGTCCATGCATTATTGTAAACTGCTATACCGTCAGAAGCGCATTGCTTATCCACACGCTTACCAATAAATAGTGGTTCTGTTAATCGAAACGTTTAAATTCTTGCTACAACTCTTTGCCTTCGCGAATAATCTAACGGGTGTCACTCGGGTGTACGATCACCATACAGCCTTCCCTGATCGTCACAAGTTGCGAAGCATAGCCTTCATAGAGAAGGATTCATAGCCTTCTGGTCTTCCTAAGAAGCACAGTCTTCGACCTCTCCTACGCCACCCCTCGAACACGAAGCATAGCCTTCACAGAGAAGCTGTTCTTCCTACGAAGCACAGTCTTTGGACCTCACCTACGCCACCCCTCGAGCACGAAGCATAGCCTTCATAGAGAAACTGGTCTTCCTACGAAGCACAGTCTTCGACCTCACCTACGCCACCCCTCGAGCGTGAAGCATGTGACGAAGTCACGTCACGAGGACCGCGCGAGCGCGCGAAAACAAAACAAAGCGCGAGGCCAAGTACCCGACACGGCCACTAGGTGGCCACGGGGCCCGCGCTCTGGCTCGCTTGCGAAGATGTACGGCCGCCGTATATAACAGCCGAGGCGAACGGAATCAGGAGCTCTTGTGCGTGTCGCTTATGCGCTTCACGCGGTACGAGATGCTCATTTTTAGCTCCCACGAGGTGTGTCAGTGATCGGCCATCGCCACCACTGTGCCATAACCAGCCTCTTCCGAAATAGGCCGAGAGAAATCTTGCGCCCTGCCTACGTCAGAGAGGTGTCTCCGCGCCCATTAGGCCAGAACCCTAGTGCACTCTGATACGAGATTATACGACTCTCAACGGACGTGCCTCATAAAAGGCCATCCTGAGCAGAACGTTCAATAAATCCGCATCCCACTTTCCTAACCGCTCGCCGACAAGCCGACGCCGCCGTGCACCGACGCGCCGCTACGAGAAACCGCTCGAGCGCCGCGCTACCGAAACGTATTCGCCGGACGTACCGACGCGCCGCTAAGAGATACCGCTCAAGCCCGCGCTGCCGAAACGTACGCACCGGAAGAACCGACGCGTTCGCTAAGAGATACCGCTCAAGCATCGCGCTAAATACGGTAGTTACCGGACCGCCCGCCAAAACTGTGAACGGCACGGGACATATGTAAACCATACAGCCACTATACAGACTTTTACCAATAAACACTGTTATTGTTAACAACGCATTTTACTCATTCGCCGAACCCGGACACACCGACTGAGTCGGCATCACAATCCCTTCTCCGTCCCACCGATAATCGTCTCGCAACCGGAGACCATTACAAGCATAGCCTTCATAGTGAAGCAGGTCTTCCTACGAAGCAGAGTCTTCGAGCAACCTCCCTACCCCATATATGTTACGATCCAAGTCCCGCCACCCAGGACGTGACAATGACATATTTCTTTCATATAAAACATGATTTATTGATCCGTTTCTAACCGATTAGCGTCGGTAATCAATAATACAGGGTTTTGGACGAATTATTGAAAGCTTGAGGACGCCAGACACCAAACGGCTCTTTTCAGAGTCATACTCACACGTTCAAGAAAACGAATTAAATATTACACATATTTTCAATCAAAAATTGGACATACCCTCACGTTACTTCTTTTCGTATCCCTTTTTTCTCCTCACAAACAAATAAAAAAAATTTAATAACTATATTACGAACATTGAGTTTCAATAATTTACAATAAAATTTGAACTTGAAGTAGAGATGAGAACGATAAATCGATGTTTTTATAATCGACTAGTGTGCCCCGTCTCGGCTTCGCCCGAGATATTAGCGTGACTGATTGATATATAATCTGTAAACTCGAGAGCCCTGTATGAACGAACGCTCGGTCAGTTATTCCCGCCGCGGTGCGATTTCGCAAGCGAGATACGCCCGCCCTGTCTGCGCCTGGCGGTCGCGTCGCAAACTACTATTAGTTAAAACTCATTATTCAAAAATAAATAAAAACGTTAGAACCTTGCTCTCGTCAAGAGGAACAAAGTGATGTAACACATTTGTGGCTACAGTGCATATTTACTGAGAAACCGCATTTCAAAGTATGCAACTTCAATTTTATATAATATTATAGCTATAGATTGTTGCGATATCCGCTGGTGTGAAGCCGTATATTATATGAAGTTAGCCATAAGACATAGGGATATCAAGGTTTAATGTGAGAGCGAAATTCAAAATCCTTTGTAGAGGAAGATTTATTGTAGGCATGCGGGTTCGAAACAAGCAGCAGATGTTTGAACTCAGAAGGCGCACGAGAGTCTTGGATTGTATTCAGTAATTTTCAAAACTACAGTTAGTCCAGGCGAGGATAATAAATAGCTTAACTTTTCCTTCCACATCTGCGTGCCAAATTTCGTCGAGCGGACAGCTGCTCGTCTCGTAAAACCATTTAAAACTCTGTTTTCCTTTCAATATTTTCCGATGTCCTGATAGGGTAAAAACTCAGCTTGGGAGAGGCTGAAAGTCATAAATATAAGTATTCAAAAGTCTATCAGAGTAAAAATCCTTTCAAATTCCCGCACAAACTCGCGGGTTGAGTGCTTCAGCACTCCACGGGCACGGACCCGCCGCCCTATAGACATTCCCACAAATTCGCGCAACAAGAGCATGCTATAGACAGGAATAGTGCTAAACAAGGACAGGGCTTTATGTGCAAGTGAGAGGGTTTGCGGACGGCGGCTACCTCGGGGTCACGGCTAGGGATGGAGTGCAAAATCACTAATAGTGATTTATCACAGTGATCGCAGATTCACGATCACGGTCGTGATTGAATTTAAATCACGACCGGGATTGTGATTTTTTTTAACTTGAGTGAATTGTGTACTGTAATTGTACTTCTTGATCTTGATTAAATTATTTTTTATAAAATACTTTAATAGAACTTGTGTTACAGTCAAAGCGTGTTAATTCAGCGAATATATAGAATATTCATTCATAAATAGTCAATGTATGCACGCACGGATTTGATTGGCTAAAGTATTCACATATACATTATACTTTTTAACTAAAGTGGAGAAATATTCGTTAATTTAAATAGATCAGGACCGATTACATTGGTTTAAAATATACAACTGAGATTCTATAAGAACAGTGAGGACTTGACAATGTTTCGAGAGATAATAGAATTTGGGATTATGTGGCGCGTGCAAAGAGCAGTTATGCTCTCCACCAATCAGAAGCGATCACTGTTCTGCTTGCACCAATCAGAGGCGATCACGGATCACTGTTCCGTCTGCACCAATCAGAAGCAATCACGGATCACTGTTCTGCCTGCACCAATGAAATGCGATCATGAAAATCGCGGATCACTGTGAAAAATCACCGTGATTGGGAACGTACGTGATCGAATCACTCGTGATTGAAAAATCACGGTTCTAGCCAACTCTAGTCACGGTGAGTATCAATAATGCTCATTTCTAAAATTATACTGATGCAAAAGTATTAAATACTTGTCTTACCTGATTCTTTGTTCATATTCGAACTTTAACCCTTTCGCTACGAGCGTCGCCTATAGACGACATCAGCGTGACGACCTGTGTGTACGAGCGTCGCCTATAGACGACATCCGTGTGACGACCTGTGTGTACGAGCACCGCGTATAGACGACATACGCGACATCCGCATATAGACGACATCCGGACCTGTGTGTACGAGCGCCGCCTATAGACGACATCCGCGTGATACCACTTGACCATGACACATAAAGAATCGTACGATCCGGAGAATGACGAGGCTGCACCGAAAGATGTAAGTCCGAACACCAGTTTACCTAAGCGCAACATGCACACTTTTCGGCGCAGTGCTCCGTTCAGTGCCGCTACTCCGGCGGCATGGTGGCCCATTCAACGGTGTCACTCCGACGGAGCACACTGCCGTAGCGAAAGGGTTAATAAAGCACTATAAAACTTGACAAAACGGCACAATGCACAACCGTATCGCGTAGCGTCTACAAAAATACAGTACGAATTCGAAAGCGTGGCGGCGCGGCGTGGCGTCACTGGACTTGGCTTGGCGCTAGTGCCGTTTCGTTTCTCATCTTGTCGTTTACTGGTCGGTATCCCGACGTGATCACCGCCAATCCAAGCTAGCCAAGGTAAGTAAGGCCACAGCCAACCAGCGTCGACAACCGAGTCCGCGACAACTCTGATTGGCCTGGCTTGGCTAGCTCGGTATGACTTGATGGTGGCGCCGTTTCGTTTCTCATCTTGGCGCTGATTGGTTGACGTCGCGGCGTTCCCCTACCGCTAATTACTCTGGCAGCGTATAACATTTCTTCCGTTCACTGAATTGAAGAACGGTGCTCGGGGTTTCACCGCCAGCCGCCGCCGCTGCCAATCACGGCTACGAAATCCCACCTTTAGTAGCGGTAGTATGTACCTTGGCATAGTAGGAGTAGACGGAGGTGACATGCAGTTACAAAAATTCTAGAATCATTCTTGTGACGGTAATCACCAACAGAGCATTGCAGAGTACTTCGAAAACGTTTTACGAATTTAACCTATTGCTCATAGTCAAGTTTCATCTTCTTACTATTATTTTAGCGACATTATTAAATTTAGTTTAGTGTAACATAATTCAACTTTAGTGTAATGTAGTTAAAATTTACTACAATATAATCATTTAAAAATGAATGACACCGAGTGTGAGGGGCAGAACTTTTCAATTGCAAGTGCAGTTTACCCGTCGACGTCGACTTCAAGCGAGGGCTTAGTTGGGGAACAGCAAGTTCCAACTATTTTGAAAGGGAAGTACTTCTCAATTGTGGCTGAGAAAACTAGTGACAAATCTATTACTGGTTTGTGTCAGTTCTGTTTGCCCAAACGGAAAGAAATCAAGGGATAAATATCGTCCACATCCAATTTTCGCTCCCACTTGAAGCGATAACATTCTACCCAGTTTGATGAGTACTGTTCCGAATCAACAACGAAAAAGCGAAGAACGTGCGGAAGACACAATTTGAATTAGATGTCGCGAGGTATGTCATCAATTTATTGATTTCATTAAGATCGGTGGACGATCCCTACTTTCGCCAAATTTTTATAAATCTCGATATTAATGCCACTATCAATGCAGTCAGTCGACGTCAATTGGGGCGAATTGTATGTCAAATATACGTAGATGATATATCAAATCTGAAGAACGAGTTGGAGACCGTTGAAATTGTCTGCACCACTGCAGACATATGGTCGGGAAGGTGACGGAGCTTTTTCGGCGTTACAGTCCATTGGATTTCTCCAAATTTGAAGAGAGAATCAGCGGCTCTAGCTTGTTGTCGTTTTTCTGGAGTACACTGTTTTAATAAAATAAAAGATCTGCTTAAGGGGGTAGACACGGGTAATGCAGCGCGCTGTATACCGTCACAATCTGGCCCAAAACATGGGTTTAGTAGGATACGTTTAACGTCATTATATGAGCGAATTTTGGGCTGGGCGAGGTCTTATTCGAAAGAAGAAGGTTCAGTACAACACGCTCTGGCCATGGTTCGACGAGATTTTGTTGATATGTAATAATATGAGTGACCAAAGTAGAGAAAAAATGGACAAAATACACTCGCAGATTCCAAGTATTTTTAGGTCACTATAAGAGTTTTGTGACTCAAACGATGTCCAGAGCGTGTTGCATTTGACCTTCCTCTTTCGAATGAGACCTCGCCCAGCCCAAAATTCGCTCATATAACGACGTTAAACGTATCCTATTAAACCCATGTTTTAGGTTAGATTGTCGGTATTACAGCGCGGTGCATCGCCCGTGTCACGTGACGTGTCTACCCCCTTAATATTCATCCTGAATTTGGATTGAACAGTGACAAAATTGTTGCAATCATCACTGACAATGTCAGCAATTTTGCAAAGACGTTTAGAACGTTTGGCCTGAAGGAATCGATCATTACGCCCGAAGATGAATAATATTGCACAACTTTTTCCTGCCCTGATTCGTCCACCGAAGAGGAAGAGGAAGAAGAAGAAGTTGCAATTAATATAAATTACATTACCCCTTTATTACCCCGTCATATCCGATGTTCAGCACACACGTTGAATTTGTGCATCACATCGAATATGATGCATATGATTAAAAAAAAAACAGGGGTTGTCTACTTTGCATGGTGAAGTGAAGCAAAAGTGCAATATGCTGTGGAAAGCAGCGATAAAACCGAAATCCGCCGAAATAATGGAAAAAATAATTGGTCGTACCTTAAAACAACCAGGCGAAACGCGGTGGAATTCTTTATACGATTCCCTACAACACATCACACAAATTCAGGGCAAAGTTAATGAATTAGGGAAACGTTTAGGTTTCAAAAGTTACCTAACAGAAATTGATTTTACATATTTAGAGGAGCATCTAAAATGTACAGCGCCAATTGCAGAAGCAATAGATATTTTGCAAGGCGACAACGTTTTCTATGGAAAACTGCTACCATGTTTGGTGACGTTGAAAAAGAAATTAACCGGGCTAGAAGAATCTGATTTGAAAATTTGCAAACCCATTAGTGCCTTCTCGACAGTTTAAAAACACGATTCGAAAACTATCTCAGCTTCTTCAAACAGGACTCATATTATGCTGCTCTGGCAACACTAAACCATCCAAAATTTAAGAATAGATGGTTAGGATGCATTCCTAAATATCATCGGAAAAAGTTACTGGACCCCTTAAAAGATGCTGTAACTAAAGAAATCAGATGCAACAAGGAATATATTACAAATACACCACCCACATTGTCTAATGATGACAAGTTTTTTATTTCGATAATGGCATTGTGGAAACCATGGCTGCATGATTTTCTTCGATAGCAGAACTTGAAGTGAGTACTTTTTATCATTTAATAAATACATAATGGAACATACTCATTTTGATATTTAATCTTTTGATATTTTTTTTTTACAGGTATTACACTTTTTTTCAAGAAGGAAGTACACAGTACACCATTTTGGACAAATATCCCGTCGTAAAGAAGGTGTTTTTAAGTTATAATACTCCGCTGCCGTCGTCGGCTCCTGTAGAGAGACTATTCTCATATGCAACTATAGAAATAATTAGCGAGGACCGATTTAATACTGGTATAAAAGGAAGTTTTATTAAAGTAAGATATTGCGTGAGCCACGTTTGGCGACCAACAACGGAATGAAAGACAAATAGTATATTGCGTGACAAGGGAGAGAAGTAAGAGATTTCGACTAGCGTGAAGTTTGCTGCTCGAGCGTACGCTCGGGCAGCAATTCACGCGAGGCGACGTCGCTTCTCTCCCGTGTCACGCATTATATTTTTTTCAACACCTGCATGAAAGGTGTGTTTTTGAAAGTCTGCTCAGCGATTCGCAAAAAATATGCATGTTCGATTGTTTTTTTATTCTGTCAAAATTAATAAATACGTGTATTTATTTTCCAACAAATCGGTAACGAGTAGTCGAACAACTGCATCTTCATACCATAGGGCAGCGCTGCACAAGGAGCTGTTTTCGGCGCCTAGCGGCGAACAACCCGCCTTTCCTATTGCTAAGGTTAGAATCGGTGAGGAGAACTGCAGTAGTGTATGTGCGTGTTCGTAGGCTCGTAGCATAGGGATATATGACTGGGTTCCTTGAAGGGCCTGCATGAAAATGTGTGTTTTTTACGCCCGCTGAGCGGGAGCAAAATGACTAATTTCAAACGTATTCGCGTAAAGTCTATCTCCGAAGGGAAAAAGACTTTATCCGCATGCGTATTCGCAATTTCTTACTTTCCTCCCAAAGAAACTGGAGTTTGACGTTACCCTATGGTATGAAGATGCAGTTGTTCGACTAATCGTTATCGATTTGTTGGAAAATAAATACACGTATTTATTAATTTTGACAGAATAAAAAAGCAATCGAATATGCATATTTTTTGCGAATCGCTGAGCAGGCTTTCAAAAACACACCTTTCATGCAGGTGTTGAAAAAAAATATAATGCGTGACACGGGAGAGAAGCGATTTCGCCTCGCGTGAATTGCTGCCCGAGCGTAGCGAGTTTTATTACGGGACCTGTTCTGCACTGGGGCCCGACAAGGAACCCAGTCATATATACCTATGCTACGAGCCTACGAACACGCACATATACTACTGCAGTTCTCCTCACCGATTCTAACCTTAGCAACAGGAAAGGCGGGTTGCTCGCCGCTAGGCGTCGAAAACAGCTCCTTGTGCAGCGCTGGCCTAGAGCGACCGTACGAAGTACACCTCTCCCAGAGACCTCCTGTGCGATTCCACATTCTTGTGCAGACACTCGTGTTTGCGAAAGACAAGCGCCAGTGTAAGCACCAGTTTTCGTGTGTCGACAGACTGCATCTCTGCGTAACATTTTTGAAGCCTCCACGGTTCCCAGTAGGACAGCGTGAGCCATCCTCTGGACGCAGGCCGTCACCCATTATCGATCTCCCGAACGGATTTATCTCCGTTCTCGAGAGCGTCCCCACAGTCTCCGATCCACCCACAGGTTGTGCCCACCGGTTGACCGGACTAAAGACTCTCCGACTAGGGTCCATTGGCAGGGTTGGCCCGCCAGGACACCGAACGGTCAACTCGTGTACCCCCCTCCACTGCGCCGCTTCGTTGCCGCCGACTCCGATACGCGTCGCGATACGTGCCGCGATACGCGCCGCGCTCCCCACCGCGATACACACCGAAACGTGCGCCGCGATACACACCGAAACGTGCACCGCGCTACACACCGGGACTCGAGATAGGTTAAGCCGTATTCACACTGTGTGCCAGCATAGACCTGGCCGGGATACTTTGTACCTAGCAATAAGACCAAATAAACTGTCATATCTCACTCTACCTCTGCGTGCAGTCATTCGATCGGCAGCCCTGAACCACCGTCCTAAGCTGGCAATACGGTACCTCCAACGTCCCACAGGTAACCCCGCGTTGAACGGTTACATGCGCGCTGCATTACCCATGTCACGTGGTGTGTTTACCTCCTTAAGTATTTTTAGGTCATTAAAAGAGTTTTGTGACTCAGACGGTGATCCCAGCGCACCGCATTGAACCTTCCTCTTTCGAATGAGATCTCGCCCAGCCCAAAATCTGCTCATATAAGGACGAAAAAGGAAAAATTCCAAACCCATGTTTCAGGTTAGATTGTCGGTATTACAGCGCGGTACATCGCCCGTGTCACGTGACGTGTCTACCCCCTTATATCTCCTTCCCTTATTCGCCCAACGCGGCACAAATTCCTCTCTCACATCGAATCTAAACAAGTCTCTCGCCCCACAAATCTAAGTGACCAAAGCAGTCAAAACCACCAACGTCCCTTTCTTAGTAAAACACCCAAAATCCATTCGAGGAGTTGAGTATTTCAAATTCACGTGCATAGAAACTTCGAAAGCATAAACGCGAGTCCAAATATAGACCAACCTTTGGTCCTTACAAAAACCTCGAAAAGTTACTGTGACGCATGTTCATAATTAGGTCAAGGTGCATACTGCACACCCCCTTTCATATTGTAAAATATTACGTAAACGGGTCAAAGTCCACACCGCGCGTACACCCCGCAACCCGTTGTAAAATCATATAAATACAAGGGCCCCGAGACAGAGGTCCTCTTTCAACGAAATACCTTCGGCGAAAGGACGCTCTTTGGACGAAAACGGCCTAAGGAAAGGTCTCGTTAGACAAAGTATTATTAAAACTAAATTCAACCATCTTCAACCATCAAGCATTGTAAGAGATTATAACTACCATTAATACCACTGCATATCACCATCATCCATATCAATTATTCATATTCTTATTGTTTCATATTATTTCGTATCGCAACGCTTATTGCGTTCATATTATATTGTATTGCTATTCTTAAAGCTTATTAACGCTCATTGCGATCATATTATATTGTCTTATTGACGCTTATTGCTGAAATCATTCTAGCTTATTAACATATATTGTATTTCATGTTCATACTCATATCCTATAACTCATAAACACTATATAAATGTTATGTTCATCGCCAACCCGTTATTATAAACCCTAACAAACAGCACAATAACAGTGCATGGCATATTACCAAAAAGCTACAAAGTGAATAAACAATTTTACTTTAAATCACGCTTCGAATTATTGTGTCAATCCTTCGGCTACGAAGATCCCTAAATCCAAACAGGCTGCCGAAACAGCTGATTACGGGCAACGAGGGCGGAAAGCATCACGGTGTTTACTATCTTACTTTCGTATAGGTTTCGCTTAACCGTATGACTAGTCGAATTTCGCGAAAGTTATTACATGTGTCTTTTACAATAATGCAACGGTAAATCCGATTACCAAGGCAAACCAAAACAAGTGCTCTAACGGGTGTCTCCCGAATACAAACCAGTTCATTAAACTTTCCCTGGTCGATTAGTGTGCAGAATTAAACATTACTCGCCTGACGTTCAAAAAAACGATTAGTGTGCAGAATTAAACATTTCTCGCCTGTCAGTCCCCAAACCCCTTAGTGTGTAGAATTTCACATTTCTCGCCCGCCTTCTCCCTAAATCTTCAGTGTGCAGAATTAAACATTACTCGTCTGCCGTTCGAAACGATTAGTGTGCAGAATTTCACATTTCTCGCATGACGTTCAAAATGGATAGTGTGCAGAATTAAACATTGCTCGCCTGACTCCCCTAAACGATTAGTGTGCAGAATTAACATTCATGCCTGCCGCTCGAAACGATTAGTGTGCAGAATTTTACATTTCTCGCCTGACGTTCGAAACGGTTAGTGTGCAGAATTAAACATTTCTCGCCTGACTTTCCCTAAATCTTCAATCTCCTGAATCTCACATTCTCTCCTGCCGTTCGAAACGATTAGCGTGCAGAATTTCACATTTCTCGCCTGACGTTCGAAAAGGCTGGTGTGCAGAATTACACCATTAAATACCTGATTCCCTCGCCTCCCGGTGCGCTGGACTATAGATTCGCGCACGGATTTTATGTAAAACCCCACTATGTCATTTGTCCCCTTAAACCCTTAACCCGGGACGTGACAACGCAAAAGATAAATAAAAATGTGAAATACATATGTATAATGCATTCAACGATACCCTATATACAATTACTGCTTGGCACAATCCCTACATTCATTATACTTACTCAATCCCAGTAATTCAGTTTGTAAGTGCAATTAAATTAGACGTAAATAAAACCATGCACAATTATTAATTTTAAGTAACACTGTTCGAAAAAATTTAACTTTTTTGAGACTTGCAATATTCAATACACGTTTCTTATACAATTTTGAGTGCCAAATACGAATTCGCAAACCAGGGTTCCAAACCCCCCCGTAACCCTAACTCTAAAGATGCCATTTCCAATGCGCGGCTCGCCGCGGCGGCTAGTAGATTCTGCCATAATGGCGGAAAACAGACACTCATCCCATTGTGTTGCTTCTCCAGTAGCCTAGGCTGCTCCTGGAGCAGATTTGCATACACTATAGCAATCTGCCGCAGCCGCGCGCGGTCGATGTCGCAGATAGGAGAACAGATGAATGCTTCTCCATTGTACCAGTGTACCAAGGCGCGCCGCGCATTGGAAATGGCACCTTAACACTATTCCCACCGACACTTCACGTATACCTGTTCCTACCGCGACCGGTCGAACGACCGGTCTTTAGCACAACTTATATTTTTTAATATAGAATGAAGATAATAGCCAATTTTACAGTATACAAATATAGTTTCGTTTATTCAGAAGTATATCATGTCATTTTATTCGTTTTCACCGCATTTTTTACAAATAGGGTTTTCGAATGTACATCCGAGGTTTTAGACCGCTTCTGATACCAATCAGGCAAATAAACACCGCGAGACCGATAGGCGAGCAAGAACTGTAAACACTTAGAAGTACCGCAAAGCAGTCTCTGGAAGGAACTTCTCGGCTAAAATCATGCCACAACTGCATTTAAGTGAAATTGCATAACATAATGCAATTACATGCTGCTATTACATAAATAGCGAGGAACGTGTTATCGCGTACGCGAGCCGCACGCTGAACTCCGCCGAGAAAAATTACTCGGTAACGGAAAAGGAGTGCCTCGCGGCCGTGTGGGGCATCAGGAAAATGCGGCCGTACCTAGAGGGGTACCGTTTTACTAAAATGGCTGCGTACGATGGATAACCCCTCCGGTCGATTGGCACGCTGGGATTTGGAGCTGCAGGAGTACGACTTCGACATCCAGTACCGGAAGGGGGCCAACAACCTGGTCGCCGACGCCCTGTCACGACAACCCGAAGGAAGCCCTCAAGACGAGGTCACCAGCGTGGAGGCTGCCCATGGTACGACCGCATAAAAATGGCCGCCGAAAACGAGCCACACCGCTACCCGGAATACCACGTGGTGGATGGACGCCTTTACCGGCACATTTCCGACACCCACGGCCCACGGTCCGCGCTCAAATGGAAGCTGTGCGTGCCACAGATACTCAGGGAGGCGGTACTACAAGAGAACCACGACGCACCCACCGCTGGACATTTCGGAAGCAGTAAGACGGCCGCACGACTGGTACAACGCTACTTCTGGCCGGGGATGGTTCGTGACGCAAAGCGATACGTACGCCGCTGTCAGAAGTGCCTAGAATACACGGCACTGCAACAGGTACCCGCGGGCGGGATGCAAACAACACCAGCCGCCAACCCCTGCGACTAAATTGCAGTGGATTTAGTAGGCCCCCTGCCACGGTCAGCTAAAGGAAGCACCATGCTGGCCGTGATGCAGGACAAATTTAGCAAGTGGGTCGAAATACAGCCACTGCGACGGGCGACCGCCCCCGCCGTCACCAGGGCTTTCAGGGAACGAATAGTCCTCCGCTTGGGTTGCCTACAACTAGTAATCTCGGACAACGGCCGTCAGTACGGGAGCAAAGAATTCACAGGAATGCTCCGTAGCTACGGAATCGAGCACCGGCGGACGCCCGCGTACACCCCCCAGTGTAACCCAGTGGAGAGGGTAAATCGAGTAATCAAAACAATGATTGCCCAGCTGACCGACGGAGTCCACTGCCACTAGGACCACTGCCTCCCAGAAATCATGTTCGCTTACAATACGGCGCGCCACGACTCCACCGGATACACTCCGGCACACAGTGGGCCGGAATCACATAGTTTGAGCCATTTGGGACTTTTTTTAACATATCGGAATAAAACTTACGCCAAAAAATAGGAAAAAATTATTCCTTTCTAATGATGTATAATTAAAATTTTTATTTATTTATTTATTTATTTTTCAATTTTTTTAATTAATTTGTGATAAAAAAATTAAATTCTGTTTATGTGGTACCTTATTTAATGTCCTTTTCATTGGTTTAAATGGAATGTTCGGGAAACTTTTCATTTCCAAGTTATAAGGAAAAATCGAATAATAAATGAATACAACCAAATATTGCCTTGTTGAAATTAAAGTCCAATCTTTTGCGCTAACCATCATCTTCTATTAGTAATTAATGTAAATAAAGTATTGAAAAATAATTCTGAAAATAATGAGGAAATTTGCGATATTTTTTCAAATTGACAAGGAATATCTGTCGAGTTCCAACGAATCCCAACTTCTAACCAATTGGAATATTTTCAGTACTTCCTCTTCTACATGATTATGCAAAAACCACATCCTACTTCGTCCTACTTTACAAATTATTACTGTTTAATGCGCGTCGGGTCCGATATCGGGACTCCGCGAGACACTCAGACACTCTCCCAAGGATTTGTTTAGATTATAGGCACATGAAATTGTTTATGCTATGGTGCAGATAAGCCTTCGACAAAGTCCTGGATTTTCTGTCTGCAGTCAGTTGAAACAGTACCATCAGAGACTGCACAGTGTTACATTCGAAGCATTTTTGCATAATATTTTAACGTTTCGTTCTAGTTGTTTGGAATTGGTCGCAGTGATGCGACCAATTTCCATCTGCACGCTGTGGCGAGGACGCGCGGTAAATTCAAACATGCGTTGTTGTCGCCGTGGCAACTGAGTGATCGCGGAGACGGCCTGAGCGAGCCATCTCTTGATTGACACCTGGACTAATTACTCCCACCTTAATTTGCATAGTAACACGCGATGTTACGTGGTCTTCTCGGATTGGCCAGGTGTCCTCGATCTCGAGCCGGTGCCTTGACTCGTGCCGTCTCTGCGACCACTCTCCCTCTCTTCTCTGTGAAACGCGGAACCGTCAACATCGTGGCGTTAAGCGACGTTAAACACAAAGAGCAATCGGCGCTCCGATATTCAATCCAAAACTCTCTTGGAATCTTCTAATTCCACTCCGCGTACTTGCGTGGTAGTACTTTGTGTAAAAATTAAGTGTGCGTTAAAGTAATTGTAAACGTCCCATAAACGTGCTCGTTTATTGACTCCATTAAACGTACAATTTGAACCGCGATACATAAACATAACGTTCGTTTAACCGCTTAAAATAAAACTACAGTGCGTGGTAAGGCAAGACGTAGGATCTCCTCGTTCTTGCTCGAACACTAGTTTTCTTTCGTTTTATACCATTTTAGTTTTGCCTTGTATAGTTTATATTTAGGGTGCATAATATATATGTTTATTTTATATTTTTTTAAGTTTGTCAGTGAAATTCATCAGTGAAGTTTATATTTAAGTTTTGTTTTCTTACATTTATATTAGTAGATAGGCTATGCCGATTCTGGCCCCTAGGGCGAGGGGGTGAGGCGGGGCGGGGGGTACCGCCGCGCTCGGGCGCGCTAGGGCGAGGGGGTGAGGCGGGGTGGGGGGTACCGCCGCGCTCGGGCGAGGGGGTGTGGTGGTGCGAGGGGGGTATCGCGTGGGCGAGGGGGTGTGCGGTATGGAGGGGGTGTACCGCACTCGGGTGAGGGGGTGCATGACGTCACAGCGGAGGAGGGGGATTTTCAAATTTTCAAAATGGCGTTGCGCGCTTTTCGTATTGGCGCTACCTATCGGATGTTTAAGATACTTTGGGTATGCGTCGGTATTTGGGTCCGTGTTGGTATTTGGGGCCCGTGTCGATAAATTTCCTAGGTTTTTCATACAGTACGTATTGGCGCCCCCTGGTGGATGATGGATGTTTAAGGTATTTGGGGTCCGCGTCGGTATTTGGGGTCCGCGTCGGTATTTGGGTCCGCCATGGTAAATTTTCCAGGTTTCCCAGACATTTCGTATCGACGCCACCTGGTGGATGTTTAAGGTACTTTGGGCACGCGTCGCCGCCGCGCAATCTCCGTACGTGGGCGGGGATCGGTGCGCAGGCGCATCGCATTATATCCGACCATTGACTTTTACCCCAAGACCACCGTGTCTGTCTAAGAAGTTCCATCGAGAAAACGCAATGTCCCTGAAGCAATAAATTAGATGGCGCGTTCACGAGAGCGACTAAGCGATAATTATTCGGCCTACAGTTCCGAGTATTTTCACGATCGAGAACAGGGCGACGTCTCAAGGGCCCTTCTCGAGGGTCTGCGAGTCGAGCGTCGTGGGAGCGTGTAAGGGTGAAAAGAATTCGTACATAAATTTCATGATTTTAGGCATTTATTTAACTTAGTTATCCCACTCCGCAACAGCATCGTTGAATATAGCATCGTCAACATCGTTCGTAAAGAATGCATTGTCGGTGATCTCGTTAAATAAATCATCATCGTTAAAAAATGCATCAACATGCGCAGGCGTACTCGTATTAAAATCAGACTCGTCAACCTGAACTGCATTATCGCGAACATCAATCCCTGATATCGCATTAGTATTAACTGCGATCTCGTCGATTTGTTCCACATTAGAACATTTACGCCATACAATACAGTGTGGGGCTTCCTCCCAACGCGACGCATCCACATCATCTTGATCATTATCATCACCTATGATGAATGAAGTTGTCCTATGCGCAGCGAACCAATAATACATGTCCCCATATTTTCCCGACGGTAAGTAGTCATTTTCACCGTTGTCATTATAAAACACCTTCAAATAAGCCTCATAATCGTAAACAGCTTCTGCCTCGTGAAATTCACCATCTCGAATTTCTTCGCATTGCACAGTGACATCCCGACACGTCACATATATTTTGGGGCGTGATGTGTGACTAGGGATCGCAGCGGTAACTTCCCGATTCAAATCCATGGATAGAGACATAATCTGAAACCAATTGTTTCTTTACAACCCTCAAAAGTTGCTAACGCACCCAACACAATCATTCACTAAAAATATAATGATGAAAACTTACGGTATCAATCGATGTATTTTATGTGCACTGAACGGTAAATGATATCCTTTAAAGTGATCTCGTTTACAAAAACAACAATAAAATTTAAACACAATTCTTGTAGTAACGTATGACCTGACTGATGCAGCAGCATGAGAGAACTGATTTTAACGTACCCGCTCCATGATCCATGAACATAGAGTAATAATTATTCGATGTTGCAATCCCGTAAGCAACCATCGTAAACATACAGCGATAATAATTCGGGGTGGGAAGAGTTCCGAGTATTTTCACGATCAACGAAGCTGTAAGTCAATCGCTATGGCGGTCCATGGAGTAAACATTACATCGCACCGCGCGATACCGCATGTTTATATTGGAACCGTGGGAGTGGTACGGCGACCCCGTATGGGTGAACCGAATTCGAAGATACGTTCGAACCGCAGGATACTTATGCATGGAGCGATGACGACACAAGATCGTGACTAGGGTTGGTGGTTGGTGGTTGGTATATTAAACGCTCAGTCGCTCGGTGAACATCGTGAAATACGTTACGCGTGCATAATATGGACTTTTTCGAGAATTCGTGCGAGTTGTTGCTGGGTATGAATACACAGTTGCATACCGAAGAAGAATGCAGCGAATGGTTTATATCGTGCAACGAGTGCATGCATCTTATGAACGAACATCTTAATAATGAAGTAGTATCGGCATACGAACGTCGACGTTTGCAATTACTTAAGGGTAAAATTGAAAAAGCACGAGTCCGGGTCCGAAACACACTAGCGGTCAAACTCAATGAAGATGACGCGCGAGATGCACTGCTAATGTCTTCCGACGATGACACCGATGACGATGGTTATTGGATCAGTCCTGTATCGTCGATACCGCAGTTGGACGACGAAACATTGACGCTCGAAAGGTGTAAGATTCGTGAAGTATTAAGCATACCATCATTGTTCGAGACGTCATGGATCAACATCTTCCGACACGGATTTATACAACTACCGCGTGAACAGCGGCAACTATTACGTCATATCGCGCGATATAGTGCTGCGAGTAAATGCACATTATATTGCATCGTTGTTGACAAGGGTCCGTGTTGCAGGCGAGCAAAGTATATTACCGCGATCGTGTGTACACCGTTGACACTTCTACACGACCTCGAAAACGGTTCGGTCGAAGTACGGGAAGTATTGTGTCCCGAAACACTGAAAATTACAGTACACGAATTTTTGCATCGGGAATTAGCAAGATATTTGGACAATGTTATGAGTATCCCGCGAAACTCGTCTCATATACTTGTACCGCTGAGTTTTCGATGGCCTGTTGATGACTACGACCTCATCACTTGGTTAAGACGTCTCAAGACATTATATGAAATCGTACGTTTCTGGCAGGCAAACTATTTGTGAAGTGGTGAATTATGTGCGAAGAACTGAATATGGAGGTGATCATGGACATGTACAGGGTTTTGACCCAGAGGTTCGAGCGTGTACAATCTATTGAGGAATTCGTAGACTGGTCGAATCAGTGCGACTCGTGTGTACAACACATCGTTGAATATCAGAGCAGTGGAGTGTCCGTGGCTACGAAACAACGCCTGGTGTCATTGAACGCGCAAATAACAACATTGCGTGCGGACGTGCGGGAAAAGTTTTCACGAGTCGGTTCCGGGGTTTCGGGTCGAGCGACGACACCCAAAGTTGTATGGGAAGACGTGAAAACTGCATTCGCAAGTCGCATTTCAACCGGCGCGGTTATCAACTTGGGACACGGCGATCCACGTCAATTTTTGGAGGGTGCTCGACATTTAGTAATGTCACGCGTCACGAATTCAATCACGTCACACAATGGCGTGACGGTTAATACGAACTTGAACGCGGAGTTTATGTTGGGTGAAACTACAGACGTGAAAAGTTTCAGTACGCGAAATCATGTACTGCTATTAGATTCGAACGTGCGCGAGTGGTACTCGAAACACGTAGTCGCTCCCACGTTAGTGGCGATCGAGGAGTTTCAAAAGGGCTGTGTTAAATATTCTAGTGAATATTAATAAGTACAATCCACTTCGAGCCGGTTGCGATATCGACGTAAAGCTACCGCGCGCCGTTGTTCTGAAGAAAGCGGTAGTTAATGTTAAGAGTGGTGACAATGCGTGCTTCTTGTGGTCAGTCGTCGCCAGTTTGTACCCTGCTGCTACGCATTGTGAGAGGTATGGGTCATACCCACCTTACGGAACGGTACTTTGCACGGACGATATAACGCTTCCCGTGACGTTGGACCAGCTTACGAAGTTCGAGAGGATGAACAACGTGTCGGTGAACGTGTACGCGTGGTCCGACGGAAGCTGTGCGCCTCTGCGTTTGACCGAAGACAAGCGAGAGAGACACGCCAACCTGCTACTGGTGCAGGATACCGGGGATACAAATCGATACCACTTCACATGCATTCGAAGCATGTCGAGGTTGATTTCGAAGCAGCTCGGCAATCACGGACACCAAGTATTCGTTTGCGAAAGGTGAGTCAAATACGAAATACTTCGATCGATGTATTTTTGATTATTATGTTTTTATTATTATTAATCCTATTATCGTTGCAGATGTCTCAGCTTCTTCCACTCGTCCGAGCGATTGACGAAGCACACCGTGGACTGCCAGCGTCTGAACGAGTGTGCCGTCGAATTGCCGTCCGTAGAGAATAAATGGTTGCAGTTCAAGAACTTTAAGAACAAGGAACAAGCACCATTCACCATTTACGCGGACTTGGAATGCATGCTGGAGGACATTGAGCCTGCGGAGCGACTACGGACGTACACGTACCAACAGCATAGAGTGTACAGCGTGGGATACTACATTCACTGTTCAACCGACGCATCTCTGTGCCGTTATCGCGCGTATCGTCACGAAACCGAGTGCGTGATGTGGTTCGTGAAAGAACTTCGTGACTTTGCGGACACTGCGTATTCGTGGTTGCGGAACGCGAAACCCATGAACTCGTTGACGAGTGAACAGTGGCAAAGTTTTAACGAAGCGATCGCGTGTCACGTGTGCGGACAACCATTCGTCGTCACTGACAAAAAAGTGCGCGATCATTGTCACTCGACGGGCGAGTACCGAGGCGCGGCCCACGTGTCGTGTAATTTACAATTTCAGCGGTCGTACACTATACCGGTAGTATTCCACAATCTATCAGGCTACGACGCGCATTTCGTCATCAAGGAGTTGGCCACAGCGTTCGAGGGACAGATCGACCTGCTGCCGTTGACGAAGGAACGATACATATCGTTCACGAAACACGTCAAGGGAATCGACGCCGAGAACAAGGATTGGAAGCGGGGTTTGAAGTTCCGTTTCATCGATTCGTTGAAGTTCTTAGCAGCCAGTCTGGAGAAACTCGCTTCGGACCTTGGCCAGGAACGACTGGCGATCCTTCGACGCGAATTTCAAAACCTGCCCGACCACCAAACCAGGAAGGGCGTCATCCCGTACGACTACGAGACGTCATACGCCAAGCTGGACGATGCGCGTTTACCGTCCCGCGAGGCGTTCTATAACCAGCTGAACGATCGCGCCGCGTCGGAGTCTGATTACGCGCACGCTGTGAACGTGTGGAATACTTTTCGCGTACAGACATTGGGCGAGTACAGTGATTTGAACTTGAAAACAGATGTGCTGTTACTCGCCGACGTATTCGAGAGTTTCCGCACGGACTGTATCGCGAGTTACGACCTGGATCCCGCGCATTATTTTACGTTACCGAGTTTCACGTGGGACGCAATGCTCAAGTACACCGGCGTACGATTAGAGCTTTTAACGAACGTGGACATGCTACTGTTCGTGGAGCGTGGCATACGCGGTGGTCTGAGCCAGTGCTCGCACAGGTACGCGCAAGCCAACAACAAGTATCTACCGGCGGAGATGTACGACGAGTCGAAGGCGTCGACGTATCTGATGTACTTCGACGTCAACAACTTGTACGGATGGGCGATGTCGCAGGCTATGCCGCATGGAGGTTTTCGATGGCTGGACGATGCGACAGCGGTCGCGCTCGACGTATCATCCCTGCCCGACGGCGAGGATTCCGAGGAATCTGAGGGATACCTGCTGGAGGTGGACATCGAATATCCCAAGGAAATCCACGATGCCCACGCCGACCTTCCATTCTGCCCGGTGCGCGAGCACGCGCCAGAAGGAAAACAGACCAAGCTGCTTGCCACGCTCGAAGATAAGAAGCGATACGTCATCCACTATCGCTACCTGAAACAGTGCGTCCGACACGGTTTACGCGTGACGCGAATTCATCGGGTGTTGCGATTCGACCAGTCGCATTGGCTGCGCAACTATATACAATTGAACACTAATTTAAGGACGCGCGCCGCAAGTGACTTTCAGAAGACTTTATACAAGTTAATGAATAACGCGGTGTATGGAAAAACAATGGAGAATGTGCGGAATCGCGTAGACGTGCGACTGTTGACGCGGTGGGACGGTTGTTACGGTGCGGAAGCGCTGATCGCGAAGCCGATCTTTCATAGTCGTACGATCTTCTCCGAACAACTCGTTGCGATCGAAATGCGTAAACTGAAAGTGAAGTTCGACAAACCGATATACGTGGGAATGAGTGTGCTGGACGTATCAAAAGAATGTTTGTATGAATTTCACTATTCGTATATGCGTGCGAGGTTCGGTGATCGGTGCAAGGTTCTGTACACCGACACCGATAGTTTAATGTATAGTGTTGAATGTGTGGATGTATACGAAACGATGAAGTGCGACATCGCGCGGTTCGACACAAGTGATTACGCGGTGGACAATTCGTATGACATGCCCCGCGTAAATAAAAAGGTGCCGGGACTCATGAAGGATGAGAACAATGGCGCCTTGATGACGGAATTCGTCGGACTGCGATCGAAGATGTACGCGACTAGAACATTTAACGCGACAGTGGGGTCTACGAGTGAGACGAAAAAAGTGAAGGGTGTGCGGAGACACGTAGTCGCGAATGAAATTCAATTTAACGATTACATTCGTTGTCTCCGCGATCTCACTGAGAAGTCGGTTCGACAGAATAATATACGCTCGAAGAAGCATAACGTGTATTCCGTGAGCGAGGAAAAGAATGCACTCAGCCCGTTTGACGATAAGCGGTGTATTTTAGCCGGTGGAGTCGACACCCTCCCGTGGGGGCATTGTCGAATCCCCGAGCTCCAGCCTCACGAATTACTCGGACATGCACCCGACGAGTCCCTTGTAAACCCTGCTGTATAGAGTGTTTGCATGATTGTATGTTTGCATGATTGTATGTTTGCATGATTGTATGTTTGCATGATTGTATGTTTGCATGTTTGTATGTTTGCATATACATATGTATATATCTTACGTTGTAAGCCTTTCTTTTGTTCATATAAATTTACGAATATGTAATATATGTAATATATGTATATCATTGAATAATCAAAAATTATATTTTTTCCTCATATATTAAAAATAAATTGTACGTATATATGATGAAGAAGAATGAATGTACAATGTATATATTTATATGTATTTATTTTTTATTTATATGTATTTATTTTTTATTTAATTAAGTAACATAGAGGACGTATACGATCGCGAATCATAGAATATCCTTGTTGCGTATCCACGAGTTCCGCGACGAATCGAATCCGAGCCACTTGACGTACACCTGGTTTCCCTTGCGTCGAATAATCTTCTCGACCAGATAGACGTCTGGATTCGTGTTTGAGGTATATGAATCGTAGAGGCCTTTTTGATAACTTGGGTTATATAGAATATTTTAGTGGTTATACGTTTCGATGGAGTGGATACAAAAAGACGTGCGTCTGTCGCGTGGCGTATCGTATATCCGAGATACAAGAAGAGTAGGTACGTGTAGTTCACACTGGTTACAAGAAAGCATACATTGTACACCTGTGGCCGACTCGTGTCGGACCGCGTAATTCAAATAAGGATCCCGCCTTTACAAACGCTTCTTAAACAACGGAGGCTGTACTACAAAAGAGGGCCTAAATTTTCTTATCACAACACTCCCTCTAAAATTGAGCCCCTTTAGTGAGTGATTATTTATACGTATATCCTCAGATGGTAGCCATCAGAACAAAAAAAAAATTATTATTCTTATCACAGTAACAAAACCGAGGAACTTTCGAACATAAGTCTATGTTTCTCTATTAGACCTAACAACTTAAATTTACAAACTTGCGTTAAGACGAATCTCTATCTACAGATCGTTTGTACAGTCCGATTCTTCTGCATAGTTCAGCGAATCTCACCGGTGCCATAGGTTTCGTGAAAACATCAGCCAGTTGATTCGTAGTGTCTACGTACTCGAGTGACATTTTCCCTTCTAGCACTAGCTCGCGGATATGGTGATACCTAACCTCAATGTGCTTCGAACGTTTATGATGTTCTGGGTTACTGACTAATCGTATTGCCGGTTGGTTGTCCACCAGTAGGCGAGCCTTGGCACCAGGTATGAATTCCCTGACCAGGTTCTGTAACCAGACGAGTTCCTTTGCGGCTGTGGAGGCGGCTACGTACTCCGCCTCTGTTGTCGAAACAGCTACGCACTGCTGACGTTGACTGCTCCAGGTGATGGCCCCATTGCCCATTGTCGACACGTACCCAGTGGTCGACCGTCTAGTTTGCGTGTCCCCAGCATAGTCAGCGTCACTGTACACATCCAGGAGCAGTGATGGTGGACCATCGTAAACCAGTCCCATAGTGATAGTTCCCTGCAGGTATCTAAATATACGTTTAATAAATTTCCACAGTCCGCTTGTGGGTTTCGACTGCCACTGGCACGCTCTTCCCACAACGAATGCCAAATCAGGTCTAGTGGTTACCACCAGATACATCAGTCTTCCCAGTGCGGAGGCTGCGGGGTGTTTATTATCTGCCTTCGTTTCACTTGCCAGCAGTTCCAGAGTCGCTCGATCAGTGGGAGTTTTTGAAGGTCGACAGTCGCTCATTCCAAACTGTTCTAGAGTCCTCAGTACATAGGCTGCTTGGTGGAGCCTGATCTTCCCTCCCTCAAGACGTTCCACCTGAAAACCCAGAAACTGCTCGACATTATTACATACTGTGATTTCAAATTTCTGCTCCAAGTTGCGCAGCAACTCCTCAATATCCTCCTTGTGCTGTGCCAGAACTAATCCATCGTCAACATAGATAGCGAGAATTATTAGTCCCTGCTCTTTTCGCCTTATATAGACGCACGGATCATAAGTGCAACTCCTAAAACCCATGGAGCTTAGATGATTTGTCAGAGTCCTGTTCCAGCACCTAGGCGCCTGCTTGAGTCCATATAAGCTCCGAATCAGTCTGCAGATACGTCCAGATCCGTCGTCGTATCCCTTGGGTTGTAACATGTAGAGAGTTTCGTCCAGTGTCCCGTTCAAAAACGCAGTCTTGCAGTCAAACTGACATATTTCCAATTTCTCGGCCGCAGCCAGCCAGAACAACAGACGAACAGTGTCGTGTCTGACGACGGGACTGAACGTCTCGTTATAATCGACGCCGGCCTTCTGTTCGAACCCTCGAACAACCAGTCTTGCTTTGTATTTGTCGACTTCTCCGTTTGACTTGGTTTTGACACGGTAGACCCACCTTGATGTCAGTGGTTGTATTCCCGTCTCAGGCGTTACCAGCTCCCAGGTTTTGTTTTTCTCGTGTGACTGCATTTCCTCGTCCATGGCCCTTTTCCAGTCCATCTTTTCCGGTAGCTCAGTCGCCTCAGCGTAAGTATTTGGCTCAATAACAGATCTCCTACACACGTAGGCTAGTCGGTCTGGCTGTCTGATGGAGGGGCGGTTTCTTAATTGATACCCCGTCCCTTCCTCCATGCTGAGTGGTTCCTGTTCAACAGTTTGTTCAACACAGTCTTCATTTCCTTGACTTACCTCTTGTTCAGGCAACTTGTCGGATTCTTGCATTTTAGGAGCATTCACTGTCTCCTTCTGATTCAGTTCCACCATTGTTGTTGGAACTGGAATCTCGCAGAATTCAACATCACGGCTCACTTCAATTCGTGCATCTTCTGGAATCCAGACGCGATAGTTCCCAGAAACTTCCTCGTACCCCACGAAGACTCCGCGTTTACTTGTTGCACCAAACTTTTTATTAGTTCTCTTTTCCTTGGGAATCCTTACAAAGCATTCGCTTCCAAAAATTCTAAGGTGCTCCAGTGCATACTCCCGACCATACCAAACTTCAAAGGGCGTCTGCCCTTCCTTGCGACTGTTCCCGGTTCTGTTCAATATGTATGCGGCACACATTATCGCCTCAGCCCAGAACCGCATGGACATCCCATGCGTCAGCAGCATGCTCCTCGACATCTCCAGCAGTGTCCGGTTTTCCCGTTCCGCCCGTCCGTTCTGCTGGGGAGTATGGATGGCCGATCGCCCTAATTCAATGCCATTTCTTTTAGCGATCTCCTGAAAACGCGTACACGTATATTCAGTTCCATTGTCTGACATGACTGCTTTCACTGTATGTCCAGTCTGAGTTTGTGCAAGATTCAGAAAATCTTCAAAGCAGGCAGCAACTTCATCTTTGCACCGTATTACGTATACTTTACGATACTGGGCGTAGTCGTCCTTGAACGTCACAAAATATCTAAGGCCACTAAATGATGGTTCCTCCATCGGTCCACATACATGTGTCACAACCAGTTCCCCAGCATGTGTCGCCTTTGGAATTACTCGGAAGTTTGTTCGTTGGAATTTTCCAAATGCACAGCCATCGCAGTCTTCAACGTCGTCTGATGTAGAAACCACGATGCCCTTAGACTTCAGGAGACGTTTAACATGGGACTTACCTTGGTGTCCCATTCTCTCATGCCAGACTTGCAGCGAGGTTTCCTTAGAATTTCTTGCCACAAAGCATAGCTCCTTATTCTGGATCACATCGACACCCAGGATGTACAGGTTATCTTCTCTCCTGTGGCCTTCAACAACCAGTACGTTGTGCTTTATGAACGACCATTTTCCTTTTTCGATAATCTGTTTGAAACCTTTCTCTTCTACTGAACGTACTGAAAACAGGTTAAGCTTCATCTCCGGGACATAGAGTACGTTCTCCAACCGATGCTCTACCCCGTTTGTGTGAGAAATAATCTTGACGTTTCCTATTCCTTTTGCTTCAATCTCGCGTCCATCGCCTAGCCCAAATGTGACTCTCTCTTCCAGTTGCTCGAAGGTGGAAAAGTATTCCATTTGCCAACATACATGCTCCGTACAGCCAGAGTCAATAACCCACTTTGTCGTGTCCACTGTTCTTAGGAGTTGCCTGCTTACCATTGCATGACTTTGTGCATCATCCTTCTCCTTAGATGCTCCTTCATTTCCTTTATTTCTCTTTGGACATTCCTTTTGATAATGTGGGCCTGCACACGTCCAGCATTTCACTCGCGTCTTGACTTTCTGGGGTTCGGTGCTGGCCTTGAGTCCTGCACCTTTCTTGTTTTTCTTCCGCTTCACTACTAGAGCCGATTCGGCAGCTATACCCGGCTCAGCCATTTTGTGTCGTGTTTCCTCAATCATTAACCTGGATACTAACTTGTCTAGGGTACGGTCCGCAGTGGACGTCGAGTCCCAAGCACTATGAAAATGGTTGAACTCTGACGGTAGAGTGTTTAACACCGTGGTTATTAGCATTGAGTCCGAAACTGGTTCGTTCAGCTCTGCCAGCCGTCTAGCAAGAGATTCCAATTTGCTGACGTGCGACGCAATGTCATCTCCTGGCACGTAGCGAATTTCTCGAAACTGTGTCTGCAACAAATACACTGAATCCGCGGACTTTTGTTCGTAAACGTTTAACAACTTTACCCAAATTTCTCGCGACGTTTCACAATTTATGACCAAGGACATCGGCTTTTTGTCCATTGTGGTCACTAGAATTTCTTTCGCCACCTTATTTGCCTTTTTCCAGCGGGTCAACTCAGCCGCATGTGTTGCAACATTTTCCGGTTTGACCCACGTGCCTTCAATTATCTCCAACGCATCACGTGCGTCTAAAATTGTGCGCACCTGGAATTTCCACTGCATCCAGTTGTCCGGGCCCGATAGCTTTTCAATTTTCACTCTATCTCCTTACATGTTTGGTGCGTGTGAGGAGTCACAGAGTCCAGAAAATTAACACAAAACACGTGCCCGACGACCTAACCTCACTTTTATTCTTTTACTTTCCCCCTTCAAAATTTCTCTCCAGTTTACGAATCTGGGCCCATAACCTGTTTGAGGTATATGAATCGTAGAGGCCTTTTTGATAACTTGGGTTATATAGAATATTTTAGTGGTTATACGTTTCGATGGAGTGGATACAAAAAGACGTGCGTCTGTCGCGTGGCGTATCGTATATCCGAGATACAAGAAGAGTAGGTACGTGTAGTTCACACTGGTTACAAGAAAGCATACATTGTACACCTGTGGCCGACTCGTGTCGGACCGCGTAATTCAAATAAGGATCCCGCCTTTACAAACGCTTCTTAAACAACGGAGGCTGTACTACAAAAGAGGGCCTAAATTTTCTTATCACAACAATTCGCGACCGAATGCAGTTCGTACTCTTAGAAACCGCCGGAGATCGACTCCCCCGCGGAATCACGCAGAATATACGTCACCGGGAACGTTCGTTGTACCATAAAACAAATTAATGCTTTCGGCGCACTGGTTCGGTCAGTTTTACTCGTTCGTTGTACGTGTTTGTTGTACCGTTACGATTTCGAACACTTCGGTCGACCAGTTCGGAGTGTACCCCTTCTCGAAGAGTGTCTTGAACTTGCTCACGCGTACCTTGTCTCCGACTTTGAATTTCGCGCGTCGCCGAATACCTTCCGATGCGGCTGGTGGGAGTGGTTCGTTCGCGGCGAACGACAATCGCGTCGCGGGGGTTACGTCAACGGGTCGGGCGTTGATCGTTCGGTGCTTGCGATGATTGAACGTGTGTACTAGCGCGGATAGCAGATTGACCCAACGATATGACGCGTTCAAGGAGAATTGTTTCCACATAAGGTTTTTCAGCGTGCGATTGAACCGTTCAACGATCGATGCTTTCATCACGCTGTACGTGGAATAGTGGTTGATCCTGCGCATCTTCACGCATCGTTGAAACTCCGCGTTGTAGAATTCCTTTCCCATGTCGGTTTGTAAATTTCGCGGACATCTATCGCTTTGCCGCAATACATTCGTGAACGCCGCGGTCACGTCGCGTCCACTTTTCGTTTTCACGGGTACGGCCCATGCATACTTGCTGAACGCGTCGATGATCGTTAGTATGTAGTGATATCCCCGATTTTGCTTCGCGTACGGACGCATCTCCACCAAATCAGCCTGCCATAAATCATCGTAGCCGCGAATCACGACGCCCCGCCGTGGGAAATTTCGTCTCGCGGGAGCGTGTAATTCATTCACTAGTTGTATTCGCTCCTTGCTCATGTTTCGCGGGTGGGTCGGGGATGGTCGCGATGTTCCAAAGACGTCGTAGACCCTCGTTAGCTTTTCGCGGTTCCTTTCGTTTGTATAGATCCGTGGTTGTTATCGCAGTTGGTGACGTCGTCGTGAATGCTTCGATTATGTTTTTCAAGTGATCGAAGCGTCGTTCCATCGCGGTATTTAAATCATCCTCTAGCTGGGACAATTGCGCGTTAACGATATCCGACATCGTTCGTTGTACTCGCGTCTCGAGTTCAGATCTTTGATGCGCGCAGTCCAGTCGCGCGCTCGCGATAGCCGTTTCAATTTTTTGGGTAAAGCGTTCATTCACCGAGGATAATAATCTAGTCATTGTCATTCTCGCTTCGTCGCTGTTGTTGCTATTGTTGTTGTTGTTGTTGTTATTGTGTAACGAGGTACCAAACTTGTTCACCGACATAACGATGCGTATGCGCGAACACTACTGACGCGACGATCACCGGTTCGTTCAATTTAAGATATATATCTAGCCTCGCGAAGTTCCTCCTCGAGGGATGCGATTTCGTTATCGTGGCCCGTATGACCTACCGCGCGCGATGCAATGAGTAATCTAAGTCTATCGATTAATTCGTTCGGATCGTCCCAGTACACGTAATCGATCGCGTTATCGGTTACCGTCATCGATTCGTCGATGGGTAATCCTCGACCTCGTCGCGTGCCCGCGCTCCCCCTAACACGTCTGACGCCCGATGTCCGCACCCCGCCGATCATCGACGATATGATTTTCTTATACTTGTACCCCCTGTTACCCAGCGTGCGCTTGCTTGGCGAATGGTTTTGCTTATGTGCACTCGTCGACAACAAGATACGTCGGTACGAGCGAAAATCAGCCTCCGTGCACGCCTGCTCGTCGGGCTCTCGCATAAACATCAATTCGTACAAACCCCGAGTCCCCGGGTATCGCGTTCCGTTCACGCGAATGTCATCACCGTCCGCGTCGATGGTTAGCACGGAATCGCCGATCATTAGATCCTCGTGGGGTCCCAAGTATACGCCGTACACGTCGTCGATTAGTCTCTTGGTATCGGTGAATAACAGTCTCAGGTATTCTCGCGACAAGGGACCTTTCGCGTTCCGTACATACACTTCGATATCGTTGACGTGGTTGTGCAGCGAACCCAAATCATGAACCTTTGTTGACGACTCTTCATCCTGAATTTTTTCATTGTCTTCGTCATTGACATCATCAACAACATCATCAATAATATCATCAACATTATTATCTTCATCGTTAACATCGTTATCGGTGTTGCGGTCGTTGTCATTGATGTTGTCGGTGTCGGTGTCGTTGTCGTTGTCGTTGTCATCGTCGTCATAGTCGCTAGAATCTGGAAGATTATTCGGATGTTCCTTGATTGTCAATGGAGTAACGGGTCGAAGTCTCTTGGATGATTGCTGCTGATCGTATTCGTGTTTCCTTTTCAATGATCGCGATCGAGGTGTTGGGCGTATTTTCAACGCGGTAGAGTTCTCGATCAATCGTTTCAGCGGCTCGACGATGGGACGCGTGCTCGCTTCCACAGCCGCTTCCGTAGCCATTTTACCAATTTTCAAGGCCATGCTCTTTTTACGTATAACGTCGCTGACTTTGGCGATTTCCACCTTTACGTCCACGTCTTGACGTTTCGCACCTTTTCGATGTTTCGATCCTTTTTGATGTTTCGTTCCTTTTTGTCGATGACGTCGGCGATGTTTTCGCGAATGCTTCGCGTCGACGTTGCTCGAGATTGTCTCTGGCGATTCGTTAGACATTTGGTGTTGCTCGATGAACGATTCGCGGTTTACTAATGTCAACGAGCTACGACGAACTCGTTAAATCCTCTTCGATATCGACCTTCGTACATGGAACTATCCTTATCGATCACCACGAAATCGTATCGTCGACGCCAACATCTCGCACACAAGTCGTTGAACGACTCGAACGTCATGTCTGTGATCACGTGATCGTTATACACGCGACGCAAGTTCGTACCGTCTTGTTTGAACAGCATGAGAAAATTCGCGTTGTCCCTGATCAAATGTTTAGGTATTCTAGCGTACGACTGACACAAATAAAAGCAATCCACGTTCGAGTGACGGCCCATGGAGAAGTATTCGCGTATCGCGTTCTGTTCGTCGCAAGCCACGTCATCGAATACGAAGATTGAATCGGGCCGAGCATCTCTAGGTGGAACGATTTCAGCGTTGTCCGAGTGTGGAAAGTATTCGATTCCGTCGACGAACGACAACACCTGTTCGAGATATCGATACTTTGGTTGATGCAACGATTTCGAGTACACGTACACGTTCTCGAAACGCAAACCGTTCGGACTCTCTAGCATACTTAGAAGCACGTTAGTTTTTCCACATCCGGACGGTCCGCAAATTACACCTCGCACGCTGTTCGGCAGCAACGGACCGTGTCTGTTCGATCGACTCGAATGCCTATCATCCTCGAGCATTCTGTTCGCGGTCACGCGAATGACGTCCGACTGTTTCACGAATCGCATATTCGCGCGCGCACGTCTATGACAATGGACCACTATTTATATTCGTGGCACGCGTCGCGCAGGTCACTACCACAGTGATCGGTGGAGCGTGCGTATGCGTTTATTATTGTAGTAGCTATCGCGACTATTCTAACGTATATGGTGCATCAGCGATTGTGACGTCTCACGGGCTAGACAACAATCAAAAGAGTAAGAAAAAGAATAAGAATAAGAAGAATCTGAAAAAGAATAGGAAGACTGGATCTGGTTTGGTTAACGATATCATAAACCGTCTGCCGTTCGAACTACACGTTCCGGGCTATCAGTTCTGCGGACCGGGAACGCGATTACTCAAGCGATTGGCTCGTGGCGACGAAGGTGTAAATCCCCTAGACGCAGCGTGCCGCGATCACGATATCGCGTACTCTCGTCGAAAGGATTTAGAGGGGAGACACGAGGCAGATCGTGCGTTAGCCGCACGAGCGCGAGAACGAGTGTTCGCAAACGACGCGACATTCGGCGAAAGAGCTGCAGCCACTGGTGTGTGGGCAACGATGAAGACTAAGACTGAACTCGGCATGGGTATGAGAAGGACGAAACGAAAACATAGAAAGTCTGGAAGGCAAAATCCGCAACGGCGACGACAACGTCGTAATCTACGAGTGGCGAAACGTGGTGGCTTTCTTCCATTTCTTCCGTTAGTGTTACCCGCCTTATCGGCTATCGGAGCATTGGCCGGTGGAGCGGCTGGTATAACCAAAGCGGTCAACGATTCAAGGGCCTCTCGAAAACAGCTGGAAGAGACGTTGCGTCATCATCGGGCGATGGAGGGGCGAGGGATGCATCTGACACCGTACAAGCGAGGCGCGGGCTTGAACCCGAGACGGCGGCGCCAACGACGAGTGGAAACGAAAAAAAAAACGTCGATCGCGTAGGCGCGTGGCGACGGTGGTGGCGATAATTCAACAACCTATGACGAACCTGCAATTAGAGCGGGAGTGCGCAAACATCCCATTCTTTCGGGGGGTGTTTATGCGCGATACGCTTCCCACGCGCGTACGAACCAACGAATGCGGTATCGCGAATCTGGACGAGAATCGAGGCGCCGGTACGCACTGGGTCGCGTATGCGAAACGCGGACGACGAGTACAATACTTTGATAGTTTTGGGAATCTGCGATCTCCCGCGGAATTGATCTACTATTTCGGACGCGGTACAACGATCACGTATAATCACGATCGTTTTCAACGTTTCGATGAGATGAATTGCGGTCACTTATGCATGCAATTTTTACAGCAAAAGTCTATGGAATTATGGTCTATGTACTAATAATTAATAATATTAACGGTGTGTACTAAGATTATGTTACAATGTATTCATGCACAATGACGATCCATATCTTCTGTAATAAAGACACACGATATCGATAAATTGCCGAGAATTCTTACGCGTGCGTCACTTACCCTCCCACAGTCTCGCGAGTGTAATCTATGATATGTCGTTCACGCTTACGTTAACGGGACGGAGCAGCGTGCTCACGGTAAACTATTTTCCACAGATAGATTTGAGCGATGGTCAATACGAATTAGGACTCGCGGACTTGGAGACATTTCACACGATACCGAACATCGACTCGAGCAACGATAAATTCTATTTCATCGTGAACTATAACAGCACCCGCGCTGACGCTAATCATGATTACATAACGATACCTCACGGCTCCTATGAATTAGACGCTATCGCCGAGTACCTGAAACAACAATTACTTGATCGATATCCTCGAAAACGCGGTAACAGTGAGAACGACGATGACGACAAGTACCCTCTAATGCTACGAGCTAACAACAACACCATGAAAAGTGAACTGTACTGTTCGTTCTATGTGGACTTTACGAAACCGAACAATGTAGGCTCGTTGCTAGGATTTTCCCCGAATCGCGTCTTATTACCGAGAATATGGTACGAGTCAGGCGCTTCGGTGAATATTATAAACGTTAACGTGATCAGAGTAACGTGCAACGTCACTATCGGCGCGTACAGCAACGATAAACCAGTACACACGATCCACGAATTTTCACCTCGCGTGTCGCCAGGATATAAGATATCGGAAACTCCGCGACACGTCATTTACCTGCCGATCGTTGCGCGAGCAATACAAGATCTAACGTTGTGCATCGTCGATCAACACGATCGTCCTATAGATTTTCGTGGAGAAGAAATAACGATTCGTTTGCACGTTCAACGACGTCAGCGCGATAGATAGCGTGTGCGGTCTCGCGTATGCGTGTGTAGTATGTTAGTGTTAGATCATACGTTCGACTCATCAATCGCCGTTGCTACTCCTGACGTCTCTGTCTCGCGTCATCTGCGCGACCCTTTATCGACCGACGAAAGTATAAGAAGAATAAAGACGGGAGGTGCGATAAGAGGAGCACCGGTAAGAAGCATAAGAAAGCCGTTGACTCGTCGAAACGCAGGGTTCCTACGATCGTTAGGTTACATCGTAACCTATTAGACGCGCAACCGCGATGACGAATATTTTGGACGTAACGAATACGCCAACCTTCGACAATCGTATTACGAAGATCGAGTTACACACGTATAATCCATACGCCAACACGACGTTTGACAATAGTGACGAGATAAGGATACCTATACAGCAGCAAGATCTGTACACGCTTCCATGCGAAAGTTTTCTATACATCGAAGGTCGCGGCACGTTGACAGCGCAGGACGCGAAAGGTCCGGCAACGTCCGCGACCGCTGTTCTCGATAATAATTGCGTCGCGTTCATGTTCGATGAGATTCGATACGAATTGAACGGTTTTGAGGTCGATCGTTGCAGAAATCCGGGAATCACCACCACGTTGAAAAATTTCGTTTCGTTGTCACCCGAGAGAAGCAGAATGCTCGCGAATGCTGGTTGGAATTATGAAATCGATTACAAAAACGCACTTTTCATTCGGGCTCTTTCAATTTCTGCGTACCCCTGAACATGTTATTAGGATTTTGCGAGGATTACAAACGCATCGTGATGAACATGCGATATGAACTGATTCTTATACGCGCACGAGACGATTCGAACGCGATGCACTGCACCTCCGCCACTGCGATTCCAAAACTTGAGATACGCAAGGTACAGTGGCGTATGCCTCACGTTGGTTTGGATGAAGTGAATAAACTATCGATGCTGCGTATCTTGGAAAGCGGTCGACCGATCGCGATGAGTTTCCGATCGTGGAGCCTGCACGAGTATCCGTTACTGCAAACGACGACGAAACATACGTGGATCGTGAAAACTACGTCGCAAATTGAGAAGCCTCGATACGTGTTATTCGGCATGCAAACCAATCGAAAGAATCATGTCGAAAAATCAGCGTGTAACCTCGCTCCGTGGAGATCACTTATCGGACGGGTGTTCGAGGTAGTCGACCAGGTGGACGGAGTAGACGATTATTTATTTGGACTAGAGTGTACAAGATTACCCGGCCAGGTCGCTGCTGGCTAACAATGGATGTTCGACGGCTTAGTCTATCACGAGTCGCGGGGTGAATCGCGGCGCAGGCGCGGCTCGCGACGGCGATGAATCCGCGGAGGCGCGTAGCGCGAACGCGAGGCGGCGTATCAGCGGTAAATCGGCGGAGGCGCGTTGCGCGAACGCGAGGCGGCGTATCAGCGGTAAATCGGCGGAGGCGCGTTGCGCGAACGCGAGTCGGCGTATCGGCGGTAAATCGGCGGAGGCGCGTTGCGCGAACACGGTTCGTTGCGGCGGCGGAGGAGGGAGGGGGAATTAGTCGTGCTGGTGCCTTGGCTGTTATCTCCACCAATGGCCCTGACTTGGAAGTCTTGAGTCCGGTCGCCCAGTGGGTAAAACCCGCGGGAGAAACGGAGACTATAGGATGTCCTCCGGGACAGACTAGGCCTGACCCTAAGATTGACAGTGGATATCGACTTGCGTCTAGAGGTCGGCGGGCTCGCGTTCCTCTAGGGGCCGTGGAGGTAAGGGGTTTCCAAAAAAACTTACGCAGCGAGACAGCTTGTGCTTGACAAGAAGTTCGCTGGGAGCTCTGACCGTTCGCCTGTACCGCTCTTGGCAGAGTCTGCCTGACGAGCCCGTCGCTCCGGCTTATACCGGGCTCCGTGCTAATTCTAGCAGCGAGAGCGCCGCTCGGTGCGTGGCCATCTCGCGGCCGCGCTCGGTAGCGACGGGCCGCGCCAGGCGCGCGGGGTGGGGAAGGTTCGCGTCCCATCGTATATAACTCGTTACATCTCCCTCTCTCTTCGGAGGACGCGAACTTCCACCTCTTATATACATTATTTACAGACTTATTTACTACCCGCCACCATGTTTAACTCTAAAGGTGGCCGTTCCAATAAGCGGCTACAGCCGCCAGCGACCGCGACCGGCGGCTACAGCCGCTGTCGCGATGACTGGTACAATGGAAAGCATTCATCCCAACTCCTATGGGCGGCTGCGACTGCTGCGGCCGCGCCAGGATTGCTATAGCCTATGCGCGTTTGGTTCATGAGCAGCCTAGGCTACTCGAGACACTACACAATGCCACGAGTGTCTGTGTTCCGTCGTAACAGCAGAATCGCGACGTCGCGCAGCGGCTGTCGCTCTACTGCTCCAGAAGCAGTATCGCGACTGTAGCCGCTCTGCGACTCTAGCCGCTCTGCGATCCATCTCACATTCGGACAGATTATCCAGAAATAAGGAAAGAAGTCAGAATTCATAACTTATGGAATTGTTTTTTTTTTTTATATATATATATATATATATATCTTGTAAACTAATAATATGAGCTCTTGTAAAAAAATGTAAAAATATCATGACGGCTACATCTGATCTGCGTGTAAACACATGTCAAATTTGTTGTTTTATGCAAAAATTTAAATAGTTTCTTTCAAAGTTTGTTAAAGTAAAGTTAAAGGGGTAAAAAATAATTAGTATCGATTCTGCAAAATAATAGCAAATAATTCGTTATATATATTTATTTTTTATAAGAAACTCATTGAAAAAATATCAGTAATTTTCGACTTTTTAGTTATCTTCCGCGAACATGTATAATCAACATATATTTGTCCTTGCAACTGCGAAAACAAGATTTGACAATATTTGCTAATAATGGAGTAATCACTTGTATTCTATATCGTACAATGGGCCTGAATCCCAATAAATATGGGAAAATGCAATATTCCATTTTTCGCGTTTAAAATGCTGAATATTATTAAGCAAGTTCATAAAAATTTGAATTAATATACAACTCATAAAAAGGTTTGAGGTTATTTAAAAAAATAACGTCAACAATTTCAATAAAACTAAAAAAATTTGATAAATACATACTATGGAAAGTGCATAAATATCTGCAAACCTGTATCCATGTTATTGTGGTACCAATGTAAAAATAGGTATTGTTCACAAAGTGTTAATACATTCTTACGAAATTGTACAATATTTGGGCAACCTTCCAATAGTGTATTCCAATAGGCTCTACTAATCATATAAAATAGGCATTATTAGGTCGGTGCATACGTTCGTTCGCTTTATTGATAGAAAGTGTTTATTACAAATATAAATATATTTCATACTTTTCAAGGCTGGCGTTCCAATGTGCGGCCGGCGACGGTCCCACTAGTGCAAGGGAGAAACAGATACATACTTCTCCCTTGCACTAGTGGGACCGTCGCCGGCCGCAGTCGCCAGCCTTGAACCGAAAACATTTTTCTTCAATATTTATATTTTTTGCCCACTTTTCTGGTACCTAGATGAAGTGGTAAATTTGCCAAGTATAACAAACCGTGTATCAATATATTGATACAAAGTGTTTTTTAAAAATATAAATATATTTCCAATTATAACAAACCATGTTTTGGAAACATATTCATTTCTTTTAATTTGTGTTTTACTGCGGTACGTCAATGAATACATTTAAAATTATTTTAACATCAGATACTTCAAATGATACATTCTGGTATTGTTATTCAATTCGGCTTTTTATGTAGTATACAAATATATGGAAATTTTTCAAAGGATTGCTTGTTTGAATGAAGAGAGAGTTTAGATACAGCAAGCGGTCTGACGCCGTATTGCCAAAGAATAGAAACTCTCTTATATTTGTAAAAAACAATTTGTATCATTAAAGCGAACGAACGTATGCGCCGACCTGATGATCACTTATCTCTCGAGTATAAACACGCGTTGCAATATCAAATACAGAAGCACGCGCTGACGTATTGGGTACTAGAAAAGGTCTGCCATAAGGTGCGTATCGACTTTGCGAGGATTCCTCGCGAGGCACGCCTCGCAGAGTTGGATGTCTGGAAATTGCATAACGCGATCATGATCACTTTGCGAAACAGCCTCGCGCGGAACTGTCGACCTTCTTCTAGGTCCAATATCCTAGCCGCGATCTGCGGCGGCCAGACACAAGCCGCGCAGAGTTCGGGATCCCACTTGGATTCGAGCACTTGAAATGGTCTATCTATGTAGTAGCAGAGCAAAATACAACCTGCTATAATATACAACTAAGAAAATTACATACCAAGAAGGGTCCAACTATTATCAAATCAAAAGGCAATTCCACAAATTATTGAAACATTAAATATTTGGCACGTATTTTCTTTTATCAGCAATCATCCATATCTGGGGGTGAAAAATGCGATATTCCGCAATATCTCGGAAAATATGCACGATATAGAATAATCTGTTTGGCGAAACTGATGTACTCTTTTATAACGAATCCAATCACGCAATCAGATTCGTAATATATCAATTGTAATATATTAAAGTACTAACTTTTGACTCCTTTTTCTTATAAATTGTTGGTCCATTTTGGCGTAAATTTGTCAACGAAAACTACAGACCAAACTGTGAAATACAGATACGTTGAATTCTTCAATTTAGAGTTTTTTGTAAAAACAAAATACACTATATTGAACGCGCTACGCGTAGGGAACTTTAGCTGTACAGGGTCATCGTTTATTCCTGCAACCCGCGCGCGCGCGAACCTGTAAAATGGCAACACCGCTTCACGGACGTATTCCACTACAACCATGCATCGGCCCAGCGGAGACTTGCCAGCGACCTGGACAAGAGTAATGCCCGAGCTTCGAAAATTTTAGCATCGCAAACAGCTAGGGTATTGGGAATTTCCCGGCACAGGTAATCGAGGCGCGCGCTCCGCTTTTATGATCGGTTTACCACTCACATCCCATATTATTATAATGAGGTTTGAAAATAATGTCAACTGATCTCGTACTCGTCTGAATTTAAAATTTTTTAGCTACGACAGGGTTGACTGCGGCGCTATACCCTTGTACGGAGAGATTTTACGCCACCTGCTTGTGAAAGCCACAATAATGGTGCATCGTTCCAACAAATGAATAAAAAAATTCAAACACCGCTACAATCAACGTCACGCCCCATTAGTTACCCGTTACGTCTGATCTAGGTATGCACCGCATTAAGACTAAAATCATAAAAAACAAAACCAGAACAATAGAATCTGAGGTTTGCAGATAACACGTAATTGATTAAAAATGTAATTTCTCAATTTATGAAAGTAATGATACAGAAACAACTAGCCTATGGTTTATCAACACCACGAAGTTTAAAACCAGCGTTAAATACATTATCAAATAAACAGTTTTCAAAATATTTTTAAACAATTATGATTAAAAAATTGCTAAAAGAAAAATTAAGTAAACGTAAAATATGTTAAATTATCCATCAATAGGAGGGAATAATTTTTCCTCATTTTGCGGCGCAAATTGCATTCCGATATCTCTTATACTTCAAAAGTTGTACGAAAAAGTCCCCAAATTTTTCAACCCGGGCCGAGAAATTCGCAATATTTCTTTGCAACGTTAATTTGAAAGAGACCAGCCCAAAATTCTCGAAGCTCGGGCATCACCGCTGTCTATCTAGCGGTTACTAGCAGGTCGGCGAACGCCGGGACGGTGCACGGTTGTAGTGGAAACGCAGGATTAAACGATGACCCTGTACAATTTTATTATATTTCGGGCATACTGGAACCAGATGTTTCCAAACAACTAGCCAGGTTAATCGGCCAGAGCGTCTCATTGCAGTCGCGGTTTATTATGATCGTATTGTCCCGCACTTCGACGATGGACAACAGTGCTTACGGGTGGGAAGTCCCCATTTACCTGTACCTGCCATCCGCTGAAAAAGCAATATACGGATTAACTCAGACCGAAGAATCCCTAAAAGTCTTAAAGACGGCACCATGTTCTTGATTGCCCTTTAGAATGCTGCCAACCAGATGTTGTCGAAGCCCTCTTCGAAAATACCAAATTGCCGCCCATAAACGATAAATGAATTTTCGCTTCCCTCTCAACTGTTGCCTCCCAGAAAATGCTTCCTTTGGGATAATGAAGGACACAACATAAAGGCAAAATACAGAACACAACATAAAGGTCCAAAATATAATAAAATTTGAAAATACAATAAAAATGGGCCTTTTCGTTAATTCGTATGTCAGCGAGTGGTAGGTACACATGACGGCTTCGCAACTGTACGCACCGTTGTCGACCGTCCAAGTGCGGGGCAATAAGATCATACCCGGCGAATCGATGAGACGCTCTGGCCGATCAATGTGACTATTTTTTCGCAAACCACTGTTTACATTCTGCTGGATTTATAATAAAATTTTACATCCTTTACGATAATGTATACCAGATTTCACTGTGCAGTGAAACACATGACGACCGTAACATCCGAAAAGTGGCCGAAGTACTTATCTCCACATATTTATGTTTATATCTATTTTACGACCATGCTGCTGCGCGAAGGTGGCAACATTTCTTGCAGAGGAACACAGGACCAAATGGGGTAATCTTCTGGATCCGCGTGGTCCTGCCTGCGTCGGTTTCCCTTCCAATTGAAGACGGATACTTTATCGCTTGATTATATACACGCGCTCGAATAGTAGAACAAAAGCACACGCGACGTATCGCGTGCAAGAATAGATGGGCCACAGGAATGTCATTATATTTGCACCAATCAGACCTGCATTCCTTGCAGATGCAAAATTTTCACCTCTTCATAGTTACATCTCTCCTCTATGACCAATTTATTAGCATATTCGAGCGCGTGCACGTACTCGAGAGATAAGTGATCTATCTCGAATTTGTAGGAACGATGACGCAGGCGGGAACAACCGCAGTCAGCAAAATACCTCTTTTCTTCCTGTACCTGAACGCAAGTGGTACTGGTATTTGTTCAGAGTAATTTCGTTTCCTACCTCCTTCCCAGGGAAAAATTCTTCGATCTAACATAACAACATCTTGTTTTGCTCATCGTGCGGGCCACAAGATTAATTTTCACCACGGTCAGCGTTCTGAACATATGTAGTTATAATTTCTTTATACTGTAGCAGAGGACGGTTTATTGTCTGCCGAACGTAGAGGGTATAGCTTGTAGCAATTGAGGATTAAACCTAAAAACTGTCCTGCAGTTCTATAAGTTATTTGGCAAATGTTTTCTAAATACTTTATATCGTGTTGGGGGACAAAAGTCTAGTGTCGTAAAGCGGTAGTAAACCGTGGCCCCCTAACACTCCCTTTTAGGGCATCAGGCTAATGGTTATATAATGGGACTGACGCCCGGGGGAAACCCAGAAAATCGTGTTCTTATTGTATTACTCTATTGTTTCACCTCTACGCCTACGATTTGTGGAAGTTGAATTTTTCTTGACCAATAAGATTTTGAGTGTCCCACAACAACCCCCCCACTTTCAAGAGGGTATACACCCTGAAGGTAATATTTAAACTGCGAATTGTAGCGGCAGTTCGTCAGTACGGAAAACATATTTGTGCGTTTCACATCAGTGAAAAGTGCTCCACAGTTTACTCCGTGTGTTAGTGTGTGTCAGTGTGTCTGAGATGACCCCGAATTTACCACCAGTACAGTTTTCGCATTCGGAGGATGAAAGACTGATACACGCGGTATCAGCCTACCCAGTAATATACAATGCAAGTAGGAATGATCACAAAACTTGCGAAGGGAAGGATAATATCTGGAAAGATATATCTGCCAAAGTGGAGAGAACAGGTAATGTATCTTTAAATTTTATTTATTTACATCAATCATCGACTAGGGTTATTGATACAATAGAAATATTTTCTTTTTTAATTAAAGTTCGAATCTGGACAGAAGTTTCGAATCGCTTCGACTGTTATTCTAAACAAAAATTTCTTGAAAGTCTTGATAGGTCTTGAAAGTCGTGACAGTTCGATGTTCGTGAAACCGAGGTTCGGAACGAGTCGGAAATATTGGGGGGTGATCGGGCGAGATCTCGATACTCTCGAGTCGCGAGAATCCCCCAATATTTCCTACTCCTTCCGAACCTCGGTTTCACGAACATCGAACTGTCACGACTTTCAAGATCTATCAAGACTTTCAAGAAATTTTTGTTTATAATAACAGTCCATAACTAATTACATTAGAAGCGATTCAAATTTTTAGAGGATTGAATAACTTCGAATCGATTTCGAACGTTCGATTTCAACGTTCATCCCATCACTAGATACACGTATACTAGTTGTATGATCGATACCGATTATACATTGTTTATAGAGACGTTCGCAGGACAATTCTCCTATCGTGATACTGATTTCGTGTTTCCCGCAAACGTCGGCGTCATGATAATTTTCGTATGGAGTGGGCAAACGAAACGTTTTAAGTGGTGGACCCTTTCATGCGGCACACTACGCCACACGAATCGCGATCCACGTCGATCATTTTTTCTTTAATTGAAAATATTTTATCAGGTTACTCACATTTTTTGATAAAATATGTCTCTTAAAAAATGCATTATATTGAATTATTGTGTATTTAGATTTTACATAAAACGTGTATGACTTAAAAAATGGGATTTTTTCATGTATTATTTCAAAATCTATTAACTGATAGCAATACATTTTTTTTAATTAGTTTAGAACGTCTGCCTCCCTCATTCGTGTAAATTCTGAATATCATATATGCTTCAATATTCCGAAATGACACAAATATGCGGGGCAGTATATCGCCCAAAGAGTTATTAACATTGAAGTAAGGATATAAAACATTATTAAATAATGATGGCTTGGATGCAATAAGGGGACTAGCGCTTGAAAATGTGAAAAAGTATTGTCCAATCGCTAAGAAAAATTGGAAAATTAAATGTTGTTGAACTGTATTAAAAAAAAATAGACTTGTACATTTAGTCACGGCAAATATTTTTTCTATTTACAATTTCTTTATCGAATCATTAGTAATCGAGATACAAATTATAAACCAAAAATTGTCTTCGACCAAAATCATTACTTCATTAAACATAAATTACCATAACTGGAGTAAATATTGACGGATCGTTATTATACTCGAAACCTAAAAATCATAAAACTCGAGCGAAGCCGTAAAATGTATGCACAAAACCCTTGAGTTAGAAAATGTAATAATATTTAATTAAAAAGTAACACTGGACATAACCTATGTTTTTCAACGTTCGCCGGTAAAAAGTATCTAGGCAATTTTCAGGTACATATCAGTTGCAGCGACACAGTTTTTCCTTAATACGCAAGGAATTTTTTCACCAATTTTCACACTGAATAATAAATGTGTAATTTTAGAAGATATGACGATATATATCAATCTCGCACGGCGCCAACTGTCAATGTGAGTGCTAAAACTGCTAAATAGTGCATTATACGTGTCTTTTTAACGATCCGTCAATATTTACTCCAGTTATCGCAATTTATGTTTAAAGAAATAATGATTTTGGTCGAAGAAATTTTTTGGTTTATAATTTGTATCCCGAATACTAATGATTCGGTAAAGAAATTGTAAATAAAAAAAATATTTGCCGTGACTAAATTTACAAGTCTATTTTTTTTTAATACAGTTCAACAACATTTAATTTTCCAATTTTTCTTACCGATTGGACAATACTTTTTCACATTTTCAAGCGGTAGTCCCCTTATTGGAGCGGTGACCACCGGCGGGGACCCTCACGCGCCTGCTTCCCCTTCCAATCTTTTTCTCGCATAGCGTGCCTTGCGTTGTCAAGGCGACCGCGCGACGCTACGAAGGCTGCCACGACGGGCCAGCCGGGCAAACGTTTCCGCGGTTGTTAGCGTCGCGAGGTATCCCTGACAACGCGGACGAGAGTGGGAGAACCCTAATCTCCCGCGGGAGAGACATTGAACAGCGCTGCCTTATTGCATCCAAGACTTCAATTATTGATATGAAATTATTTTACATTTGACACGCCCAGAGACAGTGTTAGATATCTAACATTTTAAAAACCTCGCAAAATTCGGCCGATACTTACAGTTTTCTATCGGAATTTTTTATTCAATACAGAATTTTTGAAAATGACAGCATCATTATTTTTCCAAAAACACCAATATCTACGTATGTATAACAATAATTTGAATTGCAAATTGCTAGTAATTGAATCGAAAAGTGATTTTGTAGTTACAGTATAATGAGCCACTATGTTCTTGTTTAATTCTTAATTATAATTCTTTCAACAAACGAATTAGTGAAAATTGTTAGAATTGCATAAAATGTTTGACACCGAAATTTTAAAAAAAGGAAGTCAATACCTCAATGTTAATGACAGTCTCTCTCTGGGTGATATACTAGCACGCATATATGTGTAATTTTGCAGAATTAAACTGTGTATAATATTAAAAATTTCCTCGAGCGCGGTGGCAGACATTCTAAAATAATTTGAAAATTTATGACTACCTTTTAGATTTTCTTTAACTAATACATGACAAGTTGAATTTGCATGTCTAATGCTGTTTATGGGACGAACACAATGCCTCCTCCTCACTCGTTTTCTACTACATATTTTGGGTAAAATCAAAAGGGATAACACTTGAATCTTATCCATTTTTTCAGAAAAATGTTTTGTGCAAAAATGTGTGTTAACGATGCATGACAACGATCTTAATGTTTCTGTAGTACCTAGGAACATACAGGATATATATTATGCAATTATTTCAGTTTCTGACTGTAAGAAAAGGTGGAAGAATATTAGGGACACCTATATTAGAAAGAAGAGGGAAGGGAAATGCGGCACAGGGTCAGCAGCCAAAAGTAAAAAAGAATGGCCATTAAAGAGCCTTCTATTGTTTATGGATGAGGTTCCGTTTCAGAGGAAGCAAGTATTTTTTACACACATTATGAGTTTTGAAATACGATCAATTTTAAAATTTTAAAATAATTATTATTTTTTTTATTATACATAGTACCCACAGTAATGTGGTAGATACAGAATTAAACCCTCCAGAGTACCAAATTATTGAGACTGCGGCCTGCTGGGACCATGTTCCAACAGATGATGATACACCGCCACAGGACTTTGACGATATACCTCCCAACACGAATCCGGCCTGCTTGGAGGAACCGGAAGCACCGCCAGAGGAGAGCAACATCGCTCCATCCAAGAAACGCTCCTCCAGTGAATCAAGCACTGTCCATAAAAGACATAAAAATAACAGCAACGATGTCATCGGTGCATGGAAACAAAGGGCCGTGGAAAGGGAAAAAATTTTAAAACGAATAAATGATTTAAATGAAGAAGATGATCCGACCATGCTATTTTTTAAGAGTATGGGGGCTCTTGCCAAAACATTTCCCCCGGATGTGCTTTCCAAAGCAAAGGCGTCAGTCTTTCAAGTAATGAACGACTGGGAAGCCACACTGGCCCACAACACCTCCGGCCCTAGCAGTGGGAATTAATTCAAAATTATAAAGAGGATTGATCAACGTCTGGTATGGAACTCCTAAAGTGAATCCCACTTGCAGTGAAGGGGGAACGCGCAATGACCGCCATAGTAATTGTGCGTTCCACCTTCATTACAAGTGGGATTCACTTTAGGAGTTCCATACCAGATGTGTTCACCGTGGGGTTTTAGTCGGTAAAAATCCGACACTACCTCGATCTCCCACTTCAGGAGGCCGAGGTGTCTATGAAGATTTCCCCACGCTAAAAAAAAAAAAAAAAAAAACGTGTCTGTGCCATGTTGCTACACATACATACATATACATGCATACGTGTGTATTATTTCCTCTGATTAATTCGCATTTCTGAAATGGAAAAGCAAGTACTTATGGACTGCTGTGCGTTCTCCAAGCCCCGATATACTAAAATAGCTTGTATACCTGGAGGATGTCATAAATGCAGTCACTTTATTAGCTTTGGGTTAGGACCTCTTCCAACCTTTGCTAAAGCGACACTCGTTACTGTGACTTCGAGGTGAAAACATCGCGAGAGAACAATTTCGTAGTGTGACAATTTCATTGTGTTCCGTGAAATGAATCGCAAATTGCTGCTTGCCCTAGTGCTGGAAGAAGAGGAAGCTGATGATGCACTTCTGGTAGATCATTTTGAAGGAATGAACAGGAAGAGGAAAAGGAAGGAAGTGAAGGATATGTACAAGGCTCGTCAAACCGAGGGCTATTCAAGTATTCTAATAGCGAGTCACTTATTGAAAGATGACCAAGCCTTCCGGCAATTTTTTAGGCTAAGCAAGGAGCAGGTCGATTTAGTGTTAAACATGGTTGGCAATGATTTAACCAAACAACCGTGCAGGAGAGTGAAATGTCCAATTTCCCCCCAGGAAAAGTTGCTCCTCACATTAAGGCAAGTTATTTTTTCCAATACTTATTTAATTTTTTCGTAACGTAATTGTATTACAGTAGGTACCTGTTTTATATTTTGACTGTAGTTAATACAAAGTATCTAAGGTCTGAGTTAGGGTAGTAGCTCTCATAATAATCACGCTCCGTAGAGTGATTTTCACGTCCATATCGACGTGCGTTACGAAAAGTAGCACGTTTCAATTTTCTTACGAAAACTAGCACGTTTCGGTTTGCCAAAAAATGAAGCACGTTCCGTCGTTTTTGACGAATAATAGCACGTTTCATCTTCCGCCGCGAAAAATACCACATTTCGTAATGTTCCGTCGAAAAGTAGCACGTTATACTGTTTCGTCACGAAAAATAGTCCATTTGGAAATTTGCGGCGAAAACTAGGACGTTATCTGTTTTGCCCACGAACAATATCACGTTTTGGATTATACTGCAGACTGCAAAACTATTACGTTTCAGCGCGTTGTCAGTTTAAAAGAATTCAACTGTTGAAAATATTGTTTAATAAATAATAATTCCATCTATAATCTCTATACTACCCAGTACCTAACAAAGTATAATTTTCTCATTGGTCGGTTACTTAATTTTAAATAAAATCACGGCATCTACTTAAAGTTAAATAAAGGCATCTTATAGTTTTATCAATGTACATGTTTACATATTTACTTACATTTATTACCGTTGTCACTCATTTCACCAAGTAAATGTTAATTACGAAGTCTCCGAACACGGAAGATACGAAACCGCTTCGTAGATTAAGTTAATTATAAGTGGGTAATTCAGTATTGAAAAATGAGAAGGGATATTATAATACGCTCGCGTCTGTAGCTATGTTGACAGAGAATATTGCTAATCTTTCGTAATTACAATGCTATTTTTCGTAGCAAACCGCACAAACGTGCTAGTTTTCGTAAGAAAATTCAAACGTGCTACTTTTCGTAACGCACGTCCATATGTTGTATGCTCTCGCTTCGTTATCTGCATATTCCATATTTGGTGGGTCCCCGGGGACATCACAGTCATAGATCATTAATGAATTGAAGCAAAGAAGCGTTTGCTTTCAAAATTAATTACGGGGGAAATTTTTTAACCGTCATCGACATACTTTTAAAAAAGATCAAAGTAGAGTCGCAATCCATTGATTTGCTGATTAACCTTCCGGCGGCCGCGTTCGTGTACAAAGTGCACGGGAATTCGTCAGTCTGAAAATATGAATAACTTTCCTTTTCATTCTTAGATTTTTATATTATACTTTGGAACAATTATTATTCAAATAAATCATTAATAAGCTTTCAAATATCATAAAGTTTCACCGCATAATGTTTATTTTATAATAATAAGTCTTATTCTTTCACGGTGTACTTTGTACACGATGCGCCCGCTCTCGTTATGAAAAAGAGGGCGCCCGCCGGAAGGTTAATACTGCCCATTACTTTTTCTCTTCCGATAGCTCTTGTTTCCAAAATATACAGTCCAGTGTTAGAATTTCTGTGCGTTTTTGACACTTACCTTCAAACAGGAATCTGTGAATGTGTTTTTATAACACTTTCATACATTGCAGAAGTTTTTAGAATATTCATTAATGTTTGTGAAATGTCGCTATCCGTACTGCTTCTAATCTGTTGAACCTCTTCGCTTTCTTCTATATTACGGCGGGTACTATGATAAAACATATAAATTAAATTATTTAAATTTATTATACTTTATAACTCATAGTGTGTTCCAAACAAACTTGCCTCCTCGCAAACGAGAGGCAGTCTCCAAAAAATTAATTGCTCCAACAACGGGCATCACGTTTCCGTTATTGGTGCCGATCATGCCTCGTATTTGTTGCTCTACTTCATTTTCATATATTTTTTGCAGGTTCCTTGCTACTGGGGAATCATTCCAATCCTTGTCATTTGCATTTCGAATTTCGCCGGGGTATATCGGCAGAATTGTAAAAGATGCTCTTAAACATCTATGCCGCAGATTAGTACCAACATTTCTGCCGCAGCCCAGTGTTTCGAATTTAAAAAGAATTGCTGAGCAATTCTCTACGAAATGGAATTTTCCAAATTGCATCGGAGCAATCGACGGGAAGCACATTAGGGTAATGTGTCCCCAAAATAGCGGATCGTTGTATTTTAATTACAAAAATTATTTCTCGATCGTGCTATTAGCATTAGTCGATGCCGACTATAAATTTATTGTCATTGACGTCGGTTCCTATGGGAAAGAAGGGGACAGTGGGATATTCGCAAAGTCGGTGATGGGTCGACAGATTCGGACGGGAACATTCAACTTTCCCACGGAGAAGGCATTGCCAGGATCTGGTATAGTGTTGCCGCACGTCATCGTGGGCGACGAAGCCTTCAGACTGACGAAGCACATGATGAAGCCGTATCCGAAGAATCAAGCTGCGGAAGATGAGACAAAGAAAATCTTCAATTATCGTTTGTGCAGAGCACGAAGGGTCTCGGAGAATGCGTTCGGACTGCTGTCACAGTGCTTCCGGATATTCTATTCTCCCATCGCGGTATTGCCGGACACGACGGATTCCATCATCACAGTAACGTGCTGCCTGCACAATATGTTGCGTGACGAGTATATAAAAAATAATACTGCGAATCACCAAAATGCTGAAGCAGAATTACCAACGGGCAATATGTTGCCGTTGGGTAGAGCAGGAGGCTTTGGAAATATAGAAGGCTTCGACGTACGGACCAAATTTCGACAATATTTCAACGCACCAGAAGGATGTGTACCGTGGCAACAAAATTGTTTATAAAGCGGCGTAACAATATGACACGGTCGCACAGCTGTATCCTGTATTTAGAGAAGGTTTATCAAAAACCTTAAGGTAATTTTTCATTTTGAAATTAAAATTACATACTCATCGTTTGTGTGTCATTGTGTAAATTAATTCATTTAATTGTTTATACAGGGTTTCCCAAAAATGCCAGAGTCCCTTAAGAGGTGTGACTCGTGGAGTGATTTGAAACAACATTTTCCGTATCGAAAATGTTCTCTGAAAAGTAGCAAATTAAAAAGACGTAGCAATTCACCTGCACCTAGAACACACGTATCACCGGATCACTATACCGAGCCTAGTCATTGTCGGACGCGCATAGTGCACAGCTAGTCCCAAGTATATGACCTAGGCCCAGCATAACAGGTATATTAACGTCACAACCAAATTCTATATTGAAAAGCAATATTGGAATTTGCATTCGTAATTATTCAATTGCTAAGTTACTATTCGTTTTTATATTTTAATTAGTTTTTCCTTAATAATGATTTAGAGTTTTGGCCGCTGGATTGTCTTTTCGAGCATTGGACACTACAGAATTTTGTGCTTTGTGAGGATAGCAGCAACGACAATGGAATATATAAGCAAAATATTTAATCATGAAATAGCCTGCCGCTGAGTCTTGGGTCGCTGGTTTGGAGACAGTTTTCTTGCCACGCTACAGACTCTTCTGGTGCGTTGAAATATTGGTGAAATTTGGTTCGTACGTCGAAGCCTTCTATATTCCCAAGGCCTCCTGCTCTACCCAACGGCAACATATTGGCCGTTGATAATTCTGCTTCAGCATTTTGGTGATTCGCAGTATTATTTTGTATATACTCGTCACGCAACATATTGTGCAGGCAGCACGTTACTGTGATGATGGAATCCGTCGTGTCCGGCAATACCGCGATGGGAGAATAGAATATCCGGAAGCACTGCGACAGCAGTCCGAACGCATTCTCCGAGACCCTTCGTGCTCTGCACAAACGATAATTGAAGATTTTCTTTGTCTCATCTTCCGCAGCTTGATTCTTCGGATACGGCTTCATCATGTGCTTCGTCAGTCTGAAGGCTTCGTCACCCACGATGACGTGCGGCAACACTATACCAGATCCTGGCAATGCCTTCTCCGTGTGAAAGTTGAATGTTCCCGTCCGAATCTGTCGACCCATCACCGACTTTGCGAATATCCCACTGTCCCCTTCTTTCCCATAGGAACCGACGTCAATGACAATAAATTTATAGTCGGCATCGACTAATGCTAATAGCACGATCGAGAAATAATTTTTGTAATTAAAATACAACGATCCGCTATTTTGGGGACACATTACCCTAATGTGCTTCCCATCGATTGCTCCGATGCAATTTGGAAAATTCCATTTCGTAGAGAATTGCTCAGCAATTCTTTTTAAATTCGAAACACTGGGCTGCGGCAGAAATGTTGGTACTAATCTGCGGCATAGATGTTTAAGAACATCTTTTACAATTCTCCCGATATACCCCGGCGAAATTTGAAATGCAAATGACAGGGATTGGAATGATTCCCCAGTAGCAAGGAACCTGCCAAAAATATAGCTAACCACAGCGGGTATGTTACAGTAACAATAAAATTTTATGTATACTGAAAAGTAATTTTTGAATATCCATTTGTAATTATACAAATGTTAAGTTACTATTCGCTCTTTTCAATCAAGTTTTACATATTTAAAATAATGTTTTAGATTTTTGTCCACTGGAATGTCGTTTCGAGCATTGGACACTACACTACATACCTAATTTTGTGCTTTGTGAAGATAGCAGAAACGACAATGGCATATGTACGCCAAATATTTCATCAGGAAATTGTCTGCCAAAACAAGTTTTAACGATCGGCACTAAAGGCGTTATTATGCAAGACCGAATCAACAGATTCTGCAGACTGGTTCATTTCGCCTGCTGGAGAAGTTCCTTGGCAATATGAAGCCATAAGAAAATAATGTTTTAGTATTTGATTTATGTATATATTTATATTATGTTCTAATGTATAATACCTTCTGATTTTTAAAGTGTTAAGTTTTAAAGTGTGTTTCCACTTTTGTCACCGGCTATTTTTATTTCGTATATAATAGGATTATTTTGAACGTCACAAATCAATTGTTCTTGTAAATCCATCTTACATATGAAATTATATGGCGTACGAAAACGCGTTGCAATTGATAACTGTTTTATTTTGTCTGGCGTAACGCGGAAATGTACTGCATTACTGTTAAATATTATAATTTGCTACTACATAAACTGCTACTGGCATCGAGTAGAGAGTATCAGAAAAATTTAATTGCTGAAATGAAAAATCTCCGCAAAATTCCGTGTATCTAATTAAAATTTTGTACACAAATCGAAAATAATTCGATTACATGGTTGAAACAATAATTTATTCCATAAATGTAGTAAAGTTGTCAAAATGTATGCAGTTATTTATTTATATCTACGTTTCTATTTTTCAAAAAGCATGTATTTCACTGTTCGTAACTCACGAATACTGTACATATAATAAATTGACACAGAAAAAATATATTCTTAACGTTACTGTCAAACTGAGTAAATGTAGCCTACAGACTACCTTTCCAATAAGTTTACTCTCCTGTCCGGGGGGGGGAATTTGTAGCAAAAGTATTAGACTTTTTTACCCGAAAGCCCTAACATCAGAAATGCCAGGTGTTTTCCGGGCGGAATGGATTAGCGTAACCCACTGCGGTCTCCGACGGTTAATGAATTACTAATAAAATATGATTTTTATCGCAAATGACTGATCATTAATTTAAACAAAACGATATTCGCCTACTTCCCTTACTATTCGACTTTTCCTTATAACTTGAAAACGAACGTTTCACCAACGTGTGACTTAAACCACTAATAAAGTACCAAAAACAGTTTCCAATTTTTTATCACGATTGAGTTAAAAAATAGAAAACAAAATTAATAGATGTAAAAAATATTAAATTATACATCACTAGAAAGGAATAGGTTTATCCTATTTTTTGCCACAATTTGAATTCCGATATTTTAAAAGAAACACCCAAATGTCATTGACTTCTTCAATCCGGTAGATAAACAGAACACGATGTACATATAAGAAAAATGGCTAGTCTTTCACTATCTTCGACGGTCCTCGAGACCTCATACAACAATAGACCCTCTTTTCAAGTGCTCGAAAAGGGCCTGTGCGACGCGTCGTTGCACTGGTGGGGGCCATGGCGTCGACGCTTAGGTATAGGAAATACCATTTGCGACGACGCCAGTTGGAGTCGCTGGCGGCTGTAGCCGCCGGTCGCGGTCGCTGGCGGCTGTAGCCGCCGGTCGCGGTCGCTGGCGGCTGTAGCCGCTTATTGGAACGGCCACCTTAATTTGTACGCACTTACTAGCTACCCACCACCTTAAAACTACTTAAAATAATCGGCCAGGTACCGGCGTGCCTGTCCTAGCGCCGGGGCGGGGGGTCGAGCCTGACCCGGAGTTGTTGCCTCCGCAGCATCTTGAACTCCAGGTGTCCCCCCGCTATGGATACCCGGAATTTCTGCCCCTCGCGGAGCGCCGGAATGTGGATGCGTAGCTCCGGAGGGTCGGGGTTGAACCGCCAGGGGTTTCCCCGTGTAATTACACTGGGACGGTGGGCACTGGTGGGGGGCCCTGCTGGTGGAGGGACTTCCAACGGTGCCGGCAATGGGATGTCCATCAACGCTGGCGGTGGGTCGCGGAGAGTGGCGGGCTGTGGTTGCGGCGGTGGGGGTTGCCTGGGTAGCGAAGGCGCCACTGAGCGCTGCTGGTACGGCGCTTGCCGGCTCGTCCGCGGCGTCGAGGGGGGGGGGGGGGGGGGACACTGGCTGCCTCGTCGTCGGTGGCGGTTGTGTCCGGGCCGGAGGTGGCCGCGGTGGCCGCTGCTGGTTTGGTGCCGGCAGACTCCGCAGTGGTGGCTGCCTTACTGACGGTGGCCGCTGTGGAGGCGCCTGCTGGTTCGGTGGCGGGGGCCGTTGCTGGTCCTGCGAGGCCACTGCTGGCCGTGGTGGCGGCGGCGCTTGTACAAGCAGCTCCAGCAGTGAGGCTCCCAAATTGGCCGTCTCCTGTGGGGTTGTCCGGCGGTCCTCCACGATCCGTGGTTTTGGCGGCGCCGGCCGGGGGACTAGTGGTGGGGGTAGCCGGCTGGTTTCCACCGCTTCCAGCGTCGCCACGGCTCTGGTGGTGGCCGCTGTGGCTCTCGGCTGCGGGCGCTGTTTCTGCGGTGGTCCTCGGGTGGGTGGTGGAGGTCCCTCGAAGTCGAGGCGCCTCTTTGCTGCCGGTGCTGTGCTGGTGGCTCCCTTCTTCCGCAGTTGGCACTCTCGAGGCCGGTCTGCGGCCGTTCGATGGAGTGGCACCGCGGTCCTCCGGGTTGCCTCGTGTGCTATCCTCTGCTTTGCCGGCATGTTGTCCTGGCAAGTGTCGGATTGCTTCTGCCGGCTTAGCTCCTTCCGCAGTCTTATCATTAGCCCCGTGATAATTTTGCCAGCGCGAATCCTGTATTGCGGAGCTTATCGTCGTGGCCCTCTGTTGGCCGTAGTTCTCGTTTACCACGGTGTTGTTCATGGTGGGGCTTGTTGTCTCCGGGCGCGGCTTCGTAGTGGGGGAATTCTCTTCGTTCCCGTCGCATGGTTTGAGGTCCTGTACGTGGGCTCTTCTGGTTTTCCGTCCGCACCGTAGCACGACTAGGTTTGGCCCGATGTATTCTCGTACTTGGTGTGGGCCGGAGAATTTGGAAGCTAGCTTTGCCGCGAAATTCTTCTCGGCGGAGGACAGTGGGTGTTCGCGGATCATAACGGCATCCCCGATGCGGGGCCGCCAATCCCGTCGCCTCAGATTGTATGATTTCTTTTGTGTCTCGGTGGCCTGGGCTTGAGCATGGCGTGCGAGGCGGATGGCTTCCTGTAGGTGCTTCAAATCCTCGGATCGCGCCGCATACTGCTCTGAATTGTCCTCCTCCGCGATGTCCGTAGTCGGTCGATAGAGTGCTCCGGGGGTCGCCGGCTCTCTACCGTAGTTTAGGTATGCCGGCGAGTATCCCGTGGAGTCGTGGCGAGCGGAGTTATACGCGAAGCTTACCTCAGGCAGCCATTTGTCCCAGTTTCTGTGATTCCCATCGGCTAGCTGGGCGATCATGGTTTTAATAACCCTGTTGACCCGTTCCACGGGGTTACACTGGGGAGTGTACGGGGGGGGGGGGGGGGGGGGGTAAGACGGTGACCAATCCCGTAGTCTCGAAGCATCTCCGTGAAATCTTTGCTCACGAACTGTTTCCCGTTGTCCGAGATGACGCGTCGGGGGCACCCGAAGCGGAGCACCACCCTCTCCTTAAAGGCCTTGGTGACGGCTGGGGCGGCGGCCCGTCGTAGGGGTTGGAGTTCGACCCATTTGCTGAATTTATCCTGCATCACGACCAACATGGTAAATCCTTTCGTTGACCGTGGCAGAGGTCCCACCAGATCGATCGCTACCACATCCCAGGGATTTGCTGCTGGTGTGGTTTGCATGCCCCCGGCGGGGGCCTGTTGGAATGCCTTATATTCCAGGCACTTTTGGCATCGTCGTATGTGTCGGTTGGCGTCACGGATCATTCCTGGCCAAAAATACTGCTGTGACAAACGGGCCGCTGTTTTGGTGAGCCCCAGATGTCCCGCGGTGGGGGCGTTATGTGTTTCCTGGAGTACTGTCTCCCGGAGTGGTTGGGGAATGCATAGTCTCCACTCGGTCTCGGACCGGTGGCCATGGGTGTTGGGAATGTGTCGGTAGAGCTGCCCCCCCCCCTCCCCCACTACTCGGTACTCGGGGTACCGGTGCGGTTCCGTTTCGGCGGCGTCCTTCATCCTATCGTACCAGGCGCACCCAGAAGGTGAGTCGATGCTGTCCACCTCTTCTACCGTTGGGGAAGACTCGTCTTCTGGTTGTCGGGAGAGGGCATCCGCCACGACGTTGGACTCCCCTCGGCGGTACTGGCCGACGAAGTCGTATTGTTGGAGTTCTAGGCCCCACCGGGCCAGGCGACCGGAAGGGTTGTCCATTGATTGCAACCATTTGAGGGATTGGTGATCTGTAAGTACGGTAAATCGGTATCCCTCCAAATATGGCCGCATTTTCCGAATACCCCACACTACCGCGAAGCATTCCTTTTCTGTCACGGAGTAGTTGACCCTCTACTCGCCGTTTACCTCCTGCGTGAGTACGGCCCTGAGACCCTCGTTGGTGGCGTCTGTCTGGAGAACGAATGGTTGACTGAAATCCGGGCATGTCAGGATAGGGGCGACAGCCAATTGCTGTCTGAGGGCGTCGAATGCCGTTGCTTCCTCTGGTCCGCAGTTCCACTTCTGTTTTTTCTGCAACAGTCGTGTCAGCGGTACGGCTAGGTCGGCAAATCGGGGTATGTAACGCCGGTACCACGACACCATTCCTAGGAACCGTTGCAGTTCTTTTATCGTGGTCGGTGGGGGTATCTGGGCGATGGCTCGTACTTTTTCGGGATCGGTGGCTACGCCTTCGCTCGTGATGGTGTGTCCGAGGTATTGCAGCTCGGTGCGGCAGAATTGACACTTCTCCTTGTTGAGTTTAAGTCCTGCCGCCCGTAGCCGCTGGAGGACCTCCCGCAAGTTCTCGAGGTGTTCCTCGAAGGTTGTTCCGAGTACGATTATGTCGTCCAAATATGCGAACGCTCGGGGCTCTAGCTGGGGTCCGATGACCCTGTCCAATAGCCGCTGGAAGGTGGCCGGGGCTGAGTGCAGTCCGAAAGGCATGACTCTAAATTGGAACAGGCCCCTCCCTGGTACCGTGAAAGCGGTGATTGGGCGGCTGTCGGGTTCTAGGGGCACTTGCCAGTACCCGTCGGCCAGGTCCAAGGTGGAGATATAACGGGCGCCACGCAATTTTTCCAGCGTGGCCTGTACCTGCGGTAAAGGATACGCGTCTTTTTCCGTGACTTCATTTACTCGGCGGAAGTCGATGCAGAATCTTTTTTTTCCGTTTTTCTTCGTGACGATGACAACCGGAGAGCTCCATGGGCTGGAAGATGGTTCAATTATTCCTTCCCCGAACATCCGGGTTACCTCCTTGTCTATAATTTCTTGCATGGCGGGGTTACGTGGCGTGTATCGATGTTTAATCGGTTCGGCCCCGGCTTTCAGTCGGAGGCGGTGCTTCGCCATGTGCGTCAGCCCTGGTAATCGGTCGAAGTGTGGCAGCTCACTGTTGAGGAACACTTCGAGACGTTGCTTTTGCTCCGCGGTGCATCCTAGGAGGCCGTCAGTGGAGTCGATCGTGGCGGCTTCGTTGGCTGGGCTCCATAGCATATCTCGGACCTGTACCGTTAGTCCGAGAGCGCGGAGGACGTCGATTCCCAGGATTACGTCCTGCGTGAGGCTGGGAAGGACCCCACACGTAACGGCCACGATGCAATCCCCCACGACTACCCTTACTAGCATCTCGCCGTCTAGTGTGGCGGTAGCGCCGTTGGCTACTTGAACCCACCGATCGGTGTGGGTGATTTCGTCGCCGTTCTGCCTACACCAGTTCGCGACCTCTCGGTTGATATAAGAGAGCGAGGCGCCCGTGTCCACCAGAGCTTGGAACTCCCTGCCGTAGAAATTTATGGGCACATACGGGCGACAATCGGTGGTTGAGGTTGCGGAGGCCGTGGGGGTTGCGTGGTCCGGTCGAGGCCTTGTCCGCCGGACCCGTTGCCGTTTCCCGGGTGCAGTCGCACTCTCTGCTGAGACGACCTTCGGTTCCACAACGGCTACAGAATCTACGCCCAGGCCGACGGCAGTCCCGGCGAAAGTGTCCTCGTTAGCCGCAGTTCCAGCAGCAATCGTCCCGATTGTACCGAGGAGTCACTTCCTCGAGGCTGGGTCTTGTTATACTTGACGGGGCCGGGGCGCTGCTGGGCTCTTCTGCTCGTAGCGCTTCATAATCGGCAGTTAGGCCAAGATAAGTTAGGCTTGAGATAAGCAAGCGACGTATTCCGTGCGAGCGATGGTGGACCTTGGGGAGGAGATACTGCTGTGAAGAGGGCCTCTTCAGGACAGTGGCCGTTTGGGAGGGCTGCAGGACAGATTGGTTAGTTTGGGGCCAATCGGACCCCAAGGTCCACCTTCCCTCGCACGGAATACGTTGACGCGTGCTTTTGTTTTGAAATTCGAGCGCGTGTTTAGACACGAGAGATAAGCAGGCCCGATTGGTTAGTTTGGGACCAATCGAATTTCAAGCCTACCTTCCCTCGCACAGAATACGTCGACGCGTGCTTTTGTTTTGAAATTCGAGCGCGTGTTTATACTCGAGAGATAAGGGATCCGTCTTTAATTTGAAGGTAGGACGAAGCAGGCGGGACTACGCGCAGTCAGCGGACTACCCCTTCTGTTCCTGTGTCTTTCCGCGAGGCGTATTGATGTTGGATAATACTCTGTAATTTTTAGTTCTTCAAAATTAATCAGGCTGATCAGCCAGAGCATTTCGCCAGGGTCGCGGTTTATTGTCCGGCGAGTCGGCGGTAGAGAACGGTTTCCTACAGTTTCGGATAATTTATGACTTAATTGGTTCCGCCTCGTAGCAGTCGTGAACTCAGGGTCTCGGAAAGGGGAAACAGGAATGGTATGCATTTTCTTCTTTATAGCAACTCGAAGACTGTCTCTTCCCTTCGGACCCTTTCGAACCGATACACGTGGTGTCTGTTTTCTATCTCGAAGCAATGGGTACATTGGCAGTAGAAGGACGGAGCGCGGGCTTTTGTGCAAGTGTTCGTTGCACTTCTGCAAAACACGTGTGTTCCGAAAATGTGCTGACTTCTTTTTACCTAAAGCCTCTTGCCCTGGTGGGAGTTAACTCATAATGGAACCAGAGAAGCTACTTGGGGGTAGCGGAAGTTGCTTGGAAAAAATCCTGTCAGTCAGCTAGCAATCGCGTCGCAGAAATGTACACGGCCCAAGAATACTTCAGGATGATCTGGGTGTACGCCCGGAACAACGGGGACGCAAGTGCTGCTGCGCGAGCATTTGCGTTAGAATATCCTGAAATAGAAACTCCAAGCAAGGATACATTTCGCCGGGTAGCGTCGCGGCTATACTCGACGGGGTCCATGATGCCGCGAGGTAGCGAGGTGGGCAGACCCGCAACAGCGCGAAATCTGGGCACCATCGAGCGAATCCTCGACGCCGTTGAAGCCGAACCAACTATCAGTGTGCGCGTCTTGAGCCGTCGCCTAGAGTAAGTGACAGTTCAAAATAACTGCAGCAATTATTAATTAAGAAAAAAATGTTATCTAATAGTGGATGTTCTTGCATTTTGTTCTAGTGTCAGCAGGACGACGATACATCGAATCCTCCAGGATCGCAAGTTGCATCCGTACATATGAACATCCAATACAAGATATATATATATATATATACATTAATAAGCTATGATGATTTACGCAATAGGCGTTAATAAGCAATGCAAAATAGCAATACACGATAATATAAGCGCAATAAGCGTTGTAATATGAAACAATATGAAACAATAAGAATGTGAATAATTGATATAGATGATGGTGATATACCGTGGTATTAATAGTAATTATAATCTCTTACGATACTTGATGGTTGATGGTGATTGAATTTATTTTAAATAACACTTGGATTGACGAGACCTTAAATGGTTTTCGTTGCAAGCTTGTTTCCTTTCGAACAAGGATATTCGTCGAAAGAGTGTCTTCTCGGTCCTTTTATTTTGGCGAAAGAGAACGTGTCCCTTCGATCCTGGTATTTCGGCGAAAGAGAACGTGTCCCTTCGATCCTGGTATTTCGGCGAAAGAGGACTTCTGTCTCCGGGCCCTTGTATTTATATGATTTTGCAAGGGGTTGTGGGGTGTACGCGCGGTATGGACTTTGCCCTGCTTATATAATATTTTACGGTATGAAGGGGGGTGCGCAGTATGCACCTTGGGCTAATTATAAACATGTGTCATGATAACTTTTGGGGGTTTTTGCAGGGAGCAAAGGTTGATCTATATTGGGACTCGCAGTTTTTCTACTAGGGTTTTTATACATGGGATTTTGAATTGCTCAACTCCTCGAATGGATTTTGGGTGTTTTAATAGGAAAGGGACGTCGGTGGGTTTGACTGCTTTGGTCATTGAGAGGGTGTGAGACGTGGTCTCGATTTAAGATATTTGTGGGGCGAGGGACTTGTTTAGATTTGACGTAAGAGGGGAATTTGTGCCGCGTTGGGCGAATAAGGGAAGGAGATTTAATGATTGACCGTCTTGAAATGGGGACCGCTAAGGTACATCGCCAAGGTGGTCGGGGGGGTCATTGGTAAAGGGTAAGAATTGAGGTTTGGGGAAGATTTGAGCGGATTTGTAGATAGATTTATAAATGAGTTGAAGTAACCGCGCGCGAAAAATTTTGGGGCGTCACAAATTCAACGATATATAATAATGTATATTTATGTCAAGGTTTCAAAAGTTCAAAATTTTCAAATTCGTTGCGCGTCCTTTTCCCGTGGTCCAATCGGGCTGAAATTTTTCTTAGATCATATTCCCACCAAGTGTCACATTTCTGGCGTACGGGACCAAAAAAATCTGATGGTCGAAAAATAAGGTCCACCCTAATGAATATACTTAATACATCATCAAGCGTTGAAATTAATTTGTTGTAAGATATCCGGCTCCACGATTAGGGAGATATAATGGGGATTGTCAAAACGAATCTTCTTTTTTAAATAATTTGAGGTAAAAGTGGTGCACGGTAGGAGTATAAGTTAGAATACATAAGCAATTTTCTCAATCAAAGGTTGTAGCTGCAGCGGGAAAGTGTTCGTCTACGGTGCTCGAGATCATGGGTTCGAATCTCGTTTGGGGTAAAAAAATTTCTATTTAAAAAAATACTCTGACGTTATAGGTACTACTACGATTCTGCACGCATTCATGTCGTCGCGTCCATCAAAGCCACGGTATACAATTTTTACCACTTTCCTACCGATATTTTTATTTTTGGCCCTACTGCCCGAAACGTTGCCTGACCATTGCTGTAAAATGTCAGAAATGTTGCGCTACCATTGCTGTAAAATCTCAGAAATGTTGCGCTACCATTACTGTAAAATCTCAGAAAAGTTGCGCTACCATTGCTGTAAAATCTCAGAAATGTTGCGCTACCATTGCTGTAAAACCTCAGAAATGTTGCACTACCATTGCTGTAAAATCTCAGAAATGTTGCGCTACCATTGCTGTAATATCTCGAAGCAATGTTGCAGAAATATATCCTGCAATGTTGCACAGGTGCGGACATAGCAATTTACTAGTAACTTTTCGACAATATTCCGTGCAATATTTCAAATATGAAACCGCAACGTAACTGAAACATTTCGGCAACAAATGTGCTGTAGGGGATGATGGAAACACTGCAAGGCGATTCTTTTCCAATGCCCAGCTTTCAGCAGAAATAACAGGAATCGATATAAAATTAATTAAACGTTTTCATTCCATTCTACAAGTTATTTCCTCTCCACATAAAATAAATATTGAGAAATTCAAAGAATACACCCAGACTACAGCAAGATATTTTGTCCATGACTATGGGTGGTATTATATGCCAGCCTCCGTACATAAGCTATTGATACATGGTGATGAAATAATAAAGCATGCACTGCTTCCGATTGGCCAATTATCAGAAGAAGCTCAAGAAACAAAACATAAAGATTTTAACAAATTTAGAGCCCAGAATACTCGAAAATATTCCAGAATTGCTACAAATGAAGACATATTTAATAGATTGTTATTAACGTCCGACCCATACATATCGACCTTAAGAATCAAATCATACAAGAAGAAAGTTAAACCACTGGATCCTGAAGCTGCAGAGCTGGTAGTGAAATAAAATCAAGAACCTCAACTATCAGCCTGTTACTTACAACACGAAATGGTAAGATTAGTCAAATTACTTTTTAGTTTTAATAGTAGGTACCTATTGAGAGTGAGAATACAATTTTAGGCGAAGGCTTATCTGCACCATAGCATAAACAATTTCATGTGCCTATAATCTAAACAAATCCTTGGGAGAGTGTCTGAGTGTCTCGCGGAGTCCCGATATCGGACCCGACACGCTTTAAACAGTAATAATTTGTAAAGTAGGACGAAGTAGGATGGGGGTTTTGCATAATCATGTAGAAGAGGGAGTACTGAAAATATTTCAATTGGTTAAAAGTTGGGATTCGTTGGGACTCGAAAGATATTCCTTGTCAATTTTAAAAAGTATCGCAAATTTCCTCATTATTTTCAGAATTATTTTTCAATACATTATTTACATTAATTACTAATAGAAGATGATGTTTAGCGCAAAAGATTGGACTTTAATTTCAACAAGGCGATATTTGGTTGCATTCATTTATTATTCGATTTTTCCTTATAACTTGGAATTGAAAAGTTTCCCGAACATTCCATTTAAACCACTGAAAAGGGCATTAAATAAGGTACCACATAAACAGAATTGAATTTTTTTATCACAAATTAATTAAAAAAATTGAAAAAAAAATAAATAAATAAATAAAAATTTAAATTATACAGCATTAGAAAGGAATAATTTTTTCCTATTTTTTGGCGTAAATTTTATTCCGATATGTTAAAAAAAAGTCCCAAATGGCTCAAACTATGTGAATCCGGCCCATGTGCGGCATATCTAAATTATGACCGGGAACCGGCAATCGCCGGGGCGATCCGCCATCCGACGACCGCGATCAACGGACAAAGTTCAGACGCTCTTCGTCGGCGGTGCGGAGGTACGGAACGGTTTCGGGGAGCCTGGGCAACATCCAGCCAGTGATGCCAGAACCGTGGGTTTGCGCCCACGGACCCTACCACCACTCCACGACCAAGCATACCCCCCCCCCCCTAGCGCCTCTTCCGCACCACACAAACATACCTGTCCCTCCATCCGTGTGCCGTACGCGCTGCCTGGGTGACGCTCTCCGGCGAGAATTCGTTTAACCGATATCGAAGCGCTTGGGTCGCAAGCAAAAAGTCAAGAGTTCAAATCCTGATGTGGAAATTCCACTTTTTTGAAAACGCCTCCAACCTTTTACGTACCGTAATCGAGGGGACTGCACGCTGCCCGGACCTCGACCGACAACGACCCTAAGTCTGCTATACATTTCGGCCAATAAGCATAATACGCATAGATAACAGCGATAGCAATAGTAACCTAGGAATAAGGACTGTACACATTTAATACTTGCATTTAGTAATACAAAGGCTCGAATCGTTCTGAACCCTGCGACTCGACTGAGCTATTGGACGAGTCTACCCGATCCCGAGTGACACGGCAAAAAAAGGTGGTCGGATAATAGTGCAAAATGTGTTGTCCATATGCTACCAAATAAAGGGCAGCGATTAGTAATTTTGCACTGTGGAAGTGAAGATGGGTGGGTGCATGGTGTCCTGAAACTGTGTGGCAAATATATTGAAAACTGTAATACAATAGAATACCATAAAAACATGGACACCACGGTTTTTGAAAAGTGGTTTGAGGAACAACTGATTCCAAATTTAAAATCAAGTAGTGCGATTGTAATAGACAAATGCACCATATCATTCCCGAAAATATGAAAGAATCCCTAACAGTAGCAGGACAAAGTTGGAAATACAAAACTTTCTATTTGCACATGACTTATACTTCGAAGAAACGTACACAAAAAAGGACTTACCAGAAGTTGTGGAAACAAAAACAATTAATAAAACATATGTAATCGATGAAATTCCAAAGGCATATGGACACACCGTTTTAAGGCTGCCGCCATACTTTTGTATATTCAACCCGATTGGAATAATATGGGGAAAGCTAAAAAAAGTGTTAGATCTGATCTACCAAATGACCAAATACCAAATACCAAATACCAAATCTGAGTTATAGATCTGATCTACCAAAAATAAATAATATTGAAGCATTGCATTGGAAAAGAGCATATTCAGGACGAATATGTTCAACGAAATTTGTTGTACAATTTTACAAATTTTATAATAAATACTGGCGATGATACTCAAGAAGAAGAAGGAGAAGGAGAAGACCACGATCCTGCAGACCACTCCAGAGGATGACACACATCGCGGAGATGGTTATGGGGAGAAAGAAGGGTTGCATCACAGACATCCAACCAACGATAGACGGCATCACCGCAACCCTGACCCTCGATCGGCTACTGGGACAACCCCCATTGGACGTCGTCGACCACTGGCTGGAGATGGGCTACGTCGTGCCCAGCAACGATTAAAATTTTACACCCCGCAACAATAGCGATAAGTACACTACACTACACTACATCCGACAATTCTCTTTCACACCTTGCTTGCGGAAGAATTCGTGGGGCGTTTTTCCTTCTTTTGAAAAGCATCACGAGAATTGCGATGTTTTGTCTTAGGGGGGAGATGTTACGTATGTGGAATTTTCCTATACGCCGCTCTCAACCACTTTTCGAGCTCGCGTCTGAGAAGGGAAAGCGCCCTAAAATCCTTTTGCTTATCATACACCACTAAGGGGGGTTATGATATCGACCATCTGGATCACGACCATGGCACCCCGAAGGATCTCCTTATATGGAAACTCCTAACGAACCCCCACTCATTTTTGGGACTATATAAACCAGCGCTGTCCAAGGTCGCTCCCGCGGGAGGTTGGAGTTCTCCCACTCTCGTTCGCGCGGTCTCCTTGATAACGGAAGGCACGCTGTGCGAGAGAAAGATTGGAAGGGGAAGCAGGCGTGTGAGGGGCCCCTACGCTGGACAGCGCTGATATAAACCCTTTGGTTTCAACCCTCGTCCGTTCAAAGCTATAGAGTCACGCGTAAAGTCACGTCGTATCACGCTCGTACAGAGTTGGTTATATCCAGTAAGATGGGGCTAAAGTCTCCGTCGGAATCATAGTTAACCTCATAGAATCTGCGAGTTCGGTTTATATTTTATTTGGTACTTTGAAATAGCCACTCGTACGCCCCGCATCGCCAGTGCGTCACACCGTGCAACTAGAGTTAACATACACATTTTATTTAATTATTAATCGCGACACTTACATTTGTACAATAACTGATTATTGAATATACTTATGGTGTTCAAGTGTAAATCGGGTCGATTTCGTTAAATCCATCTTTTACCCAGCGATCCTTATAATATTAGTAGCACTCACCCATTGAACCCCCCCCCCCCCCCGCCTCACCCCCTCGCCAACACTTGATGCAGAATCGACATAGCCTATCTACTGATGTATTTACATCTTTGTGTAAAATACATGTAAAACACAGGAGCGGAGATCCTGTCGTGCGTGGAGAAAGCGGTCGACAGTATGGGGTTGGATTGGTCGAAACTGGTGTCTGTGACAACCGATGGTGCTCCAGCACTGATTGGATATCACAACGGATTCGTCGGCCGCCTCCGAAAGGGTTGAAGAGATCTTCCAGTTCCTCATACTATTGATAACTTCCATTGTATTATCCACCATCAAAATTTATGTGCTAAACATATAGAATTTGAAGACGTTATGTCAGTCGTTATTCAAACGACCAATTACATCAAAATGAAAGGACTGAAACGGAGATAGTTCCGCACGTTTTTGAAAGAATTGAAGTGCGATTATGGTGACTTGCCAGTAGTATGTCTAGGACAGTTCTAACGCAGGTCCTCTGAGGGGAGCGCGGGGGCGGGGGGAAGTGAGGGCGCGCGGGGGAGCGCGGCGGAGGGAAACATGGCCGCGGAGACCTCTCCAACCCTAACCCTAACCCTAACCCGAGCCGCGGAGAGGGGGATGCCGCGATCGGGGAGCGCGGGGGCGGGGGGAAGTGAGGGCGCGCGGGGGAGCGCGGCGGAGGGAAACATGGCCGCGGAGACCTCTCCAACCCTAACCCTAACCCTAACCCGAGCCGCGGAGAGGGGGATGCCGCGATCGGGGAGCGCGGGGGCGGGGGGAAGTGAGGGCGCGCGGGGGAGCGCGGCGGAGGGAAACATGGCCGCGGAGACCTCTCCAACCCTAACCCTAACCCTAACCCGAGCCGCGGAGAGGGGGATGCCGCGCTCCCCCGCGCGCCCTCACTTCCCCCCGCCCCCGCGCTCCCCGATCGCGGCATCCCCCTCTCCGCGGCTCGGGTTAACCCGAGCCGCGGAGAGGGGGATGCCGCGATCGTGGAGGGGATCAGTCCGGGCCGAGCGGCCGCGGAGACCTCTCCAACCCTAACCCTAACCCAACCCTAACCCCAACCCTAATATTTTATTCCCCCAACACAGAGAAATAATAATAATTTTTTAATCACCGATATAGCGAACTATTATGTAGCAAACAGGTAAATCTTTCAAACCTTGGCCCACCCCAAAAATTTTATTCCCCCCCAACACAGAGAAATAATAATTTATTTTTTTACAAACCATGTACTTGGAGGAGGGAAAGAGACAGAGCATTATTTTAAAGCTAAAATCTGCGGGAGGGAAAGAGGTAGCACTACTTGACGGTACAATCGCATTTGTTCTTTAGATAACAGTATTCTAAAGCTAACGAATTTTCTAAAGCTAACAGTATTCTAAAGCGTTCCGATTTAGCATCGCGCGCGATCGTGCGAAATCTGAGTCCTCTGGAGCAGTCGTGCAGGATGACGTCATTTTCACGGCGCGAAGAAGGAAATATAATTTTGCGGCATCAACGGTTTTGAACGGGTATTGAACGGGTATCGAACGGCTTTGAACGGGAATTGAACGGGTATTGAATAGGTATCGAACGGCTTTGAACGGGAATCGAACGGGTATTGAATAGGTATCGAACGGCTTTGAACGGGAATCGAACGGGTATTGAATAGGTATCGAACGGCTTTGAACGCGAATCGAACGGTTTTGAACGGGTATCGAACGGTTTTGAACGGTTTCTACATAATAATTACAACTATCGTCTTAATCTAGCGTACATGCAGGAGGTTGGGGAGGGTGAAGAAAAAAACATTTATGTATTAAAAATTGGTTATATTTTATTTAAGCATTTCTCTCTGGTGTTTAGACCACCAGTTGAATATTTTAAATACATTTTGCAAGGCACAGTGCTTTGCGTGTCTGCCACATCGCAGAGTATCAACTACATTTAGCTTATTTAGGGATTTGATATCCTCATAGTCAATGTCCAGCGTCTCGATGATTACGTCCGCTCTGGTATTTTCGTCGAGGAAATCTGCAAGCCAGTCGCGTTTCTGCAGCCCTTTAACGTATACTATATGGGATGCGTCATCTTCTTCATCGATCGCATCAGCTACAGCTTTCGTAATTAGCTGTTTAGCCATACTGTACGGAACGTCTCCATCGTCCCAGCGTAGTCCGTGATGTTTTGCCGTCAACCACCGAATGCTTGATTTGTCGGATTTTGTAAGAAGGAATTGTGACATAGGACTCCCAAAAATATAGTGCGAGAGAACTGTTCCCCTGCGTAGGACAGCCACTTCCTTCGCGATAAATCTTCCATCGACGATGAACCCTTGCAGGTCAACGAATGTTGGTACAGCCATTATCGGTACAATTTAGAGGTCCGTTCGTTTCCGAGACAGACGGGAGAATGCGGTCTTTCTCGTAAAGCATCTCGATTTTCACGATGAAATTTTGTATGAATTTGACACAGGAGAGGGCGGGCAAGTAGCGTGACAATTTTAATTCATTTTGCGCACTACGTTTGTCAATGGATTGTATTCAACCACCCGATCGTGCAGAATCAGACAGTAGGCTGTAGTATTTGCCGGCACATTCTCTTTACACTCGAATTCTATGCGCACGTCCACGGTGCCATTCTTGATCGACTCATTTTGTCGCGAACAATCAATCACCACGATGGGACCAAATTGTAAAAATTCAGCCACGGTGAATAATGCCTCGTTGCAACTATGTCCATAATACGATTTACCGAATTGCGTATACATGTGATACAAGATGGCATGCTTATTCTTGTCAAAATCCAAGTTCATGTCATCGTATGGGTAAAATTCCGAGTTGAGAAAAAGTTTCACATTGGTCAATTTACAGTTGTTGAACTTAGTAACGTCTTCGCTCGTCACATTCTTTCGATCAGTCTGTAGAGCAAGGATCACGCATCGCGGCTTCTCCAGCTGTGCAGATGCCTTCACGGCCCACGAATGCTTGTTTGTGTTTTGCAACATAGGATACTCGTACAGATCCCACGATTGAAAACAAATGCTCAGGTTTTGTCCACTTTCCAAAGTACGTAGCAACGATAGCTTATTAATGTCGTTCAGCGTCACATGAGGCATCCGCCATTGTAGTTTAAATAATTTAATTTCTGGTTCCAACACCGATGATCCTATCAGAGCATTGTTGTCGTTGCGCGATCGTATTAAAATCAATTCGTGACGCGCATTAATAATCATGTGTTTGTAGTTCTCGCAAAATCCCAGCAAATATTTGAGTGGGATGCAAAAATTGAAATGATTTTTCACTATTGACCCATCGCGTCGTTTCAAGCCCCATCCGGCATTCTCCATATTTTTGTCTTCGTCCGATGTCAGCGATACATAGTTTTTAAGCGTGCTAGTTATTCCAACGTTTCTGTTGCGATCAATCTCCACGCCATTCAGCTCGTATCGAATCTCATCGAATAAGAACGCCACACAATTATTTCCCAACATCACCGTTAACGCATCATTTGGCTTATTTATCTTCAATTTCCCCTCCACATAGAGGAAACTTTCACACGGTAATGTGTATAAATCCTGCTGTTGTATCGGTATTCTTATCTCATCGCTGTATCCAAACGTTGTGTTTACGTATGGGTTGTACGTGTGAGTCTCGAGCTTGACGATGCGATCATCAAACGTCGGCTTCCCTCCAATGCTCAGAATATCAGCCATTTTTTTCCACTTAAATGCGTACAATGAATCCCAAAGATTTCAAAAATGCAATGTTCGCAGCACTGAGCCTCTTCTTTTTAGCGTGATCAGAGCTGTTGCAGTTGTTGGTGTTGCAAACAATTTCACTTGGAAGAAACGGGCTTCTGGAGTCGTTCAATACAAGCATTTCTTTTCGCGCCACACGTATTATCGTCGTCGTCGTACGTGCAGTCTGATTGTAATCTCTTCACCTCTAAAATCGAGCAACCGTCCGTCTTGATCCACAATGCGTATCGTCAGATCCGTAACGATCCGTGCGGTGATTGGAAGGTAAATGATCTGTGCGGGCGTTTCCGATATCTTATATCCTGGTGGAACTCTCGGAGAAAATTCATGTATCGTATGTACACGTCTCCCATTGTTGTACGCCCCAGCGGTCACGCTACATTCTATGCGAATAATGTTCACGTTCATGATATTAATTGGATCGTCCGATTCGTGCCATCGTTCTGGTGCTAATACTCGATTCGTCGAGAATCCCAGTAGCGATCCAATGTTGTTGGGATTTGTAAAGTCTACGGTGAACCGACAGTACAGCTCGCTTTTCATGGTATTGTTGTTGGGACGCAACACTATAGGATACAGATCGTTGTCACCGTCATCGTTGTCGTCATCGGTGCCACCAAGATTTTTAGGATACCGCTCGAGTAATCGCTGCTTCAGGTACTTGGCAATGGCGTCTAGTTCGTAGGAGCCGTGGGGAATCATAATGTATTCATAAGCGCTGTCGGGGCTGTTGTTTACGATGAAGTAGAATTTATCGTTGCTCGAGTCGATGTTCGGTATTGTGTGATAAGTTTCAAAGGTTGTTAGACCAAGCTCGTAATCATCGTCGCTCAAATCTATGGGTGGAAAGTAGCTCACCGCGAGGGTGCTACTCTTGCCGGTTAGAGTGAATGTTAACGACATATTCCGTTCGAACTGCTCAACTAGTACTGAATCGGAGTGGTGGGAAGTCAATCCTTAAATTTGGTACCAATCGTTTGTAGAAAGCGTAGACATAGTTGTCCGCAATTGCTCTGATCGTACTTCTGATAAGACGTTCGATTGTATTCAATTTTCACAGCATCCTTATCCAGATATTTTACCAATTCCATAGGTGGTCGAAGATTCCCAAAGCTGTCGAAATATATAGCTCGACACCCTCTCTTCGCATACGCCACCCAATGAGTCCCCGGCCCCTCGGCATTGTCCAAATTTACGATACCGCTCTCGTTTCGACGTACTCCTCCAGCTGGTAACGCGTTGCGCATAAAAACACCTCTAAAGAATGGAATACGCATACGTTTTGCCAACTCCTCCAATTGCACATCGGTAGTTACGCCCGCAGGCATTTTTATTTTCTTTTCGACGTTTTTTTTTTTCGTTTAGATATTCCCTGTCCGCGCTTGTATGGCGCGAGATAAAGTCCGCGACCTTCCATGGAGCGATTGTGGCGTTGCATTTCCTCCAGCTGACGTTGCGCCGCCTTATTATCGTTTACCGCCTTGGCAATGCCCGCCGCTCCACCAGCCAATGATCCGAGAACACCCAACAGCGGGAGAAGTGGTAATATACCACCCCGTTTTGCCACCGGAAGAATCCGCTTTTGCGATGCTCTCTTTGGAGTCCTTTTGCGGTTTTTTGTTTTCATCCCCATTCCGATCTTCGTCTTGGCCTTCATAGCGGCCCAAACAGCTGTAGCAGCACCTCTTTCGCCCAGAGTCGAGTCTCGCGCAACGATTCGTTTTCGCGCTTTGTCAGCGAGAACGTTATCTGCCGCGTGCCTTTCGTGGAGGTCGTTGCTACGCGAATATGCAATATCGTGTTCGCGACACGCTGCGTCCAACGGATTGATACCTCGATCCCCTCTAGCTAATCGTTTTGCCAGATGAGTTCCTGGACCGCAAAACTGATATCCCGGGATGTGTAATTCGATAGGTAGCGCGTTTATCGCTCTATTTAACAAACCACACCCTTTCTTTACTCTCGTCGGTGACATTCGCTACAGTTTTTAATCAGTGGTGTTGGACCGTCGATATGCGTTCGCTGCCAAGGGCGATTATAATGTTCCAAGCACCGGCGATACTGCTGAACCTCGGAATTGGCTTTTATATGCTCGGGGAGCCTGTCCCACAACCGATCAATGTGTCTGCCAAACTCTCGCAGTAGAATAATCTTTGGTATATATTTCAATTGCTCAGAGGTTAGGTCTCGAATATCATAATTATCCGACAGGATCAGAAGCATTTTGAATACTGAGCTGTGGTATTTCAGCGCGGACCTATAAATAGGGCGCATCACCGCCTCGACGTATTCAAAATCATTTTTCACGGTTCGTGGGGAGGATGCGATTCGTGCAACAACCTGTAACCATACGCGTGACAAATTTTGATGCTAAATCACGAGTGATGTCTTCAAAAACAGGACGCAGACATGGTAGCATGCTACCAAACACTATCCGCTGCCTCATTTGTGGTCCATCAAATTGTGGAAAGACCAACGTGCTGGTCAGCTTGTTGGAAAGTCCTCACGGCGTCCGCTTCGAGAACGTGTACGTGTATTCCAAGTCGTTGCAACAGCCGAAATATCAGTACTTGGAGAATTTATTGACTCCGATAGATGAAATTGGCTACTTTACGTTTTCGAATAACAGTGACGTCATCCCACCGAGCGAATCGCTTCCGAATTCCATTTTTATCTTTGATGATGTGGCATGCGACAAGCAAGATACGATACGAGAGTACTTTGCAATGGGGCGCCACTCGAACGTTGACTGCTTCTATCTCTGTCAGACGTATGCAAAGATTCCCAAACATCTTATACGCGACAATGCGAATCTGTTGATTCTGTTTAAGCAGGATGGTACCAACTTGAAACATGTGTACAACGATCACGTAAACACCGACATGCCTTACGAGGATTTCTGCGCTTTGTGTCGTAATTGTTGGCAACGGGAGTATGGTTTCGTGGTGATAGACAAGGATAGTGCGATGTCCAATGGACGTTATAGAAAGGGATTTAACGAGTTTGCCATACCATGAGATGGTCAATTGTTGTCAACACGTCGGTGGGAAAGCAACGTCTGCGGTACAGCGATGATCGATATCGATAGTCTGGAGATTAAGGATCGCGAGAGAATAGCGAAGGAAATTGCAAAAACCAGCGAAGCCATTCGCCGGAAACATCAGGCTTTGAAGACTGGCAAGATGGAGGAAGATATCGCGTTGGAGAAATACTTTAAACCTATCGTCGAACCACTAAAACATATTGCGGAAAATACCGCAGCGACGGAAGCTGACACATCGCCGCTGATGAGCACAGACGTTGAGGGGAATGAAACATTAACGCCTAAAAAAATCCTTCTGAAAGGGAACACATCGCGCAAGGCAAAGAGGAAACAACACATGTCTGCGGAATATTCACCCATAACCTCGACACCGGTTCAAGCGAAGCGGAACCGACAGAATGCCAGATCAAACGATTCTCCGGCTCCACCCACACCAATAAGTACATTTCCCAATGTGCAATCACTCTCAGCCGTTGATGATGACGTTTTCGAAACTAGTCCCAATGAGTCGTTTGTAACATCTATTAGACAGCAATTCCAAACATCCGAGGGACAAGAGACGTTTCGCAGTCATTTCGGCCCGCTGGGGCAAAAATACATGAGCGCGATCCTAAGTGGTGATAAGGATACAACAATGGACTATGTGTACGGTGTATACTTTGGCAATAGTGGAACGATGCTTGGGGATAAGGCTTTCGATATAGACAAGGATGATAATATAATCATAGATGGTATAAAATACAGAGGAACACCCGGTCTTTACGAACTGATTTTCAAGAGAATTCCCGATGATGCTCTATACACCGATGCCGATAAACAAAAATATAAAAGTATACTGCTAGCGACGAACGCCCACAGACGCGGTCATGGTGCTAAAAATCCCATATTGAGCAACAAGGGACACAAGTACAAATATGTAATTGCACCGCTACTCCCTCGCGCATCGGCTAGTAGGGCAGGGAAAGGTCTAACGGTACCGCGCGCCATGGTGGTAAATGATAACAAGATCGATTACGTACACTGGAACGATCCCAACGAGCTGGTGGATCGAATGCGTTTGCTTGAAGCGTCACGTCAGGCGGGTAACAACTCTCACGATCCCGAAATTCTATCGATTATCGAGGAACTCCGCGAGGTAGGCCTCATTATAAATTAAACCGCACGCCGATGATGTGCGCTGTATGCATCGAGATGCCGATCAACAAATTTGGGGTATCGCTCGAGAAGAGTGGAGCAGCTACAATGGACTATTACAAATGGAACGGTTTGCTTCGAAATTACATGCGAGATAACACCCTTTGCATGGCTGGTGCCGACTTTGATGCGAAATCACGCAAGATACGACGCGTAGCTCAGCCGGTGGTCGACACCGATGTTGTCAATAAACTATACGTGGAAAAGAACATTAAACTTTTGAGAGAGCAGCAGGAAGAATTAGAGAGGAAGCTGGTTGTGTTTCAGAAAGATATGCTGACGTTGCAAAACAGCGTTCAAAAGATATCGGAGGCGTTGAATTCTATCCCACAACCGGACAATGAAACTCGTAAAGTTAAAGAGGCTATAGCCGCTTTTGCTACGGAGCAGCAACTTGTCCAGAATTTCCTCGGACCGATGGGAAGCACATAATGCATGCACACGATAATTATCACATCATTCGTGTGGGAGACACCTCTGCGAAAGATTTCAAAAATGCAACCATTATCGAAATCCAAGAGTAAGGAAGAAAACCATGGTCGTAAGAAGCGGCAACTCGTTGAGGAATTGCACGCTCCAGCTCGAAGACATTTCCCGCGGAGACGCGTCGTAGTGCACGGATACGACGATTTGTGGCAAGCTGACATTGTAGAAATGCGTTCATACTCGCGTTTCAACCAAGGTCACCACTACATACTCACCATCATCGATGTGTTGAGCAAGTATGCATGGGCGGCGCCGCTCAAGACTAAAAGTGGTGCTGAGGTGACTAAAGCGTTCGCAAAGATATTTAGAGATCGATATCCGAAAAATTTGCAAACCGATCAAGGAAAAGAATTTTACAACGCCGATATGCAGAAACTCTTGACAAAGCATGATATTAATCATTATTCGACGTATTCGGTGATGAAGGCCTCCGTCGTAGAACGTTTCAATCGAACTTTGAAGAACAATATGTGGAAATTGTTTACGCTCAATGGAACCTATAGATGGACCGATGCGCTACCGCGTCTGCTTGCAGAGTATAACGCACGAAAACATAGAACCATCGGAATGCGTCCTTGCGATGTTACCCCTGCGATCGCCGACAGGCTGCTAGCCACCGTGTACAGCAACATAAAGATCGCTGCTCCAGCGAGATTCAAGTTGGGCGAGTTTGTGCGCGTAAGCAAATTTAAAACCATCTTCGATAAAGGCTATACGCCGAATTGGACAACGGAGGTGTTCGAGATAGCCAAAGTACAGGCAACTAATCCTGCAACGTATCTGCTCGTCGATTCCTGTGGAAAACCTGTTGCCGGAGGATTCTATGAACACGAGCTGCAACGCGTCACCGATCCTGCTGTGTATCTAGTGGAAAAAGTGATGCGTAGGAAGGGGGATAAGGTGTACGTCAAGTGGCTAGGGTTTGATAAATCACACAATTCATGGATAAATAAAAATAATGTATTGTAAAATAATAATACATAGTTCAATAAATACAATGATACATATACATGTGTGAACAATTTTATTTTTTACACATTAATTCCACTATTTATATGAACGAGTTAATAAATACAATAATAATTTCCATACATTTGTGAACACTTTTATATTATACAATTTCTATTTTTTTTTTACAATGGGATATTATAATGTCCCCAGGGCAGAGTGTCAGTCGAATCGGGTACGATATGCCGCTTGTCGTCGTACGGACTTAGAGCGATTTTAGATTCCGAAATGGTGTACACTTTATGATATTTAGACCGTATACATGATTGTCTGCGAACCATTTCGATCTCCTTTTGCAAACACTGCGCGTAATCGTCGAAAGTTATCGTTCTGGCTATGACGTTGGTCTTGACGCCTTTCGCCTTTTTCGTATCTTTTTTACCGTCTACGCGAAGTGCATACATTTTCGCTCTAAGACCTACGAATTCGGTCATTATCGCACCGTTATTTTCGTCCTTCATCAGCCCTGGAACCTTCTTATTTTCGCGCGGCATATTATATGGATTGTCGATAGGATAATCGCTTGTGTCGAATCTACCGATATTGTGTTTCATAGTCTCGTAGATATCGTCGCATCGAATATGATAAATGAGGCTGTCTGTGTCGGTGTATAGAATATTACAATTTGGTCCGTGTTTGGGAGACATGTACTCGTAGTGAAATTCATACAAACAAATTTTCGATATGTCCAGAATGCACATACCCACGTATATCGGTTTGTTGAATTTCACCTCGAGTTTTCGCAATTCAACAGCTATTAAATTTTCCGAAAAAACACTTCTGCTGTGGAAATTCGGTTTCGCGATCATTGCCTCCGCGCCATATCGCCCTTCCCAATGTGTTAATAGTTTTACATCCACGTGATTTCGTACATTTTCCATAGTTTTACCGAATACCGCGTTGTTCATCAATTTGTACAAATTTTTTTCAAAATCGTTTGTCGCGCTTGTTCTGAACCGTGTATTGAGTTCGATGTAATCGCGGAGCCAGGGAGATTGAGCGAATTGAAGCACGCGGTGTATCTTTGTAATACGAAGACCGTGACGCGTGCACTGCTGCAGGTTGCGATAATGGATGACGTAACGCTGCTTATCGTATACCGTCGCGAGTAACTTGTCCTGCCTGCTGCCAGGTGGTTTGGCACGCGTCGGGCAGAACGGCAGATCTGCATGAGCGTCGTGCAGACGTTGCGGATATTCCAGATCTACCTCGAGAATGTATCCCGTGGGTGAATCGACATGGATTGAAGACACGTCAAAATTTGCAGCATCTTCGACCCATTGAAATTTAGCGTATGGCAGAGGCTGACACATTGCCCACCCATACAAATTATTCACGTCAAAGTACATCAAGTACGATGACTGTTCCGATGTGTCGTAAGATGGCATGTACTTGTTATTGGCATGTGCGTATCTTCCGGAACATTGACTTAAACCCCCACGTATACCGCGTTCGATAAACATGACCATATCGACGTCGGTGAGCAGTTCGAATGTAATTTTGGTATGCTTTAGCATTGCATCCCACGTGAAACCAGGTAGAGTATAATAATGCGCCGAATCTAGTCCGTAACTCTTGATACAACTTTCGCGAAAATTTTCAAAAATATCTGCCAATAACAAGACATCAGTTTTCAAATACAAGTCGCTGTATTCGCCCAAAGTTCCAATCCCGAAGCGTTGCCAGATAGTCTCAGCGTGCGCGTAATCGCTCTCGGATACAGTCTCACCTGTTAACGAACTGTAGAATGACTCGCGCGGCGGTAAGCATGGATCCTGCAGCTTGTTCGCGCAATCAAGGTATTCGTACGGAAAGACACCTTTTCGCGTCAATAAATTGAAATCTTCGACGGATAATGTTTCAAATTTGGATCGTAAAATTTTTAATTGATCTGTGCTAAGGAAAGATGCTAATTTGTCGAGACTGGTATTGAGAAATTTGTACGAATCGATGAATCGTAATTTAATATAATTTCGCGAGTCTGATTCAGCCGTATCTTCAACATTTTTTGTGAAAGAAATATATTTTTCTTTGGTTATGGGCAATACATCAACGTGACCTTCGAAAGCGGTAGCTATTTCCTCGATAATGAAATGTGAATCGTAGCCGGATAAATTATGGAAAACTATGGGGATGTAAAACGCATTTTTATAATTTAAATTGCACTCCGAATGTGCCGGGCCTCTAAACCGTCCGGATAGATGGCAATGATCGCGAACTCGTACATCGTCAGCCTTGAATGATTCTTCGCAAATATGACAGTCTGTTGCATCGCGAAATGCCGTCAACTGTTCCGGAGTTAAATCCAGCATGGGAACATTACTGGTCAAGATAGGTTTGACGAAGTTTGCAAATTTTTTGAGTTCGTATACGAACCATGAAACACAATCCGCGTCGCGACAACATCGATACGTCGATAGCGATGTGTCGTAGGAACAATGCATATAATATGCAATGCTGTGCACTTTATGGTGCTGATACGTATGTAATTTATTATTGTCTATATCACCCGCTCGATTGTCCTCTGTTTTCTCGATGATGCACTCCAGATCTGCATATACCACGAAGGGGAGCCGCTCCTTCCTGGAGTGGTTCTCGAAGCTTAGGAGATTTTTTCCTTCGCTGGGCAGCAGGATGGCGCAGTCGTTCATCTTGCCGCAGTCCAGCGAATGGATCTCCAACTTCTCGATAGATCTGAAGTAGTGCATGCATCTGTAAACATAAATTTTTTTATTTAATTTTTTTTGCAACACATTTCAATATTTCACAAGTATTCTATACGTACCGATCACAGATGAATTTTTTCCCATCGTGCCTGCTCAGCTGTGCACTCACCAGTCGGGACAAGTTCTTGATTAGCACAAAGTGCCCTACATCACCGTGTTCTTGATTTGGTGTGTAGAGCAAGTTGACGTGTTGATCCCTCTTTTGGCTGGTGAGGCGCAGCGGAAAGACCGTCGACCCTTTCTCCTCGTCGAAGGTGTAGATGTTGACGGAGACGCTGTTCTGCCGCTCAAACTTCCCTATTTGCTCCAGGGACATTGGGAACTCAATGCCCTGGAGATTTAGCGTGGAAGTATAGTGCGGGTACGAACTTGGGCGCGCGGTGTCTCGTTCGGCGGGATGGAGAGCGGCGACCACTGCCCACGCGAAACAGGCGTTGTCCGGAGATTGCACGCTAATTGTGGCTTTCTTCAAAGACAATTTCTGCGGCAACTTGACGTGACATCCCGCGCGCAGCGGATTGTACTTATTGACATTGACGGTCAGGTTCATGATTCTCGCCAATGCCCATCCGCTGTCGCGTTCCTGGAACTCTTCCAGCGATGCCAGGGTGGGTTCGATGATGCATCGTTGGTACCACTCCTGCAGATCGGATGTGCGGAAGAGTTCGCAGTTTCGGGTGTTAATGCTTTTACAAGCATGCTTGTCACCCGTCACAAATTCACCGTTGAACACCGCGTTCACTTTGAGGTTTCGATGTTTCCTCAAAGCGTCCCGCACATGCTCCAGCACGATGGCCCCTGCATCCTGGAGGAAGTTGCGCGGCTCGATGTAGTTCGAATTTAGCACGGCACCAGTTAATATGCGGCTATCGAACGCAGTGTCTATTTCGCGCCACAAAAGTCCCGTACTCGAATGTCCAGCACCTTCGCGCACGAAACGTCCACGCAACGAATGTTTCAGTCCTTCGAGCTGCGCGATTCGAGCAACCAGCGATTGCCGAACACCGATTGATAATCGTGGGCGTTTTACGCGGCTGTGCTCTTCTAAAGATTCGATGCACTCGTTGCACCGTTCTTCCCACACGAGGTACTCTTCCCGAGAAATCAATCGTGTAGATTGATCCAACAATTGGCGTTCTACTTGCACGAATTCTTCCATGGTTGTAAATGGAACGTAAATATAATGTGACTTTTTCCACGCAATACGTTGCAACGATTTGAGGCTTTGTGCAGTTTAGAGCATATATTTATATCCTCATCATGATTTGGTATCTCTGTCTAACTCTTTTTAGCGCATCCCATCCCTCGAATGCATTAGTTTCTGCTAATACTGTATAATTCTTTTTTGGCGTACCCCCTCCATCATTAGTTTCTGCTGATACAGCATAATTCTTTCTACGATTCACGCGTATGAGGAATTAGCGGGCATGATCATCCGACATAGTTTCTGCTGATACAGCATAATTCTAAGATTCGACGTTCCCAGAAATATTATATTACGTTCAGCACGTGTCGAGACTTTTATCCTTGGGGACTCAAATTACATATGCTACGACGTTTTCAGCACATTATGGAAAAAAAAATTGGTAGCTTTATAATAAAATGTGGTGGCGGGGGAAGCAGTTGCACCTCTATTTAAGCAAGTCTCTCGGATGTCATTCAATCAATCGCTCAATAGGCTCAGTGCCTTTCGATGGAACAAATTGTGCTCTGAAAAAACAAAATGTGCAGTACCAGTGCCAAAGGAAACGTTGAACGCATGAATTATTACGTTCCGATCATGCGAGATGATGGTGAGCCTCAATGCGGGGAGGATACAGTTGTGTGGTAAGGGTTAATTTTCACATCTCAAAAATTTTTATGTTTATTCCTAATACGCGCGAGCAATTTCATAGCTTTGATTGTTCTCTTAGCTCGCACCGAACATCACGTATCATGGTCAGAAGATATGCATTAACATCCGCGGGCAGCAAATACTTGGAAATTGGGATCAGAGTACGGCCTATGATTGATGTAGAAATGGTTCTCGGCGACAATCGTGGGATATTTCTCACGTTATCATGGAATACATGGGGTTCGCTATGCGGCAGTCGTACGGTCATTGAAGAATGTGCACGATTACCTGGATCACCTTCGATGCAATTGGATCAATTAACTGTGGATTTTTGTGAAATCTATAATTCTCCGATTGTAAGGATGGCACTACATAATAAGTCGCTGTATTTCAAACCGAATACGATAACATTTTTATTAAATCTTGAACCATGTATAGACTATGTGTATGCGCGGCTGTATCAAAATGTGAGAGATGTGCAGACGAAATTTGAAACTTTTGTTAAAGTGCTACAGCAAAGCGGTATTGCTTGCGAAACATTAGATGCGCGTCGTGCTGCTAAAATCATACGTGATAGCGAACATTACTGTAAGGATTATTATGTAGATTGCGAACTGGTAGCATGCGCTATCAATGATATTCTAGCTGATGCTCGTAGGAAAAAATGTTAAAATTATATTCTTTTAATTTTAAATAAATTTCTTAAACACATATTATTTGTCAATTTCATTTACTCGTCTTCCTCCTCGCCACCTAATTTTAAGATTCGACATTTAAATTATTATTTCTCTGTGCGTTGAGAAAAAAAACATTCTGCTGATGCCGCAAAATTATATTTCCTTCTTCGCGCCGTGAAAATGACGTCATCCTGCACGACTGCTCCAGAGGACTCAGATTTCGCACGATCGCGCGCGATGCTAAATCGGAACGCTTTAGAATACTGTTAGCTTTAGAAAATTCGTTAGCTTTAGAATACTGTTATCTAAAGAACAAATGCGATTGTACCGTCAAGTAGTGCTACCTCTTTCCCTCCCGCAGATTTTAGCTTTAAAATAATGCTCTGTCTCTTTCCCTCCTCCAAGTACATGGTTTGTAAAAAAAATAAATTATTATTTCTCTGTGTTGGGGGAATAAAATTTTTGGGGTGGGCCAAGGTTTGAAAGATTTACCTGTTTGCTACATAATAGTTCGCTATATCGGTGGGGATAATTGATGTAACAATATATATTCTTAAATGTATTTCATTGTGCCATTTCATTTACCCTCCTTCTCTCCTCGCCACCTAATTTTAAGATTCGACATTTAAATTATTATTTCTCTGTGCGTTGAGAAAAAAAACATTCTGCTGATGCCGCAAAATTATATTTCCTTCTTCGCGCCGTGAAAATGACGTCATCCTGCACGACTGCTCCAGAGGACTCAGATTTCGCACGATCGCGCGCGACGCTAAATCGGAACGCTTTAGAATACTGTTAGCTTTAGAAAATTCGTTAGCTTTGCGGTATTGCTTGCGAAACATTAGATGCGCGTCGTGCTGCTAAAATCATACGTGATAGCGAACAAACACTTTTTCATTTTTTTATGTTAAGTGAAATTGCTTTGAAGATTGCTATGGAAGGAGAACAATCGATTAATACCGTAAGTTTCCATTACCATATTTTTAGTGAATCGTTGTGTTAATAACTTTGAGAATTATATGAAAAATCGATTTCAGATTATGTCGCTGCCAATCAATTCAAATCAACAAGCTTCCGCTACGATCACCGCTGCTGCGACTATTTTCCATTCATACAGCCCGAAAATGTATGTCGTATGTAGAAATGTCGAGGTCCAAACGGAGGAAATTCGATGTGCGGAACTGTGTGAGGCCGAAGCTAATCATGATGGCGACAGTTATTTAAAAGTATTTCGTAACCCAGCGAATCCGTATGAGGACTACAAGGATGAAAAATATTGGCTGAATCGAAGTGTAGAGGATGTACATTTTGACGGCAATTTTGAGACTTTTATGCAGAATCGTCATTTGTATTTTCCAAAGAGTGTGGTTTGGCGAAACGTAAATACAGAGATTGATTATAACAATGATTACAAAAATAAAATATCGGGGCTTTGGGCAGGCGTTGCTAAACTTCAAACTGACCCTGTGCAAGTTCCTATAGATTTACCTTTAAGTGAACTATTTGTTGATGATATTATGGAGTGGGATAATTGATGTAACAATATATATTCTTAAATGTATTTCATAGTACCATTTCATTTACCCTCCTTCTCTCCTCGTCACCTAATTTTAAGATTTGGCGTTTCTGCTGACGCCGCAAAATTATATTTCCTTCTTCGCGCCGTGAAAATGACGTCATCCTGCACGACTGCTCCAGAGGACTCAGATTTCGCACGATCGCGCGCGATGCTAAATCGGAACGCTTTAGAATACTGTTAGCTTTAGAAAATTCGTTAGCTTTAGAATACTGTTATCTAAAGAACAAATGCGATTGTACCGTCAAGTAGTGCTACCTCTTTCCCTCCCGCAGATTTTAGCTTTAAAATAATGCTCTGTCTCTTTCCCTCCTCCAAGTACATGGTTTGTAAAAAAATAAATTATTATTTCTCTGTGTTGGGGGAATAAAATTTTTGGGGTGGGCCAAGGTTTGAAAGATTTACCTGTTTGCTACATAATAGTTCGCTATATCGGTGGGGATAATTGATGTAACAATATATATTCTTAAATGTATTTCATTGTGCCATTTCATTTACCCTCCTTCTCTCCTCGCCACCTAATTTTAAGATTCGACATTTAAATTATTATTTCTCTGTGCGTTGAGAAAAAAAACATTCTGCTGATGCCGCAAAATTATATTTCCTTCTTCGCGCCGTGAAAATGACGTCATCCTGCACGACTGCTCCAGAGGACTCAGATTTCGCACGATCGCGCGCGATGCTAAATCGGAACGCTTTAGAATACTGTTAGCTTTAGAAAATTCGTTAGCTTTAGAATACTGTTATCTAAAGAACAAATGCGATTGTACCGTCAAGTAGTGCTACCTCTTTCCCTCCCGCAGATTTTAGCTTTAAAATAATGCTCTGTCTCTTTCCCTCCTCCAAGTACATGGTTTGTAAAAAAATAAATTATTATTTCTCTGTGTTGGGGGGGAATAAAATTTTTGGGGTGGGCCAAGGTTTGAAAGATTTACCTGTTTGCTACATAATAGTTCGCTATATCGGTGATTAAAAAATTATTATTATTTCTCTGTGTTGGGGGAATAAAATATTAGGGTTGGGGTTAGGGTTGGGTTAGGGTTAGGGTTGGAGAGGTCTCCGCGGCCGCTCGGCCCGGACTGATCCCCTCCACGATCGCGGCATCCCCCTCTCCGCGGCTCGGGTTAACCCGAGCCGCGGAGAGGGGGATGCCGCGATCGGGGAGCGCGGGGGCGGGGGGAAGTGAGGGCGCGCGGGGGAGCGCGGCATCCCCCTCTCCGCGGCTCGGGTTAGGGTTAGGGTTAGGGTTGGAGAGGTCTCCGCGGCCATGTTTCCCTCCGCCGCGCTCCCCCGCGCGCCCTCACTTCCCCCCGCCCCCGCGCTCCCCGATCGCGGCATCCCCCTCTCCGCGGCTCGGGTTAGGGTTAGGGTTAGGGTTGGAGAGGTCTCCGCGGCCATGTTTCCCTCCGCCGCGCTCCCCCGCGCGCCCTCACTTCCCCCCGCCCCCGCGCTCCCCGATCGCGGCATCCCCCTCTCCGCGGCTCGGGTTAGGGTTAGGGTTAGGGTTGGAGAGGTCTCCGCGGCCATGTTTCCCTCCGCCGCGCTCCCCCGCGCGCCCTCACTTCCCCCCGCCCCCGCGCTCCCCGATCGCGGCATCCCCCTCTCCGCGGCTCGGGTTAGGGTTAGGGTTAGGGTTGGAGAGGTCTCCGCGGCCATGTTTCCCTCCGCCGCGCTCCCCCGCGCGCCCTCACTTCCCCCCGCCCCCGCGCTCCCCTCAGAGGACCTGCGTTAGAACTGTCCTAGACATACTACTCTTGCCGTTACATACCGACGTGCGTTGGCTTAGCCGTGGTAAAATTTTAGATAGATTTTTCAATCTTAGAGACGAAATTATTGTATTCCTGGGCACAATGAATCACGACGTTCCGCAATTGCATGACAAGAAGTGGTTATGTAATTTAGCATTTCTGTCGGACCTACATATCTGATCATTTGAACATATTAAATGTAGGTTTACAAGGAAAGGGTAAAACTTTGATAGATTTCAACGATTCTATTCGCGGATTTTGAATGAAACTCGATTTATGCATCTCACAATTGCGCGGAAACAATTTCTGTCAGTTTCCAAAACAACTAAATGTAGATGTAGACAGATATAGCAAAACCATGGGAACTTTCAAACGAGATTTTACAAATAGATTTCGAGATTTAGATAAATTAGAACACTCTCTGGATATAGTGTCATCACCTTTTTCAGTAAACGTCGAAGCAGTTTCATCTGACTTAAAATTAGAATTAACAGATTTAAAGGATGACCGGACACTGAAGAAAAAATTTGACGAAACAAGTAATATCACCAGTAGATAGGCTATGCCGATTCTGGCCCCTAGGGCGAGGGGGTGAGGCGGGGCGGGGGGTACCGCCGCGCTCGGGCGCGCTGGGGCGCGGGGGTGAGGCGGGGTGGGGGGTACCGCCACGCTCGGGCGAGGGGGTGTGGTGGTGCGAGGGGGGTACCGCGTGGGCGAGGGGGTGTGCGGTGTGGAGGGGGTGTACCGCGTTCGGGTGAGGGGGTGTATGACGTCACAGGGGAGGAGGGGGATTTTCAAATTTTCAAAATGGCGTCGCGCGCTTTTCGTATTGGCGCCACCTATCGGATGTTTAAGATACTTTGGGTATGCGTCGGTATTTGGGGTCCGTGTTGGTATTTGGGGCCCGTGTCGATAAATTTCCTAGGTTTTTCATACATTGCGTATTGGCGCCCCCTGGTGGATGATGTATGTTTAAGGTATTTGGGGTCCGCGTCGGTATTTGGGGTCCGCGTCGGTATTTGGGTCCGCCATGGTAAATTTTCCAGGTTTCCCAGACATTTCGTATCGACGCCACCTGGTGGATGTTTAAGGTACTTTGGGCACGCGTCGCCGCCGCGCAATCTCCGTACGTGGGCGGGGATCGGTGCGCAGGCGCGACCGCGACCGATTCGTGGAAATTCGCGTCTTCGATGATTATTTCAGAGAAAATATAAGGTGTCATGGCGTATGACAGGATTGAACACGTTCTGCCACCCATGTGCACGTTCTTCATGGCGTGTGTTTATGTTTGAATCGTGGGATCGATACCGAACTCGTGCAATGATTTAAACGTAGAGCGATAATTATTGTAAATCAATCGTCGCGATAACCCATGGAATAAACACGACATTGCATTCGATGGGGAATTCTGAGAAATCATAGAGCGAACCGCGCCATGCCGAGTGTTTATATCCGACCATTGACTTTTAACCCAAGACCACCGGGTCTCTCTAAGAAGTTCCATCGAGAAAACGCAATGTCCCTGAAGCAATAAATTAGATGGCGCGTTCACGCGAGCGACTAAGCGATAATTATTCGGCCTACAGTTCCGAGTATTTTCACGATCGAGAACAGGGCGACGTCTCAAGGGCCCTTCTCGAGGGTCTGCGACTCGAGCGTCGTGGGAGCGTGTAAGGGTGAAAAGAATTCGTACATAAATTTCATGATTTTAGGCATTTATTTAACTTAGTTATCCCACTCCGCAACAACATCGTTGAATATAACATTGATTTATTATTAAAAATATATATGTATATACATACTACAGTGACGCGTGGTTCATATCACGCAGCATTGATTGTAATCCTAACGCCAACAATTCACAGTCAATCAAACAATGTTGCTCGAAGTGCTCGCTTTTGGAAATTAATTCCACATAATTCGTTGATGTCGTAGCGGTACGCAGAACGTCTACGAAGGTAGCATATTTACTACTTACAGAGTATATATTTTCAGACAACCAGGAGAACATATGTTGAATGCAATGTTTGTACGCGAATAGTTTACACAACGTGGCTTCAGTCATATATATGGCATTGCGATTATCTGTGATTTTAATAAGTTGATCAGCATGCATACGCGTGAATTCTAGTCGTAAATGGTCAATTGTGATTGGGGTTTGGGTCGATGTTGCGTTGCTGCGTAATCGTTGGAGTATATCCGCCTCGTTTTGCAGCAAGAGCATCCACGTAGACATTGAAAAGCACAACTCGCCACCTTTGTTGTCGACTATGGCGATCTCAACGTGGCACGAATCCATGCCAATACGAATTCCAATAGTTATGCGTTTATAAGCTGTTGCGGTTAATGGGTAATCGCGTCCCAGAACCCGCACGATTGGAGGTTTTGGTGTTTTCTGTGTTTTTGATGTTGCAACTCCAGAACTGTAAGAAATATGCACACGTAATTAATATTTTGTTCATTTACATTTACAGAGAATAAAGTAAGTGTATAGTACCGTATACATACCTCATATTGATTTGTTGTCGTTGACGTTTATTTGGAACAGCACCATCGTTGTCGGAGGCGCATGATGAATCGTTTAAGTTGTGTTTGTACATTTTGATATACACTGCGAATGATTTTCATCGGCGGTTAAAGAATGACGCGAACGATACTTGTTAGGACTTGAGAGTACGTGGTGTAATGAAGTCCGTAGGACTGATCCACGTCATTTTATACTGATTCACGTACATGAACACGTCAATGTGTGAAAGTATATCACATTAGTGATGGTGCTTGTCAAGACGTGTATGTTGACCGTACATGGGTTAGAGAATACGCGGTAAATTCAAAAGACGTGTACGATAAATTCAAGAGCACGCGTACCTCAGACAGGGTAGTGGCATTTCGCGGTGCGAATCATAAAAGTGCAAATCATAAAAGTATACTATAAGCTGGAATAATTAGTTTCATATTATAAATCGTCGAGGAATCAGAAGGATTCGAAGAAACTGTGACGTAGACATCCCCACCATGTCTTAAAACTGCCCTACTTCTAAACTACCCCACCCTGCAGTGCATTGGAACATCGTTCTAGGTTTGGGAGAAACGAAATGTATATAAGGGTGTCGATCACCGCCGCACGGGCCAGTTCAGTTAATACCAGCATTTTTTCTAAACTTAAAAACATAAAAAAAAATACGACAATGCAGCGCATGAATGCAGCTGATATGCAGCGATGTATCGTAAGTATAGTTTTGTGAAAATTTAAATGATGCGCGTATTCAATTCGACGGGATTTTAATCAATTTGTGGATTTGTTATAGCAAGAGCATCGGGAGATTGAAGCAGACGCGTATGAGGAGTGTGATCGGTTGGTCGAAAAAATTGTAAGTATATTTTTTCAGTGTAAATTGGAATGGTGTGTTTATTCAATCGGCCAGTATTCTAACAAGTTATGTGTTTATTTCAGGATTTACTCGACAAATTAACGCGTGCATGGTGCGTGGAGCGGCCAATGGCTGTTCGATATCTCGTGAGTGTTGTTTAACAAAATAAATTATATTGGTGCGTATATCTAATTCAACAATATTTTAATCGAATCATATGTTTTGTTGCAGTATGACCGACGTGCACAGATTGAAGAGTGGACAGAGAATTTTCTCGCGGAGGTCGGACGTCTCGTGAGTAATGTTTCGGAGAAATTATTCTGATACGCGTGTACCAATCGACGATGTTTTAATCGATTCGTACGTTGTTTCAGCGTCGAGCAGACCTTCTGGCCCGGGTACGCGAAGGCGATCGCGAGATTGCCCTCATGTTTCTCGTAAGTGTCGTTTCATAAAAATTATATTAATACGTGTACACCATTCGACGATGTTTTAATCGTGTCATGTATCTGTTTCAGCATAGTCAATATCAATCCAGACGAGACGGTCGAATATGTCGTGAATTAAGACAAAAGATTCAGGCGGTTCGACGCACGTGGCGTCAAAATAATATCGAGGTGCAGTTTGCAGCTGCCACAGAGGAGTTTTGGGGGCTCGTACAACTATTTACTGAGTGAGTACAAGTGAATTTTAATTGTTCGATGTTTCGCGTGCTATTACCAATGTTTATATAATAATTTGGTGTTTTCTCTGTGTGTTGCAGAACGTGACATTACACCGAAAATTTTTTTTTAAATAAAGTATTTTTATAAATTAAATTTTATTTAAATAAATATAATTTTTTATTCAAAGCAGTGTATAATTATTAATGTACATCCAACCATGCGTAATTAAATTATAAAATAGATATTCGTGTAAAAGTAACATTCGTATGGTAGGGATATTCATACTCGTGGGTAGAGGAAGCAGTTGCCGGTGTCATCACTCTTATCACCGTAGCCGTCGTGTTCACTATAGAAAACAAAAAAAAAATGATTCTTACATGGATATTCGTTTCTTTGCATATGACGCGTAAAGTAGATGGAGCGTGTGTGTAGTACTTACATTAGGCGACGCTACGTATATAATTCCATATTTTATAGACATTATCCAGCGCGCAAACACCCTCGTTCTTATGAAATGCACATCGAATGACATCCGTGATAGACATAGACTTTAGGTTAGGAATAATTCCGCAATAATCATCGTCAACATCGTATCCACCGTCATCTTCGACAGTTCGCGCGTTGATGTTGTTGCTGTTGCTGCTGTTGTTGCTGTTACTGTTGCTGTTGCTGTTGCTGTTGCTGTTGTTAGTGTTGTTGATCTTTTGCGTGGGTCGTTTATATAAATCACATATATCCATAACGAATATGTCAGGAAGTAGTTTCAGCAGCCACGTTTTCTTTTCCGCACCTTTTACGAGGACAAAGTCAGTGTTTGCGAGTGCTTTGGTTAGAAGTCCTGATAGTTTGGAGTATGGAACGTGACCGTCAGACCATGGAATCCCGTGATGATGGTTCGCGAGCCAGGACGCTTGACGGTGTTCCCGCGAATTCAGATGTTCCCAGAAGTATGGCGGTTCGAAGATCCAATGGCTGATCGTAGTTGTTTCATTCCTGATGCTGTTTACACGAATCGCAATCTCTTTGGCAACGAACTCGCGCTCGATATCGAAGCCTTGCAGATCGACAATGGCGAACATTATTCGTTTAGGTAGTACCGTCTGCGACGGTGTCAGAACTGTAACTGAGCTCTTCGACATCGGCGTTTTTAAAACAGCAGCAGTATCCGTAGTAGTAGTAGTATTATTAGTAGTAGTAGTAGTAATAGATCACGTACGCGCACTATATTAGTTTGCATACCATGTTGGATAAAGGGTTGTATTCGACTATACAATCGTGTATGAATAAACAGACGGAGGAAGTATTAGCAGGGACATTTTCTTTGCATTCGAAATCTATTCGCACGTCCACCGTACCACTCTTCAACGACTCGTTTTGCCTAGAACAATCTATGACCACGATAGGCGCGTATTTATAAAATTCATTCGCGGTCAGTAACGGTTCTCCGTGACCATAGTACGATCGGACAAATTTCGTATACATATCGTACAGGACCGCGAATTTATACTTATCAAAATCTATTTGCATATCGTCGTACGGATACATCTCGGAATTTAGGTAGAGTCGAACGTTCGTGAGATCATTCCGGTCGAACATCCACGCAGGGGTTTCGGCATCATTCTTTCGATTGGTTTGCATACCGAAAAACACGTATCGAGGCTTCTCAATTTGCGACGTAGTTTTCACGGTCCACGTATGTTTCGTCGTCGTTTGCAGTAACGGATACTCGTGCAGGCTCCACGATCGGAAACTCATCGCGATCGGTCGACCGCTTTCCAAGATACGCAGCATCGATAGTTTATTCACTTCATCCAAAACAACGTGAGGCATACGCCACTGTACCTTGCGTATCTCAAGTTTTGGAATCGCAGTGGCGGAGGGGCAGTGCATCGCGTTCGAATCGTCTCGTGCGCGTATAAGAATCAGTTCATGTCGCATGTTCATCACGATGCGTTTGTAATCCTCGCAAAATCCTAATAACATTTTCAGGGGTACGCAGAAATTGAAAGAGCCCGAATGAAAAGTGTCGTTTTTGTAATCGATTTCATAATTCCAACCAGCATTCGCGAGCACTCTGCTTCTCTCCGGTGACAACGAAACGAAATTTTTCAACGTGGTGGTGATTCCCGGATTTCTGCAACGATCGACCTCAAAACCGTTCAATTCCTATCGAATCTCATCGAACATGAACGCGACGCAATTATTATCGAGAACAGCGGTCGCGGACGTTGCCGGACCTTTCGCGTCCTGCGCTGTCAACGTGCCGCGACCTTCGATGTATAGAAAACTTTCGCATGGAAGCGTGTACAGATCTTGCTGCTGTATAGGTATCCTTATCTCGTCACTATTGTCAAACGTTGTGTTGGCGTATGGATTATACGTGTGTAACTCGATCTTCGTAATACGATTATCGAAGGTTGGCGTATTCGTTACGTCCAAAATATTCGTCATCGCGGTTGCGCGTCTAATAGGTTACGGTGTAACCTAACGATCGTAGGAACCGTGCGTTTCGACGAGTCAACGGCTTTCTTATGCTTCTTACCGGGGTTCCTCTTATCGCACCTCCCGTCTTTATTCTTCTTATACCTTCGTCGGTCGATAAAGGGTCGCGCAGATGACGCGAGACAGAGATCTCAGGAGTAGCAACGGCGATTGATGAGTCGAACGTATGATCTAACACTAACATAATACACACGCATACACGTGACCGCACACGCTATCTATCGCGCTGACGTCGTTGAACGTGCAAACGAATTGTTATTTCTTCTCCACGAAAATCTATAGGACGATCGTGTTGATCGACGATGCACAACGTTAGATCTTGTATTGCTCGCGCAACGATCGGCAGGTAAATGACATGTCGCGGAGTTTCCGATATCTTATATCCAGGCGGCACGCGAGGTGAAAATTCATGAATCGTGTGTACTGGTTTATCGTTGCTGTACGCGCCGATAGTGACGTTGCACGTTACTCTGATCACGTTAACGTTTATAATATTCACCGAGGCGTCTGACTCGTGCCAGATTCTCGGTAATAAGACACGATTCGGGGAAAATCCTAGCAACGAGCCCACATTGTTCGGTTTCGTAAAGTCCACATAGAACGAACAGTACAGTTCACTTTTCATGGTGTTGTTGTTAGCTCGTAGCATTAGAGGGTACTTATCGTCATCGTAGTTCTCACTGTTACCGCGTTTTCGAGGATATCGATCAAGTAATTGCTGTTTCAGGTACTCGGCGATAGCGTCTAATTCATAGGAGCCGTGAGGTATCGTTATGTAATCATGAGTAGTGTCAGCGTGGGTGCTGTTTTCGCTGTTATAGTTCACGATGAAATAGAATTTATCGTTGCTCGAGTCGATGTTCGGTATCGTGTGAAATGTCTCCAAGTCCGCGAGTCCTAATTCGTATTGACCATCGCTCAAATCTATCGGTGGAAAATAGTTTACCGTGAGCACGCTGCTCCGTCCCGTTAACGTAAGCGTGAACGACATATCATAGATTACACTCGCGAGACTGTGGGATGGTAAGTGACGCATGCGTAAGAATTCTCGGCAATTTATCGATATCGTGTGTCTTTATTACAGAAGATATGGATCGTCATTGTGCATGAATACATTGTAACATAATCTTAGTACACACCGTTCATATTATTAATGATTAGTACATAGACCATAATTCCATAGACTTTTGCTGTAAAAATTGCATGCATAAGTGACCGCAATTCATCTCGTCGAAACGTTGAAAACGATCGTGATTATACGTGATCGTTGTACCGCGTCCGAAATAGTAGATCAATTCCGCGGGAGGTCGCAGATTTCCAAAACTATCAAAGTATTGTACACGTGGTCCGCGTTTCGCTTACGCGACCCAGTGCGTACCGACGCCTCGATTCTCGTCCAGATTCGCGATACCGCATTCGTTGGTTCGTACGCGCGTGGGAAGCGTATCGCGCATAAACACCCCTCGAAAGAATGGAATGTTTGCGCACTCACGCTCTAATTGCAGGTTCGTCATAGGTTGTTGAATTATCGACGCCACCGTCGCCACGCGCCTACGTGATCGACATTTTTTTTTTTTTTCGTTTCCACTCGTCGTTGGCGTCGCCGTCTCGGGTTCAAGCCCGCGCCTCGCTTGTACGGTGTCAGGTGCATCCCTCGCCCCTCCATCGTCCGATGATGACGCAACGTCTCTTCCAGCTGTTTTCGAGAGGCCCTCGAATCGTTGACCGCTTTGGTTATACCAGCCGCTCCACCAGCCAATGCCCCGATAGCCGATAAGGCGGGTAACACCAACGGAAGAAATGGAAGAAAGCCACCACGTTTCGCCACTCGTAGATTACGACGTTGTCGTCGCCGTTGCGGATTTTTCCTTGTAGACTGTCTATGTTTTCGTTTCGTCCTTCTCATACCCATGCCGAGTTTAGTCTTAGCCTTCATCGTTGCCCACACGCCAGTGGCTGCAGCTCTTTCGCCGAATGTCGCGTCGTTTGCGAACACCCGTTCTCGCGCTCGTTCGGCTAACGCACGATCTGCCTTGTGTCTCCCCTCTAAATCCTTTCGACGAGAGTACGCGATATCGTGATCGCGGCACGCTGCGTCTAGGGGATTTACACCTTCGTCGCCACGAGCCAATCGTTTGAGTAATCGCGTTCCCGGTCCGCAGAACTGATAGCCCGGAACGTGTAGTTCGAACGGCAGACGGTTTATGATATCGTTAACCAAACCAGATCCAGTCTTCCTATTCTTTTTCAGATTCTTCTTATTCTTATTCTTTTTCTTACTCTTTTGATTGTTGTCTAGCCCGTGAGACGTCACAATCGCAGATGCACCCATATACGTTAGAATAGTCGCGATAGCTACTACAATAATAAACGCATACGCACGCTCCACCGATCACTGTGGTAGTGACCTGCGCGACGCGTGCCACGAATATAAATAGTGGTCCATTGTCATAGACGTGCGCGCGCGAATATGCGATTCGTGAAACAGTCGGACGTCATTCGCGTGACCGCGAACAGAATGCTCGAGGATGATAGGCATTCGAGTCGATCGAACAGACACGGTCCGTTGCTGCCGAACAGCGTGCGAGGTTTAATTTGCGGACCGTCCGGATGTGGAAAAACTAACGTGCTTCTAAGTATGCTAGAGAGTCCGAACGGTTTGCGTTTCGAGAACGTGTACGTGTACTCGAAATCGTTGCATCAGCCAAAGTATCGATATCTCGAATAGGTGTTGTCGCTCGTCGACGGAATCGAATACTTTCCATACTCGGACAACGCTGAAATCATTCCACCTAGAGATGCTCGGCCCGATTCAATCTTCGTATTCGATGACGTGGCTTGCGACGAACAGAACGCGATACGCGAATACTTCTCCATGGGTCGTCACTCGAACGTTGATTGCTTTTATTTGTGTCAGTCGTACGCTAGAATACCTAAACATTTGATCAGGGACAACGCGAATTTTCTCATGCTGTTCAAACAAGACGGTACGAACTTGCGTCGCGTGTATAACGATCACGTGAACACAGACATGACGTTCGAGTCGTTCAACGACTTGTGTGCGAGATGTTGGCGTCGACGATACGATTTCGTGGTGATCGATAAGGATAGTTGCATGTACGAAGGTCGATATCGAAGAGGATTTAACGAGTTCGTCGTAGCTCGTTGACATTAGTAAACCGCGAATCGTTCATCGAGCAACACGAAATGTCTAACGAATCGCCGGAGATAACCTCGAGCAACGTTGACGCGAAGCATTCGCAAAAACATCGCCGACGTCATCGACAAAAAGGAACGAAACATCAAAAAGGATCGAAACATCGAAAAGGTGTGAAACGTCAAGTCGTGGACGCAAAGGTGGAAATCGCCAAAGTCAGCGACGTTATACGTAAAAAGAGCATGGCCTTGAAAATTGGTAAGATGGCTACGGAAGCTGCTGTGGAAGCGAGCACGCGTCCCATCGTCGAGCCGCTGAAACGATTGATCGAGAACTCTACCGCGTTGAAAATTCGCCCAACACCTCGATCGCGATCAGTGAAAAGAAAACACGAATACGATCAGCAACAATCATCCAAGAGACTTCGACCCGTTACTCCGTTGACAATCAAGAAACATCCGAATAATCTTCCAGTTTCTAGCGACTATGACGACGATGACAACGACAACGACAACGACACCGACGACATTAATGACAACGACCGCAATACCGATAACGATGTTAACGATGAAGATAATAATGTTGATGATGTTGTTGATGATGTCAATGACGAAGACAATGAAAAAATTCAGGATGAAGAGTCGTCAACAAAGGGTCATGATTTGGATTCGCTGCACAACCACGTCAACGATATCGAAGTGTATGTACGGAACGCAAAAGGTCCCTTGTCGCGAGAATACCTGAGACTGTTATTCACCGATACCAAGAGACTAATCGACGACGTGTACGGCGTATACTTGGGACCCCACGAGGATCTAATGATCGGCGATTCTGTGCTAACCATCGACGCGGACGGTGATGACATTCGCGTGAACGGAACGCGATACCCGGGGACTCGGGGTTTGTACGAATTGATGTTTATGCGAGAGCCAGACGAGCAGGCGTGCACGGAGGCTGATTTTCGCTCGTACCGACGTATCTTGTTGTCGACGAGTGCGCATAAGCAAAACCATTCGCCAAGCAAGCGCACGCTGGGTAACAGGGGGTACAAGTATAAGAAAATCATATCGTCGATGATCGGCGGGGTGCGGACATCGGGCGTCAGACGTGTTAGGGGGAGCGCGGACGGCGCGGGCACGCGACGAGGTCGAGGATTACCCATCGACGAATCGATGACGGTAACCGATAACGCGATCGATTACGTGTATTGGGACGATCCGAACGAATTGATCGATAGACTTAGATTACTCATTGCATCGCGCGCGGCAGGTCATACGGCTCACGATAACGAAATCGCATCCCTCGAGGAGGAACTTCGCGAGGCTGGATATATATCTTAAATTGAACGAACCGGTGATCGTCGCGTCAGTAGTGTTTGCGCATACGCATCGTTATGTCGGTTAACAAGTTTGGTACCTCGTTACATAATAACAACAACAATAACAACAATAGCAACAACAGCGACGAAGCTAGAATGACAATGACTAGATTATTATCCTCGGTGGATGAACGCTTTACCCAAAAAATTGAAACGGCTATCGCGAGCGCGCGACTGGACTGCGCGTATCAAAGATCTGAACTCGAGACGCGAGTACAACGAACGATGTCGGATATCGTTAACGCGCAATTGTCCCAGCTAGAGGATGATTTAAATACCGCGATGGAACGACGCTTCGATCACTTGAAAAACATAATCGAAGCATTCACGACGACGTCATCGACTGCGATAACAACCACGGATCTATACAAACGAAAGGAACCGCGAAAAGCTAACGAGGATCTACGACGTCTTTGGAACATCGCGACCATCCCCGACCCACCCGCGAAACATGAGTAAGGAGAAAATACAACTAGTGAATGAATTACACGCTCCCGCGAGACGAAATTTCCCACGACGGGGCGTCGTGATTCGCGGCTACGATGATTTATGGCAGGCTGATTTGGTGGAGATGCGTCCGTACGCGAAGCAAAATCGAGGATATCACTACATACTAACGATCATCGACGCGTTCAGCAAGTATGCATGGGCCGTACCCGTGAAAACGAAAAGTGGACGCGACGTGACCGCGGCGTTCACGAATGTATTGCGACAAAGCGATAGATGTCCGCGAAATTTACAAACCGACATGGGAAAGGAATTCTACAACGCGGAGTTTCAACGATGCGTGAAGATGCGCAGGATCAACCACTATTCCACGTACAGCGTGATGAAAGCATCGATCGTTGAACGGTTCAATCGCACGCTGAAAAACCTTATGTGGAAACAATTCTCCTTGAACGCGTCATATCGTTGGGTCAATCTGCTATCCGCACTAGTACACACGTACAATCATCGCAAGCACCGAACGATCAACGCCCGACCCGTTGACGTAACCCCCGCGACGCGATTGTCGTTCGCCGCGAATGAACCACTCCCACCAGCCGCATCGGAAGGTATTCGACGACGCGCGAAATTCAAAGTCGGAGACAAGGTACGCGTGAGCAAGTTCAAGACTCTCTTCGAGAAGGGGTATACTCCGAACTGGTCGACCGAAGTGTTCGAAATCGTAACGGTACAACGAACGTTCCCGGTAACGTATATTCTGCGTGATTCCGCGGGAGAGTCGATCTCTGGCGGTTTCTACGAGTACGAACTGCATTCGGTCGCGAATCCAGACGTCTATCTGGTCGAGAAGATTATTCGACGCAAGGGAAACCAGGTGTACGTCAAGTGGCTCGGATTCGATTCGTCGCGAAACTCGTGGATACGCGACAAGGATATTCTATGATTCGCGATCGTATACGTACTCTATGTTACTGAAATAAATAAAAAATAAATACATATAAATATATACATTGTACATTTATTCTTATTCTTCATTATATATACGTACAATTTATTTTTAATATATGAGGAAAAAATATAATTTTTGATTATTCAATGATATACATATATTACATATATTACATATATTACATATTTGTAAATTTATATGAACAAAAGAAAGGCTTACAACGTAAGATATATACATATGTATATGCAAACATACAAACATGCAAACATACAAACATGCAAACATACAATCATGCAAACATACAATCATGCAAACACTCTATACAACGGGGTCTACAAGGGACTCGTCGGGTGCATGTCCGAGTAATTCATGAGCCTGGAGCTCGGGGATTCGACAATGCCCCCACGGAAGGGTGTCGACTCCGCCGGCTAAAATGCACCGCTTATCGTCAAACGGGCTGAGTGCATTCTTTTCCTCGCTCACGGAATACACGTCATGCTTCTTCGAGCGTATATTGTTCTGTCGAACCGACTTCTCAGTGAGATCGCGAAGACAACGAATGTAATCGTTAAATTGAATTTCATTCGCGACTACGTGTCTCCGCACACCCTTCACTTTTTTCGTCACACTCGTAGACCCCACTGTCGCGTTAAATGTCCTAGTCGCGTACATCTTCGATCGCAGTCCGACGAACTCAGTCATCAAGGCACCATTGTTCTCATCCTTCATGAGACTCGGTACCTTTTTATTTACGCGGGGCATGCCATACGAATTGTCCACCGCGTAATCACTGGTGTCGAACCGCGCGATGTCGCACTTCATCGTTTCGTATACATCATCGCATTCAACACTGTACATTAAACTATCGGTGTCGGTGTACAGAACCTTGCACCGATCACCGAACCTCGCACGCATATACGAATAATGGAATTCATACAAACATTCTTTCGATACGTCCAGCACACTCATACCCACGTATATTGGTTTGTCGAACTTCACTTTAAGTTTTCGCATTTCGATCGCAACGAGTTGTTCGGAGAAGATCGTACGACTGTGAAAGTTCGGTTTCGCGATCAGCGCTTCCGCACCGTAACGACCGTCCCACCGCGTCAACAGTCGCACGTCTACGCGATTCCGCACATTTTCCATTGTTTTCCCGTACACCGCGTTATTCATTAACTTGAATAAAGTCTTCTGAAATTCACTTGCGGCGCGCGTCCTTAAATTAGTGTTCAATTGTATATAGTTACGCAGCCAATGCGACTGGTCGAATCGCAACACCCGATGAACTCGCGTCACGCGTAAACCGTGTCGAATGCACTGTTTCAGGTAGCGATAGTGGATGACGTATCGCTTCTTATCGTCGAGCGTGGCAAGCAGCTTGGTTTGTTTACCGTGCGGCGCGTGCTCGCGCACCGGGCAGAATGGTAGGTCAGCGTGGGCATCGTGGATTTCCTTGGGATATTCGATGTCCACCTCAAGCAGGTATCCCTCAGATTCCTCGGAGTCCTCGCCGTCGGGCAGGGATGACACGTCGAGCGCTGCCGCTGTCGCATCGTCCAACCATCGAAAACCTCCATGCGGCATAGCCTGTGACATCGCCCATCCGTACAAGTTGTTGACGTCGAAGTACATCAGATACGTCGACGCCTTCGACTCGTCATACATCTCTGCAGGCAGGTGCTTGTTGTTGGCACGCGCGTACCTGTGCGAGCACTGACTCAAACCGCCGCGTATGCCACGCTCCACGAACAGTAGCATGTCCACGTCCGTTAAAAGCTCTAATCGTACGCCGGTGTACTTAAGCATTGCGTCCCACGTGAAACTCGGTAGCGTAAAATAATGCGCGGGATCCAGGTCGTAACTCGCGATACAGTCCGTGCGGAAACTCTCGAATACGTCGGCGAGTAACAGTACATCTGTTTTCAAGTACAAATCACTGTACTCGCCCAATGTCTGTACGCGAAAAGTATTCCACATGTTCACGGCGTGCGCGTAATCGGACTCCGACGCGGTGCTATCGTTCAACCGGTTGTAGAACGCTTCGCGGGACGGTAAACACGCATCGTCCAGCTTGGCGTACGACGTCACGTAGTCGTACGGGAAGACGCCCTTCCTGGTTAGAAGATCGAATTGGTGGTCGGGCAGGTTTTGAAATTCGCGTTGTAGAATCGTGAGTCGTTCTCTGCCAAGGTCCGAAGCGAGTTTCTCCAGACTGGCTGCTAAGAACTTCAACGAATCGATGAAACGGAACTTCAAACTCCGCTTCCAATCCTTGTTCTCGGCGTCGATTCCCTTCACGTTTTTAGTGAATGATATGTACCGTTCCTTCGTCAACGGTAGCAGGTCGATCTGTCCCTCGAACGCTGTGGCCAACTCCTTGATAACGAAATGCGCGTCGTAGCCTGATAAATTGTGGAATACTACCGGTATAGTGTACGACCGCTGAAATTGTAAGTTGCACGACACGTGGGCAGCGCCTCGGTACTCGCCCGTCGAGTGGCAATGATCGCGCACTTTTTTGTCCGTGACGACGAAGGGTTGTCCGCACACGTGGCACGCGATCGCTTCGTTAAAATTTTGCCACTGTTCACTCGTCAACGGGTTCATGGGTTTTGCGTTCCGCAACCACGAATACGCAATGTCTGCAAAGTCACGAAGTTCTTTCACGAACCACTTCACGCACTCGGTATCGTGACGATACGCGCGATAACGGCACAGAGATGCGTCGGTGGAGCAATGGATGTAGTATCCCACGCTGTACACTCTATGCTGTTGGTACGTGTACGTCCGTAGTCGCTCCGCAGGCTCAATGTCCTCCAGCATGCATTCCAAGTCCGCGTAAATGGTGAATGGTGCTCGTTCCTTGTTCTTAAAGTTCTTGAACTGCAACCATTTATCCTCCATGGACGGCAATTCGACTGCACACTCGTTTAGACGCTGGCAGTCCACGGTGTGCTTCGTCAATCGCTCGGACGAGTGAAAGAAGCTGAGACATCTGCAACGATAATATGATTAATAATAATAAAAACATAATAATCAAAAATACATCGAGCGAAGTATTTCGTATTTGACTCACCTTTCGCAAACGAATACTTGGTGTCCGTGATTGCCGAGCTGCTTCGAAATCAACCTCGACATGCTTCGAATGCATGTGAAGTGGTATCGATTTGTATCCCCGGTATCCTGCACCAGTAACAGGTTGGCGTGTCTCTCACGCTTATCCTCGGTCAAACGCAGAGGCGCACAGTTTCCGTCGGACCACGTGTACACGTTCACCGACACGTTGTTCATCCTCTCGAACTTCGTAATCTGATCCAACGTCACGGGAAGCGTTATGTTGTCCGTGCAAAGCACCGTTCCGTAAGGAGGGTATGACCCATACCTCTCACAATGCGTAGCAGCAGGGTACAAACTGGCGACGACTGACCACAAGAAGCACGCATTGTCACCACTCTTAACATTAACCACCGCTTTCTTTAGAACAACGGCGCGCGGTAGCTTTACGTCGATATCGCAACCGGCTCGAAGTGGATTGTACTTATTAATATTAACTAGAATATTTAACACAGCCCTTAGGGTCCATCCACTGTCGCGATCTTGAAACTCCTCGATCGCCACTAACGTGGGAGCGACTACGCGTTTCGTGTACCACTCGCGCACGTTCGAATCTAATAACAGTACATGATTTCGCGTACCGAAACTTTTCACGTCTGTAGTTTCACCTGACATAAACTCTGCGTTCAAGTTCGTATTAACCGTCACGCCATTGTGCGACGTGATTGCATTCGTGACGCGTGACATTACTAAATGTCGAGCACCCTCCAAAAATTGACGTGGATCGCCGTGTCCCAAGTTGATAACCGCACCGGTTGAAATACGACTTGCGAATGCAGTTTCCACGTCTTCCCATACAACTTTGGGTGTCGTCACTCGACCCGAAACCCCGGAACCGACTCGTGAAAACTTTTCCCGCACGTCCGCACGCAATGTTGCTATTTGAGCGTTCAATGCCACCAGGCGTTGTTTCGTAGCCACGGACACTCCACTGCTCTGGTATTCAACGATGCGTTGTACACACGAGTCGCACTGATTCGACCAGTCTATGAATTCCTCGATAGATTCTACACGCCCGAACCTCTGGGTCAAAACCCGGTACATGTCCATGATCACCTCCATATTCAGTTCTTCACACATAATTCACAGCTTCACAAATAGTTTGCCTACCAGAAACGTACGATATCATACAATGTCTTGAGACGTCTTAACCAAGTGATGTGGTCGTAGTCATCAACAGGCCATCGAAAACTCAGCGGTACAAGTATACGAGATGAGTTCCGCGGAATACTCATAACATTATCCAAATATCGTGCTAATTCCCGATGCAAAAATTCGTGTACAGTAATTTTCAATGTTTCGGGGCACAATACTTCACGTACTTCGACCGAACCGTTTTCGAGGTCGTGTAGAAGTGTCAACGGTGTACACGCGATCGCGGTAATATACTTTGCTCGCCTGCAACACGGATCCTTGTCAACAACGATGCAATATAATGTACATTTACTCGCAGCACTATATCGCGCGATATGACGCAATAGTTGTCGCTGTTCACGCGGTAGTTTTATAAATCCGTGTCGGAAGATGTTGATCCATGACGTCTCGAACAATGATGGTATGCTTAATACTTCACGAATCTTACACCTTTCGAGCTTCAATGTTTCGTCGTCCAACTGTGGTATCGACGATACACGACTGATCCAATAACCATCGTCATCGGTGTCATCGTCGGAAGACATTAGCAGTGCATCTCGCGCGTCATCTTCATTGAGTTTGTCCGCTAGTGTGTTTCGAACCCGGATTCGTGCTTTTTCAATTTTACACTTAAGTATTTGCAAACGTCGACGTTCGTATGCCGATACTACTTCATTAATAAGATGCTCGTTCATAAGATGCATGCACTCGTTGCACGATATAAACCATTCGCTGCATTCTTCTTCGGTATGTAACTGCGTAATCACACCCAGTAACAACTCGCACGAATTCTCGAAAAAGTCCATATTATGCACACGTAACGTATTTCACGATCTTCAACGAACGACTGAGCGTTTAATATACCAACCACCAACCACCAACCCTAGTCACGATCTTATGTCGTCATCGCTCTATGCATAAGTATCCTGCGGTTCGAACGTATCTTCGAATTCGGTTCACCCATACGGGGTCGCCGTACCACTCCCACGATTCCAATATAAACATGCGGTATCGCGCGGTGCGATGTAATGTTTACTCCATGGACCGCCGTAGCGATTGACTTACAGCTTCGTTGATCGTGAAAATACTCGGAACTCTTCCCACCCCGAATTATTATCGCTGTATGTTTACGATGGTTGCTTACGGGATTGCAACATCGAATAATTATTACTCTATGTTCATGGATCATGGAGCGGGTACGTTAAAATCAGTTCTCTCATGCTGCTGCATCAGTCAGGTCATACGTTACTACAAGAATTGTTTTTAAAAAAATTTATTGTTGTTATTGTAAACGATATCACTTTGAAGGATATCATTTACCGTTCAGTGCACATAAAATACATCGATTGATACCGTAAGTTTTCATCATTATATTTTTTAGTGAATCATTGTGTTGGGTGCGTTAGCAACTTTTGAGGGTTGTAAAGAAACAATTGGTTTCAGATTATGTCTCTATCCATGGATTTGAATCGGGAAGTTACCGCTGCGATCCCTAGTCACACATCACGCCCCAAAATATATGTGACGTGTCGGGATGTCACTGTGCAGTGCGAAGAAATTCGAGATGGTGAATTTCACGAGGCAGAAGCTGTTTACGATTATGAGGCATATTTGAAGGTGTTTTATAATGACAACGGTGAAAATGACTACTTACCGTCGGGAAAATACGGGGACATGTATTATTGGTTCGCTGCACATAGGGAAACTTCATTCATCATAGGTATTGATGATCAAGATGATGTGGAACCGTCGAGTTGGGAGGAGGCCCCACACTGTATTGTATGGCGTAAATGTTCTAATGTGGAACAAATCGACGAGTTCGCAGTTAATACTAATGCGATATCAGGAATTGATGTTCGCGATAATGCAGTTCAGGTTGACGAGTCTGATTTTAATACGAGTACGCCTGCGCATGTTGATGTATTTTTTACCGATGATGATTTATTTAACGAGATCACCGACAATGCATTCTTTACGAACGACATTGACGATGTTATATTCAACGATGCTGTTGCGGAGTGGGATAACTAAGTTAAATAAATGCCTAAAATCATGAAATTTATGTACGAATTCTTTTCACCCTTACACGCTCCCACGACGCTCGAGTCGCAGACCCTCGAGAAGGGCCCTTGAGACGTCGCCCTGTTCTCGATCGTGAAAATACTCGGAACTGTAGGCCGAATAATTATCGCTTAGTCGCTCGCGTGAACACGCCATCTAATTTATTGCTTCAGGGACATTGCGTTTTCTCGATGGAACTTCTTAGAGAGACCCGGTGGTCTTGGGTTAAAAGTCAATGGTCGGATATAAACACTCGGCATGGCGCGGTTCGCTCTATGATTTCTCAGAATTCCCCATCGAATGCAATGTCGTGTTTATTCCATGGGTTATCGCGACGATTGATTTACAATAATTATCGCTCTACGTTTAAATCATTGCACGAGTTCGGTATCGATCCCACGATTCAAACATAAACACACGCCATGAAGAACGTGCACATGGGTGGCAGAACGTGTTCAATCCTGTCATACGCCATGACACCTTATATTTTCTCTGAAATAATCATCGAAGACGCGAATTTCCACGAATCGGTCGCGGTCGCGCCTGCGCACCGATCCCCGCCCACGTACGGAGATTGCGCGGCGGCGACGCGTGCCCAAAGTACCTTAAACATCCACCAGGTGGCGTCGATACGAAATGTCTGGGAAACCTGGAAAATTTACCATGGCGGACCCAAATACCGACGCGGACCCCAAATACCGACGCGGACCCCAAATACCTTAAACATACATCATCCACCAGGGGGCGCCAATACGCAATGTATGAAAAACCTAGGAAATTTATCGACACGGGCCCCAAATACCAACACGGACCCCAAATACCGACGCATACCCAAAGTATCTTAAACATCCGATAGGTGGCGCCAATACGAAAAGCGCGCGACGCCATTTTGAAAATTTGAAAATCCCCCTCCTCCCCTGTGACGTCATACACCCCCTCACCCGAACGCGGTACACCCCCTCTACACCGCACACCCCCTCGCCCACGCGGTACCCCCCTCGCACCACCACACCCCCTCGCCCGAGCGTGGCGGTACCCCCCACCCCGCCTCACCCCCGCGCCCCAGCGCGCCCGAGCGCGGCGGTACCCGCCGCCCCGCCTCACCCCCTCGCCCTAGGGGCCAGAATCGGCATAGCCTATCTACTATCACCGAAATTTACAAAAACTTTCCGGTATGTAGATTTCCACATTTGCATAAGTGTATCGCCAATACATTAGCCATGTTTGGTTCTACCTATGTATGCGAACAATGGGGAAGATGACGCAAAGCTCGGCGCAGATGGCGCCACTAGTGCATGTACTGTAGCTAAGTTGTAAGTGGGAGAAATATTCCTCTTTGGAACCATGTGCAACGATGGCAGTCCTACTTTGCTTAATATACAGGGTGTCCCAAAAATATCGGAGTTCTTTGGAAGGGGTAATTTAGGGGGTGATTTGAAATAACTTTTTCCTTAGCGAAAATATTGTCCGAAGCTTCGTTAAGGAGATAATTAAAAAAAAAGAACAAAGTGATTTCTCCACCAGTTAATATCTCCCTAACGAATAAATTGATTAGAATTTCGACCGTATATATGAAATAATTAAAAATAAAACAAAGTGATTTCGGCGCACTGGTTCGGTCAGTTATTTTAAGCGCGTCTTCCGCTCGAGTTCCCGCGGTAGCGTTGACTACGCGGTAGGCGACTACGCTTGTACTACGAACGTACGAACAAGCAAGTCGGCATGCATCGAAGGAAACCGCGTTACACTTTTTTTTCAAAGCAGAATCTTAAATAAGAATTATTTGAAGTGAGAGGACTGTTACGTATGTGGAATTTTCCCATACGTCGCTCTCAACCGTCTTTCGAGCTCGCGTCTGCGAAGGGAAAACGCCCTAAAAGCCTTTTGCTTATCAACCCCCCTAATGGAGGTCAAGATCTCTACCAGCTGCATCGCGACCGTGAGAACGGGAGTGACACGACGACGACCCCGAAGGATTTTCCTTATATGGAAAATCATAACGCATCCCCACTCATTTTTGGGACTATATAAACCCTTCGGTTTCTACCCTCGGTGGTTAATAGCTATAGAGTCACGCGTAACGTCACGTCGTGTCACGCTCGTACAGAGTTGGTTAGATTCAGTTCGTTCAGGCTAAAGTCTTTATCGGAATCAAAGTTAATCTAGTAGAATCCGCGAGTTCGGTTTATATTCTATTTGGAACTTTGAAATATCCACTCGTACGCCCCGCATCGCCAGTGCGTCAACACCGTGCAATTAGTGGTAACATATACACATTTTATTTAATAACTAATCGCGACACTTACATTTGTATTAATTGTTTATTCAATATACTTATGGTGTTCACGTTTAAATCGAGTTGATTTCGTTAAACCTATCTTTTACCCAGCGATCCTTATAATATTAGTAGCACTCACCCACAGATACAACTTTACCGCTCGAGTTGTATCAAATTAAGAGTTACGAGGCATTACTAACATTTCCCGCGACTCCCCGATTTAGCATCGGGTTCGTTCGCACCTCTTTACCAAAACAATTCATCTTCACCAACCCAGTGGCTCCCTGATTTCGCATCAGGTTCGTCCACGAAACCTAACCCTTCCTACGGCTCCCTGATTTCGCATCAGGTTCGTCCGTATCCTACAGCTCCCTGATTTCGCATCAGGTTCGTCTGTAAATCTACCTACTTCCGAACAGCTCCCTGATTTCGCATCAGGTTCGTCTGTGAATAATCCAACCTCCTAGCAGCTCCCTGGTTTCGCACCAGGTTCGTCTGTGAACATTATCCTAGTGACTCCCCGATTTCGCATCGGGTTCGTTCACGACGTTTCACCCTCCTACGGCTCCCTGATTACGCATCAGGTTCGTCCGTGTCTGACTCCATTCCTAGAGGCTCCCTGATTTCGCATCAGGTTCGTCCTCGCCGTCAATAATCCTAGCGGCTCCCTGATTTCGCATCAGGTTCGTCCGCGCACCTAACTAACAAATTCATATCCGTATTCCTGGGGAAATACCCCTCTCGCCGGCCTCTCGCGTTGCCGCAGCCCCGGCTCGTAACAGAACTGGTGACAGCGGTGGGATGCTACTGCATTAGAATCGCTGTAAAATTTGGGTTTTTAAATACGTTAAATCACTCGTAATTTATTATCGACGATATACTAGTTTTCTCTAGTCAAGTCACTTATTTAATTTAAAATGGCAACCGCACAAGCGAACGTCTCTTCTAACGACATAATGAACCTGACAGTTTCAATTGCAAACTCAATGTCGCTTTTGACGCAACGGACATGTATACAGAATATTACTATGTCAATTCCAACATTCGACGGTGAAAGTCCAACCTTGTCGCGCTTCGTACAAAATGTGGAAGACGGGTTAACTTTGATTCCTAAGGATACGGAAGCCGAGTATCTTGCAATAATTTTAACGAAACTGATCGGTCCAGCTCGCAGGTGCACGTTAGAGCATAAATTCGAGTCTATTAAGTTATTAGTCCAACATTTGAAAAAGAGATTCGCGCCGGGAAGAAGTTTGTCATATTTTCAAGTTGAAATCGCGAAACTAAGCATTCGCGAAGGAGAAAGTCTGCGACAGTACGTCGACAGGACTAGTCATCTCGTTTATTGTGCGCGCGGAGCTATTCGGGAAAGGTATCTGGATCACGCTGAAGATTTCGTCAAAGAAATGGAAAAAGACGTTAGGGAAAACTTCATCGATGGTTTACCGGATCGAATTTCTTGGAAAGTGTCGGCTCAGAGTCAAGACATTAAAACACTTGAAGAAGCTTACGACGCCGTGCTACAGATAGACAGAAAATTAAGGAATCGGCGACAGTCGCCCCGTAACGAATCACCCTCTAGGTGGTCTCGCCGAGATCATTACGCCGAAGATTCTCGTCGGCACGACCGTGAAGTGTCATACCCACACTCTCCGAGTAGATACGACCAGAACCGGGATCGGTTTACAAGAACGTCTGGTTTTGAAGAGGACCGAGAAGGACGAACACGCACGACGGCCTGGACTTTGCGTCACCGGAGCCCCTCGAAATCGCCTTCTTATCGCTCCGACTCATCGTACGCAGATGATGGAGAAAAGCATTATTCTATTTTAAAAAATCCCGACAAAGATCGTAAGCCGAGTTTATATTGTTGGCATTGCGGTACAGCCGGACATGACGGAAAATCCTGTAGGAAACAACCGCGTAGTCCGAGATATAGACGAGACTCGCGAGATTCGTCCGTTGAATCAAACAAGTCTTTAAACTTCGATCGCGCTCAACGTATAGGCGACACGATGAGCGGAAACAAAGAAGCTCGCCAAAGGACAGTCCGCTTCGAGGAGGAACTCTCATCAAGGAAGCACCTGCCCCACGCATCAACATCAAGGTTCCAGAACTGGAGTCAGGAACGGGAGAATTCTTAATCGATGGTGGAGCATCCGTTAATTTAGTAGTTATTAACGCCCTGGGAGAGAAAGCCGCGATAAACTCTCGGGAAGAAATCGAATTAACCGGAATTACTACTAATCCAATCCATACTTTAGGAACAACAATTCTTCATATCCACGAAGCTCCCGCACTTTTCTATGTAGTAAAAGAGCTTGCAATAGAAGCAGATGGACTTATAGGAAGCCCATTTTTAAAACAAGAGGAGGCCGAAATTTCCTATTATCATAAGACTTTGGTGTTGAAGAACAAACCAACCCGACCTCTCCGTTTTTCAAATTATCAAGACATACCTCAAACAAAAGTACTACTGACGTCGACTAAACATCGTATCGAACCTAGGACGTCGCAACAGATTGCTATAACAATAGCAAACCCCAGGATGAAGGAAGGATATTTACCACGTATTAAGACCCTCGAACATCTTTACATAGGGGAAGCAGTCGTAAGAAATAATAAGGGAAAATGTTACGTTATGGCAACAAATACCAGCGATGTACCCCTAGACGTAGAGATAGAACCACAAACATTAGAGCCATTCGATATCTTCAGTTCGTCAGATGAAGATTTTCACCCATCTGTAGAACACCCGTCAAAATTCAAAACAAACGAAGATAGAATACAAAAAATTTTAGAAACCTTAAACACCAAACATTTGAACAAGGAGGAACTAGATTTCGTTACTAATTTAGTTAGAGATTTCCCCGATCGCTTTTATCTTCCTGGAGATAAACTCGGAAAGGCCCGCGACTTTAAACATTCAATCCATACATCCAACGATATTCCAATCAACACAAGACAATATCGTTATCCTCTCATACATCAAAAGGAAATTCAGAAACAAATCAGCGCGTTATTATCAAATGGTATAATTACACCTTCAAAATCTCCATACAATTCACCTTTATGGATCGTACCGAAGAAAGAAGATGAGAACGGAGTGAAGCGTTCGCGTCTGGTAATAGATTTCCGTGGCCTCAACGATATAACTATTTCCGATAAGTACCCATTACCTCAAATCACGGAGATATTAGATCGATTAGGAGGAGCTAAATATTTTTCAGTCTTTGATCTTGCCAGTGGATTTCACCAAATAGAGATGGATCCGAAAGATAGAGCAAAAACAGCATTCACTACTCCAAATGGACATTACGAATTCACTCGAATGCCTTTCGGATTAAAGAATGCACCACCCACCTTTCAACGCCTGATGGATCAAGCACTCACTGGACTTCAAGGAACAGACCTCTTTGTCTACTTGGATGACATAGTGATTTACGCATCATCATTACAGGAACATAATATCAAAGTCAAAAAGTTGTTGAACCGCCTTCGAGAGCATGGATTAACCCTCCAGACCAACAAATGTCAATTCTTGCGAAAGGAAGTTGCATACCTTGGACACATTATTTCAAAGGAAGGAGTAAGACCTGACCCTAGGAAATTAAAATCTGTTCAAGATTTTCCAACACCCACATCGCAGAAGAACATTCAACAATTCTTGGGACTTGTAGGATATTATCGAAGATTCGTACCTAATTTCACTACAAAAGCTAAACCTTTAATCAATTTACTAGGAAAAGGTATCAAATTCAAATGGACAGAAGAACAAGACCAGAGTTTTAAGCAATTGCGTAGCGAACTTTGTCAACAACCCATATTGCAGTACCCAGATTTCAGTAAACCTTTCATTGTAACGACAGATGCATCTGATTACGCTATTGGAGCTGTACTCAGTCAAGGAGAGATAGGAAACGACCTGCCGATTGCCTACGCATCTCGCAGCCTAAATAAACCTGAGAAGAATTATTCAGCTACGGAAAAGGAATGTTTGGCCATGGTTTACGCCGTAAGATACTTCAGGCCTTACATCTACGGAACTCCATTTACCCTCGTTACAGATCACAGACCACTGGTCTGGTTACACTCTGTCAAGGATCCAACTTCTAGACTTATGAAGTGGAAGCTCCGACTTTTAGAATACGAGTACCAGGTTGTCCATAAATCTGGAAAGACGAATAAGAACGCAGACGCATTATCCCGCAACCCTCCGTCTGCCTGCCTACCTCTTATTCCACGAGAGCTCCAGGACCCCGACTTCAAAGCCCAGATACCGAAAACAGACGCCAACGTCGAAACCATCGGACATCGCATACGACAGTTACGACGAGATAGAGAAATTCGACCCAAGTATCGAGAGACTAGCAGCAGCTCAGATGAAATAGAAGAAACCGCACGTGGGAACGTTCAACATTCCCCAATAATACACAAGAACCGATCTTTTCCCAGCTTATCTCAAGAGGTAACCATGCCAGATGAACGCCAGGAAACCATAAACAGTTTTTCGCCCGCAGCAAACTCCACTCAAATAATTCCTTTAGATAAGGACCAGACTGTCTTTGACAATTTGATATCCTTTGAGGAGCCGCTCGAAAATACTGTAATAGAAAATGCAAGGAACGTACAACTAGATTTACTCAGTACCCCGCAAGTATCATCGGAAGTCATGGAAGAACCTTTACAACCCTCAATAAACCAGCTACCTGCAGGAGCTACAACGGAAGCAAGTGTGGGACAAACATCTGACAGCAGGTCAACTCAACCTAGGGTCTTTGACCGCATGCTCGACCCTTACCCATTTGTCACTACCGACACCGAGAATTCAAACGACCTTGACGACCTGGAAGGGATCCCACTAGACCAACCATATAAAATTATCGTTTCTTCAAATACTTTTACCGCTGAAGAAGGACATTACGTACATTTCATTTCTGCCGACTGCAATTTAGTAAACCCCGTTGGAAAATTATTACTAGACACTGAGGTGATTAACAAACCAAATCTTCTAGCAACACAACCAAAAAAGGGACAGGTGATAACTACAGACAATGGATTATTTAAAACTTTTAGTATAATAATCTCAGACAATTTCTTTGATAATATTAAAAGAGTAGATGTGCTCAACGGACTGAAAACTCTTCGACTCACCTTAGATCAGAATCAGATTAAATCATTTCGAATTTCTGCCACGGGGGACCTTCACAAAATACCATCCAACGAATTCGTCAGGATATTAGAAGAGGTTTTCATAGGAACAGGCTTGCAGATTATTCTATGCAACTGTACCATCACTACACCATCCGAAGAGGATAGACAGCACATCATCTGCGAGGCTCATGATAGTTTAATTGGAGGACATAAAGGAGTAACGAAGACGTATAAACGCATTCGATCAAAATTCCATTGGCCACAAATGCGCAACGACATTCAAGACTACATCCGAAGATGCCAAAGTTGTCAAGAACAAAAGTTAGTCCGAGCGAAAACTCGACAGCCGATGTTGATCACTGACACGCCTATAGGAGCCTTCGACAAAATTTCCTTAGATACAGTAGGACCTTTACCAATTACACCCAGTGGAAACAGACATATTCTCACCATTCAAGATAATCTAACGAAATATTGCGTAGCCGTAGCAATACCCAACATTCGAGCTGCTACAATTGCAGATGCTTTCGCTAGACATTTCATCGCAGTTTACGGTACACCTCGCGCAATATTAACAGACAAGGGCACTAGCTTCATCGGAACACTTATGACCAATCTATCTGAAATATTTAAAATCAAACAAATCACAACCTCGGGATATAGACCACAAACCAATGGATCTCTGGAACGAAGCCACATCGTCCTTACTGAATACCTCAAGCATTACATGGATAATTATGAAGATTGGGATTTATTAATACCATTCGCAATGTTCTCTTATAACACATCCGTTCATGAAGCTACAAACTTCACTCCATACGAATTAATCTTTGGAAAGCCAGCTCGAGAACCAAGCTCTTTTCCAAGTGGCGAAAAATTAAAGTCATTTGGAGATTACTTAGTAGAATTAATAACACACGTGACTAATATTCGGAATATAGCCGCAGATAATCTAAATAAAGCAAAAATTCGTTCAAAAGGTTATTATGATATTCGTGCAAGACCAGCAACGTTTAACGTAGATGATCTTGTTTATGTGCTCAAGGAACCTCGCATTAGTAAATTTGATCCACATTACATTGGACCGTACCAAATAGTAGACGTAACAGACTTGAATAATGTAGTACTACGAACGAAAGACAAATTAATCACAAAGCATCAGGACAAATTAAAACATGCTTACTCTCCATTCACAGCCGAAAACCAATCATGATTTTCGCATATTTGCTCCTGTTGCCTCTCGCTGTCATTAGCGATGATCGGACCATAACACCTCTTGAAGGAGACACAGGACTCTTCTACGAAAAATTACCCGACATAAGGACCTCCAATCACAATGGCGCCTAGTCACATCCCTAGATGTTACTCGGTATCTCAGCTATGCTCCACATGTGAATCACCATATCTCAACGATGAATCAACTATGCAGCCGTCACGGTTCAATCAACTGCCTCAGCAAGGAATTAGGACCTCGATTAATCACGAGAGGAAGAAAACACCATGCATTATAGCAATCTGATACGCACTGCAATAGGAGATACTACCCACCTTAAAACACCATCTCCACGACGCAGCGTACCTTTTGGATTCATTGGCTCTATCAGTAAAACGTTATTTAGAACTTTATCGCAAGAGGACGCAGAATACTACAACCAAGAATTAAACAAAGTCTACAGGGATCAGCGAGAAATTACCGAAATAATAGCTAACCAGACCCATATCATAAAAGGAGAATTTTCAATTACACACGCAAGACTAGTTAATCTAACTAAGACTATGTCCCAACTAACAAAAACGATGGTTTTACACTTAGAAGCATTTCAAGAGACGCAATCAGAAATCAACAAACTACGTTTCGAAGCCACCATCCGAGATTCCGTAATCGAAGTCGAGAGAGGTTTAGATGATTATAATACTAATTTACTGCTGTTAATAGATGCAATACTATTAGCAAAGCAAGGAATTCTACACCCCGCTATTCTCTCACCAGAGCAATTATTGAGATCAGCTCAAAAGATTAAGGAAACTCTTGAATATGAATTTCCTTTAACACCTGAGGAATTACTCACAGAGCAAATTGAAAAAATAACGAGTTTAAACGTAATCTTCACGAGAGGAAGAATACTTTTTGAACTCACTATACCTCTTTTAGAACGTAAAACGTACAGCTTATACAAGATATACCCTTGCCCATCTATACACAATCTTGGAACAGAAAGAGTAACTTCATACATACAGCCGCAGATCCAGTTTATTGCAGTCTCATCAGACGAACAACACTATTTTTCCCCAACGGAAGAATACTTGAAAGCATGCCGGTTTCACCATAATCAATTTTTGGGACCTGCTACACTGCCGTTATATCAAGCAGATCGACAACCAACCTGCGAATCTACGTTGTTACTAAACCCTGCTTCCATAAACTGGAGCACCTGTACCATCAAATTGACCACTCAAGTAAGACCATACTGGCAGACGTTAAATACACCAAATACATGGCTTTATTTCATGCCTGATACTAAGAAAGCACAAATCTATTGCAAGGGAAAGAAACCTGTAACGCTAAATATCGTTGCCGTTGGAATCTTTAAATTAAAATCAGGTTGTCAAGCAACAATAGACTCTGTACAACTAAAATCACTGGAAACCATTGACACTTCGCGAAACGTTGAATATTACCCTTCTGAATCTTATAATTTATCAACAATTATACCGGAGGTAACCGAACATCACTTCGAAGCTCTGAAAGTGAACGAGCAGAAACCTACAAAATGGGAGGATTTGCCAACAGCACTATCTCTCACTGAAATAGAACAACGGGCTAGAAATCTTGCAACTCATCAAGCATCCATTCGACAAGTACAGGTTTCAACCTTTTCCTCTATTGGAAGCATAATAGTAATACTGATCATAGTAAATATAATACTGATCATGAAACGCAAATTTCGCCATCATAATAAAAAACCAGAATCCCCAAAAGAGAATCAAGAAAAATCAAAGAATACACCAAGTACATCAGAAAATCACAGCCCGTGCGCTACCGTCTTCTAGAGGGATGAAACCACCCCCACTCCCTCTGGCACGTACAGCTCCAGAGTGGGGCGAGATAAGGGTTCCTTCCCCTATAAAAGCTGGGCATCAGGCCCCTACCTCAGTACAAATTCAGCCCCATGTCTAAGAGCATCTCCACGCAAACCACACCAAACGAAGGTACCAGGACCGTCGCGGTGCAAACGGGACATCACGGTTCTTGGGAATCATTACCCCGAGTGGGCACGGTGCTGACATCGAAACCATATACCTGCAGCACCTCTGGACTTGTGAGAAAGGGCCGAAGCTGTTCGACACGGAAAACCACATCTAAGGCAGTGGGGACACAAACGAGCAGCAGAAGCGCCCCAAAGCGAGTTCCAGATTGGCTATACATCAAGGTGGTGACGGACGACAACATCAGGGACTGGACACCTGGAGAGCAAACTTCCCCGAAGAAATCAAGAAAATGAGGTCCCTCTCGGTGTGCGACCTTGGCGACACAAGCCGCTGCCTGGTAATGCATGTGGAGGACCCCACCACCTTCTGGGTCTGCTTAGACAAATTTGCGGAGGAAGCAAAGATCGTCTTACGAGAACTAAACAGGTTCATGGAAGCCAGACAACACCTATGTCTGCCGACAATGGACAGTGTCAGGCCGGGACGATCTGTAACTATTAAGAACACCAGGAAAGGGTGGCTCCGTGGAGAAGTCATCGAGGTGAACGGAACCACCTGCACCATCTTCCTGGGAGATTATGGGATAGCCATGGACTATCCGGTCACCGAATTACGGTCTCTGCCACCCCGGTTCCATGCCCTTCCCTGGCAGACAGTAAGGATTCGGCTGAAGGGCGTCGAACTACGCTCCCGCCGACCGCTCCAGAGGATGACGCAGATCGCCGAGATGGCCATGACGAGAAGGAAGGGCCTCCTAGCCAACATCCAGCCGACCACAACCGGCCTCACAGCCACGCTGGCGCTAGACCGGCTACCTGGACAACCACCAGTGGATATCATCGAGCACTGGCTCCAGATCGGTTACGTGGTACCCAACAAGTGAACAACTCATTATCCCGCAACACCTAGCGTTAAGTACACAACACAAATCTACACCCGACAATATTCATTCACTTCTTTACGTATGAAAGGATTTGTAGGGCGTTTTTCCTTCTCCTGAAAAGCATCACGAGAATCGCGATGTTTTGTCTTAGGGGGGAGATGTTACGTATGTGGAATTTTCCCATACGTCGCTCTCAACCGTCTTTCGAGCTCGCGTCTGCGAAGGGAAAACGCCCTAAAAGCCTTTTGCTTATCAACCCCCCTAATGGAGGTCAAGATCTCTACCAGCTGCATCGCGACCGTGAGAACGGGAGTGACACGACGACGACCCCGAAGGATTTTCCTTATATGGAAAATCATAACGCATCCCCACTCATTTTTGGGACTATATAAACCCTTCGGTTTCTACCCTCGGTGGTTAATAGCTATAGAGTCACGCGTAACGTCACGTCGTGTCACGCTCGTACAGAGTTGGTTAGATTCAGTTCGTTCAGGCTAAAGTCTTTATCGGAATCAAAGTTAATCTAGTAGAATCCGCGAGTTCGGTTTATATTCTATTTGGAACTTTGAAATATCCACTCGTACGCCCCGCATCGCCAGTGCGTCAACACCGTGCAATTAGTGGTAACATATACACATTTTATTTAATAACTAATCGCGACACTTACATTTGTATTAATTGTTTATTCAATATACTTATGGTGTTCACGTTTAAATCGAGTTGATTTCGTTAAACCTATCTTTTACCCAGCGATCCTTATAATATTAGTAGCACTCACCCACAGATACAACTTTACCGCTCGAGTTGTATCAAATTAAGAGTTACGAGGCATTACTAACATTTCCCGCGACTCCCCGATTTAGCATCGGGTTCGTTCGCACCTCTTTACCAAAACAATTCATCTTCACCAACCCAGTGGCTCCCTGATTTCGCATCAGGTTCGTCCACGAAACCTAACCCTTCCTACGGCTCCCTGATTTCGCATCAGGTTCGTCCGTATCCTACAGCTCCCTGATTTCGCATCAGGTTCGTCCGTATCCTACAGCTCCCTGATTTCGCATCAGGTTCGTCTGTAAATCTACCTACTTCCGAACAGCTCCCTGATTTCGCATCAGGTTCGTCCGCGCACCTAACTAACAAATTCATATCCGTATTCCTGGGGAAATACCCCTCTCGCCGGCCTCTCGCGTTGCCGCAGCCCCGGCTCGTAACAGGACAAATCATCTAACTTGGCGTATTTTTTTACTTTTTTGAAGTTTTTTGTGGAGATCTCACTTCTTTTTACAAAGATAATTTGCATAGGGATTGACATCAGATAAATTTTAATATTATTTTTTATAACTTAAAAATTATCAAAATTAAAAATTATATTTTATTTTATTATTAGTATCTTCAATTTTTGTGATTATTATTGTCTTCTATTTTTTGTGATTTATTTGATTTTTCATGTACTTGTCGTATTTTTTTACTTTTTTGAAGTTTTTTATGGGGATCTCACTTCTTTTTACAAAGATAATTTGCATAGGGACTGACTTTAGATAATTTTTAATATTATAAATTACAAATTATCACGCGACAGAATTAAGTATAAATTCTATATTCTACGTAAGTTTAACACCTACGAACAGAAACCATGTGCACCGGATTGCCAATCTATATGTATTATATTATATGTATAGTAAGGAAACAGAGGATCGAAGCTGAATAAACTCATTTAATTAATATAATAATAATAATGCCATGTTTCAATAATTTTTTTTTTCTGACGTAGATTGCACTACATCATCTTCTGCTTCGATTATCTGTAAATAAATATAAAAGCCACATTTTAGTTATATACAACTTGACATAGAACTTATTATTTATAGAAATAGAGTGGCCTTTTGCTGTAGTGAGTGTAGAGACTACATAATGTATCAGAAAATGTTGCAGGAAATTTGAATGCTAATGGTAATAATTCAGCGAATCAGCGAAAATAAACGAGATTCAATATTTTTAACGGACAATTTATTGGTGTTTGAATAATATTTAGTATGTTTATTGGTGAATTGAAATAATGGCAATCTAAAAAATGAATGAATTAATGAATAGCGTAGCAACTACTGTGGATTTTATTAATTAAAGTATTAGGAATGTCTATCACAAAAGATTGAAAAGCATCAAGAGAGATAATAATTCTTAATGCTATGTCTTTATACAAAGTTTGTCGATTTACCTTATTTGGGAAGTTTTCAAAATTGTGTGAAAGAAGATGCTTCATTTCTATTTAAGCCTGTACATCCCCTTCATTTCTATCGAAGCCTCTGCATCCCCTTCACTTTTATCCAAGCCTCTGCGTCCCTTTCATTTTTATCCAAGCCTCTCCGTCCCCTTCATTTATATAGGCTTTACATAAAAACTGTAAATTAAAAAAAAAATAGTTTTGCTATAAAAACAAATATCGGAGAGGTATTTGAGATGGGTGCTGGGGGTAGATTGGTGTACCCCGGGTTATATGGTGAGGGAGGAGCTACAGAGGGGTATGATGAAGGGAAGGGCGGGGATGAGGGCGTGGACATATGAGAGGAAGTTAGAGGAGGGGCAGGGGGGGGAGTTGGCGAGGGAATGTTGGGAGGAGCTAAAAGGTAGGGCAAGAAGGGGAAAGGTGTTGGGGGGATGGGAGGAGGAAAGAAAGGGATTTTTTGAGGAGAGAGGATGGACGGTGGAGAGAGTAGAAAAGGTCAGGGGGAGGGGAGAATTGAGGGGAGAGGAGCTGGTGTGCAGGGGAAGGAGGTTAGAGGAGGTAGATAGATGGGAAAAGATAAATATGTCAAAATATAATGGGTGGTACGGAAGGATAAAGGGAGTGGGGGTGCCGGGATATTTGAAGAAGGGGTGGGAGGAGAATAGGTGGAGAAGAATGGCAAGGTATAGGTTAGGGAATGTGATGAGAGGAGGGAGGTATTGGAGGGAGGAGGAGGAGAGGAAATGTAGGGTGTGTGGATGGGGGGAGGAGACGTGGGAGCACGTGTGGGAGGTATGCTCAGATTGGGGGAAGGAAAGGGGATGGCAGGATGTGGTAAGGGAGGTATTGTGTGATGAGGGAAGTGGAGAGGAATGGTTAAGGAGGATAGAAGAAAGGAGAGGGGTGAAAATGGAAGAATGGAAGAACAAGGATTGGGAGAGGCTGGAAGCGAGCGGAAGCGGGGGTCAGAGGTTAGGGATGGTGGGGGAAAGAGGGGCATGCGTGGCGGGGTGGGGAGAGCGGGAGAGAGGGAGGGAGAGCGGGAGAGCGAGCGGGCGAGCGAGCGGGCGAGCGGGCGAGCGAGCGGGGGAGCGAGCGGGAGAGCAAGCGGGGGAGCAAGCGTGCGGACGAGACTGGAGAGGGTAGTATGTAAGGCGCATAGATGTAAGGTTAGATGTAAGTGAGATATAGGGAATAAGAATTGTAAACCCCACGGGGAAACAATAAAGTATTTATTATGTAGATAGGAACCTTCATACAAAATATATAACTATATCATAAAAACAAATATCTGACAATTTAAATAAATAAATGCAATTTGTTACAAAAATAATGGAAATCTAAAGAATTAATGAATAGTGTAGCAACTACTGTGGATTTTATTATTAAAGAATTACGAATGTCTATCACAAAAGATTGAAAAGCATCAAGGGAGATAATAATTCTTAATGCTATGTCTTTATACAAAGTTTGTCGATTTACCTTATTTGGGAAATTTTCAAAATTGTGAGACAGAAGATGCTTCATTTCTATTTAAGCCTGTGCATCCCCTTCATTTCTATCGAAGCCTCTGCGTCCCCTTCACTTTTATCCAAGTCTCTGCGTCCCTTTCATTTTTATCCAAGCCTCTCCGTCCCTTTCGTTTATATAGGCTTTACATAAAAACTGTAAATTAAAATGTTATAAAAATAAATATCTGACAATTTAAATAAATGCAATTTGTTACAATACATTACTTTGTACATATGGTTCAAATTTTCAGAAACTTATGCAAAAGAAGATGCTTCTCGGTCGAATCGAACCTTCTCCGGATAACTTGCAAGCCTGCAATTCCACATAAGAATTTAAATGCAATTTGTTACAATAACATTATTATTTTGTACATGCATTGTACAAATTTCCAGACATTTATGTGAAAGGAGATGCTTCTCACAATCAGTCGAACCATCTCCGGACAACTTCCAAGTCTGCGACTCTACATAAGAAACCTATTATGAAAAAATTTTGTCGACTTACCTTATTAATTGAGACAATAATTCAGTCTCCTATTTAGTGTAAAAACTCGTGACATTTCAAATTCGGACAACTTACTTTATTTGACACTTAGCACTTTGGTTATAAAATTCAAAATAGTATATATATATATATGTACGTACAATGGCGGACGACGAACGAAGAATGATACATGTGTTGGCTGAAGGTGTGCGCGTAACGCGTATATATATATATTGACGATATATATACGTAATGTTTGATGATGACAAAAATTTCTAGGAGAATCAGAAGAATAAGAAGAAGAAAAATTGTACCATTTTCGACAGATCCATTAGACGATATTACGATATCTCTGTCATGCGTGGACCGATTTTATTGAAATTGGTCTTGTTCGAAAGCCGATATGCGGTTTATATAAGAAAAATGCCTTTAAATTTACAAAATATTACAGGCGTGATGAGATATTAATGTATAAATGTCAGAATTAGGTTAGAGTGTCTCCGCGACGAGTAAAGGTACACGGTAGCGACATCGACATATACCGGGTGTTTTTCATGTACTTGGCGTCGAGACGCTACCGCGTCTCTAGATAAATCGGCTAATATACTATATCAGATTATTGACAACTGATCGAGGGAAACTCCCACAACACTTAATGGTAGGATCAGATGTCAACGATGCTGTAATATAATTTTAACGGGGAAGTAAGGAAAAAAGAAAAGAATATAAAGTAGTCTACTACAATGTCTCGGAAGGCTTATCACAGCGCGCATTCCAAGAACGTCGACGGCGTTGAAAGATCGTTGACAATAATCTTTCATGAGAATATGCCAGGGCATGACAGGCTTCAAGCGGAATTAATTATTAAGAATATTCACAGATAATTGACCAATGATCGAGGGAAATTCCCATAACACGCTAAGCGGTTGGATCAACTGACAACATCTGTGAATTAATGATTTAGAAATGAAAAAATATAGCCGGCACGTAACACAACTACCCGGACCGTAACCATTTACAATTAGGGAAAAACCTCACTTTGGTGGGGCAGACACGATGTCCAATAGGAACCAATAGGTGTTAAAAATCGCAGTTCACTAGCTAATTAGCTTTCGCAGCAGTGACACGTCGAATTCGGTTCATCAAAATTTCGCAAAAAGTAAACGGTACGGTACGGTTTTTTGTGAGTGTACGGTGTGCAAAAGGCGGCATCATGTCAGATATTGAATCCGTTGATATGCCTGGCCCTTCTACGGTACCGGAAGATGCTGTCGGGGGATACTGCTGCCAGGAAGTTGACAGATTCCGGTTAAAAGATGCTCTCGTATATTATGAGCACCTCCTTTCACAAGATGGACTTATAGCAGAAAAATCTTCTGCGGTAATTAGCGATGAATCCATGCTACTCGCAGAAGATCTTTATAAATATACTATAGAAATTCTGTGTGACAAGAAGTTTGTCAGAGATGACGAGCTCATTATGGCAGATGAAGACGATGACGAAAACAATTTCGAAGAAGTCGGAGGATTGGATTCTCCTGACGAATCCCAGTATGAGCCAGAGGAAAAGAAGATAAAAAGCGAAAACAATATTTCATTACCTTATAAAATAAAAGTCTGCAATATAGCTAAAGCCCATCCTGGTTGGAGCTTAAAAAATTTACACATAGAAGGATGCTCCCGCTTAAGTAATATGAGAGCCCTGAAGAGATGGGAAGACCAAATTAAAATTGGTGGATTCGCGATTGAGAAATATGGAATCATCGATTCGTGGATACACGATCGCTTGACGGAAGCTCGACAATCCCACCACTAAGTTACAACAAGGAACTTGCAGCAATGGGGTTTGTCTGCTGCAAGTCAATTCGAAGGTTTCCATTTGAAGGCTTCTGCATCGTGGGTTGAGCGATTTAAACGAAACCATCGAATTCGACAACGAAAAATTACGAAATTTGTATCAGAAAAAGAGAGCGCAACAATGGGGAATACGTTGGAGTCTGCAGAAAATTTCTGCTTCCAGGCTCGTGATTTAATTCAGAATTTCGATCGAAATTTTGTGATCAATACGGACCAAACAGGTATTTAACAAATTTTATGACTTTTTATAATTAATCAAATTATAAACTTTTGAATAAGTATTATAGTCTATTTTTTAAAATATTTTTTAGGATGTCAATATCAGTCCACTTTTGACAGAACCCTCGCAAACCGAGGATCATAGGTGGTCCTTGTTCAAAGACAAAACATGAACAAGGTAACGCACTCGTATACAGCCCAATACAGCATAACTTTGTCTGGGAAATTGTTACCCCGCGTCTTCGTGTGCCTCCAAGAGACAACAGGTTCCTTTGGACCCCAGGTTCAAAAACGGGTGAACAAATATCTACAAACATATCGAAACACCGTCGTCACATCGTCGAAGTCAGGAAAATTAACAAAGGGACTATACGAGGATTATTTAACGAGCACGTTAAAACCATATGTAGGGGAGGAAAAGTTCCTTTTAATAATAGATTCTTGGGGAGGGCAAAGGAACCAGGAAATGTATTGCGAATTTTTTCAAGATGATCATGGTCTACCGTCATGCACCGTCAAAGTTATACCGCCGAAATGCACCCCTTTGGTTCAACCTTGCGATGTATATTTTTATAGGCAAGTAAAAATTTTCATAAAGCGGATTCAAAATTGCTGTAAAGTAAGTGTCTTCGTCCTGGCAATACTTGTGCCGCGCAAGCGGCCTAATTTCTGCCAACATAATTCGTTATTACTCGAAGATCGCAAAAAAGTGCAACTTCTCCTTTTGCACATACATTCGTTAAACATTGGACTATTGAATAATGTAAGTTTCAACGATGCCTCTTGTTGCAGCCGAAATCCGCCGATCAGCTGTCGCGCGGATTTGAACGTGCGTGCGAGAGCATGTCAACACGGTGACACATCGTCCGGTAAGACGGTTACCTACATCACCGTGTTTTTGCGTGGATTCGAGCGTTGCGCTCTTCCAGGAATCCGTTAGTCGCTTCCAAGAACACCGTATATCAACAACACGCTCTCGCGCGCACGAAATTTATAACGGCTTAAAAATCTTGTCGCCCTGCGATCCCGATTTGCATCGCCAAAACGGCCCTTCGAGCCAAAACGCCCAGCGCATTATATAGTAGCAACCAACCTTTTGGTTATTGTATCGTCGTGTTTTGTAAGTCGTGTTTGTTCGTTTGTTCATTACGTGGAGTGATCGTCCGTTTTTTGTAACGACGCCCACCTACGGCTAAATAAACGTGCCGTCCCAACTATTGGTGGACTTCTTCATCGCCTGTGGAGCGCATACCTTCTCTGGCCTTTACCAGTGGCAATCCAACCCACCTTTCTAAGGCCTTCGATTAAACATTTTTGTCCTTCGAGCCGGATTGCCTTGAAGGATGGCTCCACCGACTCACGAGGATACCCCGACGTCACCTCCAAGATGGCAGTCCTTGGTGAAGGAGATTCGGGTGCTTTTCCAAGGGTCCGTTCGCCTCCTCGCCAACTTCAAGAAGATGGGGAAGGCGAAGTTCACCGAGGAGAACACGGAAGATCGCTTGGCCAAGCTCAATGAGACGTGGGCCCGGTGCGAGGCCCTCAACATGGAGCTGGAGCTCCTGCTCTCGGACGGTGAGAGGACGACGTGCCCGTTCATCACGCAGTCGGAGTTCATCCTCGCGGAAGAGGAGTATTGGGCTGCCCGGGACTTTCTGCGCGAGGTCCTAAAGACGTTCCAGACACCGCCTACATCGGGATCATCACAGGGGACGTACGAGGGACTGAGCAGAGGCCTTGCGCGCCTTCCGACCATCGCGTTGCCGAAACTCTCCGGTGAGTACACGGAGTGGCCGAGTTTCCGCGATCTGTTCACGTCGTTGGTCATCGGCAACGCGACGCTCAGCGACACGACGCGATTGCAATATCTGCAGTCGGCGGTGGAGGGCCAGGCGGCCGAGACGATCGCTCACATTACCGTGACCGAGGCCAATTTCGGCACCGCGTGGGAACTCATGACCCGCGAATTCGAAAACAAACGAGCGATCGTCTCGGCCCACCTGCGTGACCTTCTCACTCTGCCTCCGATGGCGGCTGCGTCGGCCGAGGAGCTGAAGCGATTGCGAGCCCCCACCAACCGGGCGCTCTCCCTCCTCGCGAACCTCGGTCGCCCCACCGAGCATTGGGACGACGTCATCGTCGCTCTGACGACGATAAAGCTCGATCCCGAGCTCATGGAGGAGTGGGAGCTCTCGCTTGGCGTCAGCACCGACCCCCCTTCTTACGCGGACCTCGATCGCTTTATGACATCGCGAATCCGAGCACTGGAGGCCTCAAGACGCGCGAAAGAATCCGCGGCGCCCGATCGCGACAAGGTGGCGAGTTCATCGCAAAGCGCTGTCGCTCGGGTGTACACGACGAACCCTGCGCCGGGCCCTGCGTTATCCGGGACGACATCCCACTGCCCTGTGTGTCGGGCGCGACACGCACTTTACCGATGCCCGGCGTTTAAGGCATTACGTCTTGATCAACGCCGCGAAGTTGCGGCGGACAAACGCGTCTGATTCAACTGCCTCGCGCCCGGCCACATGGCCCCGTCGTGCCCCGTCGAGACCAGTTGTTCGCGGTGCAGCCGGCGGCATCACTCGCTGCTCCATCCACCGACGTCCGCGCCGGCAAGCGGCGGCGATGGGGCCACCGCGGCTCCGTCGGCCACCGCGGCTCCGTCGGCCACCGGCGATCAGTCCTCCGCGGCTACGGTCAATTCCATCGCGTCGCCCGCGACCATGGATGGAGCGCCAGTGTTGCTGGCCACCGCGATTGTTGGCGTTCAGTCATCGGGCGGCGACTTGCTGACCACCCGGGCACTGCTGGATCAGGGATCCCAGGTATCCCTAGTATCAGAGTCCGTGGTCCAGACGTTACGGCTCCCACGGCAGGCCAACTCCATCAATTTTATCGGCGCCCTGGACGGCAACTTGGGCGCCTCGCAATCGACGGTGAAGCTCACCTTGTCGTCGTTTTATGGGGCACCATAAACCATCATCGCCCATGTAGTGCCGAGGGTTTCGTCCTATGTTCCCGAGTGGACCCCGACCACAAAACGGAAGGACTTCACCGGCTTGGACTTTGCGGATCCTGATCCGTCGACCCGTCGCCCGATTGACCCGATCATCGGCGCCGACTACTTCGGAGCACTGCTGCTCCCCGGGCTGCATCGCGGGGGGGACGAAATTTTTTCCGCGATTGCGGAATGAGTGTTAATTGGGGGGGGGGGGGGGAGGGGGCGCGCGCGAGATATGAGTGCTAGCAGATAGCGTGTATGGTAACGGAAGCGTGCGCAACTGTTAAATGTAATGAATGTTTCATGTTCCATTTTATTAAATTGAATAAAAAATACTCTTCTCATTACATGGTAAAAAATAAGTGTACATTCAAATTTATTGTAACCGACCCTTCACCCACTAATGCGCCATTTCACGTCGAATCGCACAGGAAAACATTTTGTGTGAAATTTTAGGTTCCTGAGTAGTTCAAAGTTTGAATTTTAAAATAAAAATTAAATGCTGTTGCCAGCCACAGATTGATTAAAGAAATATATTCTCAGATTCTCTATAGCTTTCTCAGTAAAATAAGCGTTTAGAAGAAGATGCAGCGATTTCGGGAACCATATTGTAGAAACTCAAAAGTTAATGCAGTTCACGCCGCGAACGAGTGTGACGAACAATTCGACAACGCACAGTAGTACGGCTCTCAGAAATCACGGAGAATAATGTTCACGTTAATAACACACGACTATTGATTGTAAAAACGAGTTGATAGGTTTTTTTTGGCCGCAGAATTCGATGTTCTGGTTGAAATTTGTATTCGAGTAACTACCTTTTCCCGCAGAAATATAAAGTAAATAAGGATAGGGTATCATAACCTAACAAACAGGAAGCTAAGATCTAATGAAGAAGTTATCCAGTGTGTTATTTGCAAGCGGAGTTGGGCATTAACTAAATAAAAAATTATGTAAATAAGGATCAAATAAAAGTTACTTTAACGTTAGATTATTCCACGAATGAAGTTAATTTTTTTATTCGACGAAAAAGGTTATTTTTTTATTCGTTATTCGAAATTTTATTTAAATAAAAATTTTACCTATCTCTGTTTGCAAGGAATCATTTGACAAATATTGGATGCAGTGTACCGTATGTGACGGTTGGGCACACGTCGAATGCACAGATCAGGAGAATATTAATTATCTGACTTGCGAGTTTGTACGAATAAAATTTGAAAAGAATCTTGTATTGTACTAGTTAAATGTCTTTATTAACATTGTTAATCATTTAAACCTAAGAATCTACTAATTTAATAGTTGGTCGGTAGTGGACGACAATTTTTCGTTTCCTAGAAATCACAACATTTTTACTTTTGCGCATTATCAATTCTTATAATTGAATTACACAAAAATAATTACCCTCCTCTTACTAAGTTCTATCTATAATACAAACACGTTTTTGAATTTCTGATTTTCATCGACTCTACCCCAAGATATTACAAAAAAAACTTAGAGCGGTCGGTACTGCACGAGTCTCCCCTACGAGGGCGCATGTATAGAATGGCATACGTACTCGAAGACTCTATATACCTGCTTTCGGAGGATATCATAAATACTTTTTGAAATTACTTAGGGTAAGTTCTCAATATTTTTTTAAATAATGCACATATGGCGTCATATTTGCACTAATTCCGTTCAATTTAGTGTAACTGTTAAGACGACAACAGATTTTGGATTTTATCTTCTTTTATTTTTAATAAATCCTGGTAAGTTATAAAATTATCGGCTTGATCTAATTTCATACTGTAACTAGAATGCAGATTATACATTTGTGTGAACAGTTATACCAAAAAGCAATAGATTATGTTAAAGTATACAAACAAACGAATTTTATAACCTCTCAAACATCCGTTAAAACTATGTTCTTTGTGGAGAGATTTTCCATCCTTCTTTTTATGGTCGTTTGGAGTAATATACCACATGATTGTCGGTGTAATATGCCACTTGTGGCATATTATACCGACAAACTCTTATCTTTATATGCCACTTTCGAGGACTTTTGTATTTGTACGTTTCTCATTGAATTATAAAAGTTACATATCTCTACTTTTTAGTCAATCCACAGAATTAGTTACACTTTCATATACTTTTTTCTTTTTCCCGGTACCTACTTATACTTGCAAGATATCGCGTTTCAAAGTTAACTGTGGCATATTACCCCGACTTACCCTATCGCTTATAGCGAGGTCGGAGTGAAAAACCAGATACCAGCAACTGCAACTACTATAAACAGATAATGACTATTTACTTTGGTTCTGAAGGAGACCGAAATCCTTATTTCTCAGTGCTGTTGTCCCTTTGTTGGTCCTGACCACCGAAACGTGATTACTTTTACCCTCTATCGACCTTACACCATCGTTAAGCCAGGGTCCCAGAGTCAATTTTATGGGGCCGCATGCTTCTGGTTTCATGTACGGGACTTCGGTCGGGACCAGATGCGAACACATATTCAAAGTATGATCGGTTTTAGTGTACACAGATTGTGACGTAGCGTCCCAGCAAGCGAGGAATCGAGCGCGCGGTAGCCAGACCGGGAGTGAGAGAGACGACAAGTGCTCGGCCGACCGCGCCCGAACCACGCCGACCCGGGCCGAGGCACACCGGACTCAGCGCGATGACGCTAACTCCCCACCGCGCCGCTAGATCGCGTCGATTTCTCGCTGCTAACAAAGTACGGGAATCGGGACATAAGCCTCAACGCGACGCAGAACAGGCAGTTCGAGTGGGGCTACGGAACCCCCTCCCTAAGCGCATAGCTGGATGTTGCCCGGTGACAGCGTAATAGGAAAACAAGCCGTGTAACCACGATCGAGCGATCGACAATTCTCGTGTCGCAGAGACGCCGGATGATGCCCGGTCTCTAGGCCCGCCGCCCCCTTACAGAGACGCCCGGATGCTGCCCGGTCTCTAGCCCTAGCATCGAGACGCCTGGAAGTTGCCCGGTCTCGCTAGGCCCCCCGCCCCCTTACAGAGACGCCCGGATGCTGCCCGGTCTCTAGCCCTAGCATCGAGACGACTGGAAGTTGCCCGGTCTCGCTAGGCCCGCCCCCCCCCCCCTTTTCTAGAGACGCCCGGATGCTGCTCGGTCTCTAGCCGCCCGTACCGAGACGCCTGGAAGTTGCCCGGTCTCGACTTCTCCGTTGCAGAGACGCCTGGATGCTGCCCGGTCTCTAGCCGCCCGTACCGAGACGCCTGGAAGTTACCCGGTCTCCGATCTCTTCGCGCCGACATAGACGTACCGGGATACCGCCCGGCCTCTATCTCGTCCGTTCCGAGTGCCGAGGTACGAGGACACTGTCCGACCTCCACGACTACTACGTAACCAGACAGCGCCTTCGAAAAGCCGGCCCAGGCCCGTTCCAGCCGCCATATATTGTAAGATTGTATTAAACCCAGGACGAGTAATAAAGAATTGCGTAATTACGAAATCGGCGTAAACGAACTCTGTCTTACCGACTACAGCTAATCACGCCGATCCTTACCTCCGGAGTGACATACATCACAAATGGCGCCCAAACAGGTACTCAGTTAGTAAGAAAGGAAAACGGCAAATGAGTTCGAGGTTGACACAACTTTACCAGTTAAATAAGGAAGAACTCGTCCAGGCCCTTAGAGAGGCCAACCTGGATACCGAAGGAAAGTTCGAACAGCTACGCACTCGCCTCCGACAGTATATCGTCAGGACCGATACCATGGGGAAAGACGACCACGAACCGACGCCTAATGCGTCTTCCGACACGACGCCCCTCGTATCATTCGACGAAACAACGCCCACTCCGACACCCATCGCGTGCGCCATGGACCGCGTTCGGAAATGGGGTTGTCATTTCGACGGCACCAAGGATGCTCAAAATTTCCTGGAACGGATATGTGAACTCCAGGAAAGTTACGGCATCACTGAGGAGCAACTCCTCCGGTGTCTCCCCGAATTACTCAGGGGTCAGGCCCTCCTATGGCACCGAAACAACCGCTCTTCCTGGGGAAGCTGGAAAGACTTCGAAGAAAGTTTTCGCCTATATTATATTCCAGTCTTCAGCGAAAACGACCAGGAGGAAGCCATCCAACAACGCAAGCAAAAGCCCGGAGAAAAAGCCAGCGATTATATCACCGACATACAGACCATGATCCGACGATACGGCCAACTCTCGCCTGCCAGACAGCTCGAAAGAATTCACCGTAACCTCTTGCCCGAGTACCGAGAATTCATACGCAGTAATAGTTGCACCTCCGTCACCACATTGTTACGGTCTGCCCTCGAATACGAGGGCATCTTAAAAGAAAAGAAGACCCGAAGCACCGCTTCCGGAACCACGACGGCCCCTAAACCCCGGAACAACGCCACCGGCCTAAATATTGTCTCTCCCGAGTACAATCGCGAGACTTGCTGCTGGCGGTGCGGACAAAGGGGACACCACCGTCAGGACTGTCGCCAACCAGTACGCCAGTTCTGCTCGCGCTGTGGAACGGACGGCCGATGGTCACGAGATTGCCCGTGCCCGCCAACGTCGAGAAACGCCATGAGGCCCGGGGAACAGGGCGCCACCCCGACACAGAACGCCACCGCGCCCCACTAATTTCCCCGGACCAGACTGCCCGGCCGTTCGTCACATTCCTACTGCACGGCCGCCGTTACCGAGCCCTACTAGATACCGGGGCTACGTATTCGTACATCCGTGAAGACGTGGCCCACCATTGCCGACGCCACGGCAATTTCTCAAACCCCGCGCAACACTGCGTTCGCATGGCCAACGGACTTGAAGTATCCCTGGCAGGGGACCTGAAGGTGACCGCCCGAGTGGATGGTCAGCCACTGACCCATCGGTACGCGATTCTCCCCACGCTGGCACATCCGGTTATCCTAGGAATCGACGCCCTAAAGAAGCTAAGAGTCCGAATAACATTCCGGAACCGGATAATGAGTCCCGACGCCGCCACCCTTGAAGTGACGCCAGGAATAGCGACCTGCACCCCGGCTCAAATTAAGGCTTTGCAACGGCTCCTCGATGAAGAATTGCCGAAATTCCAAGGATTACGCGGCACCACCCACCTTACCGAACATGTCATCCGAGTAGAGAACTCGACTCCGCTGAAACAACGATACACACCCCGCAACCCCGCCATGCAGAAAATCATCGACGAGGAGGTCAGCAATATGTTGGCCGACGGCGTCATCGAACCCTCTAGCAGCCCGTGGAGTTCCCCAATCGTACTCGTCCGGAAAAAGAATGGGAAACGCCGATTCTGCATTGACTTTCGCCGTGTTAACCAGGTCACCCAGCGAGATGCGTACCCCTTGCCTCAGGTCGAGGCCACCCTCAGCAAGCTGCGGGAAGCGCGTTTCATTTCCACAATAGATTTAGCGAACGGGTACTGGCAAATCCCCCTCGCCCCTGAGAGCCGATCAATCACCGCCTTCACCGTGCCTGGACGAGGACTCTACCAATTCCGGGTCATGCCCTTCGGCCTGCATTCAGCTCCAGCTTCGTTCCAGCGTCTGCTCGACCATGTCATTGGCCCGGACATGGAACCCCGAGCCTTCGCTTACCTCGACGATATAATCGTGCTCGGACGAACATTCGAGGAACACCTGCGAAATTTGCGCGAAGTGTTACACCGGTTACAAATCGCCAACCTACGAATAAATCCCGAAAAATGCGATTTCTGCCGCACCGAACTAAAGTACCTCGGGCACGTGGTAACGACACAAGGCATCAAGACCGACCCAGACAAGGTGCAAGCCATATTAGGAATGCCACCACCGACCAACATCCGCGAGCTACGACGTTTTCTGGGAATGGTATCCTGGTACCGCCGTTTTATTACTCATTTTTCCGACACCACGGCACCACTGACGAAATTGCTGCACAAAAAGCAGAAATGGAATTGGGGCCCCGCGGAGGAGAACGCGTTCCACACTCTGCGACAGCAATTAGCCACCGCCCCAGTACTAGCCTGTCCCGACTTCACCCGACCGTTCACCCTTCAGACCGATGCTAGCCAGAATGGCCTCGGGGCCGTTCTAACCCAGGAGGCCGAGGAAGGGGAGCAAGTGATCGCCTACGCCAGTCGCACACTCAACCAGGCCGAAAGGAATTACTCCACGACGAAAAAGAGTGTCTAGCGGTAATTTGGGGGGTACGGAAAATGAGAGCCTACCTCGAAGGATACCAGTTCACCATTCTCACTGACCATCACGCCTTAAAATGGCTACAGTCAATCGACAACCCATCCGGCCGACTGGCACGCTGGAGTTTAGAACTCCAACAGTATGATTTCACTATCAAGTATCGAAAAGGGGCCATGAACTGGGTGGCCGACGCTCTCTCTCGAATACCAGCCGACATGCACACGGTAGACGACCACACGGGTTGTCCGTGGTACCGGCGAATCACAGAACAAGTCACGAACGACCCAGCGAAATACCCCGAATATCGGATCTCCGAAGGACGACTCTACCGCCATATCGCCAACCTCACCGGACAACCACAGTGCAAGGAATACGAATGGAAAATGTGTGTTCCCCGCCACCTCCAACCAGCCATCCTGGCCGAAAATCACGATGTACCGACCGCCGGCCACCTGGGGACCACGAAAACCGCCGCCCGACTCGCCCAGCGGTACTACTGGCCGGGCATGTTTCGAGAAGCAGCAAAATATGTCCGGCAGTGCGGGTCATGCCTGCAATATAAAGTGCAGCAGGAAGCCCCGGCAGGACAGATGTTTACCACACCAGTCACCAAACCATGGGAAATCGTCTCCGCCGACCTGGTCGGTCCCCTGCCCCGCTCCAGCAAGGGCCACACGACTCTGTGCGTCTTCCAAGATAAACTGACCAAGTGGGTCGAGGTCCAACCGCTCCGACAGGCCACTGCACCAGCCGTAGCCAGGGCATTCAAGGATCGCATCCTGCTTCAGCACGGGTGCCCCCGTATGGTCATCACCGACAACGGTAAACAGTTCGAGAGTCGAGAATTCACACACCTCCTCAAGGATGCTGGAAGCGAACACAGAAAAACACCACCGTATTCTCCACAGTGCAACCCCGTCGAACGAGTGAACCGGGTACTCAAAACTATGATCGCCCAATACACCACCGAGGACCACCGTCACTGGGATCAGTGGATTCCCGAAGTAGTGTTCGCATACAACACCGCGAAACACGAAAGTACCGGTTTCACACCAGCTTTCCTCAACTACGGCCGCGAATTGACTCCTCCCGCCACCCTGTATCAACCTCCGAACACGACGCTGGGTAATCCCGAACAAGCCAACATCCGTTTCCGACAAGAGCAAATCCAGGACCTGCAGCACACGCTCGAATTAGCACGGTATAATCAAGCCCAAGCCTCCGAGAGCCAAAAGAAATATTTCAACCGTAACCACCGGGACTGGCGTCCTGCTCTCGGATCAAACGTCATGCAGCGGGAACACCACCTATCCAGTGCGGCGGAAGGCTTCGCCGCAAAACTCGCGCCAAAATTCTCAGGTCCGTACCGCGTAATCAAGTTCCTGGGCCCCAACCTGGTTTTGCTAAAGGACAACAATAATCGCAGCCGCCGACTTCACGTGAAGGATATCAAACCGTGCGAGGAAAACATCAATAACCAACCGCCGGCCAGAGGACAAAACGGCGAGCTCGAAAACAATGGCAACGGACGCCACGACGGTAAGGACACGGATTCAAATCAGTTGAGCCATGGAAGACCTCCTGGAGATACATGCGCCGGAGCTAAGGAATCCACGCCTGCGGCAAAGATTCCATGAACTATTTGGGGAGGACTCAGGCGAGGAGCTAATGACACTCGACCAACCGCAAGCGTCGTCCTTACCCCCAACCCCGGGCAAGAATCTTCCACGGCCGGGACGTACATCGTCCCCGGTACAACGGACACCGTCGCCTTCAACACCGCCCCGAACACGGGAAAAGGAACATCGGCGAAGCACCTCCGCCAGGTCAGCAGCACCAACCGTCCCCCGGCCGACACGACCCAGGCCAACTACACCACCCACGAGGTCGGGCCAACGGCCCAGTACACGGAAGCGCCAGCGAAGCGAGGCCGAGTCCGGCCGCTTGCATCGGAGACGGGGCGAAACCCGAGAAGCACCTCCGCCAGGACCGATCGCAGCCCCCACGACTCCGGAGCATCAAGCAGCACCGCCACCGGAAGAGACGCCGCTGCCGAGGCCCCCCGCCGATACCGCACCCGGGCCTTCGTCTGCGACCAGAGGGGATACGACCCCCAGGGACTCGGAGGAGCGACCGGACGACCAGGGATGGACCATCGTCAACCTGGAGCGTCTACGGGAGGGCCAGCGCTTCCGCGTCCGCCAGAACGGCCGGACGATCCAGCTCCGCCGCATCTCGCCGACGATGATTAAATTTAAGTTAGTATAAGTACGTAGACTAAGTTAGGTATTAAAGGTGACGGGTAGCCTACGGGCCTAAGTTCAGTAATTAAGGTGACGGGTAGCCAATGGGCATAAGCTTAGTAGTAAAGGTGACGGGTAGCCAGCGGGCATAAGTTTAGTAAGTAAGAAAATAATGTAAAACCGCGGCAATGCGAACAAACGCGTAAACGAGGCATCAGTACGTTCGCATCGCTCTCCGAAGAAGGAGGGGGATGTGACGTAGCGTCCCAGCAAGCGAGGAATCGAGCGCGCGGTAGCCAGACCGGGAGTGAGAGAGACGACAAGTGCTCGGCCGACCGCGCCCGAACCACGCCGACCCGGGCCGAGGCACACCGGACTCAGCGCGATGACGCTAACTCCCCACCGCGCCGCTAGATCGCGTCGATTTCTCACTGCTAACAAAGTACGGGAATCGGGACATAAGCCTCAACGCGACGCAGAACAGGCAGTTCGAGTGGGGCTACGGAACCCCCTCCCTAAGCGCATAGCTGGATGTTGCCCGGTGACAGCGTAATAGGAAAACAAGCCGTGTAACCACGATCGAGCGATCGACAATTCTCGTGCCGCAGAGACGCCGGATGATGCCCGGTCTCTAGGCCCGCCGCCCCCTTACAGAGACGCCCGGATGCTGCCCGGTCTCTAGCCCTAGCATCGAAACGACTGGAAGTTGCCCGGTCTCGCTAGGCCCGCCGCCCCCTTCCAGAGACGCCCGGATGCTGCCCGGTCTCTAGCCCTAGCATCGAAACGACTGGAAGTTGCCCGGTCTCGCTAGGCCCGCCGCCCCCCCCCCCCCCCCTTTCTAGAGACGCCCGGATGCTGCCCGGTCTCTAGCCGCCCGTACCGAGACGCCTGGAAGTTGCCTGGTCTCGACTTCTCCGTTGCAGAGACGCCTGGATGCTGCCCGGTCTCTAGCCGCCCGTACCGACACGCCTGGAAGTTACCCGGTCTCCGATCTCTTCGCGCCGACATAGACGTACCGGGATACCGCCCGGCCTCTATCTCGTCCGTTCCGAGTGCCGAGGTACGAGGACACTGTCCGACCTCCACGACTACTACGTTACCAGACAGCGCCTTCGAAAAGCCGGCCCAGGCCCGTTCCAGCCGCCATATATTGTAAGATTGTATTAAACCCAGGACGAATAATAAAGAATTACGTAATTACGAAATCGGCGTAAACGAACTCTGTCTTACCGACTACAGCTAATCACGCCGATCCTTACCTCCGGAGTGACATACGTCACAAGATTATTATTTTTCTAATTTATGTCGTAAAGGCGGCACCCCGTAGCTAGATTTGGGCGCCATGGTCAGACGCAGTGTAGGTATGTACCCCCAGTCACGCCAGACGTAGGAGTCTTCGGGCGTCTGCTGTAGCAGCCGCCTAGGCTACTCTACAAGACGCAAGCACACTGGGAAGAGTGTCTGTGTTCCTGTTTTAATGGCGGAATCTCCTAGCCGGTGTCTGGATGCTGCGCCCAAACGCTAGACTGCTTCAGAAGAATGAAACAAAAGTTATGGGATTATGGTAAGAGAAAATGATATACAAGTGATTGTTGTTTTAATGTAATTATGAAACACACATTAGGAATACCGTTCCTCGAAGAGGGGGGACCTTCCCTCCGTGAATTCATCGGCGGAGAAGGAACCCTCTCCATCTTGACGAAGTAGAGGAGGTAAATGCCACATCTGGTTCCGAAAAGCTAATCAGGCTAGTCGGCCAGAGCACCTCACCAGGTCCACGGTCGCGGTTATGATCACATTGTTCCGCGCGACGGCGGTTAACAACGGTACGTGCGGGTCCGAAGTGGTCGCACGTACTTCCTACCCACCGGCAGAGTGGTATACGGATTAACAGAGGCTAAACAAGGCCTAAAATTCTTAAAGACGGCACCAGGTTCTTGATTGCCCCTTAAAATTCTGGCAAACCGTATAAATCTTTACCATCGTTAAGAATTTTAGGGCTACTTTTTTGCTCTGCCGGTGGGTAGTGCATACGATGACCCTAACGTCAAACCCTAATTAACTAAATTAGTAGAAAGGACCATTATATGGAAAGCAGGGGTGTTGCCGATACCTATCGTGCTCGCTTGTTCTCAATAGCGATTGCCGTATGAAAAACCTTCCGCGCGGTAACGGATATTCGCTAGCTCGAGGATTTCCGCGGTCTCGCGTTGCAAATTTGTCGCTTCAGGTCAAATCTCGGAAGGAATGGTCGCGAACGATCCCCCTCCGATTTGCATGAAACTTGGGAGGGGTTGTGGAACAGCAAAAAATAATAGATAGGTACGTGTTGTTTTTCACTGCAGTGACTCAAATGTAAGGGGTGAAAAATTGGATACCATGGATGCTGCCATCAGACGCGCTAAGTCCGACTACAGATGAGATCTTCTAGCTGCGGCAGATCCAGCGACTGGCTCCCTAACCTCAATCTACTCGCCTGCGACAAGAATCTGGCCATCTCTCGCCACAGTGGGACCGAATACCAAAAAATAAGGAAAGAAGTCAGAATTCAAAAGTTATGGGATTATGTATTTTCTATATATTTCTTCTAAACTACTAATATGAGCTCCCGAAAAGGGTTACAATATCATGCCGTCTATTTCTGAGGTGTGTGTAAACACGTGTCAAAGGTTGTATGTATTTTGTCTGCAGAATTTCAAATCGATTCTTTAAATTTTTCGGCGATATAGAAGAAAAACATTTTTGGGCCCAAAATCAGCAGTATCGATTCTGATAATAAATAATAGCAAATAACTAGTTACATACAGTTCTTTTCCATAAGAAATCCATTGAAAAAATCTCAGCAATTATCGGCATTTAGTTGCCTTCCTTTAGTTACCAGTCAGCCGACTACCCCGTTTCTTCCTGTGTCTCACCGCGAGACGTAGGGGAAGGTGGGGCAAGACGGGGTAGTTAAGGTTTGATGATGAATAAAACACAGGTTTTCATAATCAACTAATCAATTTTATGTGTGAGCCATTCTTTGGTAATAAGTCTTTCAGTTTAACTATGAATCAACCTAATCTTTACAGGTTTTAATGAAATAAATAAAAAAATTCAGAAAAAGTCCTATCTCCCCGTCTTGCCCCACGGGTGGGGCATGATGGGGTACCAATTAAAAAACAATATAAATAAAGTAAATATATATAAATTAATTATTTATTGGGTTGACAGAGACGGCACATATGCATGACTTGATCGTCCTCGTCTCCTACATCAGCACAGGAGAAATGAGAATGTTATAATTGCGGTGTTTCCAGTTTTCTCGACATACGAGTCTTGTGCTTTGTGATTGGGACGGGAATCAGTTCTTTTGGACTAATTAATAGAAAAGAAGTATCATTTTCCTCGGTCCGTCTTTCGTTTGTAGTTTCTAACCATCCCGGAACAATGAGAAACTTTGATTTTTATTTCTAGGTTTGTGAGGGGCATGATGGGGTAATGAAAATAAGAGGTACCCCAATCATGCCCCTTCTCATCTCACTACAATCATATGAAGACTGCCCGAAACATTATTTGCGAAAGGATAAAATGACACACGTACCTTATAGCCAGCTAAATTCTGCCTCAGAAACATATACATGTACTGAAGATCTTGTATATTATCATATCATTGTCACGGGTGCTAAAAATAAGGAAGATGTTAAGAAATCCCAATAAATTATAAATTCAGATCTATCTTTGTCACACGTCCACGTGTTTCACTGACTTGCTGCTCACTGACGGTGTCGGTAACGACACGTTTAACGCGTATGCTCAATTTTTACTAGTGCGATTGTATCACGAGATACGGGGGGTACCCCGTCTTGCCCCACCTTCCTCTACTGCTACCTACTTCTTCAGAGTAATTTAGTTTCCTACTCCATTGTCAGGGAAACCTTTTTTCAACCTAATATAAGCATATCTTCTCCTTTTGTTAGTCGAGGAAAATGCCACACCTGAATCCCAAACATTATTCAGGCTGATCGGTCAGAGCGCCTCGGCAGGGTCGCAGTTTATATGGTCATATTATGGCAGGATTTTCGACTTTCTTCATACTAGGTTAATCCGTTGATTGCTCTGTCACGGAGTGGTACACGGGGAATTCGGACCGGCACGTCCGAAGCCTCTACCGCCGACTCGCGGGACATTACGCTCATAAAACCCCGACCCTGGCGACACGCTCTGGCCGATCGGCCTGCTTAGTATTTCGGAACCAAATGTGGTATTTCCCACCCCCACATCGTCAACAGGGAGAAGGTTTCTCCTCCGCCGATGAATTCCCAGAGGGATGATCCCCCCCTCTCGCAAAACGGTGTTTCCAAAATGTTAGTTTCATAATTAGATTAAAACAACAATTACTTTCATATCATTTTCCCTTCTTTATACAATAAAGTGAAAAGTATAAAGTAGTTGAAGGCAGAAACTGTACTGTAAAATTGAAAGTCTCAATTTGAAATTCTGCACACAAAAAGATACAAACTTTGACACGTGTTTACATACACCTCAGAAGTAGGCGTCATGATATTTTTACCTTTTTTAAGAGCCCATATTAGTAGTCCACAGAAAACATATAAAAAGTACATAATCCCCTAACTTTTGAATTCTGACTTCTTTCCTTATTTTTTGGTAGTCTGTCCCACTGTGGCAATCGATCGCAGTGCAACCATGTCGCTAGACTCCCTTCGGAGCCGTCGAGTGACCGGTCGCAGTCCCCAGCACGCGGCTAGAAAATTTCGCCATATATGTATTGGGAAACAGACCCACGTCGGATTGTGTTGCGTCACGAGTAGCCCAGGTTGATACTCAGTCAGACTCGCGTCTGGCCCCTACGTCCGGCGCTATCGCAAACGCTTGTAGGAAAACAGACGCATGCTTTCCCATTGCACCAGCTAGGAGATCCCGCCCTTAGTATCATTTCCCGAACAACAATCTAAAACGCATAGGTATCTTCAAGCGCATCGTTGAATTCTGAATTATGTCGCGATACGGCAGAGTCGAGCAGTTACATACAGACGAGACAAACAGCCCGCGATAATAAAAGCAGTATGTGAATTATAAGTCGTAGTTATAAGATTACCCAACTCTCTGGCGTTCCTTCGATTGCCACATTTTTTTAGTAGTTTTCCAGATGGGTGCCTCGAGGGTGCGAATTTTCAAAGGGCGGTTACATTCCTTAAACTTGAGTTACCGCAGCTAAAAACCATAAGTATCTATTATTATTTGCTGTTCTCCTGGCATACTAAGTTTCTGCAAATCGGGTGGGGGGAGGGGGGGGGGGTGCGCGTTCACGATTGGAGTCCTTGTCAATATTCTAGATACCTCAGGTAGAATCAGTGAAGTCAGTGAATTTCGGAAGTAGTGTGTAGCGGAGCACGGTTTTATTGCCTACTGAATGTAAAATGACTAGCTTGCAGCAATCAGGGATTAAGCCTAAAGACCTTCCTGCAATCCTGCAAGTTATGTGCCCGATTTTTTTCAATCACTCTATAGAGCGTAGGAAAGTGTCCACAGTCATAAACCTGCAATAAACCGTGACCCGCTAACGATTCCATTAGGGTAGATGATTACATTGGGGACTCACGCCCGGACAATACAGAAAGTCCCGGTTAATTTTTGGACGCATACCTGTCCCCACCACGGCACCCACGATTGACGGGGGAAGAGTTTCGTCGCGACCAATTATATTTAAAACTCTCCCTCAAAACTCCACCCTCAAACGAATACGCCTCGTAGGAAAATAATATATAAGGACTTGCGTTCCGCAACAGAGAACCAGAGTGTCTTTGGAATTGATTCGGTGCACGCTACTCTGTAGCATTTCCAAAACATATTCATATCGCAGTGAAGTGTTAAAATATGTCCAGCAGTGACGACGAGATCATTGTGTGCTGTGCTGCAGTTATTTTAAACACAGCAGCATAGCAAAGAAAGAGAAGGAAATGCTGGACGAGGGCCCTACTCAAAGAACGGACAGGATCTTCCCTTCTCCAGGACTTGCATATAAACGACCCCAGTGGATTCAACAACTTCACACGCGTGTCCCGAAACGATTTCAAACATTTGGTCACATTGATTGGTGATCGAATTGCTCGTCAGGATACTAATTACCGAAAATGCATTTCGGTCACCGACAGGCTGCTCATCACCCAGAGATTCCTCGCTACAGGGGATTCCTATCAGAGCCTGATGTATACGTTTCGCGTGGCGAAACAAACCATTTCAAAGATAGTTCCAGAGGTGTGCGAAGCATTATTTGACGCTTTAAAGGACAGGATAAAGGTAACTATATTTTAATTGATAGTACCCACTTTATTTTATATCCTAAGTCCGGGAGAGTTCGACCACTTTTTGGAAAAGAAATTGTAGCATCGTTGTTTTTCACATTTTTGTCGTTTTATGCAGATCAAAGCAAAGCCCAAGCAATTTAGGGTAGGGGAGACCGGGGCTAGTTGGCTAACAAGGTCAGTTGACTAATTCCATTTAATTGTTGTATTATGGAATAAATTATTCGACGATTCGCGATATTGAAGCATATGACCAGCTTGTCATTTAATGTGTCGCCGTGACAAAAACTTGCGTATTCTGTCAGTGAGAATGAAAAATCTAAAAAGTTCGGCGGGAAGTAAATATTTTTATTTCGACTATTTATGAATTTTTGTCCACTAAGTACTGCTTGATGTTTTTTCATGAATATTTCGTCAAAACGTGATACCTTGACTATAATTTGTGGTATTTTATTTTATCCGGTGCGTGAAGATTTCGTACGTACGCACAGTGGGACGAAACGCCGAAAACGTGAAAAAAAATCCTTTCACTCACATTTCACCCTTTATTATCATAAAGATGGTCATTCCAGGGGTTTTTGGAGTCGCAGAATCAGATTCCGAGGTCAAAATTATTATTAAATTAAAACTAAGCCCTGGAGAGGGGGGAAAATGTTGATAAAATAATGTTATATTTTTTTTAACAGTACAGTCTGATTTGGTTGCGTTACTTGAAGTTAATTACGGCATCAAATTTTGAAAAATTAATAGGTATAGCGTTATTAACTTAGCAAAAGCTATTGAGCGCGCGGAAACTAGAAGGTCAACAACTTGTATAAATTCACACTTCTGATATTGAAAATGCTTTTATTTATTCATAAGATGAAATTGTGCATTCATTCGATGTTATCAAAATATATAAAAAGTTATAAATAACTGAAATACACGATGGTCGTTTTTAATCGCGTGTAACATTTTTCGGAATCGAGAGGCATCGTTGAAACTTACATTATTTAATAGTCCAATGTTTAACGAATGTATGTGCAAAAGGAGAAGTTGCACTTTTTTGCGATCTTCGAGTAATAACCAATTATGTTGGCAGAAATCAGGCCGCTTGCGCGGCACAAGTAAGTGTCTTCGTCCTGGCGATACTTGTGCTGCGCAAGCGGCCTGATTTCTGCCAACATAATTGGTTATTACTCGAAGATCGCAAAAAAGTGCAACTTCTCCTTTTGCACATACATTCGTTAAACATTGGACTATTAAATAATGTAAGTTTTAACGATGCCTCTCGATTCCGAAAAATGTTACACGCGATTAAAAACGACCATCGTGTATTTCAGTTATTTATAACTTTTTATATATTTTAATAACATCGAATGAATGCACAATTTCATCTTATGAATAAATAAAAGCATTTTCAATATCTGAAGTGTGAATTTATACAAGTTGTTGACCTTCTAGTTTCCGCGCGCTCAATAGCTTTTGCTAAGTTAATAACGCTATTCCTATTAATTTTTCAAAATTAGATGCCGTAATTAACTTCAAGTAACGTAACCAAATCAGACTGTACTGTTAAAAAAAATATAACATTATTTTATCAACATTTTCCCCCCACTCCAGGGCTTAGTTTTAATTTAATAATAATTTTGACCTCGGAATCTGATTCTGCGACCCCAAAAACCCCTGGAATGACCATCTTCATGACGATAAAGGGTGAAATCTGAGCGTAAGGATTTTTTTTCACGATTTCGGCGTTTCGTCCCACTGTGGTACGGCCCTTAACATGTTAACAATGTCGGACGGGGTTACTTGACTAAGCATAGGAATACCACTAGTAATTGCATTTTTATCCTCAAGATGCAGTCGAGGCAAAGAGTTTAGCTGCTCAAGTCCACTTCCCCCACCATAAAATTCTTCCAAACTAACCCCTACCAGTTTTACACCCTATCCTCCCTTCAAACTCTCAGGCCTTCCAAATAGAGCATAACAAATAAGTACAAAATAATTACAGTATCTAACGCCATGATAATTAGTAAAAAAATAACACTGTGAAGGAGTGAAAAAAAATTTTAAAAAATTATTGGTTGTAGTATACATATGTGCGCGTTTCGTATAGTATATTGGTGGAATTGGCAGCGTATTTATATACGCTTTTCATACATATTGATGTACTGTGACAGCGTATATATATGCCTTTCGCAAGCAAAGGCATAAAACTTAAAAGTAAATGTCAAGTCAACTAACCCCATCGTATTTGTCAACTAACCCCGCAGCCGGGGTTTGTTGACTCATTCGTCTCACTACTCTAAATACCATAAAAACAACAACGTAGACTCAATTAAAACGATTTTAAAAATTAAGCCTGTATACCTAATGAAATTTGTAAACTTTTGGTATGCAGCCAGTCAAAAAAATAACAAAGGTATATTTATAAAAATTAGGAATGTAAAAAATTAGTCAACTAGCCCCGGTCTCCCCTATATATAAATTATAGTGTGCGATAATTACAAATTGTTTATTTTCATTTTCAATCAAAACATTGGCACATTGCAACTGGAGAGGAAAAAAGTCTTAAAATGAAAGTTATATTTTTGTATATCCATCACTAGTTTCAATTTTATATTAGTTTTTGATAGTTTTAGTTTGTATGAAAGTTATAGTTTTTTTTTTTAACTACTCAAAACTATTGAAAAACACCAAAGTTATGAGATTTCTTCCGCAAATCCTATATAACGTGCCCCACTGTGGACCGTCCACCCACTACGACTAATCAAGGTAGTGATCGACCACCTTATCAAAAAAGAAAAAAAAACGAATACATACGTATTGTTGATGTTACACTGTAGTTATATGCATATTATATCCCCAATATCGGAAGAGCGTAAATAAACTAACCTGTTTTTTAAATATCGCCCCCACTGTAAGTTGGTCTAAAAACTTTCAGCCTCGCGTAAAGTCTTAACTGCATCTTATAATTCAAATATGGATTTGTGACAATGGTCAATGTGAGATAAACAACAAGCGTCTTCATTTATTTTGTGTCAATGACTCACAGTGCCCTATCTTGCGTCAGTCTTAAAATATCAGCACTGGCCGGACTTTCCCGGACTTACCATATGCCTCACCTTCATTACTAAAATAATCACCATTGCTAACCGGTCTAAACTAAAATAAGTTGAACCATTTTTTCCAGTTTCCATCAATGCCAGCAGAGTGGCTGGATGTGGCAAATATTTTCAACGAGAAAACGAATTTTCCACACTGCGTCGGCGCCATTGATGGAAAACATATTGTAATACAAGCACCTTTCAACAGCGGGAGCGAGTATTATAACTACAAGGGCTCATTCAGCATCGTCCTCATGGCCATTGTCGATGCATCGGCAAATTTTACGTTTGTAAATGTGGGGTGCCAGGGACGTATATCCGATGGAGGAGTTTTTAAAAACACGTCCGTTTATGATAAATTATTAGGGAACGGGCTTAACCTGCCACCGACAAGCCGTTTACCGGCAGGAACAGCTGAAGTTCCATATGTATTTGTCGCGGACGACGCGTTTCCGCTTCAACGGCATATCTTGAAGCCTTTCAGCGGCCACCAATTGCGTGGCTCACTCGAAAGGGTCTTCAATTATAGACTTTGCAGAGCCCGCATTGTTGTAGAAAACGCATTCGGCATATTGGCCTCTATTTTTAGAATTTTAAGGCGCCCGACCATGTTGCAACCGGAGAATGCCACCGTGGTGATTTTAGCCTGCCTGCACCTGCACAATTTTCGTAGGCGCAACGAGACCACGCAATCGATGTATTCGCCGCCCGGTACTTTGGACCATTTTGACCCGGACACGGGATATCTCATACCGGGCGAATGGAGGAGGGCAGGTGCAGGATCGGGCGATGGCTCATACATGCCGGTACGAAATGCGCCACGGGGGCGTTCTTCCCGTTCAACAACCGACAGTCGGGCAGAATTTGCTAAATTTTTTTTAAGCCATCATGGGCAAATATCCTCGCAACGGCGATACACATGAAATGGGTGTGCAACTGCGAGATTGGGACCATGTAAATATGTATATGTACGCGTGTGTGTGTTATATTATATGTTTCTATGCTTTAATGTTTGTGTATATTATATAGATACCTATGTTTGTATAGTTTAATGTTTGTATATATATTGTATAGTTTAATGTTTGTATATATATTGTATAGGTACCTATGTTTGCATAGTTTAATGTTTGTATATATATTGTATAGGTACCTATGTTTGTATATTTTAATGTTTGCACATTGCACATGTATGTAAATATATGTATGTCTATACACTATATAGTTATAAATGCGCACATAGTTCGTTCATACCTTCTCCTTATTTCCTAGTAATACCACACAGCTTTAAACACGAATCACCACCTAACAAAAATTTCACCCTCTTTTTCAAGATAATCTGTTATTGACTAGCATAAAAAAATGTTGATGCTACAACTCAAATTTGTCCGAATTTCGTTGTGTTTGGTTTCATTTTTATTAGAAATATCTCATCCATACGTTGGAAATATTCTCATTATGTTAAAACAAAAAATATAAAAATTTTATTCGTGCCTGTCACGCATGCTATTTCTGTGGAGTACCTGCCGGCGGAGGGTTGCGGAGGGTCGCCTGTTTACGAGCAGTCACGCAATGGAAAGGGATTGCAACGCCCAAGTTTCATGGGTTTGAAAAGGGACAAGAACGAGAAAACAGCCGATGTTCGTCAAAAATGTTCGTGCCTGGTAGATCACCGAACTTTGTTCTCGAACACCCTCTCTCGACGTCTACCGTGACCATCCGGAAAATTTATTGCCTATTACGAGGGTCATTTGCTTGCGAACACTGTTATTTGGCGTCCACACCGAGCCGAACGCCGTGTTAGCTAACATGCTCGCGAGAAAATGTTTTTGCTCGTGCTCGCTTTGGTGGAGACCCGGGGTAACAGAACCTGTATCGCGTAATCGTTAATACAGTCTAGTAAATATCCTTCTATCGGGCACATTTCTCCTTGGATATTTTTGACAATAAATGCGAAGTGCTTCAGGAGTACTACCCTTTGCTTCACCGTAGCACATGAGCATGTCTGCGAGCTCCATGAACGAATATTGTCCTTCCATCGTAGAAAATTCGTCCGTACGCACCACTTCACACACCACTACACACACCGTCACACACCATTTCACACACCACTACACACACCGTCACACACCACTTCACACGCCGTCACACACCACTTCACACACTACTACACACACCGTCACACACCACACGCAGAATAAAGACTAAAAAAGAAAAGGAAAGAAATTTAAAAGGCCTAAGCTAAAGCTAAAACTGAAACTAAAACTGAAACTGAAACTAAAACTCTGACTAAATTCAAAAACACAGACTGCTTTCTACAATAGAAATACTTCTCGCCGATTGCAGCCTGTGGTCGCGTTGACGACAGCCGTCAAACTGAGGAGACCTTGGCCAAATCCCTGCGCGATGGAAATGAAAAATGTTACGAATGAACAACCTACATACAATGTATCGCTACACCTTCGCCGAGTGGCTCAAGCGATCATACACAGCATATACAATAAATTAAATTCTTTATTCTTCATTGAATCGATAGGTATGGCAGTGACACCAATGGATTCTCTATGTTTTTCCATAAGGAATCAATCGGCCACTTTCGCAAAGATCTGATGAGAAATGCAGAATAATTTCAGATTCGTCGCTTTCTAGTGCGCAACATTGTATGGCCCCCTGATCTCGAGCGTCGCGGTCGGAGGCCACGAAACTCAGCGCGGAACGGTTTCGTCGGGGGCATTGACTGGCCGTGCGAAACAGCTGTGGTTCTCCAGCACAGGCACACGCGGGCCTCATGTAAAATTAGCTTCGTTAAAAGTAATCCGATTTACATTACATTTAGTATGATTTTCATCGGAAAAACATAGGGTATCCATTGGTGTCACTGCCATACCTATCGATTCCATGAAGAATAAAGAATTTAATTTATCGCATAAGCTGTCTATCATCGCCTGAGCGACTCGGGGAAAGTGTAGCGATACTTTGTATGTAGGTGACTTCTGGTTACGAAGCGCGTGTGAGGAGAGTGAGAAAAGTTAGCGGGCGGAATATAAAGGAAGTTTAGTGGAAAAGTGACAGGGGAGGAGAAAAGTGGAGTACAGAGGAGAGAGGGAGGGAGGGAGGAGGCCTGCAGGGGAAAAGAAAAGAAAGGGTAGAAGAGGAAAAGTGAGAAGAAGCCAGTGCGAAACGGGAACGGTTTGGAGGTTAGGGGACGGAAGACAGGCGAGACAGAAGAAAGAGAGCGGGAACGGAGACGGTGCAGAGGGCGACGCCTACGGAAAATAGAGAAAGGAAAGAAGGGCAGTCGATAAAGAAGGGATTACAGAAATGGAGGAAGGAGAGATACAGAAGGGATCGGCGGAGGAGAATAAAAAGGGGGGAACAATTAATAGAGTTAGAATGACGAGGGATAGGAGTACAAGCGAAGGAAAGATAGATGAGATGTGGAAAAGAAAAAGGGAAGAGAAAGAGAGCGAGGGGACATTTATGGAAAGCAAAAAAACAGCTAGGTCTCCGGAGAAAAGAGAGGGAGAAAGAGAGGAGGAAAGCATAAAAGAGATGTTGCAAGGAATGAGGGAGGAGATGAGAGAGGGGAGGAAGGAAGTAAGGGAGCAGGGAAGAGTGATTAGAGAGGAAATGGAAAAGCTAAAGCAAGAGTTGAAGAAGAGAGAAGAAATATGGGAAGTAGAAAGGAAAGAGTTATGGAAAGGTATAGAGGAGATGGGGCAGAAGCTGGAAAAGATAGAGAGAGAGCAAAAGGAAGGAGGAAGAATAAAAATCATGGAAGAAAAGATTAGGAAAATGGAGAAGGGAATGAAGGAAGGGGAAAATAAGAGGGAGGAGAGAGGAGTTGGAGAACAGGAAGTAGAGGTGAGCAGGAAGGTGAGAGAGATAGAGAGAAGGTTGGAAATGAAAGAAAGGGAAGAAAGAAGAGAGAACATAATAATTAAAGGATTGAAGAAAGGAGATTCAAGTGTGGAGGAGAGAGTGAGAGAATTGATGGGCGAGCTAAAGACGGAGGTAGTGATAAGAGGGGTGAGGACAGTGGGAAGGAGAGAAGAGAGCAAGGGGGAAATGGTAATAGTAAAGTTGGGAAACATAGAACAGAAAAGGAGGGTGTTGGAGAGGAAAATGGTGCTAAAAGGGAGAAGGGAGAGAATAGAGGAGGATTGGACATGGGAGGAGAGGAAGAGGCAATGGAGACTAAGACAAATCGCGGATGAAGAAAGAAGAAGAGGAAGAAGAGTGAGGCTGGGATACGGGAGAGTTTGGATAGACGGAGAGTTATGGAGATGGGAAGACGGAGAGGAGAAGCTAAAGGATGGGAGAGGGAGGGTATGGGGTGGTGGAGAGAGGAAAGAGGGAGGCCAGGGGGAAGAGCAACAGGAGGGGGGAATGGCGGTGGGGTAGGAAAGAAGGAAGGGGGAAGGAAGCGGAGAATGGAGGGCGAGAGAGAAAGGAAGGTGTGGAAGATTACATTTTGGAACGTGGCAGGGATAATGAATAAGGATAGGGATTTCTGGGAGCAGATAAGAGAATGGGATGTCGTAGTGATGATGGAAACATGGATAATGGAGGAGGGTTGGAAAAAGATAAGAGATCGGCTACCAGAGGAATTTAAATGGGAGGCGCAGTGGGCAAAGAAGAGAAACAAGAAAGGGAGAGCCATGGGAGGGATGTTAAGGGGGTAGACACGTCACGTGACACGAGCGATGCACCGCCCTGTAATACCGACAATCTAACCTAAAACATGGATTTGGGATTTTTCGTGTTTCGTCCTTATATGAGCAGATTTTGGGCTGGGCGAGGCCTCATGCGATAGAGGAAGGTTCAATGCGGAGCGCTCTACTCACTGTTTGAGTCACAAAACTCTTTTAGTGACCTAAAAATACTTAAGGAGGTAAATACGCCACGTGACACGAGCGATGTACCGCGCTGTAATACCGACAATCTAACCTGAAACATGGGTTTAGTAGGATACGTTGTTTGTCATTATATGAGCGAATTTTGGGCTGGGCGAGGTCTCATTCGAAAGAGGAAGGTTCAATGCAACACGCTCTACTCATCGTTTGAGTCACAAAACTCTTATAGTGACCTAAAAATACTTGGAATCTGCGAGTGTATTTTGTCCATTTTTTCTCTACTTTGGTCACTCATATTATTACATATCAACAAAATCTCGTCGAACCATGGCCAGAGCGTGTTGTACTGAACCTTCCTCTTTCGAATAAGACCTCGCCCAGCCCAAAATTCGCTCATATAATGACAAACAACGTATCCTACTAAACCCATGTTTTGGGCCAGATTGTGTCGGTATACAGCGCGCTGCATTACCCGTGTCTACCCCCTTAATGGGAAGGAAAAGGTGGTTAAATAAAGGAAGAGGACGAGAAGGAGCAAAGAAAGGAGCAGGAAGGAATAATGATGGGGACAGTGAAAGCAGGAGAGAAGAAGTGGAGGGTGGTGGGGGTGTACGTTAATGGAGATATGGAGAAAAATGGGATAAGATTAGGGAGTGGGGGGAAGGAGGAGGGGAAGGAATAGGGGTGATAGTAGGAGGAGACTTTAATGCGAGGACCGGTGAAAAGGGGGGAAGAGTAGGAAGAGAGGAGGAAGAAAAGGAGACGAAGAGGAAGTCAAAGGATAAGAAGGTGAATAGGGAAGGAAGAAAACTGCTAGAGGCAACCGGGGAGATAGGATGGGCGATATTAAATGGGAACATGAAGGGGGACGAAGAGGGGGAGTATACATATACAGGTGGAAGAGGAGAGTCGGTAATAGACGATGTGATAACGGGGGGAGAGGAAAGAGAAGAAATAGATTACATGAAGGTGAAGGACACAGTGGAGTCGGATCACCACCCGATAGTGCTGGCGATGAAAGGAGGAGGAGAAGAAAGGGAAGGAAGGAAAGAGAGAGAGAGGGAAGGAAGGAAAGGAGACTGGACGGAGGAAGGGATAAGGAAGTATGGAAAGAGAACGGAAAAGTTGAGAATGGTAGGAGGGGATTTGAAGGAGCTGGTAGGAGAGCTAGGAGAGAAAATAAAAGAGGCGATGGGGGAGGAAAAGAAGAAAGTAAGGAGAGGAGGCTGGTGGGATAAGGAGTGCAGGGAAGAGAAAAAGAAAGTGAGAAGGGAGCTAAGGAGATGGAGGAAGAAGGGGGGAGAGGATAGAGAATACAGGGAAGAGAAAAGGAAGTATAGGGAGTTTTGCGAGAGAAAGAAGGAAGAAGAGAAAGTAAGATTTATAAAGGAGGTAGGAGAAGCCAAGACGGAGATGAAGGTGTGGGATATAATAAACAGAGGGAGGAAGAGGAGAAGAAAAGTGAACAAAGAGATAGGGAAAGAAGAGTGGAAGGAGCATTTTATGGAACTGTTAGGAGGAGTGGAGGAGAAAGTGGTAAGCGGGGGGGAGAGAAGGGTCAAAGAGGAGGGGGAAGAGAAAGAAGAGGATGTGACAAGGGAGGAGGTGGAAAAAGTAATAAGGAAACTAAGGGACGGAAAGGTGACAGGAATTGACGGAGTGCCAAATGAAGCGTGGAAATATGGAGGAGAGGAGGTGAAGATGAGAGCATGGGAGATATGCAGGAGAGTGTGGAGGGGGGAAGGGTGGCCGCAGAGTTGGAAAGAGGGGGTTATAATTCCAATAGTAAAGAAAGGGGAGGGAGAGAAGGTAGGAGAATATAGAGGGGTAACGTTAATGCCCACGCTGTACAAAGTGTACACGAGGGTGCTAGCAAACAGATTGGAGAAGGAAGTGGAAGAGAAAAGGATAGTGCCACCGAATCAAACGGGATTTAGAAAGAGAATGGGCACAATAGATAACATATACGTACTAAATTATATCGTCAGCAGGTGTATAGCGAAGGAGAAAGGGAAGCTAGTGGCGCTGTTTGACGATTTTAAGGCAGCGTTCGATTCGATGGACAGGGGGATACTGAGAGAGACTATGAGAGAGAGAGGGGTAAGGGAAGGACTCAGGGAAAGGGTAGGGGAAATATACAGAGAGACAAAGAGCAAAGTAAAGAGTGGGGGAGAGGACGGGGGAAGAATTTTGGACGGCAAGGGGAGTGAGGCAAGGATGCCCCGTTTCATCTTGCCACAGACATTACCAAAATGTACAGGCAAATCCGAGTCCACGAAGACAATCAAGATCTGCAACGCATTCTGTGGGTGGATGAGGAAGGAAAGGAAACACCATTCAAACTCACGACAGTCACATACGGAACCAAGGCTGCACCGTTTCTGGCTGTCCGAGCACTGCTGCAGCTAACTGAGGACGAAGGGCATCGCTTCCCTTTAGCTGTACCATCAATCACTCATGCACGATACGTCGACGACATCTTTGGCGGCGCTGACACAGGTGAGCAACTCATCAAAATTGCACAACAACTCAAAGACCTGTGTCACGCGGGAGGTTTTCCACTCGCCAAGTGGCACTCTACATATCCTGCATTACTCGAGGCTATTTCCCAAAATTCACGAGCTGACAGTTCAACTATTTCACTCGACGACTGCCATACCAAAATTCTCGGACTGCAATGGAACAGTTTCCAAGACAATTTCACATTTAAATCAAAACAAATCTCAACCTCAATCCCAACGAAACGACTCATTCTCTCAGAGGTCTCTCAAATATTTGATCCACTCGGTTTCCTCTCACCAGTCATAATTCGTGCAAAAATGCTTTTACAAGAATTATGGCTGTATAAACTCAGTTGGGATGATCCACTGCCACATCAAATCATATCTCGTTGGAACAACATCAGAGAAGAACTCACAAGCCTGGCCAGGCTCTCAATTCCTAGGTGGTTCAACACCCACTCTAACTCTACCGTGGAACTCCACGGATTCTCTGATGCGTCGGAACTCGCCATGGCAGCGGTAATTTACATTATCGTAACTTCACCGTCCACAAATCTCAAAGTGTCGACACTAGTGTGCTCCAAAACTAAGGTAGCACCACTCAAGAAACTCACAATCCCGAAACTCGAACTCACAGCCGCATTAATACTGGCAAAGCTTGCCAAGTATGTTCAAGCAACTCTTCAACTCAACATTGCATCTACTCATCTGTGGACGGACTCTCAAGTGGCACTCATATGGATCAATGCTCAAGCCTCACGCTTGAAGGAGTACGTCAGGAATCGTGTTACTCAAATTCAAGAACTCACCCCTCAAGCAAACTGGAGACACGTTCCCGGTACCTCGAACCCAGCTGATTGTGCATCTCGAGGCCTTACAACATTACAGCTTGAACGTCATCAGCTTTGGTGGACAGGACCACCATGGCTCACTCAACCCAGTGACTCATGGCCATCACAATCAACTGTACTAGACAACTCAACTAAAGTAGAAGCTCGTCCAGGAACCTCGACCTTACTCAACATTCAAGAAATCAAATACCACAGGGAACTCATATACAAATTATCAACTCTTAACAAACTCTTTCGCATTACCTCAGCCTGTTTCAGATTCATCGCAAGGCTAAGAAAATTGCCTGTCTCATTGCCACTCACTTCACTCACACCAATGGATTTGGAACAGGCCCGCATCTCCTGGATAAAGGCTACTCAGGCACTCTACTTCAATCACGAATTCAAACTCATCAGTTCGGGCTCAACACTACCATCATCTCACGCCTTCAGTCGACTCACTGCATTCATCGATGAGCAAGGAGTAATAAGAGTGGGAGGCAGACTGCGTAACGCTCATATCAATTATGAAGGTAAACATCCTGCCATCTTGCCTCGCCGCTCACGTTTGTCCGATCTGATTATAGACCACTCACATAAACAAACTCTGCATGGAGGAACTCAGCTCACTCTCGCTCACGTCAGACAACATTACTGGATCATCGGAGGTCGAGCTCCAGTAAAAGGTCACATTCAGCGGTGTGTGGTGTATGCTCGACAAAGGGGGATCCGTGCCCATCAGCTGATGGGCCAACTATCTCTTTCTAGAGTCACACCCTCACTGCCATTCACCAACACTGGAATAGATTACGCCGGTCCAATCACACTCAAGACGTGGAAAGGGCGAGGAGCTAAAACACAAAAGGGCTGGATTTGCGTTTTTGTGTGCATGACAACGTCAGCTGTTCATTTAGACCTTGTGACAGACTACTCATCTGAGGGATTTATTGCAACGTACCGACGTTTTACATCAAGACGAGGAATTCCACACAATATCTATTCGGATTGTGGAACCAACTTCGTCGGTGCGGATACTACACACAAGAGCATGTTCACTCAAAACTCAAAACAAAATCAACAACTGGCTTCGTTGTTTGTCAACGACAATACAACATGGTGCTTTAATCCACCAGCAGCACCTCATATGGGAGGAAAATGGGAAGCAGTGGTTAAATCCATTAAGTATCATCTACGACGCACTGTTCATGAAACCGTACTCACCTATGAGGAGTTCGGCACTCTTCTCACTCAGATTGAAGCAATGCTCAACTCACGACTACTCGAGCCTCTCAGCGATGATCCTGAAGACATCGCCACACTCACTCCAGCTCACTTTCTCATTGGAAAGCCTTTATCAACCTTGCCGGAGCCTTCGGTGGAACACTCATCACTCTCACCATCAGCAAGATGGCAATTCATCCAGCAGAAGATGCAACAATTCTGGTCTCAATGGTCCACTCACTATCTGCAGCGCCAGCAAGCCATTTCAAAGTGGCATCACTCATCCAATGACATCAAGGTCGGGTCATTGGTACTCATCACTGATGAACGGTTTCCCCCAAGCAAGTGGCCACTTGCTCGGGTGCTCACTCTGCATCCTGGAAAGGACGGACTCACGAGGGTCGTGACCATCAAGACGGCGACCACCACTCTAATCAGGCCAATCGCAAAGTTGGCAGGTTTGCCTGTTTCAGGTTAACCTCATTAACTCTGTTGCTGACGGCGGGAGAATGTTTGGGAATGGCATAGTTCCCTACGCCGCCACACTCACTCTCATGGCAGCACCTACTGGGCAGCGTCCCGAGCGGCTGATCGACGATCGATGACAACCGATCGATCGATACTCACAATCAAACGCTCAGCCAATCACCGCGTAACACGCAAACCCATCCGCCAATCAGAAAACAGCGACGCTGCTCTCTAAAGGTGGCCGTTCCAATAAGCGGCTACAGCCGCCAGCGACTGCGACCGGCGGCTATAGCCGCTGTCGCGATGACTGGTACAATGGAAAAGCATTCATCCCAACTCCTATGGGCGGCTGCGACTGCTGCGGCCGCGCCAGGATTGCTATAGCCTATGCGCGTTTGGTTCATGAGCAGCCTAGGCTACTCGAGACACTACACAATGCCACGAGTGTCTGTTTCAGTCTGTTTTCCACCGTAACAGCAGAATCGCCTAGTCGCACAGCGGCTGCCGCTCTACTGCTCCAGAAGCAGTCTAGCGACTCTATCCGCTCTACGACTCTAGCCGCTCTGCGATCCATCTCACATTCGGACAGATTATCCAGAAATAAGGAAAGAAGTCAGAATTCACAACTTATGGAATTATGTTTTTTTTTTATATATATTTCTTGTAAACTAATAATATGAGCTCTTGTAAAAAAATGTAAAAATATCATGACGGCTACATCTGATCTGCGTGTAAACACGTGTCAAATTTGTTGTTTTATGCAAAATTTTAAGTGATTTCTTTCAAAGTTTGTTAAAGTAAAGTTAAAGGGGTCAGAAATAATATCGATTCTGCAAAATAATAGCAAATAATTCGTTATATACATTTATTTTTCTATAAGAAACCCATTGAAAAAATATCAGTATTTTTCGACTTTTTAGTTACCTTCCACGAACTTGTATAAACAATATATATTTGTCCTTACAACTGCGAAAACAAGATTTGACAATAGTTGCTAATAATGGAGTAATCACTTGTATTCTATATCGTACAGTGGGCCTAAATCACAAGAAATAGGGGAAAATGCAACATTCCACTTTTCGCGTTGAAAATGCTGAATATTATTAAGCAAGTTCATAAAAATTTGAGTTAATATACAACTCATAACAAAGTTTGAGGTTATTTAAAAAAATAACGTCAACAATTTCAATAAAACTAAAAAAAAATTGATAAATACATACTATGGAAAGTGCAGAAATAATAACTTGAAAACCGAACGTTTCCCCAGCGTGTGACTTAAACCACTAATAAAGTACCAAAAAACAGTTTCCAATTTTTTATCACGATTGAGTTAAAAAATAGAAAAAACAAATTAATAGATGTAAAAAATATTATCTTATACATCACTAGAAAGGAATAGGTTTATCCTATTTTTTGCCACAATTTGAATTCCGATATTTTAAAAAAAGCACCCAAATGTCATTGACTTCTTCAATCCGATAGATAAACAGAACACGATGTACATATAAGAAAAATGGCTAGTCTTTCACTATCTTCGACGGTCCTCGAGACCTCATACAACAATAGACCCTCTTTTCAAGTGCTCGAATAGGGCCTGTGCGGCGCGTCGTTGCACTGGTGGGGGCCATGGCGTCGACGCTTAGATATAGGAAATACCATTTGCGACGACGCCAGTTGGAGTTGCTGGCGGCTGTAGCCGCCGGTCGCAGTCGCTGGCGGCTGTAGCCGCTTATTGGAACGGCCACCTTAAGAACCGAGAAGAAGCGCGAGCGAAAGTCGGCCATGTTAAGACACTCTTTTGTACATCGTTAATCGCAACGGTCGTGAAAACTCGTGTTATAAAAGTTTAAAAGTTTTACTGTGCGTATTGAACACTCACATCAATCAAAAGACATAACTCACACTCACAATCACACTCACCACTCACACTCATTAATTAAACAATCACAAGTCCACCAATTAGTAAAATCGTGTGGACGCCTCGTGGCAACGCCACGCGGTTGAAATCAACTTCAACGAGTCACAGTAACTCAACGAGTTTAATACAAACTCAGTTACTCACACTCAAATCACTCCACTCACATTCATTTTAACGTGCAATACTATCACCGAATAAACACTCAGACAAAGTGCTTCCACTGCAACACGTGTACATTCTTTCAACCGAAACCTGTCTGAGAATCCTTTTTTTTTACTCATTTCAAACTCAAACAGCTTCAGATTTGTTTTTTTCTCTTTTTAAGTGTTTCTTCTGGGCGTGGTGTGTGAAGTGGTATGTACGGGCGAATTTACTACGAAGGATGGACAATCGCGGTGCTTTGGATGGCCGTGTGGGTGATTTTTGAGGGCAATGTTTTCAAAGGCAATGGAATTCACCCTCTCTACTTGAGAATCCCGTTGGGCGGGTTTTGATATGCCCTTGTGGATTTTTACGAGTAGGTAGGTTTAATGCCGAACAACGTTTGCGTCTTTTCATAAATTATCGCAAGTATCGTATGTCACAGTTTCGGCGAGGTAGGTAAGTAAGTATGCGCTCTACATGGCAAATCCGTCACGCATCCGCCGCCACTGCACGCCCCTTGGCTGGCCTGCCTCGCGCGGCCCCCTGTCCGTCGAGTTGCCGTCATTCAGGCTGATTCAGGCGATCCAGACGCCAATCTTTAACCATCGATAATTAATAAACGAAGCATTTACCGCAATTTCGTCACTCTTGATTTTCGACTTATATATGCCTGTAGAATCACCCCCCAAAGTATTGACTATAGGTAGAGTAACACCCTGTATACATTTGAAAAAAATGAATGACCAACGAATAGCATGGAGCAGTACGTAGCGCTCCCGACTAGCAAGCAGGAGGTCGTCAGTTCAAATCTCACTATTTTAACGCTATTTTTTTTTTATTCATTTGAATACTTACACCTTTCACATGCAAAGTTTATAAAATTCATACTAATTAACAAATATGTAAACATCTGTTATATGTAAGATTGTGCGGTGTATAGCGGTGCTCCACCTCGCAGGATATAGACATCACTTTCAATTAAACACACATCTTATTTAAAATGGTCTTCTTCAAGACATCTTGCATATTACACCTCTTCATCATTTATCTTACATATAACATCACTTGCTATACCTATGTGTATTTATTGTCTATCAATATTAGTCTTTATATTCAAACAAGCAATTACATGGTAATTATTGCCGTCAATAGTAATAATTATGATCGTCACAACAGCCGGGGAAACATTTGGCCTTTTTTTAATGTACCCTTGTAAAATTTTGCAGTTGTTATAACTGAGCCATAAACCATTTCCATAATTTATAGCACCTCCAGGTCAACCAAATGTAGCTCCGTAAAAACAGATGTTTCAGTGTACCCTACAGTAATAGCATTTATGATATCCTCTATAAGCCAGGTATATCGAGGTATATCATCGATCGTTTCGCAGATCGATAATATACATCGAACAGGTAGTACGCAATACACCACTGCGGTGGATTGTGAAAAAAAAAACATGTGGATGGAGTCGACGTAGAAATGTGAGGCCGAACTCGCTGTCTCTAAGTAGTGGCGGGTATAACCTTCTGGCGTGCACGAAGGAGCGTCGGTCCGGCGTCTACGTACTTTTGCGTGCCGCGCGCCGGGAACGCGCGCAGGAACGTCCGTGTAAAGGGCCCTATTGGCTTCGAGCACCCCCTTCTGCGCGGCTCGTAGAAAACGCTACGGATGCTCGAGCCCTCAGACCGCCCATTGGGGCTTCGCTGCTCTATGGTAAGCTTATGGCCGGCGAGGAACCTCTCAGCAGTCCCAACTCGGTGGGAACTCGGCGGCTCCTCGTTGTCCGTTGGGCCCGGGCTTGGTGTCCGCTCGTTGAGACTACGGGCCGGACGCACCGTGCGGCCGAATGATAGAATTTTTGACAAAAATCTAAATTTAGTTCTAAATGTCAAAACATTGGAATATATTTACGAAAAATAAACTTAGTAACTATAATTTTACAAATTTTTAAAATTATTCACTATTTTCCGATTCGCTTAAGCTGATTTGTAAGTCAACGAAATTTATTGAATTCGTCTTGCTCAGCTGCAAGGTATTCTCTAATTTCTGTAAAATCTTCATCCTGCTTTTTTGAAGTAACTTGTCGATGACTTGAAATGGGAAAATCGGACGTAAGCAACAGAACATTGAAAAGATTCGTATTCGTGTCTTCTTTACTTGTTTAACGCGTGTGGCTTACAATAAGGAAGAATCCCTGCGACGTGGAGGGACCATCGTAACAGCAAAGAGAAGATATACTAAAAGGCGACAGTCTGACGAAGAAACCAATTCGAAGACACGACCAATTTAAATGTCCATTCGGTAAAAATCGGTAAACATCGATAATACTCATTAAACTGTGGTAAAATTGAAATATTTGGGAGCGCGTTTTGTGTTGTGTGTTTTTGCTTGCAGTGTTTAACGTGTTTATCCAGCGTGTTTAAGACAGCAAAGTGTTGAATACTGTGAAAACGTTTTCGACATGCTTTTCCAACAATCGAGAGTTTATGACACCTCGGGTACATCAGGCCAATAATATCAAAAATTAAGTGTCATAAGACATTTCTTGGACCAATACCAGGTTTAGTTCTTATATACAGGGTGTCCCAGAATTGATGTACATCCCGGAGCATGCAATATCCTGATGGAAAAAGACATCGAAAAGTCCTTAATAGTTTTGGGATCCGGGGTTTCGTTTTCGAGATATTAAGAAAAAACCCCGACCAATCAAAGCGCGAACTTTCCACTGGAGCTCCCGCGCCAGCGTGGCCGCGCCCCGGGCCGCGCTGCGACTACGAACAAGCAAGGCGGCATACATCGCAGAAAATTGCGTAGAATGACAAATGAAAAAGACGTAACAAAAAAATTTAACCTTTTGCCATGGTTTGTTTGCCATTTAAAGTGAATAATGAATGCAGGATGAATGGATGAAAATCATATGTAACGTAAAAGGACGAATACGCAGTTGTTTTTTTTTTAGAAGAATCGAAAATACTAATTATTTGGAGTGAGAGGATAAAGAACATGTAAATTTCCTTTTCTAATAACGTACAAACGAAAAGGTAATGCAACAGGGAACGAGTGAAAAGTGATCGTAGTTCGTTATTGTGACAAAAAACCGTAGTTCAATAACGGCCAACACTGGTTGTTGATAATGAATAAGTCCGTTTAAAAACTGGGAAGAAAAATTTGCGTACGGAAATTTGGAGAGTTATCGCCGGAAATAAACCATAGCCTGCGTTAAATTTAAAAAATATTAGTCGCCACTAATGTAATTAAAACTCACCCTTTCGGAAATTCACCTGCAGCTTGAAAACCTGTGTCATTAGGTCACTGAACTGATCCTGGTCATCGACAGACGCGCCGGGTGTACAGCTGATCTCAGGTACACGACACCATCCAAAGTTAAGGGTCGAAACGTCAAGTGCGTCCGGGCCGCACATGTACCGAATTCATTTCACTGTACGCCTACTAACACGGATCACTTAATGTATTATTCATAGAACGTGTTCTTTCTACGTTATAAAAATTGATGGAAATGAATTTTTACTTGGCGTTCGGAGCCGTGGGTATTCCCGCGCAAATTCTCACGCTGCAGCACTTGCGTCCCCGTTGTTCGGGGGGTACACCCAGAACATCGCGTAATACTCTCGAGCAGTGAACATTTCTGCGACGTGATTGCTTTCTGACTGACAAGATTTTTTCCAAGCGACTTCTTCTACCCCCAAATAGTTTCTCTCGTTCCATTATGAGTTGAACCCCATCAGGCCATGAGGCTTCAGGTAGAAAGAAGCCAGCACATTTTCGAAACACATTTGCTTGGCAGAAGTGCGACGAACGGGCTATCGTGCTCTTTTACAAAGGTCCGCGTTCCGTCCTTTTACTGCCAATGTGCCCATTGCTTCGAGGTAGGCAGTAGACACCACGTGTTTTGGTTCGAAAGGGTCCGAAGAGAAGAGAAACAGAAAGTCTTCGAGTTGCTATAAAGAAGAGAATCCTGTTTCCTGTTTCCTTTTTCCGATACCCTGAGTTCACATCTGCTAAGAGGCGGAACCAACTAAGCTATAAATTACCCAAAACTGCAGGAAACCGTTGTCTACCGCGACCCTAGCGAAATGCTCTGGCCGAACAACCTGATTAATTTTTGGGAACTAGCAATTAAAAAGTATTATTTAACATCAATACGGCTCGCAAAGAGACACAGGAAGAAAAAGAGCATGTAGTTCGCTGACTGCACGTAGTCCGGCCTACTTCGTCCTACCTTCCAATTAAAGACGGATCCCTTATCTCTCGAGTATAAACATGCGCTCGAATTTCAAATCAAAAGCACGCGTCGACGTATTCCGTGCGAGAGAGAGTGTGGGCTTGAAGTCCGATTGGCCCTAATCTAACCAATCTGCCCTGCATCCCTCCCAAACGGCCACTGTTCTGAAGACGCCCTCTTCACAGCAATATCTCCTCCCCAAGGCCCACCTTCTCTCGCGCGGAATACGTCGACGCGTGCTTTTGTTTTGAAATTCGAGCGCGTGTTTAGACACGAGAGATAAGCAGGTCTGATTGGTTAGTTTGGGGCCAATCGAACCCAGCTTGTCCTTATCGTGATTATCTGTTGAAACATGTCATTGCTCAATGGAAACCACGAGGAGGTGGTGGGCTTTTTCCATCAGGAGAGGTTAAGGATGGGTCAGGAGGATGGCCTGGATAAGAATCAAATGACGGGGTTAGCGGTTGGAAGTAAGAAAGCCCGGTCGTAAATTCTAGACACCAGTGAGCGACCATGTACCTTAATTCTGTCGATTGCCAGACTTCCTACGTTTCTGTATTACTTCTTCGGCATTGTTTCTGACCAATCGTAAAAACTAACTGCGTTAATCGTCATCGTAGTCTAAAGAAGGTCCCGGTTTATGACGCGCCCCGCGTTTATGGTGCGCCCCGATCACCATGTTGTCCCACCCCGTAATGAAACAGTATACCGATTAACCCCTCAGTAAGCCAAATGAGTTTTACGAACGAAACGAAGGACGGAGAGGACAGAAATGAAACGCATTGTCAATAGCACCCCCGTGCTACGTTTCCAGACTTAGCCCTATAATAAATTTTATAACGAAATGTTCATAACGTTTTCGCCTAACCGATACCGTTCCTTCGCCTGTCTATCCCTTCCACAACCAATCTCTTTATGTTTTCGAAATATTGAAATGACCAATAATGTGCCTACCTTCGAGGACGTTCTGGGGGCATGCCTGCTAATATCTGACCTGAGACAGTCAGAACTGTTTCTGGAGCGAAAGCGAACGGATTTTAACAGAACTATCATCATACATTTGACAGGCAATGTATACCAACGAAGAGTATTACGATATGTTCGTGGTATACGGGAGCTGTGACACCAACATCGCCGCTGCTGTACGCGCATACAATGAGAAGTTTCCGAATCGGCGTCCCATAACCAGAAGAATAATGACGGGGTTGATATGGAACATAAGAACGAATGGTCAACTTCGTTCTAATAACAGTACGAGGGGAAGAACAAGAAGCAACGAGTCCGTGGAAAATGAGGAAGCAGTGATTGATTTCGTGGAAGAAAATCCAACTATAAGTGTGCGTGACATTGAAAGAAGATCAGGAATACCGAAATCTACGGCACATCGAATTTTACAAGACGAAGGATTTTATCCATATCACCTGCGCCGGGTACAAGCATTACTGCCTCGCGACATGCCAGTTCGATTGACGTTTTGTCAATGGCTCTTGACCGAGTATGAAGAAGATCCAGACTTCTTAAAAAGGATTCTGTGGACAGACGAAAGTACGTTCACGCGAAAAGGTTTTTTTAACACAAGAAATTCACATGTGTGGAGTTATGAAAATCCACACGCAACCACCATCAGAAATTATCAAACTCAGTGGACCCTCAACGTTTGGGCTGGATTAATTGGTGATCACATTTTGGGCCCTTTCTTTCTACCAGCAAGATTGACAGGTGCAGCGTATTTACATTTTTTGGAGAACGATCTGCCGATTCTTTTGGAAGATGTTGGAATCAATGTGCGGCAGAACATGTGGTACCAGCAAGATGGAGCTGGACCACACTATGCGAATATTGTGAAGGACTTTTTAAATAATGCCTACGCGGGTCGTTGGATAGGCCGTGATGGTTCAATAGATTGGCCACCACGATCTCCAGATCTTACTCCCTTGGACTTCTTCCTCTGGGCGTATGTAAAACAAAAAGTTTACTGCATAGAAATTGATACCGTAGAAACATTACGACAACGGATAATCGAGGCATTTGAATTTATTAAAGAACAAGGGTTGTGCGAGAATGTTCGCAATTCCTCCATCAGAAGGCTTCAAAAGTGCGTAGAGACAGAAGGAGACCTGCTTGAACATTTATTGTGAGTAGTGTAGTGCAACAGAGTGTACATTAATAATGCCAGTGAGTGAGTGAGTCAGTGAGTGAGTGAGTCAGTGAGAAATTGAGCCGTGTAGTGCAATAGAGTGTATACATTAATAATGCCAGTGAGTGAGAAATTGAGCAGTGTAGTGCAATAGAGTGTATACATTAATAATGCCAGTGAGTGAGTGCTTGTTTTTAGTGAAGTGAGTAACATACATTAAGATAATTCCACGGCAAATCGATCACTGCTTTCTCTCCATGACTCGAATTTTATGGAAATTGAGACACGATGTAAGTACTTTCAACTGCTTTCTTACTTCCAACCGCTAACCCCGTCATTTGATTCTTATCCAGGCCTTCCTCCTGACCCATCCTTAACCTCTCCTGATGGAAAAAGCCCACCACCTTCTCGTGGTTTCCATTGAGCAATGACATGTGTTACGTATGTGGAATTTTCCCATACTCCGCCCTCAAACGTGTTTCGAGCTCGCGTCTGCGAAGGGAAAACGCCCTAAAAGCCTTTCGCTTATCAACCCCACTAATGGAGGTCAAGATCTCTACCAGCTGCATCGCGACCGTGAGAACGGGAGTGACACGACGACGACCCCGAAGGATTTTCCTTATATGGAAATTCATAACGCATCCCCACTCATTTTTGGGACTATATAAACCCTTCGGTTTCTACCCTCGTTGGTTAAAAGCTATAGAGTCACGCGTAACGTCACGTCGTGTCACGCTCGTACAGAGTTGGTTAGATTCAGTTCGATCAGGCTAAAGTCTCTGTCGGAATCAAAGTTAATCTTGTAGAATCCGCGAGTTCGGTTTATATTCTATTTGGAACTTTCACTCGTACGCCCCGCATCGCCAGTGCGTCAACACCGTGCAATTAGTGGTAACATATACACATTCTATTTAATTATTAATCGCGACACTTACATTTGTATTAATTGTTTATTCAATATACTTATGGTGTTCACGTCTAAATCGAGTCGATTTCGTTAAACCTATCTTTTACCAAGCGATCCTTATAATATTAGTAGCACTCACCCACAGATACAACTTTACCGCTCGAGTTGTATCAAATTAAGAGTTACGAGGCATTACTAACATTTCCTGCGACTCCCCGATTTAGCATCGGGTTCGTTCGCACCTCTTTACCAAAATAAGTCATCTTCTCCAACCCAGTGGCTCCCCGATTTCGCATCGGGTTCGTCCACGAAACATTACCTCTCCTACGGCTCCCTGATTTCGCATCAGGTTCGTCCGTATCCTACAGCTCCCTGATTTCGCATCAGGTTCGTCTGTAAATCTACCTACTTCCGAACAGCTCCCTGATTTCGCATCAGGTTCGTCTGTGAATAATCCAACCTCCTAGCAGCTCCCTGGTTTCGCACCAGGTTCGTCTGTGAACTTTATCCTAGTGACTCCCCGATTTCGCATCGGGTTCGTTCACGACGTTTCACCCTCCTACGGCTCCCTGATTTCGCATCAGGTTCGTCCGTGTCTGACTCCATTCCTAGAGGCTCCCTGATTTCGCATCAGGTTCGTCCTCGCCGTCAATAATCCTAGCGGCTCCCTGATTTCGCATCAGGTTCGTCCGCGCACCTAACTAACAAATTCATATCCGTATTCCTGGGGAAATACCCCTCTCGCCGGCCTCTCGCGTTGCCGCAGCCCCGGCTCGTAACAGAACTGGTGACAGCGGTGGGATGCTACTGCATTAGAATCGCTGTAAAAATTTGGGTTTTTAAATACGTTAAATCACTCGTAATTTATTATCGACGATATACTAGTTTTCTCTAGTCAAGTCACTTATTTATTTTAACATGTCAACTACACAGGCGAACGTTTCTTCTAACGACATTATGAACTTGACAGTTTCAATTGCAAACTCAATGTCACTCTTGACGCAACGGACATGTATACAGAATATTACTATGTCAATTCCAACATTCGACGGTGAAAGTCCAACCTTGTCGCGTTTTGTACAAAATGTGGAAGACGGGTTAACTTTGATTCCTAAGGATACGGAAGCCGAGTATCTTGCAATAATTTTAACGAAACTGATCGGTCCGGCACGCAGGTGCACGTTAGAGCATAAATTCGAGTCTATTAAGTTATTAGTCCAACATTTAAAAAAGAGATTCGCGCCGGGAAGAAGTTTGTCATATTTTCAAGTCGAAATCGCGAAACTAAGCATTCGCGAAGGAGAAAGTCTGCGACAGTACGTCGACAGGACTAGCCATCTCGTTTATTGTGCGCGCGGAGCTATTCGGGAAAGGTATCTGGATCACGCTGAAGATTTCGTCAAAGAAATGGAAAAAGACGTTAAGGAAAACTTCATTGATGGTTTACCGGATCGAATTTCTTGGAAAGTGTCGGCTCAGAGTCAAGATATTAAAACACTTGAAGAAGCTTACGACGCCGTGCTACAGATAGACAGAAAATTAAGGAATCGGCGACAGTCGCCCCGTAATGAATCACCCTCTAGGTGGTCTCGCCGAGATTATTACGCCGAAGATTCTCGTCGGCACGACCGTGAAGTGTCATACCCACACTCTCCGAGTAGATACGACCAGAACAGGGATCGGTTTACAAGAACGTCTGGTTTTGAAGAGGACCGAGAAGGACGAACACGCACGACGGCCTGGACTTTGCGTCACCGGAGCCCCTCGAAATCGCCTTCTTATCGCTCCGACTCATCGTACGCAGATGATGGACAAAAACACTATTATATTTTAAAAAATCCCGATAAAGATCGCAAGCCGAGTTTATATTGTTGGCATTGCGGTACAGCCGGACATGACGGAAAATCCTGTAGGAAACAACCGCGTAGTCCGAGATATAGACGAGACTCGCGAGATTCATCCGTCGAATCAAACAAGTCTTTAAACTTCGATCGCGCTCAACGTATAGGCGACACGATGAGCGGAAACAAGGAAGCTCGCCAAAGGACAGTCCGCTTCGAGGAGGAACTCTCATCAAGGAAGCACCTGCCCCACGCATCAACATCAAGGTTCCAGAACTGGAGTCAGGAACGGGAGAATTCTTAATCGATGGTGGAGCATCCGTTAACTTAGTAGTCATTAACGCCCTGGGAGAAAAAGCCGCGATAAACTCTCGGGAAGAAATCGAATTAACCGGAATTACTACTAATCCAATTCATACTTTGGGAACAACAATTCTTCATATCCACGAAGCTCCCGCACTTTTCTATGTAGTAAAAGAGCTTGCAATAGAAGCAGATGGACTTATAGGAAGCCCATTTTTAAAACAAGAAGAGGCCGAAATTTCCTATTATCATAAGACTTTGGTTGTGAAGAACAAACCAACCCGACCTCTCCGTTTTTCAAATTATCAAGACATACCTCAAACAAAAGTACTACTGACGTCGACCAAACATCGTATCGAACCTAGGACGTCGCAACAGATTGCTATAACAATAGCAAACCCCAGGATGAAGGAAGGATATTTACCACGTATCAAGACCCTCGAACATCTCTACATAGGGGAAGCAGTTGTAAGAAATAATAAGGGAAAATGCTACGTTATGGCAACAAATACCAGCGATATACCCCTAGACGTAGAGATAGAACCACAAACATTAGAGCCATTCGATATCTTCAGTTCGTCAGATGAAGATTTTCACCCATCTGTAGAACACCCGTCAAAATTCAAAACAAACGAAGATAGAATACAAAAAATTTTAGAAACCTTAAACACCAAACATTTGAACAAGGAGGAACTAGATTTCGTTACCAATTTAGTTAGAGATTTCCCCGATCGTTTTTATCTTCCTGGAGATAAACTCGGAAAGGCCCGCGACTTTAAACATTCAATCCATACATCCAACGATATTCCAATCAACACAAGACAATATCGTTATCCTCTCATACATCAAAAGGAAATTCAGAAACAAATCAGCGCGTTATTATCAAATGGTATAATTACACCTTCAAAATCTCCATACAATTCACCTTTATGGATCGTACCGAAGAAAGAAGATGAGAACGGAGTGAAGCGTTCGCGTCTGGTAATAGATTTCCGTGGCCTCAACGATATAACAATTTCTGATAAGTACCCATTACCTCAAATCACGGAGATATTAGATCGATTAGGAGGAGCTAAATATTTTTCAGTCTTTGATCTCGCTAGCGGATTTCATCAAATAGAGATGGATCCGAAAGATAGAGCAAAAACAGCATTCACTACTCCAAATGGACACTACGAATTCACTCGAATGCCTTTCGGATTAAAGAATGCACCACCCACCTTTCAACGCCTGATGGACCAAGCACTCACTGGACTTCAAGGAACCGACCTCTTTGTCTACTTGGATGACATAGTGATTTACGCATCATCGTTACAGGAACATAATGTCAAAGTCAAAAAGCTGTTGAACCGCCTCCGAGAGCATGGATTAACCCTCCAGACCAACAAATGTCAATTCTTGCGAAAGGAAGTGGCGTACCTTGGACACATTATTTCAAAGGAAGGAGTAAGACCTGACCCTAGGAAATTAAAATCTGTTCAAGATTTTCCAACACCCACATCGCAGAAGAATATTCAACAATTCTTGGGACTTGTAGGATATTATCGAAGATTCGTACCTAATTTCACCACAAAAGCTAAACCTTTAATCAATTTACTAGGAAAAGGTATCAAATTCAAATGGACAGAAGAACAAGACCACAGTTTTAAGCAATTGCGTAGCGAACTTTGTCAACAACCCATATTGCAATACCCAGATTTCACTAAACCTTTCATTGTAACAACAGATGCATCTGATTACGCTATTGGAGCTGTACTCAGTCAAGGAGAGATAGGAAACGACCTGCCGATTGCCTACGCATCTCGCAGCCTAAATAAACCTGAGAAGAACTATTCAGCTACGGAGAAGGAATGTTTGGCCATGGTTTACGCCGTAAGATACTTCAGGCCTTACATCTACGGAACTCCATTTACCCTCGTTACAGATCACAGACCACTGGTCTGGTTACATTCTGTCAAGGATCCAACTTCTAGACTTATGAAGTGGAAGCTCCGACTTTTAGAATACGAGTACCAGGTTGTCCATAAATCTGGAAAGACGAATAAGAACGCAGACGCATTATCCCGCAACCCTCCGTCTGCCTGCCTACCTCTTATTCCACGAGAGCTCCAGGACCCCGACTTCAAAGTCCAGATACCGAAAACAGACGCCAACGTCGAAACCATCGGACATCGCATACGACAGTTACGACGAGATAGAGAAATTCGACCCAAGTATCGAGAGACAAGCAGCAGCTCAGATGAAATAGAAGAAACCGCACGTGGGAACGTTCAACATTCTCCAATAATACACAAGAACCGATCTTTTCCCAGCTTATCTCAAGAGGTAACCATGCCAGATGAACGCCAGGAAACCATAAACAGTTTTTCGCCCGCAGCAAACTCCACTCAAATCATCCCTTTAGATAAGGACCAGACTGTCTTTGACAATTTGATATCCTTTGAGGAGCCGCTCGAAAATACTGTAGTAGAAAATGCAAGGAACATACAACTAGATTTACTCAGTACCCCGCAAGTATCATCGGAAGTCATGGAAGAACCTTTACAACCCTCAATAAACCAGCTACCTGCAGGAGCTACAACGGAAGCAAGTGTGGGACAAACACCTGACAGCAGGTCAACTCAACCTAGGGTCTTTGACCGCACGCTCGACCCTTACCCATTTGTCACTACCGACACTGAGAATTCAAACGACCTTGACGATCTGGAAGGGATCCCACTAGACCAACCACATAAAATTATCGTTTCTTCAAATACTTTTACCGCTGAAGAAGGACATTACGTACGCTTCATTTCTGCCGACTGCAATTTAGTAAACCCCGTTGGAAAATTATTACTAGACACTGAGGTGATTAACAAACCAAATCTTCTAGCAACACAACCAAAAAAGGGACAGGTGATAACTACAGACAATGGATTATTTAAAACTTTCAGTATAATAATCTCAGACAATTTCTTTGATAATATTAAAAGAGTAGATGTGCTCAACGGATTGAAAACTCTTCGACTCACCTTAGATCAGAATCAGATTAAATCATTTCGAATTTCTGCCACGGGGGACCTTCACAAAATACCATCCAATGAATTCGTCAAGATATTAGAAGAGGTTTTCATAGGAACAGGCTTGCAGATTATTCTATGCAACTGTACCATCACCACACCATCCGAAGAGGATAGACAGCACATCATCTGCGAGGCTCATGATAGTTTAATTGGAGGACATAAAGGAGTAACTAAGACGTACAAACGCATTCGATCAAAATTCCATTGGTCACAAATGCGCAACGACATTCAAGACTACATCCGAAGATGCCAAAGTTGTCAAGAACAGAAATTAGTCCGAGCGAAAACTCGACAGCCGATGTTGATCACTGACACACCTATAGGAGCCTTCGACAAAATTTCCTTAGATACAGTAGGACCTTTACCAATTACACCCAGTGGGAATAGACATATTCTTACCATTCAAGATAATCTAACGAAATATTGCGTAGCCGTAGCAATACCCAACATTAGAGCTGCTACAATTGCAGATGCTTTCGCTAGACATTTCATCGCAGTTTACGGTACACCTCGCGCAATATTAACAGACAAGGGCACTAGCTTCATCGGAACACTTATGACCAATCTATCTGAAATATTTAAAATCAAACAAATCACAACCTCGGGATATAGACCACAAACCAATGGATCTCTGGAACGAAGTCACATCGTCCTTACCGAATACCTCAAGCATTACATGGATAATTATGAAGATTGGGATTTATTGATACCATTCGCAATGTTCTCTTACAACACATCCGTTCATGAAGCTACAAATTTCACTCCATACGAATTAATCTTCGGAAAGCCAGCTCGAGAACCAAGCTCTTTTCCAAGTGGCGAAAAATTAAAGTCATTTGGAGACTACTTAGTAGAATTAATAACACACGTGACTAATATTCGGAATATAGCCGCAGATAATCTAAATAAAGCAAAAATTCGTTCAAAAGGTTATTATGATATTCGTGCAAGACCAGCAACGTTTAACGTAGATGATCTTGTTTATGTGCTCAAGGAACCTCGCATTAGTAAATTTGATCCACATTACATTGGACCGTACCAAATAGTAGACGTAACAGACTTGAATAATGTAGTACTACGAACGAACGACAAATTAATCACAAAGCATCAGGACAAATTAAAACATGCTTACTCTCCATTCACAGCCGAAAACCAATCATGATTTTCGCATATTTGCTCCTGTTGCCTCTCGCTGTCATTAGCGATGATCGGACCATAACACTTCTTGAAGGAAACACAGGACTCTTCTACGAAAAATTACCCGATATAAGGACCTTCCAATCACAATGGCGCCTAGTCACATCCCTAGATGTTACTCGGTATCTCAGCTATGCTCCACATGTGAAGCACCATATCTCAACGATGAATCAACTATGCAGCCGTCACGGTTCAATCAACTGCCTCAGCAAGGAATTAGGACCTCGATTAATCAAGAAAGAAGAAAACACCATGCATTATAGCAATCTGATACGCACTGCAATAAGAGATACTACCCACCTTAAAACACCATCTCCACGACGCAGCGTACCTTTTGGATTCATTGGCTCTATCAGTAAAACGTTATTTGGAACTTTATCGCAAGAGGACGCAGAATACTACAACCAAGAATTAAACAAAGTCTACAGAGATCAGCGAGAAATTACCGAAATAATAGCTAACCAGACACATATCATAAAAGGAGAATTTTCAATTACACACGCAAGACTAGTTAATCTAACTAAGACTATGTCCCAACTAACAAAAACGATGGTTTTACACTTAGAAGCATTTCAAGAGACGCAATCAGAAATCAACAAACTACGCTTCGAAGCCACCATCCGAGATTCCGTAATTGAAGTCGAAAGAGGTTTAGATGATTATAATACTAATTTACTGCTGTTAATAGATGCAATACTATTAGCAAAGCAAGGAATTTTACACCCCGCTATTCTCTCACCAGAGCAATTATTGAGATCAGCTCAAAAGATTAAGGAAACTCTTGAATATGAATTTCCTTTAACACCTGAGGAATTACTTACAGAACAAATCGAAAAAATAACAAGTTTAAACGTAATCTTCACGAGAGGAAGAATACTCTTTGAACTCACTATACCTCTTTTAGAACGTAAAACGTACAGCTTATACAAAATATACCCTTGCCCATCGATACACAATCTTGGAACAGAAAGAGTAACTTCATACATCCAGCCGCAGATCCAGTTTATTGCAGTCTCATCAGACAAACAACACTATTTTTCCCCAACGGAAGAATACTTGAAAACATGCCGGTTTCACCATAATCAATTTTTGGGACCTGCTACACTGCCGTTATATCAAGCAGATCGACAACCAACCTGCGAATCTACGTTGTTACTAAACCCTGCTTCTATAAACTGGAGCACCTGTACCATCAAATTGACCACTCAAGTAAGACCATACTGGCAGACTTTAAATACACCAAATACATGGCTTTATTTCATGCCTGATAATAAGAAGGCACAAATCTATTGCAAAGGAAAGAAACCTGTAACACTAAATATCGTTGCCGTTGGAATCTTTAAATTAAAATCAGGTTGTCAAGCAACAATAGACTCTGTACAACTAAAATCACTGGAAACCATTGACACTTCGCGAAATATTGAATATTACCCTTCTGAATCTTATAATTTATCAATAATTATACCGGAGGTAACCGAGCATCACTTCGAAGCTTTGAAAGTCAACGAGCAGAAACCTACAAAATGGGAGGATTTGCCAACGGCGCTCTCACTCACCGAAATAGAACAACGTGCTAGAAATCTTGCAACTCATCAAACATCCATTCGACGAGTACAGGTTTCAACCTTTTCCTCTATTGGAGGCATAATAGCAATACTGATCGTAGTAAATATAATACTGATCACGAAACGCAAGTTTCGCCATCATAATAAAAACCCAGAATCCCCAAAAGAGGATCAAGAAAAATCGAAGGATACACCAAGTACATCAGAAAATCACAGCCCGTGCGCTATCGTCTTCTAGAGGGATGAAACCACCCCCACTCCCTCTGGCACGTACAGCTCCAGAGTGGGGCGAGATAAGGGTTCCTTCCCTATAAAAGCTGGGCATCAGGCCCCTACCTCAGTACAAATTCAGCCCCATGTCCAAGAGCATCTCCACGCAAACCACACCGAACGAAGGTACAAGGACCGTCGCGGTGCAAACGGGACATCACGGTTCTTGGGAATCATTACCCCGAGTGGGTACGGTGCTGACATCGAAACCATATACCTGCAGCACCTCTGGACTTGTGAGAAAGGGCCGAAGCTGTTCGACACGGAAAACCACATCCAAGGCAGTGGGGACACAAACGAGTAGCAGAAGCGCCCCAAAACGAATTCCAGATTGGCTATATATCAAGGTGGTGACCGACGACAACGTTAGGGACTGGATACCGGGAGAGCCAACGACCCCAAAAAAATCTAGAAAATGAAGACATTCTCGGTGCGCGACTTTGGCAAAACCTGCCGCTGCTCAGTGATGTATGTGGAGGACCCCATCACCTTCTGGGTATGTTTGGATGAGTACGCGGAGGCAGCTAAGAGTGTGCTACGCAACCTGAACGATTTCATGGAGTCGAGGCAGCATTTATGCTTGCCAACGCAAGACAGCATCAAACCGGGACGTGTCGTAACGGTGAAGTTCGAGAGGAAGGGATGGCTCCGCGGTGAAGTCATCAAAATCGACGGAGCCACATGTACCACCTTCCTGGGCGATTATGGAATAACAATGGACGGGCCTGTCTCGGCCTTACGATCTCTGCCACCCCGGTTCCAAGCCCTCCCCTGGCAGACAACGAGGATCCAATTGAGGGGTGTAAAATTACGATCCTGCCGACCGCTGCGGAAGACTTCCCAAATCGCGGACACGGTCATGACGGGAAGAAAGGACCTCCTCACGAGTATCCTACCCACCGTAGCCGGAATCACCGCCACGCTGACGCTCGATCGGCCACCTGGACAACCACCACTGGATGTTATCGAGCACTGGCTCCAGATCGGCTACGTGGTACCCAACGAGTGAACGAACTCATTATCCCGCAACATCAAGCGTTAAGTACACAACACAACTCTACACTCGACAATATTCATTCACTTCTTTACGTATGAAAGGATTTTGGAGCGTTTTCCCTTCTCTTGAAAAGCATCACGAAAATCGCGATGTTTTGTCTAAAGGGGGAGATGTTACGTATGTGGAATTTTCCCATACTCCGCCCTCAAACGTGTTTCGAGCTCGCGTCTGCGAAGGGAAAACGCCCTAAAAGTCTTTCGCTTATCAACCCCACTAATGGAGGTCAAGATCTCTACCAGCTGCATCGCGACCGTGAGAACGGGAGTGACACGACGACGACCCCGAAGGATTTTCCTTATATGGAAATTCATAACGCATCCCCACTCATTTTTGGGACTATATAAACCCTTCGGTTTCTACCCTCGTTGGTTAAAAGCTATAGAGTCACGCGTAACGTCACGTCGTGTCACGCTCGTACAGAGTTGGTTAGATTCAGTTCGATCAGGCTAAAGTCTCTGTCGGAATCAAAGTTAATCTTGTAGAATCCGCGAGTTCGGTTTATATTCTATTTGGAACTTTCACTCGTACGCCCCGCATCGCCAGTGCGTCAACACCGTGCAATTAGTGGTAACATATACACATTCTATTTAATTATTAATCGCGACACTTACATTTGTATTAATTGTTTATTCAATATACTTATGGTGTTCACGTCTAAATCGAGTCGATTTCGTTAAACCTATCTTTTACCAAGCGATCCTTATAATATTAGTAGCACTCACCCACAGATACAACTTTACCGCTCGAGTTGTATCAAATTAAGAGTTACGAGGCATTACTAACATTTCCTGCGACTCCCCGATTTAGCATCGGGTTCGTTCGCACCTCTTTACCAAAATAAGTCATCTTCTCCAACCCAGTGGCTCCCCGATTTCGCATCGGGTTCGTCCACGAAACATTACCTCTCCTACGGCTCCCTGATTTCGCATCAGGTTCGTCCGTATCCTACAGCTCCCTGATTTCGCATCAGGTTCGTCTGTAAATCTACCTACTTCCGAACAGCTCCCTGATTTCGCATCAGGTTCGTCTGTGAATAATCCAACCTCCTAGCAGCTCCCTGGTTTCGCACCAGGTTCGTCTGTGAACTTTATCCTAGTGACTCCCCGATTTCGCATCGGGTTCGTTCACGACGTTTCACCCTCCTACGGCTCCCTGATTTCGCATCAGGTTCGTCCGTGTCTGACTCCATTCCTAGAGGCTCCCTGATTTCGCATCAGGTTCGTCCTCGCCGTCAATAATCCTAGCGGCTCCCTGATTTCGCATCAGGTTCGTCCGCGCACCTAACTAACAAATTCATATCCGTATTCCTGGGGAAATACCCCTCTCGCCGGCCTCTCGCGTTGCCGCAGCCCCGGCTCGTAACACATGTTTCAACAGATAGTCACGATAAGGACAAGCTGGAACTTACAAATCTGATTATTATAAAAAACAGTTTCATTGGCCAAGAGTGGGTTAGTAAAAATCTGCTGCAATTCTTCTGTCGACCTGTTTTTTACCTTCCTGAAGAAATATGGGTTGGTAGCGGTACGGTCAGCTGACTGTAATCGCGCGCGGTTGCTTTACCTGAGACGAGGCGCACCATTGTATTTAACAGCTTACTGCGATGTTAATATCAGCTGCGTTACTCTAGAAATAAGCTTAATTTACAGAAAACATATCAGCGAAAGTGGTAGTAATTTTTCGGATTTTTACAATCGCGACCTCGAAGTCCCTCAATTCAGGGTGAATACGCGATGACGTATTCCGTGCGAGAGAAGGTAGGCTTGAAGTTCGATTGATCCCGAACTAACCAATCGGGCCTGCTTATCTCTCGTGTCTAAACACGCGCTCGAATTTCAAAACAAAAGCACGCGTCGACGTATTCCGTGGGAGAGATGGTGGGCCTTGGGGAGGAGATATTACTGTGAAGAGGGCCTCTTCAGAACAGTGGCCGTTTGGGAGGGATGCAGGGCAGATTGGTTAGATTAGGGCCAATCAGACTTCAAGGCCACTGTCTCTCGCACGGAATACGTCGACGCGTGCTTTTGTTTTGAAATTCGAGCGTGTGTTTATACTCGAGAGATAATGGATCCGTCTTTAATAGGAAGGTAGGATGAAGCAGGCCGAAGCAATGCTATCTCGAAGCAATGGGCACATTGGCAGTAAAAGGACGGAACGCGGACCTTTGTAAAAGAGCACGATAGCCCGTTCGTCGCACTTCTGCACAGCACATGTGTTTCGAAAATGTGCTGGTTTCTTTCTACCTGAAGCCTCTTGGCCTGGTGGGGTTCAACTCATAATGGAACGAGAGAAACTATTTGGGGTAGAATAAGTCGCTTGGAAAAAATCTTATCAGTCAGAAAGCAATCACGTCGCAGAAATGTTCACTGCTCGAGAGTATTCCGCGATGTTCTGAGTGTACCCCCCGAACAACGGTGACGCAAGTGCTGCAGCGTGAGAATTTGCGCGGGAATACCCACGGCTCCGAACGCCAAGTAAAAATTCATTTCCATCAATTTTTATAACGTAGAAAGAACACGTTCTATGAATAATACATTAAGTGATCCGTGTTAGTAGGCATACAGTGAAATGAATTCGGTACCCTTAACTTTGGATGGTGTCGTGTACCTGAGATCAGCTGTACACTCGGCGCGTCTGTCGATGACCAGGATTGATTCAGTGACCTAATGACACAGGTTTTCAAGCTGCAGGTGAATTTCCGAAAGGGTGAGTTTTAATTACATTAATGGCGACTAATATTTTTTAAATTTAACGCAGGCTATGGTTTATTTCCGGCGATAACTCTCCAAATTTCCGTACGCAAATTTTTCTTCCCAGTTTTTAAACGGACTTATTCATTATCAACAACCAGTGTTGGCCGTTATTGAACTACGGTTTTTTGTCACAATAACGAACTACGATCACTTTTCACTCGTTCCCTGTTGCATTACCTTTTCGTTTGTACGTTATTAGAAAAGGAAATTTACATGTTCTTTATCCTCTCACTCCAAATAATTAGTATTTTCGATTCTTCTAAAAAAAAACAACTGTGTATTCGTCCTTTTACGTTACATATGATTTTCATCCATTCATCCTGCATTCATTATTCACTTTAAATGGCAAACAAACCATGGCAAAAGGTTAGATTTTTTTGTTACGTCTTTTTCATTTGCCATTCTACGCAATTTTCTGCGATGTATGCCGCCTTGCTTGTTCGTAGTCGCAGCGGAAAGTTCGCGCTTTGATTGGTCGGGGTTTTTTCTTAATATCTCGAAAACGAAACCCCGGATCCCAAAACGGTTAAGGACTTTTCGATGTCTTTTTCCATCAGGATATTGCATGCTCCAGGATGTACATCAATTCTGGGACACCCTGTATACAGGTAGGTATGTAATGCGTTACAATTTGTTGCACAACAGTTTTTTCTGCATACGATTCGTCGATACCGCGAAAATTGGTAGATTGCGATAAATGGTATACTTGCGTCGGCCATTACTACTTGTTTGCGTACCGACAGGCCACCAACTTGCCAAAATGGCAACGCTGTCATCAGTCCTTTCTGAAGCCTTTCACCCAACCACGGCCGTCTGGTACCAGTCGGAACATACAGTGGACGCTGGATAATATGCCGCTGTTTAAAGTGCCGTTGGGAACGCCCCAGCTCACACGCATTACTCGCACGCGTGTGTGCACCTCCCTTTCTCTCACGCTCAGCGAGCCAATGAATGCTAACCCTTAATGGTGCCTCCACACTGGAGTTCGCAAGCAATTCGCAAGCAATACATATACGTGAATGTGTTTTTTCTTTTTCTCACATCAGTGTGACGCACCTTAAGAGTATTCTGGCGGGGGGCAGCCATCACGGAAACGAAAACAGGAGAGTTATGGGGAGAGCGCGCGTTACATTGGCTCTCGTTAATATGCCGCTTCTGAGAAAACCCCGCCTCTAGAGCCCCGACTGCGGCTCATTATCGAGCGTCCACTGTATATAGTCATCGGACTGATGGTTATTGTTCGAAATGCGGTGTTGCAACATCATAGGTGGTGGCCTGTATTACAGACGGCCGTGGTTCTACTCATGGTGTAAGGACATAAGGTGTGCTCGACGGGCAGCTCATTTTCGTCTTCTACTGCGCCTTCCCACTTTCCGCAATGTTAAAATATGGCGGCCTAGTTACATTATGGGGTTTATAATGTACTAACTTAACGTCGTGTAGCGTAAACTCTAGAGGCGCAAAGTTTGAACAAGACTACAATTACGACAGAGCGCCTCTCTGGCTCCTTACATAGTCTATAAGCATTGTTAATGAACCTATGTCCTTTATATAATGGGGGTAAAAAGTTTGCAGCTAATCCATATGAGATAATGACATTCGTTAAACGTTGCTGTAGCGTTATTTTGAATTCTGTAAGATGTAACATGGCCACAACAGTTTTAATATTAGCTATTGAATTTTTCCAATCACCAATTAGTAGTACTTCATCTTGTAGTTCATCTTTCCTTATAAAATTAACAAGTTCTATTATGTATCTAAAATTGTTGTGGATAATGTTTTCCTTGTAGGAGCCTTATACTGATGGTCGATAGTCCAATTTATTGATAAACGCTTTGAAATGTGTTGATTCTACTATGCTAAAAGGTATATTACAGCCAAAAATAAAATTAACTAATAATTGATCAATCTTTCTTTTCCTAATATAAAAATAGTCTTTTTATTAACATAATTTATAATTCACACAAATTATATTTATTATATTTATTCTATATGCATTTCTTTTACTAACCTTTCAATATTCATTTTTCATCAGTGTAACTTAATTTAATTGAATTTTTTTAATCAAAGTTATAAATATTAATAAATTGGCACTCTTCATAACCTACACGAAAAATGTTTTATAGGTTAATTATTTTCATTCCAGATTTAGGACGTTTACGACATTTACGACATTTTAGCGACATTTAAAATACAAAATTCGTGTCTTTACCCATCTCTGCTCTGTAATCGTTATACGAGGGTTAAAGGATTGGAAAATTACTATCAGATCTATAATGAATATTTGGATACATTTAAAAAATAAAAAATTTTCTCTTCTACTCACAAGACGTCTGAACTAGGATTGTTTAGAGAACTTTTTCGGCAGTATCAAGCAACAGAATGGAAATTGTGTAAACCCACCACTGGCTGAGACGCCACCGTCGCAACGACAGCTGCGGCGACCAACTACGCAGCAGCAGCTGCAGCAACTGCAGCAACAGCAGACAGAGCAACTGCAGAAAACAGCAACAACAACAAAAGTAACAGCAACAGCAGCTGCTGCGTAGCCCGGCGGTGAGGAATACCATGACTACGCCGAAGCGACCAGTGAGTATAATGACAGATTTAGAAAAAAACGTTTTGTGGTAGAAGTCCGATGAAGACAAGAGAGAGATAGAACGAAAGCGAGCGAGAGCCACTGAAACGACGCGTTGATGCTTTGTCTCGCTCCGCCTTTCGGGCGCCTTAAAGCCGGGAATCCACCGGGAAGCTAAGCTATGCTAAGCGATGCTATGTTATGCCATGCTACGTTTTAAAAGAATTAGCTTCAATACATTCTTATGGAACCGTTTCCACCGAAAGCTATGCTAAAACATAGCATCGCATGGCATAGCTTAGCTTAGCTTCGCGGTGGATTCCCGGCTTAACACTCCGTCCTCTGCGTACGCGACGGGCGTGCGCGATGGTCGCAAGCACTCACGGGAGCGCGAGAATCGCATCGCAAAAATCTTGACGCAGGCCCGGCTCAAGTCGTTTTGCGCCCTAGGCGAACTTTTTAAATTACGCCCTTTATTATAATACATTTATTTGAGATTATTTATGGCTTTACTCAGCAAAATTAGACAACTGCTATAGCGTAAGGTTGACAAGAGGTGCAAAATGGTCTTTTCATTGTTGGCATTGTTGAAAATAAATTTTTAAATGAAATACAATATATTGTACTACAACGGTTTTAAACTACGAGTAAAAATTAAGAGTAAGGACAGCAATAAACTCAAATAAATGTATTATAATAATGGGCTTAATTGGACAAGTTCGCCTATGGCGCAAAAAAACTTGAGCCGTACGTGGCTATCTGACCGCCGCGCGCATGCGTTGAGCAGTTGCGGTTACATGGCAGCGCTCGCGTCGGTCGCGCACGCCCGCGCGCATGCAAACCGGTCTATCTCGCTCATGGACATAGGAATATAGGGACGGAGCAATAGTTGCAACTTTAGGCGAGGGGAGTGAAGCAGCTTTGGGGAGCGGCGGACACGGGCACGTGGTACCCTGGTGCCGCATTGGTGATTGGTTCTGTCTTTCACCCTGGTTCCAATTGGTTCTGATCATAGGTTCTGATTCACTCTTACGCGATGAAAATACCATTGCGCTTGCGCGATCACAACCAATCGCCAATGCGGCACCACGTTACCATAGTTCACCCTCCCCGGAGCTGCTTCACCCCCCTCAGCCATTGCTCCGTCCCTATATTCCTATGTCCGTGATCTCGCTCCCCCCTTTGGGCAGAAAGAAGCGAGAATTAGGGACCGGTCGCGATAGATGCTCAACGCCGGTCCTGCCCAGCGGGCACATGCGGAGACAATACTGTATTATCTACTAAATTAGATTGTCCTAAGTTTACGTAAGGTGTTTGATTTTAATGATTTTAAATGTGTTGTGCAGGAGGCAAATTCTTCCAAAGTAGACGTTTGTGAAATGGACAGCAATAATTTTTTTGATTGGGAAGACTTGACTTCTCAACACAAATTAAAAAAAATTCTCCTAGACCATATCTTCATGATTTTGTATCTGTTCAATTCACAAGAGGAGAACAAAATCATAAAATATAAAAATGATTTTTCTGCTGAATTTAAGGAATAAAATTTTGTTAATGCAAAAGCAATGAAAACTAAGTTATCAAAACCAAAAGCCAGAGTTCGATGTAAAGGAATTTTAGCAGAGAGAAAAGAAAATTTAATTACGAAATTGAAGCCAATCGCCTTACCTTTTGGGAATTATTAAACGTGTCTAATAATAATGACGATGATGATTATTAATTTGAAATCGTTATGTTCATGTATACCTATGTTTAATTTGTTCGTATGTTTAAATTATATGTATACGTTTATATTCGTATGTTTATTTTGAACTACCTAGTTTATGTCAATGTTATTTTTGTTTAAGTTGTACATTTAAAAGTATGAATTAAATACAATTTCAAGTGTTTGCTATATTAAAATATCCTATCGCACTTTCTTTAGAGGGAGTTCCCTTAACGCCGGATGGCACCTAATACCGGACATTCGCTATATCTTCGACATTTCAAACGCTATTGAGCTCTTTTTTCGCGTAAACCGTAGAGGGGATAAAACAAACAACGATCATGTCTCGTCATGGTCCAGTCGCGTGAGCCTCGCTAAAGAAATTGATTGATTGTTGGGTGTGACGGGAATCCCGTGAATCGTGTAAAATTTAGATTGTTATGTATACCAATTTTCCTGTCTAAAAGACGTGTTAGTTGCGTTACTGTATCTTTTGGTAAGTATTATTTTAATTACCTTTGTGTTTTGTGTAAACAGTGCACTGGTTTGCACAAAATTTTTTTTTTAATCCGTTCACTGTCCGCTGGTTCCGGACAGAACGTTGTCCCCTATTACCGGACAGTACAACTCTGTGAAAGTATCCCCATTGCCCGATGCTAAAAAGAAGCGAACTGAAGCAAGAACAAGAAGATCTGAAAAAAGTGAAGTTCTCACTTCATCACTCCATAATTTGTTGACTGAAGAGAAAGAGAATAAAAAAAGACTTAAAGACAAAAAGAAAAACTTAAGAAATAAGCTTGAATTCTGCTTTCCAGAATTATTGTCAAGTTTTCATAGTAATGATCGCATCGTTTGTACCATCCATCTCTTGATCGTACCAGTGACTATATGCGTAGTATTTAATCATTATATTATTTGAACGAAAAATGGTTTACCAAAAGGACCTATCGGATCGGCCAGAATTATATGAAAAATTAATAAGCCACTTATCGTCGTATTTGAATAAATTGAGGAACCGTAATCTTGGGCTAACGGATATAAATGATATTGTTAAAGAAAGTTACGAAAAATGGTTTACCAAAAGGACCTATCGGATCGGCCAGAATTATATGAAAAATTAATAAGCCACTTATCGTCGTATTTGAATAAATTGAGGAACCGTAATCTTGGGCTAACGGATATAAATGATATTGTTAAAGAAAGTTACTTTTGATACTTTCTTTCTCACATACGGAATACAGTCAATCATGTCTTCGGCAATTAATAATATCTCTTTTCCTGTAATGCGATTTAACATTGCAGCATTAAGAACGTCACACATATTAGGGGAGAGGCTTGCAGGTTGCCACCCCTTAGCTTTTTTGATCATAACTCGTCATAAAATTAACGTATCGTTGATTTATGGTATAAGTTGGAAAGAGGAAGTGTTGAGCTACAATCCTGACCTAGAAATCATGTAAACTCTCGAAAAAGAAAAATTATACTGCAAATTCTCCAATGTATCTAAAATTGACTCCTTGAAATTTTGGCTTGCAGGTTGTCACCCCTAGAAAAATTGCTGAAAGTGTAAAAAAAACTCAAGTAAAAATCTGATTCAGAAAACTTTTCAAAATTTATTAAATTTTATTAATAAATTATATTATACAGTGGCCTTATTACGAAAATATGACTAAAATGCAATGAAAACACTTCACTTCAAACTCAGTGAGAATATTAAACATCTCATAATCACGAAAAATGACATTTGCGTGTAAATAAGCGCGAAAGAGAGAGGTGGCAACCTGCAAGCCAAAAAAGGTGGCAACTTGCATTCCGACGCATTTTTGGAAAATATGAGAAAAAAATTGTCAATTCATGATATGTTTGGAAATCTGTTTAGTATATGTAAATTAGATGAAAAAAAACAACACAGTACGAATAGTTATCTTGAATTGTCGATGAAAATGTTCAATTTACGAGCACAGGGAAAACACGCAAATTTAATTATTCAATTTCTTGACAAACACTATATTACCCTTCGCTCAGAAAACACAGCGTTATTGCGTCTGTCCGCTCCAGAGATTAATAAATAGCGACATCTACTCTTTTAACGTCGATTTATTTCAGAGTTCAGGTTATGACACTGCTAGAAAGTCGAAATACAGCAGGGGTGGCAACCTGCAAGCAGTGGCAACCTGCAAGCCTCTCCCCTACGAGTAGGCAATAAACAAATAATGTCCAACGGAAAATCATTAATAAACTGGCATAATTCGTTTAATCTGAGTTCAAACGAATCCCCAGTAAAAGATATTTTTCTATTCTCAAGAATCTCGCAATCAGGTTTTGTCACAACACCAATACGAATTTTTGACAGCAACTGTCGATAAGAATCATCCCTTGCTGACGCAAGTTGATCATTAACTCATCATAATCAAATAGTGTAGTCCATAAATTAACAGCAATTAAAGAACCGACATATTTGTTCATTTTATCATTTGATAATTGTACAAAAATTGGGTCTTCGTGTACAGGGGGTAATTGAAGCAGATCACCAAATAAAAGAACGTGATTTTGACCAAACCAACCGTCTACACAATCATTCGTATCAAATATTTCAGACAATCGGAAATGTATATACATAAAAGTTAAATTTGATATTGTTGTGCCCGGACCGACACCTAAGTGTGTCGACACCGCGAACATTCCGATTGATACAATCGAGCGGCCGAAATCCAGCACAACCGCGTAAGAGATTTCGGAAATACACCAAGACCCGTCAGCACATGGTGAAAGACCTAAAAGCAGGCCAAAGGCGGAGACCCCGATGGTCCCCGCTTCGTCCCTATAGTGGTATAAGAATAATGTACAAGCAATGCGAGCTCAGAATTGATAAAGCTCTGTCACGGGAACATCACCCGTCTTGTCTATACTCATGCCAATCTAGGCACAGTGGCATTATCACCCAGATCGGGATTAAATAAACTTGGTAAACCTTACGGTGAGTTCTAACTCTTCGACCTGCGACGATCCCCTACCTCCGGGTTCTACACCGAACCCTCCCGTCCCGGTATCATCATCCAACCCGACGGAGCCCGTGGACAGCATACGCGAAGGACGCCCAGGAACACCCGAGATTCGCACCCAGAATCTAGACCCCCCGGCGCCTCGGCACAACAATATCATTGACACTTCATCAATTACAAAAAGAACAACATCTTTGAGATTTGCTCGTAAAACTTTTAATACATGATCAGATAATTGTTTGTACTTTAGCGTAGACCATGTTCAACGGGTAATTGAAGCAATCTATGAATTGCCAAACCGTCTATATTAAACGCTGCTATACCAGTAGGTGCCGCTATAGCGGTATCTTTATTGAGATTTTGTTTTATCCAACACTTAATGGTTTTAATTAAAAAACTCTTTCCCGTTCCACCTTCTCCGCTAACAAACAATCTTAATATCGAATTATCTGACCTTACAGTATCAATGACTCTGTGGAATACTCCTTTTTGGTCGGCATTTAATTTTGCTATTATATCAGACACATCAATTTTTTCATCCATTTTATTACCAAGATCCCTAAAATCTTGCATTGCTTCACCAGCTTTTACATTTTAAGTTCCTATCGGATTGTCAGGGTCATCCTGAGACACGTTTCTTTGCAATTCTTCATCTAATTGCCGAACTAACTCTTGTGCAGTTTCAAATGCTTTTTTCAATTCTTCTAGTTTTTCGTGATATTGTAATGCTTTCGTAAGATGTAAGTAGATAGGCTATGCCGATTCTGGCCCCTAGGGCGAGGGGGTGAGGCGGAGCGGGGGGTACCGCCGCGCTCGGGCGCGCTGGGCGAGGGGGTGTGCGGCGTGGAGGGGGGGTACCGCGCTCGGGCGAGGGAGTGTGGTGGTGCGAGGGGGGTACCGCGTGAACGAGGGGTTGTGCGGTGTGGAGGGGGTGTACCGCGCTCGGGCGAGGGGGTGCATGACGTCACAGGGGAGGAGGGGGATTTTCAAAATTTTCAAAATGGCGTCGCGCGCTTTTCGTATTGGCGCCACCTATCGGATGTTTAAGATACTTCGGGTATGCGTTGGTATTTGGGGTCCGTGTTGGTACAGTATTGTCTCCATGTGTGCCCGCTGGTCGGGACCGGCGTTGGGTACTCAGAATGCGCAGATCCCTAATTCCGAGTGTGCGTTTCTCGCTTCTTTCTGGTCGAAGGAGTGAGCGAGATGGACCGGTTTTCTTGCGTGCGGGCGTGCGAGCACTCAGAAGGCATCGTGACTGCCCAACGCATGCGCGCGACGGTCAGATAGCCAGGCACGGCACAAGTCTTTCTTGCACCCTAGACAAACTTTTCAAATTACGCCCTATATTATAATACATTTATTTGAGATTATTAATAACCTTACTTTGAATTTTTATTCGTAGTTTAATCCACTTATAGTACAACTTGTAATATTTAATTATAAAGTTTATTTTCAGCAATAGCAACAATTTGAAAAGTTGGCCTAGGGCGCAAAAAAAACTTGAGCCGGGCCTGCGTCAAGTTTTTGCGTTGCGGTCTCGTGCTTCCGTATGTGCCTGCGACCATCGCGCACGCAAACGACGGAGTCTCACGGCGCCCGAAAGACGGAGGGAGACAAAACATGAACGCTGTCGTCTGTCTCGTACTGTCCTCGCTCGGTTTTAGTGGCTCTCGCTCGCTCTCGTTCCATCTCGCTCTCGCCTTCGCCGGACAAGAGTGAGACAGAAGTGGTGGGTATAGCGATAGGCCTATATCAGGGCTGTTCAAGGTCGCTCCCGCGGGAGATTGGGGTTCTCCCACTCTCGTCCGCGTTGTCAGGGATACCGCGCGACGCTAAAGAGGCGACCATGACAGACCAGCGTGTCCGGCGCCGAGCGAGCTCGGACGCCCGATACGACATGTGATTAGTGACACGCGGCGTCGCAGTCAGCCAATGCTACTACTTCCCGGTATAAGTTGTCAGTCTTGGTGACCTGTACTTTTCAAACAATTCTGAAACTAGAAATATCATAAACAAGCCTGACACATAGGTACGAAAGTCAACGAATTAACCTGAAATGACCCATATCCAAGTGACAGACGGCTCGCCGGACGTGCAGCCTTCTTAGCGTCGCGCGGTCTCCTTGACGACGGAAGGCACGCTATGCGAGAGAAAGATTGGAAGGGGAAGCAGGCGCGTGAGGGGCCCCTACGCTGGACAGCGCTGGCCTATATCGTATACACCAAATCGGGTACATATGGAGACAATACTGTATTAAAATCCACTAACGGAAAAAATAATTGTGATCAGGACTCAAATGACTGCCTAAAGGTCGAGTTTCCTAGCCGCGATCCGGCGGCCAAATCCTAAGCACCGCTCTTATGGAGAAGCATGTAACCGTTTTCCTAGGCGCGTTTTCGAGCGGCGGCGGCCGCCCGTCTGCTACAGCAGCAACCTAGGCTACTCAAGACGCAATACAATGCAATGAGTGTCTGTTTTCCGCCATCATGGTGAAATCTACTAGCCGCGCGGCTAGCCACGGCGGCAAATCGCGTGACTTCTCTTGGAGAAGTCATAGCCGCGGGGCCGCGCTGCGATCCTACGCCACAGTGGGACAGAATGCCAAAAATAAGGAAACAAGGCAGAATTCGAAAGTTATGGGATTATGATTTTTTTACATATTGTAAACTAGTAATATGAGCTCCTAAAAAAGGGAAAAATATCGTGTCGACTACGTCTGATCTGTGTGTAAACACGTGTCAAAGTTTGTATGTTTTTTCTGGTAGAAAATTTTGTATCGAGTCTTTTAAATCGTGATGATATAAATTATTTGAAACCCGAAATGAGTAGTATCGTTTTTGGTAAGCAATAGCAAACAATTAGTTACATACAGTACTTTTCCATAAGAAACCCATTGAAGAAATATCAGCAATTCTAGTTACCTTCCGGGAACTTCCGAGCAAATTTCTTTTTTGTTATATAATCAACATCTATTTGGCTTTGCAACTCCGAAAACAAGATTTGGCAATATTTACCAATAATGGAGTAATTACCTGTATTCTATATCGCACAGCGAGGCTGAATCTCAAGAAATAGGGTGAAATTCAACATCACATTTTTCGCACTGAAACTGCGGAATATAATTAAGGAAGTTCATAAAAGAGTATTAATATACAACTCATACGGGGGATTGACGTTATTTAAAAAAATAATGTCAATAATTCCAATAAAACTAGACCAATTTGATAAATATACCTATATTACTATGGAAAGTGCAGAAATATTATACGCGGCAAATATTATCATTGCAATATAAACGAAGATATTTTAAACATTTTATCTATTTATTCAGATCCAGTACTACTGTTTTATAATGTTCATAAGATTCGACATTTTGATTAGAAAAACTGGCATATTGAATTTGTTCTCTATTCTTGGGATTGACGCCCACTGCGCGTTGGAACAAAAGCGGGATCGGACGCAAGCGAGAGTTCGCTCTTTATTTTCGACTGTTAATTTCATATATCCCAAGAACGTCTTAACACCATCTGTTTGCCAGCATTTCTAAAGGGCAGTGCAGAACGTACTGCCGTCTTTAACCCTCGGTTGTCACACCTACTTTTTCGAACGTCGTTGTCACACTGGGTCAATTTGACCCTGTCAATTTTCAATCAGTTGTTATTTAAAAACTATTCGTTAAATTAAGTCTTAAAAATTCCGAGATAATGTTTGAATATTGTAGAATATATGCCCATCGTTGAAAGTTGATATTTAAAGTATCATCATGCATAAAAAAAATTTGAAGCAATAAGATTTTCGACAAAAAGGTTTTTTGCTTAAAATAACGCAGGGTCAATTTGACCCAGTGTGACAACCGAGGGTTAATAATTTTTGGCATTCTTCAGTCACACAATGAGTTAATCCGTATATTGCTCTGTCGGTGGGTAGTACGATGGGTTTCGGACCCGGAAGTAGGTACTGCTATTAACCGCCGCGCCGACTCGCGGGACAATATGGTCATAAACCGTGACTGTGGCGAGAAGCTTTGGTCGGTCAACCTGATTAACTTTTTGGAATCAGATGTGGCATTTTCCTCCACGAACAAAATAAGATGTTCTCATGTTAGATCGAAAAATGTTTCCCGACAATGGTGTTGGAAACGAAATCAATCTGAAAAAGTATCAGTACGTGTCGCGGTGAGACACAGGAAGAAACGGGGTAGTCGGCCGACTGCGCGTGTTCCCGTCTGCATCGTCCTCCCTACGAAATTTGAGAGAAAGCACTTATCGAGTATAAACACGCGTTGGAATATCAAAACAGAAGCACGCGCTGACGTATTAGGTACGAGAGAAATAGCCATAGGAAGGAGATATTACTGGGCAGAGGTGAAAAGCTGCTGTTTCAAAGGAATGCAGGATCGATTGGTTACAATATAATCTCCTCCCTATGGCTTACCTCCTCTCGCAACTAATACGTCAGCGCGTGCTTTGGTTTTGATATTCCATCGCGCATTTATAACCGAGAGATAAGAGATCCGTCTTTAATTTGAATGGAGGGCGACGCAGGCGGGACCACACGCAGGCAGCGAATTATCCTTTTCTTCCTGTGTCTCTCCACGAGGCGTATTGATGGTGGATTTGGTGGATAATAATTTTTAAATGCTATATTGGTGGCATGTTTCTCACGTGCGACGGGACAAGCGGACTGAGATTGAAGCAAAAAATCATTCGCTAGCGATCGGTAATTACGTATTTTCCAAAGAACGGTTTAAGAACATCTGTTTGCCAGATTTCTAAAGGGCAATCAAGACTGATGTTAAGCGCCGACTCGCGGGGCAGTACGGTTATAAACCGGACTCTGGCGAGGCACTCTGGCCGACCAGCCACAATAATTTTTGAAAGACGGCGAAGGTACGTTCTTAATTGCCTTATGGAAATCTGGCAACCAGATGTTGCAAAGCCGTCTTTGAAAATACGGAATTGCTGACCATAAACGATAGGTAAATGAATTTTCGCACCGCTCCCAACTGTTACCTCCCAGAGACCCCTTCGTTTAGGATAAATAAGGACACAACATAAAGGCAAAATACTGAACACAATGTAGAGGCCCAAAACATAATAAAATTTGAAAATAGAATGAAAAGCGGCTGTTTCGTTAATTCGTATATTGCTCTGTCAGCGGTTGGTAGGGACTTTGCACCCGTACGCACTGTTGGCCGCCACCGAAGTTCGGGACAATACGATCATAAACCGCGACTCCGATGAGACGCTCTGGCCGATCAACCTGGCAAGTTTTTCGGAAACAGCTGGTTCCATTAAGCTCGAAATATATTCAAAGTTTATACCTGAGGTTCCCATTCCCTACACGTAGCGAGTTCAATATAGATTATAGTGTATGTACTATAAATAAAATGTTACAAGATTTCGTCCGAAAATATTTTTAATTTAAAGAATCAATGTTAACGGTGCGTACGTTCGGTCAATTGACCTACGCGCCGTTAACATTGATTCTTCAAATTGTATGTAGTATAGTGTAGTTTTCACTAAAAAGTTGAAATTGAAGAATTCTACGTACCCGTATTTCACAATTTGGTCTGTTGTTTACGTTGACAAATTGACGCCATAATGGATCAACAATTTATAAGAACAAGGAGTCAAAAGTTACTACTTTTAGATAAATTGTTTAAACAAATGAAGGTATTCCGAATCTGATTGCGTTGCTGAATTCGTTTTAAAAAATACATCAGTTTCGCATAATAGACTATTCTCTATGGTGCATACTTTCCGAGATATTGGAGCAAACGTGTTTTTCACCCCCACATATGAATGATTGCTAATAAAACAAAATAAGTGTCAAATACTTTTCGAAGACTATAATCTACGCGAACCTCATCAAAATCGGCAATAATTATCATGGTATTGCTTGTTTTAATACAAAAAATAATATATATTGCTAGACAATAAGTACACATATGCAAGTGATACATATCTATATCCAAAGACAACACTTGCGAGGTCGTACAGTGAAGTACCGAGCTGCGACCAGTGATGCCAGATCCGGGACGGGAACGCTCGAGAATTTCCCCTACCTCGCATGCACACTATGCAGGAGTCGCGTATGTGATCTACACGCACGTGATTGGTGCATAGTGTGCATACGAGGTGGGGAAATTCTCGAGCGCTCCCGTCCCGAATCTGGCATCGCTGGCCGCGACACCAATTCGTGTAAAAAGGTGACGACCGTTTCATCATAAAAGAGGCCGAAGTACTTATCTCGTCATATTTGTGTTGATACCGATTTTACGACCGTGCTGCTTTGCGAGGGTGGTAACCTGTCTTGCAGAGGAACAAAGAAACAAAAGGGGTAATCCTCTGACTGCGCGGGGTCCCGCCTGCGTGGTTCTCCCTACAAATTCAAGAGAGATCACTTATCTCTCGAGTATATGCGTGCGTTCAAATGTCAAAACAAAAGCACGCGCGATGTATTAGGTGCAGGAGAAAAAGGGCACTGAGAATTAACCCTGAAAACTGTCCTGCAGTTCCACAAGTTATTTCGTAAATGTTTTGTAATTACTTTATAGCGTGTTGGAGACCAAACGGCTAGTGTCGTAAAGCGGAACTAAACCGTGACCCGCTAATAATTCGTTTTAGGACTTCACGCAGATGGCTACATCATGCGACTCACCCCCAGGGAAAACACAGAAAATGACGTTTTTATAGTATACCTGTATTTTTCCACCTCTACGCCAACGCTTAGCAAAGGGGGGATTTTTCGTCACCAATAATATTTCCAGGGTCGCAGAAAACTCCCCCCCTCAAAAGGATGTACCCTGAAGGAAATACTATTTAAATAGCGACTCACAGCGATAGCTGGTTAGTACAGGAAACATTTCTGTATACATTAGATACGGGAAGTGTTCGACAGTGTGTTGTGTCAGTGTATTAGCAATGCCTACATTAAAGGTAAAATTTACCACTGTGGAGGACGAGACGCTGATACACTGCGTATCAGCGTATCCTGCCCTTTACGATGCTGCGGACGCAACTCATAGGGACCAAGAGTTGAAAGATAACGTGTAGAGAAACATGTCGACCACAGTAAAAAGATCAGGTAAAGTATTCTTTAATTATATTTATTGCATCAACCATCAACCATCGAATAGTAGGGGAGACCGTTGCAAAATCGGGACATTAAGAATAAAATGTTATAACTTTGACATTATTAAGTAAAAAAGAAATTGCAATTAGAATTCATTAGAATGTTACGTATGTGGAATTTTCCCATACGTCGCTCTCAACCGTCTTTCGAGCTCGCGTCTGCGAAGGGAAAACGCCCTAAAAGCCTTTCGCTTATCAACCCCACTAATGGAGGTCAAGATCTCTACCAGCTGCATCGCGACCGTGAGAACGGGAGTGACACGACGACGACCCCGAAGGATTTTCCTTATATGGAAATTCATAACGCATCCCCACTCATTTTTGGGACTATATAAACCCTTCGGTTTCTACCCTCGGTGGTTCAAAGCTATAGAGTCACGCGTAACGTCACGTCGTGTCACGCTCGTACAGAGTCAGTTACCAAGTAAGATCGGGCTAAAGTCTCCGTCAGAATCAAAGTAGCCACTCGTACGCCCCGCATCGCCAGTGCGTCAACACCGTGCATCTAGTGGTAATACACAATTTATTGGTTTTGGAATAAAATTAGTTTAGTATGTTTATAATTTTGTCGATTTACCTTATTTTACTTTCCCGAAACTTGTGCGAAGCAAGATGCTCTGTCTATCTATCTATTTTTCTCCGGACAACCTTTACGCCTGTGCATTCCCTTCATTTCTATCCATTCAAGCCTATGCGTCTCCTCCAATTCTACTATCCAAGCCTGTGCGTCCTCTTCATTTTTATCAGAATCCTGTGCGTCTCCTTCATTTCTATAATATACATAAAAACTCTAAATTGCTGATATGCAAATACAAATATCTGGCAATTTAAATGCAGTGCAATTTTTTACTACAATATATTTTATTTTGTACATGCATGGTACAAATTTCCAGAAACTTGTGTGAAAGGAGATGCTTCTCAGTCGAACCATTTCCGGACAACTTCCAAGTCTGCGACTCTACATAAGAAATCTATTAAAAAAATTTTGGCGACTTACCTTATTAATTAAGACATTAATTCAGTCTCCTATGTAGTGTAAAAACTCGTGACATTCCAAATTCGGACAATTTACTTTTTCTGACACTTAGCACTTGGTAGGTTATAAAATTCAAAATAGTATATATAAGTATATGTATGTACAATGACGGACGACGATCCCTGCCGAATATTCCCGAGAATCGACGAAAGAAGAACGAACATGTGTTGGCTGAAGGTGTGTGTGTAACGCGTATATACGTATTATGTTGACGAAAAATTTCTTGGAGAAGGAGAATCAGGAGACGAAAATTAATAAATTCGACTGATCCATGAACGATATTATGATATCTCTGTCATGTGTGGACCGATTTTATTGAAATTGGTCTTGTTCGAAAGCCGATATGCGGTTTACATAAGAAAAATGTCTTTAAATTTACAAAACATTGCAGGCGTGATGAGATATTCATGTATAAATGTCAGAATTAGGTTAGAGTGTCTCCGCGACGAGTAAAGATACACGGTAGCGACATCGACATATACAGGGTGTTTTTCATGTACTTGGCGTCGAGACGCTACCGCGTCTCTAGATAGTGCGTGACAAGGGAGAGACGTGATTTCGTCTCGCGTGAATTACAGCCCTCGCTGCGCTCGGGCAGCAAACTTCACGTTCGTCGGAATTGCTTACTTCTCTCCCTTGTCACGCAATGTACTATTGTTGGCATGGAATAATATAGCACAGCACAAGCAAACAAATGAAAAATGGGTGGAATGTACTGAATGTAAATCCGGGAATCCACCAGGAAGCTAAGCTAAGCTATGCTATGCGATGCTATGTTTTAGCTTAGCTTTTGGTGGAAATGGTTCCATAAGAATGTATTGAAGCTAATTTTTTCAAAACAGAGCATGGCATAGCATCGCATAGCATAGCTTAGCTTCCCGATGGATTCCCGACTTAAGGGGGTAGACATGTCACGTGACACGGGCGATGCACCGGGCTGTAATACCGACAATCTAACCTGAAACATGGGTTTGGAATTTTTCGTTTTTCGTTCTTATATGAGCAGATTTTGGGCTGGGCGAGGTCGCATACGAAAGAGGAAGGATCAATGCGGAGCGCTCTGCTCACCGTTTGAGTCACAAAACTCTTTTAGTGACCTAAAAATACTTAAGGAGGTAAACACGCCACGTGACATGGGTAATGCAGCGCGCTACATACCGACACTATCTGGACCGAAACATGGGTCTGCAATGGGTCCCAATGAGCGGGCTGCAATGAACCTTCCTCTTTCAAATGAGACCTCACCCAGCCCAAAATCTGCTCATATAAGGACAAACAACGTAATTTCCCAAACCCATGTTTCGGACCAGATTGTGTCGGTATACAGCGCGCTGCATTACCCGTGTCTACCCCCTTAAGGTTTTAACACATGAAGAATATACCAGCCGAAACGTTTTCTATTTCTGTCACAATTGCGACATCGCACAATTCAGGCCTGCCTCATCGGGTGCAAATACCTCTTGAATTTCTGGGACCCGGGCAACTACCTGGCACGGGACTGTTACTTTGCTAACCACAGCATGGGCTGCGGAAGAACTGCATGAGTTTGCGGCAATAATGCCACAATCGTGGGACGCGGGACCAAACGCTTACCCCCACTATGACCTACCGTCGTCTCCCGCTATGGCCTACCGTCGTCTCCCACTTTTTTCCCATCTCACTGCACACAAGCATATCCCTACCCCTCTCCGTGTGCTCGGCAACCCGACAGGCAGCTCACACGGACAGAAGTAAAAATATGCTTGTGTGCAGTGCGGTGGGAAGAAAGTGGGGGACGCCGGTAGGGCATAGTGGGACACGACAGTAGGTGATAGTGGGGGTAAGCGTTTGGTCCCGCGTCCCACGATTCTGGCATCACTGGTTTGCGGCCGTCCTAACAGGCTCGCACACTCATGCAGTTCTCTCACAAATCTCGCAACGGGTAGCAATGGAACAGTCCCGCGCTTGGCTTTTGCCCGGGTCCCAAAAATTCAGGAGGTATTTGCACCCAATGGGGCAGGCCTGGCATAATTGGTTATAAATTTTACTTTTCTCCATTTACTATTTGTTTGGGAATGGCATAGTTCCTCACGCCGCCACACTCACTCTCACGGCAGCACCTACTGGGCAGCTGAACGAGCGGTTGATCGACGATCGATGAACATCGATCAATCGATACTCACCATCGAACGCTCAGCCAATCACCGCGTAACACGTGAACCTAACAGCCAACCAGAAACCAGCGACGCTGCTCTCGAAGAACCGAGAAGAAGCGTGAGCGGAAGTCCGCCATATTCTCACTCTTGTGTGAAATCTCGTTGCAACCGAAGCCTCTTGTACGCGTCGCGTATCCTTTGCGTCCATTGTGCAACCAGTATACACATTCTGTATTCAATTCAATCACCTTAAAAAACACACTCATTCTTTGAACACTCAAAATCACAATCTAAACACTCAGTCCCCAATTAATATAATTGCAGTGGACGCCACGTGGTGAACCACCTCGTGGTCCTAATCATACTTTTACATTCACTCATAAATTCAATCGGCACCGGATTTAATACAAATCGCGTGTGCAGTTCACTCATTTACATTCACTCATTTACACTCACCACGAGTAATCGTTCTTGTTTTAATAAATCATTGACAAATTGTTTTACCGCAAGAAGTGTCCACTCAAGTGTTACAATCATTTTCAACCAGTCTAAGAATCCTCTTCTCCACTCATCTCACTCGCAAACACTTTTATAATCTTTTCTTTATCTTTTCATCCTGGCGATGCCGTTATGGCTGCTACTCAAATCGAAGATGATCTAGCCAAGATTCATGAATGGTCTATTTCCCATGGACTCTGTCTTAATTATTCCAAATCGTCTATCCTTCTGGCTGGCCCCACTCCTCTCCTTCAATCCGTCAACTCCTTCCTTCTCAAAATAAACACTATTCTGGTTCCAGTGCTCTCCTCTGTGAAAATTCTAGGTGTTACGTTTGATTCTTCGTGGAAACACATCATGTGTCGTCTAAAATAACCAGTGCTTGGCTTCGCCTGAAACTCCTTCACCCACTCAGGAAAATTCTCTGGCGTCGTCAGAAGCTGCTTGTCTCGCAACTTCTTGTCCTATCCTTATTTGACTACGCCGATGTTGTTTATTGCCCTTGTCTTACAAAAGCGGCACTCGCGAGAATCCAATCTGTCCAAAACTCTTATCTGAGTATCTCTTTCTTGGCTCGTAAATACGACCACGTATCTCCGTTTATTAAGGATTCAGGGTGGCTGGTTATGAAACTCAGGGGGATTCTTCATCTGTGTTGTTTGGTGTCTTGAAAAGAGAAAGCGTAAGATGGTAAACCATCGAGGCCAGAAAGGGAAATCGGCGTATTGTCGTGTTTTAGGTTTGAGGATGCGCGTCTATTTTTCGTCAGTTCAAGCGTAGGGCTGTTGCCCAGCCATATATCACCAAGGTTCGAGTCATGGCCTAAGACGGAACTGAGTTTCCCAGAGTTTAAGGGTTCCACTCGGGTAACCTCGCGTCGATGTATTTAGTTTGTCGCCGAGGTACCATTGTAAAACTATAAATCAGATAACGATGCTTCGAGAAATACTGTCTAGAGCATTTCCGAGATTTAGAAGGTTCCCTCTCTTACGCTTCACAACCACCCTCGACATTGACACGCCTCCACCAATAGTTTAAGTTCATTTATCCCTATTTTTCTTCAGACTCCACCCCTGCGATGAATCTTAGAGTCTTTCCGGCCGCGAGCAAATGTTACCGTCGATGGTAGAAGACCAGATCGAAACGAGCGCTCGACTGAGCCGGTCTGTAATTGTTCGACCATACTTGTTTTTTAATATACAGAACATTTTTATTGTTATTGTTAATTGAATGTAATTTCTTTAGCACCCATCCACATCGTTACGGCATCTGAGAATCGATTACGGCTTGGCAATTTAGCTCGAGCATATTCGTACTCAACATTTGGTCCTTCGAGCCAGATATTGAACATTGTGAGAAGTGGTAGTGTTACGTTCGGAACGTAAAAATTTTTCTTTTTGGTCACGGTATGCATCAACAACGCATAGCTTTATGGGAAATCCCTCGTTGATCATACTCCTGCACATTAATTAATAATATTTTTGATAGAACAGAAACCCCTTTTTTGGAGCGTCGTCGCCTCGACGCATTGCCGTCCCGCGATACAGATTAAGCGGTGCTGACACAGCGGCGTTCTCACCAGGTAGTCGCTTTCGAAAGGACCAGTGGTTCTCCTGCTGTGCCGAATCCGTTCTGTGTAAGCGGCAGGGATGTATTTCAACAATGCCTTTCAACATTGTGGGAGAACCCTCGTTGAGAGCATCTCTGACCGTCGCGTTAAGGGGAGGTTCTGGTCTAGAGCCCCCAAAAATAGGCGATTTTTAAGAAATAATTAAAGGAAAACTACTGTGTATAATTTAATGGGACTTGTTGCATTGTATTAAGGATGTCTTAAATTATAGAAATATATTTTTTGTTTTACAATTAATCAGTGCAGACAGCCCTGGGGAGTCGTTAAAGTTAAAGCGTCAAAAAATTGATCCAAATCGGTGGGACCTGTATCTCTAAAAGTTATTATCCGATTCGACTGAAACCTTTTTTATTTTGAAGATTATTCTTTTTTCTAGGGGGGGAACTAAAAAAAAATTACAAAAATTACATTTTTTTTTAGAAAATAACGACACTTCACGCTTGAAATCACTTTTCCCTGTATTTATCGTCCTTTCATCGCCTTTGAAAATTATAAATTTTCAACTTTTTGTAATTTTTTTTAGTTCCCCCCCTAGAAAAAAGAATAATCTTCAAAATAAAAAGTTTCAGTCGAATCGGATAATAACTTTTGAAGATACAGCTCCCACCGTTTTGAGAACACTGTTTCGAGAAAAACGCGTTTAAAGTTTTACGTGAGCGCCGAGTGGCCGGTTGTCACCCATGCATTTGCCGCTACTCAAATGCCTATAACTTCGGGAATTTTGCGAATTTCAATAAATACTTTTAAACATGTTTTCCTAAAGGGTTGAACATTCGAAAAATTAAATAAAAAAAATCGACATTTAGACCAGAACCTCCCCTTAAACATTGTAACATAATCAGTAACGGCTACAGCAGGAATGCGCAGACTGGATCAGTTCTTAGAAAATTGACGGAATTGTGTACCCTACATCCGGTGCAGGGGATCGCGCCTTCCCACGGTTTTGTCGCACGTTTCGGACCATGTGTGGATTAATTAATTCATTAATTCAAAGTTGTTTTGTTAAAATTAGATACATAACATAATTTCTGATAGTCCAAGGGCTGTGGGATTCCCCTAGTCAGAAATTGTGTATATAAATTTATGAACATTCAGGGAAGGCCTCAGCATGTGTGAAATTGTGATGTGCGATGTCATGTTTTCCTGCGCGTAAGAATGTTCCGTAAAGATTGATCATATATTTGAATCGGGAGTCTGATGGATATACGTGAGCACACACACACACCGCCTCGTTAAGTAGACGGGCCCACGGTAGCGCGGCCGAGCGATAAAATGCAGCGTAAAGGTAGGATTTCCTAGACACGGTTTCGCCGCGGCGGCGGATCACGGTGGTGAATCGTGGCCCGTCACCGCGGCGAGCAGACCTCAGGTACCGCGGTAAGGGACCCCGTTGGGTTCGAGGACTTGCAAGGATCTATTCTAACGGTCGGTATACCTGTTTCAGAAAAACCAGATTGTTTATTTTTTATCTAAGTGACCCGATGGCTTCCTTACGTTTTTCCGATGAAAATCATACCAAATATCATGTAAATCGGGCTATTTTTAACGAAGTTAGCTTGATATTATGCAAACGAATTTTTCATCTAATTCCCTTCATTATGCTCCGAATTACGCCGTTCTTGGTGTTAGTTTCATCGGTGAAACATAGCGAATCGATTGGCACCGTTTTCGCAGAAATCTGATGAGAAATGTGGAACTAGGATTTTTCTACATTTAATGGTATTCCAAACCTTTGGAGGGTCGAAAGCTATAAAATTTGGTGCGGCATCACGGCAGTTTGACCTCGCCACGTGGTGCCACCTGGCATCACTTTGACAGACGTCGCTCCAGAATCACCCTGTACAATACAGTATGTACATATACATATGTACATACAGAGTCTCGAGAGCAAAATGAGTCGATTATTCGAGGTCTGCGAAGTTGGTACCCCCCAATTGCGAATTTTTATAAAACAATGATGGCATTCGTTTGTCGACATTTTTCCAATAAATGTTTGGTTTGTCCACCCGTAAAAAAAAAGATATACCTAAAGAATAAAATTGTAAACAATTAAAATATACCTGTTAGATTTGTAGATGTTATGAAACATTAATTGCACAGATGTACTGAAGCAGGATCACAAAAGTATTCCAACGGCATTAATTACCTTATACGTGCCTTATTTTATATTAATATTATGTTTTTTCGACGTTGTCGTATGCTATGCACTAACTTTCCAATTATTTTAGATTCGATAGAATTCCATACTTCTAAAATCTTTTGTTGTAGTATGTCTTTCGAAATTATGTCGTACTTTTTTAATGTCCTGTGGATTTCAGCCGACAAATATTCGATGAGGTTAATGTCCAGACATTGTGGGGATGTATGACATGTATGTAATCCACGCGGTCGTTGTCTTGCTGTAAATAAAAATTCCCCACTAACCCCAATTTGGTAGAAATAAATTTTAATATTTTTAATACATTTTTAATATATTTTCAATATATTGTGACGTCCCGGCCCCACCACGGTATCGCGACTTAGTGTCGACGAGCGCCACCAGAGGTCTCTAATCTTCTCGCTAGTCCCTAATTCCAGTCTCATTCGTATATATACAAGTTCCAAATCCTATCCTCTGTGTCCCCGTGTGTGTCTAGGGCAGGGGTCGTCAGCTATAACCCTACTGATGAGTCTGGCTGACGATCCCAAGACGAAACACCACACCTCTTCTTTTCCTCCTCGATCCTCCAACGCCGATCCACCCGCCCCGCACAGTTACTCCATAGTGGCGTTACCGGGCCGGCCTTAGGGTTTACGGTGCGTCGGAGGCGACGGGGCAAGAACTCCCATCTCGTCCAGAATGTTCCGGCAATTCTGGACGTGACAATATTCAGTTCAGAAAATTACCAATTTTTAATTTACAGCAAGACAACAACCGCAAGCACTACTGCCAGAATTGTGCAAGAATGATTATTGTATAATATGCCGCATGGATTACATACATGTCATCCATCCCCATAATGTCTGGACATTAACGTCATCGAATATTTGTGGGTGGAAATTCACAGGAGATTAAAAAAGTACAACATAACTTCGAAAGACATACTACAACAAAAGATTTTAGAAATATGGAATTCTATCGAATCTAAAATAATTGGAAAGCTAGTGCACAGCATACAACAAAGTCGAAAAAACGTAATATTAATATAAAATAAGGTAGGTATAGGTAATTAATGCCGTTGGAATACTTCTATGACCCTGCTTCAGTACATCTGTGCACTGAATGCTCATATTATTAGTTTACAAGAAATATATAACGAAAACATAATCCCATAATTTTTGGATTTCAACTAGTTTTCTTATTTCTTGGGATTCTATCCCACTGTTGAGATGGATCGCGCGGCGGTCTCCGCTAAACTCAGTTTGGAGCAGTCAAGGTTTTGGCCGCCGCGATTAGCCGCCCGCCAGGAGATTCGACCATAATGGCGGAAAACCTAGTAGTAGCTAGGTAGCTGCCGAGACAGACGCACTGACATAGCGGTTGGAAAACGCGCCTAGGAAAACAGATACACGCTTCTTCATAAGAGCGGTGCTTAGGATTCGGCCGCCGCGATCCGCCGCCGCGGCGAATCGCAGGAAATCCTACCTTAAGGTGGGATCTCCTAGCTGCGACAGGTCGCAGCGACCGGTGGCAGGTACTGGTGCAGTGGGGAAAGCATGCATCTGTTCTCCTACATGCGACTGCGATCGTCGGGTATGCGCCAGACATAGGAGCCTGACGCGAGTCTGTTTGAGTACGAGCCTAGCCTACTCGAGGTGCAACACAATGCGATGAGGGTCTGTTTCCCATTATACCTAGTCGCAGGCTGGCACTGCGACCACCGGTCGCTAGACTCCTCCCGAAGGAGTCCAGCGACCAGTCGCACAGTGGGACGAAATGTAGACATCTGTGGACATGGCCGTATCTTTGTTAAAAAACATCCTATTTTTATGAGGTTTAACTTATTTTAAATGCAAATGATCATACTTTTCGACAGTGAACATAAAAATTGCAATAAATATTGTTTGCACTCTCTAGCTTTTGACAAACATCAACAAATTTTTGCAGCTTGGCACACTCTTCTTTGAGGGCGGATTTTACCCCCTGGACACTCATTTCGATAAATGTGATTCAACGAGTCGAAAAGTAGAAAGTTCAAACTTTAAAATGGTTTTGTTTCATCAACTTTGGATTAATTTTAGCATAGTTGTGAGACTTTGAAAATTTAGCAAATTTAAAAATAGTTTTATCTGGTTTTCGGTGCAAATATAAAGGGCTTCAGGAGATGAACTATTATTTTCTGCAAAAATGTATATGAGAAAGGAAGGTAAATAGACAGTGGGACGAAACGTATAAATTGCTGGACATTCAAACTTCTTGTATGTGACCTATCATATCTTTGTCAAAAGTGGCATAAATATTACACACATAAACCATTTTGTTTTTGTGATTTTTTGTTGATCTTGAACTAATAACCGGTCAAAAAATAAACAGAAAACGCACATATGAGGATATTTTCCACAATCTCTTAATTTCATCGGATCCTCTGATTTCAAATATTAGATCACACATTGCAGACAAAAGATAAAGTAATTAATGTTCCCCTAAGTACTTTTGTTATTAAATAATGAAGTCAATGAAGAAAATTTAGAAGAATTAATGGACATGCAGAACACACCAGAATGTGATGTAGACACGGACAGTGAAACCGGCAAGCCTTCAAGAGGATCTAGGTACATAGAACCAGTATTTGACACGGAAATTACTAATGATATTGAAAATTTTGTTTTGTTGTCTCAATTTATGCATAGTATTTATATAAATATTACATTTGATCATGATTTCGACTCCCCAAATCTATTTCTAAAAAATATATTTCTTTTTAAGAAAATAAGAAAGCGATGCGATGCTTGTGTCGTTTATTTATTAAGGTTCAACTAACTTTAATAATAATAACCTTATTTTATGAAGTATAGTTCATTATATCATATTTATATTCATTTCCATAAAGACGTCATAAAGACATAATCAATCGGATACAAGAAAAGGAATGTCTAGATACATATTTACTCATTTCGTCCCACATGCGTACACAATTTTATTAATTCTGCTCAAGATCGCAAGTTGACGCAGCTGGTGTTTTGATTTTCTAAAACTACAATGTTTAGTGATTATATGGGTATAAAATATTTTTTGGACAATTTTCGACATTTTTTTAAATCGACAAAAACAAATTTTTTTGACAAGTTGAAAACAAATAAAATCATTGGGTTTTTTCACATAAACAACTTCTTAACAATCAACCCCAATGTGTAGTATGATGGTAAAAATTTTTTTCATTATTCTAATACTAATTATTTACATTCATATTACAGCCGTCTCCAGAAGTGAACGTATTTACTGTTAAAAATTCGGGATTTAAAAAGTTTATATTTTCATAATTTCGTATCCATTAGTGCTCAAGGATAATGCTCATATAATTATATCAATAAAAAAAGGTACTTCATATTTTCGCCAATGTCTGGGAATTTGTACGCGTAGTCCGACTGTGAGTCGCACTGCGATCCATTGTCCACAGTGGGACAGAATCCCAAGAAATAAAGACAGAAGTTAGAATTCAAAAGATATGGGAGTACGTATTTTTATATGATACCTGTAGACTACTAATATGAGTACCTAAAAAAGGTAAAAATATCATGACGCCTACTTCTGATCTAGGTATGTGTAAACACGTGTCTATGTTTGTATGTATTTTTCCTGCAGAATTTTAAATCTGGGCTCAGAGCGAGGCGAAAATTCCAATTATCTTTTACAGCCGGTAATTTAGAATTTTTAGAAGCGAAATTTCTTCATTCGTTTACGGTAGGCAATTGCTTGTTTTCGAAGCGTTCGTCGGGAAGCATTTGTGTACCTGATGTCGATCAGGGACAATCGACACCGTGCCGATTTTTGCACGGGGTTTAAACTTTCTTTGCACTGAGTTAATCCGGTAATTGCTCTGTCACCGGGCGCTACACGAGGACTAGGGACCGGCACGTACCGTTGTCCACAACCGGCTCGCGGCACCGTACGGTCAACCCTGTCGCAGCTAAACTTTTTGATTACTACGGGTACGAAAGCAGTCGACATTGTTTTCAAACATCATTACAGTAAATGAGGTACGAGTGGTAATCTTATCATAAAAAGGGAGCGCGCGGCTCGTTTACCCGGGCAGGGAAACTGTAGCGAAACACGGTTTATTGCCTGCCGAACGTAGAGGAATTACAGTGGTCACCGGATTATTAACATGTTTTTTTCCCCTGATCATCGGGAAAGACCTACCACCCCACAGTTTTGCTTCATCGGTGCGAGTCAGGGCCTTCGGTCTCAGGTAGACCTCCCGTTGACTGCCGAGAGCAATAAAATGGCTGGGCCAGGTAATGTAATTTGTATTCCTTATGTCAAAGTAGTTCGATTTGCATGATATTTGGTATGATTTTCATCAGAAAAACGCAAGAAATCCATTGGTACCGCTTGCATATCGATACGACAAAGAATAAAGAATTTCTTAATAAGCTGAAATGGATATTTCACATTTTCACCCCTTGACTGCGGGGCGCCGACCTCGAATCGCTGCGGTCGGCCGAGGATTCATACCTGTTTTAGAAAAAACTAATTCTTTATTCTTTATCGTATCGATATGGAAGTGACACCAATGGATTTCTTATCTTTTTTTCCGATGAAAATCATATCAAACTTCGTGTAAATCGGACTATTATTAACGAAATTAGCTTGCAATTATGGAAATTTATTTTTCATGAAATTTCCTCAATTATGGTCCGAATTACGTCATTCTTGGTGTCAGTTTCATCGGCGAAACATAAGCAATCAATTGACGTCCTTTTCGCAAAGATCTGATGAGAAATGAGGAAGTCGAAGATTTCTCACTTATTAATAGGCTCTCGGACCCCTTCGGGGATCGAAAGCCCTAAAATTCGGGGAGGCACTGCGGGGGCTTTTCCTCGCGACCGAGGGTCACCTCGGCCACGGGGTGCCAGGCGGCATCTCTTTGAGTCCAGTGGCTCCAGGCTTACCCTGTAGCCAGCACCCTGTCGCAGGCAAGGAGATTCAGCCTAGGGCCAGTCGCAGCGACCTGTCGCAGCTAGGAGATCCCACCTTTAAGCATTTTCGGTACGGACCCACTCTGGTCGCTGCCGAGAGCGTGAAGCAGCGACACTCTGTGACGGTAAATCGCGAGGTGCGTGTCATTGGGGTCCGCAAGTGTTTTAGAGCTAGAGTTCTCCGGTCTACTGTGTAACCGCGTGAAAGACTCAACTTTGCGAAACAATTCATTCTACTAAACTTTGCTTACGATATTAATTTATTAACTCTAATTTAAATTATCATTCATTTCGCTTAACTGAAGTTACGGTTATTATTTCAGTCTCATTTTATAATTCAACTCGTGTCTATTCCGTCCTATAATCAAGTGTGTGCGTGTTCGCGTCTCATTCCTCTTTCTGATTCAGGTTTATCGACGACTCAGAAGTCTCCACACTTCAAAGTTTGTCAGCGACAAAGAACTATTCAACTTTAAAAAAGGAAATTTAAAACACATTTACATTATTGTGACTGTCTGGTGAGTTGCACCTATTATCTCTTTTGTACGCTATATTATAATTGACTCGTTTCTGACATAATTTCTGACAATCAAAGCATTATGGGATTCCCCTAGTCAGGAGTTATCTCTGATTACTATTTTATAAAATGATTCATTGAATATTTCCATATTTTGTTATGTTCCTTTGCATCATTCAATTTTACAATATTAAACCTTTATTATCATAAGAATCTACTCATTAATTACCTGTCTGATTCCTTTGAAAAGACCCGTATGGGACTAGAGCACCAACGATCCCAAAAATCTACCCCTTATCCTTCTGATAAGGTACTTAGATAATTAAGTAAAAATAATTGACTGTTACGAGTGCGGCGGGCCTCCTTGCCATACTATACGTAATTACGACAAATTCTGATAATCTAACGACTGTGGGATATCCCTAATCAGAATCTGGCTGTCTAAAACGCGCCGCTCGAACACCAAAGGCCGCGGCACGTAACAGTGGATTACACAGTGCTGACCGCAGTTCGAATTTACACTTTGAACTGCGCTTTCGAACATTTTGGATCGGATCACGTTCCGGATTTTTCCATCGACGTAACTTACTTTGTCGGATTCCATCTTCTGGATACATTGGAGGGTACACTCCAAATCGCATCGCCTGCATCGGAAATCAGATTCCGGTTCTTAGAGGGCGGCCTATTGCGAATCACAGTGGATTGACCTCCAAGCAGCCAAGCGCGGAAGGGCTTCGCGGGATTACGACGCGGCCGTGCAGACAGCTTCCGACGGAACAGTGGCATCGTCTGCTTTATGGACAACGAATTTGGATTTGCATCATAGATCGTCTGGACCACGCCGACAGCAATTTTGTTTGCATCTTGGGTCACTATTTGGGTGAGTTCAGCGAATCGTTGTCCTTTAGTTTTGTTTCCTTTCTTACGTTTCGATTTCTTTAATCATGTCTGAAACTGAGTCTGCCGAGTTAAAGAAGCAGAAGAAGTATCGTGGGACCATTAAAGGTCAGGTGACACGAATATTAAACTCGGTGAACGACACCGCGGATCTTCCTATTGACGCGTTGGAGACAAGCGCCGCTAAGTTAGAGGAACCATATCGATGTTTTTCGCAAGTGCAACTCGCGATCAAATCGGGGGATTTAGAATCTGATCATACGATTGATCGTGAACAGTTTGAAAATCAATATTATCAAGTTTCCGATTTAATCAGGGCGCGTATTACGGCGTTAAAAAATGTAGGAAGAGCTGCTTCTATGACGCGAAATGTGGACTCACCGAGCACAGTGTTGGTAAAGGAAGCCAGTTCTCTCTTGCCGAAGATTGAAATAAAACCCTTTGATGGTAACCCTCTCGAGTGGCACACATTTCGCGATACTTTTACGTCAGTAGTTCATGACAGTGACGAATTACCAGCAGTTCAGAAATTTCATTTGTTGAGGAACGCATTGCGTGGCGATGTCGCGTCAATTATTGCTCCATTTAACACTACTGAGCAGAATTATTTGGTGGCCTGGGACTTACTGCAACGGCGATGTAACAAACCGCGTCAGATCATAAACGCGCATTGTAAGAAGTTGCTTGAATTGCCGGAAATGACGCGTGACTCTCCTGCGAATTTGCGATTACTTGCAGAACAAGTAATCAAATCGCTGGAGCAACCAGTGCAACATTGGGACACTATCTTAGTGTATATAATTGCTAAAAAATTAGATAAACGCACGCGTATATCTTGGGAGCGTACTTTAGAGGACGAGGAGATACCTAATTTCCAGAAATTAATGGCTTTTCTCAATAACCGATCGCGGGGTGAAGATTGCGAAAAGGATTATCCGCAGCCTGCGAAACAGGGTCAGGATAAAAATATCAAATCAAAGGTGCCGAACCGTAGTCAAGTTTATGTAGCAACCAATAGTTCGACATCGTGTAGTGTCTGCAAGGAAGATCACGTGATATCTAGTTGTCCGAAATTTTTGGAGCTATCAGTTCGGGAACGGTTAGACGCTACTAAAAGAGCAGCATTGTGTCTTAATTGTCTAGGTTCGGATCATTTTGCTAATAATTGCAAATTTGGGAAATGTAAGAAATGCCATCGCAGGCATAATACACTGTTGCATTTTCCGTCGGGACCTCGCAATATAACTCCGGAGGTCAAGGAATCGTTTCCAGGCGCGTCACCCTCGGAGGGTGTCATAAAGACCACGTTAAACGTGACCGTGGAAGGAGAGGTCCTACTTGGGACAGCGGTCATAAAGGTGCTGGGTCGGGACGGCAATGAGAATCTTTGTCGTGTATTGTTGGACAGTGGTTCTCAGGCTCATGTGATGATTGAAGGTTTTGCGAATGTGCTGCAATTGGGCAAACATGACATCGATTTGTCTTTTTCTGGACTGTCTCGCGTAGAGACACGTGCGAAGCATTATGTCAATACGGTCATCAAATCGAGAGTAGGTACCTTTGAAACGCAAGTTACGTTTGTTATGCTTCCGTCTATTACTGGATTTTTACCGGCGGGGCGTCGCAGGTTGATCGTAGCGCATTTAACATTCCGAAAAAGTTAAGGTTAGCTGATCCGGAATTTCACAGACCAGGAGTCATTGATGCTTTGTTAGAAAGTAATCTGTTCTATAGATTCTTACGCGCCGAGCAAATCGAGTTATGTGGGGGTTCCATTATTTTACAGGGAACACATTTAGGCTGGTTGGTGACAGGATCTGATGATTGGCAGCGACGTTCTTCGGGTGTAGGTTTGGTTCGAACCTGTCATTTGGTTACGTTCTTGGAGAAATGTTTAAGACAATTTTGGGAGTTTGAAGAGATAGCATCGAAGCCACTCTTTTCATCTGAAGAGTTGGAATGTGAAAGACACTTCGTCAATCACACATCGCGCGATTCATCGGGTCGCTATATTGTTAATTTGCCTTTCAATGAGCGGAAGGATCATATTGGTGAGTCGCGGAGTGCTGCTATCAAACGTTTTTATGCTCTAGAGCGCAGATTACAAAAGAATCCAGCTCTTAGGGAGCAGTATAAGGAATTCCTGCGAGAGTACGCAGCGTTGGGGTACATGCGCGAGGTCACTCAAGACGAGGATAGTTCAGGATTTTACCTGCCGCATCGCGCGGTTGTTAAGGAGTCGAGCGCCACCACGAAGGTTAGGGAAGTTTTCGACGCCTCGGCTAAAAGTTCCAGCGGGGTCTCTCTCAATGATGCTTTGTTGATCGGTCCGACAATTCAGGACAGCTTGTGGTCGATCTTATTACGATTCCGTTTTCATATTATTGTTCTAACGACGGATATCGAGAAGATGTATAGGCCGATTCTAGTGCGCCCTGAAGACACTAAGTTTCAAATGATTTTGTGGCGTGATTCAGTAGATGAACATGTCAAGACGTTTCAATTAAATACAGTAACGTACGGTACTTCGGCAGCTCCATTTCTCGCGGTTCGATGCTTGAAGCAGCTCGCGGTAGATGAATTGAATAAATTTCCAGGCGCGTCGCAAGTTTTCGAACGGGACTTTTATGTCGACGATTTGCTCACGGGGGCTCCTAGTATCGAGGAAGCCTTCAAGTTAAGAAATGATTTGATCGCGCTCGCAAAATTGGGAGGACTACATCTCAGGTAGTGGGCTTCGAACGAATCTCAGTTAGTGGAAGATTTGGAGAATCATAATAGTCAGAAGGCCTTGTGTTTAGATGATACGATGATTAGGAAGACATTAGGAGTTTTTTGGAGATCGTCTACAGACGAAGTATTTTATGTGATCAAACCTTTTCCGGAATCACAACAGTTCACAAAAAGAGTAATCTTGTCTCAAATTGCTCAGCTATTCGATCCATTCGGTTTGATCGGGCCAGCCGTAATTAGGGCAAAAATCTTTATGCAAGAGCTTTGGAAAGCTAATATAGGATGGGACGAAGTTGTTCCACAAAATCTATAACAGTCTTGGGTCGATTTTAAAAGTGAACTACATTGTTTAAATAATTTCTCTGCTCCGCGAAAGGTAGTCGTTGATCAGGTTACGCATTTGCAGTTTCACGGTTTTTGCGATGCCAGCGAACGCGCATACGGCGCATGCATATATATTAGAAGCACTACAAGTCAGTGTCAACACAGCGTGAGTCTTTTATGTGCGAAGTTACGAGTCGCTCCGGTGAAAATTATATCGTTGCCACGGCTTGAACTTTGTGCGGCTAGACTATTGTCTAAGTTATTTCGAGAAGTTATGAAGGCTTTGCCTATCATCGGGTTTGACATGGTGAGGTTTTGGTCAGATTCAAGCGTAGTGTTACAGTGGATCAAAACAGCACCACATGTGTTGAAAACTTTTGTAGCGAATAGGGTTAATAATTTACAACATGAAACTGACCCGCAAGCGTGGTTTCATGTTGCTACGCACAATAATCCTGCGGATTGCATTTCAAGAGGGCAATCACCGCCACAATTTCTTGATAATAAGATCTGGTTATAGGGTCCTCAGTGGCTGGCACAGGAAGAAAGTTGTTGTCCCGTTAGTACTGTCACGTTAGCTACGGTTCCTAAAAAACGGAATGTAATTACGCTGACATTGAACAAGGTGTCAAATGACTTACTGACTAGGTTCTCGTCAATCAGTCTCTTGAACAGAGTGGTTGCGTATATTTTCCGTTTCTATCATAATGCTAGGCATCAAACGAAGATCAAGGGTGAACTAACGCCTGAAGAGATTCGTAAAGCCCACGGAATAATCCTACGCGAAATGCAGGCAGAGGTTTTTTCCGCGGAAATCGGTAATTTGAAGAAGGGAATTTCACTTCCTAGAGGAAGCAAAATTTTGAATTTGACGCCGTTCTTAGACGAACAGGGTTTAGTTAGGGTCGGTGGTAGATTGAAGCACGCACCGTTGCGTAATACACAAAAACACCCTATTCTTCTACCTCGTAATCATATTATTACAGAGTTGATAATTCGGCGCGAACATTTACGACATTGGCACGCCGGTATTCAGGCAACTTTGAATGCCGTGCGACAAAATTACAGGCCGATTGACGGCAAACACGGGACAAGGCGCATCATTCATCGATGTGTGCATTGCTGCAGGCATAGTCCCAGGGTACCAAATTATATTATGGGGGACTTACCTAAAGATAGAGTCACGCAGTCCCGACGCTTTCAAAATACGGGAATAGATTATTGCGGTCCGTTCTACATTAAGGAAAATAAGGTTCGTAACCGTACAAGGGTTAAGGTTTACGTTTCGATTTTCGTCTGTTTTGCGACTAAGGCCGTGCACTTGGAATTGGTCACAGATCTCACGACGGAGGCATGTTTAGCTGCTGTTAGACGTTTTTTTGCTAGGCGAGGAAGGTCGCAAAATATATATACGGACAACAGTACCAACTTTGTTGGTGCTAAGAATGAAGCTATGCAGATTCAGGCATTTTTAGCTTCCGATGAACATCACAAGAAATTCCATCACTTTTTAAGCAATGAAGATATCACTTGGCGGGCTATCATTTTGGCGGGCTTTGGGAAGCAGCGGTAAAGGCTTTCAAATCGCACTTTCATAGTGTTGTTGGCGAGGAACTGTTCACTTATGAGCAATTTAACCCTCGGGCGGGCGCGCCAGTCAGAGTTACACGACCAGGCGCGTGGTGAACTCAGTTCACCAGTTGAAAATAATCATTTTAGTCCCCTTATATATAAAGTATACACTTCAGAAACGGTTTTTCTGTCGATAATAGTAACTTTTGATTAAAGATGATTGGAAAATAATAGCAATGTACCCAAGAATACAGTAAATATATTTAATAACACAAAAATAGTAAATACTCTTTTCATTCGTAAATTTTGCCCTATAAAATGGTATTTTGTAAAAAACAATCCATTTGTATATAATTGAGTATAAACGAATAAGAAAAGCAGTGAAATTTAGTTTTCAAAAGCATTATGAAGTTACTTACATGGCGGGACACTGTGACTTGCGTGCTTTCACCGGTGAAAACAACGGGCACTAGCTCGGTTAAACAACTGAAACTCAACAGGCACACGCATCACGCGATTCTTGAAACATACGACGAGCGTATTGAGGGAATGTTTATCTTCCCGAGACGGAAACAAAGAAATACACGGATTGATGAACTGAGTTCACCGGCGCGCCCGCTCGAGGGTTAATACCTTGATTATTGAAATCGAAGCCATATTAAACTCACGTCCATTGAGTCCACTGTCTTCAGATCCCAATGATTTAACTGCTCTTTCCCCATGCCATTTTCTAATCGGCGATTCGCTGTACAGCTTACCGGAGAGTGATTTATTAAATGTAAAAACTAACAGGCTGTCCTTTTGGCAACACGTTCAAAAGGTGAAGCAACATTTTTGGTCACGCTGGCACAAAGAGTATTTGCAAATTCTACATACTCGAAAGAAATGGCATCTCGGTGACAGTACATCATTTAAGAAAGGAACTTTGGTAGTCATCAGGGAGGACCAGCGCTGCACAGTGGAACGACGTAAGGACAATACCTGGACATGACAATTACTTCCAAACGGTTTGGATTTTCATTGTAAAAATTTGCACACATTCAATTCATGTTAAGTAGAATAACACAAAATCGAAAAATAGCCAAATTTTCGGTGGTTAATTCCCCCCCCCCCCCCCTTGAATGAATTATTACGTATAACTTATAGTGACGATTCATTATTAAATATAACAATTTTATTAAAAATATCAACAGAAAAATATACATTTAAATATTAATTATGTATTAATGTTCATTAGAGATTCCTCTTCTTCTACATTTACATCAACATCTGTTTCGGCTAAAAGTTCTATTGCTTCCTGAAGTAATGCTTGTTTTGTAGTTTTAACTAATGGAGGTCGGAGAGATGATATTAATGGATCATGCGTTCGTCGATATACGCGTGTCGCGACGATCGAGCATTTCTGCTAGCTGAGGTTAAATACGTATGAACTGAAATGTTTACATTAGATTTATTTTATTAATCGCAGCTAGTAGCAGGTAATTTTACTACAGTTCAAAACCTTACTATTAAAGGAATAAATTAAGGTATTTTAGACCTTGGGCGACTTTGAGCAAAACTTTAAATCACTAGTTGAATTATTATAGTACCGAGTGCAACACACTTTTATTTAATACAGTTGTTTATTGATGAAATCCAAGTTAATTCCGAATGTTTTTTGTACAAAATCATTAATAATAAGATACTCAGTAATATGTAAATTATTGAGAACTTATGAAGTAATAGGATGTAGGCAATAATGGTTTAAAGTGGTGCAACTGAAAGACAAAAAGATTGAAATTTTCATATAGGTCAGATTCATATACAATTAAATCAAACTTAATGTGAATATAAAGTTTATTTCTTTGTGTTTTCTAATGCTACGAACACTTAAGGGGGTAGACACGGGTAATGCAGCGCGCTGTATACCGACACAATCTGGCCCAAAACATGGATTTAGTAGGATACGTTGTTTGTCATTATATGAGCGAATTTTGGGCTGGGCGAGGTCTTATTCGAAAGAGGAAGGTTCAGTACAACACGCTCTGGCCATGGTTCGACGAGATTTTGTTGATATGTAATAATATGAGTGACCAAAGTAGAGAAAAAATGGACAAAATACACTCGCAGATTCCAAGTATTTTTAGGTCACTATAAGAGTTTTGTGACTCAAACGATGAGTAGAGCGTGTTGCATTGAACCTTCCTCTTTCGAATGAGACCTCGCCCAGCCCAAAATTCGCTCATATAATGACAAACAACGTATCCTACTAAACCCATGTTTCAGGTTAGATTGTCGGTATTACAGCGCGGTACATCGCTCGTGTCACGTGGCGTATTTACCTCCTTAAGTATTTTTAGGTCACTAAAAGAGTTTTGTGACTCAAACAATGAGTAGAGCGCTCCGCATTGAACCTTCCTCTTTCGAATGAGGCCTCGCCCAGCCCAAAATCTGCTCATATAAGGACGAAACACGAAAAATCCCAAATCCATGTTTTAGGTTAGATTGTCGGTATTACAGGGCGGTGCATCGCTCGTGTCACGTGACGTGTCTACCCCCTTAATAAAGATTTAATGAAGCTATAGAACAGAATTTTGACACTTCAAATTTTGGCCGATGTCCAAATAAATAGGGCACTCTCGTTCCACTGTGCGCCGGCGCACAGTGGGCCGGATACACATAGTTCGAGCGATTTGGGTCGTTTTTTTAACATATCGGAATAAAATTTACGCCAAAAAATAGGAAAAAATTATTCCTTTCTAATGATGTATAATTTAAATTTTTACTTATTTATTTATTTATTTTTCAATTTTTTTAATTAATTTGTGATAAAAAAAATTCAATTCTGTTTATGTGATACCTTATTTAATGCCCTTTTCAGTGGTTTAAGTGGAATGTTCGGGAAACTTTTCATTTCCAAGTTATAAGGAAAAATCGAAAAATAAATGAATGCAACCAAATATCGCCTTGTTGAAATTAAAGTCCAATCTTTTGCGCTAACCATCATCTTCTATTAGTAATTAATGTAAATAAAGTATTGAAAAATAATTCTGAAAATAATGAGGAAATTTGTGATATTTTTTCAAATTGACAAGGAATATCTGTCGAGTCCCAACGAATCCCAACTTCTAACCAATTGGAATATTTTCAGTACTTCCTCTTCTACATGATTATGCAAAAACCACATCCTACTTCGTCCTACTTTACAAATTATTACTGTTTAATGCGCGTCGGGTCCGATATCGGGACTCCGCGAGACTCTCCCAAGGATTTGTTTAGATTATAGGCACATGAAATTGTTTATGCTATGGTGCAGATAAGCCTTCGACAAAGTCCTGGATTTTCTGTCTGCAGTCAGTTGAAACAGTACCATCAGAGACTGCACAGTGTGACATTCGGAGCATTTTTGCATAATATTTTAACGTTTCGTTCTAGTTGTTTGGGATTGGTCGCAGTGTTGCGACCAATTTCCATCTGCACGCTGTGGCGAGGACGCGCGGTAAATTCAAACATGCGTTGTTGTCGCCGTGGCAACTGAGTGATCGCGGAGACGGCCTGAGCGAGCCATCTCTTGATTGACACCTGGACTAATTACTCCCACCTTAATTTGCATAGTAACACGCGATGTTACGTGGTCTTCTCGGATTGACCAGGTGTCCTCGATCTCGAGCCGGTGCCTTGACTCGTGCCGTCTCTGCGACCACTCTCCCTCTCTTCTCTGTGAAACGCGGAACCGTCAACATCGTGGCGTTAAGCGACGTTAAACACAAAGAGCAATCGGCGCTCCGATATTCAATCCAAAACTCTCTTGGAATCTTCTAATTCCACTCCGCGTACTTGCGTGGTAGTACTTTGTGTAAAAATTAAGTGTGCGTTAAAGTAATTGTAAACGTCCCATAAACGTGCTCGTTTATTGACTCCATTAAACGTACAATTTGAACCGCGATACATAAACATAACGTTCGTTTAACCGCGTAAAATAAAACTACAGTGCGTGGTAAGGCAAGACGTAGGATCTCCTCGTTCTTGCTCGAACACTAGTTTTCTTTCGTTTTATACAATTTTAGTTTTGCCTTGTATAGTTTATATTTAGGGTGCATACTATATATGTTTATTTTATATTTATTTAAGTTTGTCAGTGAAATTCATCAGTGAAGTTTATATTTAAGTTTTGTTTTCTTACATTTATATTAGTAGATAGGCTATGCCGATTCTGGCCCCTAGGACGAGGGGGTGAGGCGGGGCGGGGGGTACCGCCGCGCTCGGGCGAGGGGGTGAGGCGGGGTGGGGGGTACCGCCGCGCTCGGGCGAGGGGGCGTGGTGGTGCGAGGGGGGTATCGCGTGGGCGAGGGTGCGGTATGGAGGGGGTGTACCGCACTCGGGTGAGGGGGTGCATGACGTCACAGCGGAGGAGGGGGATTTTCAAATTTTCAAAATGGCGTCGCGCGCTTTTCGTATTGGCGCTACCTATCGGATGTTTAAGATACTTTGGGTATGCGTCGGTATTTGGGGTCCGTGTTGGTATTTGGGGCCCGTGTCGATAAATTTTCCAGGTTTCCCAGACATTTCGTATCGACGCCACCTGGTGGATGTTTAAGGTACTTTGGGCACTCGTCGCCGCCGCGCAATCTCCGTACGTGGGCGGGGATCGGTGCGCAGGCGCGACCGCGACCGATTCGTGGAAATTCGCGTCTTCGATGATTATTTCAGAGAAAATATAAGGTGTCATGGCGTATGACAGGATTGAACTCGTTCTGCCACCCATGTGCACGTTCTTCATGGCGTGTGTTTATGTTTGAATCGTGGGATCGATACCGAATTCGTGCAATGATTTAAACGTAGAGCGATAATTATTGTAAATCAATCGTCGCGATAACCCCTGGAATAAACACGACATTGCATTCGATGGGGACTTCTGAGAAATCATAGAGCGAACCGCACCATGCCGAGTGTTTATATCCGACCATTGACTTTTACCCCAAGACCACCATGTCTCTCTAAGAAGTTCCATCGAGAAAACGCAATGTCCCTGAAGCAATAAATTAGATGGCGCGTTCACGCGAGCGACTAAGCGATAATTATTCGGCCTACAGTTCCGAGCATTTTCACGATCGAGAACAGGGCGACGTCTCAAGGGCCCTTCTCGAGGGTCTGCGAGTCGAGCGTCGTGGGAGCGTGTAAGGGTGAAAAGAATTCGTACATAAATTTCATGATTTTAGGCATTTATTTAACTTAGTTATCCCACTCCGCAACAGCATCGTTGAATATAACATTGATTTATTATTAAAAATATATATGTATATACATACTACAGTGACGCGTGGTTCATATCACGCAGCATTGATTGTAATCCTAACGCCAACAATTCACAGTCAATCAAACAGTGTTGCTCGAAGTGCTCGCTTTTGGAAATTAATTCCACATAATTCGTTGGTGTCGTAGCGGTACGCAGAACGTCTACGAAGGTAGCATATTTACTACTTACAGAGTATATATTTTCAGACAACCAGGAGAACATATGTTGAATGCAATGTTTGTACGCGAATAGTTTACACAACGTGGCTTCAGTCATATATATGGCATTGCGATTATCTGTGATTTTAATAAGTTGATCAGCATGCATACGCGTGAATTCTAGTCGTAAATGGTCAATTGTGATTGGGGTTTGGGTCGATGTTGCGTTGCTGCGTAATCGTTGGAGTATATCCGCCTCGTTTTGCAGCAAGAGCATCCACGTAGACATTGAAAAGCACAACTCGCCACCTTTGTTGTCGACTATGGCGATCTCAACGTGGCACGAATCCATGCCAATACGAATTCCAATAGTTATGCGTTTATAAGCTGTTGCGGTTAATGGGTAATCGCGTCCCAGAACCCGCACGATTGGAGGTTTTGGTGTTTTCTGTGTTTTTGATGTTGCAACTCCAGAACTGTAAGAAATATGTACACGGAATTAATATTTCTTTCATTTACATTTACAGAGAATAAAGTAAGTGTATAGTAACGTATACATACCTCATATTGATTTGTTGTCGTTGACGTTTATTTGGAACAGCACCATCGTTGTCGGAGGCGCATGATGAATCGTTTAAGTTGTGTTTGTACATTTTGATATACACTGCGAATGATTTTCATCGGCGGTTAAAGAATGACGCGAACGATACTTGTTAGGACTTGAGAGTACGTGGTGTAATGAAGTCCGTAGGACTGATCCACGTCATTTTATACTGATTCACGTACATGAACACGTCAATGTGTGAAAGTATATCACATTAGTGATGGTGCTTGTCAAGACGTGTATGTTGATCGTACATGGGTTAGAGAATACGCGGTAAATTCAAAAGACGTGTACGATAAATTCAAGAGCACGCGTACCTCAGACAGGGTAGTGGCATTTCGCGGTGCGAATCATAAAAGTGCTAATCATAAGAGTATACTATAAGCTGGAATAATTAGTTTCATATTATAAATCGTCGAGGAATCAGAAGGATTCGAAGAAACTGTGACGTAGACATCCCCACCATGTCTTAAAACTGCCCTACTTCTAAACTACCCCACCCTGCAGTGCATTGGAACATCGTTCTAGGTTTGGGAGAAACGAAATGTATATAAGGGTGTCAATCACCGCCGCACGGGCCAGTTCAGTTAATACCAGCATTTTTTCTAAACTTAAAAACATAAAAAAAATACGACAATGCAGCGCATGAATGCAGCTGATATGCAGCGATGTATCGTAAGTATAGTTTTGTGAAAATTTAAATGATGCGCGTATTCAATTCGACGGGATTTTAATCAATTTGTGGATTTGTTATAGCAAGAGCATCGGGAGATTGAAGCAGACGCGTATGAGGAGTGCGATCGGTTGGTCGAAAAAATTGTAAGTATATTTTTTTCAGTGTAAATTGGAATGGTGTGTTTATTCAATCGGCCAGTATTCTAACAAGTTATGTGTTTATTTCAGGATTTACTCGACAAATTAACGCGTGCATGGTGCGTGGAGCGGCCAATGGCTGTTCGATATCTCGTGAGTGTTGTTTAACAAAATAAATTATATTGGTGCGTATATCTAATTCAACAATATTTTAATCGAATCATATGTTTTGTTGCAGTATGACCGACGTGCACAGATTGAAGAGTGGACAGAGAATTTTCTCGCGGAGGTCGGACGTCTCGTGAGTAATGTTTCGGAGAAATTATTCTGATACGCGTGTACCAATCGACGATGTTTTAATCGATTCGTACGTTGTTTCAGCGTCGAGCAGACCTTCTGGCCCGGGTACGCGAAGGCGATCGCGAGATTGCCCTCATGTTTCTCGTAAGTGTCGTTTCATAAAAATTATATTAATACGTGTACACCATTCGACGATGTTTTAATCGTGTCATGTATCTGTTTCAGCATAGTCAATATCAATCCAGACGAGACGGTCGAATATGTCGTGAATTAAGACAAAAGATTCAGGCGGTTCGACGCACGTGGCGTCAAAATAATATCGAGGTGCAGTTTGCAGCTGCCACAGAGGAGTTTTGGGGGCTCGTACAACTATTTACCGAGTGAGTACAAGTGAATTTTAATTGTTCGATGTTTCGCATGCCATTACCAATGTTTTGTATATAATAATTTGGTGTTTTCTCTGTGTGTTGCAGAACGTGACATTACACCGAAAATTTTTTTAAATAAAGTATTTTTATAAATTAAATTTTATTTAAATAAATATAATTTTTTATTCAAAGCAGTGTATAATTATTAATGTACATCCAACCATGCGTACTTAAATTATAAAATAGATATTCGTGTAAAAGTAACATTCGTATGGTAGGGATATTCATACTCGTGGGTAGAGGAAGCAGTTGCCGGTGTCATCACTCTTATCACCGTAGCCGTCGTGTTCACTATAGAAAACAAAAAAAAATGATTCTTACATGGATATTCGTTTCTTTGCATATGACGCGTAAAGTAGATGGAGCGTGTGTGTAGTACTTACATTAGGCGACGCTACGTATATAATTCCATATTTTATAGACATTATCCAGCGCGCAAACACCCTCGTTCTTATGAAATGCACATCGAATGACATCCGTGGTAGACATAGACTTTAGGTTAGGAATAATTCCGCAATAATCATCGTCAACATCGTATCCACCGTCATCTTCGACAGTTCGCGCGTTGATGTTGTTGCTGTTGCTGCTGTTGTTGCTGTTACTGTTGCTGTTGCTGTTGCTGTTGCTGTTGTTAGTGTTGTTGATCTTTTGCGTGGGTCGTTTATATAAATCACATATATCCATAACGAATATGTCAGGAAGTAGTTTCAGCAGCCACGTTTTCTTTTCCGCACCTTTTACGAGGACAAAGTCAGTGTTTGCGAGTGCTTTGGTTAGAAGTCCTGGTAGTTTGGAGTATGGAACGTGACAGTCAGACCATGGAATCCCGTGATGATGGTTCGCGAGCCAGGACGCTTGACGGTGTTCCCGCGAATTCAGATGTTCCCAGAAGTATGGCGGTTCGAAGATCCAATGGCTGATCGTAGTTGTTTCATTCCTGATGCTGTTTACACGAATCGCAATCTCTTTGGCAACGAACTCGCGCTCGATATCGAAGCCTTGCAGATCGACAATGGCGAACATTATTCGTTTAGGTAGTACCGTCTGCGACGGTGTCAGAACTGTAACTGAGCTCTTCGACATCGGCGTTTTTAAAACAGCAGCAGTATCCGTAGTAGTAGTAGTATTATTAGTAGTAGTAGTAGTAATAGATCACGTACGCGCACTATATTAGTTTGCATACCATGTTGGATAAAGGGTTGTATTCGACTATACAATCGTGTATGAATAAACAGACGGCGGAAGTATTAGCAGGGACATTTTCTTTGCATTCGAAATCTATTCGCACGTCCACCGTACCACTCTTCAACGACTCGTTTTGCCTAGAACAATCTATGACCACGATAGGCGCGTATTTATAAAATTCATTCGCGGTCAGTAACGGTTCTCCGTGACCATAGTACGATCGGGCAAATTTCGTATACATATCGTACAGGACCGCGAATTTATACTTATCAAAATCTATTTGCATATCGTCGTACGGATACATCTCGGAATTTAGGTAGAGTCGAACGTTCGTGAGATCATTCCGGTCGAACATCCACGCAGGGGTTTCGGCATCATTCTTTCGATTGGTTTGCATACCGAAAAACACGTATCGAGGTTTCTCAATTTGCGACGTAGTTTTCACGGTCCACGTATGTTTCGTCGTCGTTTGCAGTAACGGATACTCGTGCAGGCTCCACGATCGGAAACTCATCGCGATCGGTCGACCGCTTTCCAAGATACGCAGCATCGATAGTTTATTCACTTCATCCAAAACAACGTGAGGCATACGCCACTGTACCTTGCGTATCTCAAGTTTTGGAATCGCAGTGGCGGAGGGGCAGTGCATCGCGTTCGAATCGTCTCGTGCGCGTATAAGAATCAGTTCATGTCGCATGTTCATCAAGATGCGTTTGTAATCCTCGCAAAATCCTAATAACATTTTCAGGGGTACGCAGAAATTGAAAGAGCCCGAATGAAAAGTGTCGTTTTTGTAATCGATTTCATAATTCCAACCAGCATTCGCGAGCACTCTGCTTCTCTCGGGTGACAACGAAACGAAATTTTTCAACGTGGTGGTGATTCCTGGATTTCTGCAACGATCGACCTCAAAACCGTTCAATTCGTATCGAATCTCATCGAACATGAACGCGACGCAATTATTATCGAGAACAGCGGTCGCGGACGTTGCCGGACCTTTCGCGTCCTGCGCTGTCAACGTGCCGCGACCTTCGATGTATAGAAAACTTTCGCATGGAAGCGTGTACAGATCTTGCTGCTGTATAGGTATCCTTATCTCGTCACTATTGTCAAACGTCGCGTTGGCGTATGGATTATACGTGTGTAACTCGATCTTCGTAATACGATTGTCGAAGGTTGGCGTATTCGTTACGTCCAAAATATTCGTCATCGCGGTTGCGCGTCTAATAGGTTACGATGTAACCTAACGATCGTAGGAACCGTGCGTTTCGACGAGTCAACGGCTTTCTTATGCTTCTTACCGGTGCTCCTCTTATCGCACCTCCCGTCTTTATTCTTCTTATACTTTCGTCGGTCGATAAAGGGTCGCGCAGATGACGCGAGACAGAGACGTCAGGAGTAGCAACTGCGATTGATGAGTCGAACGTATGATCTAACACTAACATACTACACACGCATACACGTGACCGCACACGCTATCTATCGCGCTGACGTCGTTGAACGTGCAAACGAATCGTTATTTCTTCTCCACGAAAATCTATAGGACGATCGTGCTGATCGACGATGCACAACGTTAGATCTTGTATTGCTCGCGCAACGATCGGCAGGTAAATGACGTGTCGCGGAGTTTCCGATATCTTATATCCAGGCGGCACGCGAGGTGAAAATTCGTGGATCGTGTGTACTGGTTTATCGTTGCTGTACGCGCCGATAGTGACGTTGCACGTTACTCTGATCACGTTAACGTTTATAATATTCACCGAGGCGTCTGACTCGTGCCAGATTCTCGGTAATAAGACGCGATTCGGGGAAAATCCTAGTAACGAGCCCACATTGTTCGGTTTCGTAAAGTTCACATAGAACGAACAGTACAGTTCACTTTTCATGGTGTTGTTGTTAGCTCGTAGCATTAGAGGGTACTTGTCGTCATCGTCGTTTTCACTGTTACCGCGTGTTCGAGGATATCGATCAAGTAATTGTTGTTTCAGGTACTCGGCGATAGCGTCTAATTCATAGGAGCCGTGAGGTATCGTTATGTAATCATGAGTAGCGTCAGCGCGGGTGCTGTTATAGTTCACGATGAAATAGAATTTATCGTTGCTCGAGTCGATGTTCGGTATCGTGTGAAATGTCTCCAAGTCCGCGAGTCCTAATTCGTATTGACCATCGCTCAAATCTATCGGTGGAAAATAGTTTACCGTGAGCACGCTGCTCCGTCCCGTTAACGTAAGCGTGAACGACAAATCATAGATTACACTCGCGAGACTGTGGGAGGGTAAGTGACGCACGCGTAAGAATTCTCGGCAATTTATCGATATCGTGTGTCTTTATTACAGAAGATATGGATCGTCATTGTGCATGAATACATTGTAACATAATCTTAGTACACAGCGTTAATATTATTAATTATTAGTACATAGACCATAATTCCATAGACTTTTGCTGTAAAAATGGCATGCATAAGTGACCGCAATTCATCTCATCGAATCATCGCGTCGTTTGCGAACACCCGTTCTCGCGCTTGTTCGGCTAACGCACGATCTGCCTCGTGTCTCCCCTCTAAATCCTTTCGACGAGAGTACGCGATATCGTGATCGCGGCACGCTGCGTCTAGGGGATTTACACCTTCGTCGCCACGAGCCAATCGCTTGAGTAATCGCGTTCCCGGTCCGCAGAACTGATAGCCCGGAACGTGTAGTTCGAACGGCAGACGGTTTATGATATCGTTAACCAAACCAGATCCAGTCTTCCTATTCTTTTTCAGATTCTTCTTATTCTTATTCTTTTTCTTACTCTTTTGATTGTTGTCTAGCCCGTGAGACGTCACAATCGCTGATGCACCCATATACGTTAGAATAGTCGCGATAGCTACTACAATAATAAACGCATACGCACGCTCCACCGATCACTGTGGTAGTGACCTGCGCGACGCGTGCCACGAATATAAATAGTGGTCCATTGTCATAGACGTGCGCGCGCGAATATGCGATTCGTGAAACAGTCGGACGTCATTCGCGTGACCGCGAACAGAATGCTCGAGGATGATAGGCATTCGAGTCGATCGAACAGACACGGCCCGTTGCTGCCGAACAGCGTGCGAGGTATAATTTGCGGACCGTCCGGATGTGGAAAAACTAACGTGCTTCTAAGTATGCTAGAGAGTCCGAACGGTTTGCATTTCGAGAACGTGTACGTGTACTCGAAATCGTTGCATCAACCAAAGTATCGATATCTCGAACAGGTGTTGTCGCTCGTCGACGGAATCGAATACTTTCCATACTCGGACAACGCTGAAATCGTTCCACCTAGAGATGCTCGGCCCGATTCAATCTTCGTATTCGATGACGTGGCTTGCGACGAACAGAACGCGATACGCGAATACTTCTCCATGGGCCGTCACTCGAACGTGGATTGCTTTTATTTGTGTCAGTCGTACGCTAGAATACCTAAACATTTGATCAGGGACAACGCGAATTTTCTCATGCTGTTCAAACAAGACGGTACGAACTTGCGTCGCGTGTATAACGATCACGTGAACACAGACATGACGTTCGAGTCGTTCAACGACTTGTGTGCGAGATGTTGGCGTCGACGATACGATTTCGTGGTGATCGATAAGGATAGTTCCATGTACGGAGGTCGATATCGAAGAGGATTTAACGAGTTCGTCGTAGCTCGTTGACATTAGTAAACCGCGAATCGTTCATCGAGCAACACCAAATGTCTAACGAATCGCCAGAGACAACCTCGAGCAACGTCGACGCGAAGCATTCGCAAAAACATCGCCGACGTCATCGACAAAAAGGAACGAAACATCAAAAAGGATCGAAACATCGAAAAGGTGCGAAACGTCAAGACGTGGACGCAAAGGTGGAAATCGCCAAAGTCAGCGACGTTATACGTAAAAAGAGCATGGCCTTGAAAATTGGTAAAATGGCTACGGAAGCGGCTGTGGAAGCGAGCACGCGTCCCATCGTCGAGCCGCTGAAACGATTGATCGAGAACTCTACCGCGTTGAAAATACGCCCAACACCTCGATCGCGATCAGTGAAAAGGAAACACGAATACGATCAGCAGCAATCATCCAAGAGACTTCGACCCGTTAAGGTGGCATTTCCTAAGCGCGGCTCGCCGCGGCGGCGCGCGGCCGCGGCGCGCCGCGGTACACTGCTACAATGGGAAAGCATTCATCTGTTCTCCTATCTGCGACTTCGACCGCGCGCGGCTGCGGCAGATTGCTATAGTGTATGCAAGTCTGCTCCAGGAGTAGCCTAGGCTACTGGAGAAGCAACACAATGGGACGAGTGTCTGTTTTCCGCCATTTTGGCAGAATCTACTAGCCGCTCGACGGCCCGCGGCTGCCAGTCGCTACACTGCTCCAGAAGCAGTGCTGCGCGGCTGGCCCCGCGGCCCATCGCCACAATGGGCCAGAATCCCCAGAAATAAGGAAACAAGTCAGAATTTCAAAGTTATGGAATGATGGTTTTATATATTTTTGTAACCTAATAATATAAGGTCTTAAAAACGTAAAAATATCATGGCAGAGCTACTTCAGCTGTATGTGTAAACATGTGTCAAAGTTTTTTTTGTGCAGAATTTTAAATCGAGTCGTTGAAATTTCGATGATATAAAAGGAAAATATTTTTTTGGGGACCAAAATGAGTAGTACCTATCGATACTGCAAAGTAATAGCGAATAATTAGTTCCATATAGTTTTTTTTCCATAACAAACTCATTGAAGAAATATTAGTATTGTCTGTTTAGTTACTTTCCGGGAACTTCCAAGCCTTTTCTATTGTATAATTAATATATATTTGTCCTTGTATTTGGAAATATTTGCTAATGATGAAGTAATTACCTGCATTCTATATCGTACAGTGGAGCTGAATCCCAAGAAATAGGGAAAAAATGCAACATCCCATTTTTCGTACTGAAAATGCCGAATATTATTAAGGAAGTTCATAAAAGATTGTTAATATACAACTCATACGAAGGTTTGACGTTATATAAAAAAATAACAGCATAATTCCAATAAAAATAAAATAATTTGTTAAATATAAATATATATTTTTTAACTAACCCCGCAGCGGGGGTTTGTTGACTTATTCGTCTCACTACTCTGAATACAATAAAAACTACAACTTAGAATCAATTAAAACGATTTTAAAATTTAAGCCTGTATACCTAATGAATCTTTGTAAACTTTTGGTACACAGCAAGTCAAAAAAATACTAATGGTCTATTTATAAAAATTTGAAATGTAAAAAATTAATAAACTGGCCCCGGTCTCCCCTATAGAAAAGATTGTACGCTCAAAAAATATTCCCATTGCAATACACACGAAGATGTTTTAAACTTTTCATCGACTTCTTGAGATCTAGTACTACATACTTTTATAGGCATCTTTGCAAAAAAAAAAACAAAAACCTTTTGTTATAACGTAGCTTCATACGATTCGACATCTTGATTGGAAAAAATAGCATGATGAATTTTTTCTCTATTCTTGGGATTGACGTCATTTGTGCGTTGAGACAAAATCGAGCTAAGAACCAAGCGAGAATTCATTCCTTGTTTACGATCGAATTTCATATTTTTTTTCATACTTTTATACAAGCAATAAGGTAAAAAAATGCCTACTCTTTTTATGATTTGTATTGCTTCTGTAAAAGTAGTCCGATTTACATGACATTTGGTATGATTTTCATCAGAAAAACATAAGGGATCTATTGCTGTCACTCCCTTATCGATACGATAAACAATAGAGAATTTCTTAATACGCTGAAATGAATATTTCACCCTCAACTGTGGGTCGCTGACCTCGATTCGCTGGGGTCGGCCAAGGATTCATACCTGTTTCAGAAATAAAATATTTCATTATTCTTTATCGTATAGATATGGAAGTGACACCCATGAATTCCTTATATTTTCCCGATGAAAATCGTACAAAATTTCATGTATATCGGACTATTTTTTACGAAGCTAGCGAGAAATCATATAAATTAAGTTTTCATCCAGTTTCCTTCATTATGCTCCGAATTACGTCGTTCTTGGTGTTAGTATCATCGGCGAAACATACGGAATCGATTGGCGTCGTTTTCGCAAAGATCTGATGAGAAATGCGAAAATCATGGACATTTCTCATTACTTCTTGATGGTATTCAAACCAGGTCGAAAAGAGGTGGGTCGAAAGTCATAAAATTCGGTGTCGACGACGGTCCTCGAGACCTCAAACGACAATAGACCTTTTCAAGTGCTCGAAAAGAGCCAGCGCGGCGCCGCGTAGGGCCCTGGCAGCGACGCTTAGGTATAGGAAATACCCTTCGCGGCGTGCTGAGGCGGCGCCGCGCTTAGGAAATGTCACCTTTAAGGTGGCCGTTCCAATAAGCGGCTACAGCCGCCAGCGACTGCGACCGGCGGCTACAGCCGCTGTCGCGATGACTGGTACAATGGAAAAGCATTCATCCCAACTCCTATGGGCGGCTGCGACTGCTGCGGCCGCGCCAGGATTGCTATAGCCTATGCGCGTTTGGTTCATGAGCAGCCTAGGCTACTCGAGACACTACACAATGCCACGAGTGTCTGTGTTCCGCCGTAACAGCAGAATCGCCAAGTCGCGCAGCGGCTGCCGCTCTACTGCTCCAGAAGCAGTCTAGCGACTCTAGCCGCTCTGCGACTCTAGCCGCTCTGCGATCCATCTCACATTCGGACAGATTATCCAGAAATAAGGAAATCAGTCAGAATTCATAACTTATGGAATTGTTTTTTTTTTTATATATATATATATATATTTCTTGTAAACTAATAATATGAGCTCTTGTAAAAAAATGTAAAAATATCATGACGGCTACATCTGATCTGCGTGTAAACACATGTCAAATTTGTTGTTTTATGCAAAATTTTAAGTGATTTCTTTCAAAGTTTGTTAAAGTAAAGTTAAAGGGGTCAGAAATAGTATCGATTCTGCAAAATAATAGCAAATAATTCGTTATATACATTTCTTTTTCTATAAGAAACCCATTGAAAAAATATCAGTATTTTTCGACTTTTTAGTTACCTTCCATGAACTTGTATAAACAATATATATTTGTCCTTGCAACTGCGAAAACAAGATTTGACAATAGTTGCTAATAATGGAGTAATCACTTGTATTCTATATCGTACAGTGGGCCTGAATCCAAAGAAATAGGGGAAAATGCAACATTCCATTTTTCGCGTTGAAAATGCTGAATATTGTTAAGTAAGTTCATAAAAATTTGAGTTAATATACAACTCATAACAAAGTCTGAGGTTATTTAAAAAAATAACGTCAACAATTTCAATAAAACTAAAAAAAATTGATAAATACATACTATGGAAAGTGCAGAAATAATAACTTGAAACCCGAACGTTTCCCCAGCGTGTGACTTAAACCACTAATAAAGTACCAAAAAACAGTTTCCAATTTTTTATCACGATTGAGTTAAAAAATAGAAAAAACAAATTAATAGATGTAAAAAATATTTTTTAACTTATACATCACTAGAAAGGAATAGGTTTATCCTATTTTTTGCCACAATTTGAATTCCGATATTTTAAAAGAAGCCCCCAAATGTCATTGACTTCTTCAATCCGATAGATAAACAGAATACGATGTACATATAAGAAAAATGGTTAGTCTTTCACTATCTTCGACGGTCCTCGAGACCTCATACAACAATAGACCCTCTTTTCAAGTGCTCGAAAAGGGCCTGTGCGGCGCGTCGTTGCACTGGTGGGGGCCATGGCGTCGACGCTTAGATATAGGAAATACCATTTGCGACGACGCCAGTTGGAGTTGCTGGCGGCTGTAGCCGCCGGTCGCAGTCGCTGGCGGCTGTAGCCGCTTATTGGAACGGCCACCTTTAGGGGGAGCGCGGGCGGTGCGGGCACGCGACGAGGTCGAGGATTACCCATCGACGAATCGATGACGGTAACCGATAATGCGATCGATTACGTGTACTGGGACGATCCGAACGAATTAATCGATAGACTTAGATTACTCATTGCATCGCGCGCGGCAGGTCATACGGGCCACGATAACGAAATCGCATCCCTCGAGGAGGAACTTCGCGAGGCTAGATATATATCTTAACTTGAACGAACTGGTGATCGTCGCGTCAGTAGTGTTCGCGCATACGCATCGTTATGTCGGTGAACAAGTTTGGGACCTCGTTACACAATAACAATAACAACAACAACAATAGCAACAACAGCGACGAAGCGAGAATGACAATGACTAGATTATTATCCTCGGTGGATGAACGCTTTACCCAAAAAATTGAAACGGCTATCGCGAGCACGCGACTGGACTGCGCGCATCAAAGATCTGAACTCGAGACGCGAGTACAACGAACGATGTCGGATATCGTTAACGCGCAATTGTCCCAGCTAGAGGATGATTTAAATACCGCGATGGAACGACGCTTCGATCACTTGAAAAACATAATCGAAGCATTCACGACGACGTCACCGACTGCGATAACAACCACGGATCTATACAAACGAAAGGAACCGCGAAAAGCTAACGAGGGTCTACGACGTCTTTGGAACATAGCGACCATCCCCGACCCACCCGCGAAACATGAGCAAGGAGCGAATACAACTAGTGAATGAATTACACGCTCCCGCGAGACGAAATTTCCCACGGCGTGGCGTCGTGATTCGCGGCTACGATGATTTATGGCAGGCTGATTTGGTGGAGATGCGTCCGTACGCGAAGCAAAATCGGGGATATCACTACATACTAACGATCATCGACGCGTTCAGCAAGTATGCATGGGCCGTACCCGTGAAAACGAAAAGTAGACGCGACGTGACCGCGGCGTTCACGAATGTATTGCGGCAAAGTGATAGATGTCCGCGAAATTTACAAACCGACATGGGAAAGGAATTCTACAACGCGGAGTTTCAACGATGCGTGAAGATGCGCAGGATCAACCACTATTCCACGTACAGCGTGATGAAAGCATCGATCGTTGAACGGTTCAATCGCACGCTGAAAAACCTTATGTGGAAACAATTCTCCTTGAACGCGTCATATCGTTGGGTCAATCTGCTATCCGCGCTAGTACACACGTACAATCATCGCAAGCACCGAACGATCAACGCCCGACCCGTTGACGTAACCCCCGCGACGCGATTGTCGTTCGCCGCGAACGAACCACTCCCACCAGCCGCATTGGAAGGTATTCGGCGACGCGCGAAATTCAAAGTCGGAGACAAGGTACGCGTGAGCAAGTTCAAGACACTCTTCGAGAAGGGGTACACTCCGAACCCTGTCGACCGAAGTGTTCGAAATCGTAACGGTACAACGAACGTTCCCGGTGACGTATATTCTGCGTGATTCCGCGGGAGAGTCGATCTCTGGCGGTTTCTACGAGTACGAACTGCATTCGGTTGCGAATCCAGACGTCTATCTGGTCGAGAAGATTATTCGACGCAAGGGAAACCAGGTGTACGTCAAGTGGCTCGGATTCGATTCGTCGCGGAACTCGTGGATACGCGACAAGGATATTCTATGATTCGCGATCGTATACGTACTCTATGTCACTGAAATAAATAAAAAATAAATACATATAAATATATACATTGTACATTTATTCTTCTTCTTCATCATATATAAGTACAATTTATTTTTTAATATATGAGGAAAAAATATAATTTTTGATTATTCAATGATATACATATATTACATATATTACGTATTCGTAAATTTATATGAACAAAAGAAAGGCTTACAACGTAAGATATATACATATGTATATGCAAACATACAAACATGCAAACATACAATCATGCAAACACTCTATACAACAGGGTTTACAAGGGACTCGTCGGGTGCATGTCCGAGTAATTCGTGAGTCTGGAGCTCGGGGATTCGACAATGCCCCCACGGAAGGGTGTCGACTCCGCCGGCTAAAATGCACCGCTTATCGTCAAACGGGCTGAGTGCATTCTTTTCCTCGCTCACGGAATACACGTCATGCTTCTTCGAGCGTATATTATTCTGTCGAACCGACTTCTCAGTGAGATCGCGAAGACAACGAATGTAATCGTTAAATTGAATTTCATTCGCGACTACGTGTCTCCGCACACCCTTCACTTTTTTCGTCTCACTCGTAGACCTCACTGTCGCGTTAAATGTTCTAGTCGCGTACATCTTCGATCGCAGTCGACGGCCCTTCCAGCCTTGGCGCCCTGCGCCCCTGTACATAGCTTGTACATATTTCTGTTCCGTGTAACTGCGTGGTTGTAAGTCGTGTGTGTCCGTTCTGTGTCTGTGGAGTGCTCGTCCGTTGTTGTAACGACGCCCACAGCCGATCAAATAAACGTGCCATATCATCAATTGGTGGACTTAATCATTTCGATTGGAGCGCATACCTTCTCTGGCCATACCAGTGGCAATCCACCCCCCCCCCCCCCCCACCTTCCTAAGGCCTACGATTAAACAATTACATTATATTATACTACAACGCTTATTTACACTATGTACAGTCTTACCTGTAAAGAGAAACGACATTTAAAGTTATTCTCTCTATCTCTTCCTCATTCACCGCCTTAGTATTCTTATTGTTTAATCTTCTGTTAATTCTTATTGCGATCTACGCACGTGTGCTCTCTTATGTAATGTCCTTCCATCCATCAGTCGTTCTCTCTGTATACAGTAGACTCTCTACCACCACTCTACACTCTACGCTCTACTACGCGCGAGGCGCGGTATTTGAATTGAGGAAATATTATTTCCTTACATATAAATATAATTGATTTGAAAGGTTAATTAATATTTGACTCTACATCGCGGGACATGACATAACCATTTTATAAAACTTTATAAAAATATGTGTTCCAGATGTCGAACGTGAAGTTACTATTACAAACTGTAACGAACATGCTGTTACGTGTGAAGGAGGAGCGAAGGAGGTAAGAGATGTAACGTATGCGAGCGACATGGTTATTATTTATCGTATCGATATGGAAGTGACACCGATGGATTCCTTATGTTTTTCCGATGAAAATCATATGAAATTTCATGTAAATCTGACTATTTTTAACGAAGGCAGCTTCAAATGATATAATTCGATTTGTCATGGAATTTCCTTCATTATGGTCCGAATTACGTCGTTCTTGGTGTTAGTTTCATCGGCGAAACATAAGGAATCGATTGACGTCGTTTTCGCAAAGATTTGATGAGAAATTCGGAAATCCTAGATATTTCTCACTTTTTAATGGTATTCAAACCCCTTCGAGGGTCGAAAGCCATAAAATTTGGCGAGGCACTGAGGAGTGTTGTCCTCGCCACGGAATACCTACCAAAGTTTCAAACCAAGAGTTTCGAGACTTCGAAGCCGACCAAGACTTTTCAAGAGTTTTAAGCTTCGAATCATGTTCGAAGCGCTTCGAAGTACCTAGTCGCCTGACATTCAAGACCGATTCGAAGCGCTTGGAATCGCTTCGGAGTCCCACCACTACTGGTCATCTCTCGCCGCCGCAGCGCGGCGGTGCGCAAATTCACTCCTTTTTAATAGCAATATGCGGTTCATTGTAAACCTTGTAAACTATTATTCGTTTATTACTTCACACAATCATTTCTTACTAACTGTGTCACGTCCTTAGAGCATATATACTGCATTCCACATTAGAGCATACCGATTTCGCGCAGGCACGACCCTCAGGAGGCGTTGCTACGCTCGACTCCCCACTGAATCGCCTATGTTTTTCTCCGTCGCACGGCCCTCTATTCTCTCTGTTAACTTTTCGTGCACTGTTTACGTTGACAACGGCCAGGTCTCAGGTTATTCCTTGAAAATTATCACGACCAATCGCATGCGGTTCAAACTGTGGGTAGTAGTGGGAGCTGCGCAGATCGGTCGCAAATCGGTAGGGGCGTCGGTATGCTCTAGTATGGAATGCAGTATATACATGGAGGTATCATTGCCTTAGAGTGACTGCCTCAAAACTGTCGGGCAACATCACGCGAGAAAGAAAAAGAGAAGTATATGCAGTGTTGCCAGATTGGGCGATTTATCGCCAATTGGGCTACTTTTGAAACAAAATTGGGACGGCTATTTTGAAGAAATCGCAAGTCGCAAATTGGGCGATTTTAAAGAAATCATTGGCGATTTCAAATTCTGGTACTATTTAGAAGAAATTCAGTGCAATTTAATATTTCAATACACGTTTCTCTGGGTTTGGTGATGAATATTTATTATGTTGGTAAATTGTATGTTTTAACATTTTATGTTGGTAGCCGAATTTGTGATTGGGTATGTATTTTCTTCCCCTAAATTACTAAAGAATTCTGATATTCCGTTTACGGTTATTTCATACATTTCATATTCATACATATAAAATAATAATGGGAAAATGGGCAAAATACAATAAAAAACACAAGAAAGAATGGGAACAGGAAGCTTCTTTTCGTGGTAAGTTTGTGATAAGTCAATTTATGTATTTTCATTGGGTATGTTAGATTGATATAAATTATTGTTTGCGAATGATTATAGTTTTATTTTTTTTTATTTTCGTTAAAAACACCTTCAATATTTTCTCACTGGGATTGGCAGCACTGTCGCAATTTTCGGCGATTTTGGGCGACTTTAGACAACTCGGTTGGCGACAACTCTTGTAAAAAATCTGGCAACACTGCTGGCAGATATCAGGTGTAGTAGAAAGAAATCCATTATTTTTCCAATAGATGGAGTTAGTAATCTGTATCTCGCTTGGAATAAGTGCGATCGGGTAACGCTAGATGGCGTCAGAAAGATAAGATTTCGTACTAAAAAACTTCTTAGACAATTTTGTGATTGCTTGACTCAGTTTTGTTTGAGCGCGCGTCAACGATGGACACCAGCAAAGAGAAACTACGCCATATTTACAGTTTTTCTTCGATAAAGGCGAAAACGCAAGGCAGGCGGCTGAAAATGTGAATAGTGTTTATGGTCCTGATACTGTAACTGCCAATCACGCGCAATTTTGGTTTCTCGATTCCATTCCGGTAATTTCGATGTCAAAGATGCACCACGCTCTGGAAGGCCAATTGTCGAAAATGTCGATAAAATCATGAAAATCGTCGAGTCCGACCGTCATGTAAGCACGGTTTCGATTGCCCAGGAGCTAAACATTGCACAAAAAACCGTTTGGAACCATGTGAATAAGGCTGGATACAAAAAGAAGCTTGATGTATGGGTACCACACGAGTTAACGCAAAAAAACCTAATGGACCGAATTTCCATCTGTGAAACGCTGCTGAATCGCAACAACATCGATCCATTTCTGAAGCGGATGGTGACTGGTGATGAAAAGTGGGTCACTTACGACAACGTCAAGCGAAAACGGTCGTGGTCGAATCGCGGTGAGCCGACGCAAACGGTGGCCAAGGCCGGATTGACGGCCAGGAAGGTTTTGCTGTGTGTTTGGTGGGATTGGCAGGGAGTCATCTACTATGAGCTGCTCCCCTACGGCCAAACTCTTAAATCGGACCTGTACTGTCAACAATTGGACCGTCTGAAGGAAGCAATCGCCCAGAAGCGGCCAGCTTTGGCGAATAGGAGAGGAGTTGTGTTCCACCGGGACAACACCAGGCCACACACATCGATAGTGACTCGCCAGAAGCTAAGGGAGCTTGGTTGGGAGGTTCTTATGCATCCACCTTATAGTCCGGACCTGGCACCAAGTGATTACCACCTGTTCCTGTCTATGACGAATGATTTTGCTGGTGAGAACTTCGCCTCAAGGGAAGCATGTGAAAATCGACTCTCCCAGTTCTTTGCCAATAGGGACGAGGGTTTTTATGAGAGAGGCATAATGAAATTACCTTCAAAATGGCAACAAGTTGTCGATCAAAACGGTGCATATTTGACCTAAATCGGATCATTATAACTATGATAAATAAAGCCTTCAATTTCATGCAAAATAATGAATTTCTTTTTACTACACCTGATATATTAATTTTTTCTCAGCTCATCCCATGCAACATAAAGTGGGTCTAATCAAAGGATTAGTAGATCGTGCAATTTTGCTTTCTGACCCGAAATTTCGTCCAGCTAATTTACTTTTAGTTAAAAACACGTTAAAACGTAACGGATATCCTTTAGCTATGGTTTCTGAGATCATTAAGGAAAGGACGTTTGAAATTTATCATCCATTATTAGTTAAAACACGAAAAACTGAAAGAAGTAATTTATTAGGACCAATTAGCTGGAGAAATACTGTTGTTTTGCCTTTTGTTAATAATATTTCGAACGATATTAGAAGGATTTTTAGAAAGGCCGGGATGCACACTATTTTTAAACTACCGTTATATACTAAACGTCTATTGCCTTCGATTAAAGATAAAATACCATTGTCCAAAAATTCTAACATTATATATTCAATTCCATGCATGGGCTGTAACCAGGTATACATTGGGCAAACTTCCAGACATCTAGAGAAACGTATATATGAACTTAAAAGAAATATCTTTCTTTCCCCCCAACAACATACTGCCTTAACTAAACATTCTTTAGAGTTTGATCATTGTTTCGACTTCAGCAATGCTAAAATTGTTGATAAAGAAACTAATTTGAACCGGAGGATTATTTTAGAGACACTACATATGATTAAACAACCTAGCGTGAATCTTAGGTATGAAACACCTAAAATACAAGATTATTACGCAACATTATTAAAAAAGTAATGTGTTATGATGTGTATCTCTATTTAACCCCATTTGATCACTCTAGTTCTTACATATCTTTTTAATGTTATGTAATTCTAACACACTGTATTACACCTATGAGTAGATATACGTTCTATCACACGAGCAAGAATTTAGTTTACGCACAGGCAGTATATTTATGAATTTTCAGGGTTTAAATGTTTGAAATTGTCAACGGCCTTCTTTTGCCATGGTTTCGTTTCACCTCTAGTTATGTCTGCTTTGTCTACTGTTTACCTCAGTCTTCTTCTAACCGACTCGGGTGTCGTTTGCAGAGCTTGAACGCCGCGACATATTTATCAGTAGCATACGCAATTTTATATTATTTTCTTACTTTCCTTGAGAATGGTTCAAATAAGAACCGAAACGTCGGAATATTATATAATTAATTTGCGAAATAGCTTTGATCTTTTATTTTATTTGTAATTAAATAAAATAATTCTTTATTTATGACCGAATCAGTGCGCCAATATCAGTTTTATTTAAGTGGGAATTAATTAAAAAGTATAAAGAGGATTGATCAACGTCTGGTATGGAACTCCTAAAGTGAATCCCACTTGTAGTGAAGGGGGATTCACTTTAGGAGTTCCATACCAGATGTGTTCACCGTGGGGTTTTAGTCGGTAAAAATCCGACACTACCTCGATCTCCCACTTCAGGAGGCCGAGGTGTCTATGAAGATTTCCCCACGCAAAAAAAAAAGCGTGTCTGTGTCATGTTCCCACACATACATACATATACATGCATACGTGTGTATTATTTCCTCTGATTAATTCGCATTTCTGAAATGGAAAAGCAAGTACTTATGGACTGATGTGCGTACACCAAGCCCCGATATACTAAAATAGCTTGTATACCTGGAGGATGTCATAAATGCAGTCACTTTATTGGCTTTAGGTTAGGACCTCTTCCAACCTTTGCTAAAGCGACACTCGTTACTGTGACTTCGAGGTGAAAACATCGCGAGAGAACAAATTCGTAGTGTGGTGATAATTTCATTGTGCCGTGAAATGAATCGGAAATTGCTGCTTGCCCTAGTGCTGCAAGAAGAAGAAGATGATGACGCACTTCTGGTTGACCATTTTGAAGGAAGGAAAAGGAAGAGGAAAAGGAAGGAAGTGAAGGTTATGTAGAAGGCTCGCCACACCGAGGGCTATTCAAGCATTTTAATAGCGAGTCATCTATTGAAAGACGACCAAGCCTTCAGACAATTCTTTAGGCTAAGCAAGGAGCAGGTCGATTTGGTGTTAACTATGGTTGGCAACGATTTAACAAAACAACCGTGTAGGAGAGTGAAATCTCCAATTTCCCCCCAGGAAAAGTTGCTCCTCACATTAAGGCAAGTTAATTTTTCCAAGACGTATTTAATTTTTTCGTAACGTAATTCTATTATAGTAGGTACCTGTTGTACGGCGGAAATTTGTTAACCGTCAGCGACATACTTTTAAAAAAGATAGAAGTAGAGTCACAATCCATTGATTTGCTGATTAATACTACCGATTAGTTTTTCTCTTCCGATAACTCTTGTTTCCAAAATATCCAGTCCAGTGTTGGAATCATTTCTGTGCGTTTTTAACACTGACCTTGAAACAGGAATATTCATCTCTGACTGTGTTTTTATAACACTTTCATAGCTTGCAGAAGTTTTTAGAATATTCATTAATGTTTGTGGAATGTCGCTATCCGTACTGCTTCTAATCTGTTGAACCTCTTCGCTTTCTTCTATATTACGACGGGTACTGAGATAAAATATATCAATTAAATTTTTTAAATTTATTATACTTTATAACTCATAGTGTGTTCCAAACAAACTTGCCTCCTCGCAAACGAGAGGCAGTCTCCAAAAAATTAATTGCTCCAACAACGGGCATCATGTTTCCGTTATTGGTGCCGATCCTGCCTCGTATTTGTTGCTCTACTTCATTTTCATATATTTTTTGCAGGCTCCTTGCTACTGGGGAATCATTCCAATCCCTGTCATTTGCATTTCGAATTTCGCCGGGGTATATCGGCAGAATTGTAAAAGATGCTCTTGAACATCTATGCCGCAGATTAGTACTGTTACGTCCCGAAACTAAAATTATTTAAAAAAAAATATTATTGAGGCCTTTAGTTATTTTTCTTCTCTTTTGCTAGTGGGCGAAGTGTTTAGACAACGTTTTACGTTCTGGGAAATCCCTTGTCGAACGCACTTCTGCTTACTATATTTTATCAATGTAAACGAATACGCGGTACCTGGAACGTCGTAGTCGCGACGTTTGGTCGCCGCTCTGCACCCTGAGCGTGGGACTGTGCTGAGGCATCAGCGTGGTTCTCGGTAGTTCGTTCACAAATGAGTAGCGGTTCTCACATCTCGCGACATCGATTAAATGTAAGCGGCGGAGGTGCGTCTCGACAATGCATTTAGCATTCTGGTGAAACCTCATCGAGCGCATTTCCGACCGTCGAATCGTCGCATCAATGTAGAGGAGTGATATGAGTGTAGGAATGCGTGAGGATGAGAGTACCCTGTTCGGCGCCGGTAGCTCATAAATGTAAAGTATGAAAGGACGAAGGTGAGAACACCTAATGACACCATGCATCGGTTGCTGGGGCACGATTGTGACTGCGGCGTCAGCTTTTCTGAGCGGGCCTCGCGGCTGGACGCTCTCGGGGGCGCGAAGCTGAAGTCACTCTTTGTCGTACAGTCGCGGAGAGCGTGGCAAGGTGTCCGTGGATTGTAATTCTTCTTTACTTTAATTCTATTTCGAGCCAGAGATTCAAAGATATGTAGTGAATGGACTCAATCAACCACGTTAAAAATAGTGTTAAACTTCAGAGCGTATAAGAGTTTTTCATGTTATGAAATTGCGTTATATATTTGCTTAATACTTTCCATATTAACTTGTTTGTTCGCGTTGAGATCAATCTACTGATTGATCTCGTATTTGTGTGTTAAAGTTTAAATACTGGATATATATACATATATACATATATATATATATTTTAAAAGTATCGCGTGTGAGTGTGATTTTCTTTTTCTCAGGCACAGACATTGCTTACATAATATACCAAGGCGAAATCGGAACAGCGAAATTCGATTATATATATATATATAAAAACTAGTTGACAAAGTGGGTGAGTTGCGCATTTCTTTCTTGATTTGTATATCAATTGGCGAGCGTCCTCTTTTGTAAAGGAATTTTATATTTCATGCATTACATGTGTTTTGCTACTGCAGAGGTAACGGAGAGTCAATATTGGCATTAGTCCATATTTTGGGGATACCCTTGATTTTTCTGCCCCCTCTGTTATCCAGTATCGAATAATGAGCTAAAGAATAAATATTCACACTTGAACCTTACACTTGAGCAAAAGTAAGTTATTGTAAAACCTTCCGTAACTTCTCTCACATATCCATCTCTCACAACAACTCAGTGCGGGGCCTGTATGGGACTAGATCTTTGAATCCCGATACCAAACAAAATTCTATAAATTTACCAATTAATAATTTGTACTGTAACGCGCATAGCATTCTTCCGATTAGCCCGATTTGGACACAAATTACTTGAATCTCCACGCTTACCTAGTAACCGCGTTACAGTACCAACATTTCTGCCGCAGCCCAGTGTTTCGAATTTAAAAAGAATTGCTCAGCAATTCTCTACCAAATGGAATTTTCCAAATTACATCGGAGCAATCGATGGGAAGCACGTTAGGGTAATGTGTCCCCAAAATAGCGGATCGTTGTATTTCAATTACAAGAATTATTTCTCGATCGTGCTATTAGCATTAGTCGATGCCGACTATAAATATATTGTCATTGACGTCGGGTCCTACGGAAAAGAAGGGGACAGTGGGATATTCGAAAAGTCGATGATGGGACGACAGATTCGGACGGGAACATTCAACTTTCCCACGGAGAAGGCACTGCCAGGATCTGGTATAGTGTTGCCGCGCGTCATCGTGGGTGACGAAGCCTTCAGACTCACGAAGCACATGATGAAGCCGTATCCGAAGAATCAAGCTGCGGAAGATGAGACCAAGAAAATCTTCAATTATCGTTTGTGCAGAGCACGAAGGGTCTCGGAGAATGCGTTCGGACTGCTGTCGCAGTGCTTCCGGGTATTCTATTCTCCCATCGCGGTATTGCCGGACACGACGGATTCCATCATCACAGTAACGTGCTGCCTGCACAATATGTTGCGTGACGAGTATATACAAAATAATAATGCGATTCACCAAAATTCTGAAGCAGAATTACCAACGGGCAATATGTTGCCGTTGGGTAGAGCAGGAGGCTTTGGAAATAAAGAAGGCTTTGACGTACGGACCAAATACGAAGCAACCGGAAAACGGAGAAGAACGACGACAGATTTTACAACGATTCCATGAATCTTTAGAGTTTGAGCACCAGAGAATAACTAAGACAGTGAAAGTTCTCAGCAAATGTTATTACTGGCTCGGAATACACCAGGAAGTGCACGAATACATAGCGAGCTGTGCAGAGTGTCAAAGAGAGAAAATCCATAGACAGAGGGAAAGGGCACCTATGCAGATCACGGACACTGCGACCGAGTTTAAGCAAAAGATAGCCTTGGACATTGTGGGACCACTCGAAACCACCGAACAAGACCATTCTTACATCCTTACGACCCAGGACAACCTGACTCCACAGTCCAACGGGAGTTTGGAACGGATGCATGCGAGCCTAAAGATATAGGGGAGACCGGGGCAAGTTGATACAGAGGCAGGTTGATACAGACGAATTATCTCGACACTGTATATATATAGCTCCTTGTGTGTGAGATATGTGAAGCTTCTTGATCAATTCTTTACTACGATCTAGCGTACGTCTGTGTACCTTGACATTAGCAATCCATTTTTAACTGTTTTCGTTTCTACAGAGAAAAAGTAAATATTTGTGTTCACTTTCCAATCCGTCTTGAGACGGGATAGAGAATTTTATCACTCAAATTAATTGGGCATCACATTGAGTCCTTTGAAGGTAAGGGAATTACGTTTTGTTATTTTGTTTATATGCTCTACATTTGTTTATGGAGATGTTTGTATATAATGACTTCCTGTGGGGTAAGTTGATACGTTTTCTCTGGGGCATGTTGATACTCATGGGGAGTGTATAAATTTTTCCCGACTACTTTTAATTGGATTTTTCCTTCTATTTCTGGGAAGATGGTACGAAATTATATCAGAAAAGCGAATCGCGGAAAAATACCACAAAATATTTTTCAAACAGCGTGTGTTGGTGTAGAAAAGGAGTCAAAGCGCCAGAATATACGGAATAGATAAAATTGCTTTATTAAGATACATTAATAAAAAGAAGCAAGCACCTCATATTAAAGTGGGATATTCCAGACATCCATCTTTTACTCATTAAACGGATATTTTACAGATGTATCAACATGCCCCAGAGCAGTATCAACTTGCCCCGCATTGGGGTAAGTTGATACATTTTACCTTCGTCCAAATAACATTTTCTCATTCATTTTGTATGTATTTTCTCAAAATTTCATTTACAATATTTTAAAGAGGAAGGACCAAATTATATTTTAGCGTATTTGTTATTAAGTAATTAATTCAAACAAAAATGAAAGAATCGAAAACTGAAAAACGTATCAACTTGCCCCGGTCTCCCCTACCTCAGAGCAAATCGAACGACGGAAATCGTAGTCGGCTCAGAAAATTCAGTTAGTCCGGAAAACCGTATAAGTGTTTTGCAAAGTGTCGCTAACCATTCGATAGGGAAATCTTATAGTAAAAGCATGGATGATGATAAAGAAAAATTGTTTAGTCTAGAAACTTTCCGATGTAAATTAGAAGCCGCGAAACAAGATTTCACAGCCCAGCACTTAGTACCCGCGATTGATCAACCGCAACTAGGATTAAAATATATTCAATCGTCAATTACACATGTCACGATGGATTATAGGGGAAGGTGGGGCAAGACGGGTGGGGGGCAAGACGGGGTACTCGCCATATCTCAAGATTCAAACGCACGGACCAACATTGCGCATGCGCGTTAGACGTGTTGTTACCGGCGCAGTTACTGTACTGCCAGCCAATGAAACACCGTGAACGCGTAACAAAATTACACCACTATTTGTAATTTCATGGAATTTCTTCCGTATTTCCTTCTTTATTGCACCCGTGACAGTGACACGATACTGTAAACGATCATCGGTGCATTTATATGTTTGTGAAGCAGAATTTAACTGGGAACAAGGTACGTATGTTGTTTTATAGTTTTATGAATAATGTTTCGGGCAGTGTTCATATGAATGTAGTAAAACGAAAAGGGGCAAGATGGGGTACTGAAAATGAGAGGTACCCTGTCATGCCCCTCACTAACCTAAAAATAAAAATCAAAGTTTCTCATTGTTCCAGAAGAGAAAAGAAATTAAATTTAATACAATCATTGTCCAAGAAGAGAAAAAGAAATTAAGAGAATTTAAAAACATGAAACTAAATGGAAAGGGAAAAGGAAAAGGAAACGAAAAGAAACCAAAACAACAACAAATGACAAACTCTTCATCAGGGTCAGAAGAAAACACCAAGGAAGACGAAAATCCTCCATGTTTATATTGTGATGAGCTCTATTTAGAATCTGTAGAAGGATGGATAAAATGCCAAGTATGTAGCAAATGGTCCCATTTGTCCTGCGCTGGTGTAGACGATGAAGACGATGATGATACCCTGATAACCAGGTCTGCCGGCAGATCCGGCGCAGTTTATGTCCGCATTCAACTACGGATCTGCCGGCAGACCCTGACAAGGCAGAATCTGCTGCGGATCTGCCGTTCATCTGCCGGCAGATCCGCAGCAGATCCTGCTGCCCGTTCGACACATCCAATAGCGCCATCTGAAGGCAGGGTCTGCTGCGGATCTGCCGTCCATCTGCCGGCAGACCCTGCCTTCTCAGACCCTGCTGTCCATCTGCTGACAGACTGCAGGCAGGGTGGTTATCAGGGTATACATATGTGCTTCTTCTGTCAGCGTATTAAATAAATACTATATATATTTACTTTATTTATATCGTTTTTTAATTGGTACCCCATCTTGCCCCCGGGGGTACCCCATCTTGCCCCACCCAAGGGAGAAAGGACTTTTTCTGAATTTTTTAATTATTCTATTAAAACCAGTAAAGAATCGGTTGATTGATAGTCAAACTAAAAGACTTATTATCAAAGAATAGTTTAGGCACAAAATTGATTAGTTGATTAAGAAAACCTGTGTTTTATTCATCATCAAACCTTAACTACCCCGTCTTGCCCCACCTTCCCCTACTACGCATCCTTACATGTCTACCTCTAATCGCGAACTTGACTCATGCAAGGAACTAGAGGAAAAAATAATTTGTAAACGGTACGCTCCGCGTTACGTGATACATATGCAGGACCCCTGCACTCGAATAGGAACGAAAAATTTATATGACGATCCGTCAAAACATTGCCCAATGGCTTTAGCCAAGAGTTCTCACTCAATTTGCCATCAATTAGTGGAGACTAATACTTGGATAGGGATCGTACTCTTCAACGATTATATGCAGGTATCTTGTAAAAACGGGTTCCACGACACCATCTCTAAAATAGGAGTATTTGTATTAGAACTCAAGTCCGGTTGTACGATGACATCAATGGTAGCAATATTACGTGGAGCAAGTGATGAAAGAACATCTCGCGCGTCGTTGGACCTAGGTTCTCCGCAAATAAATCATACACTACCAGACAATCTCACGATTACCTTTATTCCTGAAATCAAGGAGATTTCATTTGATTCCGATACATTACATAAGAAAATGAGGAGCTTAGATAACTTTCGCTTGGAAGCAGAATTGATAGAAAATCAAGTTCGAGTCTTATCTACGTCAGAGTCATGTTGGGTTACGATAAAATTCGGTCTAATGATATTGTCTGGCTGCGTATTGATGTACGTAATACCCATAAAAAACTTCAAAAAAGTAAAAAAATACGCCAAGTACATGAAAACATGAAAATCACAAAAAATAGAAGATAATAATAATTACAAAATTAAAAAAAGATGTGAAATCAAAATGAGCTGCCAGTACATAAAGATGCTTTCCAACTGCGCTTTAGATGACACAACTACATATGCACAGCTAAAATTCCATTACTCATAATGGCTATTTATACAAAGAAAAAATGTATTAAATAATAATATGCAGATATATTTTTATACAAATAAATATTTTAATACGAATAAATATTTTATTCAAAATACTTGGCGCTGCGCCCCGAATTGGTGTTGCTAAACTCAATAAATATGTATAAATTGCATTAATCCTTTTCTTTCTTTCTTGTACGTGCGTGCGTGCGTGCGTGTGTGTGCGTGCGTGCGTGTGCATATGCTACGTATGATATTAGAATTAAATATATGTAGAATAAATCTGACTGCGTTTCTAATATGTGTATGTATATGTATTTTATATTGTAATGGAGTTGTTGTAAATTATTAATTAATACTAAGGCAATTAATATTTTTTCGGTTGCGCAGCGCCAAGTATTTTGAATAAAATATTTATTCGTATTAAAATATTTATTTGTATAAAAATATATGTGCTTAATATTATGTAATACATTGTAATGGAATGTATGAACACAGCATTTGAGCTGTGTGTATGTAGTTGTGTCATCTTAAGCGCAGTTGGAAAGCACCTTTATGTACTGGCAGCTCATTTTGATTTCACATCTTTTTTTGTATTGTATACTTTTTCTATTTTTTTTTTTGTGATTATTATTGTCTTCTATTTTTTGTGATTTATTTGATTTTTCATGTACTTGGCGTATTTTTTTACTTTTTTAAAGTTTTTTATATACGTATTCCCGAGAGTCGACGAACGAAGAACGAACATGTGTTGGCTGAAGGTGTGTGTGTAACGCGTATATACGTATTATGTTGACGAAAAATTTCTTGGAAAAGAAGGAGGAGAAAAATTTAAAATTCTGGCAGATCCATGAAACGATATTATGATATTTCTGTTATGTGTGGACCGATTTTATTGAAATTGGTCTTGTTCGAAAGCCGATATGCGGTTTACATAAGAAAAATGACTTTAAATTTACAAAATATTGCAGGCGTAATGAGATATTAATGTATAAATGTCAGAATTTATACATTATTCAAACAATCCTAGCAGTCACAAGAGATCGAAACATATTGATATAAAATACCATTTTTCCAGAGAACAAATTGAAAATAAAGTAATACAACTTGAATTTGTTCCTACAGGTAACCAATTAGCGGATGTATTAACGAAACCGTTGTCAGCAGTTAAGTTCTTGGAGTTTAGAACAAGAATGGGTCTTCAGTAATCGCATATATTAATATGATCGAAAACATAATTTTATAAATAGTTGAAATGGTCTGATTAGGTTTTCCTGGGTTTTCCTAGTCCTTTGCAACAAATGTTGGGCCATATGTAATTTCCCCAGGGAGAGAAAGAGTATGAGGAATAACGTCTTATATCGCATTAAAATTGAATATCGGTTACCCAAATATTGTATGTAATATCAAGTTAATATTATAATTGATATTGGCGCACTGATTCGGTCATAAATAACAAATTGTTTTATTTAATTTAATAAAACAAAGAAATCAAAGCTATTTTGCAACTAATTATATTAATATTCCGACGTTTCGGTTCCCATTTGAACCATTTTCAAGGAAAGAAATTAATATGTATATATGTAATATGTAATATGTATATATGTAAGAAGTTAATATGTATGTAATAATAATTACTTTATGTAAATGAGGTCGATTCATTTTTGAGGGGGCGTGTTGGATATTTCGTGTCTGCCATGACTGCATGGAAGAATGTAAAGGTCAAAATTGAATCAACACTCTGAGAGGAGATGATCCGTTTCGGTTTATTGTTTATTAAACAAAAGATCTTCTTTCGTTAATTAGACCGAGTGGGCACCGATATTCTTTCTCTCGGCTCTCGATGGATTCATTCGTTCTTTGCGCCTTGAATAAACGGGACGTATATTCCAATTCCTCTCTCTTAAATAAAGTTTAAATTGTTGATTATAGAAGACTAGTTTATTAATCACCTACCCTACAACCAATAGTGGATAATAAAGAAACTCACTTGTGTGTATGCATTTACGCATATATTTCCTTCTTCTCACATAACAATACTGGTAATTGACTCTCACGATCGACCCTCGTGCAAACGTGCAACCATGCTTTTTCAAGCAACCGGAAGAGAAGAAGACTTCCATATTACAAAACTCGTCTCAACGACCGAACGCAGCGCCACACACCAACCTGTTATAATCGCGCAAGCGCACACGAGGAGAGACAGCATTATACACTTCAACACCCTCTCTTAATGCTTTCTCTTTCACAAAAATTCTTCCCTTTTAAATCTCTTAATGTAACAAATAAAATAAACTTCAATTATAAATCTCTTAATGTAACAAATAAAGTGAACTTCAAGTATTAAAATAATACGGCTTAAGTTGCAACATAAAATCCAATATTTTTAACTTAACTGAAATATTCTTGTCTCTCGACCCTCTCTAATTTCTTACATATATAAGCCTATCTCTTCTCGCAACTTATAAAACTTTAGTTTCGGTAGACCCTTTGTAAGTATGTCCGCATTTTGTCTTTCACTACATATATCTAGAGACGCGGTAGCGTTAATGGAGTTGTAAATTATTAATACTAAGGCAATTAACATTTTTTCGGTTGCGCAGCGCCAAGTATTTTGAATAAAATATTTATTCGTATTAAAATATTTATTTGTATAAAAATATATCTGCATATTATTATTTAATACATTTTTTCCTTGTATAAATAGCCATTATGAGTAATGGAATTTTAGCTGTGCATATGTAGTTGTGTCATCTAAAGCGCAGTTGGAAAGCATCTTTATGTACTAGCAGCTCATTTTGATTTCACATCTTTTTTTAATTTTGTAATTATTATTATCTTCTATTTTTTGTGATTTTCATGTTTTCATGTACTTGGCGTATTTTTTACTTTTTTGAAGTTTTTTATGGGGATACTTAATATCTATAATTTTCTTTTTCAAATTCTCGCATACAAAGTTATATTTTATATCAATATGCTTAACACGCTTGTTGTTTTCTGGATTTTTGATCAAATTTATACATCCCTGATTATCTTCAAACATCACTATCTTCTCGACTTTAACATTTAAATCATACAAGAGTTTCTTAAACCATAGACCCTCCTGTACTGATCCACACAACGCAATCATTTCAGCCTCGGCTGTCGAAAGAGCAACACACTTTTGCTTTCTTGTGTTCCATGCCACCGTATTATCAAATATTTTGATCAAACCCACACAGCACAACGTCCGGCAAAGTCCCAAAGCCGTCTACAGGACGTCCTAGGGACGTCCTGGGGACGTCTTGTTACAGACCGGGACATTCAGACCGTCTGAACGTCCTGGTTTGTAACAAGCCGTCCCCAGGACGTCCTGTAGACGGCTTTGGAACTTTGCCGGACGTTGTGCTGTATGGGAACATCCAGATACTGACTTTCGGCTAATCGAATCTCCTCCCCAATCGGAATCAGCATAACCAACCAACGACTGCGATCCATCATTTCTTTTATATACTAAACTTAACGTAGTGGTCGCTTTAATGTACCTTAAGAATCTTTTGAGATAATTCCACGTTTGGTCTTTCGCCACATCTTGGTATCTACTAAGATAATTAACAGTGTAATTTATATCTGGTCTTGTTCCTAACATTAAATACATTATGCATCCTATTAATTCTCTTATCGGTTTATCAGTTTCATTCTTTTCACTATCAGTTAGTGTTAATTTCAATTTTGGATCAATTGGCGTTTTAACGCCTTGACAATTTTCCATATTGAATCGTTTTAATATTCCAAGTGTATATCTCTCTTGGCTAATTTTTAAAATACCATTTTGTTTATTGTAATCTATTTCCAATCCTAAGAAATGTTTTAATTCTCCCTTGTCTTTCATCTCATACTCTCCCAACAATTTTTCTTTGTACTTGTTTATCATTTCTAACTCAGGAGAAGCCATGATTATATCATCCACATAAAGCAATAAATAAAGTAATCTACCGCTAGACCCTTTCATGTATAAACAAAAGTCATTTTCAGATCTTTTAAAACCTAAATCTAACAAAAACTTATTGATTCTTTCATTCCAACATTTTGACGCTTGTTTTAATCCATACAATGATCTATTTAGTCTAAGTACATAACCAATTTTAATTTTTATTCCTTCAGGAGGATAGATATATATAGTTTCTTTTAAATGTCCGTTTAAAAATGCAGTCTTAACATCTAACTGTTCAAAGTAAAAATTGTTTTGATTACCTATTGCCAACAACGTTCTTAATGTGGACATTCTCGCCACTGGCGAATATATTTCTTCGTAGTCAAATGTCTTTTCTTGTGCAAAACCCCTAACGACTAATCTAGCTTTATACCTATCTTCTCTAATCTTTTCTAGGGGTTTAAAGGCAAATACCCATTTTGTGTCTATAATCTCCGCATCTTTAGGTTCAATAACTTGACTCCATGTATTGTTCTTGTTTATGGATTCTATTTCTCTTTTCATCGCTTGAATCCACGAATTCTTATCTTCTCTATTTTCTAATTCCTGAAAGTCTTTTGGTGCTCGCTCAACAAATGAGACCGCATCAAATGCCATGTACATTTCACAATCTTTTAATTTGGCTGGTAATTTAGTTTCTCTTCTACTTCTTTTATTTTCATGTTCTGTTTCCTTTCTAATTTCTACCTGATTTAGACTCTCATCTATTTCCTTTGTACTTTCATACTCACTGTTATTTTCTGAATCTATATTGCTAGCTGATTCTAAGTCTAGTCTTATTCCATCTGTTTCTATCTTTCTCTCATCAAATATCTGTACACTCGCCTTTCTTTGATACATTATTTTTTCATCTGTCACTGTATCTCTTGAAATAACTATTTTATCCTTTTCAGGATTCCATAACCTATAACCTGTTTTGGCATAACCCATAAATATACATTTTTTTGATTTTACATCAAATTTATTTCGTAATTCTTTTGGTATATGTGTTGAGCAGAGCTGCTGACGGTTGTAGAAATGATCACGCGTTTGATTTGTTTGGAATATTGGTGTATATATATATTAATCTGTATCACAATTACACTTAGTGTATGAACAAAGAACTTAAACTCTCTTTCACTTGTACTAATTATTACTAATGCAAAAATAATTTGTTTCTGGGGATCTACCGTTTCAACTACTCGCTTTCGCTGCATAGACGAGTGTGTACCGAGAACATGGCTTCTAGCGGAAACTGTTACAATCGTGTGCGGTTCTAGAACAATACATAGTCTTCCGGCGCGCTTATATTTGAAATTACTCATTCCAACATTCCCCTTTAATTTCAATATTCCCTTTTAATTTTTTTTATTTGCTTTTAACATACACACATTCACAACATACTTAATCTATCTATTCTTTTTTTTTACTGAACTAATTTATCCTTAAATCTGTTAAACTTTACTTTGAGTAGAGGTTTTGTAAAAATATCCGCTATCTGATCATCTGTTTTACAATACTCAATTTTTATATCATTATCTCTAACTTTCTCACTAATAAAATGATATCTTACATCTATATGTTTTGATCTACGATTGAATACTCCTGTTTTTATCAGTCTTATAGCACTTTGGTTGTCTATATGCATTTCTGCACTTACAGTTTTCCCTATTAACGCTTCCAATATGCTTTTCAGGAACAGTAGTTCTTTGCAGCAGTCGGCAGCTGCGATGAACTCTGCTTCCGTGCTTGATAGTGCGACAATTGGTTGTTTACGAGATGCCCAACTTATTGGCCCTCCACAGAATTCAATCGTGTACCCAGTTGTGCTCTTTCTGGTTTCTGTGTCACCAGCGTAGTCTGCATCACAGTATGCCTTCAGTAATTGCACATCGCTCTTATTTCCATAGACTATCCCTAAATGTTTGGTTCCCTGTAAATATCTTAGAATTCTTTTAACATTAGTTACATCTATATCACAAGGTTTTTGTAATTTTCGACTAGCATTTGTTACTGCATAACTCATGTCTGGCCTTGTTTTAGCTGTGAGATATAGCAGACTTCCTACTGCCATCCTGTATGGAAAATAGCTCGTTGTCTTTTCTTCTCTGTTAACATTTTCGTTTGGTATCATAGGTGTGTCCACTTGTTTCGCTTCATTCATACCATAGGCCTCCAGAATTTTTATTGAATAGTTTTGTTGACTCAGTCTTATTGTTTGGCCTAATTTCTCTATCTCTAAACCTAGAAAAGAACTTGGGTTTTTATTATATGTTATTTCAAAAACAGTTTTTAGTCTTAACAGTAAATTATTTAAGTCTTTTTCATTCTCTCCGAGTAATATTCCATCATCTACGTGGATTGCTAAAATCGCTGAGCTATCTTCTTTCTTGAAAATACATTTATCAATTTGTAGTTGCTTCAGTCCATGACTTTTCAATGTCTCTGTGAATTTGTTATTCCATCTGTTTTATGCTTGCTTAAGACCATACAGTGCCTTCTTTAGTTTACAAACTTTGGTCCTCTTCTCACTGTATCCTTCTGGTAGATGCATATATACTTCTTCCTCCAAATCACCGTATAGAAAAGCAGTTTTTACATCGAATTTTATGTAACTCCAATTGTTATGCGCTGCCAGTGCAAATAGCATCCTCAGTGCAGCACTGTCCACAACAGGACTATAGAGCTTTTCATAATCGATGTTTGATCCTTGTTCACATCCTCTTACAACAAGTCTTGCTTTATATTTCCCATTGTCTTTCACTTGGAAAACCCATCTGCTTGTTAAACATTTTTTTCCTTCTATATCACTGCTGTCTATCAGTTCCCAGACTTTGTTTTTAGAAAGTGATTCCTTTTCCTCCCGAACGGCCTTCATCCACATATTTTTGTCCTTACTTGTCATTACTTCTTGATAGGTTAGGTATACGAAGTCGTCGTACTTGGCAGGAAATTTCTTTGATCTTTGAGGTCTCCTCGGTGTACTTTCTTCTAACTGACGTGTTTCCTCATCTTCCTCTTCAATATTTTCTTCAGCGCTCTCCATCTCATCGTCTTCTCCTGACGAATCTTCATGTCTTGGTTCATTGTTCAAGGTATGATCTTCTTCACTCTCTGAATCATCTGTTACTGGCAAGTAGATTTTGTTTTGTATTTCTTCCTTACCTATTTCCTTTTCTTCTTCTACACCGAAATGTACATCTCTTGAGACAATTATCTTTCTTGACGTCTCATCCCATAAACGATATCCTGTGTTCGTGTACCCTACGAATGTCGCAGCTTTACTCCTATCGTCAAGTTTCTTTGACTGTTTTAATACTTTTACGTACCCGGTGCAACCAAAAGTCTTCAAATGTTTCAGATTGGGTTTTGTCCCGTTCCACATTTCATATGCGGTTACTGCATTTGCCTTTGTCGGGCTTCTGTTATGCAAATATGCAGCTACTCTTGCTGCTTCGCCCCACAGTGGTTTATTCCGCTTGGCTTCTATAATCATAGCTCTAACTTTTTCAGTTAATGTTCTATTTAAACGTTCGGCTTTTCCGTTTAATTGTGGGTTATAGGGTGGAGTGTAATTTATTGTTATTCCTTTATTTTTACACCATCCCTGCATTTCTGTACTGGAATACTCTTTACCATTATCACATCGTATTTCTGCCACCTTTTTATTCCATTTTGTTTCGACTAGAGCTATATATTCTTTTAACTTTTGAAATACACCCCCCTTTTCTTTCAGGAGATAAACCATTACATAATTCGTATAGTCATCAAGAAAAGTAGCATAATACCTGTTTTCGTCCCATGTCTCAGGAGTGATTGGTCCCGCAATATCTGTATGAATGATCTCGAGGGGTCTCGTAGCTCTCTTTCTTTTCTCGCCAAAGGGTGTTCTTGCATGTTTGGCTTGTATGCACACTTTGCATTTTCCAACTTGTTCCTTGATTTCATCTTTTCTTAAATCCATGCCTTCTGATAACTTTATTAACTTTATCATATTACTTGCACCCAGATGCCCCAATCGTTCGTGCCATAATTTTGCTGGTAGCCCCGTTTTAGCTGACATTGCCTTCTCTGTCATTTTGTTCATCGTTATTTCGTACAAGCCTGCATCATTCTTGGTTCCTCTCAGAATGATTTTTCCATCTTTATTTATTACTACTTCTTCCTTATAGAAGTCTACCGTGCCTCCCATTCTCGTTATCGCGACAACAGACAGAAGGTTGCTCCTTAAATTTGGTATATACAGTACATTTTTTAACTCACATCTCCCAAGATCCACTGTTCCTGTCTTCTTGGCTGTCATGTTACCTCCTTTGTCTGCCATCCCGACCTTTGTTGCTATTGGTTTCACATCTTTTAGTAATGTTTCATCATTTGTCATATGCGAGGTCGACCCTGAATCCACAATCCAGTCTGTAGTTCCTTTGGTATATGCTATAAAGGCAACTTTATTATTCTTGTCGTCATCCTCCTCGGTTGGACTGCTTGATTTGTTCCTAAAATAACAGTCTTTCTCTACATGGTTTGTCTTTTTACATATTTTACAGAATTTTGTAGAAGTTTTCCTGCAGTTTCTCGTGGCGTGTCCTGCACGTTGGCAGTTTCCACACTTTACATTATAACCTTTCTTACTGGCACCTTCTTTCTTACACGCATGTGCAAGGTGACCCTTCACACCACATTTATAGCACTTCCTTTCTTCTGCTTTGAAGGCTACTACCTCCTCATGGTCTGACTTATTTCTGACTTCTTCAGCTAAAAGTCTAGCTGTGAGGTTAGTTATGGTGCGTTCTACGGAAGGCGTTGATTCCCATGCGCTGGCAAAATATCTGTAACTCTCAGGTAACATTTTGAGTATTTTAGAAATGACCATTGCGTCACTTATGTTTTCACCTAAGGCTTTCAATTTATAAACAATATTTTTCAATTCAGCAATGCTCGTGACTATATCTATGCCGTTTTTACTTTTATATTCAAAAAACTCCTGCATCAAAACACATTTTCTATGCTCGGTGTCTCTTTCATAAGTATTTTTTAGTCTCAACCACATTTCGTGAGCTGTAGTACATGTTACAATATGTATAAGGGAGTATTTCTCTAAAGTGCTTACTATTATCCGCCTCGCCTTTGCATCTTTCTTTTTCCAGTCTGCGGCGCTTTGCTGTGCTGGTGTTGATTCCTTCAATACAAAATCTAGAAGGTCTGCTGCTTCCATATAGATTTCTATCTGGAATTTCCAAAGGGGATATCCATCTGCATCCTTCAGCTTCTCGATGTTTTCTGGCAATTCTCTTTTTTCTTCTGCTGAACTCATCCTTAGGCTTTATTACACCAGTTTATTAATTCTTCCCTTCTTACCGTTTCCAACAAAATTTTCTAAAACACGTGGCCGAAATACTCTGGGCCCATAACCTGTTGAGCAGAGCTGCTGGCGGTTGTAGAAATGATCACGCGTTTGATTTGTTTGGAATATTGGTGTATATATATATATATTAATCTGTATCACAATTACACTTAGTGTATGAACAAAGAACTTAAACTCTCTTTCACTTGTACTAATTATTACTAATGCAAAAATAATTTGTTTCTGGGGATCTACCGTTTCAACTACTCGCTTTCGCTGCATAGACGAGTGTGTACCGGGAACATGGCTTCTAGCGGAAACTGTTACAATCGTGTGCGGTTCTAGAACAATACATAGTCTTCCGGCGCGCTTATATTTGAAATTACTCATTCCAACAATATGTGTGTGTGCTACTGAGCCAAAAATTTTTAAATTCTGTACATTCGGTTTCTCACCATACCATATTTCCGCTGGTGTAACCCCTGGTAATCTTGTACTAGGACTCCTATTAATAATATATGTTGCTGTTCTAATGGCTTCGCTCCAGAATTCCTTAGTTAGATTCGAGTCGCGTAACATTGATCTCGCTTTCTCAACCAAGCTTCTGTTGAATCTTTCCGCTTTCCCATTTTGTTGAGGTGTATACGGAATATTATAGTCTATACTAGTCCCATTCTCTTTACAATACTTTCTAAATTCTTCTGAAACATATTCACCCCCATTGTCACATCTTAATGTAGATATTTTTTGGTTAAACCTCGCTTGTGACATCTGAGCGTATTCTCTAAATTTTTCATATACCTCATATTTACCTTTTATCATATAAACGCAAACAAACCCTGAGTATCCATCAATAAAGGTAACAAAATATCTATGCCCATCATGTGACATAGGTGTTATTGGCCCTGATAACCAGGTCTGCCGGCAGATCCGGCCCAGTTTATGTCCGCATTCAACTACGGATCTGCCGGCAGACCCTGACAAGGCAGAATCTGCTGCGGATCTGCCGTTCATCTGCCGGCAGATCCGCAGCAGATCCTGCTGCCCGTCCGACACATCCAATAGCGCCATCTGAAGGCAGGGTCTGCTGCGGATCTGCCGTCCATCTGCCGGCAGACCCTGCCTTGTCAGACCCTGCTGTCCATCTGCTGACAGACTGCAGGCAGGGTGGTTATCAGGGGGCCCGCATACATCTGAATGCACAATCTCTAATATTCTATTACTTTCCCTCCTAATTCCAAAACTTGTTCTGGTCATTTTTCCTCTCAAACAGTCCTCACATATTTCTTTTCCTTTTAAATTTACATTATGAATGCCCTCTACCATTCTATTATTTATAAATTTACTTAAGTTCGAGTATCCAATATGACCATATCTTCTATGCCATAACCTCGCAGTTTCGTTTTCACATTCTACATTTAAACACTCATTCCTTATTAATTTAAACGTAATCACATACAGGTTGCTTCTGTATCCTATACCTATTAATTTTTCATTCTTAACTAATTTCACCTGGCCATTCTCAAATGTTGTTTTGATTTCTGATATTTCTAACTTCTTAACTGATAACAAATTTCTGCGTAAATTAGGAACATATAATACACCTTTTATTTTGCACTTGATGTCTTTATCATCTATTTGACTTAATGCTTCTATATCTCCTATTCCTACTGCCTCTAAATAATTTTTGTCCTTTGCTACTGCAATTTTAATGGGTTCTTTTAACATTACAAGATTTGAAAAATATTCTTTCTGATTTACCAGATGATCTGTGCATCCAGAATCTACGCAAAACATAATGTCTTTATCACTTACAGTCTTTTGATTTCTTTCTCCTTCAATGTTAAAACAGATGCTGTCATCTTCTTGTCCTCCAGTCACCTGATTGCTTTCATTGTAGTTTCCTCTTCTGGTGAATTGATGACCTCGATATCTTCCTCTCCAACCCCTTGAATGGAATGATCGATGCCCTCGTACATTAGCGGCTTGGATGTTCTCCCTGTTCCTGCCATTTTCCATATTGCCTCTGTCTTCCTTGAATGTCCTTCCATTGCCTTCGTACCTATTTGGTTCAGAGGAACCATTATACCCAGCAGATGCTCGTAGCTTCTTACAATTTCTTCTAAAGTGCCCTTTTTCTCCGCAGCCGTAACAGACTCCTGGTCTCTTTGACATGAACGCTGTTGAACCTGACGTGCTCTCTATATTGTTATTGTACTCTACGCCTCTTTTCTCTGTCTCTGCCCTGAGTTTCGATTTTACCATACTAAACGTTAAGCCTTCAGTTTGCATATTTTCCAGTACCGTGACTACTGTATCATAAGATTTAGGTAAAGCTAAAAGTAGGTTGCATATAGCGTCTTCATCTTTCATTTCCGCACCCGTTGCCCTTAATTGGTGCAGTACTTATTCGAATTTCAAAATAAATTCTTCCAGATTTTCACCTTCATTTAGCTTCATCGTTATCAATTTTCTTCTCAGTAATAGTTGCCCTGGTAAGCCCTTCTTCTCGTACATTTCTTTTAGGCTTTCCCACATAGCAAATGCAGTCTGTTTGTCTCTGACTAAATCAATTTGACCATTCGCCACACTTTGAATAATCAGTAATTTACATTTGTCATCCTTTTTCTTTGCTTCTCTTCTCTTTTGCTCATCCGTGTAGTCAGATTCTACATATTCTTTTCCAATCATTTCTATCACTTCTTGTTCAACAAGCAACGTCGTGACTCTAAATTTCCAGGTCACATAATTATCCCCATTTAGCGGATCAATATTAAAGTAGTTCTTAGTAGTTATGGCCATTTTAACACCACTCGTTCTTTCAGTCTCAATACACGTGGTCACCCTTTTACTTTTATAATCCACTTACATCCACGATACTGGGCCCATAACCTGTTGTTTTATTTGTGGATAATAAAGAGACTCACTTGTGTGTATGCATTTACGCATATATTTCCTTCTTCTCACATAACAATACTGGTAATTGACTCTCACGATCGACCCTCGTGCAAACGTACAACCATGCTTTTTCAAGCAACCGGAAGAGAAGAAGACTTCCATATTACAAAACTCGCCTCAACGACCGAACGCGGCGCCACACACCAACCTGTTATAATCGCGCAAGCGCACACGAGGAGAGACAGCATTATACACTTCAACATGTGTTAGTTTCGTTTGGCTGAAGGTGTGCGTATAATGCGTATACGTATTATGTTGACGAAAATTTTCTTGACGACGGAGAAGAAAACGGAAAAAACGGACCGTTTCCGACTGATCCATGAGACGATATTACGATATCTCTGACATGCGTGGACCGATTTGATTGATTTTGGTCTTATTCGAAAGCTGATATGCGGTTTACATAAGAAAAATGCCTTTAAATTTAGAAAATATTGCAGGCGTGAAGAGATATTAATGAAATAAATGTCAGGTTAGGTTGGAATAGCCGCGCGACGCGTAAAGGTACACGGCAGCGACAGTCGGCATATACAGGGTGTCTTTTCTTTCATGTACTTGGCGTCGAGACGCTACCGCGTCTCTAGATATAAATTTAAAAAACACAAGCTGGCGTTCTGTTTATGTAAGTCATATCCCTATGTAAATTGGTATAACACACACAATGACCGGGGCAATCGTGATGTAATATCTCAGTGCGAAGCGTTATCGCGAGAAGTACCTGCATTGCGATATGTTGTCTTCTCGATGGAATCACAGGTACGTCCACGTATCTACACAACAGCTACAACGCCAACCATCCCTCAAATCACACATAAGAAAAAAATAACGGCAAGACGACCAAGGCGTGCCCCATCATACAACTTGAATCGAGGATCACCAGTACTTCCAAGTTCGAGGACGAACTTCAATCCAAGGGGGGAGGTGTTACGCTATGCGCCAGGCTGGCGCCGATAGACAAGGATCATTCCAAACCCATGACAAAGGACCACCATAACTTCTCGTCAGGTCCACTCGATACACCTTTCCCGATAGATCTTAGCGCTAGATCTCCAAAGAGGATCTTTCCGCCAAATCCTCCCGCCTGATCTTCCCGCCAGACTTTCCCGCTAGACTTTCGCGCCAGACATTCCCGCCAAAAAGCAGAGGAAAGCGTCGTTCCCTCAAGGGGTATAAAACCTCTGGACTTCCACCGACGCCAGACACTCCAGTACGGACAACCGACCCATACTCATTGTACGCGTTCGTTACCGTAAGCACGGTTTTCATTCTTGTAAATAAAAAGTCTATCTACAAGAAACTTCAAAGTTACTGAGAAAGCACGAGTGCCTTCTCTACTTCGTAACAACGGGTCATTCCACGCCAAATCGATCACTTTTTTCCCTCGATGCCTCGGATTTTGTTCACACTTGAATATGTTGTACTCCTGGTGAAAGTGGGGGGTGTTTAATTTACCATTTTGTCGATTTCAAGTTTGTTTAAAAATTATAGAGCGTTGAATTTTGCGATTTTTGCCTATTTTCGTGAAAATGGGTTGTACTTATGAATTTGTAGCTCGAAAACTATTTGTCGGATTTAGTTGATCTTGACGTTATTTTAACCTAGAAGGATCGGCCTTTCTGAATATGTTTGTTTCCGGTTAAAAAATTATTTTTACAATAATGAAAATTATAAATAAAGTTTTATTTTGCAAATTGAGGCTCAAGGTCGCGATTTTAAAAATCCGAACAAAATACCACCATATTCGCTGAAGAATTTTCTATAAAATCAGCTAAACTCTTGTTGGTAATTTGCATATTCAATGTCGCAGGAAGCTGCTAAAGACAGCGGCGCGCACCGTTTCAGGTAAGCGAGCCATAGGTACGTTCCGCTACTACGGTCGCCTGACCGTACCCCTCGCACCCTTTATTACCTGAATCAGGTCTAACAACGGTAGAAACAATAACGACAGATCACGTATCCATCACGAGGGTGTCATTTACACCTGCAGAAGAATTTTACTAACCCACTCCTGGCCAAGATGGCAATAAAGGGTAAGTATGGGCAAACGGCCCCCACGCCGATTCCTGGAGGTGTAATTTTTTAAACAATGCTCCTGACCTGAAACACCATTGTGTAAAGTTTTAGATCGCTACCCCCCGTTTAATACGGTAATACGGGGGTAAACGCTCTTATATTTATAATTTTTTTCTTGGTTAAAGATATTTAAATGAAACAAAAGCGACAATATTTTTCCGGATTGGAAATGAATTATTACGGGTAGAAAAATATAATTTATATTTGGGGGTAGTTTTTGCACACAACCCTATGAATGACAACCCCTTGTCGTGATAATCGCTTATATTTGTTTGCACATATCGAAGGGATAATCTGTACTTAGCCAGGCGTATTTTGCTGTCTTTCTGATTATATAAACGCTGATAACTTATAATCGATTAAAGAAAAATTACAAATAATGCAGTTATCACTACTGCTTTCGGGCATTTTTCTAAATAATACTGGTACTAAATAAAGCACTCAAACAATTTTTATCGTAATATTCATGATTTTCTCTATTAGTAAACTCGCAAGCAAAATGTCGATAAAACATTGACGGTTCCGTGCTGTCGGCGGACCGCGACGTCGATAATGCAGCGGCGGCATCATGGCGTCAACGGACCGCAAACTGATAAATACTGTTTCTAGACTGCTCTCGAATAATTAAGCTAAGAATAAATTGCATTATTTTCGTATCTCCCTGTACTAATCCCCGCGAATTTATTTAGCACCCGTATTATTTAGAAAAATGTCTGCAAGCGGTAGTGATAAATGCATTAATTGTAATCTTTCTGCCAAAAAATTCACTGGATCAGTGAAACGGATTGTTTCTGAGGATGAAGCAATCAAATACCAGGCACACTGTACCAAAACTGTGACAACTGGCTGTATATTTTGCAGTAAATGTAGATTAATTGTTTATAGGAAACAGCAATGGGGAAGATGACGCAAAGCTCGACGCAGATGGCGCCACTAGCGTATGTACTGTGGATGTGCCTGAGTGCGTATGTGTGAATTGTTTGCGCGCGAAATTTTCATTTGTGTATTGTATAAATGGGACTGTGTGCTGGTGGCGTCACGGGTGGGAAAAAGTTGCAGTCATCTTCCTCATTGTGTAAAAATGAAAACAATAGCGATGCCAATGACATTGCAATGGACCCAGACTTCCACGTCAGAGACAGTACGAGAATATCGGAAACATTTGTAGAACTACCGTTCAAAAGAGTTGTATCTACTCATAAATATTGTATTCTGTGTCAGTCAACCAGTCAACTCATCGTGATACCACTCGAAGCACGCCTCCAAGCATTCAAACAAAAAAGAATTTACATACCGACTGGCAATCGTTGTTGCACTACGTATATATTTAAGAAACGATTCTTTACCGACGAACTTCAGATGCTACGTGTCCATTCTACTTGCAGCTCAGTAGAAATATCAGATGTTTCGTTGTTTTTAAACCAATTGGCAAGTAATGTGGATTCATCATTATTTGATAAAATCGGTGACTTTTCCTTAAGCGAAGAACAGCTTAATACATTTACTGGTCTTAACTGGGAGAATATTAAGAAACTGGAGAACATGCTGATCAGTATGAGAAATAGCGAATCACGAACTGTGATACAAGCCTTAGTTATATTTTTATTTAAGATTAGAAGCGGTAGTTCTAACGCAATAATTCAAACAATATTCGGTTTGGAACGTGAACAGCAGGTTTCAGAATATTTTCATCAAATAATTGATACATTCGAAAAGGACATTTTACCCATCAATTTTGGAATAAATGCAAAACTTAGAGGTCATCTCATTTCAAATGAAACCGCATACGTAACAAAAAAGCTTTTTTATATGGGGCAATCCACATTGGCTTTGATATTTGATGGAACGTATGTTAAACATGAAAAAAGCAAAAACAATGAGTATCAAAGAAAATCGTACTCAGGACAGAAGAAAACATCACTGTGCAAACCATTTACTATCTGTACAACAAATGGCTATATTGTTGACACAGTAGGTCCATTTAATGGAACTATGAACGACGCGACAATAATGAAAATTGGGTTACAAGATCCTAGTGGAATAAGTACACTTTTACGACTAGGTGATTTCTGCATTGTCGACCGTGGCTTTCGAGATGTTGTGGAATATATGCAGAACCAAGGGTACAATGTTTTAATGCCGGCATCTAAAGGGAAGCGGATGCAGTTAACAACAGAAGAAGCAAATTCCTCACGATTTATTACCAAAATACGTTGGGTAGTCGAAGCTGTACACGGTGCTATAGGGCAAAAATATCGTCTATTGCACCATAAAATGGACAACAAATTGTTGCCAAGTCTTAAATCATTGTGTCGAATAGCTTCATTTTTACATAACACGTTTGGCAAAAGATTAAATTCAGATCTGGAACTCGCAGACATAATTATTGACTACATGAAACAACGTCAAACTCAACAGAATACGCTACAGGAATTAGTAGAGCACCAGAGATTAAGTCGCCGTAAAAAACCTTTCACGACAATTACCGCCAGCTCTATAATGGATTTTCCTGAACTCACTATGAATGAATTACAAATACTATTCACCGGTAAATACCAATTATAACGCTAATGACTGGTAGCTGTCTAATGGATTTTCCTGAACTCACTGAGAATGTTTTAAAAATACTATTCACAGGTACGTACCAATTGTCGCAAGCGGTATGCTACCTTTCGGAATTAATGACCAATGGAAACACTTTAAATGTCGAATATTTAAAAGAAAATAGTCATATCATAAAAATGAAGGTCCGCTCAAGACACATTAATCGAAAAAGTTATCAGTGTTATATTGACTACGTACCAAATTCTACCAGCTACACATCTATAAAACGATATACATGTGACTGTGCAAATGGCAATAGGACAGTAGGTTGCTGTTCACACGTTGCTGCTATTATTTATTATTTGTCACACAGGCGTTATAAATCAAAAATTGTTAATCCGTCTGAAACATTGACACATCTATTCGATGTAACAGATGGTACAACCGCAGTTATCGAAGAAAACAGTGATGAAGATTAAATCCATTTTTGTATAAGAGTTCATTATATTATAATGGTATAATTAGAGAGTATTATTTGTTTTTTTTTCTTTATCTATGGTCTTAATCCAAACTATAGGGTAAAGAGTACAATGGTTGGCCACTTAAGTAATAGTGTCACATAAATAATAAATTATAAATGCGAATTTAGTAAATTTGAAATGGAAATGAAAAATAAATAGAGTTTATAGAAAAAAAATCAAGAATGTATAAAAATATACAAAAAATGTGTTTCCTACGAAGAAATATAGTTATTCGCATGGTCAAGACAGTAATTGTCCAACCGGTTCGACAGTGATTGGCCACTATTTGATACATAATATAACCTAAAAGAAAATGTTACTTGATTTGGTGATAGAAATAAGATTAAAATTATACAATAAAATTGGATATATTTTATTATGTATGTATTTGTTGTGTTTATTTCTGTTTTTAAAAGGTGGCTAATTACTGTTTCACCATTGACATGGTTAAAAAAAGTCACTGGCCGCCCGGTCAATTAGTATCATTCAACATTATTCATTATCCAATCGGTTCGACAGTGATTGGCCGCTATTTGATACATAATATAACCTAAAAGAAAATGTTACTTGATTTGGTGATAAAAATAAGATTAAAATTATACAATAAAAATGGATATATTTTATTATGTATGTATTTGTTGTGTTTATTTCTGTTTTTAATAGGGGGCTAATTACTGTTTCACCATTAATATGGTTAAAAAAAGTCACTGGCCGCCTGGCCAATTACTGTCATGCAACATTATTCATATGACAGTTGTTGGCCCCCGGTATTTTTCATAATATATGTATAAATTTAACAAATAAATAATTCTTTTATAAAGTTTCAACTTTCATTTATCGATATAAACCGAATATGAGAGATATACATATCATAAATACATTAAACTATTCACAAACTTTCAACTGCACTCTTACGGTTTTTTTATTAAATCGCTGTAATTTCCAAGATTCAAAGCCGAGTCATCCTATTTGCATTTATATATAATCACAGTATATAATGAGTGGAGAAATATTGATTACATCCGAAGCAAGAAAGTACAAGGAATATGAATATGTTGATTAAAAAAAGGCATAACATTGGTATTTCTTTATATTCATTTATTTCTCAAAATAAGGCCAATCACTATCAGGTGGCCAACAACTGTGTTCTTTACCCTATATTTACCCACGCATTTATTTCGTTAAACCAACTTTTTGTTGTGGACTTATAAAAATAAATGTTTATTCTCTATACGTATATTGAAAGTTTTATTGTTTATAATTATTCAATCCCTCAATAGCGACGTCGATACGTCGTCGTATGGTGAATAGAGGGACGCGGCCGCCTCACCGCGCCGCGCCGTCCGCGTAAAAATAATATTGGGACGCGACGCGGTCGCCGTCGTTGAGGGGTTATTTAAGTATGTTTCCACCAACGCAACTATTCTACATTTTTATACATGATAGTTATATAATAGAGTATTATTTTTAATTTTTTGGTGGTTGTCACTCATAGGGTTGTGTGCCAAAACTACCCTCAAATATAAATTATATTTTTCTGCCCGTAATAATTCATTTCCAATCCGGAAAAATATTGTCGCTTTTGTTTCATTTAAATATCTTTAACCAAGAAAAAAAATTATAAATATACGAGCGTTTACCCCCGTATTACCCTTAAACGGGGGTGTAGCGATCTAAAACTTTACATAATGGTGTTTCACAGGCCAGGAGCATTGTTTAAAAAATAACACCTCCAGGAATCGGCGTTGGGGCCGTTTGCCCATACTTACCCTGCTAGACCCTTTATAATATAATGATCTTCTTTAAATTATTTAACTATGTTCCACCAACTCGATCATCTTCAGGATTTTTTATATAATACCACCATAATAGAGCATTATTTTTTATTTTTTTGGAGGTTGTCACTCAAAGGGTTGTTTCGAAAAACCACCCTCAAAAAATTAATTATTTTTTTTCTACCCTTAATAATTGATTTACAATTTCGAGAAAAATACACGAAGTATAGTTAGTATGTAGCTTTTTTTTCATATTTTTCTCATTCAAATATTTTAAGTAGTAACCGAGATAAAAAATAATAACGTTAAGGGCGTTCACCCCCGTATTACCCTTAAACGGGGGTGTAGCGATCTAAAACTTTACACAATGGTGTTTCAGGCCTGGAGCATTGTTTAAAAAATAACACCTCCAGGAATCGGCGTGGGGGCCGTTTGCCCATACTTACCCTGCTAGACCCTTTATATAGCGCTACACATTTCTGCTTAGGCATCGTCCTTTGAAGTTTTCAGTCTTCAGACAACTTTCGTATCGTGCGCGTCTACTGTCTCAATATCTGTTTGTAATTTTCCGAAAATAGTGGGTCAGTGGTGTTGTAATCCCTCCAACAAAAAGGGACATACACGATATACATATACACTTCGAAGAGTAACATTGGATATGTGTCGTTCATTTCCATTTCTTACTGAAAAGACGTTCATTTGCAATAATTGTCGCGTGAAATTATATAAGGAAAAGAAGGAACAGCCTGAAACTGTAATAGCAGAACCTGGGCCATCTGGATTGTCGCGTATGCAGACAGAACCTAACAATAGTGACAGTTCACTGGCACTAGAAGTTTCCATAGCTACACGCAAATCTCAGACAAAAAAATTTTATGCAAAACTTGCTCGTATGATGAAGCAGGCCTGTGAAAGGCATAATGAAATAGTTTCGACCGTTTTCTTACTTGCATCCCTTAACCTCGCCATTTGAAGTGAGCATATCCATGCCAACGTTCCTAATCCATCCTTATCCATTCCTGATGGAAAGAACCCACCACCTTCTCGTGGTTTCCATCGAGCAATGGCACTTTTTCAACAAATAATCAACGAACAGTCAAGCTGGTACTTACAAATCTGATTATTATTAAAAAAAAGTAGCATTGGCCAAGAGTGGGTTAATAAAATTCTTCTGCAGGTATAAATGACACCCTCGTGATGGATACGTGATCTGTCGTTATTGTTTCTACCGTTGTTAGACCTGATTGAGGTAATAAAGGGTGCGAGGGGTACGGTCAGGCGACCGTAGTAGCGGAGCGCGTGGCTCGCTTACCTGAAACGGTGCGCGCCGCTGTCTTTAACAGCTTCCTGCGACGTTGAATATGCAAATTACCAACAAGAGTTTAGCTGATTTTATAGAAAATTCTTCAGCGAATATGGTGGTATTTTGTTCGGATTTTTAAAATCGCGACCTTGAGCCTCAATTTGCAAAATAAAACTTTATTTATAATTTTCATTATTGTAAAAATAATTTTTTAACCGGAAACAAACATATTCAGAAAGGCCGATCTTTGTAGGTTAAAATAACGTCAAGATCAACTAAATCCGATAAATAGTTTTCGAGCTATAAATTCATAAGTACAACCCATTTTCATGAAAATAGGCAAAAATCGTAAAATTCAACGCCCTATAATTTTTAAACAAACTCGAAATCGACAAAATGATGAATTAACCCCCCCCTCCCCCCCTACTTTCACCAGGACTACAACATATTCAAGTGTGAACAAAATCCGAAGCATCGAGGGAAAAAAGTGATCGATTTGACGTGGAATGACACAGCTACCAGATCGAAACGAGCGCTCGACTGAGCCGGTTTGTAATTGTTCGACCATAGGGTAAAACTATACAACACGCCCCATTTGACAAAACCTTAGAGCATACATACACTAGGCGGCGAAATCGGCTTCCCTCCGGAAATTTGGCAACGTTGCATGTCGGGTCCCCCTGTGTCGAAGAACCACTGAGTTATGCCTAGTGACAATGGTGACAATTCTACAAATTATTATTTAGTTTACTGAAATGAATTTTGCTTGATATAACATTACACGTAAGAGGATGATGGGTTCGATTCCTCATCGATTTGGCAAAGAAGTAGCATGTATCGTAGGTAGAAAGTTTTTAGACTGCCAGGCCGAAGTCTAGGTAGACGCACGAAATCCCTATATCGATGTTCTAGCACGGGAAGGCGAGGGAAGGCGTTTTGTCCGCCGCTACCCCAAGGTAGCCGCCGCCCGCATAAGACCCTCTCACTTGCACATAAAGCCCTGTCCTTGTTTAGCACCATCCCTGTCTACCGCATGCTCTCCGTCACTCCTTCGTAAGAAATAACTAGCCTCTTAGCAGCAATTCGCTGCACGGGAGTGACAGAGAGCATGCGGTAGACAGGGATGGTGCTAAACAAGGACAGGGCTTTATGTGCAAGTGAGAGGGTCTTATGCGGGCGGCGGCTACCTTGGGGTAGCGGCGGACAAAACGCCTTCCCTCGCCTTCCCGTGCTAGAACACCGATATAGGGATTTCGTGCGTCTACCTAGACTTCGGCCTGGCAGTCTAAAAACTTTCTACCTACGATACATGCTACTTCTTTGCCAAATCGATGAGGAATCGAGCCCATCATCCTCTTTCGTGTAATGTTATATCAAGCAAAATTCATTTCAGCAAACTAAATAATAATTTGTAGAATTGTCACCATTGTCACTAGGCATAACTCAGTGGTTCTTCGACACAGGGGGACCCGACATGCAACGTTGCCAAATTTCCGGAGGGAAGCCGATTTCGCCGCCTAGTGTACATGGAGGTATCATTGCCTTATAGCGAATTCGGTATCGGCACTGGCGCGCAGTGATTGCCAACTTTTTCGGTGCCGCACATTCGGTTGATGCTTTGGCCCCAGTGCAGTGAAATAATCGTATTCGGTTGTATTGCACTATTAGCGTGCAATTTTTGTATCGTATTCGACGAATAAAACTGCCCTTGTGTAGTGTAGATTTCGCATTCGGATAAACGAAATCCACTGGATGAGGGCAAACTTTATTGCACTGAGATTTTTGGTAGTGCAGTTTGGTGGCACGAATTCAGACAATTGCGCGCGACGCTTGGCGCGAAATAGTATAAAACCTCTTAACCTTCAAATAAAATTTATAATGGCCCGATCATTGATCCTTATGGAATTATTGGAAAGTAGCAGTAGTAGTAGTGATGAAGAGATGGAAACTTTAATGTTAATGTGTGCAAAGAAGAGACCAAAAATAAAACTTTATGTACAAATTGTAAATGAATATTGCGAGAAAGAAGTATGTAATTTTATCAAATTGTTTTTATAAAATGTATATTGCAAAGAATGTTTATATGAATAAGTCTAAATATTAGCTATGTCTATATTAGTATGCACTATAATATGATATAATGAGTATGAATTAAAATTATAAATATAATACATATAATAACTAGTTATAATATACCCTGATAACCAGGTCTGCCGGCAGATCCGGCGCAGTTTATGTCCGCATTCAACTACGGATCTGCCGGCAGACCCTGACAAGGCAGGAATTGCTGCGGATCTGCCGTTCATCTGCCGGCAGACCCTGCCTTGTCAGACCCTGCTGTCCATCTACTGACAGACTGCAGGCAGGGTGGTTATCAGGGTATATTACTTAATTATATATATTAGTTTCAGAGAAACTTTCGAATAGAACGTAGTACATATTCAAGAATAAAAGACTTATATGAAAGATCAGAATTTTATCATACTGCGTATAATAAAAGAAATGGAATTTGTAGTGACCAGGCGTTATTAGCATTCTTGTGGTACAAAAGTATTCAGTAATTGTAACAGTCTAATATAAAATCAAATTATTTTTATATAATCTTTCTAAAAAATGATATATTTAAGTAACATTTAATTTTTTTATAAATATTTCTGTCTTGTAGGTTTGCAGCTAACAAAAGCTGCATTAGAGATGTAGCTGGAAGATTCGATATGGCGGAGTCCACCTTCCATAGTATTAGTAATAATATTATGGATTTCTTAAATAATGAAGCAAAATCAGTTATAAAATTTCCACAATCAATAGAAGAAAAAATGGCAGTTTCCAGAAACTTTGAAAGTGTAAGAAATATAAATATGTATTTTTTATGTGTGTTAAAATAAGTAACATTTAAAAAGTATTTGCAATATTTCTTCATTTTTTTTAAATTTTAAAACTGTGAAATTTTAAAAACAAAATATTATAGTTACTCACTGAAATCTATTTATCGTCTTTTTTTAATTTATAGATAAATGGTTTCCCCGGAATTTTGGGGTGTATAGACGGAACGTAGGGGAAGGTGGGGCAAGACGGGGTAGTTAAGGTTTGATGATGAATAAAACACAGGTTTTCTTAATCAACTAATCAATTTTGTGCCTGAACTATTCTTTGATAATAAGTCTTTCAGTTTGACTATCAATTAACCGATTATTTAATGGTTTTAATAGAATAATTAAAAAAATTCAGAAAAAGTCCTTTCACCCCATCTTGCCCCACGGGTGGGGTAAGATGGGGTACCCCTGGGGCAAGATGGGGTACCAATTAAAAAACGATATAAATAAAGTAAATATAAATATATATAGTATTTATTTAATACGCTGACAGAAGAAGCACGTATGTATATCATCATCGTCTTCATCGTCTACACCAGCGCAGAACAAATGGGACCATTTGCTATATCGTTATCCCAATGGGACCATATATAGGAATACATACTTGGCATCTTATCCACCCTTCTACAGATTCTAAATAGAGCCCATCACAATATAAACATGGAGGATTTTCGTCTTCCTTGGTGTTTTCTTCTGACCCTGATGAAGAGTTTGTCATTTGGGCATGATGGGGTACCTCTTATTATCAGTACCCCATCATGCCCCTTCTCATTTTACTACATTAATATGAACACTGCCCGAAACATTATTCATAAAAGTATAAAACAACATGCGTACCTTGTAGCCAGTTAAATTGTGCTTCATACACATATAAATACACCGATGATCGTTTACAGTATCGTGTCACTGTCACGGGTGCAACAAAGAAGGAAATACGGAAGAAATTCCATGAAATTACAAATAGTGGTGTAATTTTGTTACGCGTCACGGTGTTTCATTGGCTGACAGTACAGTAACTGCGCCGGTAACAACACGTCTAACGCGCATGCGCAAAGTTGGTCCGTGCGTTTGAATCCTGAGATATGGCGGGTACCCCGTCTTGCCCCCCACCCCGTCTTGCCCCACCTTCCCCTATATACTAATTGGAACACCTGCACATAAAATAAAATCTACTTATGTAAATCGACATGATACACCATCCCTTACCTTACAAGCCATATGCAATGCAGACAAGATGTTCTTGGATGTCTTCACAGGAGTACCCAGCAAAGTGCACGATGCACGTGTATTTAAATTATCGTTCATCAGTAGTAAATTACCACACATATGCGGAGATGAGTTTCATGTGTTAGGAGATGCTGCGTATCCTCTGAAGAAATACCTTCTAACACCATATAAAAATTACGGAAACTTAACACGAGACCAAAACAATTTTAACTTCAAATTTTCGGGGTGCAGAGTTAAAATAGAAAATGCTTTTGGCCTATTAAAAGGAAGATTTAGACAACTAATGAGACTAGATTTCAAGACTGTACAACGTAATTGTAAATTTATTATATCTTGCTGTACGCTACATAATTTATGCATCCAATTTGGGGATAATTCAGAGGATATTATAGAAGAAGTAGAACCAGACAACAATCTACAAGTTGCAGCAAATATAAATGAGGATAGAATTGAAGGGGAACAAAAGAGAAATTTGCTATGCGAATTATTGAGATAATTTAATTTTAATTACAGTGTATTTAATTTATTGTATTATACAATATATTATGTATTATAGTATTATACAATATATACAATATACAATGTATATTACAATATACAATATATATTGTAATAAAATTTTTCATTTTTCTTTTAACAAACTTGTACTTAACAAATAGTACATACGTTGATACAATATATTTATTATGAAACTAAACATATAAGTACTTTGTTTTGTAAAACAGAAAAAATAAATGATAGGCTTTGGTTCCTCGCTAACTATAACTTGTACTTATTACATACACACAGTTATCACGTCGCGTGAACTCACGTGCTACTAAACAAACCCACGTCACGGGCAGCGGGTGTGCGGAGTCGTTTTATTTTTTTGTCCTTTGTAAAATGACACCGCACACCCTCTGCCCGTGACGTGAGTTCACGCGATAACAGTGTTTCCCCTAACTAGGTATATACGTATATTTATAACGTAACGCTTTAACGATTATTATCTTTTTCCGAAAGGCTTCTTAACAAGTTCATTTTCTCTTCGTGCCTTTGTTCCCTTTTGGCTTCTTTTTCCATATGAATTTTTAGTAACGTTTCACTTACACTTGACTTTTTTTTATTTTTTTTAACTTTGAATGTTTCTGGGCCATCTTTAATGTTAATTACTGTTTCGCTGGCACTTTGTAATACTTCAGGCTGAAGACTGTCATCAATAGCACGTATTTTTTGTAATTCATGTTCAAAATTAATCTTCATTCTTTGAGCACCAGAAGATGAATTGTTTTTTTCATTTCCACGTTTTCCTTTAATTATCGTTTTATATCGATTTTCACACTGTACGTGCGTTTTTTTTCACAGAAAGAACTGTTTCCAATTCTTGAGAGATACTTTGCCACATCGTTTTCTTATTTTTATATTTTTTTAATGGTCCAACAAGTTGCAAGTATTCAGAATATTTATCTAATATAAACGATGTACTTGCATCGGTCCATTCATTTTCTTTGGGAGTTTCCGTCTCCCCAGCAACACAAGTTTCAGGAATTTCGAATCCAGCTTCCAATAGCTGGTCTTTATTTATAAATATAGTCTCTAAAGCACCTGGAATATTAATTATATATACACTTTGCAAAGAAAGAACGATTCATTTTGAAATATCTTAAATTTAATATATATTAATAAATCTAATAGTAAAATAAAAAACATGTATAATCTCACACAGCACAACGTCCGGCAAAGTCCCAAATACGTCTACAGACATCCCAAAGACGTCTTGGGGATGTCTGTAGACGTCTTTGGGACTTTGCCGGATGTTGTGATGTGTGGGTATATCCCACACAGCACAACGTCTGGCAACACCTTAAAGACGTCTACAAGGCGTCTTGTTATAAATCAGCACATTCAGACCGTCTGAGCGTCTTGATTTGTAACAAGACGCCTTTAAGACGTCTTTAAGGCGTTGCCAGACGTTGTGCTGTGTGGGATGTGTATTATTATATGTGTATTATTATTACACATATTTGTGTAACCTGTTTCTTGTTGTACTTCGCACAAAATTTCATTTGTATTCTGTACCAGACAGTTGCTATCATCATACATAAATCGTTTAATAACTACATTTCCTTCCATTTGTATATGTGTTAATAACGTATGTAAAATATATACGTCTGAAAAGAATGTAAAACATTAAAGAATATATACTACATATATATGTATAATATGGATAATATATCTGTATTATTATTGTACCTGATTCCAATTTCGCTGATAACTGATATGAATGCACTGCAATGAGTGCAATGTCGTGTGCTGCAAAGAAATACGTCAGAGCGGCGAACGGTTACATTACCATTACGTTACGAATATGAAAATTGGGGACATACCAATCGGACCACTTTTAGTACCAACCTACCAACCTTCTGTCGGCAACCTCAACAACTTCTCAAGAAATGACAGTATATATATCAATACGCCCGTATTCAGTGCTGCTTTATCCTGGTTTTCTCCCAGTGTTGCATCGCTGCTGTGCGGTGCTGCCCCAATTCAATTTTACTTTGAAACTGGTCGCATTGTAATCGGTGCTTGACTGCACTAGGACTGCCTTGGGGCAGCACAAGGACAGTGTCAGTGCGAGATACCGAATTCGCTATTAGAGTGACTGCCTCGAAACTGTCGGGCAACATCACGCGAGAGAGAAAAAGAGAAGTATATGTCCTATTCGACCGATATGCGCATGCGCCGATATCGTGCGAGAGAGAAAGACATGTGCGAGCGAGAGAAGTATAGGAGAACAATCGGCAGTAATATACTTCTCTCGCTCGCAAGATGTTTTTCTCTCTCGCACGATATCGGCGCTTGCGTATTACGATCGAATAGGACACATACTTCTCTCGCTCGCACGTCTTTCTCTCTCGCACCATGTTGGGGACAGTTTCAAGCTTTCAATGAGACCTCCATAGTATATGCTCTAAGGACAAAACGCTCCACCATTATTTTACGCAAACAAACCAGGATGCATCGACGCGATCGTCAGTTTCGAGCTTGCCTCAGTCGGCCACAACTGCCGCAATATAAATACAACGAAATATTACGGCTTCTAAAGAAATATTTAAGAATTTATATTTTCGGTCGTCAGATAATTTGCGGTGAGTACGTGGGAAATTCAATTTTCTAAGTCACTATTGTTTTTGCGATAAATTCACATATATATTTCGAAAGTAGACAAAATAACCTCTTTAAATTGTTATTGCCCAAACCTCTTTTCACTACGTTGTTGCTAAATTAAAGCCGGAGAGCTTTGTACTCCAGAATTCACAATATGCCCCAACAAAGAATTTACAATATGCCCAACCTCAAAATCATATTTTTCACGAGTAACTTATTTCGTTTCATTTTTGTGGTTAACAGAAATGTCACGCAAATATGTAAGGACTACATTACGAGCATCCTGGTCAGAGAATGACCTTAATGAAGCAATGGAAAAAGTTAAAAGTAAAAAATGGGAATTAATGAATGTAGCAGAATGTATAAAATACCTTCAAGGACCCTAAGAAGACACATACAAACATTTCTGTTAATAATATCGTTTGTAGTATCTGTTGTATAACATTTTCATGAAAATAATAAAAAGTTATTACTTTTTTATGTCGGGGCGTTTTGTGACAGAAGTGGGGCGCTTTACCTAACGACAGTGTTACAAAACGCCCTTTGTAAGGTTTACGAAAATGATTATTTACAGGTATTTCCAGTTATTTTTTTTCAAAATTTCGGTATAGTTGTGAAGAGAAATGAACACTTAATGTGTTTATACAAAAAATTTAAAGATTTATTAAAAAATATTGGTTTTATAGATGTTTCTTGAAATGTGGAGCGTTATGTATAGTTTTACCCTACTTGTTTTTTAATATACAGAACATTTTTATTGTTATTGTTAATTGAGTGTAATTTCTTTACCATCCATCCACATCGTTACGGCATCTGAGAATCGATTACGGCTTGGCAATTTAGCTCGAGCATATTCGTACTCAAGAGGTGTATAAAATCATTCGCGATGATACCCCTCCTTACCTACGTGAACTAATTAAGAGGAACTCCGACTTCTATACTGTAACAAACCCTCAAACATGCCCTATTCTTTTTCGTTAATAAACATAATTAGTAATTACTTAAATACTTATATTCTTATTATTCTTACTTTTACAAAGAGTGTTTAGCGTTAATATTAATATTAGTTCAGGATCCCGCGAGACGCCAGTGCGATAAAAGGGAGAATTGAGTGTAAAGAAGTGGGAGAATGGAACGCATGCGCGATCCTCAGTCGATCAAAGGATCGACGAGAGCAAGGATCAGGAGTTGCGATGTGTGCATGGCGATGAGAGAGGGAACCGAGCGTTCCACGCGCGACTGCGCATTAAGGGGTTAGTCTACCTTGGACGGAGCAAAATTGCAGTCATTTTCGACATTTTTTTTAGGAAGATAATGAAATAGACAGGAAGATTAATGGCTGTTATTATACAACTCTCGCCAGAAAAATCGTATTTTTTGTTCTTACAAAATGGAGGCGGTAGAGCCGTGATACGCAAGATCTTGAGAAGCGACGTTTTCCACGGTGTTCAATCTCAGAGCTATACCGTTTGACTTAGAACAAAAAACCAAAAAGATTTATTTTCTGCATTCCTAAAACAATGGAAGTACGTAGCGGTTTTGCGATATCTTGAACATATTCTTTGCAATTTACACTTTTATAAAAAAAAATACACTTTTTCTCCCCATGTTCACCATTTCGTGATAAATTAATATTTCTGGATTTCCCTACGTACTTCCATAGATTTAGGAATGCAGAAAATAAATCTTTTTGGTTTTTTGTTCTAAGTCAAAATGTATAGCCCTGAGATTGAACACCGTGGAAAACGCCGCTCCTCAAGATCTTGCGTATCACGGCTCTACCGCCGCCATTTTGTAAGAACAAAAAATATGATTTTTTCTGGCGAGAGTTGTATAATAACAGCCTTCATATTAATCTTCCTGTTTATTTCATTATCTTCCTAAAAAAAAATGCCGAAAATGACTGTAATTTTGCAAATCCAAGGTGGCCTAACCCCTTAACCAATCGCTCTTGTTAGTATCATGATTTTTTTATTTTACCTAGAAAAATTCTCATTGGTCCATTTTTGTCCACCCTTCATCGTAAAAATAAGCAAAAAATTCCTAGTGTAACAATTTTTTGTATAAATGAAAAAATATGGATTTAACACCAGTGTTAAATCATGTATAAAGATACCTATATATTGTAATATTAAGCCAATACTCGGGTTTGCAGAATGTTAGATTAGTATTACATACATTATTATGTTCAACATCAAATTTATTCACAAAGGAAATCCGAAATAATTGAGAGAAAAATTAGCAATTACGTGGTGTTTTCAGTGGTCCTGGCGAAATTAAGAGTTGTAATCAATAATATGAGACAGTGTATCACAAAAGAATTTCTACGTGTATTTCTGCCCTAAGAACACTTGTTACATATGGTAATAGTAAAGTAACGCTTTAAAGTTCATGAAAATGACCCCAAATGGTGTGCATAATTTTTTAAATTTGTGTAACACGGGTGTTACACTATGATACTAAGGGTTAAACAAATTAAGCACGAATTTTTTGCGAAAATCACACTTAATTGTTTGAAGTCGTGCCATTTTTAAAATATGCAATTTTTTCACACCATTTACGGTTGATACTTTTACAAGTGGCACATAAATTGAAAAAAAATTATTTGTTTGTTTCACATAACTACCAGAGACGCTAAAACCAGCGCCGTGTTGCATCTCGAAAAAAACCTATTTCAGTTACTACTCTATTTCTATTGTATTTATTATAATTTTACCTGTAATAAATTTTTTTATTTGTTATAATGTTAAATAAAGTACCCTTAAAGTCCCGAAAGGATTATCGCATTGGTATCTTTGCAAAAAATTCCTAATAATTGATACAAAAATAAGCCGTTTATATGACCTTCTCCCCTTAAGAATATCGCAAATTACTTGCGTACAGACTCAAATAAAAACAAACAGCTATAGTGAAAGTTGTTTCTAACATGGGAACCTTCCGGTTTGGCAATTTGTTGATACTTAGTGTACGCGAAGATCTTCACTCGGACATTATTTTCACAAAGCAGTAAGACGCGCTTTTCAACCAAATTCGACAAAATTGACTTTAAAAAATTCTGAGTTTCCTTATACACGGGGTGTTCCTCTACCTATGGTCGGGCAAAAATAAGACGAAAGCCAGAAGTGACAAAATTGCGGTAAAGGCTTCGTTTTCGAGAAAATTGACTTTGTACATTGTACATTGTTTTTTCCTGTTAAACAGGACGGCGTTTCAAGCATTTCGCTTATATTGCCAACGAACTATAAAGTGTCAGTCCTATCTTTTCTCTCCTCTCTTTCCTTCGAATCCCAGCAGCAACGGTGCATCGGTGGTACCCGCCCCGTGATGCTTTACTTCGGTGATCTAACGAGGACCGGTGTTTTCCATCACGGCCAAAGCCGCTGGTAAATTGACTTTGAATTTCACCTAAATACGCGTGTATCGTAGGCGCGAGCTCCTCAAGCGCGTACCCCTCAAGCGCCTACGATGCATGCGTATTTAGGTTAAATTCAAAGCCAATTTTCTCGAAACACAGCTTTTACCGCAATTCCGTCACTCTCGATTTACGTCTTATTTGTGCCTGTATAAACCCCCTAGAGTATTGACCACAGGTAGAGGAACATCATATATATAAAACGGAACTCAGAATTTTTCAAAGTAAATTTTCTCGAATTTGGCTGAAAAGCGTGTCATACTGTTTTAGGAAATTAATCTCCGAGTGAAGACCTTCGCGCACACTAAGTATCAGCATTTTCTGAAATTGCTAAACCTGAAGGTCCCCTTGTAAGCGTGGCTTGAGAAAGACACCTTCATAGTAATTTCCATGCGAGGCTATAAGCTCGTCCAATGGCTCCTTCTGTTAACGACTACGTTCCTTTGTGATGGAACAACCCCTTCTTTCGGTGTTCTACAAAACGGCAATTAGAAATATTAACAGACAGTACCTTTACGTATAACTCCCTCGTAGTAATCGTTGTTGGTCGAGGTAGCTCGACTGGGTCAGGTCATGCACGCACGCACGCACGCACAAATCTGAGGCACAAGTAAGAGTCGAAGAGTCGAGAGATGCTAACGCGCTACGAGCACCGCGACACAATACATCTTGGTGTCACCTCAGCCTCGGTCACGGCATGTTTCTGTTTATGTTTTTTCTTTCCTACCACTTAGTCCGGCCGTTTATTTGTTCAACGTCGAGAGTCGAACCGCGGATCGGCGGGCCACCGAAATTCAACGGCGTGGATTCGCATCAGCGTTCAAAAACTACTTTAACACACTCCGCGCATTTATTACACATTCTGTTACTTGAATAAGCAAACTATGGTCGGGGCCAGATACATTGGCCGGTGAATTTGTTTTCGCGAGCAGCGATCGAGCAGAAGTCAGCCACCACCATCTGACGAGCAGCCGTAGCCCGAGAGAGAGTGAGAACGTTGAGAGAAGGAGCATCGGCTGACAAGCGGTGTGGTGGGAGAATACCCCTCACGAAACTCACCGCCCAATATATATCTGTGGTTGTAAGGAAAAACGACCCATGTCACAATTTCAAAAAATTTGAGTTTATGCATTAATTCAACTGTAGAATATTGGATGTATGTGTTTATCAGAAAAAATGCATGAAAACTAATTTTATACGTTGAAAAAATAATGCAATTTAACCGAATTCTAGTATTTAATTAATACGCATTTGGCAAAACAACGTAAGTCCATAAAATTTGGAGAATACGACGTATCATTCCTTTGTGATTGCTTTTTATTTTCTATTTTTATTTATCTGCATATACTATAACGTATTTTGTGTAAAATAAAATGAGCAAAATTATATTTCATATTTTTATTTTACTAGAAACAGCACAGTATGAAGTACAGGGTTATCCACTGAAGACTGGCGGCGCTCGCGCGAGTAGAAATGAGAACGGCAACAACGTCACACGCATAATTACTACTACAATCATATGTCGATACATACGCCATCTATGGGCTGTTGCTAAAAGTATAGGTTCCTGTAGATGCCAGTAGAGAGCACAAGGTGCTTTTGGCTGTCTCCCCAGATAACTTTACATTTGACGTAACCGACGGAGAAGAAAACGACAGTCGTTTTACCACTGTTTCGTCGTGGTAAACCTCACTGACGGTGCGCGCGGATTTTATCGTAGCGCACCATTAGTGTTGTAACTTGAATCGTAGGTTTTCTCTCAGGAACTGTGGTAAAACGACTGTCGTTTTCTTCCCCGTCGGTTACGTCAAATATAAAGTTATCTGGGGAGACAGCCAAAGATAACTGTCTTTCCGATCTTCTGGACAAAGATCGGATCGATTCTAAGAATCGATCTTTTATGAAGGATCGGTTATAAAATCGATTTTTTATGAAGGATCGGTTATAAAATCGTTCAATCGTGGAAAAAAAAGATCGATCTTCAAAGATCGATCCTAAAAAGGATACTTAAATTAACTTTATTCTCGCTCTCATTGATCACATTTATATAATACTAATATAGTACTTTTAATGATAAATTTTCATACACAAGTAGTCTGTTTTTATAATGTCCATCGCAAAAATTGCATCCTTAGATTTTTCAGATATTTATTCAGCTATAAACAATTACAACAATATCAAATATAAAATATTGAACATTATGATGTAACTGACTGTTGGACAATTGGGCAATATGTTAATCAAAACAAGAAGGACTAGGAAATAAGTATAGAGTTCATATAACGTACAAGTTCAGAGTAAAATCTAATGAGATCAATCAATAGTTGAGTCTGCTGAACGTACCTATCCAATCTCAGATAGCACACCTCGTCTTAGAGACGTCTAGTTTATGTCCATTTTAGGTCTGAATGTCTTGGTTTGTAACAAGACGCCTTTAAGACGTCTTTAAGACTTTACCAGACGTTGTGCTATCTGGGATATGACTACGATCAGTAATCATATATTCGTGTATAATATTCGTGTATACTACATGTGTATATACGTGTATTATACGATGCGTATTTTAAGTAGCCATCACTGTCTGGCACTTACTAAGTATAAAATTAATTTTTTTTAACCGATCCTAAAGAAAAAGAGATCGATCCTTGATAGATCGGAATTAAAAAAGATCGGTGAAAAATCGATCTTATTTCCCCTGAAAAGTTCGATTTTAAATCGATCCAACAAAAGATCGCCATCACTACAGGGCCTCCAAGCTTACCTTCCCCTCGCCGATAGTCCCAATCATCGCGATGATTATACAACATTGCGTCGGTATGGTAGGGAATGACATAAAAATGGTAAAACAAAATTTCAAGTCGCCAAAAATCCTTCTCGCAAACATTATTTCTATGCAAAATGAAACTGTTTCCAAAATTTCAGCCAATTTGGAGCATGGGAGTTTTCGGAAGTTTAGCCATCAGATATATCCCCGAACATCAAAATTAATATAAGGAAACTCCTATTGCATTTTCTTACATCTGATATGTTCTGATACTATTTCCAAGTATCCTATATAAAACTGTGAGCTCTTGACCTTGAATTAAGTTAGCCTTTCGGTTACTTAGGTGTAAACTTATTTTCTTCACAACGATCTTTTATCGTTTCTTTACTACTCAATGTGCAAAAAGATTCAAATGTGGCGCCTCTGGTACTATCAGTTTAACAAGATTCGTGAAATGGTTGGAAGATGGCGTACACGTTCAGATTCTTCCTTTAATAGAGCACTTGATATCTTCGACCTCGCACAGTTCTTGAACGAAACGAAAACTGTACATTAACATTTATTTTACATTATGGTTTATTGTTGAACGTATAGGTCCTCACTGTAACTATAATAAATGATATGTACGTACGTACTATTCCATAATCTTGTCACAGAAATCAGGTGTACGTATATCTTCACTCAAAATCGTAGGACAAATTATTATTAAAACATTTCCTATACCTTCAAGAAACAAATAGAAGTCTTTTACCATTCTGCAATCAAAGACTTTATTTTCAAGATATATATGCAACTAAAATTTCGGAGGGACTAGAGTTCGTTGGGCGATATAAGAAGGGTATTTTTGAAATGCCACTTTTGGGAAAGCGTATGACAGAAAAATTATATTTTGCAAGCTCTACCAAAGAAAGAATAAACCTAACCTAACTAAAGTTTCGAAGTTGGATTTCCAGCGCGCGTTTTCTAAATTCTTGCTCGAACAAGTAAAGGACACGTGCGTGCACTTACAGACGAAAAATACGCGCAAATTATCATTTATACGCATTGTATTAATAGTTACAAAGATTCTGCTATACTTTCATACTCTTTAATGAACATTTACACGTATTCTAATAATACCTCAAATATCAATAACCCCATTTGCCTTAACCATTTCAAGCATACCTATCTTGCAATAATGGTAAACATTTAAATTTTTAATTTCTTGCCACCCAAATTTCTTATTTAGTGAATTTTAGTGTATTTTAATTAAATCGATTTTCTCGAAAATGAAGGTTCTATAAATAGTTTATTCTATATTTTCGATTTATTTTTGTATGGGGGTTTACCCCCCTTTTCGGCTGCACCAGAATTTTCGATACCCTCTATAGATTGTTACAATTCGGAGAGTTGGATACAGGTCGATGCAAAACATTAAGGTGAATACACAATAATTACGATGTATGTCCAGACATTTTCCTTATCCTTGTAAAATTAAATATGTAATTGAACGCGATACACTAATAATTTATTCTAACTTTTTAGTTATTCGTGTTCTGTTTTGCACTTACGGATTAAAACACTATAGTGGAAAATATGTTTTAAAATATCACGAGGAATAGTCTCCGAATTATATAATGTATGCAATACATTATTATACAAAGTGTCGCATATATTGTGGTGTAACATATACTTAAAAAATGTTGCATATGCAATTCATTAGTTACTAAATCACGTTAACTGTGTGATAATCTGAGTATATTAATCTACATATGTAATTAACATGTACACGAATTCATTATATGTTACTTCTTTGCAAAGTAATGCAAAGTTTGAGTATCAAATTCATGAAAATTGACATGCCTTCTGTCCAATATAACAAGCACCTTATTATGAAATGTCCTTTATTTATCGTCAGTAAGAATTATCAAAGAAATATACTAAAATATTCAGGAAAGCGTATCTTATAATTATTACACTACAAAATAGGTCAATATTATAACATTAATTTTGAATTAATTTTTAAGTACCGATTTCTGACACAAGTTTTCGAATCGTTTACAATAAAATTTAAGCTTTATAACAAAATAATCATTTCTTTAAATGGTGATATTAGGTGTTATTTCTATTTGAAAAAAATTGTTCCATGAAAAATATGATCAATTGTCAATATTTTGTAGTAACTATTAGAAAGGACGAAAATGTAATTGATACATTCTTTACAATCTGTCTCTGTACTTTCTTGCAGATCATCTATTTAGTGAAAGTCTTTCGCTTTCTAGACAACATTTCGTTTCCAGCTTTAGTTTTATTGAAGAAATGTATGAACAAAACATTATATTTTTTTGTTTCGTTTCACTTTCATCAATTTTACTTTCTAAATGCAAAACACGCGAGAAACTTGTTTCAATTGAACGCACGAAATTTATTTTTCGTCCATTTAGATTTGAAAAAGACCGTCTTTCCATTTTTTTATTTCTGTCATTTAAATGTAGCATTTAAAAAACGTATATGAGTTTTATTAGCTATAAACTTAATTAAATTTTTGCTGTACTTATTTAATACTTTTTTCAGGGCATACAATGAAAAAGGAAACATGTTATTTTATTCACGACTCATGGTAACAATTTTGTTACTTCTAAAATATTTATCTCTTCCTTACATTTTTCTTACTGCATTGAACTTTATTTCCCAATCAAAATCACAATGCACTCAGTAATCAAAATAACGCGTTTAAACAAAACTTTTTTATTAAACGGTGCTCTTAAAATAATCACCTTCCCGAATTTCCATCCCCTTTCCAATTTCTACAAACATTTACGTTCACGAAAACAAGCCAAAGAATTTAATAACCACATAAAAAATTATAATCACACATAATAAATTTAAAAAAAAAATAAGTTAGTGTAAATGAAATTGTTCCTTTGTTTATTGTCACAGAAAGTCCAAAGAATAAAATAAATAGATTAGTGAAGAAGCAGAGCAATATATTCATTTAGGCAATTTCATATGAGCCAACCTGATAACCACACCGAGCAAGTGTCGATTCAAATTTCCGCGCGCAGAATCGATAAGAAGCGCGAGCGGCGAGCCAAAGCACCACTCTCAGTCTCCCACTCCGCGGCACCCAGCCCAATCGATACTTCTTTATCGACTGTGTCACTCAGTCTCCTCAGCGATTTCGGGCACTGCAGTTGTTGTGACACATTGTGTCATATTCTGTCGCAATAATATCCCGCGGCTCCTCCTAAACGGGCGATAGTGAGAAAAGCCGTTGGCCAAGCGGGAAAACTATCGGCGTACGGTCGCTCGGCGAGTCCGTTCGCACGTGTGCCATGTAAAACCGCGACGAATCGCGGTGCTGTTAGCTGGCGGACAATTTCGGCCGAGAAAGTCTTGCGCCTGCGACAGGCTTCCGGTGTCACGTCCCGTACGGGCATACTCGCTCAGTGATTCTGTTTTTTTTTTTCGTCGATTCAGTGCGGATATGCATTAAGTGTATTTCAAGCCGGGCCGTTCTTTCGTCTTCGGGAATATCTGTCGCCGATCCGGCGATGGATTAAGAACCAACGTGCTCGAATCGTCAGCCTCCAAGTGAGTCCACTTGTTCCGTCTCGACGGTAACGTCTTTTTTTATATGCAACCGATTATCATCGGATCTGTCACTCGGCGTGCGTGATCCGGTGTATTCGGGTGTCGAGCAGAAAATTCGACGTCGACGGTCGGGCTCGCTGGGGCGAGTTTGCAAGTGGAAGACGATTGAAGGGGACAAGTAGGGTAATGCGGACGAATGAGCAATTATGGGGAAAGAAAGGGGCGCCAGACTCCCGGAGACACGAAACGTGGAGTGTTAACTACGCGGATAAACGGGGAAGCGAATAAAAAGGTCGACGGGCTATCGAACGACATATTTGTGATTGGTAGTTGTAAGATTCAACGTGGGTTGGTAGTTTAAGAGTTGCAAAGTTAAGATAAAACGGGCGTGTTTTAGTGAATCCGTTTCGTGGTGTAATTGATTAAGGGAATAGGTTGCCGGGTGCGCGTGTGGCGGGCTGGTACGGTTGAACGATTAAACGAATAGATAAATAAGTGTGTAATTATGTGGATAGTGGTGTATATTGGGTTAATAGAGCCGTAAGGTTAAGTTGGTAAACAAAACGATCAGTAAGCGAATGAACACATGGCTTCTTGAATTCGCGTGGTTCGAGTGATACGAGAATGATTTACGGAATAAATCATTAGGCGGACAAGCGTGCAAGCGGTGCGCGAGGTGATTGACACGAAATCCAGAGCGATCAAGATCTGCCCTTTTGAAACGTGATCCTTGGGATCTCAAGGTCACACCGATTCTCCGGCGACAGTCGCCGATTGCCAAACTGGAAATTTGTATTGAAAGGAACATCTATAGAAATGCAGTTTAAGTAATTCGTTATATAAATGTGTTGCAGAACTTTCTTTTCTAAGTAGTCATTTAATTTTTCAATTGTTCCCAGAATTCTTCGTGTTCTCTTATGCAATGTGAGACAAAAGTTGCTGCATCCATTTCGGCAGAAAGTGATCGTGATAGGAGTACTATAATTTAATTGGAATAAACTTATTTAGTGCGAATTTGCTTCACAATTTACAAAGGGACATTTCCAACCCGAAAATTCTGTTTTTAATAAAACTTTGTGTGAACATAGAGCATATTGGAGTAATTCTTTTCTCTGCGGAAATTTACTATGAATTTTAAATATAAGAATTACTCTTTTTGATATGTCTCATCACATTGTCAAAAGAAAAATAAAATTATATTAAAAAGACGACAAAACGCGATAAACTTCAGGGCTTATATCACACCTCGTCAGAGTAAATTTCAGCGGAAAAAATAATTGCTCCTTCCATTATCCAATATGCTATCATACGTAGTTTAATTAAGTTCAGAATTTTCGGGTTGGGAATGTTCCCTTGTTAGTTGTTGTTAAATAAATTGCTGTTATCTGCCAATGCACAAATTCAAACTACTTCCCTACCTTGTGAGTCAGTAGTGATATACATAAAATTAGTAATGACATAAGCGAGGAATTTATAAAATGCGCTATGTGGTAGAATACTCGTAGAACTTCATTTGCCAGAATTTTCCGTTTTTGGACAATGCAATAAAACAGAATACACGATAAAATAATAACATTCTAAAGTTAAGTGAAAAATTGTAAAATATACAAGATAACACACAATAAGCCAACAAAAATACATAATAAAATAATATAAAATATACATTGCAGTTTAAAGGAAAGCACTTTATGAACAAAAGTACTAATATACACATATATAAAAATCTAGTGAAAACTATGTTAACTAAAAATGTTACTAAAAGACGAATCACAAGTTACTCATAACTATAAGAAAAATTTTCGCTAATAATCAACATATAATATAGAAAATAACACTTATTGCTTTTTATTTAAGTCAACCTGCTAATGCTAATACTATATTTATTTACAACTGCTATCTTAATATAACAAACATTTAATCGAACAATACGTAATATTTCAACTAGGTATTTTTCGTTCGAAATGTTCAAACCTATGACGAACAGCTACGAAATTACTCTTGGCAACTTGCAATATTCTCTGCTGACAGACGAGATGTATCGTTAAGCTTGTCATTTTGTAAGCGAACATTTGTGGGTTTTTCATGTAACACTTCAATATGTGATCCAAATAACATGGAGAACCCCGCGCGGCTTATGTTTCTTCTGTTGCATCACCATTGAGGTTAATACGCTTTGATAACGAAATAGAATCCGAGGCCAAAAATTTCTAAACGTTCACGCGCTACAATATACGGAGTGTCCCAATATAAATGTTTTAAATAACGTACAAACTACTCATTCTTTCAAAAAGGAAAGATATTTCCTATTTTTCACATAGAATCTAGCAGAAAAGAATTTACGTTCTTGTTTCTAAGATGGGGGGTTCCAAGTCCAGCTTCACATTTTGCTTAATATAGCTTAATATTTCGTTAAATAAAATAAGACGAAAACTACAATCATTATACCAAACTGTTTGGAAGGAACCAAAAGTGTACTCGAGAAATTAGGTGTCAGATTTTTGAAAATTTACGAGAGTGCAATTTGTTTAGGGTAAATTTTTATGGTATTGAAAAAGAACGCCGTTCTGTTTCATTTTTATTCGCGTAAGATGCACAAAGTTACAATGCCAGAAATAAATAATTCATTTACTGAGACTAAATAACATTTTTATTTTTACAATTTTTACTTGTAGTAGTCAACCGAATGGTATGTATACCAAGCAATAATCAAGTAAGTCTTAAGGAGGTTCGATACCGGAGAATAAATAATGATAAATCTTTGAAAAGTGTTTTAATCTAATGTTCAAAGTGTAGTCTGCATTGTGTGAAATTTTCAAGTCGATTGACCGCACGGTTTTTGAAAAAATGATTGGAGAAGCGATAAAATTGTTATAAAATGTTACACAGAGTGCTTAAAAATAGTGAGAAAGTCCGAAAAAATGTTGCAATGAAAAGCTTAAGTATTCCTATGAAATTGAAAAAAAAGAAAATCGGTCATGCCACCGTACGGTTTATTAGATAATTGAATAAATAGGCAGCAATGTGCTCGTAGTTTTGGAACTGGGTGAAAGAACTGTTTGAAACGTGGCAACGCTTTACGCCGCGTAGTCATCTATAGAATGTATAATTGTACAAAGCATACAGTAAAAATTGGTAAAAACACTATCAAGCTGTAAAGATATATTTAATAATTTGTTGCGAACCGGTAAATAACATTTTTGTCTACATAATTTTTTTTATCCAAGATTGGTATCACTGCAGAGCTCCCATGTATAAGGATAGGGTTACCCCTTTCGCCGCCTGCCCCGCAAATGAGGTACACATTAGTAATATCGCGATACTAGAGCATTCGCCAAATCTTGAATCGAGTCATTGCTGTCCGCACAGAATTTGCGCTGCAGAGTGTATGCATCAAAACTCCGCCCACTTTCCCATCTTTTGTTTGGACATGCGCGTTGCAAGTAACACTATTGCTTTGTACATCTAGGGTAAAGGACCCAGTTACTGACACCTGACCAATTACTGTCACCTTAAGCTATTTTACTTAAAATAACGAATAAATAAACTTTGTAAAGTGATACACAAAAAGAATTATGTATTTCAACGTATAATCTATACTATAGATTATATTCTATAGTTTGTTTATTCGTTATTTTAACTAAAATAGCTTAAGGTGACAGTAATTGGTCAGGTGTCAGTAACTGGGCCCTTTACCCTATGTTAGGCTAATGACAGTTCATATGTATTCCATTGCTCACCAAAACCACTATTTAATTATTTAATTATTCGATGTTTAATTGAAAAAGCGTTTAAAAACGCCATGCATAAAGAAAAATCTGCAAATAGCTATGTTTATAATTATACAACCATAAAAATGACTGTAACTACTTTCCGGTTTTTAAACAATTTTATTTAACTTCACGCCTCTGTCTGTTTCTTTGGTTTAAAATAAATCGTGTAACTCAATTTTAACTAACTTCCAGAAGTCCAATCGACTAGAAACTTTGCAGGCGTGCGAAGTTATGATGACAATACCAAATTTTGAAGAAAAAAAAAACCACGGGGTGATAGAATTGCATCCCCTTCAATCTTAACACATTTCCACAAATCCAGTCGAGTTGAAATTGCATAAAAATAATTTGATTTATTTAATAATTTTATTTCGATAAAAACAATTGCAGTTTTTTAAAAATTAATTGTAAAAAAGAAAACTTAATTGTTATTTTTGAATATTCAGATATATACCTATTTCTTTCAAAAGTTTTGGAAGGCACATTTGAGTGGAGAGTTCATCAGGGCCGCCTTAACAAATTAGAGCGCCCTAGGCTAAAAAATTTTGGCGCCCCAGCTCCCAAGGGTGCAATTTCCTCGCAATCGGTGCCAGGTAGTACATCACAACCCCGGGTTTCCACCACGACAAACACGAACAAAAACAATGCCCGCGAACGAAATTTTTGTCTCTAAAATGAAGAGAAAAAAGCATTTTAACATATTTGACTCTTAAGCGCCCTCGGATCGCGGGTGCCCCGAGCTATACCCATTTAGCCCATTGGTAAAGGTGATCCTGAAATTCATAAGAGAAAATTGGTTGCAAAACACAAACACTAAAAAGTAAAAATAAAAAATTTAAAGTGAAAAGATTCTATTCAATTTGATCATTAATGCACTAAGAAGACAAAAATAATTATTTTCTTCTACTACAATTTCGATGGTGAAAACAATTTTTTTACCTTTTAGTGCATAATTGATCCAGGTTAAATAAAATCGTTTTACTTAAAAAAAAATTTACATATTACTTTTTACACAATATTTCAACTTCATAGAATATGTGTATTTACAATTGTAGCTGATTGTACACGTTTAAAAATCAACAAATAATGATGGAACGATCAATACTTTTGTTAATCTTTTTGATAGAAAGAAGGGTTCGAAGACTGATTAGACAGATTAAACCGATTAGAGGATAACATCGGGAAATTCCATTCCAAGACACTTGACATCCATTCTACTGCTCGCTCAATTTATTTGAAATCGAATAAATATTTTCAATGAAAATCGTTACTTCCTCCTGTCGCAACTTTTTCCTAGACAGGCCTGAACGATCATAGATAAAGCTGGTCCGAGGCGTCGTATCCCTCATGAATTTAAAAAAGGAAACTCTGCCACCTCTGGGGTTCGGAATGTATGCGAAATGCGTGGAAATGTGCCAATATTAGTCCGCAAAATTTCGTAATGGGGATGCCAGCCTTGAAGATAACGCTCGTGCAGAGGGGCTTGTTGAAAAGTTGAAGGCAAGTCACACAAATGTCCGTGCCCGACTTCCGGAGCGTAGGCAAATTGCAAAAGTTCGCATATTGACGCATCGCGTGAATTATTCGGGCAAAATTGAATTGATTGACCGTGTGACCTGCAAATCTGGAAACCATTATTGAGCCGGCTAGTAACAGGAGACAAGGAATGTGGATCTCTTTCTCACAACGGAACATCGGCAACCTGCAAAATCGGTAACCGATTTTTTTTAAATTTTGCAGTATTGTGGGGGACCTCAGCAGAGGTGTCAGACAATTCTATCGAGGTCCTGTGCAAACCTGCGAAGTTTCAAAAAGATCAGAACATTCAGGTTACCGATTTTCCAAGGGCATCCGCGCAGAAACAGCCAAGTTGACAGGCAACGATTGGTTCTTTGTTCGAACCCATTTTGTAGCGCCAATTTAACTAAAAATGTGATTATTTTTTAAATGAAAAATTTAAATTTTAAAATATTTACTTTAGTATAAACTTAATAAAGATTAGTTTTTAAATATAAGTAATTTTTTCTCAAACAAGCTCTCTTGTGCGTTTTGTAGTATAGTGGAGCAAAAAATATCATGCCTGTAACATCGAACTGTGTAATGAGCTATTAGGTATTCATATTGCATTAAAAGCGGAAACAGACTGCCCTCCGTTTCCTATTTCTAGGTAGGCACATTTTCTTTTACATCATTGTCACATCAACATCCTCGCGCGTGATAGTGCGTTTTTATTTTAGGCAAATTCACACGTTTCTGACTTAGGTGATCTCATGGGTCCTCGTAAACAATATGTTTTGCGAATATTTCGGGAATCAAGGCCGAACGATGGTAAGATGTGTAGGAAAAAGTTTTTCAGAAGCATGCCCCCGATAACAGATTTCATGGTCATTGAAATCGATGAGGAGTACTTTTTTGTTAATAATTACCAAAATACTGTACCATGGTATCGCGATTTCAATTTGTCAACATGATAACATGTGAGCTCGCCGGGACGTCGTAACAGTCTGTTTCCGCCGTATAGGACTATTGAACGACTAAAATCGACGGTTTCTTGTCGGTTGGATTGCTTAGATACCAAATAATTACCAATACCGACACTTGTCACAGTTTTTAGGTACGCAGTACAAGTTACAAGTAATGTAAAATAAAAAAATTGTTAGAATGATGAAAATTATTCAAGTTATTTGATGCTAAAGATGGTCCCGCGTAGCGTGCCGCTGTAATCGGTATACATTAGGGTGGCTCTTACTTTCGATTTTTTAATTTTCTTTGGGCACCCTCCAGAATAGTTCAAAATAATTTTAAAAAAATCCCTGTAAAGTTTAAGCTCGATCGGATAACGGGAAAGGGCTTGGGCCCTGGGCCCTTAAACATTAAAATCATTATTTAACAACTCGCGAAGTCAATTTTATATAATATCTTCCAAGTTATTGATTAAATAAAAAAATATGTCAAACAAAAGTTGTAGATCCGGACAAGGAGCATGTTTTTTGTTGTCTTATTTTTTCTTGTGCGACAAACGGTTTTCGAAAAACTAAAATAAAACTTCTTTTTTTTCCAAATGTTAAAAGTTTAAATGCTTCTAGAACACTTTTTATTTATGAAGGTGAACAAAAAATGGAATTTTCATTTTCGAGGATTATTTTTTAAACTTTTAAGGGGGGGGGGCATATACCGAAATATGCAAAAAAGATGAATAAAGAATTGTTAGAGGCTATATTTTCGATATTCTTTTTTTTTTTAGTTTTTTGGAGTTTTTTCGAAAACACAACATAAAAGATGCTCCTTGTCCGGATCTACAACTTTTGTTTGACTTTTTTTTTATTGAATCAATAACTTGGAGGATATTATATAAAATCGACTTCGCGAACTGTTAAATAATGATTTAAATGTTTATGGGCCCACCCTTTCCCGTTATCCAATCGAGCTCAAACTTTACAAGGATTTTTTTTTAATTATTTGGAACTATTCTGGAGGGTGCCCCGAAGAAAATCTTAAAAAAAATTTTACCAAGAGTAAATAAGAGCCACGCTAGTATACATAGTCCCAGGTGAACCAATCATCTAAAAGCCATATGCTTTGGGGTGAGTAATTTATACACTAATAGTTATCGTGGGAAATTTTACTGGACGAATTTAAACAAAAATTGTTAAAGTTACACACGAATCCATTTTTCCCCACATTATTATGGGAAAAAACGTCTTTAATCAGTTATCAAATGTTTTACAAACATTCAATGTTGATGCGCAAATTGCACACGATAGAAAAAGGAATTCTAGAAAAAGGAAAATATTTATTCGTTCAAGAGTTATGATGTAGGGTAAGTCGGGGAGAGATGGCCCACTTTTTAAAAAAATCAGCACACCGTAAATTTAGTGGTTTTATAAAGGACAAAAATATATTTGCAAAAGGAGCGTGATCGAGCCATCTCAGCCGGAATTACCCTGCACCGTATTTGAAAATATAGTTTCGAGATATACGGCTTCAAAGTTAAGTTTCATACGTCAATACCGCTCTGCGAGGCCGTTACTCGACGGTGCATTGAATTACCTTCAGCGCTATAATTTCCGTAATTATTCAAATTTCCTCATGATAACATTGTTGTCAATGTTCACAAAACATGACACTTTCAGAATTAATAATAATAAAAAAAATCAACTGTGATACACCGATTTGCATGAAAATCGGTATAAGGGTAGAGTGTGTAGAAATATTTGATACATATTTATTTATAGCAGCCCATATTAATAAAGGTTCAACTAAACTTTGAAGTCCTGCACCGAATAGTTATTTAAATATCTACGTAGCTAGAAAAAAATTAAATCCTGAAATTTCTTCGTTCCATATATGAAGGTAGGTAAGCAGAATCTAGAAAAAAAATCAAAGATGGCGCTTATCATCACTGCAGCCTACTGTGACGTATCTTTTAATAAATATTTGAGTTAAATATTCTTTTCCACTGAAATGTGGCAAATAAGTAAATAAGTATACATATTTCCCCAATTTTTTAAAATCCTTGTAGAACACAGAAATCTACAATTTGAGCTCTGTGTACCTAAGAAATAAGTATTAACTAATTAAAATAATATATATTTTTTTATTTAATATATCTAGGGGGTGTACATTTTTCTCCATTCAATTTATGCTTGTTGTTGACATAATGTTTTTGAGTAAAGTGTACTTCGAAGGGATGATGTTCTGTTAATTGTTGAACCTTCGGGTCAGATTAATTGCATCGAACTTTAAACACAGAATACATCACTGACCCGCTGCACAAATGTACACTGTAAGAATCATGCTAAAAAAATAGAGTCGCAGTATTAAAATTAAAATATAAAAATATCATTCTCTGTAGTCATTGAATGTTATGGCATTTATTTGTGATTTTTCGCAAACACACTTCTTGGTAGATGGAAGAGATTTGCATATAGGGGAGAGTAATGTAAAGCGGGACGGGTAGGTAAAACGGAACATAAATGTTTCTCTTATTGTTAGATAAAAGCTGCGAATGAGTTGGTATCATGTGACATGGGACCAAACGGTTCTCACAGCATTTCGTGTATCGAAGTTTCGATATTGTGTTGTAGTTTCGGCCACTTTTCGGCACTTAGATTTCAAAAATTTATAACGGCAAGAACACCGTTGTATTCTATAGGTACTCCTTACCCTACATTTTGAGGTCTTACCCAGGTCTGTACCTCACGCTGAAGTGTAAATATTAAATATTTACTAAATTACCTCATGTGGGGTGAAACGGAACACCTATTTAACCCACACTCACCAATCCCATTGTTTTGAAACTTTACAGGCGTGCGTAGTTTAGATGAGAATACAAAATTATGAACAAAAAACCGGGAGGGATGAAAAAATTACGCAGTTATCAATACATATAACCCATAACGACAAATTCAAACGACTTGAAATCAATTCAATCGACATGAAATTGGTATATAACTAAAAATCAAAACTTAGACACTAAAAAGTAAATACCTAATAAAAAAATATTTAAAAAAATTTGTAAGTTAAACGATTTTATTTAAAATGCATTAACCCTTCGTGGTCACACCTTCTTCATTGTACCCCAGCGTCATTTTTTGAGTTACCATTTTGGTATTTTTGAATCTTTTAACTTTTCAGTGATAATTGTACATTGGTAATACTTATACAGTCATGGTCTAATAGTCTTTTTCTAGAAATGTAATTTTGATATGATAAAATTTGTAGTTGAAAATGACCGATTTTTCGTGGCTGTGGAAAGAAACCGATTTTTTAAAAAAACATTTATTTTCTTTTTTACGATAAATCCTCTTTGGAAGACGTAAAGATGCGACATTTCAAATCCAAAATAGCTCTTGGGGTACTATTCACCCCGTGTGACCATGAAGGGTTATAAACTAAAAAATCTCTATTCACATGTTGATATTCCGATTATGTTATCACCCTTCAAAGTTAAGCGTTCCATTTTACCCTACTCTCCCCTAAATGTTGTAACAGAGTACAGGAACGCCTTGATCTCAAACCTGAAGATTTTATGCGTAAAGGTATTACCAGTCGTCTTATAACACAGTATTGCCGGTAATTTTATGCAAAAACTAACCCGTGCCGCTGGCGTTTTTGTTTCATAATTGAATATTAAAGTGCATAAATCTGCAGCTGCTTTGTATACTTGCATAACACGCCTTGTCTCGTGACCGGTCATCGATGTCTTTCTACCGTTGGAAGTAACACTATTTAATAAGGGAAGATCCCCCACCCAAAAAGTAAAAAAAATTATGAAACTTTGGGGATATGCAGAGGATATATAAAATATGTATTAGGTAATTCTGATTTTGCTGCCCAAATAGCCGCTAAGTTTTTTACATTCCAAAAATCCCGGGATTTAATATATCCAGTCCCGAGAATTTTTCAAAAATACGTGCAGTATTGTCTCCCGATGGGCTCGGTTTGGTGCACACGATGCACAGTGTTTCGCGTAATGCTCAAAAGTCAAGAAACTAAAGTGTTCGATCCACAAATTCTTGTATCTTAAAATGTTAATAAAGAAACGTAGGTTTTAATGTTATCCATAATTTTTGCTGATTTTACCAATTTGTTGTAAAAATACTGCTTGAAATTTATTCCAATTTACGATGCGTTTCTTTAGACCAGGTCTGGGAATTAACTGAACGCAGCGGCCGATTTTCAGAGGCAATGTCTCCTTTCTCCCGCCGCGCGTCTTGACCCCTGCAGCGACCGACGAGCTTGGAGCAATGACGCCAGAATCGTGGGACGCGGGACCAAACGCTTACCCTCACTACCACCTACCGTCGTGTCCCACTATGCCCTACCGGCGTCCCCCACTTTCTTCCCACCGCACTGCACACAAGCATATTTTTATTTCTGTCCGTGTGAGCTGCCTGTCGGGTTGCCAAGCACACGGAGAGGGGTAGGGATATGCTTGTGTGCAGTGAGATGGGAAAAAAGTGGGAGACGACGGTAGGCCATAGTGGGAGACGACGGTAGGTCATAGTGGGGCAGTGATGCCAGAATCGTGGGACGTGGGACCAAACGTTTACCCCCACCATGACCTACCGTCGTCTCCCACTATGGCCTACCGTCGTCCCCCACTTTCTTCCCATTGCAGTGCACACAAACATATCCCTACCCCTGTCCATGTGCTCAGCAGCCCAACAGGCAGCTCACACGGACAAGAGTAAAAATATGCTTGTGTGCAGTGCGGTGAGAAGAAAGTGGGGGACGACGGTAGACCATAGTGGGAGTCGACAGTAGGTCATAGTGGGGGTAACCGTTTGGTCCCGCGTTCCACGATTCTGGCATCACTGTAGTGGGGGTAAGCGTTTGGTCCCGCGTCCCACGAATCTGGCATTACTGGCTTGGAGCGCCTCAGGCCCGTACCATATGAACCGCGCGTGGCGCATTGACAAAACAAAAACGCATCGACAATCGTGCTCTCTGGGACGATGTGATAACCTATTGATACAATGTCGCCCTAAGGCCAGATTCACACTATCGGTCCGGTGACGGTCCGGTCTCGATCAAAATCATATCCGTGAGCGTCCGCACTATCATGTCGGGCGATTGTGGACGCTCAGGGTTGTGAATTTGATCGAGACCGGACCGTGACCGGACCGATAGTCTGAATCCAACCTAATACGTCACACGCGGTTCACGTGGTACGGGCCTGAGGCGCTTCTAGTTGTTAAGGTAGGATTTCCTAGACACGATTTGCCGCGGCGGCCGAATCCTAAGCACCGCTCTTATGGAGAAGCGTGTATCTGTTTTCCTAGGGTAGGTTGCATTTTTAATCAATTAAAGCTTGTTTAAGTATAAAGGCACGGTAATAGGTACAGCGCACGGTAATTGGGACATCTACCCTAGTGAATAATGGCCAGGATTGTATTATTTGTATTCTCTAGTTAAAACATAAAATCCGAAAATTGTCGGATATCCAGGGGTCAATTGCACCCTCTTAGAGTGAATTTGGGCAGCAAAAAAAATTGCGCGATACATACCTATATACCCTCTACATATCTCCAAGGTTTCATATTTTTTTTAATTTCCGAGTTGGGAACCTCACCTTGTAAGTAGATATCCTTCCTGATATAAGAGAAAGTATAGTGAAAGAAGAAGACAAAAACTTACTCTACGACATATATAACAATCAACGTCTCTTGGTTTATAAGTGTAATTGAATTGCACGATGTGCAGGTATTAAGTTCGCGAGAAAGTTCCATCCTTTTCGTTCGTGTAACGTTTGACCGGCTTATATTAAACGAGGAAAGTTCTAATCGGTACAGAGTTTTGCCCAGTTTCTCGTACATAGGCTTTCTGTCGCAATATAGCACAGCTGTGAATGAATCACTCCCATTTGTTGCATTGTTTACGAGAAAATAATATTTGATGATGAAATTTCTTATAGAGAAACAATCTATCTATAAGGTGAGTCCGGGTGAGATGGTCATAGTTTCGTTTAGAGTCTGCTACAGCCAACCTATTTTAAATAAAGCAACGGAAATGATGTAGAATTAAACAGCAATCCTTTGTCTACATGTCCGTTAATATCAGTAAACGAAAAATTATTCCAAATTAAAATAAGCCAGAGTTACTTTTATTTGGAACATCACAAATAATTTTTGTGTTCGACGTGAATTTATCCGATGGCCTCAAATAATTTTTTTTACGGGAATTCATTTTAACCTTCAAATAATTTTATCGTCCTTTCATTCATTTGTATTTTAAAATTATTTGAAGCTCAAATAACTGTGGGAGTAGAAAGCGAGAGAGGGGGGGAGCGTGTGCTAGACTCTAGCAGCTAGAAAGCAGTAGGCAGGAGAGCATGATGCGAGAAAGTAGTAGTTACAGCGAGAGGGAACGGGAGCGAGCGAGTGGCCCGTTCCTAATATCTCCCTCTCATTCTAATCCCCGTTCCCTCTCGCTCCAACAACTATCTCCATGCAGCATACTCTCCTGCTTACCGCTCTCTAGCACACGTTCCCCCTCTCTCTCGTTCTGTACACCCAGAGTTATTTGAGCTTCAAATAATTTTCAAATACAAATGAATGAAAAGACGACAAAATTATTTGAAGGTTAAAATGAATTCCTCAGTACCTAGCTGACACTACCTTACACTAGAATGAGTATAGTAGGGCGGTGCCAGGGATAGGCGGGCTGAAACTACGCTGATGGAGAGGGAGACACCTACAGGAGCGGTGGTAATCTGTCCGTGACTGACGCAGCGGCAGTTCATGACGAATACGTTCCGCTCACCTCTATTCAGTTGAAATTCAAAGTTAATTTTCTCGAAGCCTTTGCCACAATTTCGTCACTCTTGATTTTCGTCTCATTTTTGCCTGTATAATCACCCCCTAGAACAGGCCTTCCCCATCGGGTGCAAATACCTCCTGAATTTCTGGGACCCGGGCAACAGTTGATTGCGAGACTGTAACGTTGCTATCCACAGCATGGGCTGCGGGAGAACTGCATGACTGTGCGTCCATGTAGGCTCGTACCGTGGCTCGTAGCTTGGGCCCGGACATCTCTTTGCGATTCTGGACGCCGGGTCAGGAGCCAAGCATGAAGCTATTGAAACCGAGCAACGAAATAGTTCCATGCTTGGCTCCTGACCCGACGCCCAGAATCGCAAAGAGGTGTCCGGGCCCAAGCTACGAGCCATGGTAACTCCACACTCATAGAGTTCTCCCGCAGCCCATGCTGTGAATAGCAACGTTACAGTCCCGTACTCGGCTGTTGCCCGGGTCCCAGAAATTCAGGAGGTATTTGCACCCGATGGGGCAGGCCTGCCCTAGAGTATTGACCATAGGTAGAGGAACACCCTGTATGAAGAGGGGTAGAGAAATACCCCAATAATGAAATTCGAATATGAGGAAACCATTTCGCAAATGAAATCAGCATTTGACGACGACAAAACAATTCATATTGAGTTTCTTGAAAAGTGATAGCAAGATTTGAGGTAGAATAATTCTTCTGTCAGACGAAATTGAACTGCTCTGCTAGAGAATTGTATAATATTTCCACGACACCCGAATTAGGAAGGGTTAAACGACAAAGGTTTTTCGTTGCAATCCACCCAATAGTAATGCTTCAATACTAAATCGTCTGTCAACCACGAAAAGGGTCCAACATTTCTGAGAATATAGCGATCGACCGAGAGATATAGATTCAATTTTATATAATAGTATAGATAAAGTATTGTAAACTGTGCAAAGAGGCTGAGTTATTTGCCGTCCTTCAATCCAACCCAAAAGACCCCGTTTATTTTAGGTGTCTAATACCCTTGTACCCCTTGAAACCCATATAAGTAAACCAACCTATTGGCGTAGAAAACTACCAGCGCGGGAAAGATGGCGCTCGTGTTGCGTAACAAATATGGAAGACGCAGGTATACGGTTTACTATATGTATGTATATATGGAACTAGTAGTATAAAAGTTTATTTAAAAGTTATTTCTTACAGTAAAAATGTTGACAAAACAGTTTGACAGAATATTGGGAAAAGTATATAATATGGATAATTTTATTTGCTCCAGTTTTTGGCACTTTATGAAAACTTAAATTGAGATGATTGTTCATTGTAGCGCTACAATTTGCTACACGACATTTTTTTCGGCCTACAGTTCGCCGATACTGTGAAAATTGATAGATAGCAATATATTGTATACCTGCGGCGGCCATTACTATTAGTTCGCGTACCGAGCGCTAGTGTCGCAGATTAATATTATAAGTGATAATAATATAAGTGAGATGTCGAATGCACATACCCACCGCGCGGCGTGAATTCACAGCGTACCCAGATTTGAGGTTTTCCTAACAATCCAGTATCAAAACACTACTATTTATTTTTTTAGTTACCTGGGAACCAAGCGCAATAATCTCCTACCTTTTCCAAGTCCACTCTTTTATTTCTTCTACAAACTTCGCTATCTTTCGGTAGAAGTATCCCTATACAATAATGCCCGATTAGCTGATGCAGGTTTTACCCGGCTTAGCTGGCACGGAGCAATCCCCACCAGTTCCTGGAACTGGTCGCTCGAAGCTCCGAGCTCGCCGAGCCTCCGCGTTATCTACACCCGTGATCGTCGATGACACACCTGCTATTGACTCGCCGAAACAAAAGACATCAAAGTTTTATATTTTTCTATTTATAGTTATGAGATTGTTATAATGAAATTACTGGGGTCCATGGGATGAAAACAATACCAAACGCGATTATAAGTATTTAAATAACTTTGAGTTAAACGCGCAATATGTAACTCTCGCGCTAAGCTCTCGGTGGTGTGTCTCACTCTGACTGCCGCTGGGGAAGAGATAATTCGGGCAATTCCTGGAACACCTCCCTCGATAGTTAATGCGATTAAGTCCAAGGCCTGCGTCAGCTAACCGGGCATTACTGTAATCGTTATTATATATATGTAACAAGATTTCGTCAGAATTAATTAAATATAGAAATGAAAAATGAACAAGCGAAAAATAATTTCTGTTCTAGGAGTAGTGAACAGTAACGAACGCGAAGATGCCGATGGAATTCTTGGACCGCTTGCCGGTCCCGAACCTGCGGGTTTACACGGCAGTCAGTTTCGGCGTGCTCTCCTGCTCGGTGTACTATGCTGCTCAGATCATCAAGGACCCTGCCTGGAAAAGCAATCACACGTACGTGGAGACCGGGGCAGACACAGTCGCCGGCGATATTGACTCTGACCCAAGGAACCTCGTGATGCATTTCAAGGAACTAATAACATGCATGCTTGACGAGCCAATATGCATCTGGGTAAGTGTTCCATTTTTTTTTTAACACATTTCGTTTTCGATTTGGTTCTTGGGATAGATACGTTATTGCAAAAGACACGAAATGCTTTGAAAATAAAGTATTGCAGAGTCTGAAAACATACAGGGTGATCTTGAAAATGAGGTGAAAGGAAAGGATTTTTTTAACGTCAAGGTAAAAGAAGGGACGCGAGAGAATTTTGTAGAATCCAATAAGCATTATTTCTCTGATAAGCGTATTTTTCCTTAGGCCAGTGATTCCCAACCGGTGGGTTGTGACCCCAAGTGGGCCGCGAAGTGTTTTCTGGGGGATCGTCACGGTTTTCTGGGTATTTTTTTTTAAATATTATTAAGTTAGAATTATATTCTGAAATACCTATTTTTACCTTACCTTATATGGAGGAGGTGGGTCGCAGGTTATTTGAATATTATAAAAGGAGGTCGTGACTCAAAAACGGTTGGGAAACGCTGCCATAGGCACATTGGTATAACTGCAAAATGTAATTGTATCTTTTTAGTAATTTGAATGCTAGGTTTTTTTTTACATAAATTGATTCTTTTTATTCTACCTTATTTATAAGTTATCAATATTAGAAATCAAAATAGTTAATATTACCATAATAGGTAACTTAAATTAACATTAAACTTTGGTTTGTGAGTTTGAGAGATCTTTAAGTGGCACCTAATACCGGACACAATAAAAGTTATCCAACGTAACTTAGAATAGTTTCAATAGGAAACTCCTCCATGGAATGAGGTATTAAAGGTTAAGCATTTTGTTAGGAATTTTGTATATTAGGGGCCGGCCTTATTTACGTAAGGGTTATTTTGTTCGATTTTTTAGCCTCCTCAAGTATAAGAATTCGTAAGATTTTACATTCGAACCCGCTCCCCCTTCCTTACGTAATACTTTTAACATTGCATGTTTTCAGTTATAAAAATTCTTTTAAAGGTTTATATAATTCACTTAACTCCGTTTCGTGTGTGCGATGAAACATATTTTTTTAGGCTACTTATATTGAAAATTAAGTTTAAAAATGTTGCATAAGACATTACCTGACTCGTAAGAAAATGTAAGAAATTTGCGACTCCCGCCTCTCCTAAAAGCCTCACGTAATTTAAGGGTGACCCCTTATGTCAGTGGAGGTACACCAAGCAATAGTGAAGTTTGGAGAAGAAATCAGAAAAAGCGGGACATGTGAAAGATCTTTGGTTGTGAGCCAGCTAATAATAATACCTCAATACTAGATCACCTATAAACCCCGAATCTACATACATAGTTACACTACCGTCAAAGAGAAGGTATACCAAGAGGCGACACTCCTAGGCGGTATCTTTGAAGTTCTTCCGTTGGCTTATCCCTTTAAATTGGTTGTATAGGCAGCTGTATATCTTTGTCTTACTATCGCCTCTTGTTAATCAAGTCTCTCTCCGACTACCGAATGGACATTTAAATTGGTTGTGGATTTCGTCTCTCTCTAAAACTGGTTTCTTCGTCAGAGTGTCGCCTCTTGGTATACCTTCTCTTTGCTACCGTTCAAAAGGATCCGTGCACGTAGGAAGTTCAGATAAATAGCGCATTAATGCTATAATAATATAACTGTGTTTTAGTAAACTTAATTTTAGTTGAATGGTTGGTTATCACAGAGGATCTAGAGTACATAATCTATACCAGGGTTGACTAACTGGTGGCTCGCGAGCCACCGGGCATACCGACCAGACACTGACGATCGCAGTCGATTCTTGTTTCTTTCCTTCTTTTTTCGACTGCAATCGTCAGAATCTGGTAGGTATGAGGTAGGTAGGGATTTTTGAAAATTTAATACCCAAAGAGGGTGAAAAGGAGTAAAATGTATTTTCTTCGAATCCCCCATTCCCTAATATCTCTTAAGGCCTAATTAGATAGCAACTTGGTTCTTACTCATAAAGATTACCCACATAAATGGCAAAAAATAAATTTCAGGATTTTCCTTATTTAATTCCCAAGGGGGGTTGTGATAAAGGGTGAAATGAAATGTGTTTTCTTGGCGTCCTCCTTGGAGGTATTTTGCTTGTATATGTATAAAGCAGAAAGTGTTTGTATGTTTGTGTCTGTCGCCTAAAAACTTTTGAACGGTAAACTGTGGGGTCACGAAATGTGTCCCAGCTCATTATGCCTAGCTAATCCAGATGAATGTGACTATTTTCACAAAAATAAAACAAATAAATAAATTTTTTTATAAAATCAGAATCTAAATTTCAGGCGAAACCGAGTAGTAAAGCTAGTATCTACAGATTCTTACAATATTAGAGCTACGGAAGACCATTTGACCGAATAAAAATATTTTTAATGCAAATTCAGTAAAATTCATTAGGTGATTGTAAAACTTATTCAAAGAATAAAATTCAGTTATTTTTCTTTTTACAAAACTCTTGAATTACTTCAGTTGTAATTACATTAATCTCCTTTATCTTTGGGGATACCAAACACTCGATCTTCATATTGAAATCATGTTTGCTACATCTTGTAACGTATCACAATGACTCGTGAACATTGTATGTTATTTCTGTGGATAAATGCGATCCTCATAAAGATAAATCTCATTAAAGCGTAAAAAAATTTTCTGTAACAATTCTTTCTGTTTTCACTTTATAAGGAGGCTTGACCCACTTTCTGTAACCCCTCTGTGTAAAGTAAATGGCCCCATTACTGGGCATATAAGAATATGATGGTTTAAAAATAAGTATAGTTTATTGATACCCACATAAAAATGTTGAAGTATGGATTATTGGGGACATTGGACTTTCTTGATCTTTTATTATGTTACTTAGTAACATGAATCTCCACAACCATATTATGTTCAGAGACTGTCTGTTGACATTTTGACCCTTTCGGTTGTCCGGAATGCACGCGACCCGATGGGGTCATCGTTTCCTGCGTAGCGATACCTCCATCACCGCCACCAAAGGGCCACGTGGCCGCTCGGCTCTCTCGCAAGTTCTCCCTCATCCACTCCTTCCTATATGTGAATCAGTCAGAGCAACAACGGACTAATCCACATTGAAAAAAAAAATGTTTTCCTAGTTTATATGATTAGTAGAGCCTATTGGAATACATTATTACTACTAACTCAGTTTGCAAAAAAATGTGGGTTAGTCCGTTGTTGCTCTGACTGCCTCATATACCCTTTCGTTCTACTCCTAATATCCCAGCGTCTAAGGCAAGACCTGCTAGATACGCCTTATCGATGGCGATGAGTAGTCTAGGGTAAAGGACCCAATTACTGCCACCTACCCAATTACTGTCACCCTAAGCTATTTTGCGAAAAATAACGAATAAATCTTATAAAATAATGCCTAAAAAAAATTTGGCATACAATTCAAACTGTTATTTATACGATACAAAAAACAGTACTTAATTTTTTCTTCGTTAATTTGAATAAAACGATAAAAAATTCTGAGCAGATATTAGGAGAATGGAAACGATGACAAGCAGTTAAAGAAATTGCTGTAATTGTAATATTTAAGCTATTAACATAACAAAATATAATATTTTAAATAATATAAGCATCATAGAAAGTAATAAAGATCCTAATTCAACGATTCATTAAGTCTTTTTACTTATTAATTGGGTGATAGTGATTGGTACAAGCGTTTCAAGCATTTTGGTATTACTGTCATAGCAGTAGTTGCTCATGTACATGACACGACGTAACCTTAAAATGACAGATAAACAGTATTAGGTTAGCTGGCAGTAATTGGGGTGTCAGTAATTCTGACAAATACATTCGAAGGGTGTCAGTAATAGATCTCGTAATATATTTTTGAAATTGATGAATTTATACATAAAAATCGAAGTTTTAAGAGGCTCCAAATTTTTTTCATCAAGTAAACATATTAAACAATAATAAATAACAAGAACGATATATACTTTTAGTCTATAAGTACAAAACTATAAGATAATGTCAGCGTCATCGCTTAATGTGTCAGTAATTGAGTCATTTACCGTAGTAGCAAACCTGGGACGAAATGCAACTTCCGTTTTCCTTCCTTTCCTTCTATCTTACCTTCCACACACATCACCCATATCCTACACATACAGTGGTGTGGTGTAATCGACGTTTTTCACGAAAAGCTGATATTCCATTAAAGGGATTCATGTTCCCACCATTTTTTAAGCCCAATTTCATAGTATAAAAAACAAAATCGGGTTCCATTCCCTTTTGAGCAGTTACAAGAGCTACTGTACAGTACTTAAAGTTGCGGTGCGGCATTAGGCCTCGATGTAGCTTTCTCATTGCAATAGCCAAAAATGATTTCTGCCGCTCTTTATATTTAATTATAAATACTTATTTTAAAATATAATTTTGAACAGTAAGTGCAATTTTTTGTAGGTATTTGTTGAATAACAAAACCTTTCGCTTTATAAAATATTTAGTAAATACATATATGGATGATTTAAAAACAATTTATAAGTTTGATATTAAATTCAAACATGTAGATGTTACCTCCTTTTTTACCGCTTTTTTAAAGACATTTTTTATATAGATCGAAAGTATATGTGACAAAAGTCAGAAAAATGTAAATTAAAGATGCTACTAAAAGCTGGTCTGAGCTTGCGAGATCAACAAAGGTGAAAGAGAGGGAAGAAGAAAATCGGAGGAAATAGAATGACTAAACCATCTACTCAAAATTAATTATTATTATTATTATTATTATATAAAAATACACTATCTTAAATGAATGATAATACTAATGTAATCATAATAGTGCTTAATTATGCCAATTAACCATTACATTTATAATAATTTTTTTGATAAGAAGTGATTAAACAAGTGATTAAAGTAATAATAATTTTCACGACTACAACAAGCGAACACTGTTTCTTGCATACCTTGACCAGCGAGCCAGTCTAAACATGTCACTGCAATGACTGATGGCCACTGTATCGCTGGTGAAGATATGAAAGAAATGATGTTCGCTCGTTGCAGTCATTGTGAAAATTATTATTGTTTGAATCCTTTTCTTAAACCTTCTTATCGACAAAATTATCATATATGTAATGGTTAATCAGCATACTTACCCATTGTAATAATTTAAATAATTAACTTTTCTAATTATTATCTATCATTCATTTATTATAGTATATTTGTATAGAATAAAGATAATTAATTTTGAACGTTTTTGTCATTCTCTTTCCCTCACTTCTCTTCAATCCTCTTTTCTGCCTTTGTTGATCTCTAAAACGATACCTTTTTTAACACTCGGTCAAGTTATCAAATGAAGAAAGTTTGGCTACAACAAAGGGTCGGGCCGGGTAAGCATACGAAAAACTGCCCCGGTACTGAGGGCCAAAAAAAACACAGAGAAATTACAGATCTCTATCCCCTCTCGTTAGCGTGATAAGGGAATAACAACCCTAAACTTTAACATTTTTTTCTCAACAACTACTTATGATATTTAATTGTTTCAAAATGCACGTAGTAGGTATCTTTTAGCTCTACTAGATATATTTTTTCGAAGATGTTGCTGGACCGTTTTCCCTATACTTAACCGGCTGGACTCTTACTCTTTATTAGTACAGTGGCAGGAAAAGTAATTTTTCTAAGACACCCTGTATAACCCCTCAAACATCAATCTGCCGTAATAACAGTTGGTAATGAATCCGTTTCATCACTCTGGTAATGATACGCGCTAAGAAATGCCCGTGTCTCCATTAGCGTAAGGGAAAGAGGATGAATAATTGAGGAGCATGGAAATGCAAACTGCGGGGATTAGAGTCGAGAACAATTCCTCATGCTCAGTCGTTGTGCTCCTGCGGAGTTTAGCGGGAGTTTCTCCGAGGATAATAACCCAAATGCGAGATACGGTTATTTTATTACGAAATGAATGTAATGGACGAGTTTACTGTTTCCGTTTTCAACAAATGTAAGCCTGCCCAATGCAGTATTATCCTCCCCTTATTAGGACACATTTTGCTTCCTGACAAGTATTTTTATGAATAAAAAGAGTTCGCAGTTGAGGTGGTAGTTTCGTGTTTTAACAGGTCATTCTACTTTGATTGCCCGAAAAATTAAGCTACCTATTCTTAAAGATTTTTCCGAATAAATACAGCATATAATGAAATAAATCTTTTTGGAATTTATTAAGCTACTTTCATACTATACAAAAAAAATTAAATTGCATTTTTTAAATTGGTCTTTATGATTTCTTTACAGCGTCAATGTGGCACCTAAAAAAATAGGTATGCCCGTGGCGCTGGTTATTTCACGGCTCAGGTTTATCTGAAACAAAAAATTCAAAAAGATTCTTAAGTTGACTTCGGCATGCAGCAGCGATTTTCGACCTTATTATGCGATCTTTAAGCATTTGTAGCTCAATGCACCGTTAACCGATTTTGATGAAATTTTCAGCATGTATACAACTTAAATTTACAACCGGGATTTTTGCATTTTCATTATAAGCTCAGAAAAAAATAGTGAAAAGTAACCTTCCGTATTTTCTGCGCGATTCTGACCAATTGCGACTTTTTCCAAAACGGAAAAACACGTCCTTTAAATAGTTTGATATACTGGGTGTTTTAAAGAATCTGGGGCAAGGCATAGTTGTTTCCCACGAAAAGGTAAAAAATGTTGATTAAGGAAAAGGACGAATGTCACAATGAAGAATAATTAAACATTTCGTTTCCCATAGTCGTATCGTACTACTTTTATATTCAAAATAAAAAATTGCACTGAGAAGTGAAAAATAAGTTTTTTCCTTATTTAATCTATGTCGGAACCAGATTTGCACAGTGCAAATGATGAGGCGCCCACATAAGAAAATTAAGTGTCATAGAGTAAATAAGAAAAAACTTATTTTTCACCTTTCAGTGCATTTTTTTAAACCGATTTTAATTTTTTTAATTTTTTCCTTTTTTTATTATTCGAGTTGTATAACCACATTTATTTTTAAAAAATATGGGCAGGCCTACAAAAGGAGCCGCTCGTAAAAAAAGAACCGTTTGCTAGAAACGGAAGATTTCAATAATAATGAAACAGATTTCTTACTTTTGGTGTAACTTCAATACTACTTAACCGATTTTGATAATTCTTTCTCCATGACCTAAGTTGATTGAAGGTGAACTAAATGCAATAAGTTTCACAAAAATCGGTCCAGTTGTTGCGGCGAAATTCGCAGACAAACATAATACATACAGATCGAACTGAGAACCTCTTTCTTTTTGAAGTGGATTAATGATAAGAATTGACTTATATAAAGGAAAACAGTGATTTCGTTTAAAAAAATTTGCAAGATGAATTTCCACTATTGCAGCCCTCAGAAATTGATTTCATAAAAAGATAGTTCTCGTTATGACGTTCAACGTTTCCCTCTATCAATTTTTTGTATAACAAACTTTTTCCAATGTCTAGGGTAAAGGACCCAATTACTGCCACCTACCCAATTACTGTCACCCTAAGCTATTTTACGTAAAATAACGAATAAATCTTGTGAAATAATGCATAAAAAAATTTAGCATACAATTGAAATTGTTATTTATACGATAGAAAACACAGGACTTAATTTTTTCTCCGTTAATTTGGATAAAACGATAAAATATTTTAAGCGAATATTCGGAGAGTGAAAACGATGACTTCCTTACTAGCGAAAGAGAAAACAAGGCGTGAAAGAAAATGCTGTAACTGTAATATTTAAGCTATTAACATAACAAAATATAATGTTTTAAATAATATAAGCATCATAGAAAGTAATAAAGATCCGAATTCAACGATTCATTAAGTCTTTACTTATTAATTGGGTGGCAGTGATTGGTACAGACGTTTCAAACATTTTGGTATTACTGTCATAGCAGTGTCATAGCTCATGTACATGACACGAAGTAACCATAAAATGACATAAACAGTATTAGGTTTGTTGGCAGTAATTGGGGTGTCAGCAATTCAGTCAAACACATTTTAATGGTGTCAGTAATAGATCCCAAAATATATTTTTGAAATTGATTATTTTATAACATAAAAATCGAAGTTTTAAGGTTCAGCAAATTGTTTTCATCAAGTAAACATATTAAACAATAATATATACCAAGGACAACATTATACGTTTAGTCTATACGTACAAAACTATAAGATAATGTCAGGGTCAATGCTTAAAGTGGCAGTAATTGGGTCCTTTACCCTAGAATCAACCTATATGTATAGGCTGGTGCCCAAATAGACCTATCCACCAGGTGAAAAGTGTTATCTGCATCCTGGACTGATTGAAATCATTTCAGACTTGCAGGTTAAACTTGTAACATTCTTTGACAGAACTAAAAATGCCCCTTTTGACATTAGTTAACCACATCGGTCACGTGGACACATATAATGACATTGTACGTTTCCATTGCGTTGCGGAGGACACGTGGCCTCTCCATGCCTCGCCAGGTGCAATTCCTATCGACTGTTCCGTGACTTGGTGCACTTTCTCCTTTCTTCTGTTGTAATCAATGCTCCGGCGTCTATGTACACGTAAATGTTGGATCAATCTCTGGATCGATCTCAAAGTCTCGATTTTGAATTACCACATAATTTGTCTGAGCAGTCTTTTTGACGATGACTTATTAAACATTTTCTTAACACTTCAAAATACATTTACCTCAGGGGTTCACTGGTAAAGCAAAGCAAGTCAGTATGAACAGTTTTCCAGAAACTTAATTTAAAGTTTTTGTTCAACCATAGAAGAAAATATAATTTTAAAATTTAAATTTAGTTTAAATTAATTTAAATCTATTATTTAAATTAGAAATAATTGTTATGTTAACAATATATAGATAATATATTAACACGAATTGTTCAGTTAAAAAATTTGCTTCAATTTTGAATCTGATAAATTTAATTAATTTAATTTATTTAACATTTTTCAACGTAAAGCAAAAACGGATATTTTCTTGGTTAGTATGTATTACCAGTATACCCACGGTCTTATTTCCTTTCTTTCATGGTTTTAATAGTGTGTGGCGAACGCTACTCGTTGGTTAATTGCAAATTTCATTAATCAATTAGGGATCAATTAAATCCGATTTGAAAATTCACCATTAACTATTTCTATCGCGTTTTGTTACTTCAGTGTCCGTTTTAAATTTACAAATCGAAAAAGGTGATCGAAAAAAAATTTCATTGCGCTATTTTCATTTAACATTAGCATCGTCATTGCGAAGCACATAAATGGCTTGATAGCAAAAACGCATGTTTCAAAATCGTGTTTCACAGAATGACTCGGCGCCAGACAAGGCATTTTGTCGAGGAAGGAGCAAAATCATGTCTACTCTTTTTTTTCAATGCAAATAGGCAAGTGTAAATGAATGGATAAGACACGCGATCAGATGGAACACGTAATGAAGGACACATCATCATATTGTTACAGTGGAAGCCTGATTATGTGAACATCTTTCCAACCAAACGTCTGATTATTCGAACAATTATATTCAATGACACGTATAAATGGAACCAGTTGAAAAAAAATATTCAACCAAAGGAATTTTATCCCCGAGCCTCGATTACAAAAATTTTATTCCAAGTTAATAAATTTTAATCAAACTGTTTATATCTGTAAAATATCAAGTGTCTATGTTTAATGCTTTATGATGTAATTGTACACAACCACCCTGCAAATGTGAGATAAAAATAAGGGGGGCATTCTAGGTTCTCCCTTTGTGAAATAAATTATAGGTACAGTGGGTGTAGAAAGTATTCGTACACCCTTTAAAATCGCATAACTTTTGTCAAATTAATCCAAACAACTTGAGTTTTTTTGAGAAGCTAGAGGGATTAGTTTGCTAAATGATGTGATTCGTCGTTTTGAAAAAAAATGAACATGGTCGGAATAGCAAAAAATGTAGTAAAAGTCGTTTTTAAAACTTTTTTTTGTGAGCCTGTAATGAAAATTCAAATCGCCCTGATCGCTGATTGCGGGAATTTCCGCGATTTTCGACCTTATTCTGCGATCTTTAAGCGCTCATAACTCAGAGCAACGTTAACCGATTTTGATGAAATTTTAGGCATTTATATAACTTACTGAAATCTACAAACGGGTTTTTTGAATTTTCATTACAGGCTCACAAAAAAAAGTTTAAAAAACGACTTTTACTACATTTTTTGCTATTCCGACCATGTTCTTTTTTTTCAAAACGACGAATCACATCATTTAGCAAACTAATCCCTCTAGCTTCTCAAAAAATCTCAAGTTGTTTGGATTAATTTGAAAAAAGTTATGCGATTTTAAAGGGTGTATGAATACTTTCTACACCCACTGTAGGTGTTCCGAGCAATAGTGAGGCTTGTTGAAAAACTTAATAGAAGTGGGTAGTAACCAGTGGCGGATTTAACGGACGACCAATGAGCAGTGGGCCCAGAAGGCCCCAAGTGCCCCTACCTTACAAAAAAAATTGATTTCATCTAAGCAGTATATTTTTTTTCTGTACTGCTACACTTAGCCCGTTTTTAGTAAACAACAGCTTCATTTCCCCCAAAAATGGGGGGAGATTAAATCCACGGAAACCAAAGAGTCCGCGGAAGGTGTTTGATTGTTATCCATCCAATAGCAAAGCCTCGATACTATTACAGATCACCTGCCAATCTCGATTCTATTTATTTAGTCACCGCTATTCCCGCAGAATTTTCATTGTAAAATGGAGGGGACCCACACCATCCACTTTCCCATCTTTTGTCTGCGCATTGGGCGCCTCACTATTGTCCTGCATCCCTATACACCGTGCAAGACTTCAACTCTGGTCTCGTTGGGTTTTAATCTCGGCATGTTACCTGAATTCTATGAAACGAAATTTATGAGAAAACTTGAAAGTGTAATGGCAGAAACCTCTTTTACTCCTTAATCCTCCGTAGTCACACGGGGTGTGTCGCACCCCTGGCATTTTTTTCCTTGGTCAATATTTCTGCAAATTTGTAAATATTTCTGCAAATCGCTTTTTCCACAACTATTCTTTCAACTACAAATTACATCATATCAAAATTTACATTTCTAGAAAAATACTACTAGAGTGTGATTGTATGAGTATCACAAATGTACAATTATCATACAAAAATTAAAAGATTAAAAAATACAAAAATGATAAGTAAAAAATAAGGGTTAATAAATAGACGAAGGGTTAATAAATTGCGGAGTATCAACAGATGGTAATCCAGTTATATTTTCATTAAAAAATATTCAACAAGTTGTGGTACACCCCCTCCAAAGTACGAAATAATAATTGTGTTGTAAAAGATTAGAGGAGTAAATCAATTAGAAATAAAATTGACAAGGTAGAATATCATATTTCTAACAAACAATTGTTTATCTATTGGTGAATATTCAAATTCATTTCGCAAAAGGGTTGAAAAATTACAGCATACATACGAGATGAAAGATAATAATTTTTTGTTAAATCAAGTGCTACGATGCTCGTGTTAAAATGCAGTCGTGATCGACTGTAGCCTGTTCATCATTTAATCCGGATAATCGAGTATCCAGCGCAAATATTGAAAATTGAAAAAAAACAGCAACGTTAAGTGTTTGGGTGTACATAAATGTAATCAATAAACCGAGACGGAACTGGTACCTATACGTGGCCTTCGTACGTGTACACAGAGTGTCTCACTTTAATCTATGGACAGATATACAGTACTGCGTATATATGTAGAAAAGTACATTGGATCGAATACATTGAACACATTTTCCAAGACGTAGGTACTACGTGTTGCTTGATTTTAAAAATATCGCAACATGCAGAAATGGATATACAGTTACTCGCAAAAGTATCCGGCCAGCCTATGCGTATAACAGATTTTACTTATTTATGCAATGTTCAATTGAGAATTGCTTATTATAATTTACAGTGGAGTAAACCTTCAGTAATATATTTTTATTTAGTTAGTGTTATCAGCCAAAGAAATGCTGAAAGAAATTTTGCTATGAAAATGGAATAAGATAAGACCGAATTTTACAGAATATCAGTTGAATCTACTTATGCATAATAGATCGAGGCATATAATAAAATCACAGAAATATTAGAAGAATATTAACTTATTATAATAACGTTTTTATAAATTAAATATTAAAATTGGGGGAATATTTTTTCCACGCTCTTTGCTGAATACATAGTTCCACTGATAATAATAATTTTTTAAACAGACTGTGTTTAACTTCTCAGTGATTTATATTAAGCTGAATTAGAATTGCGAATTCTTACTTCGAAGTTGATATTTTAATATGTAGAATATGTTACATATAGGGTGGACAGATATTTTTGTGATTAACTGTACATATATCTCAGCTTAAAAAGAAGTAAAAGCATCTGTGTGTCTCTATTTATACTTGTTTATATATTTTCACAATTCTTTTGAGAACAAATAACTCACACCCGAAATATCTTTTATATTTAAAAAGAAATATTAATGTAAATGGACAAAGTTGTACAAAATAAATATACAGACATGCAAAATTTGAATTTAGATTTCATTTCACTATATTCAACGTTATGGTAATAAAAATATTATAGCACGCTTAATTGAAGAATAAAAATAATGTTATCGATAAACGAGGACCAGATAGACAGTAGGAATATATCCACCTTATGTGTCTACGGATATTTCATTTATGAATCGTTTACTATAGAAAATAGTGAACACTTGCACCTCCGGAAATTGCATTAAGGGACAGACAAGTCGTAATCGTTAGCTCGGACTAAAATTAGCTGCTTTTTCCTGACGTTTGGCAGACGTCAACATTGTTGGTACCCGACTTAACAGACACTATTCACCGCAACTTACTTCCTGCTTCCCTTGCCAAAGAGGAACACGATGATTTGCAATACGTACGTTCAAGGTAACTGATAAAGAAATGCACGCGCGCAACGAAAGGCCAAGTAGTATTTACGATTGCAAATATATAGTGGTGATGGTTTTTGACTTATAGAGTTAAATACGGTCTTCCAATAGTACTTGTTACAGACACGCTTCTTGGTATTGACAGTGGCATAACTAGAAAAATGTAAATTTCACAGGAAAGGCAGTTTAAAATTTGCATTCGATTACTACTTGAATACTGATCGTATAATTTGTTTAAATTGATTCTACTTTTTCATCACGAATAGCATATTCACCAAAAAAATCAACAGAATATCAAATCCTAATAAACCCAGGGGCGGATTAAAATTTTTGGGGCCCGGGACTAATCGCCCCTTCGAGGGCCCATTGGTCGAAAAACGCAGGAGGGGATAAATAAATTTTGTGATAAAGCATACAATAAAAATTGAAATTCTAAAGGTAATTATGCAGAACAGGTGTTTTCTCACCGATTTGAATGATTTTTGGATATATTGTCGGGGAGACGATTCTGAACAACTTTTTCCTATACATGTTACCGCCGCTCAACCTTCATTTCCGAGATATTTTCGAAAAACTGCTGTTGATTTATTCCGACGCTACGCATTTCACTTTCCATTTTGTTTCGGGTATTATTATTGGTTGGGGCTAGATTAATGCGTGGGGGGGGGGGGGGGGGGCTTGCAGGCGCGTAAAGCATAGTAGGGAACCAATGTGAGTTTAGAGATTTGAACCAGAAACTTGCGGATGCCCGCCAACACTGACTCTGTTCAGCGATGCCGACGCCGCCGGTTATTAGGATGACTCTGGTTTTAAAATATAATTTTTTCCAAGGAAGAGGGTGCCTTCGAGATAGAGATGGGCAGAAAATTATTTCAAATAAAAAATTGATTTCGAATAAAAGACAAAAATTTTATTCGAGACTTGTCAAATAAAAATAACTGAGAGTTATGTTTATTTCAAATAAAAATAAGCTAGAGTTACTTTTATTGGAAACGTTACAAATAATTTTTTTGTTTGACGTGAATTTATCCGACGGCTACAAATAATTTTTTTGTTTGACGGGAATTCATTTTAACCTTCAAATAATTTTGTCGGCTTTTCATTCATTTGTATTTGAAAATTATTTGATGCTCAAATAACTTTGGGTGTAGAAAACGGGAGAGAGGCGGAGTGTGTGCTAGAGAGCGATAAGCAGGAGAGCATGATGCGAGGAGATAGTTGTTAGAGCGAGAGGGAACGGGAATGAGAAAGAGTGGTGGATATTAGCAACGGGGTTCTCGCTCGCTCCCGTTCGCTAAATTCCCGACAAACCAAAAAATTATTTGTGACGTTTCAAATAAAAGTAACTCTAGGTTATTTTTATTTGATGACAAATAAAGATAAAGTCTCTTTTATTTGATACGTTATTTAAATAATTTTTTATTTAAATAATGCCCATCTCTGCTTTGAGAGCACCTCTCAGGTGTGCGGGGACTCCCGTCAACACCCCAACTCACATCGGTTCGCTAACATGCTTTACGCACCCGCGAGCGGGCGCGCGCCACCCGCGTTAATCTAACCCCAACCAATACTAATACCCGAGACATATTGGAAAGTGAAATGTGTTGCGTCAGAATAAGTCAAAAGAACTTTTTCGCAAATATCTTGGAAACAAAGGTCGAGCGGCGGTAACATGTATAGGAAAAAATTGTTCAGAATCACGTCCCCGACAAAATATCCAAAAATCATTGAAATCGGTGAGGAAATACCTGTTCTACATAATTACCGATATTTTAAAATAATCATTTAGGACGGGGTCTGTGACGAGTAGAACATATTTTGCACGTTGTTCATTTCGACCTGGTGGAACAATTGGAGAAGAAAATGGAAGAAGGGAATCAACAAAGTACTTTTCATCGTAATTAAATCTACTATATAAAGGATACAGTACGTTCAATGTAGATCTTCGTTTTCTTTTCTTACACCCAATGACAGCGCAACGCAGCTCGTGCTAGATGCACAGAGCGCTGAGAAGTTGATGGAACCACGCGGTCGAGGTTGCAATGCGTAGGTGGAAAATAACGTCCGCGATTGTTAAATCGCGTAGCGACCTAAATCTCTTTGCGTGGTTGTTCTAAAAATTTCTGAAAACGCGTGGCACAGGCGAACGCGGCGTCAGGCGACCTAAAAACCGAGATGCAAATGTCACTTTCGAAAACTTAACTATAGTCCTCTTTGTCACGTATGTTAGCTAGTCTTCTTTGTCTTGTATTTTTTAAACAACTTCGAAACTGAGAAGAATGATAACTTACCCCCCCCCCCCCCCCCCATTTTCATATGGACTACAATATATTTCAATATCATTGAAATCCCTGTCATCAAGGTACAAAAGTGATCGGGGTTGGCGCGGAGTGGCCCATATGTAAATATACATATGTACAGGGTGTTGAAAAAGTGATTGTCACTGCTTTCAGGGGCGAATCCACACCTCTGCATCAGTGAACATTTAGGCTGTACTTCTGAATGGCCCCGGTGTCCCATCGACACGAGGTTTGAGGGGAGGGGTGAGGAGGGTGTGTGGACCCTATCTAAAATTGTTGCTTCGGGAATTTATTAGTTTCCGAGATATTAATAAAGAACTTTTAATTCATGAGCTTTATTGGTCAGAACATTGATACTTTCTCGATAGCTTCATCTCGAATTGGCCTACGCATAGCTTCGTAACGCACACAACTATTACGCTAAGAATAAATAGCAGCGTTCCAGTCATCCCACCATACCCTGCGAGGACCACGCAACTCCAACGGACTCAATCGCTGTTCGCGAAAACGAATTCACCGACCAATATACAGTAAAGTCTCGTTAGCGGCTCGGTTTGGTGTACACCAGCGCTGTTCAAGGTCTCTCCCGCAGGAGATTAGGGTTCTCCCACTCTCGTCCGCGTTGTCAAGGATACCGCGCGACGCTAACCGCGGAAACGCTTGCCCGGTTGGCCCGTCGTGGCAGCCTTCGGGTGCGTTCCAGTTGGGCCCAAATCGCCCGCAACACCCACGATTTTCATTACATATCGCGACCGTGCGGGCGATTTGGGCCCAACTGGAACGCACCCTTCGTAGTGTCGCGCGGTCACCTTGACAACGGAAGGCACGCTATGCGAGAGAAAGATTGGAAGGGGAAGCAGGCGCGTGAGGGGCCCCGCCGGTGGTCACCGCTGGTGTACACGATACGGACTTTTCGCTATCCCCACCACTTCTCTCTCACTCTTGTCCGGTGAAGGCGAGAGCGAGATGGAATGAGAGCGAGCGAAGACACTGAAAAAGAGCATGGAAAGTAGGAGACAGACGACGCGTTGATATTTTGTCTCGCTCCGTCTTTCGGACGCCTGACACTCCGTTCTTTGCGTGCGCGACGGGTATGCGCGATGGTCGCAAGCGCTTACGGTGAGCACGAGAACCGTTTCGCAAAATCTTGACGCAGGCCCGGCTCAAGTCTTTTTTGCGCCCTAGACGAATACATACTGATCGCTGCCTGTAAGCTTGTCTTGTCTCTATAAGCAAAATTAGGCGCCTGCCTAGGGCGGAAAGTCGACAAGAGGTGCAAAGTGGTATTTTCAGTGCTGGTATTGTTGAAAATAAACTTTGAAATAAAATATTACAAATTGTTCTGCAACTGTTTTAAACTACGAATAAAAATTCAGGGTGAGGTCATCAATAAACTCTAATAAATGTATTATAATAAAAGGCTCAATTGGACATGTTCGCCTATAGCGCAAAAAAGACGTGAGCCGTGCATGGCTATCTGACCGCCGTGCGCATGCGTCGAGCACTTACGATTACATGGGAGCGCTCGCGCCTGTCGCGCACGCCGGCCGCGCACGCAAAGTCTTCCATCTCGCTCCCCCCTCCGGCCAGAAACAAGCGAGAAACTCAGACTCGGAATTAGGGCTCTGTTCACGATACGGGCTCAACGCCAGTCCCGACCAGCGAGCGGCTAACGAGACTTTACTGTATTTGGCCCGGACCTTAGGCTACTCGAGACGCAACACAATGCGATAGGTGTCTGTTTTCCGCCATTATGGCGGAATCTCCTAGCGGGCGGCTCATCGCGGCAGCCAAAAGCTTGCCTCCTCCAAACTGACAAGGGGATCTTCAGGACTGTCCAACTCAGAAATTGTTTATACTTAGTGTACGCGAAGGTCCTCACTCGGTGCAGTGACTGTCTCTTCTGATTTTCTGCGATTGCTGCACGCTCACTGCACCGGAAGTAGCATCGTATTGGTGGCAAGTGAAAGAAATTCTAGAGAATTGTACGATGCCACCAATACGATGCCACAAATTTCATGCGCAGTATGCGTAAATTGAAACACAGCCTCCGTTGCGCCTTTAAAGACGGGATTTCCAAGCCGCGATCGGCCGCGGCTGGCGAACCGACGAGAGTTTGGAGATTTGAACTAGAAACTTGCGGATGCGATCCATCCTATTATACAGGGTAGATGGATATTACTCTATTGATATAGTCAATATTCCAGGAGGTGATTCTACAGGCAAAAATAAGACAAAAATAGAGAATACAATTACAACTTAGGGTAAATCTGGGAGACACGGTCGACCTAATATAAAATGGCTCTTAAAACTAATATAGAAATTACTTACTTTATCCGAAGAAACCTATATGTTCAGAATTTTATGCTGATTCAGAAAAACTGGTCATGGCATCTGACCACCTCTCCCGAGGTGCCGGGAGAGATGGTTTTCGTCGTTGGCAGAGACCACTCATAATATAACATAATTATTCATGGAAAATTAACAAAGAATAAAGCAAAATTATTTATGAGTGAATACAAGTTAAGAAGTAAAGAACAAGCTAAACAAGTAAAGAACACATCAAAGAAAAAGTGAACTACCTACTGGCGATTAGCAAGGCAAATAAATACAAAAGTGAATAAATAAACTAAATAAACAAAATAATAATAAAAAATAACAAATAATAGAAAAATCATAACTCGACCATCTCTCCTTTCTGCAGCGAGAGATGGTCTTCTCGTTAGCTCTAAGAGGAAGGGTTAATATGGCCAAATACTTTGGCTGCATTGTGCCTTAATATCTCTACTATCTGATTATCCCAAACATTAAACGAAAATAAACTTAGAAGTGTATTTTAAATACGATTTTGTACACCGCTGTTTGACAAAAGAGGTGAAATATAACCACAATTTACCTTTTAAAGTCTATAAATCCAGAAAACCACAGAAGGAAGCGAAGTCACGCTATTCATTCAACTGTTTGGCTTCTAGAGAAGTAATTAGTCTGCACTTTAAGGCATTTTTACGTAGAGAGTCTAAAATATAGCAACTCGTGCAACTCTCCGGCCCGACCGCGTCTCCCGGATTTACCCTACAGTTAAATTGTTTGTAACAGTAAAAATTAAGGTTATTTTTCTTTTACATCAACATATCCTGTTCGCTGAAAAGAAAGAAAGTCTAATAGGAACCACATGTTGCAAACGCACAGTTTTCTCAAAAACGTGAGACATGGTTTCATGCAAAAAATTGACATTAATTTCCAATGTTATAAACAATTTTACAGCAAATTTTTTTACAAATCTCCACCGATCCGGAGGTGTAGATTCTAACCCGAAAGCAGTGACCATCACTTTTTTAACACCCTGTACACACCGCGGCGGTTACTTGGGCCTTGCAATCCAAAGAGAATTAACCTTCACTCTGTGGACAAGGGTACAAACAAACCCCAAGCTAATAAAAACGTAAATAAAAAGTTGAAAGAGTGAAGGTTAAATGGGCGTTTACATTCTATGTACAATTAGATGAGTATGCAAACATAAAAGAGACACAACGGTATACCTACTTTATGTTTAGACTATCTCTTTAATTGTTTCTTCTTGCAGTAAAAAAATACTGATTATATTGGACCAAAGTAGCAAATATTCCTAAAATATTTATAATAAAATTCAACAAAACGAGAAACAAATATTTCCTAAAATATTTATAATAAAATTCAGTAAAAGGAGTAGCAAATATTTCCTAAAATATTTATAATAAAATTCAGTAAAAGGAGTAGCAAATATTTCCTAAAATATTTATAATAAAATTCAACAAAACGAGTAGCAAATATGAAAAATAATATTTTTTGTGAAAACAAAAGATAGTAGTAATCTGTAGCACGGGATTTTCGTGAAAAATAATCGTTGGTCCAGTAATATTTGATCACTTTCGTGATTTAAAAAGCGCCTAATATCTTTGACTTGTACGCTAACCCTTTGCTGCTAAAAATCTCTAACGTAACACAACAATATATGTACTAATATTATAGATAACTATTTTTATAAGAAAAAAACTGAAAAAGTGAATAAATAATTTAGGTGTAAATATTACTTAGGGTAATTTAGAGTGAATATTATTTGGAAATTAAATGATAATGGCAATCGTATTTTACGTTTGTTCGCAGACTCTGATCAACATGGCGTATTGCGTGCTAATTCTTCTGGGCAAAACGATCCAGAAACTCGTGTTTGGAGAGCTGCGAGCCTCTGAAAGGCAACACCTGAAGGACAAGTTCTGGAACTTCGTGTTCTACAAATTCATCTTCGTATTTGGCGTATTGAACGTGCAATACATGGACGAAGTGGTTCTGTGGTGGGCTTGGTTTACCGCACTTGGCTTCCTAAGTCTCTTGAGCCAGCTCTGCAAAGATCGATTCGAATATGTAAGTAACATTGTCCATTTTTCTATTTTTACATTGGTGCCTGTATAATTTGCTCCACTTTCAATTCAGGTATTCTCATGTACAGGGTGTTCCAAAATTATGGGTCAAAGCAAAACATGTAAATTCCTCGTTGCAAAAGAAATTGAAAAATCCTTTACAATTTTTAAACCTGGTGCTTTTCTTTCGGTGGGTACAAGCAGCACAAGCTTAGGGGTTCGATTTCCGGCGCGCGCTATTTAAGGGGTCATTCTGGTTAGACGCTTTGAAAAAATCGATTTTTTTTTAATAAGATTTTTTCGAAAGTACATATCCTCAAGAATGTACTGTTAAATTTTTATTGAAAAATTCCAATTAGTTTAGCTTCTACGTAGGCATTTTGTAGGGAGCGCAGAGATTCGACCACCATAGATGAAAACTTTGAACGCGTCTTTCTTGAAACGTCATTTTTTTCACATGGTGCAGGGAAAATCTCAAAATCTATCGAACCGATTGCTTTATAAATTGAACTGCTTATTCTGCGCATCTATGCTTCTGGCCGGTACTACAACCAAGTATTTCTGTTGAGTCTAACCTACTTTTAAAATTGAAAATAGCAGAGAAAACGCAGCCGAAATACATTGATTTTTGTATTTTGCCCGCCATTTTGTTAATTTTAAGGATAAATCAGTTATTCTAGTACGGGCCATAGCGACAGTCATACTGATCAAGAATCTGTTTGTATTTTTGGTTTGAAAGAAGTACAACTGCTGAAATCACCTGCACGAGCGAGGCATGAATTTTTAAACATGTCATCAAAATCGCTTTCATAACCATTTTAAAAGCAAAAGTTTTATTACTTTTATATTTTTTATTTACTGTAGAAATATAGTTTAATCGATAGAAAAAAGTTTTACTCCGTTACTATAATCCCTGTCTTCGCAATAAATTCCTGAAAATCGCTGAATTTATCGGCGCGCTAATCAGAATGACCCCTTAAATATCAGGCGGCTTACTATCGTGTACCTACTTCATCTTGTCCAATAATTTTGGAACAATTTGTACAAATTCGCGTGTACGTACTAATTTTGAAAACTCATATGTGCTATAAATTTATAGTTAAATAATTATATAAGTGCAGATTTACTTTTTAAAGTATTAAATGCCTAACGAAAGGAGTGCACGTGGTTTGGGGCCATGGCACCCCCAAAAAGGGGTTTGTGAAATTAAAAGAATACTGGATTTTACTCTTTAAATCAATTTTTATAATCACCCAATGAATTTTATTAAATTTGCATTAAATGAAAGTGCATTAAATAAATTTTTCTTAAAAATATCTTTAACCGTTCAATTTTACACCCCCCCCCCCCCCCCCCCAGATTAAATTCTGAGTAAACCACTGGTTATCGCTTTGGCGCAAATCTTACATATAGCTAGTGCACAACATGTATATTAATATATTAAATCCTTCAGACACACTAGTGAATAATTTGCGAGAAAAATCGGGTTTATAATTTCACCTTTTCCAGTCCGTCGATATATGCACTCATAAATGAACACGAAGCTGTAAGTTACAGTAATTCCAAGCATATTTACATATTTTTAAAACTATTTATTCAAGTCAATTACGTTAATACATTTGGATTCATATATATAAAACCCGGACGAGACCGAAAGATGAAACTGTGAAATTGATTTTCTCATAAAGTATTAAGTACACGAATTGCTATATATGGCATGTACTAATTATGTGTTAAATATGAGTCAAATCGATGACGCGAGCCTCGGGCACTCCCTTTGTAAGATAAAGTACTGGAAATATTTATTACATCACTCGAATAAACAATATAGAAAAATATTACACATTTCTATAAAAATTCTGCTTACTATGTAAAATACAAGAAATATTTACAGTACTGTGTGTGCTGTAGTAGCATATTCTATTACAGTGGGAATTAATTCAACGTTACCTGAGGTATATTGAAATTTAATATGTTTAAAAATTACTAACTTCATTAATTGTTTGTCAGAGTTATGAAATTCTCAAAAAGAAATCCTGAAAGAATTACTATCTTATAAGCAAACAAATTTAAAAGTTTATCTCCTGGTTGAAACTTCTCTAAGGACACTAGTATTTATTTTTAAGAACTATATTGTAGAGTGACTTCTGTGACAATCAATAGAAAGTTAAATACTCAAAGGTAACATTAATTATACACGAATATAACATAAAGCAGAAACAATGATACAGAAATTTAATTAAAACTCTATGTCACAAATTCAAAAAGTTATAAAAGTCTATAAAATGCACATTTTTTAGTACCGCTTTGATATACATATAACATCGTATACTAAAGTTATAGACCTTTGAAAATTAAGTTTATCATTGCTTGATGATAAGCAAGTTGCCGCGTGTGTGCTATCTACGAACGGACAGTGAAATTAATATTCAATCGTACTTTTCCATACAGCAACTAAAACTTTTCCACGCTTTTGTGGATTTAAAAAATCAATTTTATTTTGTTTTTTTCTGGAAGTGTAATTTCTAAGAATACTGACCTAGAATGTCAAGGCAAAATTCTCCAAATTTTTGTTTAACGTGATCGAGCGCTCAATTAAGGATGTATTGGACCTATCTTCAAAATGGTACCAAGTTAATGATAATTTGTAAGATTGCTCTTTCTAATCTTCCTGATGTGCTCCAAAATTTTTAAACGAATTCACTAAACGGTTGCTGAGTTATAACGATTTTAATTTTCACTGATTTTACACGTAGAGGAAGTACAGTATATTTGGAATACAAGTTTCTTTAATACGAATAAAAAATTACGGCAGAGGATAGGAACAAATAAAATTACATAATATCATAGAGAAACTAATAAACTTTTATATTTCATAGGTCTTAGTAATAATAAAAAAACAAAAGTACCTGAAACTTTGGTTTGAATGAAAAATTACCAGAAGTATCGATTTGGTTAAGGTGCAGGTAATTTGGAATACCGATATTCCAATGTACTTTCACTTTATAAACTTAAACGAAACACGTAGATAATAAAATTAGTTTATTTGATGATGTTAGTAGTTTATTAGATACTTTGATATTCCAAATTACCAACAGTATTCCAAATATGCTGCACTTCCTCTACTCTTATGGAAAAAGACGATCTTGATAGATAAAACAACTGAAAAAATGTTGAAGAAATAGTACCAATGTTTTTAATTTTTTTTACATGCAGTATATAAGGTAAATGTCCCCATTATTGACCACGTCCCCATTAGTGACCACTTCATTTTGTTATTGTTTATTGCAACACAGAAAGCGAAGTATAAGCTAAATATTTCAGTTATTGTTTCATACGTTATTTATGTAGCCGTACATTCATCTTTAAGTAAATTCACATGTAAATTAAGACTAGGTCATTGACACGAAAGTTGACAGATTCTAATACCGTGAGGTTATACTCCAGATATCATTAAACTCGCAAATTTTACAATAAAAATACATGGATCCATGCAGTAACTTACTCAAATTAACGAGAAATATATACAGAATTATAAAATAAAAAGAAAATATCCATTTTCTTTCATTATTGTAGCAGAAAATCGTGGTATAAAATAGATGGTTACTAAAGGGGACATCGGGTCCAATATAATTTTCGCCATAATTTTTGTGTATGTTACGTACACAGATTTATCTTTGACTTTCTAACCCTTTCGGTTGTCTGGAATGCACGTGACCCGACGGGGTCATCGTTTCCTGCAGTGGTGTGATGCAACCAAGTTTTCCCCGAAAACCTAATATTCAATGAAGGCACTCATGCCCCCACTACTTTCTAGCCGAATTTCACCGTATAAAAAGGGCCACGAATCCACACTCGGGGGCTCATTTCAAGTGTAATACGTTTAGACTAAAGAGGCTTGTAAGATCGAGAGACATTCTTCTTCAAGTATTAATTCAACTTAAACCATACAGCTCGCAGTGTTGCTGATAGGTGTTGTAATTGTTAAACTCTTTGAGACCCCCGCATTTCTCAGTGCGTGAAAACCGAGAGGTGGACTTAGGTACCGCGACAACTAAACTCTTAAACAATTGTAAGAACCGAGCTTATTGAATATAATTTGTTATTTCTTAATCAGAGTTCTTTTATTTGAATCAATCACTATCTGAATTTCCTCTTCGAGATGAACCCACATAGATACTCCTTTACCGCTCAAGGTGTATCACATTATAAAGTTACGAGGCTAAACTAACATTCCTAGTGGCTCCCGGGGATACCAGACCCCGGTTCGTCCACGACTTCTACCTTCCTAGTGGCTCCCGGGGATACCAGACCCCGGTTCGTCCACGATTTCCACCTTCCTAGCGGCTCCCGGGGATACCAGACCCCGGTTCGTCCGTGAAACTTACCTTCCTAGTGGCTCCCGGGAATACCAGACCCCGGTTCGTCCACGACATCCAACCTCCTTATAGCGGCTCCCGGGAATACCAGACCCCGTTTCGTCCGCTACTAACAAACTCAAACCACCAAAAAATCAATCCTCGGCCTCGCAGCCGCCATTCTCATTGCCCTCAGCCTCGGCTCGTAACATGTAAATAGTCAAATATCACTCTAAAACTAATTTGATTAAGAAACTAGAGACTTCAAAAAATACAATGATCCATACTTTACTCAAATATTGTCGTATATTAGTAAAAAATATACTATTTCGAACCAGTCACACTCTTAAACGGTCGCTAATGGGGACATTTACCTTAAGTAGATGAAAATATCTGCAGAGTTTCAATTGTTTCACTACATCGTTTTAAAGAAATAAATTATAACTTGAGAAAATTGTGAATTCAAGACATTTTCACTGCCAAAAGTTTAGCAATTAATGCTTCAGAAAGCATTTGCAAACTGAAAAATACCCTCCTAGGAGTAAAAATAAGACTCCAACTGTCTTTTTCAAACCATTCTTTTCAAATATCACACATTTTTATCTAATATTGTACACCCGATACATCCTTAACCCATAAGGTGGCCATTTTTCACAAACATTTTTTAAAAGTTTGCCTCTGGAATTATTTAGAAACCAGTTAATTCGATCAATACAAATTTTTGACTGGTTCATTCACAATAACATTCTCTGTCCTAGAACGCGCAGATTTGTTCGTTTCTCAATACTTTTGACAAAAGTTTCAAAAACTGACACTTGTACTTTTTTCTTTCAAAAGCTTGCCAATTTTCGACAAATTAATATACATAAAAGTCTGCACGGGCAACTAGGGTAAAGGACCCAGTTACTGACACCTGACCAATTACTATCACCGTAAGCTATTTTAGTTAAAATAACGAATAAACAAACTATAGAATATAATCTATAGTATAGATTATAGGTTAAAATACATCATTCTTTTTGTGAATCACTTTACAACGTTTATTTATTCGTTATTTTGAGTAAAATAGCTTAAGGTGACAGTAATTGGTCAGGTGTCAGTAACTGGGTCCTTTACCCTATAATCAGGTAGTTTCCAAGAATTCCAACTTCTTTCCTTTCACACCATTTGGACCAGAGAAACTATAAAAACAATTTTTGTATAACAAATTTCAGAAAGATTCTTCGAAACACGTACTTCTAGTAAATGAGCAGAATACTGATTAATTCTATTGGAAGTATAGTGTATTCAGAGAAAGGTCTTAGAGAACAACCTTCTTTTCGATCCTCATCGCGGAATTCCCCCAGTGGAAGAAAGCGAAGGAACGCGAAAGAAGCGATACGTTACTCCTAACTAGCCTTCATCGGATGACGAAGACCTTAGTATAAAAACAAAGACTCTCGTGACTCCGTTACGGAATGAATTCATGTGAATCCCGTTAGTATAATGGAATAGAGGTAACCAGGTTATTCCTATACCAGCTACGCAACTTTCAATGTTCCTTGGCTTATCTCCCGTGTGTAACACTTCTTCGACCGGGAAAAAAGAACAAATTATCATATACGGTGCTTGAGAATTGAGTAACATGTATAACTAGACAGGTATAATTAGAGAATAAATTCGCAAAAATGGTCACGAAAGCGTTGATAAACGTAGGTACACTAAAATCGTTCTGGAGACGGTCAACTTCCTGTTTTATCAGCTGAGGTCTTTTTAAAAATGACACATAGATAAGTATTTTGAAAGTTTAGAGTATCCAGAAGTTTCACGACTTCAGGGAATAGTTGGGGATATGTGTGATTAAATGGTAACTTGTATTGGCAAGGTCCCAATGGAGGGGATAGCGATGAACTAGTATCGGGGTTTGACAGGCTCACTAGCATCGAGACATTATTGTGTATCAATTTATAGAGAAATTCATAGAGGAATGAGAAACGAGGTTATGCAAATAAATGTTTGAATTAAATGCTTCCTTTTGCAGCACAAAATTCTGCTCTTCTACAAACTATAAACATTAATTGTTCAAGATTTTTAAAATTCCATGCTTATGGCTAATTAATACACAATGGTCTGCAATTATCCTAATAAATAGTTTTAAAAAAAAGTGCATTTATATTAAAGTAAAAAATTTCCCTCCTCGACAAATTAATTTGCGAACTATGGTAATGTAAAAAACGAAAAAGCCAATGTAACTCGATTTTTTAATTTTTTTTTTATTAATATCATATTTGAAGGGATTAGGGTAAAGGACCCAATTACTGGCTCCCAACCCAATTACTGTCACCTTAAACTACTTACACGTTTATTTATTCGTTATTTTAAGTAAAATAGCTTAAGGTGGCAGTAATTGTGTTGGGAGCCAGTAATTGGGTCCTTTACCCTAGTGGGAATGTGAAGTCATTCGAATATGTGATCGTAATTCTATTCAGGTGGTATATTTAAAAAAAAATCGTATATTAAAAATAGTGATTAATTTTTAGTATTTGTTAACACTAACTTTATTTTCATTTCACAGTTATCCTTCTCGCCAACGACACCAGGTTGGAGTCATGCAAGACTTTTCGGACTTCTTGCTGCAATTTTGGCTTTATCCTCCTTCATGCTGCTGCTGTGCACAGCTGCAGCCTTCTTCTTCATCTCTTTCAACACGTTCGTCTTCACTGCGGCGGAGGTAACTTGAATTTTCTTTATTAATCTGTTGAATATTATATCGATCATTAAAAATCCATTTCTGCTTTACACTTCTCCTTATTTTGTGAATATAGAAATAGTGCCTTAAATTTACAGAGACCTAGTGAGAGCCTACCTTAATGCCCTAAAAAATTACTGTTGTTTGGAACTTTTTTTGTCACAAAAAGAATGTATTTACTAAACTGAGATTTCTTCTATTTATTAATACGTGTTTTAAGAATACAACTTTTTTCATATGTCTTTAATGCTTGCTTTCGCCAAAATGGGTGGCGAAAAAAAGATTCCTCCAAAACCGTTCAATCCATACAGCACACTTCGTTGCAGCTGTATTGCAGGAACGTTGCTGCAATATTACATTGTTGCAGGTTGCATTGCAATATTGTAGGAACGTTTCTGCAATATTGCCATGCATTATTGGAGTGGCAATGATCCTATATTATTGCAGCAATATTGCAAGCACGTTGCCATGCAGTGTTCCATTGGCAACGATCCTACAATATTTCGGCAATATTGCGCGCACATCGACGTGCAATGTTCCAGTGGCAACAATCCTACAATATTTCGGCAATATTGCGCGCAAATCGATGTGCAATGTTTCAGTGGCAACGACCCAGAAAAATTGCCTACATATTGCCGTGCAATACTGTAGTGGAAAGATTGCAATCTCGCACCGCAATATTTCCGAAGAATCGCAGGATCATTGCCACAATTTTGCCGTTTCGTTGCAGAATCATTGCCGGAACGTTGCAGGACTACATGTTTGCAACGCTGCCGCAACATTGCAAAAATACGCACCTGCAATATTGCGAAGGCGGACATAGGACTGAACCTGCAACGTCTCTGCAATGTTATGGTGCAACATTGCAATCTTGCACCGCAATATTGCAGAGACGTTGCTGCAATGTTGTGGTGCTGTGTGGGAAGCAATCAACTGTTTTGGCCAAAGCAAGCATTAAAAAATATGACAAATCCATTTGCATTCCCAAAACATGCATTAACCAGTAGGAAAACCGTCAACCCAGCAATACCATTCTTTTTACGACAAAAAACAGTTCCAAAGAGTGGCAAATCCCTAGGGCGTTACAGTAGAAAGACCCCTCAAATGCAAGATACACTAAACGCGCAAAAAATAGCTAAATGCGAGAAGGTTAAATACATACTAGAGCTAAAAGTGAATAGAATATCTTTAAACAACGTGATGCCAGTATTTTATTCTTCTGTTTGCAGTGTATCCTGTTAGGAGTGAGAACACTTCACGTAATGGTGCGATACATTATTCACTTGTACGACACACGGGGAGCTGGCACTTCCTCGCAACGCTCTTGGGACAAGAGAGGTCCTTTGACCTATTATACGGACCTAGCAGCAGAGCTAATAGTCCTAGCTGTGGATTTCCTCCACCATGTTCACATGCTGCTTTGGAGTAACATCTTCCTGAGCATGGCCTCTCTTGTAATCTGTATGCAGCTAAGATATCTTTTCTATGAAATCCAACGTAAGATTACAAAGCATAGAAACTATCTCGCTGTGTTGAACCATATGGAACAAAAGTGAGTGTTCTTACAATATATAGAATTTGAAGCATAATCCTAACCGAGGAAATCCTTGTAACAGAATGCGAAGCTTATATAGTAGCTTAAATACAATTATTAATTCAAAGACAAACGATTCTGGGAACACTCTAATTAACTTATACAATATTCCCAATTTCACGAGCCTGTTCCTTTCAGCTATCCAATGGCAACGACAGAGGAGCTGGCAGAGAACTCAGACAACTGTGCCATTTGTTGGGAGAAAATGGAAACCGCTCGAAAACTACCTTGCGGCCACCTGTTCCATAATTCCTGCCTGCAGTCCTGGTTGGAACAGGACACGTCTTGCCCAACGTGTAGACTTGCATTGAGCATGCAGCCGAACCACCGTGAAAACACGCAGGAGATACCAACCGAGCAACAAACACCGGCCAGGAGAAACGAGAATCACTTCTTTCATTTCGATGGCTCGAGATACGTTTCCTGGTTACCGAGCTTCTCTGTTGAAGTCTCCCATAACGGGCTGCGTGGAAACATTTCCACTATCCCACACAACAACTCGCAGATGGATGCCATGATCAGACAGGCAAGTTAATTTATTAAGTTTAATTGTTAATAGATTCTATTATCATTTTCGATGTCTAATACTTTTTTGCTTTTTCTGGGTTTAATCAGGTTCTTCTATAAATGAAAATCGTGTACAGTTTTAATTAGTTAAAGAATTAATTAATTTACCACTTTTCTATCCCACATATCGCATTTTAATTGGAAAACCAAAATTTAATATTTCTAAAAACAGAACATTTCCTTTAGTCTTCAAGGGGAATCCTCGTGTAAAAAACGCTGAAAACGAGGTAACTTTTGGAATTTTTTTTAAAGAGACGATGAAATGAAACTTGCTGAAACTTTTATTACACGTTTAGCAGCATTCGTGGATGTAAAAAAATTCTTTATCGCCAAATACTTTATTTGTAAATAGCAATAACGCCTACAATTCTTCACTGAAACAGAAATACTGCATATTGTACTTTTGTTATAAAATTTTGTCGTAGATAAGCCTATTTATTTAGAAAACAATGCAAAATTGAGAAAATAACAGGACACGGGAGAAAATTTTTTCCGTAAAATCGAAAGTTTTTCTCCTAGATCCTGTTATTTTTTTCAATTTTGCATTTTTTTACTGAACAAAACGATTTATCAATGGCCAAATCTTATAATAAAAGTAGAAAAATACTGTGTTTCTGTTTCAGTGAAAAATTGCCGAGGACTTTCAGAACATATGCTTCACATATAATAAAAATTCCAACAAATTCCATTTCACCGTCTCTTTAAAAAAATCTCAAAAGTTACCCCATTTTCAGGGTTTTTACATAAGGATCCGCCCGCAATTACAATTTCCCAATCAGTAAATGTTTCTATCTAACTACTCAAAGAAGAGTGGACTCTGTCCAAGATAGTCCTATAAATAAAACGTAGAGCGCAAATGAATTAATTAATAGGGAATAGTTATAAATACTCATGTATTGTGGAACAAGTTAAAAAAAATCTGGCTGATTCTTGCGTTGTTGAAATAAGCCAAATCCCTTAGCCAATTGATTGCGTAGTTACTAAAGGAAGCGTTTAATCATTAGTACGTGTGATTGTATCAGGTGCAGCAGCTATTTCCGCATTTCCCGCGGAACCTGATTGTAGAAGACCTCAGGGTGACAAGATCAGTCGAGTGGACCGTCGAGAACATCCTTGACGGGGTGCTGATACCACCGCATCACTTAATCGAAGAACCTCAAACGGAATCCGTCCCTCAGATCCGTAGTACCACTGAGATTAGTGTTTCCTTGAATACCGCTTCAGCGCCGCCACCCTCCGACCCAAGATTCGACATTCCCATTGTTGACAGGTAATTTCACTTAATTGTTACCAGTTTGCGCTACATATTTTGCTAAGGATATGGAATAGTCATTCAGAGAAGGAGATGTGTGCACACTTTGAGTGGCGTCGGCGTGTTTCCGCGCCGAGGAATATCTACTTTGTGCGGAATTTGGGCGTGTTGTCATGTCGATATTCTCTAGAAAGCATCCTTTCCCATTCCTTCATAAAGCTCCCGATTCTGCGTACACTGTATACGAGAAAATGATGTGGTGACATAAAGATTATACGAATCAGCAAGTTAGAAACTCTATAACGTAGCAGGATAAGGCTTTTTTAATAGATGTAGATGCTTGTGAAAATTATCTTCCTACTTGAGGGGTTAATTGACGCAACAGTTGAAGAAGGATCCTTAGTCATGAATCTGAAACTAGCTGGCATGAAGTTGTGCCTGTTTTCAAAATGATTCTCTTCAAGAGCTTTGACTATGGTGATTTAAATTACACACGTTCGTGAAACATTTAGCAATTCTATATCTGTTCAATTTTACGGAAAAGTGTAACGTTTGATATACCCTCGCTTCACAGGAAAGGAAGTTGGTAGTTTGTTGTCACCACTATTCTTTAAATCCAAAGTATTGTTCATTGTGAGCAGTGTATACAGGGTGATTCAAAGAGAAGGTCGAAGAGTTTAGGAACACTTGGTGTTCACTGAAATAGACAAAAAGCGTCTAGTTCCCAAATCAATCATACTGGAGATGATAAAACGAAATCAAAAGTCATAGACTGAAAATCAATAAAAAGAAACAACCAGACAAGAAAATACAATATTGTCCCGTTATAAGTACGACTCCTCTGTTTCGTTGGAAGTGTGTACACTTTTGTAGTCGCCGCGGCGAGTGCGAGAGACAATGAGAATAAACTGGAAGGCACGCGACAACGGCAAGCTTTAAATTTCTTTCGAGATAGCAGCGGTATCGTATTACTAAAAGAAGCCGACAAAGGCGAGCCGAATCGCATACAGTTTCATTAAAGGCACAGCTTGCCCCCGAACGCGTACTCGTAACGAGACAAAACTGTATATCACAAATAATCTTATGCGTCGTTATATCATCATTTATGTACAGTTGATTTCCACAAATAAAATAAATTGGTCCAAATTAATTTGTGGGCCTATGTAAAACACATATACATTCTTCGTCTATTTTTACAAGTATTATGTCTCTAAATTCTTTAACTTCTTTCCTTAAATCATCCTGTTTCCTTTTAACCTTTTGAACATTGTATTAGGTTGATGCAAAATAATTGCGGTTTTTAACTTTATTAACAGTATATGGTCCGATTTTGATAACCTTTTTTTATTCAAAAGAGGGCGATGCCCCGGTGGTCCCATTCTACATACACTGCATCAATATTAGCCCAATATTTTGACAGTTCTGCTTAATAGTAAAAACTATTGCCACCTAATTATTATTATTTTAAGTACGTACGCGCATATCTCCTCAGCATGTTGTATCACTATATATATAAAACTAATAAGTCGAAAATAAAAAATTTCAAAAAAATTAAAACCAATTTCATAAAAAAAATAAAAATGCACTAATAAGTAAAAAATAATTTTTTCCCTTATTTAATCTACGACTCTTATATGTTTTAATTCAGCGCCTCATCATTTGCACTGTGTAAATCTGGCGTCGACTTAAGAAATATGAGAGTCATAGACTAAATAAGGAAAAAAATAATTTTTTACTTTTTACTGCATTTTTTTACGTTGGTTTTAATATTTAAAATATTTTTTATTTTACATTTTATTGCAAACGTGCGAAAACTTCTGAAAAGAATATTAAAAAAATCCTGACGGTAAAAAACTTTTTTCAAAATTTTGTCAACGCAAGTTTGCAACACTTAGTGTACCATTAAACTTTTGTTTAAAACATTTTTTTCTGTCTCTTGTACTTTCCGAGTTATACGCGAAAAATGGGAACCTCTTTGACTTTGAGGTTAATTTTCACACCCTTAAAGGGCGATTATTCCCTTGTGGGTGAGTGTGGCTGGTGTCCGAGAATTGCTTGCACACTGTGTACACTTGTTGACGGTGCCCTGGCCAAACATTTGGTTGATATTCCGGGCCGTTTCCGCTGCTTTAAAACCAATTTTGGACTCGCACAATAAAATTGCTCGGACGTTCTTTTTTTGCATTTGTAGATCTTAGTTCTATCTTGCGTCTACGAAGTTCTCTGTTGTAGATGCGCGCGGCACAAATAAAGAATTTTTGTACAAGCTAGTCGCAAAACTCGCATATGGAAATAAGCGCTTAATGTGGCGGTCAAAAAGAAGTAAAAGAAAACAGCGGAAACGAAACCAGTGCCATAAATCGATTGAGCGAATCCCACGCTTTAAATGCTATATTGCATGAACATACAATAAACCGTCTTATAACGCGGTACGCTCATCATGTGGTTTCCATATCCCACACAGCACCATGACATTGTTGCATCGCATCATTGCACAGACGTTGCAGGTTCACTCCTATGTCCGCCTTAACAATATTGCAGGAGAGTATTTTTGCGAAGTTGTGGCAGCATTACAAATATGTAGTCCTGCAACGTTCCGGCAATGATTCTGCATGAAACGGCAAAATTGTGGCAATGGTCCTGCAACTCTTCGGCAATAGTCCGGTGCGAGATTGCAGGTTCACTCCTATGTCCGTCTTAACAATATTGCAGGAGTGCATTTCTGCAACGTTTCGGAGATTTTATAGCAATAGTCCCGCCGCAACGTCTCGAGCAGTGAGGAACGCGAGGACATGAATGTGTGTAGTCAGAATCCTAGTAGTATAACGCCCATGTGTATTTTTCACATTGTGCGCACAATATTGCAGGAATATTGTAGGATCATTGCCACTGGAACATTGCACGTCGATGTGCGCACAATATTGCCGAAATATTGCAGGATCGTTGGCACTGTAACATTACACGTCGATGTGCGCGCGACATTGCCGAAATATTGTGGGATCGTTGCTACTGGAACATTGCAGTGGCAACGTGTGCACAATATTACAGAATATTGTTAGGGCGTTGCCACTGTAACATTGCACGTCAATGTGTGCTCAATATTGCAGAAATATTGTAGGATCGTTGCCACTAGAACATTGCAGTGGCAACGTGTACGCAATATTGCAAGAACGTTGCCACTCAAAGATTATACAGCAATATTGTAGCATCTTTTCTGCAATATTGCAATGCAACCTGCAATAACGCAATATTGCAGCAACGTTCCTGCAATACTCCTGCAACGAAGTGTGCTGTATGGGATAACGCGGTACGAATTAATACAATTTGTACTATGTAATTCTGAGTTTTCTGTGAATTAATCGGGTTATAGGAGAGTTGACTGCAGTTGAAGTTTATTCCAAAATAAGTATTAAAGAAACCGCAATTATTTGTGCATCAACCTAATAATATCCTAAATACCCCGAAAGAGTTTGATTTCAGCGGTATTGTGGTTCAAGTAGCATTTCACATAAATTTTCCAGCCAAGGAGGACGGTTTTCCAAATCCTCGTCCGAGAGGGAGCTCATCCTCCAACGTCGAAAGGAGCACATGAGACTCGCCGCTAGGAGGAAATACTTTGAGAAATGCCGAAAAAAACATGAAGCTGACCAACGTGTCTCTAATGTCACCTCGTAAAATAGGAAAACCAGAGAAATATATATTAATAACAATTTTGATTTTTCGTGCTTCGTAGCGGCTATCTTCTTCAAAGAAGAGTATACGACTGATTTTCTTGGTTAACGCGTCCATCGACGTCCACTTACATACATGTATTTTTTTTCGCCTTAAAAATGTTGTTCCTGGTTTCTGAGAAAACCATGTTATCTTATTCAGTGTGTTCGTTCCTAAGATTCTTTTAACGATCTTAATTTTTATTACACTCAAGAAACATAATTTTTAGAGACACAAGTTTTCGGTAAATTTCTTTTGTTTCGATAAAGGTTCTTGCGTCGTGTAATCATGAATACCTCTTGTTTTTCCTATTTTAATTTCGTTGGGTTTTTACAAATAGTTTTCTTGTAAATTCTGTGCTTTTTTCTTGAGAAAAATACTTTCCTTAAGGAAACGAGTTTTTTATTCTTAAGAAAAATAAGGACAATGAACTTAAAGTATTAACTGTTTAATTCTTTAGCAATAATAAGAACAATTAACTTAAAAGTATTACTCACTTAATTATTTTTTATTCATTATTTATTATCATAATTGTTAAGAAATGCAATGCTTTCAAAAGTCTTAATTTCTCTTTCTCTAGCTTCGTTTTCTTTTTTCTCAGAACAATTTTTCCCAAGATTCTTAATATCATGTATAAGAAACTCCACTAATTCTTGGGAAATTTAATCATTGAATATGTTAGAAGAATAATCTTTTTATAGAAGCTCATATTTTTAGTTACACAGATAAATTACTTAGGAACTTTTATTTCATTTTCTTAAGAAACATATTTTTCTTGGCAATCTTAACATTTCCAGTTTTAAGATTTTCTTTCGAATCGAAATTTTCTGTTCATAAGAAAACTGATTTTCTTAAGAATGGAAGAAGGAGATTTTAGCAATTAATATCGACTGGTTGTGAACTATATACTCATCGGTGGATTAGAGGACTGATAATGATAAGAATGTATTGTCGAAGGAATTTTTTTTTCACATTTTTTCATGTAAGTAAAGAATAAAATCATTTAGCGTTTTTAATAGTTACTGTAATTTTTGTTATTAATTTTATTACAATATTTAATGTTTGATTTTAGAGGTAATATAAGTAATTGCGAAGAAATATTTAAATGTTTTTGAGAAAATAATATTTAAAACACGTATGTTTACAAATAAAATATTATTTAATAGGGAATAATGAATAAAAGTACCTTTTTCTTTATAATTAGGATTTCAATATTCAGCATAAATTCCACAAAAAATATTTCCTTAGGAATGTTTTCTTTCTGTTGACAGCACTATTTTTAATTATATCTGAATGTTAATGAGATACAAAACTAAATAAAGTTTCACGTAAAAAAATACTCGATATAGAACATGTAAAATAAATCGTTTCTTTGATGAAATACTTTTTTTTTATCAAATACCCTTTACTATTTTCTGTTGAGAAATATATGAAATGAAGAACATATTGTATACCCACAATGAATAAAAGTGTAAAAAGAAAGAATAATAATATGTTACAAGACAATACTGCCAAATACTTCATTTACAGCATACTTTCCTGGATCGATATTTAATACACGTAAGTACTTATCAAATTCGAATATAAATTCAACTTCATAGCAAATGAATTCACAATCTTTTAAAATTTACGAAAAACTAATACAGTTCAAATATGCTCTGTTATTTCAGTTTTAAATGTTGGCTTCTCCCTATAATTATTCAAAATGATTAAAAGTTACGTTTTCTAGTGCTTGAAAATAGTATTTCATTTAGCATTGATTATTTCAATATCCCAAATGAGGATTCCCGAAAATTCATATTTATACAAATGATAAATTTTCGATTGCCCATTCAGAATTTCTAGGAACAATTCAGTTTCTTTCTAAATATACACATATATTCTTGAAATAATGCAATTATTAGTGATAATAAGTTTACACATGATACCAGTGTGCTTCTAATATTTTATTACAAAATTTTACAACAAAGTTTCTTTGTGTATTTTTAACCAATGAAATTCATTACAACAATATGGAGAATAATATGCGCAAATATAAAATCTGCAAATCCTCTTTCTGGACTTATTCCATGAAATTGGCTTTTATTTTGTGGATTCACCTGTAGCCGTAAGCAAACTGAAACAGAAATAGAAAACAAAGATTTATATCTACACCAGATGCTTTTATATTAAATTCAACACCTCCATTAACATTTTTGTTTAATAAAATGCTACAACAATGTTCCTCAATATTTTTGGAGTTGCGATCCCCTTTTACAGTATTCAAATAACCTGCTGCCCCCCCCCCCCCCCCCCCAAAGGGTGGAAATCACTCTGCTAAAACATGTGATTAAGTAGCTCATGTAATAAAAGGACAATGTTAAGTCCCTAAGGTAGGCATGTTCAGTCGGGAGTCGAAGACTTCTTAGATTCTGGGACCCGAGTCAGAACCGAGCACGGAACTATTAAGGTGAAGTTGGATGGCGCAAGACCTGCCGAGTTCCGTGCCGTGGGAACGCTCATGGCTCGTCGACTCGCGCTCGCCAAGTCAACTCGCTGAACCTGGGCGAGCCGAGTCGACTCGCTGAGCCACGCGCCGTCTAACTTTACCTTTACGTTGGCAACCACGGCGCTCGATTCTGACCCGGGGAGCCAACCGGAAGCAAAGCTAAGTTATGTATGCTATGCTATGTTACGTCTGGCTGTGCTATAAAATATAAAACACAAAGCACAGTTTAACTTAGTTTTTGGGAGCAACGGCTCCATAACGATGTATTGAAGCTAAATTTTTGACACTTAGCATAGCATAGTATAGCTTAGCCTAGCTTTCACGTGGATTCCCGGATTAAGGGGGGAGACCACTGTAAAAAATCGGAAAAATCGATTTTTTTCTTTTTTACATTTTCTGAAAGGCGTACGTTTCAAGAATGCTCTCTCCAAATTTTATGAAAACATTCCCAAAATTGACGGGGATATAGTATTTTCTATGAAGCGGTGTCAAGCGCGTTACTGTGCTACGCGGAACTTTGAACGAGTTTTCCTCAGAATGACATTTTTCATTCCACGTTGACAGTCTACAGAAAACACTATACGTCCAATTGACATGAGCAAGGGCATTTATTGTACGGAAAACCCGTGGCTATTGCGTGACGATCAGTTTGTTTGAACTAACAACCAGCTTCTATTTTTTTTATCAACATTTCCCCAATTTTGTACCCCGAAAACATGATTTTTTTCAGTGGTCCGCCATTTTGTAATTTTTTGCGATTTTAGTGGTAGGCTTCTAGTTTCTAAATATTTTTGTCTTTTTGAATTTGGATTAACCATATGGCCTGGACACTGTTAACGCGACAAGCACAATTTTGCCGTAGCGCAAATGTTGTGCGCAAATGTACGTCTGTCCATATGTTTAAAAAAAATGTACTTATACAACTGAAATAACTAAGAAAAAGTAAAAAATAAATTTTAAAAGCAATTAAAACCGACTTCAAAAAAATAAAAAACACTGAAAAATGACAAATAATTTTTTTTAAGTTGGCGCAAAATTTACACAGTACAAATGACGCGCCGACATAAAAAATTGAGAATCGTAGATTAAGGAAAAAACTTATTTTTTACTTTTCAGTGCATTTTTTTTAAATCTTTTTTTCATTATTATTATTATTATTATTATTAAGTTGAAATTATATTCTGAAATACCTACTTTTTAATGTGTTTTCTTTACCTTATTAAATTTATCTTACCTTATATAAGTGTGGAGGGAGGGGCACAGAATATTTGAATATTGTAAAAGAGAATCACAACTCAAAAAAGGTTGGGAAACACACTGACTTAGAATATTTATAGTGTTACCTAAGATCAGGTGTTAAATTTTTTACGTGAAAGTCCATAACCTATATGTTAAACGAAACTTTTATTTTTAACTTCAATTTACAAGAAAGAACAAAAAAGAAATTATTTAAACTTGAGGTAAAATTTGACTTATTCTTGTTTGCCCGCCCACCAGAAATTTATTAATATAGTACACACATTGCAAGCCAGTTCTTTTGGCTAAACACAAATTATGGGCAGTCAACTATTTTTAACCAACTTCAAAAAAAGGAGGAGGTTATCATATTTGCATAGTTCTGGCTGGTGTTTATTTAAAACATACGAAGATAACTACTCACAAAAGAGGGAAAGCAATTATTGTAAGACTAATATTCATATAATCTAAAGCCTACCATGTGTTAACAAGAAATTGGAAACACAAATTTCAAATTTATTCTCTTTGCATGAAAGACACAAAATATAAAATTTATAACATAACACAATCACATATATCAATATCAATTGTAATTAAAAAAAAGGAATGAACAAATAAATGTCATGTTAAGCTAATTTTTCCTATACATGACTGAAGGCATCATTAAGAATTTCAAAGTTGATTTTCTCAAAAATGAAGCGCAATATCAAAAAATTTTGTTCCTTTTTCTCGACTCATTTACTTATTATCAGCCGAAAGGAAAGAGTAACTTTTTTGATATCGTGCTTCATTTTTGAGAAAATCAAATTTGAAATTCTTGATGTGGCGTCCAGTCGCACATTGGAAATCCTACTTTTAGACCTAGCTCAGACGGACCACTTTAAAACCACACTGCAACCACAAAACGGTGGTATTTTGCGGTTTTTGTGTGGTTAGTCTGTCGGTGAAATCGACCACTCACGCACCACTGGTCGCTTGAAGTCCAAATCGACGACAAAATACCACAAACCTAGTAGCAAAATACAAATACAATTTTCTGGTGTGTTTCTTGACGTCGATGGAGACTTCAAACGTGGTTGATTCAGCCCAACCACGCAATAACTACAAAACACCACCGTTTTGTGGTTGTGGCTTGGTTCTGAAGTAGTTTGTCTGAGTTAGACTTTATCCTATAGGGTAAAGGACCCAATTACTGGCAGTCAGCCCAATTACTGTCACCTTAAGCTATTTTACTTAAAATAACGAATAATTAAATGTTTAAGTAAAATAGCTTAAGGTGACAGTAATTGGGTTGGCTGCCAGTAATTGGGTCCTTTACCCTAGTTGCAAACAGGATTACGATAAAATTACAGTTCATAAAAGACATTATTAAGTAATTAAAAAGAACCTATTCAAAAAAATGTGCAGAACTGTAGTAGCAAACAGATGGTATCATAGAATTATATTATTAATTATTAACACATTAATTACGAAAGTAAAGTCTACCACTGAAAGAAAGCTTTCATGGCTAAATTAATATCAAGATTCAATAATTACAATTTCTATCTACAAAGACATATAACTGCAGTAGAAATTAGAAAATGTACTACAATTGTCGCGAGTATCGATAAAATAGATCCCTATTAAATAACCTAATCGATACTGGAAGTGCGATAACCAAGATTTTTAAATATACGGCGTATGTGAATAAAAATAATTAACGATAAAATACCTCCAAGAACAAAGCAGGAGACACAAGATATAAATCCACTTAGAAAGCTGTTGAAGGGGAACGTCCCAACCAGGCAACAATAAATGAATTGTATGACACCTGTCAGGAACACGTACAGTAGATAAGCGTCTATTATTTTAAGTTTCTTTGGTGTACTTTTCGTGTACTCGTGCCAAAATTTTCCGATGACTGTTAAGGCGGTCATTTTTACAATTCCTTTGCCGTTTGGTTTGAGGTTGGATGAAACTCCTCTGCTATGTCGTACGCGTGGCAGGCCGGCACTTACACGGGTGCAATTACAATTGTTTATCTGTGTGTATGCACCACAGATAACTATAGATAGGTATTCCTCATGGCATTAGTGGGATATTATACAGCGCCATAAGCGGCCGGTCTTAAAACTGAAACGAGAGCGGGATAACTCTGATCTATTTGAATTTATTAATGCTTACAAGTCTGCCGTGATAATTCGAAAGGGCGTATCCGGTCAAAAGGTGGTTCGGAGATACTTAAATGACTTTTAGTATTCTGTGCTATGCCATCGGTATGCTATAACAAATTGGATTAAGATTAAATATTACAGATTAAATATTAAATTTGAATAAAAAGGTATCTATATATTTGTGACAAACCCGTAAAATATTTCATAAACTCCAAAGAAAACTTGGTAGATACGCATCAATTTCAAATACGTCCGAAATATCAACTTTTGAATCTTTAGTTTTAATACAGATATGTTTTCTTATTTAGTGTACATTAGATAAACTATTTTTCTGCTACCTGGCAACAATAACTCAATTTAAGCGAAAGCTGCAGATACGCCCTTTCGAATTAACACGCAGAATTAGACAGAGCTGGGCATTATTCGAATAAAAATTATTTCTACTTTGAAGAAATTTTTATTCGAAATAAATTTTTCCCAACTCTGTATAATTACAGAGAATGTCTAATACGAGACACTCAAATGACTGACCACTATTTAGTGATTTAGGCACGATCACGCATTTTCTATCTTTTGTAACAAAAAACTGAAAATGTATATTTACATTTTGTTACTCTACTAGGGTAAAGGACCCAATTACTGACACCTAACCAATTATTGCCACCTTAAGCTATTTTACTTAAAATAACGAATAAATAAACGTTATAAAGTCATACACAAAAAGAATGATGTATTTCAACCTATAATCTATACTATACATTACATACTATAATTTATTTATTCGTTATTTTAACTAAAATAGTGTAAGGTGACAATAATTGCTTACGTGTCAGTAATTGGGTCCTTTACCCTATCTTGTGTTTCTTTCCAGACTTGGACATACGTTTGACATAAACAAATGGGAAATGGTATTTTGAATGATTTTTGCTATTTATATTTCAAGAGTAACTTAGGAAATGTAACACACGGAAATAGAAAATACATTAATAGAAAATAATCTTTTATTGAAATTAACGACAGCTAACAAAATAATACAAAACATAGTTTCAAAAATAAACTATTTCTTCGTCCATTCGACGTCGCTTGCAACAAAGTAGGCATTGCCCGCCTCCCTTACCGGCCCCACGGACTCGAGCTACTCGGTCCACCCGAGTCAAGGATACGATAAGTCAGGCGCGGCAAGCCCCACCATGGGTTGCATCTATTTAAAACAAACAAAATATCTTCTTCTATTATATTAAAATAAACACATATAAAAACTGAGAAAAATTATAGCTGTCCTCGTTATTCCGAACATGCTTCCTTAACTTAAGCATATGATACTTTAGAAATGTTTGAAGTGATTACCATATTACTAATATCAGTACTGGGACTGTTGGCACTAATATGCCTGTAAGCTTCCATTAAACTCCTTAAATCTTGATCGCTTAGATAACTAAATATTTTTTCGGCACAATCACGTGGTATACCAAGGAAACTCGTAAAAAAAAAATGGAAAATTGTATTACCCTGATCCAGTAACACTTTCCTTCTTCTCCCCTTTACAAAGTGACCATTTATCAAATTACAATATATTGGAAATTTTTCTTTCCAATCTTTTGATCTGAAGACCTGTAATATACTTTCAATTCCCGCATATACTGCTACTTGATTTATACCTTTCGTCAAGATATCATAAAACAAGATATTAGAATCACCGATCTTCTCAGCTTTCATGCTCGCGACTTCTTCCTCACATCTGTCCTGAAAACCACTTACATCTTTGACGTCGCTATTAAACGATAGTGCATCTGCATTACTAGCGTACAAATTTGCAGTTTTGACCATGACCATGTGACATTTAATAATTTCAGCGATGTGTGCATGAGCAAAGATGCCAAGACCACAATCATGACCATAATAATCACCATCGGTATCGTAATTATAATCCCGATCGTAACTGTAATTTTGATTATAATACTGAGTAGCATAATCGCAACTGTGCTCATTATCATCATGATAATTATCAAGATAATCATCATCATCATAATCATCATAAGAATCAAAACTGTCTACCAGACCAAACAAACAATCATACTCAGAATCATAATTGTAACGCCTATCGAAAAATGAGCTGATACCATCCACAGCCAAATTAAGTACTGTGTCATTGTCTCCGTTGGAAATAGTAATATCGGAACCATATTCTAGAAGAGCTCTAACAATTTGGGTATGCCCTTTCTTACAAGCAATGTGGAGCGCTGTTGCTCCATATTCATCTTTAGAATCAATGCAGGCACCGAATTTCAAAAGCACCTTGACAATTTCTAGATGTCCCCTTTGAGCGGCAATGTGGAGTGGCGTTATGTCGCATCTAATCTTATAATCAATTTTACAGCCACGTTTTAGCAATACTTCTACAATCTCTTTATAGCCCCTGTAAGCTGCAACATGAAGCGCAGTTATTCTGTTTCTGTGCTTAGTATTTACATCATCCCCTTTGCTCAATGGCGTTGTATCAATATCTTTCGCAGAAACGAATGCGTCAGTTTTGTATATAAAATTAACATCGACGTTGTATTCCAAAAGAGCCTCAACGACTCCCAGATATTCATTGTGAGTGGCAGCATGAAGTGTCGTTACGCCATCTTTAGTTTGAGCGTTTACATCAGCACCCCTACTCAAAAGTAACTTGGCAATCTCTCCGTTAACATTTGCATCTTTATCAGGATAAGGTTTGTTAAGTACTTCATGCTCTTCTAACACAGTAAAATGCAATGGCGTTTTCCCAAACTTATCGCTAATGTTAACATCAGCGCCGTGTTGCAACAGGACTTCAACGATATCTTTGCAATTCCTGTCGACGGCATAACATATCGGAGTGCTTCCACTTGCATCTCGAGCGTTTATATCAGCTCCACGGCTTAGTAATAGCTTGGCTATTTCCACCTGTCGGTTTCTGATCGCAGTATGCAAAGGCGTACAACCATTTCGAAATATCGAGTTGTCTAATGTATTAACATCAACACCGTATTTTAAGAGTTGATCGACAATTATCAAATATCCTTTTTCAATAGCGGTATGCAGCAATTTGAAATTATTCGCATCTGCAGGGTTGAGGGTGAAACCATATTCAAGCAGATTATTAACGATCTTACTATACTCTTCTCCATAGCCCTGCATTGCAATATTAAGAATGTTACTGTCGCCCTTGTTGAGATCAGGACAATTCTTTAAAATATGCTCCGTCATTGCCCAACTTCCATTTTTAACAGCACAGTGTAATACAGTTTTATTGTCTTTATCTTGAACATCGATGCTCGCTCCATATTTTAAAAGTAGTTTAATAACTTGTTCGTATCTCTTTTCAATAGCAAGGCGCATTGGTGTATAACCTTCCTGTGTTTTGTGAGTGTATGTGGAATTAACAGAAGCCCCGTATTTTAATAAATGCTCGACAATTTCTATGTACCCTTTCTCCACAGCAATATGAAGCGAAGTTTTGCCGTCTTGTGCTTTAACATTGACGTTGGCACCACGTTTTAAAAGCAACTCGACAATGTGTTTGGTACCAATCCCAGCAGCAAGGTGCAAAGAAGTTATATCATTGTTGTCTCTATGGTTAACATTTGTTCCCTTGTTTAAAAGTAATTCAACAATTTCTATTTTCCCACTTAGAACTCCGTTGTGAAGTGGAGTTACCTCATGGCTATTTCTGGCATCAACTTTAGCACCTTTGTCTAGAAGAATGCGAACAAGCTCTACTTCACCATTTATAGCAGCATAATGAAGTGGAGAATTGACACGATTTCTGTTCTTCTTGTTGACTTTGCAACCATTTGCTAAAAGTAGGTTAGCAATCTCGGTGTGTTTCTTCTCGATAGCAGTACGAAGTAAATCATATCCTTCGGATTGATTTCGCGAGTGAGGTAGACCAAAAGAACTAATTAACTCTCTTACGCGTTCTACTTTTCCTTCACGAACCGCAGACATTAAACACTTGCTTGCATGCTGATTACCTCTCATTTTTCATTAATAAATTAATACTGATCCCAAGAAATAAATTTTCAAACTAATGTCGTAACGGCCGCGGGAACTGGAAGACCCGCTCAACGTTACGCTGCCAACACCCTAGGGAGAAATCGAGAAATTCTTTCAACTGAATTACGTTGTTTGGCGATCACGTGGAGATTTTCGGTAAGGCTGGTTCGTGCCCGTTCGTGCCTGCGGAGCGCTGAAGCACTCTGCTCGTGAGATTCCGCGGGGATATTCAAATAGGTAAAACTAACTTTCGGTTATTCTAAATTTATTTATAAGTCTAATTACTGATCCGTTCACTGACAAGATCGATCTGACACTTTCACGAAGTGACTCTTCGCTTCTACCCTCTGACGGCACTACTCCTTCAATTCTAGCGTGCCCTTTCTTATTTCTTTAAGAAGTCTGTGTCAAGACGTTTCTAAAAATTACCGCTGTTTGGAATTTCCCACACAGCACACAATCGTCCCCAAAACGTCCCGGGGACGTCCCGAATGTCCCACGAACGGCTTACGTACGGTCCTCTGAATGACAAATGTTACCAAAACAGTCGTCCCGGGTATGTCTTTTAAAGCGCCTGGATTCGGACTGAACAAGCGTTTAAACGACGTCTTTGGGACGTCTTAAACAGGCCTGGATTAGGACTGAAATAGGCGTTCAAAAGACGTAATTAAGACCTATTTATCCATAAATTAGGTGATCTAACTGAACCGTCTATGCTGTGGGTCACCACCATAGAAAAGGAAAGAAGGACTCCGACGGAATTTGTATATATACTAATTGGGTCCACGATCACCGGCGAGAAATTCTCGAGCCGCGTCGCCCTCTGGTGGAGCTTCAGGAATTATACACCCCGCAAAGACACGACCCATACGCATCCACAAGCCCTCGTTAGGACATTGTACAGATGGCGACACTGTAGTTACACAATGTCCCAAAAACGTCCCGAAACCGTCTATAGACATCCCAGAGCCGTCCACAGACGTCCCGGGAACGTTTTGTTACCAATCGGGACATTCAGACCTACAGTCCTAGAACGGACCTAAAACAGACGTCCTCGGGATGTTGTGTGCTGTGTGGGTATCAGAGGCAGGGGTGGGCAAAAATGAAATAAAAAAATTGTTTTATACTCTACATTTGTAGCAGAATAAAGTGCAAAAGTTTTAAACCCGTACATTGTATACTTTTTTCTAGAAAAAAATCATAAAATTCGCCTATGTTTTCGCGCGATTTGACCGGCGGATGCCCTTAAGTGCAAAAAAGTGAAAGATAACCTTGTAGTTATATCTATTTCTAAATAGTCATGTTTTATTTCTTTAAAAATCTCATGAAATAATAATACTGCAAATCTGACTGCAAGGTTGCAAAAGTATCAAACAAAATCAATACAGATTATTCATATCTATACTCGAAGTCATGTAAGAAGGATTGTGGCGACCGACGAGTTTAGACCGGTTCTGCGCATGTTGGCGCTCATTGGCTATGTCACCACCAATGGTCTTTCGGCTGCGCATGCGTGCTGCGCCGAAAGCATTGGTGTGGCGCCACTTTTGTATATACCGCGTGTTTCGACTTTTTGTCGGATTTGATTGTCTCTTTTTTACTGCAAATTTAATAGAATACACGTTTTATTTGGTTACCCGGTATATGAAAGAGAATCGGAACGGTGCATGGAGAGAGGGAAGCCTGGGTGGTAAAGTGGGGGAACAGAGACCTCGCGACAGTTGAAGAGCTCATTCTACATGCGCGAAAAAGATCCTTCTTACATGACTTCGAGTATATAGATTCAAACTTTTAACCATTTAATTCTCACATCTCAATCACCATTATCATTTCAGTATGTTGATTTATAAATAAAACACTTTGTTTCTCTGGATTACTGAAAATATTCTATCGTACATTTATAATTGTAAACAAACTAAAGATCTCATCTTGAAATTTCGCGAATTTAGGCTAGAACCAATCACCAATGTGGCATCAGAATACCACGTGACCGTGTTTCCCGCTTCTCGAAAGCTGTTTCTCTCCCCTCTCCCCTTCCACACTTCCACCGTCGCAATATTCCGTCCATGTTGCTAAGCAACATTTTCTTGGGCAAACTTATTAGGGAGGGGGAACACCTACAGAGTGGTGATAATGTTGCGTGTGGCGACACAGGGCCAAGCCAAGCCAAGTGACGCCAATGCGAAGCTATTCACGGCCAACCAGCGTCGCCAGAAAATAGGCTCTCAACCAAAGAGGAGATATAATAAGAGGCGTCACTCGACAAGGACAGAAATAACCTAGGGAAATCACTAGACAACCAATTTAAATGCCCACTCGGCAATGATCGCTAAGCTTCGGCAATGATCGGGCAACTTCGGCAATAATCAGCCAATTGTGGTAAGTACATTTAGTCGATTTGAATATCCCGCTCGAAATATACAACCAATTTAAATGCCAAGGTCAAGTAAGGACTTCAAAGGTTCCGCCCGGAGTGACGCCTCTTATTATACCTACTCTTTGGGCGGTATTCTCAGTCGTTGCTTATTCTTAAGCAAATGCTTAAGCATTCGGCATCCTTTACTAGCTAGTAGGTTAATAGAGGATGCCGCATGCTTAAGCATTTGCTTAAGAATAAGGTTGTGTTCCAATTCACGCATACTGCGCATGAAATTGATGGCATCTTATTGGTGGCATCGTACGATTCCCTAGAATTTCTCTCACTTGCCACCAATACGATGCCACTTCCGGTGCAGTGAGCGTGCAGCAATCGCAGAAAATTAGAGGAGAAGCAGTCACTGCACCGGAAGTGGCATCGTATTGGTGGCAAGTGAAAGAAATTCTAGGGAATCGTACGATGCCACCAATAAGGGTTGTGTTCCAATTCACGCATACTGCGCATGAAATTGATGGCATGTTATTGGTGGCATCGTACGATTCCCTAGAATTTCTCTCATTTGCCACCAATACGATGCCACTTCCGGTGCAGTGAGCGTGCAGCAATCGCAGAAAATCAGAGGAGAAGCAGTCACTGCACCGCTCGCTGCACCGGAAGTGGCATTGTATTGGTGGCAAGTGAGAGAAATTCTAGAGAATCGTACGATGCCACCAATAACATGCCAACAATTTCATGCGCAGTATGCGTGAATTGGAACACAACCAAGATGCCAACAATTTCATGCGCAGTATGCGTGAATTGGAACACAACCAAGATGCCATCAATTTCATGCGCAGTATGCGTGAATTGGAACACAACCTAAGTAGCGACTGAGAATACCGCCCTTTGTCTCAACGCTGGTTGGCCGTGGATAGCTTCGCATTGGCGTCACTTGGCTTGGCTTGGCGCTGTGTCGCCACACGCATGCATTACCATGGCCACCCCTCCCGTAGGTATTCCCCCTCCGCGAAACATCCGAATCCACATAATGGTGTCCGGCAACCCTGCGTAGTTACAAGTTGTTGATAGTTGTGCGTTATATTACTGAATATTAGGTACTGTGCTAAATTAAATATGCTGTGCACGTGTTGCGTCTCGCTTAGCCTCGCGTCTCCCGACGCGAGTTTGAATATGTTTCACGAGAGCAAGAATAATATATCAACAAAAACGGAAGGTGTTCGATATGCACCATATACACGTAATGCTTTCATGACTGCAGTTCGTAAAGGAAGAATAGATACAATAAGAGAGATAATTAGTTCTCGCGGTCCATGTTACATGGAAGAATGGAAAGACGGATATTCCTTACTTCGGACTGCCGTTCAAAAGAAACATACAGAAGTAGCCAAACTACTTTTAACAAGTGGTTCCAAAGTTAACACCAGATATCCATGTAACACTCCACTTCATCATGCTATTCTAAATGGTAACGCACAGTTTGTTAAGATGCTTCTGGATAAAGGTGCTAACGTTAACGCTAAAAATACCCACGGCCAAACTCCACTTCACAACGCGGTTCGAAATATGGAAACGGAAATTATTGGCATGCTTTTAAATCAGAAAGCGAATCTTAACGCTGCTGACGAAAACAATGTAACTCCACTACACCTTGCTGTTATGAACGATAGCAAAACAATTACGAAGCTTCTGTTAGGTAGAGGAGCTAACATCAATGGTAGAACATCTGGTCGCAGTGGAGTGGTCAAAGGGTATTTACAAATTGTTTAACATCTTTCAAAATACAGAGTGTATGTTATATTCCGCTTGTGCCTCTATGTTTAGGGATGGCAGTACACCGTTGCATCTTGCTGTTGGTAGAAGTAATGGAAAAATTTCTGAAATGCTCTTAAGTAAAGGTGCTAATGTCGATGCAAAAAGAAAGGATGGCACAACAGCTCTTTACATTGCAACAACGAATGGGTATTCAGAAATCGTCGAGCGTCTTCTAAACTATGGAGCCGATGTAAATTTTGTGTACGATTGTACATCTCGGGAGGGTTACACAGCACTGCACTGCGCTGTTGAAAGAGGCAGCCTAGCTATCATCGAACAGCTTTTGAGCAAATATGCTGATGTAAATGCTAAAGCAAAGGGTGGTAAAACTTGTCTTCATATTGCATTAGAAAGAGGGCATTTACGAATTGTTGAATACCTTTTGAAACATGGGGCTGAAGTTAATTCTACGTACACCTCTGCAACTTCGTGTGCTTATATGCCACTGCACGTTGCTGTTGAGAAAGGTGAGGAAGGTATTGTTGAGTTGCTTTTAAGTCGAGGCGCTGATGTAAATGCTAAAGGTAAAGATGGTGTAACATCGCTTCATCTTGCGGCGCAGCATGGGTATTTTATGATTGTTGAGCTCCTTCTAAAACACGGAGCTGAAGTTAATGCTGCATATACTTCTTCAAGTCTGGAAGGTTATACATCGCTGCACCTTGCTGCTGAGAAAGGTAGCGAAGAGATTATCTTATTGCTATTAAGTAGAGGTGCTGATGTAAATGCGAAAGGAAGAAACGGTATGACTTGTGTTCATGTCGCGTTAACAAAAGGTCATGTAAAAATTACTGAACACCTTTTGAAACATGGGCTTGTGTTCGGTCGGCATATACCTCGGTATATTGGGAAGGTTGTACACCGTTGCACCTTGCTGTTGAGAAAGGTGGCGAAGATATTATAAAATTGATTGTTAAGCTACTTTTAGAATGCGGAGCTAATCTTAATTTTAAAAATAAGAACTATAAAACTATACTATGCTTTGCTGTTGGACAGGGATGTCCAATAATTGTTGGGCATATGTTAAAGCATTGTACTGATTTGAATGCCAAAAACAACAGCAGTGTTCTTAATATTGCGGTGCATGGTAATGAAATAGGATATAGCAAGATTGTTACGGACTTGTTCCAGTATGGTTTTACTGTTAAGTCTAAAGAAGCAAATAATTTTATGCACGCTGCTGTTGAGAAAGGCTGTCTGCAAATTGTTGAGGAACTCTTAATATATGGTGCTCATGTTGATAAGTTATACAAGTCAGCATTAGGAAAGGGTTCTATAACTTTTTCTGTTGCAACCAAAAGCGGGCAAAAGGAAGTAGCGAAATTATTGATAAGCTACGGAACTGATATAAATGCACTAGATAAAACTGGAAGGACACCGATATTTTATGCCAGTGACAATGCCGATTTAAAAATTACTGAACTACTTTTAACTCATAAAGGTAATGTAAAAAATAATCTTAAGCTATTGAATGTTACTGTTAAGAAGGATTGCAGAGAAATCGTTGAAGTTTTTTACAATTCGGTGCTGAATGAAAGAAGTGAAAGTATAGTCGGGGCCTTTGGATCAGATTTTATAAAGTAAAATTTCCAATATATGATAATACGATAAATAATAATTTTAGAATGAGGGGAAAAAGAAAGAGTTTCTGGAACAAGGGAAAAAATTCTCGATCTTCTCTTTAACGATTTCCCTGAGTTACCACGCGACTGTACCGAAAGAATACCCGGTTACTTAAAGGGTGGCGATTTAAGTGCTTCAGCGGACCTAATATATAATGTGATAATTACTCCAAAGATACCTAAAATAGTATGTTTATTTTAGATACCTAAAATAGTATATTATTAGCTTAAGGAATGTCCAAAAAGGCGAGGACAGTCGCAGTTTTTATCAATTTTTAAATGTTTCTATTTTAATGTGATACGAAAGTTTTTTAGTTGTTTTAAATAGACCGCCAGCATGCGAGCCAATGTTGGGACTTCCTTCGTTATGCTAGACGTATAATAATACTATTATTGTTACCAATACAGTATTATCTATGTTCAAATCTCTATTTGCAAAAGGCAATTAACTTTTGTAAATTTCTTATCTTAATAAAATATATATTATATAAAGTAAGTCTACTTTGAATGTGAAACTGTACCTAAGTTCATGGGCTTGTTATATTGTGAGCCTTAGGGCGGTATTCTCAGTCGTTGCTTATTCTTAAGACGATCTTAAGAATAAGCAACCTAAATTTGTCTTTTGATAAACTCAAATTTAAATTCAACGTCTATTTTAGTTCACCCTTTTACAACTACGCACTACTAAAATTTTTGTCGATAGTTATCGGAAAATGTGTTCCGCGTTTTCTGTTGGTCGACGCAATTTGGGTCAAAACCGGAAGTAGAGAGAGAGCAAGGAAATAAGTAGAAAAAGAAAGTTGTGATATTTTTTAACCTTTTTTGTAACAGTTGCAGCGGTTAGAAAACCCTACGTGCTCAGTAGAAATCTAGAAACAGTCTAATGTATTTAACCTAACTGCTTTCCAGATGGTTAAAATATACTAAAACAATTTATTTGGTACGTTAATGATACATTACCTACTGGTACACCTATTACAAAAACTTGTATTAAGCTGTTACGAAATAATCACAACATATTTTAATTTGAATGAAGGGAAATAAGGACGGTGCAAAGTAAATGATACAATTTCAGATTTCTCGGTTGTTTCAAGATAGGACATTCTAAAGAGGGCAGTATTCATTTAAAATTTGCCCGCCGATTTGTGACTTCCGCTTTTGACAAAAATTGAACAAAATGGTGAACACATTTTCCAATCTCTACCTAGAGCAGCGCAGCATCAGGAACCTTTTTCAGAGCCTAGAGGCGACCAACCAACCGTACGTCGTTACTAAGGGTAGAATCAGTAAGGAGAACTGCAGTAGTGTAGGTGCGGGCGCGTAGCGTAAGTACAGTGACTCGCGCAGCCATAATCGTACACTCTTTAAAATCGCATAACTTTTTTAGAATTGGTCCAAACGACTTGAGTTTTTCTTTAAAAGCTAGAAGGATTAGTTTGCCAACTAACGTGTTTCGTTGTTTTCAACAAAATTGCAATTGGTCAGAATAGTGAAAAAAATAGTAAAGGTCGTTTTAAATTTTCTTTTGTGAGCCTGTAATGAAAATTCAAAAAACCCGTTTGTAGATTGAAGTAAGTTGTATACATGCTGAAAATTTCATCAAAATCGGTTAACGATGATCTGAGCTACACACGTTTAAAGATCGCAGAATAAGGTCGAAAATCGTGGAAATTCCCGAAATCAACGAATCTCGACCTTATTCTGCGATCTTTAAACGTTCGTAGCTCAGAATAACGTTAACCGATTTTGATGAAATTTTCAGCATGTATACAACTTACTTCAATCTACAAATGGGTTTTTTGAATTTTCATTATAGGCTCACAAAAAATTTAAAAAAACGACCTTTAAGGTAGTTGACCCAGTCGTCGATCGGTACCCAGTCGTCGATCATTTGAATTAATATTGAGATTTTATAAGGTTTTTGAACAATATTGTGTATAGGCCAAAATTGCAAATTAATATTTAAGAGTATTTACCTACATACAGGGTGTTTCTCTACCTGTGGTCAATACTCTAAGAGGTGATTATACCGGCGAAAATAAGACGAAAATCAAGAGTGACGAAATTGCGGTAAACGCTTCGTTTTCGAGGAAATTGACTTTGAATTTCACCTAAATACGCGTGCATCGTAGGCGCTTGAGGGGCACGCGTATTTAGGTGAAATTCAAAGTCAATTTCCTCGAAAACGAAGCGTTTACCGCAATTTCGTCACTCTTGATTTTCGTCTTATTTTCGCCGGTATAATCATCCCTTAGAGTATTGACCACAGGTAGAGAAACACCCTGTATACATTGCCTAACGCTAAAGTGATATTTTGTGGGCCAATGCGGGACAAACAAGCAAAAAAGAGCCCTGATAACCAGGTCTGCCGGCAGATCCGGCGCAGTTTATGTCCGCATTCAACTACGGATCTGCCGGCAGACACTGACAAGGCAGGATCTGCTGCGGATCTGCCGTTCATCTGCCGGCAGATCCGCAGCAGATCCTGCTGCCCGTCCGACACATCCAATAGCGCCATCTGAAGGCAGGCTTGTAGGAGGAGAGACGTGCGGGCGCGGAATTGCGTCTCGCGAGGCCCGCCCTTGACGACGCATCTGTTGATTTCTGCGGCCGCGGATAGCACCGATTGGGTATAAATTAGAGGCCCGCAGAAGCATTTCTTTCTTCGCTGTTCCGAGATAGAGGACAAGGTAAGACCAACGGCCGCTCTCTGACAGCTTAGGGACTCCAGCAGGAGAGTTCGGCGATAATACCTGGACGCCTGCCCGGAGGGAGTACGCACTAGAGTCTGTTCCTGGACGCTCGACCGATATGGAGAGTACGGCGATAATACCTGGACGCCAACCGAACGAGAGAATACAGAGTAACTCCTGGACGCCTCATTAGATTAAAGTCAAGTGCCGTCTGCACAATAGAATCTAGTAGAATTGTATAAACTCAGCGAGACGCAACGTCTGTTTTCTGAAATTTGTACCCCCATCCTGTAAACTAAACCATGTACTCCTACCTAATCCGAATAAACCCTGTCTGTCTAGCAATTATCCTTGTTCCCATCAATCAAAGGCTACAATTGTAATAATTCAACTATAAAATGTTCCTTCCTTCATTGCAGATAATAATTATCGACTTAAAACAGTGTATATTTAACAGTGATTTTTATAAAAGAAACTTTGAGAAATTCAAAAATTCACCGACTCTTTGTGCAGTGATCCAATAAAAATATGTAGAAGGAATGTTAGATAGAATTTTCGATTTTAGTAAAGCCTACTGCATTAAGGGGCTACACCATTATGTTTGTCTAAAAGAATGGGTAAATTGAAATTTTTTTACTCAGGTAATTTTTCCGGGAAATATCTGGATCTTTTGATTACATGTTAGGCAACACTTTCATTTTATTGTCATACATTATTTATTACTTAGAGTTTTAAAATGGCGGAGTGATACAACATTGTTTATCGTCATGTGCTGCCAGCTGCCCCCCAGCACCAAAAGCGATTGGAACATAAAAAATAAAAAAATTTTATTTAAACTTTAAGAAAAATAGATTTTCTTCATTAGCGTACGATTTTTATCATATTGGAATTTTGTTGAAGTTTTACAAGTCTCTAAAGTGGCCCTTTCCAGTGAAAAAAATTACATTTACAAAGCAATATGAATACCTATTGCACAATATATTGAGCGTCTAGGGGCCGATTTTCTTCTTCGTTCACACAATATATTGTGCAATCTTTGAATATTATTGCGCAACTTTCCAATATGATCCACAGACGGTCAATAATATTGGCAATATTAAATATTGCGCAATAATTTTGAGCGTCTACAGACCGCTTAAACAAATCAAAGATTAGTAGAGACAAACCTTTTATACTTATCGATGAGAAAAGATGACAAGACTTGACGTCGCGTCGTTAGTCGCCTAATGATCATCGCAAAATCAAAATAAGCTTGCAAGCGTAATCAGTATACCAATCCCAGCGCCTACCGATCCGAACAGCAATGTGCCCAAACCAGTCGCACCCAGCGATTGCAGGATGGCGAAAACGGAACCACCTGTTACTGCACCAAGAGTCGATTGCCAGGACGCGGCCATAGAACCAGCAGCAACGCCTGCCCAGCCGAAACCAAGGAGTGGCAGTAACGCCGCACCAACAACTCCACCGAGGACAATGACACCGAGCATTTGTGCCGGCAATAGGTACTTCTAGATTCAATTTGCTGGGAACTGGTTTGCCGCAGATCAGACTCCGATCGGGATATGGGAGGCTTTGGACTTTAGTCGAAGGGAAGTGCGAACGGTTTGTCTGGACGTTCGGAGACTACTGCGGTAGCGCAAGAACAATCTACTGCATCCACGGCGTTGAGTCATCGTTGACGTTACAAATAAATGGCGATCGGTCACGTGACGTGGCATGATAAGAAATCAAAGGGCAGTATTCATAAACCTAAACCTAAGATTAAGCAAATGCTAAAGCATTCAGCATCATTTACTATGCTACTACGTTAATAGAGGATGCCGCATGTTTAGTATTTGTTTAATCTTAAGACACGTTTATGAATACCGCCCAAGGAACTGATTATCTAAGGCCGGTATTCATAGTCGTTGCTTAAGACTAAGATCGTCTTAAGCATTCGGCATCCTTTACTAGTCTACTAGGTTTGTAGAGGATGCCGCATGCTTAAGACCATCTTACGAGTAAGTAGCGACTATGAATACCGGCCTAAGTAATCGGACGCGATGAGCGGAAGACCAAGGAATTATGCATCGATTGTAATTTACGATAGATTACGCAGCAACGTAAATTGACGCGATTATACTTAATTTCACGAAAAAAGTCCGTAAGTCGGTCATAAATGAGCATTAAATGAACTGTATTAAGAGAAAAAAAAATGTTTAATATTCGCGAATATTGTTGCGTGCCTTGGGAACGGTAAATCGCTAGACCATACTTTCGCCCAGATTATTTACCTATTAAGGTGAAATCAGACGGCACGTGGATCGGCGAGCTTGGCACGAGACTCGCCGATCTACTGTGCTCCGATGGAAAGATGAGACTCGAGAAACTCTAGGGTCCGAATCAGGGCCCGAATAGTATATCCCTATTGGCTGGCGCGACAACGTCGACGAATACAAAGTAAGGAAACGGGGCACAGGCAGCGGGAGCCAATGCGAGCGAAGAACCCCTCTCGCCCCCCTGACATTTCGGGTTTCATCTTTCCATCGGAGCACAGTACATACCCTTTGAACGCTCATGGCTCGCCGACCAGCGAGCCTGGGCGAGACGTGCCGGGGATCTCCTTGCGGGAGATGCGACGAGGTAACATACGCCTTCTTTCTATTGGCTGCTGCTTCCCACAAGTGCAGTGATGTGTAATGATGCACGTTTGTCGCGTCGCCAGCAGGGATAGTGGCAGCCATATTTGGGCCGGTATTCATAGTCGCTACTTATTCTTAAGCAAATGCTTAAGCATTCGGCATCCTTTACTAGCTACTAGGTTAGTAGAGGATGCCGCATGCTTAAGCATTTGCTTGAGAATAAGTAGCAACTATGAATACCGGCCTTGAAGCGTTTCTCGGCATAGAATGCAGTGTATCTAGTGATGGGCGATACAGTATCGATATTTGGAATATCGATACTGTTGGGTCCAAATATCGATATTTTGTATCGATATTTCATATGACGATATATTGCTGTATCGATATTTCATATGACGATATATTGCTGTATCGATACCGACCAGCCCAAATATCGATATAAGCGCTGCTTCGACCAAAATAGCACAGAAAACTGATTTTTGGTCATATCACAAAGACTTGGTAAATTTAAACAAATCCAAAGACATTAACCACAATCCGAACGAAATGCCAGAGGAGTTGAGGTATTATCTAAATCATCCTGTAATTAAAATAGATGATTGCCCTATTAATTTTTGGGATCAGCCAAACTTGTTAAGCAAATTGGCAAAAAAATTTTTGTCAATAATTGCTACCTCCGTTCCGTCGGAACGCCTATTTTCAAAAGCAGGCAGAATTGTGAATGAAGCTAGAAATCGGTTAACTGGGGAGCATTTACAACAATTATTATTTTTAGGTTCCTTGTCTATTGAGGATTGGCATTTTTATTGAAATGTGTAATGTAAATATTTTTTATATATTTTTATTGTAAATAATGGAATAAATTATTTACTTCCATTTTGGGATTTTACTCCTAATAGTGATGAATCGTTAAGATGGTCAACAAAAAAAATGGTTATCAATTATCAGTAGTAGCAGCAGTAATTATTAGTAAAAGTATCGATACTGACGATATCGATACTTCGCTTTCGATATTTTATCTGTATCGATACTTTGACCATCAACTCGTATCGATACAATTGGTATGTATCGCCACGGCCGTCTCTATATAGTACAGGTCACCACCTCGCCAAAATGGCAACGCTGTCATCACTCCTTTCTGAAGCCTTTCGTCCAACCACGGCCGTCTGGTATGTACCAGTCGAAACATAGTCATCGGACTCAGTGAGCTTGGGAAAAGGCCCCGTAGCTAGCTACTACGCTTCGTTACGCATGCGCTTGACGTCAAACCAATCTGCGGCCGATGAACTCGTCAGCAAAAGTCCTTTTCGTTGCACTTGTTTGTGACGCTGTTTGATGCCTCATCTTCATGATATGAATATCACTGTTAGTATGTATCTCTAGGTTCCTTTTGTGTGCTCTTAACAATTTGCTGCATACTGTGCACATAGCTTTGCACGGGTCATCAGATCGTGCTAGCCATGATTTGAAAGATGGGTTCTGCAGCCAAGCTTCTCGAAATGCTTGCCTCTTTCCTTTCTTTACAGTAGGGACAACAAAGCTGCTATCATTGCCTATTCAAAAAATACGAATTACTACTCATAAATTATTACAAAACACTTTCAAGAAACTAATCATTGAAAAAAGAAAGTAAAAAAGAAAATTAAATTAAAGATATATCTTACTTGAATCACTGCCTCTACCTGAGTGTAGAAAAGCTGCACGACTAGGTCCAGCAATGTTGACATCAGTGGCTATGTATAAAATATCAATTATTAGTACATTTCTATTATCGTAACAATACATACTACGAAATCTTAAAAAAATAGACTAAAAGAAGAACATAATGAACATGATGTTTGACATATCCTTGTTAAAAAACATACTTTATTTTTTCAACAAATGATCGTTAAACATACCAATTTTTATTCACACAATATTAAAAAAGAATTTCCAGAAAATAATCAACGAACAAAGAAAGTATAATATAGAAAGTTAAATTAAAGATATATCTCACTTGAATCGTTCTCTGCATTTGAGTTACTAGTAGCTGCATTGCTACATACAGAAATTGATGCTCCTGTATTTTGTTGAAGGTTCATAATATGAATCTCACTTTCAGCATGTTCCCTTAGGTGACCTTTGTGTGCTTTTAACAATTTGGAGCATACTGTGCACATAGCTTTGCACGGGTCATCAGATCGTGCTAGCCACGATTTGAAATATGGGTTTTGCAGCCAAGCTTCTTGAAATACTTGCCACTTTCCTTTCTTTGCAGAAGGGGTAACGAAGCTGTTATCACTGCCTATTCAAAAAATACGAATTACTATTACAAAACACTTTCAAAAAATTCAAAAAACGCTTCAAAAAATTCCATTTTTTATTCAAGCAACGTTGAAAACCAATTTTAAGAAAATAATCATCGATCAAAGAAAGTATAATATAGAAAGTTAAATTAAAGATATATCTCACTTGAATCTTTCTCTGCATTTGAGTTACTAGTAGCTGCATTGCTACGTACAGAAATTGATGCTCCTGCGTTTTGTTGTAGGTTCATAATATGACTCTCGCTTTTAGCATGTTCCTCCAGGTGACTTTTGTGTGCTTTCAACAATTTGCTGCATACTGTGCACATAGCTTTGCACGGGTCATCAGCTTGTTTTAGCCACGATTTGAAAGATGGGTCCTGCAGCCAAGCTTGTCGAAATGCTTGCCTCCTTCCTTTCTTTGCAGCAGGGGCAGTGAAGCTGCTATCATTGCCTATTCAAAAAATACGAATTACTATTACAAAACACTTTCAAGAAACTAATCATTGAAAAAAGAAACTATGTTCATTTTGTACTTGTATAATTTAAATAACTGTTAAATTAAAGAATGATATATCTTACTTGATGTATCTTCCATAGATGATATATCATTGGCTTTACTAGATCCAGCAATGCTCACATCGGCGTCTATGTATAAAATATAAAATATGCATAATGCAGTTTATGCAGGGATAGGTATACTCTGTTGACTGGTAGGTTGATTAGTCTAACATTGTATAAACTTATATTTGTCTTACCTGATTTTTTGTTCATTTTGGACTTTTTATAAAACACCAAACTCCAAAAAATGGCACAATTCAAATATGTACGTAGTGATTTAAAATCGTGACCTGCGTGGTATGATGGCGTCAAGTGGCGTCACTCGATCCGCTTCGCGTTTACGCTACTTGGCTTGGCTTGGCGCTGGCGTCGGTGAATTTTCCTCTTGGCGTTGAACGAATCAGACGTTCGTAGTCGGCCCCACTCTCGTCCGACACCCGTGGTAGTAGATTTCCACGCCACGCTGTAGCGTTCACAGATTCCCCCTCCAAGAAGGCATTTCGCTCTTGGGCCGAGTAATACCAGATCGAGGACGGGTGCCCTCGAAAATTTCCCCCACCTCGCGCATACTACGCCAGAGCAGCGTGTCCGTGAGCTCGGCGCTTCGGAGTCCAACTCACGGACGCGCTGCTCCGGCGTAGTGTGCGCGAGGTGGGGGAAATTCTCGAGAGCACCCGTCCTCGATCTGGCATCACGGCTTGGGCCTGGCTCCGTGGCTCCGAGAGCGAAGAGCAACTCGCGGCTGCTCGCACCAGCTCGCACGAGCAAACCCTTGGACGGGCCTGTTCTAGACAAAGGTACTAATATGGATTCCAAAAACATGTCTGGCAAAACTCCTCTTCACAATGCAGTTGAAAGTATGGACGTGGAGATGATTGACATACTAGTAAACCAGGGAGCGAATGTCAATGTCAGTGACAAAAACAATATAACTCCTCCGCACGTTGCTACTACAAACAACAACGATATTACAAACTCTCTGTTAAGTAGAGGGGCCAATGCAGATGGCAAAGGAAATAATGCTACAACATCTCGTCATATTGCAACTGATACAGGGTATTTAAAAATTGTTCAACATCTTTCAAAATATATAGCTTACATTAATTCTCTGTGTATGTCTCTATATTTAGGGATGCTTGTACACCATTGCACTCTGCTGTTAAGAAAGGTAATAAAGAAATTACTGAACTCCTTTTACGTATCGGTGCTAATGTTGATGCTAAAAGAAAAAATGGTAAAACATCTCTTCATATTGCATCAGAAAGAGGTTACGTAGAAATTGTTGAACATCTTTTAAGACACAGAGCTGATGTTAATTATGCGTCTACCTCTACGACTTGGGAAGGTTATACACCAATGCACTTTGCCATTGAAAATGATAGGGAAGATATTATCAAATTGCTTTTAAGTCGAGTCGCTGATGTAAATGCTAAAGCAAAACATGGTATAACTTCTCTCCATCTTGCAACACAGCATGGGTATTTACACATTGTTGAGCTCCTTTTAAAACACAGAGCTGAAGTTAATTCTGTATATACCTCTACAATTCTGGAAGGTTACACATCACTGCACCTTGCTGCTGAAAATGGTGGCGAAGAAATCATGGAATTGCTTTTAAGCAGTGGTGCTGATGTGAATGCTAAAGGAAAAGATGGTAAAACTTCTCTTTATATCGCATTAGAAAATGGGTAGTTACAAATGGCTGAACAGCTTTTGAAACATGTAGCTTGTGTTAATTCTGTGTGTACCTCTGTATATCAAGAAGGTTATACACCATTGCACCATGCTGTTGAGAAGGGTGCAGAGGACATTGTAAAATTGATTTTAAGTAATGGTGCTGCTGTAAATGCTAAAGGGAAATGTGGCACAACTTCGCTTTATCTTGCAATTCAGCATGGGCATTTAAAAATTGTTGAGATCATTTTAAACCATGGAGCATGTGTTAATTCTGTGTACACCTCTGCAATACGGAAAGGTCATACATCACTGCTCTTTGCTGTTGAAAAAGGTGACGAACAAATAACTAAATTGCTTTTAAGGGGGTAGACACGGGTAATGCAGCGCGCTGTATACCGACACAATCTGGCCCAAAACATGGGTTTAGTAGGATACGCTTTTCGTCCTTATATGAGCGAATTTTGGGCTGGGTGAGGTCTTATTCGAAAGAGGAAGGTTCAGTGCAGCGCGCTCTGGACATGGTTCGACAAGATTGTGTTTATATCTAATAATATGAGTATTCAAAGTAAAGCAAAAGTCGACAAAATACACCCGCAAGAATCCAAGTATTTTTAGGTCACTATAAGAGTTTTGTGACTCAAACGATGTCCAGAGCGCACTGCATTGAACCTTCCTCTTTCGAATGAGACCTCGCCCAGCCCAAAATTCGCTCATATAAGGACGAAAAGCGTATCCTACTAAACCCATGTTTTAGGTTAGATTGTCGGTATTACAGCGCGGTGCATCGCCCGTGTCACGTGACGTGCCTACCCCCTTAAGCAGGGTTTGGAGGACCCCGGCCATGCACCACACCTACAGGAGCGGTGGTAATGTGTGCGTGAATTGATGCTGGCGCCACGCGGCGACATCGCGCAACGAATGTGACGTCACAGGTGGACCCTGTGCCACGTAAAAAGTGCGCTTTGGAGGACCCCGGCCATGCACTTGGAAATTTCAGGCAGGGTCCACCGGCCACCGCTGCTATTGGTCAGAAGGAAACAACCAATGATGGCCAATCAGCGTCGCCGGGGAAATAGGTTGTCGACGCTGATTGGCCGCGGTGTCACTCGCTTGGCGCTGGCGTTGGTTCGTCTCCAATCGAGTAGTAGTTCCTGTACACGCCCGTCACGCATTTGGCTGGGCTTGGCGTTGGCGTCGGTAGATTTGTGACGTCACATTCGTTGCGCAATGTCGCCGCGTGGCTGGCTTGGCGCCAGCATCAATTCACGCACACATTACCACCGCTCCTGTAGGTGTGGTGCATGGCCGGGGTCCTCCAAATCCTGCCCTTAAGTACATTTCTAAATTCAAAGTAGACTTTATATACTAGCGGCCTTAACCGTGATGGAAAACACCGGTTCTCGTTAGATCACCGAAGTTAAGCATCACGGGGCGGGTACTAGGGAAAGATGGGTGGTGGTGACCAAACCCCACACACCTCTTTCTCCCGGTGCGCCGCTGCTGCTGGGAACTGAGGGAGGAGAGATAGGAGGGAAAATATAATAGGAGTTCGTTGGGATATTAAGCGCAACGTGGAGAACCGCTGCTGCTGTGTTGCAAGTAATGGTGCCAACGTAATTGCTCAAAGAATTGACGGTATATTTCTATTTATTTATATAGCAACAAAGAGAGGGTATTTAAAAATTGTTGAGCATCTTTTGAAATACGGGGCTGATATACATTTTACATCTCGGAAAAGTCCTACACCATTGTATCTCGCTATTGTAAGCAAAAATTAAAAAATTGCTAAACTTCTTTTAGAAAAATACGGAGCTAATGTTAATTCTAAAGATAACTGCGATGAAACTGTACTACACTTTGTGCTGTAGAGAAATTAAAAAATAGAGGATATTTTGAAGCATTGTCCCGATCTGAATAACGAGAGCAACACCACCAGCGTTCTTCACGTTGTGCTTAATATCCCAACGAACTCCTCCTTATTATTATATTTTCCCCCTATCTCTCTCCCTCAGTTCCCAGCAGCAGCGGCGCACCGGGAGAAAGGTGTGTTGTTGGTTTGGTCACCCACTACCCATCTTTCCCCAGTACCCGCCCCGTGATGCTTAAAACTTCGGTGATCTAACGAGAACCGGTGTTTTCCATCACGGCCAGAGGTGCAAGATATCTGCCAGATAACTCTAACTGGAAGATATCTGGAGGTGAAGAGAGCGGCCGTAAATAAAATCTAATTAATTTGACTGCCATGTGTAAATTACACCGGGGGCGGTATTCTCAGTCGTTGCTTATTCTTAAGATCGTCTTAAGCATGCGGCATCCTCTACTGACCTCGTAGACTAGTAAAGGATACCGCATGCTTAAGACGATCTTAAGAATAAGCAACGACCGGGAATACCGCCCCGGGAAGCAGATTGTCGACAACAGTGATGATATCTCGGGCGGGTTTTCTCGCGCATGCGCGACTTTTGCAGTACCGTATCTATGTTAGGGCCCAACTAATAGGTGTAGTATTATTGGCGGGAAAGCAGCAGGGTGTTCAAGGTACCCCATTTTATCGAAACTTGTACTATACTGATGCTAAAATCGCCGCGCATGCGCGAGAAAACCCGCCCGAGATATCATCACTGACTATGGGCGGTATTCTCAGTCGCTACTTATTCTTAAGCATTGGCTTAAGAATAACCGAGAAGCGCGAGAATACCCTATACCGATGCTAAAATCGCCGCGCATGCGCGAGAAAACCCGCCCGAGATCTCATCACTGTTGTCGACGCTGGTTGGCTCTGTTTGGCTTCGCGTTGGGGCCACTCGGCTGGTTTGGCGCTGGCGTCAGTTCACGCACACATTACCACTACTTCCCGTCGGTGTTTCCCTCCTCCATTGTTAACCATAATTGCTCCTCACACTGTGTATACCTAGTGCATAGTTGGTGACAACCAATTTAAATGCCCATTCGGCAATGATCGGTAAACTTCGGCAATAATCAGCCAATTGCGGTAAGGTACATTTAGTCGATTTGAATATCCCGCTCGAATATACAACCAATTTAAATGTCAAGGTCAAGTAAGGACTTCAAAGGTTCCGCCCGGAGTGACGCCTCTTATTATACCTACTCTTTGGTATAGTGATTGATAGTGGTATACACTATACAGTAACAGCTCGCGCATGAGAGTGTCCATAACCTGATGACTGATGAGAAACAACAAATGCAAGAGTTTAAGCTAGACCCAGACTGTGAATTACGGTTTGAAGTGGAGTCAAAAAATGAAAAAGTTACACTTGAGGTAAACATTAAAATTGCGTTTCTTTACTTTCTTGTTTATGTCAGTGTTTATTTGAATTGCATTATTTTCTATGTAAACTGTGAACCAAATTATACATTTTCAATTATTCCTTCTCTTTTTCTATGCACTTATTTACGCAAAACACCAATTATTAATCGCGATATGTACATATGCTTTATCTTTTCTGTTAGAACATTCATATATATAAATCTCTTCTCTCGCAGTTAAAAAGTGGTTTAGCAGAAGTCTTCGGCACAGAATTAGTAAAAGGAAAGAAGTATGAGTTCACAGCCGGTGCTAAAGTCGCCATATTTACCTGGCAAGGTTGTACGGTAGAATTAGCTGGAAAAACTGACGTGAGTTATGTCGCCAAAGAGACTCCAATGGGCCTCTACTTGAACTGCCATGCTGCGATGGAGAGGCTCAGAGAAGCTGCGGAGAAGGATGACACTAGAGGGCCGATAACGATGGTCGTAGGTCCTTGCGATGTCGGCAAATCGACGCTTTGCAGACTTCTGCTAAACTATGCGGTCAGAATGGGACGTAGGCCGATATTCGTAGACCTAGACGTCGGCCAAGGTCACATAGCGATACCTGGCACCGTCGGAGCCCTGCTAGTCGAACGTCCGTCGAGCATAGTTGAAGGCTTCAGTCAGCAAGCGCCGTTGGTCTTTCACTTCGGACACAAATCTCCAAACGCGAACGTCGCGCTGTACAATCTCCTCGTAACACGCCTCGCGGAAGTCTGCTCCGATAGGCTTCAAGCTAACAAGAAAGCCAGAGTTTCAGGGATAGTAATAAATACTTGCGGCTGGATCAAAGGAGACGGATACAAATTACTGACTCACGCCGCGCAAGCTTTCGAAGTCGATGCTATTTTGGTTTTGGATCAAGAGAGGCTTTACAACGAACTCGTCAGGGACATGCCAGATTTTGTGAAAGTTGTCTTCCTTCCGAAAAGCGGCGGAGTAGTAGAAAGAAGCCAAACGCAGAGAATAGAATCCAGAGATCAAAGCGTTAGAGAATACTTTTATGGATCCAGGACGCCGCTTTATCCACATAGCTTCGAAGTGAAGTGGAGCGAAGCTAGATTATATAAAATTGGAGCTCCGGTTCTACCTGCATCGTGTATGCCGCTTGGTATGAAGGCGGAGGATAATCTTACGAAATTGGTTGCTGTTACGCCAGGACCAAACCTTTTGCATCATCTATTGTCAGTTTCTTTTGCTGATTCGCCGGAAGATGATGTGGTACAAACAAACGTGGCTGGATTTGTTTGCGTGTAAGGAATCTTCAAATTGCGACAATTTAGGAAAAAAACAGTCTGACCTTTAAAGCCATTGCAAAGTTCTATTATTTTTATAATTCTGAAAATGGTAATTTCTAAAACCGTTTTTTTTTTAAGAAAGATCACTTTAACTGAATAGTACACGTATTATAATTTAAAAGTTTTTAAGAAAATATTTACAGACGGATTTGTTAATATTATGTTAAAAAGCAGATTGCAATATTATATATTTTTTTTAAATATTATTTATTTGCAGGACCAATGTTGATGTTGAGAGACAAACGTTTACCGTATTAAGCCCGCAACCGAGACCTCTACCCAATACAGTTTTATTACTTTCGGATATTCAGTTCATGGATAGCCATTAATTTTTATACGAAATATTTAAGACAAATAAAAAAAGAAGTTTCCTAATTATATTTCTAGTTGATATATACCTCTCTGTACCCGTTTTTTAATACAAAAACAACATATCCGGTATACATATGTGTAATTTATACGTACACTAAAGGCCGTCGCTCATTTTTGCGAAGCGCGGCAATACGAAGAGAAAAGTTTGTAAACAATTGATTTCGAAGGCTTTCGAAGAATTTCTTATGGAACCGGGCACACCAGTACTGACGCGCAGCGAGAATTAATTATCATTAATTTCTTTGATTCACTTCGCCAAATGCGCGACGGCCTTAATAATGCAATTTAGAAAAACTTGTCATGCTTGCAATTTATATTATTTTAAGTTTATCTCATTTTTGATACATTAAAATTTGCATGAATGAGAAATATATAGTTTTGAAAAGTGTTGTATTAAATTCATGATGAATTTAATGTCTTTTAAGAATATTCTGTATTCCCATAATTTATTAATAATACTTTCATGAGAAATGAAAAATACTTAGTAAGCAAGTGGTCGCATTGATTTAGCAGAATATCAAGACATATAAAATTCCATTTTAAAGAAATGAAATGAATTATCCCCATACCATTATCAGTTATTTACAAAACCAGTATCTTCAATGTTATTTTAAATTACGCCTACGTTCAAATGGAACCGTGTATATGAAAATTTATTTTAAAATTGATATATTTACCACAAAATAACTAAATTATTAATCGTATATAACATGAAATAATAACTTGAAATTAACGAAAGTATTAGAATGATTACAATATTAGTATGTGTAAAATCAGTATTAATGAAATACTTGAGCTCTGGATAAACTGAAAAGTACGCAATTTTTTCCAACTCGAATTACAGCAATATTTGTTTTAATTGCTCGTAAAAAATAATAGAGTGGCATATTATACAAATAAAATTATACTTATATGTGCGAGTATAAAATTAATATCTAATATAAAAATAGTGTAAAAAACGTGATAGATAATTGTTCAAATATTTGAATTCCACAAAAGTTCGATATGAAGCATACTACTGTTTCGATAAACTCCGAGAAATCGATTACATCGAACTCGATATATTATCGATATTATCGTTTTAAATCCTGGAAGGATTTCGCAGTACGGATTATCACAGTTATATGAAACAAAAGAAAACGCAACAATAGGGAGAGTATTCACAATCAACCGCAAAGTAATAACAAAATATTCACAAAAATGAATATTCAACCAAACACGCCAAATATTTTTGAATTCGAGAAGAAATTCCACGAGATGATTTACGAAGTCCAACGAAGCACGGTTAGCGTATATTTCTACACAAGAATTTTTGAAGCAACCATATTGTATAAATATAAAATAATAAATCAGCTAAAAGAATATTATAGTAGCACAAGACAGTTTGGTTAGAATTAATTCTCTTTGGTTAGAATTAAATCGATGAATAATTATTAAAATCTGTATAAATAAATGTGATAATCGAAGGAAGAATATTAAAAGAACTTGATAAATTAATTAGTCATCGATAAAAATCTTCTAGAGAGAGTTGGACAAATTAGAAAAAGAACACTTTCTACTACGCACGGAGCTCTGTTCAAAGGAGGCGATCTTACAGAACGAACGAAGAATATCGAATGAGCTGCGAGCGCGCTTGAAATTAGCCATAGAAACGATTAACCAATTGGAAGAGGAGAAGATGCGCAAAAAAATCGATCACTCGAATTTGTCGATCAATTACGACAGCGTGCTCAAGGAACGGGACATTTTAGCGGGGGAAGCTGTGTCTAGTCAAACAGAGGCCGCGAAATTCAAAATTAAAGTGGAGAGCTTGGAAAACACGCTGCAGCGGGAAACGAGGCGGAAAGAGGAACTAGAAAAGGCACTGATTCAGTTGAAAAGCGACAATGAGAGAATTATCACAAACATCGATATGTAAGGAAACGTGCACATTTGCATTCACCGAACTGCTAATCCAGGGTGTCAAATTTCAATTCGAAGGCACGATGAGCTTCGAAACAATTTGGTTAATCAACAGATGCATTTTAGATGAAAGAAAACTTCCTTTTCTTACATTTTTCATCCACAATCTGCATTGTCCTTTTACCAATATGCTGAAAATTGTGGAGTATGCGATGCCTATTTAAAAGAATAGCAATGACCTTGAAAGCTTCGAAAATATGGTCAAGCATAATAGGGTAAAGGACCCAATTATTGGCAGCCAACCCAATTACTGCCACCTTAAGCTATTTTACTTAAATGTTTATTTATTCGTTATTTTAAGTAAAATAGCTTAAGGTGACAGTAATTTGGGTTGACTGCCAGTAATTGGGTCCTTTACCCTATAGACCCCCTTAAACCTTATAACTTTTTCCTAAAAGAATGAACAAAAGTACTATAACGCCTATGAACATTAAAGGCTTACAACTATAGTTGAATTTACTAGCACTAGCACTTTAAAAAATATAATTGCATACTTAGTTACCGACTATCAATTTATTTTTAAAATACAGTGATATTGCAAAAAAAAAAGATTATTAACTATTCAATTCTTGGATTCTTTTTTTTTTCGATTATAGTTATCACCAACTTCCACGTACTTTAATTTTAGGAATATCGCCAAAATCTCGAAGGAACAGAAATATCTATCGGACAGTTGTAAAGCTGTAATTCGTTTAAATAATCGGCTGTATACGTTTGGCCTTTGCTTTCACGCGATAAATGAGAAGAACAAAGCAGAAATAAAGGATTTACAACATAAATTAATTGCCCTCTCGACGAAAGAGCCGGAATTGCTCCCCACTAATGCTAAATTGCACCCCGAAATAGAGAACTTATGCTTCAAGGTACACACTTGTATTGCAATCACACTGTTGCACAAATATACGTACATAATATGTGTAAAGCCTTGGCTGCACGTTTGCGCTACTTATTTGTTATATTTGTGACATTACTGATTCTTATTTCACATTACGTATTTCAGTTAAAAGAAATGTTGATGGAGTCGAAATCTAAAATGCAAGATTCCGCTCTGTTCGAGGGAAATTTGAACAAAATTTTTGAAGAACTGTCCCACAAACACGACAAGTGAAACAGCGATCGCGAGAACTAATAATTACAATACAGTGGCCCAAATAATTTGTCGGTTACCAACATTTATTTTAATTTTTCGTACATCTGATAATAGGTGTGTTTAAATTGACAAAATGTTTTAAAGTAAAATTACATTGCTCATCGGTACAAAGTGTATTAAAAAGTTACTAATAATTTTATATATACAGTGACACTAACTTAAATGCAGTACAAGCTTAAAAATCGATTAACCATTAATTCGCTGTCTTATTAATTTACGTTTCTTTAAACTAAAATTGAACATTTAATCGTAAGCATCATCTTGCTATAGCTTCAAGTTCTGTGCAAAAATTTGCTAAAAGAATCTCTGTCACGCACTTTCTTACAGCCGAACGCTACCTAATTAGAAAATGATATGTATATTAATTATGATCCTAGATAATGTAACGTATTAATGGAATTATAACACTCATTGCAATTAAGCATAACATTAATGATGGTGACGATGGAAGTGACAATGAAAATAATAACTGATCATTTAATATTAAGGAAAGACGGGTTTGAACAATAAAAGTAGACGAATAGGATTAATATAAAATGTATTATAATAATCGTATATTTAAGTATAAGTGGAAACAGATTAGAGCCTCTTTTTCTCGTATAAAAAAAAAGAGAGTCCTCTGTTCCCTCGAAAAAACTATTACAACAAGCGTTTCAAACGAAGACGAAGTCCGTATTCCATATTTTCTTTTCTTTTTTAATTACTTCAACAATAGTAAGAGAAAAAGAAGTAAAAGAAAGTTGAAAGAGCTTTCTCTTTGAGTCCTAAATTTGCACTAATTAATTAATGAATTAATTAATGAAGATTCCTCTTCGGTTCGGTGAAAAAGCTAACTTGACAATGTGTATATACATGTATATATATAAATATATATAAATTATATACACATATATATACATACATATATTTATTTATATATAAAAAATGACCGCCCATTGTTTACCTATCCGCAGGCCCCTTCTCTTGTTTTGTAAACATATAGCTTCAAACTACTTAAAAAGAAAAAGAAGAAACTTCTCGTTTATAAGAGAAATTTCCTCTTTTATGATTCGTTTAAATAAAGCGAATGCAAATGTGTGTTAAAAATCCATTGTACCCCTTGATTATTTGAAGAATGGAGGAGAAACATTGTAGTGCGCAATCTAAAATAAATACATTCTGTCTTTTATAATTTGTCTTTTTTAATGTCTAGTGATATATCGAAGGACCGAACTTATAAAGCATGACGCAACAAAGATATCGTAAATTCTTTGCGAATCCGACGAATAATTTGTCCGAGGACGTTGTAAATAAAAGCAGAAGCTTCGAATATACATATATAAAAATATTAAATGTAGAAACAACTGTATAATTTATTGCTTTCACAAGTATTCGATATTAAGTGTATACAATTTAAGTTAATAATTATTACTGCGCTCTTATTCTTGCTGGTTCTGCGAATGAAATAATTTTACAGTAATGACTGGGATTGAAAAGAATCTTGCTAAACGAAAGAAACACCGCACACTTGGCAAGCGGGAGCTTCCCAAGTACACTTAGACTATCGATTTTATGGAAAAATCGTTGACCGTTGATTTACACTCTAAATTATTCGTTGATCATTTTGATAATTGAGATTATCCCCCTATGGATTTTATCGCCCCATGCAATCATTCAATCGTAGCACACTTAAGCACTGCTCGATGATTCGCAACCCCCCCGATACTTTGCTATGAAATTAATGTCGTTTGTCGCCAAATTAGGTCTGAATGACAGCGTTTTACTTACGGTTGTATGTTTGGGTTAGCGTTTTCGGAATCGCTTCGTTAGCGTCGTTAGAAAATTACCAAAAATTATCACAATCCGCGATCGTTTCCTTGATGAACCCTTAAATATGTTTCGTTACGAGAGGAAAGAGAGTTTCTCCTCCAGGATAAAATAGCTCTTACGAATAATCAGTAAAAAAGAGAGACCGGCAGCGACGGAGAGAAACGAAGGTAGCCGTCAAGGAGTAAAATCACAGAAGGACTCGCGTTGTGAAGCGAGCGAAGGAAACCGAAGGTAAAGAGTAGAGGGTGACGGTCGAGGATATGCTGGCCGAAGGGTCAGAGTATAGAGCATCGTGCGAGCCAACTTGGTGGCTTCCTCTGTGGCTCGGATGCTTTCAGCTGATGTCCGCCTCCTTTCGGTGGATTTGACGCCTCCTGTTCCAAAACAATTTCATCATTTAGCATTTCTTACTTCGCGTATCGAATACTTGACTAAGAATATCAAATAGATAATAAGAAGGTAAAAGGATTTATGTTTCCATGTGACTAGTAGTTATTGTACCATTCCATTTCGTTTCTTTTTGTGTTAATAGTTAATATTGAAGATACATGCAAAAACGTTTAGTATTTTATTGCCTTGATTAATTCAGCTTATCCTACATTCGCAAATGTTCCTTATTCAGTGAAGATAGGGTAAAGGACCCAATTACTGGCAGCTAACCCAATTACTGTCACCTTAAGCTACTTTACTTAAATGTTTATTTATTCGTTATTTTAAGTAAAATACGTTAAGGTGACAGTAATTGGGTTGGCTGCCAGTAATTGGGTCCTTTACCCTATTTAAGTTTTATCCATCACTATTTTGTCCCCTGCCTGCATTTTGTATTACGTTAGAAAATAAAGGGGCTGCCTACCAAGAGTAGTACGAAGAGTGTGTATTAAATTTTGTAAAAACTTTTAAACTTTTAAGATAGGTTTGGCGCCATGTGATACAGTAATGTTCGAGGTCAGACGAACTAAAAAATATATAATGAAAGTATTGTTCATGCCAAAATGAATGTTTTAGCTGCAGATACTGTATATGCAATTTAGTGTTTAAATGCAATATACATATGAAAATGGCCTTGGAGGTCGACTATTTTTGCCATTCTTTATATCCTGTTTTTTATCACAGTGACTAATAATTATGAAGAAGCATAGAATGGGCAATTAAAGCCTATGAAGTTATTTGAAGCTTGCCACAATTGAGCAGTCAATTTCATGTGATGTAAAACAAATTTGAGTTTTCTATTATAGAAAATAATGATGACCTTTACAAAAATATTTAACGTCTTGATAATTACTAAGATCGTATTACATATGTGTATGTAGAAAAATATGATTTTGAAATGTTTTCATGAAAGCATAAATTGAAATACTAACAAGGAAAGATTCCGAACCCGGGAATTCAAAAAATTGCTGCCCAAATTCATTCTAAGGGGGTGTAATGGGAAAGATGCAAAGCCCGCCGCAGATGGCGCCACTAGCGCATGTACTGTGGATGTGCCTGAGTGCGTATGTGTGAATTGTTTGCGCGCGAAATTTTCATTTGTGTATTGTATAAATGGGACTGTGTGCTGATGGCGTCACGGGTGGGAAAAAGTTGCAGTCATCTTCCTCATTGACGCCTAAAAATCCGGTTATTTTCCGATTTTGTGTTATATCGCGTGAATTTTAAAATAATTTTTTACCAAATGGTAGATCTAATTAAAAGAAGGGTAACTTTTGTCTTAAAACTTTTTCTACCTTTTACAGTACGCAAGTTATAACACAAAATCAGAAAATAGCCAAATTTTCAGGGGTTAATTTCACCTCCTTCGAGTGAATTTGGGCAGCGAACAAAAATTGCGTTCTAATCAGAAGGAAATCCCCTATATATTCATAAAGTTTCAGAATGTTTTGAATTTCCGGGTTCGGTATCTTCCCTTGTAAGTGTATGTGTTAAAATGAAAAATATGATATTTTTAGGAGGATAAATACGAGGGATGAATATGAATATTTTACAGTAAAGGGGGCCCCATACACATTGAGATCTGTATCAGTACATGTTGCAAGTATCAGTATCGCGATAAAAATCTCAACGCGCATTTAACTGTCTCGGTACCGATGCAACGGTATCAGTTGGTATCGCCACCTGTATCAATATACTCGAACGTCTATACCTCATGAGTGCAACTGATACGAATATCTACAATTGCTGTTTCCTTTGATAACATCTTTACGTTTTATTTCGAATGTTTCGAATTGAAAATTAAGGGCATTATGCAGTGGCGGATTTAACAGTGCGGCCAATGAACTGTTACCACCTGGGCTCCTGCTCAAGAGGCCCACCCAGGGCATCCTTAAAAAAATTATGATTTTATCCAAAGTATATTTTTTTCTGTATTAGGGTAAAGGCCCTAATTACTGGCAGCCAGCCCAATTACTATCACCTTAAGCTATTTTACTTAAAATAATGAATAAATAAACGTTTAAGTAAAATAGCTTAAGGTGACAGTAATTGGGTCCTTTACCCTATTACACTCTGCCCGTTTTTCAGTAAACTACCGCTTTATTTTCCAGAAAAAATGGACCCGTGTTCAGAAGCCCCCTAGGGCCCTGTCTTAAAAAATAAATTATTATTTCATCCAGCACTATTTTTTCCTTTACTTTTCTGTACACTTACCCCCTTTTAGTAAACTACCTCTTCATTTTCCCGAAAAAATGGGCCCCTCAGAATGTTCGCTACATGGGCCTTTTTTCTTAAATCCGCCACTGGCATTATGTTTTATTAAATACTTAGTGTGTCAGAGAACAGAAGCCTGAAACCTTAACTGATGTCTCATGATTCCATCTCAACGTGTATGGGGCCCTTAATATACACATATCGAAGAAAAAATATAATATGTTTACTATTTGTATATATAGGCAGGCATGTGTAAGTTAATGAATATGCTAACACATCTCTGGTAGGCGGGCAAACGAGTATAAGACAAATTTTGGTAAAAACGGGATAAGTACACTAACATTTTCTAAATTGCTATCCTTTGCTTGTGGTTCCAGTAATAACATAACAGTCAATATTACTTCTTTCTCACTTCTTTTTGTTACCGGAGATTGTAATAGCATACACGTGTCAAAAATAATGGCGGGAAAAGCAGTAAATCTAATACCTCACCTAAAGCTAAACAGTTTTCTTTTTTTCTTTTTTTTTAATCGAAGTTAAAAAATAAACGGTTTTTTGCTCAATTTGTAATTTGATTCAAATATCATAATTTTTTGTCGAGTATAAAGTATACTTTGAAAGTCCAATGGGGCGAGATATATGTTATCAACTTTCGCGTCAAAAATTTAACACCCGATCTACAAAGCACTTTAAATATTCTAAGTGTCTCCCTGCAAACCTAAGAATCCCGACTTATACTCGTTTTCCTGCTCCCTAGAGGCATAATATGTGATTATGTAAGGCAAAGCGGACACAAAGTTACAAAAAATATTATGTAACATGCAGATATCAGATATTATTTCCATCAGTAACGGCACAATTAGATCAAGCAGAACATTCCAGCATGAGTTAGAAAAATAATTTCGTAAGTAACTATATAAACATTGAACATGACACAAAAATCTAGATGAGTGCAGGATTATATTTATACATAATCACAATGCAATAAGAATTCACGAATAACAATACACCCAAGTATTGAAAAAAAATTTGAAGTAACATCTAAATAATTATTATTTACAATAAGTTAGACTATATCAAACAAAATGGAATGTGATAGAGTAGTTAATTATAGTGCATTATAATTGAAATATAGGAATTACTAAATGTTGAAAGGCGATGTTTCATAATTTAATACAGTATTAAATATTAATAATAAAAGTGGTGAGATTTCCAGTAAGCATGCAATAAATACATAGAGAGAGAGGAAGAGTTACCTTCTGCCGAGACCGACCAGCACCAAACACAGAGAAACAGACACAGGAAACAAAGAAATGGTGGTTAATCAATGTAAAGCTATTTGCTAGAACAAATCTATAAAAGCAACTAAATTACATCTAGATAAATGTCAGTTTTAACTCCTTTGACAAATGATGTAAATTCAAATTCCATAACTATCACTGAAAAAGACTAATATGGCATAAGTATTTTAAGAGCAGTAAGATATATTTTCCTTTTAGCCTTCCAGCAACACTTAAATACCAAATCTAAGGATTGATATTCTTTTAAATTACTGATATTCAGTTAATTAAAAATTGATTTTATGTATTTCACGACTTTAATGCGTAAAACAGGTACTGCATTACTATTCAGCAGTATTTAGAGACTTATGCATACTCATGTCTAATATGTGTTAGACACAAAACATTCGTTATTGATAATCACATTGATGTACTCTGTCTTATCAAAGAGATCTATTAAAAAGAACATTATACATATACAGTAAAGTCTCGTTAGCCGCTCGCTGATCGGAACCGACGTTGAGCCCGTATCGTGAACGGAGCTCTAATTCCGAGTGTGAGTTTCTCGCTTCTTTCTGGCTGAAGGTGGGAGCGAGATGGACCGCTTTGCGTGCACGCGCCAGATGCGCACGCAAAGGACGGAGTGTCAGACGTTTGAAAGACGCAGCGAGACAAAATATAAATGCGTCGTCTGTTTCGTACTGTCCTCGCTTCCTTTCAGTGCCTTCGCTCACTCTCGTTCCATCTCGCTCTCGCCTTCGCCGGACAAGAGTGAGACAGAAGTGGTGGGGATAGCGAAAAGTCCGTATCGTGTACACCAAACCGAGCCCGTAACGAGACTTTACTGTAGTATTAACATACCGAACTGAAATATAACAATAGCAACTTTTATTTACTCTTTATCTTTCCTCTTTTCCTTTACAATAGAAAACTCTTAAAATACTACTAATTTTGTATAAAAAAAATTAGAGTTCTAGTTACGAGAAAATTGAAAAATTATCCATGCATCCAGAGGTTATGAACATAAATTCCAAATAAGAAACAGATACAACACAAATAATGAAAAAAGAAGTGAAAATGTGCCATTGATAGCTAACAATGCTGAAAGGCTAATTGAAATGCACATTTTATAATATTTTCCATAGTAATCAATCGAAAAAAAATTCGGTAATATTTTCAATTCTCCGGTATTTTGGTTTATCGTTATTTTCATCTACTCCAATTATGAATTACACGTTAATTAATTTAATTTCTGTAATCTAAATGGATGAATTGAATTTTGAATTATGTAAGCCACATTCATTCCCTTATAATATAAAATTGTTTACACTTCTTTTTTTATATATATACTGTAATACTCTAAGGAGAGAAAAATAAAGAAAACATTATTGCGTTTCCAGATCGTACTCACCAATTTCTTTTCCATTTTGGCTTTAATGTCTCGTGCAAGAGTGTAAAACGCCTCTTCAACATTAATGCTAGACTTAGCCGAGGTTTCCATGAATTTAATTCCATATTCGACGGCGAGCTGTTCTCCTCGTTCCTTCGAAACCTGCCGCTTTTCTGTGAGCTCGCACTTATTACCCAGCAGCATTTTTTCAACGTCCGCCGAAGCATTTTCTTCAATGTTCCTAATCCAATTCTTTATATTCTCAAAGCTTTTCTCGTTGGTCACATCGTAAACTAACATTATTCCCATTGCACCACGGTAATACGCTGTGGTTATTGTACGAAACCTTTCTTGACCTGCTGTATCCCTTCAACAGATTGTGAAAGAATTATTGTATTAAATAGTATCATTTTTTCAAAAGTTTAATGTAAAATCCAGGAGCTCCTTCAAACAATTATTATTGAAAAGATTGTATAATAACATACTAGGGTAATTCCGGTAGAGATGAACCACGTTTTTAGGTCTCGGACCTAAAATTTTTAAAAGTACTGAATATTAGGCTTGGTAGTTCGTGTGGCGAACTATCTTTTCTAGGACATGTAACGATCATAACGCTATATCTTTATAAATAGCTGCGGAAATTAATAAATAAAATCTTCGGATGTGGTCCGTCTCTCCCTCACTATTGCGGGCGAGTTTGACCACTTCGGTAATAGTTATATTCTTTCATTAAATTATTTTTATCGAAGAAGTTGTTTTATTGAGCAGGAGAAGATTAATTTCATTCCTAATATTATTATAATTATAAACACTTATTTATTTGTTTAGATTTAGAGCATCCTTCGTGAAGCCACCGAGAGCAGATAATGCATTTGATTCAGTCATCTGTCCTGCTTGTTTTATTGTAATCTCTTCATTTCAATCTTCGCGATCATCTTCACTTGAAATATCCATCTCATTCGTTTCTTCTCTCGAATTTTCTTTGTCTTCTTTTCTTTGTCTTCTTTCCCTTCTTGGCTTTCTTAGTGTGATATTTTCAGGAGAATTTAATATTTCCCCTACGTTTCTCGCATTTTGTTTAACACTCTTTACTGCTTCAAGGAAAAATACTAATGAAATAACGACAAATATCGCGATAACAGACCACTCCGATCACTCGATAATTCTATTTGCATTTAATGAAAATTTAAGTAATGGCATTTACGCGAAGACACTATGGGTGAGATGGACCAGGCGGTTGCAGTTGCCTTCAAAATCTTAGATTAGTATTACAGCTAGGGTAAAGGACCCAGTTACTGACACCTGACCAATTACTGTCACCTTAAGCTATTTTAGTTAAAATAACGAATAAACAAACTATAGAATATAATCTATAGTATAGATTATAAGTTGAAATACATAATTCTTTTTGTGTATCACTTTACAACGTTTATTTATTCGTTATTTTAAGTAAAATAGCTTAAGGTGACAGTAATTGGTCAGGTGTCAGTAACTGGGTCCTTTACCCTAGATGTTATTAGAGCTTATTTTATGAGAACGGCGTAAACATCTCCTTGAACGACAGAGTTATACTAAGTCTTATGACTACGGAAGAAATGAAAATGTTGATCTCCATCAAAAGTTTACTGTGATCTAACATAATCTTACATAACTGTTTTCTAAAATTCACAACCGCGCTCGATCGCGATCAATGAAACAAAGAAGCGCTGACATTTGTGCGTCGCGCATTTGACAGGTAGTTTGAGAACTATTTACCTCTTCGTCTCTTCGGCGGTCCGTCTCCCAGTGGTCCTTCTCTACCGGAACTACCCTATATAATATGTTTTATTTTAGAGGAAAAAAAATTTGAATCTTTGAATTCAATGTATGAATTAGTTTATTCACAAAAATAATAGAGTTTCTTGCGTTTACTTCTTTTGACAAAAGTTTCCCGGAAACACGGGACGCTATTCCCCGAAGTAGTAGGAAAAGATTCAATACCCCAGGATTATTATTGCTACATAAATGCTTAATAAATAAAACAAGTGTGATATTAAAATAGACTGTAATAGAAAGCTATTATAATAAAAGAATAATTATTCCTAGATCGATAGAATAATCGTAAGCGCATTGTCATAAAATAGTATTTTTCCTCTAAGACTTATAATTAGTTTTTACTGTTATCCACTTATTTAAACCTAAACTTGTGCTCGAATATACAGTACTTACCATATTTGTAGTTTTATTTTCTTGCCATCTAATTCTATTGTTCTTATTTTAAAATCAATTCCTGGAAACAAAAAGCAGACATGTAATTTTAAAAACAATCACGGAACTAAGCGATGTATCTGAAGAGACAAAAGAATCAGCATGTTATTATAATACATGAGTTGCATAGGAAATACACTGAAAACAAATATGGAAGAATAATAGAAGCTTTCAATTCATTCCACTGAAAATATCATTTTTATAAGCATATCGAATTTTGGCAGGGACAAAAACGAACAAAGTAAGGATAGAAGCCGGGGCAATAAAATATGAGGAGAAAACGAAGCGGCTGAACAGGAATGCTGGAGGGAAATAGACGCGAAGCAAGAAGAGGAAAAGTCGAAGTGGGAGGAAATGAGAGACTCGTACTATTTGCAAAAACTGATGGTTATCCAAGAAATGGAAGTAGAAAGAAGGAGAGGGAAAGTGTTTGCTGAGGAACTAGCGCAAAGAGATAGGGCAGAGCAGGTTCAATGGCAATATGATAACGCACAATAAAAAAAATCAGGGATAACAAGAGAGCAATTATCTAAATGGAAACTACAAAGGCAGAGACCATAGCATGATCGCTAGGTTCAGATGTAGGAACAAAGAACGAGGAAATAAGTACTCGAAGGAAGAAAAAGATACTGTATGCAGACTATGTAAAGAGGGTTGAGAGACGCTGGGACTAGGGTTGCCACCTTTTCTACAGGAGAATAACGTACAAAAAAAGTACGCTCGAAAAAACTAAAAGTACATTTTAATCTTATTAGTTTCTATTTCTTCCAAACATATTTTTTATTGCTTTAGCATTACAGAGCAATTTTTTATCATTTTTATCCCGAATTATATAGATAAATTTACGTGTAATAACGTAAGATACTTTATTTTAAAGTATGGGTGGCAACCCTAGCTGGGACACACGCTACGAGACTGCAAGAAGCTGAAAAGGGAAAGTTCAACGATAAGAAGGATATTAAAAGTAGAAGAACGAGCAGAGTGGATGCTTATGGTTCTGGAGAAAGGAAGCCGGAGATGAAGGAAGAAAACGAAACGAAAACACAATTTCAAGCTGACCCTCCCAAAAACACTTACCCACGCAACTAGGCTTGCCACCTGTACTTTAAAATAAAGTGTCTTACGTTATTATACGTAAATGTACTTTACGCTTTGGAATAACACTGAAGTATGCAAGAATACTTTATTTCACGAAATGATATTACGTGAAACGTAACACAAGCCATGATAATTTCACAGTAATTTCTTATCTTCTGTCTGTTCCCACCACCTCAGCATTTACTGAGAAAGTTTTCTCTGCCATGAATGTAAAGTGACAGGATGAAAGAAACAAGGCCTACTTTAATTTAATAAAGAACAAATTATTTATATATTTTAATATGAATATTGAGTGCAATTGAGTTGCCAATTGAATGCCATTGAGTTATTTAAAAATGATAAAAAGTTGCTTTGTAATGCTAAAAGCAATAAAAAATATGTTTGGAAGAAATAAAATCTAATATGATTAAAATGTACATTTAGTTTCTTCGAGCATACTTTTTTTAAACTCTGCGAAAGCAAATTTACGTTATTCTCTGGTAAAAAAGGTGGCAACCTTATACAAACCACACAAAAAAGGTAAAAGATAAACCTAATTACTGGTAGAATTATTGGTATATCTGTAATTTAATTTTAATAGAAAAGAATTTAGCTCTTTTATTTTTTATTATTACAATGTAACTAAAATGTAATAGAATAATAAAAATCAGTGACACGCTCAGGATTTAATCTTGCAGGGAGCCAAGTTGAACGGATAAAAATATTTTTAACGCAAATTCAATAAAATTCAGTAGGAGATTATAAAAATTTATTTAAAGAATAAAATCTAGTTTTCTATTCATACTTCAGTTCTTTTTCTCTTTCTTTGGAGAAAAGAAATAAATTAAGAACGTAGTATTTTAACACTAGGTCTTACTTGATTATTGCTATTTCAAAATACAGTAACTTGTACAATGCTATTGAAAATCGACTAAGAAAGTGAAATGACTTTATATAACGTACAAAAGATATTATTACACATTGAACATTGCATAATCTTCGTTTCTTAAGTTTCATCCAAAGCATTATTTGTTACATGAATATGTACAAGGAATTGAAATTTTCTATTATATATTACTGCAATCGGGTATCATAAAAATAATGTAGAATTTTATATGAAAATAACTATGATAAAATAACATATATGCCTTGAGAACATTAATATTCTAAGTAATAAGAATAAATAAAAGAAGCCAAATCGATAAAAACAAAAATAAATAGTATAGCAATTTTATCCCCAAAAAAATAATAATAAATAAGATTTTAACTATTTCAGAATTAGCGTAAACTTTTTCTCTGGGAAACCTTTTTTTTCACTACAAATTTAAATTGGTCCAAAGCACATATCAAATAACATGCATAAATATTATTTTTCAGTTTAATAATTTATCCGTTGCAAAGTTATTATGTTAGAAAGACTCAGAAATTTTGACCGATACTAAAATTCAGGATATGTTAGAAAATGGACTGCGTTGTTATATCGTCGAACCAGTTGTGAAAACTATAGAACCCATTTTCTGTTAAATATCGGTTAGAAGATATGTTAAAATTTCAATGATGAATTGGTATCATTAAACTCTATAAATCATGTACTTTCCATAAATATAAGTTTCGATCCCCGAAAAAGGTTTCCCATAGGAAAACTTCACATCAGAATTATGCTTTGCAACACTGCATCAGAATTAAATTAAAAAAAGAGTAAAACATTAATCTGTTGTATACGTATAAGACTGTATGAAATTAATTAAGCCAAATGAGTACAGAAGTAAATATAGGGTAAAGGACCCAGTTACTGACACCTGACCAATTACTGTCACCTTAAGCTATTTTACTTAAAATAACAAATAAATAAACGTTGTAAAGTGATACACAAAAGAATTATGTATTTCAACTTGTAATCTATATTATAGATTATATTCTATAGTTTGTTTATTCGTTATTTTAACTAAAATAGCTTAATCCTTCGTGGTCACACGGGGTGTATTGTACCCCATGAGCAATTTTTAATTTAAAATATCGCACCTATATGTCTTCCAAAGGGGATTTATCGCGAAAAAGAAAATAAAAAAAATTAAAAAATCGGGTTTTACCCCCAACCATGAAAAATCCCTCATTTTCAACTACAAATGTTATATAAAAATTTACATTTCTAGAAAAAGACTATTATATTATGATTGCATAAGTATTACGAATGTTCAATTATCCCTGAAAAGTTCAAAAAAATTCAAAAATACAAAAAGGTAACTCAAAAACTGACACTGGGGTACAGTGAACCCCGTGTGACCAATTTGTGATTATAAGCAGGTATGACCACGAAGGGTTAAGGTGACAGTAATTGGTCAGCTGTCAGTAACTGGGTCCTTTACCCTATATGTGATTCAAAATTATCTTATTCTCAATATTATTAACGCAACGAGTGTCGAATATATCATACCATTAAATATTTAAAAATATAATCAAGAATTAACGATCGCAGGCACATCGATGAATAAATAAATATATAGCACATACGTTAAGAAAATACAACTGTAATTTGTTATTGCTTGAATACCATAAACGCATAAATATAAAGATTCCTGAATTAATAATGCGTATAAACATAAATGTGTTTAATGAAATGATAAGAAATTAATAGAAACTAATATAGAGAATAAACACTACTAATAACTCAAAATCGCTGAAACGATTATGGAGGTACGGTTCATAAAATGTAAACGTATCGTTCGAATACGTCGAGCTTCGCACCACTTTGCGGAAAATGTTTTCATACATCAACGCAGCAAGAAAACATTAAACGTACTCAAATAATAGATCGTTCTCTGGGAAAGACGATGGAAAAAAAATGTAATAACAGGTTTTATGGTTTTAGATTTAAAGCGGTTAGATAAAAGCATTCCTTCGGTAACTAAATATCCATCTGTACCTTGAGATTTTACAGATAATTGAAATTTTCTTGGGAGAAATTATGCCCTGAAAGTGAAATGTATCCTTGCAACAAGTGCCGAGGGTGAGTAAGAGGCTGCAAGAGCAAAACGAAAGGAGGTGGTAGAAAAAGGGAAGAAAAACGGGAAACTTACCAATGGTGGAGATGAAGGTCGTATTGAAAGCATCTTCAGAGAACCTGAAGAGGACGCACGTCTTGCCGACCCCTGAGTCACCAATCAGCAACAACTTGAACAAATAATCATACGTCTTCGCCATACCCTCTGTTTTCAGTCTCTCCTTTTCTCACGTGTTCCGTTTAACACTTATTCTGTCCCTGCTTTATTTCCTCGGGCCCCTGGGACTAGGTATCTTCTCGTGTGTGATTGTGATCCTTGGAATTCCGATGACGCACCCTTTAAACTTAAACGGGCACGCTCAACGTTGTGTTTGCGCCTGTCGCGATAAGATCAAGTTCAGAGAAGGCTCGAGGAACGGATTGTCGCTAGAATCGGTTCGAATAGAGCAAAACTCGCGTAACAGGGCACGTAAAAACATCTGTCAGAAAAAGCTATGACAGCCATCGGTAAGTACAACTTTTACTCTGATGTTGTGGCCAGCCTTCCGACCGCACCACAGGTGATGCGCGCGTGTGCACTGTGCATACGTGTAGCGGGTCTCGCTGGGGATTTTCTTTACGGAATACTGTGCGCGCCAAATGAACGCCACACCATCCCGGATAGCACACCTCGTCTTAGAGACGTCTTGTTTGGGTTCATTTTAGGTCTGACGTCTTGATTTGTAACAAGACGGCTCTAAGACGTCTTTAAGACGCCTTTTGGACGTCTTTAAGGTCGGTATTCATAGTCGCTACTTATTCTCAAGCAAATGCTTAAGCATGCGGCATCCTCTACTAACCACCTAGTAGCTAGGAAAGGATGCCGAATGCTTAAGCATTTGCTTAAGAATAAGTAGCGACTATGAATACCGGCCCTTAGGCTTAAAGTCTTAACTTTACCAGACGTTGTGCTATCTGGGTTCTTAAGCAAATGCTTAAGCATGCGGCATCATCTACTGTGGTTTGCAAAATTGTTGGCAGTCGTATGCGGAGCGGGGCAAGGGGACTACCTCGCTCGCGCCGCCCCACTCTCTGCCGCGGACTCCCCAATTTCCCCGCTCGCTCTCTTCGTCATGCGGTGCTGCTGACTGATTCGTTGACGTGACGCGTCGGCCAATAGCGACAATACGTGTGCTTTACATCTACCACAGTGTTAGAGAAAGTGGGCCTATGAGGATACACTCGATCGGACCACCAAGTTTCTACCGGCAACATTTTTGCAAACCACAGTACTAACCTAGTACCCACACAGCACACAACATCCCAAGGACGTCTGTTTCAGGTCCGTTCTAGAACTGTAGGTCTGAATGTCCCGATTGGTAACAAAACGTCCCCGGGACGTCTGTGGACGGCTCTGGGATGTCTATAGACGGTTTCGGGACGTTTTTGGGACATTGTGTAACTACAGTGGCGCCATCTGTACAATGTGCTAAGGACGTCTTGGGGATGCGTATGGGACGTGTTAAATACGTCTTTGCGGGGTGTATAATTCGTGAAGCTCCACCAGAGGGCGACGCGGCTCGAAAATTTCTCGGCGGTGATCGTGGACCCAGTTAGTATATATACAAGTTCCGTCGTAGTCCTTCTTTCCTTTTCTAAGGCATTGCGGTTTTTTGAAACTTTTCCGCAAGTTACTCTTAGCTTCGGCTCCTACCTGCTGCTGGTAATCCCACAGTACCTACCGCAGACCGGTAACTGGGCTCCTGCCCAGAGGGACGGTCCCAGGGGATTAAAGAGGCGAAGTAATCTCCCCTCGTTCCCTCTACTGAGCAAACTATAAAAAAATCCTTCTTTCCTTTTTTAAGGTGGTGACCCACTGCATAGACAGTCCAGTTAGATCGCCTAATTTATCGATAAATAGGTCTTAATTACGTGTTTTGAACGCCTGTTTCAGTCCTAATCCAGGCCTGTTTAAGACGTCCCAAAGACGTCGTTTAAACGCTTATTCAGTCCGAATCCAGGCGGTTTAAAAGACATACCCGGGACGCCTGTTTTGGTAACATTCGTCATTCAGAGGACGTACGTAAGCCGTTCGTGGGACATTCGGGACGTCCCCGGGACGTCCGGTACGGCTGGGTCGAACGTCCCCGGGACGTTTTGGGGACGATTGTGTGCTGTGTGGGTAGAGAATTGGATTGAATACTTGGATTGATTGTTTCTGATAGAAACGAAGATAGCTCTATAAGAATCAACCAATTCAAGTTATTTTTTGGCACTAGTGCAGAATCAATGCGAGTTACCGAATTTGCTATAAAAATAAGTAGCGTCTATGAATACCGGCTGTGGAGTTTGCGGGGCCCGGAGCTAAAGTCGATATTATTGGAAACATCTAATTAAAAACAGATAACTTTATGTCTCTAATTCATGCATCACTTAGGCTTACTGAAAATTTATTCTAAAATAATTGATACCTTGATAATTATACTTAATTCGTTTAATTTTTACAAAATGAAGTCCCTAAGCGTGGTGCCCGGGGCAAGGGCCCCGCCTGCCCAGTGCTAAGGGCGGCCAGTGATGAGATACCGGACGGGTTTTCTCGCGAATGCGCGGCGATTTTACAAGTTTCGATAAAATGGGGCACCTTGAACACCCTGCTGCTTTCCCGCCAATAATGCTACACCTATTAGTTGCGCCCCAACATAGATACGGTACTGCCAACCTCGCGCATGCGCGAGAAAACCCGCCCATAACTCATCACTGGGCGGCTTTGGGAAGTATCCTTTCTTCTAGTGCCATTTTCTGATTGGCCCATTTTGAGTGAGGACATAATTCTGCGCGAATGTACACTAGGCAGCAGAATCGGCTTCCCTTCGGAAATTTGGCAACGTTGAATATCGGGTCCCCCTGTGTCGAAGAACCACTGAATTATGCCTAGTGACAATGGTGACAATTTTACAAGTTATTATTTAGCTTGCTAAAATGAATTTTGCTTCAGCCCAGATAGCACAACGTCTGATAAAGTCTTAAAGACGTCCAAAAAGCGTCTTAAAGACGTCTTCAAGACGTCTTGTAACAAATCAAGACGTTCAGACCTAAAACCCAAATAGCACACCTCGTCTTAAAGACGTCTAGTTTATGTCTATTTCAGGTCTGAACGTCTTGATTTGTAACGAGACGTCTTTAAGACGCCTTTTGGACGTCGTTAAGACTTTACCAGACGTTGTGCTATCTGGAATATCGACATAAATCAGACGTCCCTAAGAGGAGGTGTGCTATCTGGGATAAAACATATTAGACGTAATAGGATGATGGACTCGATTCCTCATCTATTTGGTAAATAAGTAGTATGTATCGTAGCCATCATCCTCTTACGTGTAATGTTTTATCAAGCAAAATTCATTTTAGCAAACTAAATAATAACCCATACAGCACAAAGTCCGACAAAGTCCCAAAGACGTCTTGGGGATGTCTATAGACGTCTTTGGGACTTTGCCGGACGTTGTGCTGTGTGGGAACTTGTAAAATTATCATCATTGTCACCAGGCATGCCTCAGTGGTTCTTCGACGGAGGGACCCGATGCAACGTTGCCAAATTTCCGAAGGGAAGCCGATTCTGCCGCCTAGTGTATACATGCCTTAACGATATCCAAAAATCGGTTTGCGCATGATTACCTACCATCTTGAAGTTGTATCTTCTCAGATATAAACAAAGCATCAACATCGAAACTTCAAGTTAAAGGCACGTTTCTTTTAAAAACAGAGAAGCAGAATAAGTACGCGATTGCGTTTACTTAATTAAAGCAAAATGATCGAAGTGAAGACGAAGAAGCGGAAAGTGTCTAAGAAAACAAAGAAAGCATGGCGTAAACATGTGGACACGAAGGATGTTGACAAATTCCTGGAGGATTCTAGGTTAGAGGAAAGGTTAGGTTCATTTTCCGTTCGTGAGAATTCTGATTTATTCGTAATCTCTACGAAACCTCAAATCCTTCCGAAGAAAGCACGTCGGGAACTATTGCAGTCGAAAGAGCCGCGTTGTTTCAATATTTTAAAACCTCACACAGCAGTCCCGGATCCAATAACAAAGAGGAATCGCGTGAGAACGAAAGAAGAAAGGAAGAATGTTCTCCTTTTGAGAAAGGAGGCTCTGAGAGAGTCTCAAGGAATTTTGAAATTAAAAGAAAGGTTGCGCATAAAGAATAGAATGATCGAAGCGAAGAAAAAATTGAATAAACCAAAGCGGGGCGAGTTCAACGACGACGTGTGGAAGAGCAAGTTTGGGAAGGAAATCGATACTGACTGGATGTCTTCGGACACTGTCAGGCATACGCTGTCTCATTTCGGGGAAAGGAAAAAGAAACTACCCACCTCTTTACATAAAAAACCTTCTGCTATATCAGCTATCGAGGTACCTCACCCAGGAACATCTTATAATCCATCGTTCGAGGATCATCAAACGTTGCTGCAGGAGATTGCAAAGAAAGAATTGGAAGTAATGAAGGAAGAAGCACATTTGGAGAGGGTTACCACAAAAATGTTTAAAAAGGTATTTTGTTTATAACATTGTTTTATTTATAATATAGCAGGCTCCACGCAGTTGACGCCTATTTTCATTAATCATTGGCTCTTTCTCCTCTGATCCGTTCTTTAGTGGAACAGAAAATAATGTTTAATAGTGGTGGGTATAATTTTATTCACAAACAATGAATAACTTTTTATATGTTGATAGTAGGGCTCTCACTATCCGGATATCCGGATACTCAGATCCGGATTTCGAGTTATAACGAGCAATCCAGATACTCGGATATCCGGATAGTAAGAGTCCTACTACCTACTTGGTAGATACTAGGTATCCGGATATCTGGATAGTGAGAGCCCTAGTTGCAGAGTTGGGCATTATTCGACTAACCTTCGAATACAAATTTCGAATAAAATGGAATTATTCGCGACTAACGAATAAATTTTTAGTCGACTAAGTTTTTATTCGATGAACTCGAATACAAATTTCAAATAAAGTGAAATTATTCGAAAATAACGAATAAGTTCTTAGTCGAATAAATTTTTATTCGTTATTCGTTATTCGCTATTCGAAGGACCTGCGCGGCGACTGTTGTCACGAATAAGCCGCTTCAGCTCGAGTCCCGTGGCCCTTGGCCCGACCGGAGGGCTTCCGGCGGAGGCCGAGTACTAACAATTTAGTCGAATAAATTTTAGTTGACTAAAAATGTATTTGTTATTCTCGAATAACTACACTTTATTCGAAATTTTTATTCGAGTTCGTTCGAATCAAAATTAGTCCAATAAAAATATATTCGACTAATGCCCAACTCTGCCTAGTTGATAGTGAATTGGCAGATTATTCAACTGTAAGTCTATTTGAGTAAAGCTTTATGTGATTAAAAATTTCTTTAAATAATGTAGATGAATTAAGAAGAAGATAATTTAACATTCCACAGTTAAATATATGTGATATGCACAATAATTTAAAAGAAAATGCTAGTCTAGAATATGAGAAACTAGAAACATCGCAAAATGTAGTCAATCATCACTGTTGCATAGCCAGAATATTTCATAATGTTTTGTATTTTTAGTAGTTACTATCATAAAATTGAAGAGTATATTTTTATAAACCTGCATAGCATTTATTAAATCATTTTGTTACAGGTTTCACCTACACAAAAGGAAAGTGACTACATGCAAGAAATGTCGGAAGGTCTGAAGCTGGATGAGAATGAAAATGGCATTGAAAATAATGAGGATGATGATACAGTAGTGAAGTCTGTAAACCCACCGGTCAAGAACATGAAGAAGACACATGTGCAGAGGCGCAAGCAGAAAGAGCAAAAGGCGTTGGCGCATAAACAGAAGAAGGAGAAACTAGAGAAAAGAAAAGTCTCAGATATATACAGGTTGAAATTCTTAGATAAGCAATTGACTACCAAGGAAAGGAAAGAAAAGATGTTAAGGGAAAAGAGATTGAAAAAGAAACTGCTGAAAAAAATGGGTACTAAAACTCTTAGCAAGGTGAAATTTGAGCCTGCAGAACCTGATTTTAAGCTAACAGAAGAATTAACTGGAGCTTTACGAAATTCTGAACCAGCTGGAAATCTATTAAATGATAGATTCAAATCTCTCCAACAAAGAAACATTGTTGCTCCTTCTAAGATTAAACTGTAAGTATAGAATATGAGAAATTGTTGAATTAGAAAAAATAATATGAATGTTTCATTATAAAATCTTTCGACGTTTACAAATATCGTAGAACTTTATTAGAAAACATTAATACTTGGCAAAAAATATAAAATTGTAATATCTTTTATTATTTATAATATTTTAGTTTTAGTGTATAACGCTATAAAATAATTACGAGTTCGTAGAAAGTTATATATCTGATTGAAAATCAAAGCAGTAATCCATGCTTTTCTTTTTTCTTTTCCAGAAAACGAGACAAGGCTAAAGTGAAACGATTTATAAAACCAGATCACAAAATTGATATGGACAAGCTGACAGAATTAATTACCAAAGTGTAATTACAATACAAAAATGTACATAAAATAAACAAGAAATCTATTCAAATATAAATGGTGAGCGTCTGCATGTGTATAAAACTTATAGAAATCAAAGATATATGTATTTTCGGAATACGTATACATGTAGGTGACCCAGTTATTTAGAAAAACAAATTTTGGAAATTCATAGACTGAAATAAACAATACGAATGAATCGATAAATACCAGTTTAGAGTGATTTCATTAAATATTAGGGATAACATAAGCAAAAATTTTGTCCAGAAAAGTACAATATCTTTAAAGGTGTTCATGAATCGGTATTATATAGTGACGAACATCTTTCGAGGTTTGATGCCGATTATGTTCCAGAAGTCTAGTTATAACAAAACTACTACTCGTTTCATTTACGCACAAGTCTTATTTTGTTTTCACGATAAATCTGAAATAGATCCTCAACTTTTACGAGTACATTTAATTAAAAAAATCTTTCGTGATTGTAAAACATAAGAACTTAATTCAATATTATCAATAATTTCCCAGTAGAAAATAATGCTTTTAGAAAATAATCTTGTACTATTGTGTTTGTTCTACTATACTGAGCCACTTTTTGATACAAGTATTTACATGTTACTCTTAAGTTTTTTTTTCCTAATATTATTTATCGTATAGTTGATTGACTTTAGAGTCATGTTTATAAATAATCGTTTAATAAAACATTGCGTAGAAAAATTTACATAAATAATAGTAAAAGGAAGTATAAGCGATGAACTTTCATTTTTCATTTACATTAAAGATTCGTTTTCTGAGCCTTCTTCGCCATCTTTATCTCCTTCATAGTCCTCTAAATAAGTATCAAACAGGATATCTTCAAAAAGAGTATCAGAAGAATCCTCAAATACACTACTTTCGGTAAACTTTTCCTTTTCCGGATACTTCTCTGCTATTATCTAGAATATTGGAATTCAAATATACAATCACGAAACGGATGGACGGTTTAATAAAACTGTTCATTTACTGTGTCTAAGAATTCCCTGTACGATGGCTCTTTCTCTTCTGACTCTGCCAGTATGTCAATATCGTCAGGAATTCCTTCCAAGTCTTTGGCAGGAAATGCTGTTTCTCGTCGAATAGTTGAAACCCTTAATTAACACGTACATATTGAATTCAACATACTAATGAAAATCTTAATAAATATTTAAAAAATAACATTCCTATTGATATGTACTAACAATATAATGTATACACAGAGTTTTCCATTGTATACAATTGTAACTTTTAATGACGACAGTAGTTTGTTTCTTCAAGTATTAATTTGCAATAATATTTTTGTTTTGAGAAGTAGTATCAAGAATTTTCAAATTTCTTTATCAAAATTTAAATTATATTTTGTTTATTTAAAAAAAAATTGTTTATATTAGAAACAGACGATCTTTGAATCTCAAAAATATGACCTTGCAAGAAATGTCTTTCGATGTATGTGTATTTGCCGCCTCCAAAACTTTGCGAGATATTTTTTTGCTTCACGAACTACAGTAAAGTCTCGTTAGCCGCTCGCTGGTCGGGTCCGGCGTTGAGCCCGTATCGTGAACGGAGCCCTAATTCCGAGTGTGAGTTTCTCGCTTCTTTCTGGTCGAAGGTGGAAGCGAGATGGACCGCTTTGCATGCGCACGCCAGTTGTGCACGCAAAGGACGGAGTGTTAGGCGTCTGAAAGACGGAGCGAGACAAAATATCAACGCGTCGTCTGTCTCGTACTGTCCTTGCTCCCTTTCAGTGCCTTCGCTCACTCTCGTTCCATCTCGCTCTCGCCTTCGCAGGACAAGAGTGAGACAGAAGTGGTGGGGATAGCGAAAAGTCTGTATCGTGTACACCAAACCGAGCCTGTAACGAGACTTTACTGTACTGTGGCAGTGTTCCCAACCTTTTTTGAGTTGCGATCCTCTTTTATAATATTCAAATAATCTGAGCCCCCCCCCCCCCCCTCATGCATATAAGGTAAGTTAATGAAAACACATTAAAAACAGGTATTTCAGGATATACGTCTAACATAATCGTAAGAAAAACGTGCCTGACCCCTAGAAAGCATTTCGCGATCCACAGGTTGAGAATCGCTGAACTATGTATACGTATTTAGAGCAGTCAACTTAAATAGAAGATTTTGTATACTACATATATGATTTTTTATCATTACTTACGACTCAATAATACTACACTGAAATTTCGATCGTCCTGTAATAAGTATATTTTGCAAGAACAGGAGTAACTCTGTGTAACTCAGCTCTTTCATTACAGTAGAACCCTGTAAAATATTTATATGCATTTACATTCGTTTGACGTAGCTCAAGACACATTTTACACTTTTTGATCGGCCGAAAAGTGAAGCTATTTTTCAAGATTTTTTTCTCAATAAATACAGTATAATATGAAATACAGTACAGCGTCAATTATCCGAACCAGTGCTACATCATCACTATCCCCACCACTTCTTCGGACCAGTATAGCAGTGCCGATTGATTGACTTTTGCGTAATATAAATTAACGCAATAGTGCTCTTGTATTTAATAAGTTAAATTTAGGTATAATTCCTATAGTTATAAACTGTGTAAAGCATGCTTCATTCTCCGAACTGTTCGATTATACGAGCCACCTCGGTCCCAAGCAGTTCGGATAATTGACGCTCTACTGTCAATCTTTTGGTGTTTACTAAGCTATTCTCATTATACAAAAAAAAATTAAAAAAGGTATGTTCGTGGCGCAGATGATTTCCCGGCTTAGGCTTATCTGAAACAAAAAATTCAAATTCTTAATCTGTATAAGCGTCGCTTTCGCCTGTACACCAATTAACAATTTTGGTCGAAAAATAGCCGAGAAAAGGGGTGTTTTGTCAAACTTTTTTCAAACCGGCTCCATGCGCTTTTTTTCGACAAAAATTGTTAATTGAGCTACGGGCGATAGCGACGCTTATACAGATTAAGAATTCGAATCTTTTGTTTCAGATAAGCCTAAGCCGGGAAATCACCTGCACCACGAACATACATACCTCTTTCTTGAGGTGCCACACTGACGCTATAAAAAAAAACATTTAAAACAAATTACAAAAATTCGTTTTCATTTTTTTGTATAATATGGGATTAGCTTATCGGAATGACAAAAAGATTTCATTATGTTGTATTTACTGAGAAAAAAAACTTTAGAAATAGCTTCATTTTTCGGCCAATCAAGTAGCCCGACTTCTGTAATCCAATATTTCTTGGAAAAATTATTTACTGTAAAAATGCTGTAAAATACCTGAAGTATACATGTCACAGTGTATTTCAGGTCATAAAGTGTCTCTACAACTGCCTTTATTTTGCACTCTAATTTGCGCTGTAGATACTTTGCAAAACCTATCTCCATTCTCTCTTTATACAATAAAACTTGCACTTTTGATAAATGAAAATTGACTTTGCGCCCTGCTTGTTGAGCATTCTGAATTGACATCACATATTTTTTATCCATTCCAGCGTCAGGGACTTTAATAAGAGATACATGTTCTTTCAACTTTCCAAACTTCTTTTTTAAATGCTTCAACACAGCATCTTGCACCTTTGCAGTTACTGTATTTCGTTTTGTCTCCAAAAGCTGTTGAACGATATTCTTCCTGTGTTCTACACTCGAATTTCTACGCAACATAATTTTTCAGGAGGGGGTACATTTTGTTAAAAAAATGACAGAATTTTTTTTTGACAAACAGTTTAAACAAGCGAATATAAAACAAGAGAAGGCATTACTTGTGATTAGTTTCAATTTCTTTTCTGATTGAAACACCCTTAGACATTTGAATTAATTCATTGTGTAACATAGTGTTCTCTCGCATCAATCTTTGATTCGGCAAACTGATATGTCTATTGGTTTCTGTTTGAAATTGCGCTGCCAAAGCAAGCAGGTGAGTGTACATTTCATTCTTGAGCCTAAATCAAGAAGGCTCAATAATTCATCGGTGATGAAAAAACTTTTTTTTTCTATATTTCTAGTAAAACAGTAAAATGTGATAGGAGGCAGCATATACATTTCTTTATCAAATTCGAACTTTCGATTGATAATCTTCATGACTTCTTTTACTTTTTCAGCATTCACTGCCATACGTTCGTTGTTTGCTTTAATCTTTTCTTCCAGAGCAGTTTGGTGCTTCTTAAAATCTTCCAAAGTATTAATTTCTGCAGCTAGGAACACATTTACTCTTATGAAGAAAAGTACGAAAATCCTCAAGAAAAAGAAGATAAACTCTGTAAGTTACTTAAGACTTTGATTTGAGAAACATATTCAACTTTCGTTTTTTTATATCTTTGGTTGAATAATTCTACTTTATCCTCGTGATCCTGTTTATCTTGTATTCGACTGTTTTCTATGTGATCGATTTGATTCTGTAAGTTTTCAACTCTATCAGTTTGCGCATAAACTTGTTTATAGAGATTCGCAATTTCTTCGGTTGTTTTACTGTCCACACTGTATAACAGTTCATCGACCTCTTCGATTTCCTCCTCCAACTCATTGTTTCGATTTTCTAGCCTAGAAATTTTTTTTATGCCTAATTCTTTAAAAAAGCTTTCTAAATCTTTGTTAACGGAGTATTATGAAATTGCGGACATACGCACAATGTAGTGAAACAAAATAAAAATACACGTGCAATGTATATGCAGTATTTTTTCTACATTTGTTACTATACGTAAAGTGTAAAGGAACCCTTGATCCTTTTTATCGACAGTTCGTTAATGCAACATCATATTTTATTTATAACCTGTTTATTCTATTTTTAATATCAGCGACTCGAATATCGTAAAAAGTCCTTTGCATATTAATAATTGTCGGTTTGTTTTTGGCCTCTTCATGGTCCCAGGATTGTAGCGTCACTGGCAATGATATGTTTCCCTTGTCCTTCCCGTGTAAATCCACCATTTTTACGTACAGCGATTACCGAACCTTTAAATGATCACAAATAATGAATTTTTTGTGTTCAGGAAAATATATTCTACTCTATTTAATATGAAAAAGGAATCATCAAAATAACGTTTACGCATTGTTCACGTGAATGTTATAGCAGACGTGAACTATAACGTGTTGCGTAAATAAAGTATCGCATTAATCGTTGTGACGATTACTTATAACTTCAAACGTAATTGGGATTGGCTAAGCTGCAATTCGCTACCTGGTGGCGAAAATCAGAACCTGATAGAGTAGGTCGGTGACGTCACGACTGCCATTCCCAATACAAATGAACGACGTTAATATTCATGGGAAATTTCAGAATCTTAAAAAAATCAATATATCGTATTATTAATAATATACTGTAATATATTAATATAATATATACAATTCGATAATAATCTGGATATCTTATAATCTAAAATTTAAATTGCTTATTCCCAGATAGCACAGCGTCTGGTAAAGTCTTAGAGACGTTCAAAAGGCGTCTTAAAGACGTCTTGTTACAAATCAAGAGGTTCAGACCTAAAATGGACATAAACTAGACGTCTCATAGACGAGGTGTGCTGTCTCGGAAATGAAGCGCCAGATTTCAAATTGGTCATGGATTTTTTATTTCTTTCGGCTATACCTACGAAGAATTTGTCCATAAACTTTGGAATAGCCCACACAGCACTCAATCGTCCCCAAAACGTCCCGGGGACGTTCGTCCCAGCCGTACCGGACGTCCCGAATGTCCCACGAACGGCTTACGTACGTCCTCTGAATGACGAAAGTTACCAAAACAGTCATCCCGGGTATGTCTTTTAAAGCGCCTGGATTCGGACTGAACGACGTTTAAACGACGTCTTAAACAGGCCTGGATTAGTGAATGAAACAGGCATTCAAAAGACGTAATTAAGACCTATTTATCGATAAATTAGGTGATCTAACTGGACCGTCTATGCAGTGGGTCACCACCTTAGAAAAGGAAAGAAGGACTGCGACGGAATTTGTATATATACTAATTGGGTCCACGATCACCGGCGAGAAATTCTCGAGCCGCGTCGCCCTCTGGTGGAGCTTCAGGAATTATACACCCCGCAAAGACACGTCCCATACGCATCCCCAAGACCTCCTTAGGACATTGTACAGATGGCGCCACTGTAGTTACACAATGTCCCAAAAACGTCCCGAAACCGTCTATAGACATCCCAGAGCCGTCCACAGACGTCCCGGGGACGTTTTGTTACCGATCGGGACATTCAGACCTATAGTCCTAGAACGGACCTCAAACAGACGTCCTCGGGATGTTGTGTGCTGTATGGGAGCCTTAAATATCGAAATTTCTATGCCATGATAATGGAAGCAACTTTCGCTCTGCAGCGAGCTGCTGTGGAAAATATAGTGCATATCCAAAATAACTGAATACTATCAAGAATGCCCCGAATTTCATTTACTGTTCTGCATATGCCAGGATGTAAAATAACAAGTGTTCCAAACTTCAATCATGGTAGATTACAGCACTGGGAAATAATAAAAAAGATCATCAAAACATATATGTACGATTTGACCTTGTTTCCGGGCTTTAGTAACTTTGTACTCTAATAACTGATTTGATGAACCAGTGGTGTTTGTGTACAATCGAATTTAATTCCGTTCGATTGTCCACAAATGACGCTGCCTATCTTACGCACACATGCAACCAATTGATGACATACTCCTTGATATATATGTATACACCTACACATAATATATAGTCTGTAAACGTCGTCACCAATGAATTATTACATATTATTCTTATCATCAATCATATTAATTATTGTTATTTTTACTATACTATTACGTACACACGAATTTTTATAAAACAATTGCTAAAATGCAAAAACAAGTTCTAATTATACATATGGTCGTATGAAAACTTTTCTTTATATTTTTTCAATGCTAAATTGACCCTGTAAGTTTCATGCAATTCTACATGACAATTCTAGTCTCAAGATTACATCCATTTAAACGTTGACTTTTATCCGCCTTAATCTCTTCCACCTTTTCTTATTCTTTCCGCTACTTTATCGTTCATCGACTTTATCGGTAAATCCACTGTCGGAAAAAATTTGATGGTTGCTATATCATCTGATAAGTAAACAATTGTCATCTATACCCCGGTTCTTTGTTTCTACATTTAAAGCAAGCCTTACTATATACATATAGGAATCAGTTTTGCTAGCTTTTATTTTTATTATTCATATTTTCTCCATTGTTGAAACTTCAGCATATAACAACTATCAGAACTATGTATATATGTTGATGATTTTTAGGTTATGTTACTAACCGATTACAATTAATATTTATATAAATTATTATCTGTTATCGACAACGAGACTTGATTTCTTAGGGCCCAGCTTTTATCCGTATAATTTCGAAGTGATATACAAATTATATTCATATAATTAGCGGCCAACTTCAGAGTTATTCTAAGCTCAGAGTGTGCGGGCGCCTCAGGTTCTCGAAAACAAACATTCACGAAACAGCTGATTCGTGGATAGTTGGGTGTGCAGTATGATTTAATGCCCAGTAATTGGGGTAAAATACAAGGCGACATAGATTTAGCATGAAAAAGCAGTATCTTCGAAAGTGATCGCGAGAAATCGTTAACGCGATAACCGAAGATGTGCGTTGACGTGTCTCAATGACGTAACGTCGCCTTTCTGCCACGAAAAGTCGAATTCTCCGGAAACGTACCTTAAGATGAATACAAGAAGGTTCTTATTAAGCTGTTCGAACTAAAGGTGAGAATAAAAACATCATTTCTCCAACGATACACCTATTCTCTTTTGTATCGCGCGCTCGTGAAGCATTTAGGTTATAAAATCTACGAAACGTAATATCTTCGTAATTACTGTACACAGAGAATGTTGATGTGTCAAATGCCTTTTTCAAAGTGACGTTTTACCGTCGCTACAGTTTCGAAATAATTATACTCATTTGTGGGTTAAAGAAGGCAATTCGGGAAAGAGGTATTAGTAAATGCGTTTAATTACTTGCAGAGAGAGGTGATAAAAATCAATGGTTTTTACACGGAACGGGTCTTAAATTATAGGAACCGATGAATATAGACGATTATTTTAAGGTATTGAAAATTTCTGGCCAACCAGTTGTGTAAAAAGTAGATTTTTGGAAGTTTTAGGTTTTTGAATAGATTGGTGATTTTTCAAATAAAAATTCGTGCTGAAGGGGGGAAAGAAGCTTTATGCGACAATGTTTCAGATTTAATAAAACTGTGAAGAAATTAGATTTCTGTTATCGCGAACTTGTTGAAATATTGGGGAAATTATTTTGCCTTCAACAGTCTGCTACGTACCCAAAGACCTTTTGTTTTTCCATTATTTTTTCCACATAAAAATATGTAAAAATGGTAAAGCGATACAATATTTTTGTCGAAGATGTGTATTTTTTATTATTTGGTAGAACATTTTATTGATAATACCTGTTAAAAATAATAGAATTCTATTATAATTTGTATGGTCTTCATTTTTGTTAAATTATAGAAAGATTAAATCGAATAATCACATTGCATATTTATCAAGGAATATTTTTAATCTTTTATTATTAATTTATTTTTGTATTTCAATCTACTATTATAATAATTATACAAATTATGTGAAAAATGAATTTATGGAGACTATGAGTTTAGCAAATTATTAATTTATAGAAATTGCAAAGTATTAATATAAATATTATTCTTCCTGATTTACAATACATTGGTGTTATTAGTATCCAATGATTTTGTTGCATATGAAAAAAATTGAAGAAGAAAAGTTTCATCTTTTATGAAGAATATAGTGCCGCATTTATTTCTTAAGCTTGCAATATCTTGTAAACAATGAAGATTGCTTTAATTTCTTCTCAACAAGTGTGGCAAATTTGGGGTGGGAAAAATTGGTGGAAAGAGAAAATTAAAATTCATAAAAGTGTTTACATGTTTTTTTTTTTTATTGACTTCATAAAATAAGTTTTAGTAAATTTTTTTATTTTTTTTTTAAATAATTTTTTTAAGTAAAGTTTTTTATATTTAAAAAATAGGTAGGTACCTACCTCCTACCTATAAAACAAAAGGCTTTTGTTATTCACGAAATGGCTATTAAAAATTTCACTCACTGTCAAAAATTATATCTTAAATTAATTATTTACAATTAAATATAAATATTGGCAAAAATCATTTTTGCCCACATATACGATATTAATGTTTGAAGTCACATAAGGTCATAAATGAGGAATGTAATTAGCATATTTTATATGTTTATGCAAGGCGAAGCAATGGCTCGGCATTGAAAGCTTTGTCGGTGCCTGGCTTCCTGCATACCAAATTCTTCTAATTATATCATTTATAATTTTGTGTGTCTTCGAACATCATTTAGCTGTACATTGTTGACCTTATCCTGTCATTCCCTTAATGCGGTATAAAAGAATTCTTTCTTATTCAAAAGAAAATTCAGCTTCATTGCTCGAAATTTATTGCTAGTTTCATAGAATTGGTAACAGTCACTGTGTTGCTTGTGCGAACTAACAAGAATACAGATTACTAATAATGAAACAAATAGAAATTAAAATAAAGTAAATATTTTGTAGTTATAACAAACTTTTTTTATAGGGTAAAGGACCCAATTACTGGCTCCCAACCCAATTACTGTCACCTTGAGCTATTTTACTTAAAATAACGAATAAATAAACGTGTAAGTAAAATAGCTTAAGGTGACAGTAATTGGGTTGGGAGCCACTAATTGGGTCCTTTACCCTATCTTTTTTTAAAATTTTTATATTATTTGTTATTATTTTAAGAAGAATCGTGTACGTACAATAAAGAAGTAAAATATGTAAGAATCATGTCTTTTTTATACCAAATATTTATTCGCAATGTGGGCAAATTCTTTTTGGATGGGAAGCAGGATCAAATTGTAACCATCGGCTGAATTGCACTCAAGTTTTAATTTATTTAGAGGGTCATGAATATTTAAATTAAATTCTTTACAAACAGGTAGCCATTAGTAGTTAATACAGTATGATTTTCGAATTTTTATTAATAAGCACTATGGAATTTGATTCTGATTATAAATGTGATATCGTTTATCAGAAAAGCGAGAAGAGCAAGAGGTGTTAACAGATTAATTCTATTGTTTGCATTAAGATCAGTTCATCAGCAGAAGCAAGGTGAAGATACAGCCAACAACATGAAGCTGAGGAAGGAACTAATTTTACTCCTGTTGGTCATGTCTGCTTCGTCCGAGCCAGAAGTCTCCAAAAAACGATCGGAGACTTCTGACGAAGAAGCAGAGGAAGATGTTAGTCTGGAGGAACATCCGTTCGAACATTTCAGAGAGCTGAAGGCTTTGCACGATACCATCCTGAAGATGGTACCAGCTTCTGAACCATATTTAAGCGACAAAATTACAAAACGGAAAGAAGAGGTGGAAAACGAGCCGAAGACTAAAGAGGAGAGTTCTGTAATGAGAAATGTGTGGATGAAAAGCAGTAATTTAAGAATCGAGGAAGAAGACACAGAAGCGTGGAGCGAAGAAGAGCAATTCGAACCTTTGAACGATGAAGTGCAGGAACCTCTGACTCCAGAACAACAGGAAGGTACTTTGAAAGATATTAATTACTACGCCACCTTACTCTTTTATTCTTTATGCTTGTTGTATTGAAATAATAATATAAATAATTAATCTACATAATATTTAAAATAATAATATTTAACGAAGCGAAACTTTTAAATCTTTCAGTGGAGCAGATGTTTAGGAAAGCACAGCGAATCATCAATTCCACGCGTTCTAATAAAGCAGAAGCATATCAGCTATTACAGTCTGCGGCGTACCATGGTCATCGCGAGGCTAGATCTACGCTGGCATGGGCTCAGTTGCTAGGAACACGATTTGATCCAACTTCTTTCTGGACATCCAGACAAGACATTCCAGCTGCGTACCAAACATTCAAAGAGCTCGCTGAAACTGGGCTACCTTCTGCCCACATGGTGCATAAATTTTTCTGTTTTTATACGTATATATTTTGTTGATATATTTTAGTTCGTAAATAAAAGATATCGTGTATATTATTTCCAGGGCATGGGATTTTTATACGCGACAGGATTGGGCGGAGTAAATGCCTCGCAGGCTAAGGCGCTTCTGCATTATACGGCGGCAGCGCTGGGTGGTGATACTCGTGCACAAATGGCTCTGGGTTATCGTCACTGGGCTGGCGTCACGACGCCACCTTCATGCGAAAGAGCCTTGGATTTTTATCGCAAGGTTGCTAATAAAGTTGCGGAAGGAGTTTCTTTCAGTGGAGGACCAGTTATACAGCGGGTTAAACTCTTGGATGAACAAGAGAATCCTGGATATAGCTCAGGAATTCTTGATCAGGACTTGATAGAATATTATCAGTTGCTAGCGAAGAAAGGAGACACGCAGGCTCAACTTGGATTGGGTCAGCTGCATTATCAGGGTGGCAGAGGTGTCCCGTTAGATCACGTAAGAGCGATGCACTATTTCCAGCACGCTGCTGATGCCGGACATCCGATAGCCATGGCTTACCTGGGGAAGGTAACGGAAATATTTAATTGTTATACGCGTCAAGTATTTCTCGCGTAAAAGAAGTACATTCTATTCTTTAGCGGAAGAAATACAAATAATTGAGATGCACAATATTTTATCTAGATTTATTTGGAGGGCAATGAAATAGTACAGCCGGATAATAAGACGGCGTACAAATATTTTAAGAAAGCTGCGGAACTTGGAAACGCTGTTGGGCAAAGCGGCTTAGGGCATATGTATCTTTATGGAAGGGGAGTTGAGAGAGACACTGCGAAAGCTCTCCATTTCTTTAGCCAAGCCGCGGAGCAGGGGTGGGTCGATGGACAGCTTCACCTTGGCAACATGTATTTCAGTAGGTTTTTGAAAATTTTAGTATATTTTCAAAAATATGTTTCGCGGGATATAAATGATATTGCCTTAAATTATTCTCTCGATTATAATGTTCATATAACTGATAAGTCTTCGTGTATAAATTAATTTATTTAATGTTTCTAATTACTGAATTATCTTAATAGGAGGAACGGGAGTAAAACGTGATTACAAATTAGCCCACAAGTTCTTTAATTTGGCCAGTCAGTATGGCCATGTGTTGGCATACTACAACTTAGCGCAAATGCACGCCACTGGTGCGGGCATGACTCGTAGCTGCCCAGCCGCTGTTGAACTTCTAAAGAACGTCGCCGAAAGAGGCAAATGGAGTGATCAGCTAATGGTCGCTCATACAGATTATAGAGAGGATAGAATCAATGAGGCTTTTGTCAACTATGCCCTCCTCGCAGAAATGGGTTACGAGGTTGCGCAGAGTAATGCTGCCTTCATACTTGATAAAGGAGAGACTACAATATTGTCGGAAGAAGAGGGGTTGGTTAGGGCTCTCGCTCTATGGGGCAGAGCCTCTGCGCAAGGATACTCTGCTGCGCAGGTATATGTAATGAAAAATCGAAAATTATACTTTAAATACTACTGCGAGCTGGAAAGAATTCGGACTACCAATAAGCTGAAATGTCAGAGGAGCAAGGTTCTTAGCGGCTGTCCATATCCGCGGGCTGTCGTGATTTGTTTCGCTCGCGTTTTTCTTTACACGACGGACTTTGTTGCAAGGGATTGGGTGGAACAAGCAAATGATTTCCCTTGCCTCCAGGGCCACCTTTACCAATGGGCTAAATGGGATATAGCCCAGGGGCGCCCGTATTCCAAGGGCGCTTAAGAATCAAATATGTTGAAATGCTGTTTTCTCTTTAATTTTGAAAACAAAAATTTCGTTCGCGGACATTATTTTTACTCGTGTTTGCCTTGGCGGGTACCCAGGGTTGTGATGTACTGCCTTGCACCGATTGCGAAGAAATTGCACCCTTGGGGGCTAGGGCGCCAAAATTTTTTAGCCCAGGACGCTAAAATTTGTTAAGGCGGCCCTGCTTGCCTCTGTGACATTTCATTACGCAACAGTACATTATTCAAATTTTATTACGCGAATTTATCTGTGATTACACCATATATTATTTCATTCGGTCAATATTCGGCACGGGTTTAATAATTTCTCAGATATCTTATATTAACTTATCATTCCTTTGCTAAGAAATTAATTTCCAGTCGTGTGATTAAATTTTAATTTGGAACACTTTCTATTAGGGGTGTGCGGATCGTCCCGAGGCTCGAGTTCCCGGCCCTCGGGACGGGTCGGAAAATTTCGGGCGGGATCGGGCGGGGTCTCGATACTTTCGTATTGCTCGAGATCCCGAAGTTTTCGGGATTTCGAGACTCGTTTCGGGCTACAAGCATGATCGCCGTGAGCAGGCAATTTGATTTCAGGTTGGCTCGGCAAAACTCGGACGCGATCGGCTCGAAAGCCAGTTATTACGAGGGGACCGAGACGGAACAGGCTATGCTTGTAGCCCGAATCGAGTCTCGGGATCCCGAGACTGTCGGAATCTCAAGCAATACAAAAGTATCGGGATCCCGCCCGATCTCGCCCGAAAGTTTCCGGCCCGTCCCGAGCCCGAAAAGTCGGGTACCCGCAAACCCCTGCTTTCTATTTAAGCATTTGTAGGTTATAGTATCTTGAGTAAATAGTGTGTTACAGTAGGGTGACCCTTGTTTATATGCCTCGAATTTTTTTTCGTATATCTTTTCTCTCACCCGCTAGGATGATTCCATTTCATAAAAGAATAATCCGTGAAAAAGTTTATTCCAACCGGACAACAGGAAAGGGTGCCGATCATGCCTTAAATTTCTCAAAAATGGTAAGCCCTATCGAAATTTTGTTCAAATAATATGGAGAGAGCATTCCATTTTCTACAATTTGTGTATATATAATTCTTTCGTGCTTCCATTTGTTAAATAATAGCGTTTGAATATACAGTAAATCCTCGTTATGAGCCTGACGAACGGGGCTGGCGCCGGGCTTATAGCGCGTTGTGGACACTATTCCGCGCGGCCAATGACGCGAGTGAGAAAACACAAGAGCGAGCGAGAGGAAACAAAAGAGCCTCTCGTCCGAAGGATTTCAAGAAATGGTGGGGATAGTCGCCAGGTTTTAAACGCGTGGTACAAACGGGCTCATAACAAGAATTTGCTGTAGACAGGTCAGCATTACGCGCGTCCCACCTCTATGGTTAGGTGTTATCTAAAAAATGGTTGGAAGCACGAAAGAATTATAAATATCTTATGGGCTTAGCATTGTCGAGAAATTCTTTAAATCTAAACCATTGATGAATTGTCAACTTTAAGGCCTGGTCAGCACCCTTTCCTGTTGTCCGATTGCACTTTTCGGGGATTATTCTCTTATGAAATGGAACCATTCTAGGGGATGAAAGCAAAAGAAATTGGATGTTGCAAAATAAGAGGCACCTAAGTGTTACAGTAGGGTCGTCCTTGATTTACTTTTGGGGTCGCGAATTTCTTACGTTTTCCTACAAGGGAGGGGGGAGAGTCAGGTAGTATCTTACGGTGCGACTGTATGCTGACGCTCGACGCTCGTTTTTAGCGTCAAAACCAATCACGTGACTGACGCTCGGCCAAGGAACGAGCGAGGTAGAGTAAAAGAGCGTCAAGCGGAAAAACTAAACCGAGTTTAATATTTTTTAACCTAATTTTCAATAAATACAAATTCTATCACATTAATGTTCCAGAAAAATTAGTTTTAATTTATATTTCCCGAAACCGAATTAAATGAATTATATAAATCTTTAAACGTATTTTAATATCTGACAAAATTCAATGTAAAAGATATTACGTAAAGAGGGGGTTGTAATATCAAATCTTACAAATTCCTATACTGTTGAAGGAAGGGGGTAAGAAATCGCCAAAATTACCCTTACGTAAGTTAAGGACGGCCCCTATGTATACAGTTCAATAGAAATATTAAAAGTACAGTATTATCACTAGTTAGGATATCACTAGTTACACTGTTCTCCTTATATTAATAATTGTGTAATCTAAATTTCACCTGTGCTATTATTTACAAAATATTAATTATGTTAGGTGAAACTAGGAGACGCTCACTATTATGGCAGAGGAACGAAAGTTGACTACGAGGCTGCTGCTAGTCACTATCGATCAGCCTCTGAGCAACAACCCAACGCCCAGGCAATGTTTAACCTCGGATATATGCACGAACGTGGTTTGGGTCTGGCGAAGGATCGATATTTAGCCAAACGTTGTTATGACCTTGCAGCGGAAGCAAGTCCAGACGCCAAACTTCCTGTAGCATTGGCTCTCATTAAACTATTTTTCCTTTTTGGTTTGGATTATTTAGATAGCCTCGTCGATCATTTGAATAAATGGGACCAGTTCTTGGGCCAGAATTGGGACTTGTATCTTATAGGACTGCTCACTGGCATGCTCAGTTTAATCATTTACTTCCGTAGGCCACAGCCACCACCTCCGCCTAGAATTAATTAGTCCTACATCGTTTCTGTTTGAGCCTTTTTCTTTCTCCTTTTAGATGAAGTCAAGTTTGTTACTGATGGTTCATAAATACATGCACCTACGTGCATACCGACATGTTGTTTTTATTGAACCACCTTATTTGCACAAAAACACTTCAGATTCTAAAGGGTTTCGAAATTGTGTACTTGTAAGATTTTCACGATGTGCGAATGTGTGCAGATATGTGCGTGACTAATTGATATTTATTTAACGAAATTTAAAAATGTTAAACTTATCGAGTTGTGAATTTGAACTGTTGAGTTTGTTATTTGGGGGATATGCAAATATTTGTACTTATTTGTATCCGCTGCGTGAGATGGAAATATAAGTTTTAAAGAAATTTGATGAGCCATTACGAAAGTCCAAGTTTTCACATGGTTTCAAGCCAAATTTTCAAAAATCTTCTTTTTTTTATCATTTATTTCATTTCCAGAGACTATTTTAGTTACAACATGTATCGATATTTACATTCTGTTTCGCGACAGGCTTTTATGTTTAATATTTCTCGATATGTATATGTATGTATATTTCTACTAGGGATGGGTTTCTCGAAGTGTCGAAACTTTTTGAAACCCAAGAAAGATTCGAGGATTCGAAACTTCGCACTTTTTTCGTGATTCGAAACTCCCGAACCCCGGATAAGAAAAAGTATAAAATCATTGAATAAAGAATCGTTCGCAGCGTGCCTCGAGAATCTGTATATTGTTATATTTTTGTTCGTATTTTTTTAAGTATGGTCAGTGGCGATTTGTTAAAAAATTTTTTTGGCCAGTTTTAAAGCAAGATATTGCGTTTATAAAACGAAATCTACACTACAAGTTTCGAGGGTTTCGAAAGTTTCGGGAGTTTCGAAGCCGTATAAAGTTTCGGAATCGTGTTTCGCGAATTAAATTCGCGACTCAGCCCTAATTTCTACAAAAATAGGTATGTAACACAAAGAATCATGAAAAATGTGTTTATGAGTAAGCAGTTTGAGTGTTGAGGCGAATAAAACATCACGCGTATTGAAAAAACACCATAATCTAAATAAAATGTTACACATATTTACGTAGAGTACGATACAGGTAGGTTTTCGAATGTGTGTTTTCTACCGTCATTAAAGTGGACACTTTACGTTTAGAAAGTTATGTCATAGAATTTAAATTACCATTTATTAGATGTATTATTACGTATATTTATTCATAAAAAGGATACGCAATTTTGGTAGAATAATTATGATATTAATTCATTATATTTATTTACCAATATATGGTTTCCTTATTATCGTATAAAATCTGGTAAAATAAATTTATCTAGAAGGCTTCGTTTCTTTAAAGACAACAGTCCATTACTTTTATAATCATCTTTTACGTAAATGTATATTATGTTAAAAAGTTACACTTTTTAACTAAAAATGTGAATATCTGTATAAAAATGTATGTTCCATACATCAATGTATAAATACCTATTCCTTGATTAAAATCATAAAAAAATGTATTATTTATTTTCGAACATTTAATAAATTTTGTTATAATTTTTAAGAATTCCATATTGTATGGTATACTTTTTTTAGTTATTCTGTTTCGATTGTTATGTTTAGGCAGATAATATGAGTAAGGTAATTTTTTAAACGAAACGAATGGGGCAGCGAAGAAAAAGGGTTATTTAAAATTAGATTAAAATAAATTTGAAAATATAAAGATGACGAAAATGACTTGTATATACACGTACCATACTCCAATAGTGCTCAAATAATGTGAATAATAAATGATAACATTGAATACATATATCATATATCACAATCTTAGATAATTATTAGCAATTCATGCAATACATAGGGTAAAGGACACAATTACTGGCACTCAACCCAATTACTGTCACCTTAGGCTATTTTACTTAAACGTTTATTTATTCGTTGTTTTAGGTAAAATAGCTTAAGGTGACAGTAATTGGGTTGGGTGCCAGTAATCGAGTCCTTTACCCTATATCCCATACAGCACACCTTGGTTGCTGCAACATTGCTCCAACATGGCGCTGCAACATCGCAACGTTCCTACAACGTGCCTGCAACGAAGTGTGCTGTATGGGTAATAAATAATTATGGTAGTATTCTATATGGATAGAATCCATTTCTTGATTTTTAACTAAAATAAAGGTATCATTAGGTATTTTGTATATAACAATTTCAGTTACGTTAAATAAATTAAGTAAATCATGCTTAGACAAATGACGTAAATATAAATGTCTTTGAATATAAAGGGAAAGACACAATTTGCACTGTGGGGTGTTTTATGACATAACTGAAAAAAAAACAATTCTTCACAAGCAAAACTGTGAATAAATTTTCTTTATACAAGTCCTTCTTTTGAAGACATCAGTTTTAAAGATTCCTTCAGTATATGTATGTATAATTGTGTACAACTAGAAGTGCCCCATAGATCACATAAAGAGCCACGGTAAAGCTACCGATATTACCAAAATTTTTCAATAATTTTCGAAAAAATAAGGTATAAACACTTAATCGATTATAATTTTATTTTTATTGTTAAGTGCGCCTAAGTATACGTAGTTGAAGTCAAAACAAATGAATGAAGAGTTCCAGAAGGTAAATTGTCAAATCTCCAAATTGTTGCAGGGAGGGTTTGGGTCAGTGGCAGATTTAAGAAAAATGGCCCAGGTGGCAAACGTTCTGGAGGGTCCATTTCTTCGGGAAAATGAAGAGGTAGTTTACTAAAAACGCGCAAGTCTAGTAGTACGAAAAAAATTTAGTGTTTGCATACTTATACCTAATCGTAATTTTGTTCGGAGATGGGGCCATTGTGGGCAGGGGCCCAGGCGGCAACTGCTCATCAGCCGCCCTGTTAAATCCGCCACTGCCCACACAGCACCATAACATTGCAGCAACGTTTCTGCAATGATGCGGTGCAAGATTGCAATGTTACCCCATTAGTCCATTGAAATTAGGATTTGTCTTCGGACTAATTCCCATCAAGCTGGATTTTGGCATGAGCCTTTATTTGGTCGTTTTAAACAATATGTCAAAAGTCCTCATCAATCCGACTGCTGCTAAAAATTTTACAGAGGGTTGAAAACAAAAAAAAAACTGTTTTTTGCAAATATCTCGCTATCTAGCAGTTTTGCGACAAAAATAGTTATTACATAATTTGTAGCCTAGGAAATTCTCTACAAAAAAGGTTTTACAAGCTTTTTCGTTCGTAACCATTTTCATGTATGTTGGGTTACCAAGTTTCAACCCCCATAAACTTGATAAGGGAAGATCTTGAACCTGGAAATTCAGAAAATTATGAAACTCTGGAAATATGTAGGGGAAGTCCTCCTGAGTACAATGCAATTTCGTTTGATCCCCAAATTCACTCCAAGAGGGTGCAATTCACCCCTAAACTTTTTTTTAGGGGTGAATTGCACCTGAAATCGCGAACTGTAGGAGATAGGAAGAAAGTGTTTAGGAAAAAGTTACTTCTTTTAATTCGGACTATCACTTGGTAAGTTATAGGTCTTACAGTTCTTACGGTTCTCGAGTTATAACACAAAATCGAAAAAAACCGTATTTTCAGGGGTGAATTTCAGCCCCTTACAATGAATTTGGGCAACAAACACAAAAATTATGCAATACACACCTATATTAACTTCTGTGTATCCCCAAAGTTTTAAAAAATTTTGAATTTTCGAGGGGTTGGATCTTCGCCCGCGAGAAATAATACACTCATTTCCACACCACCCCAGAGGTAGAGTACTGAGCGCGATTTTTTTTAAACGTGATTTTTTTAAATTTTTTAAAACTTTGGGGATATACAGAGGTTAATATAGGTGTGTATTGCGTAATTTTTTTGTTTGTTGCCCAAATTCATTGTAAGGAGCTGAAATTGACCCCTGAAAATACGTTCTTTTTTTTCGATTTTGTGTTATAACTCGAGAACCGTAAGAACTGTAAGACATATAACTTACCAACTGATAGTCCCAATTAAAAGAAGTAACTTTTTCCTAAACACTTTCTTCCTATCTACTACAGTTCGCGATTTCAGGTGCAATTCACCCCTAAAAAAAAAGTTTAGGGGTGAATTGCACCCTCTTGGAGTGAATTTGGGGATCAAACGAAATTGCATTGTACTCAGGAGGACTTCCCCTACATATTTCCAGAGTTTCATAATTTTCTGAATTTCCAGGTTCAGGATCTTCCCTTATCAAGTTTATGGGGGTTGAAACTTGGTAACCCGACATACATGAAAATGGTTACACTTACGAAAAAACTTGTAAGACCTTTTTTGTAGAGAATTTCCTAGGCTACAAATTATGTAATAACTATTTTTGTCGCAAAACTGCTAGATAGCGAGATATTTGCAAAAAACAGTTTTTTTTTGTTTTCAACCCTCTGTAAAATTTTTAGCAGCAGTCGGATTGATGAGGACTTTTGACATATTGTTTAAAACGACCAAATAAAGGCTCATGCCAAAATCCAGCTTGATGGCAAGTAATCCGTTGATTGGGCAGATTTTCGTCTAAATTCACTGGATTACATAACATTGCAGAGACGTTGCAGGTCCAGTCCTATGTCCGCCTTCGCAATATTGCAGGTGTGTACTTTTGCAAAGTTGTGGCAACATTACGAATATGTAGTCCTGCAACGTTCCGGCAATGATCCTGCAACGAAACGGCAAAATTCTGGTAATGATCCTGCAATTCTCGGGCAATATTGCGGTGCGAGATTGCAATGTTGCATCATTGCAGAAAAGTTGTAGGTTCACTCCTATGTCCGCCTATGCAATATTGCAGGAGTGTATTTTTGCAAAATTGCGGCAACATTATTGTGCATTATTGCAGCATCGTTCCTGCAATATTGCAATGCAACCTGCAATAACACAATATTGCAATGTAACCTGTAATAACACAATATTGCAGCAACGTTCCTGCAATACTGCTGCAACGAGGTGTACTGTGTGGGTGGTTTGGGTACAGTGTTTTAGAAAAGTATTTTGAGAAAGTGTTTCATCGAACACTAGGTCCTTTCCGTTACCTTGGAATCGCGATAGTATCGATTTAACAAGGAATACTTTCACGGTGATCCTTAATACTACATGGGAGGGCTAAAATTTTTTGCTTAACAGTAACCATTATGCAAGTTGATTAAAATGTTACGGGCTAGGAGGAAGAAGCGTAAAGGTAAGAGGGAGAAGAGGGTGAAAAAGAAATGTGTGGATGAAAGGGAGACCCTGTTTTACGAACAGCAGATTCTGGATAACAACAGAGAGTTGGCACGGTAAATATACATGTGTATACGCGTTGCCTACGTGCTCAGCCGCCTGAAATTTAAATTGCGCGCGCAGCAAGTCAGGCACCAAAACTTCAAATAGCAAAATGGTAAAAGACTATTCGATTCCTTTTGACACCAGGAATTTGCGTGTTTAAATTTACTATTTAATTCTGAGTTATCATATTTAATATCTACTATAGATTTAATTTATGAAATATGACTTTAAGCATTTCTTTTTTTTTAAATCGAATGATTTAAATTCATTTCTGAAAGCCGGGGACTTTCTTACAAAAATTATTAAAGCCGTCTTGATTGTGCAAACTTCTATCCAAAAATTTTCATCCATTTTCTAAACACAGTGTGTCGAATTAGGCTAAAACACAAGGAAGCAATAAAAAATGATTTACAACACAATTTCCATTTTTATTTTGCCGTTGGAGCAAATTATTACAAAATCAATGAGATGATTCAGATTGAGAAGTCGAAACGAGGAATTGGAGGTGGAGGCAAAAGTTGCGAATGAAAAATTTCGGCAAGTGGAGGAGGATCGGTCGGACGTAATCGCTTATTTGAAAAGAAACTTGGAGGAGAAAATTGAAGAGTCGAAGGAGCTCTCTGAACAGCTTTCAGCTTTGGAGGAATTGCGGAAGGATGAACGGGCTGCTATCAAGAAGAAGGAGGAAGCGATGGAATTTGAATATCGCACGATGGAGAACAACCTGAGCGCCGAAGTTAGACTAGCTGGTGAAGTATATATGTATAAAGGGTGTTAAATTTTCTTTTAGGTCATACTTTTCTACTAGATGGCACTTCAAGTTGTATATATATATATGTATTAAGTATATAGATAAATAGTCTCTTTTAATTGAGTTCCTTTTCCTATTGTTATTTACAGTTGAAGCAGAATTCATTGTTCCTTCTTTTTTTTTGAAAATTAATCATAGTATTTATGAGAAATTACTCAAATTTGTGAAATATATTATCTTATAAATTCGAATATGAATTTATATATGCAGTTGCTGTGTTACCATATATAAAAAATGTCGAATTTCGTTACTTTTTACTGTTTCGAAGAAATGAGAATATTTTAGTTTTTTCTCCAATGCAGCTTTAATACTCAATGGAAAAGTTATGCCACCATTTTTTGGCGAATTTTATCATACTCCTTTTCTGGCAAAATAAAATTTTATTCTTATTAATTGTTTTTTTCCTAAACAGTCGCTTGTTATCTAAAAATTATACATAGGGTAAAGGACCCAATTACTGACACCCAACCAATTACTGTCACCTTAAGCTATTTTACTTAAACGTTTATTTATTCGTTATTTTAAATAAAATAGCATAAGGTGACAGTAATTGGGTCCTTTACCCTATTTCTGTTTATTAAAGCTCATAGTCATATTTAAAGTCCATCGTGGGTTATTTTCAATCAAAATAGATATCATTTTCATTAATCTTAATATATTTTTCTTTTCGTCGTTTATCTTTTAGATTGAAATTGAGTGCATTGCACATCTTCAAACAAACATTTTTATTTTACCTATAATATCTTTGTATGAGTTTTGTTTACTTTTCCTCGTCGTTCTTTTCCTTTTTCAAAAACGAGGGTAACGTATAGACGAGTGTTATGTAAAAATTCGATAACTAAGTAGCAATTTCATTTTCTCCGTTCAGAAAACACACTTGTTGCATTGTCCGAAGTGTTAAATTCTACTTTGTATTTTAAACATCACTATATCGATCGTTTCTTTATTTTTTAAATTCTTTCTGTGTAATTTGTCTCCAATTAGCTGGTAAATTAAACGCGCTAGAGGACTGGAGATTGGCGCGGCTCGATTTATTGCATAAATTCGAAGTCCAAGAGAAGGAAATCGCTGATCAAGAGGAAAAACATAAGACGGAACTTTATGAAGCTGAAAAGTCTGTAATCATTGGGAAAGCAATGTAAGTCAGGTTTCATTTATTTGTTTCATTTACAAAATAAATTTGCGCGGAGACAAATTAATCCCACGAAATCGTCAACTGACTAAATTCAGTAATTTTTTAAAGAGACTTTTTTTAATACCCTGTATAAAACTTCGCGAAATGTTGAAAGGATGAAGAAGGAAATGGAAGAGCGCCTGAAGACCTTGGCCGAAGAGCTCCGCAAAGCGACGAATTTGCGAGTAGCAGAGGCCACTCATCGCGCGATTCGTGAAAACATCGCCTTGAATCACGAGCTTGATAAGATCTTAAAGACCTGCAGGGAGCTCGAAATTACTGGGAAAGAGCACAAAGAAAACGAGCGTATTTTGAGGTTGCAGTGCGAGTTGTTTGAAACGGAATCGAAAATCACTTCAAAAGTGGTTCTGAAACAGAGGAACGCTATTCACCAAGTGACGAGGGTAAGATTATAATAATATTCTACATTGATTTCATTGCATATATTTCTTAGATTCTATTCACTGGCAAGGAGGATTTTAGGAAATGTTATAAGTGCTTAGAAGTCCGCGTGGGTTGTTTAGTGGGGGGCCAAATTTTTTAACAACAAAGCCCCCACTCCTGCACGCTAATAAGACATTTTTACATTCCCAAATACTCCCTTTTGTAAACAATGGATCTTGTTACACGATGGAGATTGACTTGGAATTATTATGCAGGGTATTCCACTACTGCTGGGAAAAAATTTAGGGAATGATTCTAGACACCAAAATAAGGCGAAAATCAAGAATAACGCTATTCCCCATACAGCACACTTCGTTGCAGCTGTATTGCAGGAACCTTGCTACAATATTGCGTTGTTGCAGGTTGCATTGCAATATTGTAGAACGTTCTTGCAATATTGCCGTGCATTATTGGAGTGGCAATGATCCTACAATATTTCTGCAATATTGCGCGCACAACGACGAGCAATGTTCCAGTGACAACGATCCTACAATATTTCGGCAATATTGCGCGTACATCGACGTACATTGTTCCACTGGCAGCGATCCTACAATATCTCGGCAATATTGTGCGCAAATCGATGTGCAATGTTTCAGTGGCAACGACCCAGCAAAATTGCAATCAGCGGTTGTACCTGCGGCGGTAAAGTGTTCGTCTACGATCCTACAGGTCCTCGGTTCGAATCCCCCCTGGGGTAAAAATTTTTTCTATGAGAAAAAGACACAGGCGTTATACTACTACGATTCTGCACACATTCGTGTCGTCGCGTCCCTCACTGCCCGAAACGTTGCGGGAATATACTCCTGCAATATTGCTAAGGCGGACATAGGAGTGAACCTGCAACTTCCCTGGAATGATACGGTGCAACATATTGCAATCTCGCACCGCAATATTTCCGAAGAGTTGAAGGATCATTGCCACGATTTTGCCGTTTCGTTGCAGAATCATTGCCGGAACGATGCAGGACTTACATGTTTGCAACGCTGCCGCAACATTGCAAAATTACGCACCTGCAATATTGTGAAGGCGGACATAGGACTGAACCTGCAACGTCTCTGCAATGTTATGGTGCAACATTGCAATCTTGCACCATAATATTGCAGAGACGTTGCTGCAATGTTATGGTGCTGTGTGGGTCCGGTTGAGGTTTCGTTTGTTAGTTATAAGCGTTTAAATATTGTGTATGTTCTGCCCCAAAGTAGGCAACCCGCCCGTCCTGATATCACGCGGGTGAAGCTAGGAGAGGGGTCGGGCAGAGGTGATCAGTGCGGGCACATTTGTGTTCTGTTTTAAATTTTTTTACAATTTTCAGTGCAGGAGATCTGATATGTTTTGGGAGTAGATTGGATCTAGTGGAAACAATGGATTTTAGCGAGTAGGTAGGTCTGACGTAAATCAACGTCATCCTTTAATTTTGAATTAAGGTGAGACTCTCATGAAATCGCTCGAAATATGGGTGATCCTTAGAATTTTTTTGGATAAAATATACAACTTGCAGTAAAAAAAAATTATGGTCTTTATTTATTCATTCTGCAAGGATATGAAAAAAAAATCAGTTCCCAGTAATCTTCCGAATTTTACGTGGCGATCAGTGCAATATTGTAACACAGGACTGAACAACCCGCGGCCAGAGTTGGGCATTAGTCGAATAAATTTTTAGTCGTTATTCGTTATTCGAAGGACCCCCGTGGCGACTAAGCGACATGAATAGGCACGAGTCAAAACTAGAGGCTCTCGGCCAACGCCGGAGGCACTCGGCCTCCGCCGGAAGCCCTCCGGTCAGGCCAAGGGCCACGGGACTCGAGCCGAAGCGGCTTATTCGTGACAACGGTCGCCACGGAGGTCCTTAGAATAACGAATAACGAATAACGAATAAAAATTTATTGGACTAAGAACTTATTCGTTATTTTCGAATAATTTCACTTTATTCGAAATTTGTATTCGAATTCATCGAATAAAAACTTAGTCGACTAAAAATTTATTCGTTAGTCGCGAATAACTCCATTTTATTCGAAATTTGTATTCGAAGGTTAGTCGAATAACAATTTAGTCGAATAATGCCCAACTCTGCTCGCGGCCCAAGTCGGGGTTCCCCGATTTGCCTGCTCTGCTGGGCCGCACTAGAACGACCCCCACCATATTCTTTTAACTCCTACACTACACTATGGGTGCGTTCCAGTTGGGCCCAAATCGCCCGCACGGTCGCGATATGTAATGAAAATCATGGGTGTTGCGGGCGATTTGGGCCCAACTGGAACGCACCCTTTGCAATCTGTGGCTTTGCTTTCAAGGGGTGTTTTCCAGTTGGGCTCAAATCGCCCGCACGGTCGCGATATGTAATGGAAATCATGGGTGTTGCGGGCGATTTGGGCCCAACTGGAACGCACCCTATACTGGTGGCTCGCGGGCCGCATATAGCTGCTGGTGGGGGAACTGGCTGACTGGTAGTGGAGACTGTGCGGCCCGCGGCGGCGAACAAGTTGCTCAGCCCTGCTGTAACACAAAGAGGCTTAAACGGTAGACAGTAAAATTCAACGTAGGATTGTGTGGAAACAGAAAACCAAAGATATTCTTATATCAGCCTTTAAGAAGACAAATAAAGAAAAATGGCGATGTTTGGTGCACGTCTGAACACAAACATGCAAAAAATGGGGTGATTTTACGCTTAAAAATGTTAAAGTTAATCTATGGCCTCTAAAATTCATGACTGAAGGCTGATGCGATAGTGAATTTAATTACAAAGAGAATGCCACCAAGATTTTTGAAATCGGTTCAAAATTTCTTTTGTTATGCTGTCTACCGTTCGGAAAATCATGCTTCGAGATAAACGCATTTAAGTTTTGATTGTATGTTGTGGCCATTCGAAGGTCGAGTAGCTTCTATCGGTATAGAATCTACAACATCGTTACTTTTACTGAGTGTTCTTCAGAAACTATAACTCAAATATATGCAAAAAGAAATCGGTTTTTTGAAAAATTCGCGGAATCGTATGACCATATCGACTGTCGTCATCGCAGCTTCTCTGCGCTAAGTGACCTCGTGCGGTAGTGGCTATGATCAACACTGTCCGACCCCTCGCCTCACATGTCCCGCGTGCACCACTGCGTGCGGGTTGCCTACTTTTAGGCAGATCTTTAAACGCTTATAACTAAAAAACGAAGCCTCAACCGAAATATCATTATTCTTGATTTCCGTCTTATTTTGGTGTTTAGAATCACCCCTTAAATTTTGTCCCAGTAGTAATCGAACACCCTGTATAGTTATTGCCTGGTTTAATTCCGGTGCCATTTTTTTAGTCCAGTCATAAACCCTCCGAAAACGAAATTGCGTTAAGCTATATTGCTTCAAAACAACCATACAAAATGCATTGCCGCTAAAATATGTATATTATTTATTATATTTCGCTCTTCTTAATTTTGATACAAAAAGAATAATGATGAATTGAGGTCTCCACAGAGTTATTCGCCCCCACATCACTTAAAATTATTATTTTGATATTAGGTCTCGTTATTGAATTCGTTATATTGTCCATTAGAAATTCTGAAATAGAAATTTTAAACTGTCCATAGGATTATGAATTGACGAAAGCGCGTTACGAATATGCAGAGGGGAATAATATGCGATTCGCTGAATACGAAAGAATTGCCGATAATTTGAAGGAAAAGAATAAGCAGATGGAGGAGGAAATTCGACTTCTAGAAAAAGGTGTCCAGAAGACAAGGAACGATAAAGAGCAATTGTGGTTTAAAGTTCATGAGAAGGAAGAAGAACTAGATGCACTCGCCAGTATATTAAATCGTGCAAGAAGTTGCATTAAAGAGGCCTTGCAGGTAAGTCAGATTTCCAAACGAAATTCTTAAATTCTTAATTTTCCAAGCCTTCAAATTTTTGTTGCTTCTTTTTCACTATGATCCTTGTATTTCATAAATATAAACTACGTAACATAATTGAAAATGCATTTAAATTGAATTGTTTTAATTTTTTATTACACAATGAATGGTATTCGGTTGAAACTGAAAAATAGAGAATAATTGTAAAACGGTGTGCAATTTGTTTATATTTTTACAGCTTGAGGGCGATATCTCTAAAGAAAATTATTGCGCTTCGCACTTGAAACAGCAGTTGCTCCAGTGTCTCTGGGAAATATTAGAAACTGAAAACATTACCAATATCTTAGGACACACTGCGTCACAGGTATGTAATGTACAGATATTAATATTATTATTCCTTTGAGTACACTCAGCCTGTGCAGAAAACGCCGATAAGCGTCGAATAAGTATGACTAATAGATACGATTAAAGGATTTCCGCACACCTCGTACGCTAACCGCTCGAACCTCAAGACTCGAGGCCAAAATGTGATTAATAAAATACAAATATCGTTTCTCCTGTCCGTTTTTAAATTATAGACGCAGGAAGAATAGTTTAATTTAATAATTTAATGAATCTATACAGTTGTATAAAGTAACTATTAATATTCGAAAAAAAGCCCGAAAAACTGAAACAAAAAACAATTTTTTTCAAATTTTGAAAGTTTAAATCCTACTCGAACACTTTTTATTTATGAAGGCGAAAACAAATTGTAATATTTATTTACAAGAACTATTTTTAAACTCAAATATACTAAATATATTTAGAATATTAAATATACTAAATATATTATACTAAATATATTTAGTATATTTAATATTCTAAATATATTTAGTATATTTAATATTCCAAATATATTTACTATATTTGAGTTTAAAAATATTCTAAATATATTTACAATATTAAATATACTAAATATATTATACTAAATATATTTAGTATATTTAGTATATTTGAGTATATGCTAATGCAAGGAAAAATAAAGGTGGTTTGAACGGTATATACCAACATATATGTTGCAGTTTTACAACGCCATGCATTTAAGGGTTAAGGGGGTGGCATATACCGAGATATGCCAAAAAGATCCAAAAGAATGTTTCCCGAAAATTTGGGATCAAAATTCGAAAAAATATCGAAAATATTTAGTAAGCAGAATTATACTTTAAAAATATCCCTGATAACCACCCTACCTGCAGTCTGTCAGCAGATGGACAGCAGGGTCTGACAAGGCAGGGTCTGCCGGCAGATGGACGGCAGATCCGCAGCAGACCCTGCCTTCAGATGGCGCTATTGGATGTGTCGGACGGGCAGCAGGATCTGCCGGCAGATCCGTAGTTGAATGCGGACATAAACTGCGCCGAATCTGCCGACAGACCTGGTTATCAGGGATTAAACAGCGTTTGTCGCACGGGAGAAAGTAATACAACATAAAAGATGCTTCTTGTCTGGATCTAAAACTTTTGTTTGACATGTTTTTTTATGTAATCAATAACTTGGAGGATAATTACATAAAATCGACTTTGTGAGCTGTTAAATAATTATTTAAATGTTTAAAGGCTCAGGGGCACCTTTTCCCCTTATCCAATCTGGCTTAAACTTTACACACATCTTTTTTTATTACTTGGAACCAGGGCTGCGGAGTCGGAGTCGGAGTCGTGGAGTCGGAGTCGGAGTTCAGAAGGAATTTCTGATTACCGGAGTCGGAGTCGGAGTCGGAGTCGAAAAAGTATATGCCGACTCCAACACCGACTCCATATTAGTAAATTTTATAAAAATCCGAGTCTGTTGAGCTCTACGTGTTTATACACTCTCGCGATATATATATCCGACTCCTGCATTTATATTATATATATTTATATTATATATATAATATAAATATATAGTATAAATATATATAATATAAATATATAATATAAATATATATAATATAAATGCAGGAGTCGGATATATATATATATATCGCGAGCGTGTATAAACACGTAGAGCTCAACAGACTCGAATTTTTATAAAATTTACTAATATGGAATCGGTGTTGGAGTCGGCATATACTTTTTCGACTCCGACTCCGGTAATCAGAAATTTCTTCTGAACTCCGACTCCGACTCCACGACTCCGACTCCGACTCCGCATTTATACCTACTCCGCGACTCATCATTTATATTATATATATAATATAAATGCAGGAGTCGGAGTCGGGGTCGGAGACGGAGTCGCTGGTAAAAAAAAAGAGGAGTCGGAGTCGGGGTCGGAGTCGGGAGTTTTTACTGCCGACTCCGCAGCCCTGCTTGGAACTATGTATTTTGGAGGGTACCACGAAGAAAATCTTGAAAAGAAATTTCACCAATATTAAATAAGAGTAATGTACATATATTTGAATTGAATACTCTGTGACGTCCCACAAAATTTCGCGCGCAGTTAAAATAACATTCACTCATAAACCATTCTACAACTCCACTCAAATCTCCCCAAACCTCAACTCTTACCCCTTTACCACTGACCACTGGCTACCTTGGCAATGTACCTTAGCGGTCCCCATCTCAAGATGGTCAATCAGTGAATCCCCTTCTCTTATTCGCCCAACGCGACACAAATTCCTCTCTCATGTCAAATCTACACAAGTCCCTCGCCCCAAAAACCTCTTAAATCGAGACCACGTCTCACACCCTCTAAATGACCAAAGAAGTCAGAGCCACTACCAACCCTTTCCTATCAAAACACCCAAAACCCATTGGAGGAGTTGAGCATTACCAAATCACATGTATAAAACCCCCGGAAGGATAATCGCGAGGATTATTTGGCGTACGTGCCGAAAATGCGAGTCCAAATATGGACCAACCTTTGGTCCTTACAAAAACCCCGGAAATGTTACTTCGACGTATATGCGTAAATATGTCAAGGTGCGTACTGCGCACCCAGCTTTCAAGCCGAAAAGATTGTAATTAGTATAAATACGAGGAACCGCGAGAGCTCGTTCTCGTTCTGCGGAAATTTATCAACGACAGATATTCTACAGAAATCTATACAAGAAATTGTCTTTGCTTAAAATATAAATTCAGTGTTCAACGGCAACTACCGTAAGAATTTATATTACCATTTAAAATATTGCATATCATCTCCATACCCTGATAACCAGAACTGGCAGCAGAATCTGACGTCAGATCCGTAGTCGTCTGTGTCCGCATTTGGCTGCGTTCTGAGGTACAGAATCTGATGTCAGATTCTGATGTCAGATCGGCAGCAGATGGACAGCAGATTCTGCCGTCTGCTAGGCACAGCCAACAGCGCCATCTGTGGGCCAGAATTTTCAAACAATTCCCTACCCGTGACGTCACATGCCCGTCCCTACCCTTACATAACCATCAAGCGGATTCTACAGTATATTAAATAATTCATTCTAGTTATTTAAAAAAGTATTTATTTGTTAATAATATACAGGATCGGAGATTACAATTGTTACAAAATAAGTTGCACATATAAATAGGAAGAGCGACTTTCCACATTTAAATTTACAAATCCACGTCCCGTAACCACTGGTACCTAGTAGGGGCGATATCAGAAAATTTCATTCCATATTTTGGACTCCTTTTTTGTGGAAAAGCATCATATTTCCTGTTGTGTTAGCGCTGAAAACAAACACAAAATTAGTATAAAATTAAACGTAACGTATGAATAAACAGGATACATGCGATACTTACATCAGCTCCATCTCCGCACAGTACACATCCTAGGCGATCATGCATGCTCCTGCGAACATTAACATTTAAAAGAAAACATGTGTTAAATTATTATCTACTAAACAAGTCGCTAAACATTCGCACTTCGCGCATAACCATACTTTTCTGTCTTGCAGATGATGTGAATGTCGATTTCCGCGACGTAGATAATTGGAAATTATTCAATTTCATGATTACCTTTGCCTTCTGGATAAGTCGAGATGATTTGTCTGGATATTGATGTTTGAAATTACTTGGAATATTCTTCGAACGTACGTCTTCAAGCAGAACGGATACCAGTTTGAACAAAGGGTATGTAAGTAGGTAGATGTACCACGGTAGAGGATAACTAAATGTGGTATAATGGGCTACGCTCGGATTGGCTGCGCCATAGTGCCGAAACTCGTGATTGGTCAAGACTCTACGACCAGTTTGCGTTCCTTTTCGACGTCTGAGATGGCAGTCACTGGTAGTGGCAATCAGTGACAGCAAAATCAAATAATATTCCACGCGATTCTATGCATCAATATCCAGACAAATCATCTCGACTTATCCAGAAGGAAAAGGTAATCATGAAATTGAATAATTTCCAATTATCTACGTCGCGGAAATCGATATTCACATCATCTGCAAGATAGAAAAGTATGGTTATGCACGAAGTGCGAATGTTTAGCGACTTGTTTAGTAGATAATAATTTAACACATGTTTTCTTATAAATGTTAATGTTCGCAGGAGCATGCATGATCGCCTAGAATGTGTACTGTGCGGAGATGGAGCTGATGTAAGTATCGCATGAATCCTGTTTATTCATACGTTACGTTTAATTTTATACTAATTTTGTGTTTGTTTTCAGCGCTAACACAACAGGAAATATGATGCTTTTCCACAAAAAAGAAGTCCAAAATATGGAATGAAATTTTCTGATATCGCCCCTACTAGGTACCAGTGGTTACGGGACGTGGATTTGTAAATTTAAATGTGGAAAGTCGCTCTTCCTATTTATATGTGCAACTTATTTTGTAACAATTGTAATCTCCGATCCTGTATATTATTAACAAATAAATACTTTTTTAAATAACTAGAATGAATTATTTAATATACTGTAGAATCCGCTTGATGGTTATGTAAGGGTAGGGACGGGCATGTGACGTCACGGGTAGGGAATTGTTTGAAAATTCTGGCCCACAGATGGCGCTGTTGGCTGTGCCTAGCAGACGGCAGAATCTGCTGTCCATCTGCTGCCGATCTGACATCAGAATCTGACATCAGATTCTGTACCTCAGAACGCAGCCAAATGCGGACACAGACGACTACGGATCTGACGTCAGATTCTGCGCTCTCATGCCAGACTCTGCTACCAATCTGATGTCAGATTGGCGTCAGATGGTTATCAGGGTACATATTATTGTGTATTTCTATTCTAATTGATATTCATATTATTTTGTATTTCTACGCTTATTGCATTCGCATATTATTTTGTATTTCTATTCTAATTGCTATTCATATTATTTTGTATTTCTACGCGTATTGCAGTCACCTATTATTTTGTATTGCTATTCTAATTGCTTTCATATTATTTTGTATTACTATTCTAATTGCTTTCATATTATATTGTCTTGTTACGCTTGTTGCTTTTTCGCATTGTATTATTAACGTTCATCGCAATCATATTTCATGTTCTTATCAATGCTTACTGCTTAAATCATTCTATCTTAAAACATATACTGTATGTCACGCTCATAATCACATTTTATATATTGATAACCATTTATATAAATGTTCTGTGCCAATGCTTAATGTCTAAACGCATTCTATGTTCAACAAAGCACTTTCATAAACAGTGCGAACAAGCCCTGGTTAAAACTAATAAACCGCTTTGCTTAACTGACGTTTCGAGTCATTGTGTTAATCCTTCGGCTGCGAAGATCCCTAAATCCACAAGAGCTGCCGCAACAGCTGATTCCGGGCAACGACCGCGGAAAGTATTACGGTGTTTACATACTTACTTTTGCATAGCTCGCGTACAACCATATGACTAACAGATTTCGCGGAATCATTACGAGTGTCTTTTACCTCAATGCAACGGTAAATCCGATTATCAAGCCAAACCACAAGTGCTCTAACGGGTGTCTCCACGGAAAGTACCAGTTATTAAACCTTCCCTGGTCGATTAGAGTGTAGGATTACAGATCCTCGCCTAAAATACATCTCCGATTAGAGTGTAGGATTACAGATCCTTGCCTAAAATCCTTCTTACCCTCAGCGTGCAGGATTCAAGATCCTCGCCTGAGATCCTTCTTACCCTCAGCGTGTAGGATTCAAGATCCTCGCCTGAGATCCTTCTTACCCTCAGTGTGTAGGATTCAAGATCCTCGCCTGAGTCCCTTCTGCCCTCAGCGTGCAGGATTCAAGATCCTCGCCTGAGTCCCTTCTGCCCTCAGCGTGCAGGATTCAAGATCCTCGCCTGAGCTCCATTTAAAAACCCCATGTCATTGTCCCCAAAGACCTCCACCCGGGACGTGACAACTCTATTTTTCATATCAGCATTGGAAAGAGTAGTAAACATCAGAGTAATAAAATTTCACTAGTGTGTGTGTGTGTGTATGTATAGATATATATAAGATGTATTTATGAAAATATTGCGAATATTCAATAATTAGTAGTTTTTTTAAAGTAGGTGCTTAAAATGGTGTATACAGTAAAGTCTCGTTAGCCGTTCGCTGGTCTGGACCGGCGTTGAGCCTGTATCGTGAACGGAGCCCTAATTCCGAGTGTGAGTTTCTCGCTTCTTTCTGGCCGAAGGTGGGAGCGAGATGGACCGCTTTGCGTGCGCACGCTAGTTGCGCACGCAAAGGACGGAGTGTCAGGCGTCCGAAGGACGGAGCGAGAAAAAATATCAATGCGTACTATCTGTCTCGTACTAGAGCTGTTCAAGTACTCGGAACAAGCGAGCCGAGATATACTCGGTTCGAATAACCGAATAATCGAGCGCTCGACTCGGTTCGGAAACCGAGTCCCGGCTCGACTCGAATTTCGAGCTACTCGAATATTCGAGTACTCGAACAGCTCTATCTCGTACTTTCCACGCTCGCTTTCAGTGCCTTCGCTCGCTCTCGTTCCATCTCGCTCTCGCTTTCGCAGGACAAGAGTGAGAGAGAAGTAGTGGGGATAGCGAAAAGTCCGTATCGTGTACACCAAACCGAGCCGCTACCCAGATAGCACAACGTCTGGTAAAGTCTTAAAGACGTCTATAAGGCATCTTACAGACGTCTTGTTACAAATCAAGACGTTCAGACCTAAAATGGACATAAACTAGACGTCTCTAAGACGAGGTGTGCTATCTGGGATAACGAGACTTTACTGTATTGATATTAGTGCGATAAAAATATTTAATTACATCCTAGAACTCATGTACATGTTGTAGATTGAAGATATTAATTGTCCTTACGTGGAAGGATGCCTTGGCCTTATTGAGCCTTTAGAAGATAAAAAGGATGACGTATGCTATACGAAGAAACAAGAAGGGGAAGGAACAGAACCAGCAGAGAATTTATTAGAAAGGCGACCATCCTGCCTAGATAGCGACATTAGTTCTAACATTCCATCTCCACAGGAATCAGATAACAATTATTTTCTATGATAAATGCACAAATTGTTAGAAGTATAATAATATCTTATTTATTGCGTATGAAATCTATTGGATTCAAGATGTTAACACTGAAAGATGATAGACTGTTTCATAGAAGTCGTGGGTTAATTAATAATTGAAAGAAATCAAGTGATACGAAAAAAATGTTATAATCCAATTTGCTATAATGAGTTAATATTTCTTTGATCTTTACAATTTACTAATACTTTTCATTCCATTATTTTTTATTAATAAGTATCGCGTCTACCACTTTTATTATTAGAGGTGTGTAGGTACCTACCCAATATTTCAGGCTCGGTCGAGTTGGGAATTTTTTTCGGGTTTGGATCGGGATCCCGAAAGTTTGTCGACACCCCTACTTATTTTATACGATTATAAACTCAATATTTTTTATAGAATTATAATTTATCGTATGAATTTATTGTGATATGACTGTACACTCTGTTAATAAATATATATATTTAGTTGACTATTCAATGTGGTTAAGTGACGGCATTTGGAAGCCACGAAAAGTAATAACCTAAAGTACATACAATATATGACATCTATATAGTAGGGTTCATCCAGCTTAGTCCGACTTGTAACGTCCCAATTCTAAGTTACAAATTGTTTTTCTTCGAGGTAGAAATAGATAGCTTGAAAAAATAAAAAAAATGCCTCCAAAGAAAAAGCAAGGAAGGTTAGTAAGGTTATGATGTAGTGTTAAATGCGTATCTTCCTGTTTGAATTTATTAAAATACTATAGTTCCGCATCAAAGAATGTTATTTTTCAAACAGTATTGTCTCCCATTATCAATATTATCACTTCACTAGTTATGAATTAATATGTGACAACTCAGTGCCGTCTTAACCTGGCGGCGAAAGAGATAGCCGCCTTAAGCAAGGCCCCGAAGTTTAGGGGGCTCCCGAAAAATTGGAAAATTAAAAAAATTTAGGTTTGTAAAGTCTAGAAAAAAATTGGAAATGAACCGTCTACCTGTGACGGAAAAAATAATAATAAATACACCAAAACTTAGATTTTAAAATGAGGCCCTTTTTCGTGGAATGGGCCCCGGGTTTAATCTTATTTATTTGTTTTAATCCTTATTTACTTCGCGTGTTAACGTGATATTTTTTACTTTATTTAATTTAGAATAATTTAGAGGACCTCGTGTGGAGCTCGCCTCAAGGCCCCTGAAAATGATAAGACGGCACTGTGACAACTATTTAAGTAGTGCTACTTAATGTAAACTTAAATTTGAATTAATTACTGAATATGTTTCATTCGCGTTTATTCAGTTTATAAATATCACTTCAAATATAATATTTATGTGGTAATAATTTTATTGACAGCGCGTATATTTTGTGTTACATGAATTATTAAAATTAGAGGTAAAAAGATAAAAGAAAAGGGGAAAACAGAGGAAAAGGATGAGAAAGAAGACTCGTACTTTCAAGAAATTATTGATGTAGATGAGAATGTTACGAAGGATTTTGAATTTTTGTTAAATGCTCCAATCTCCGAAGATGATCACTTTGTTTTCGAGGCAGAAAAAAGTTGGAGTATTGACATTTCAAAATACACAGAATATTTTACACTCGATTTGAAAGTGTTGTCTGCAGCGATAGAATCAATTCCATTTAACGAGAATATTAATATTGACACCAAATATTTTACTGTAAGTTCAACGATATTTGAGGATTATTTTAACTAATTCTACTCACTCTATTTCAAAATGTACATAACATTTATTATTATGTTGCTAATGTTTAAGTAGATAAAAGGTGCAAATAAATTTTAATAAATCCAACACATTTTTCTGTGATACTTACAAATTCATAAATAATAGTAAATCATTCTGTTCTACTTGATTGTGCATAATTTATTAAATTAAATATTTTAGAATGACCAACTGACAAACATTTACAACAAAGCAGAACGGGGTAAAGAGAATTACGACAAAATTTTACGCACTTCAGAAACAGAAGTTGTTAGCAATATAAAAAATGTTGAAGAAACTCAGGATTCAGTAGAAGATGTGGCTGATGATTTAGATTTCTTGTTATCACTTCAAGAACCTGTGAATGAACCTTTAATGATTGTCAAATCCTTACCTGCATCTTCCAGTACTGGTACATATTTATAGAAGTTTATGACAGTTTTTACAGAAAAGATTATTTTTGTGTAGATACTAATTAAAACCTAATAAGCGTCTTTTACAGGTATAAATATAATTAAATCTAGCACATCGAAGAAACCAATGGATCTGGAGAAGTGGTTGGATTCTGTTTTAGATGATGACTTGTGAATTGTTGTTACACTTATGTAATGGCATATTAGCCCATAATATTTAGGAACTTTTTAATACCAGATTCGAAATATTGTATTTTATAATTTTTCCTACTACAATATTTATAGCAGGACATTTATAATCATTCTGTTCATTGGAATATTATATTGAACCATTTCCTTGTTTAAGAAAACGGCTGGTTTTATTTATTTAATGTCAATTGCAGTGGCGGATTTAATAGGGCGGCCGATTAGCAGCACTAAGGGCGGTATTCTCAGTCGCTACTTATTCTTAAGCAAATGCTTAAGCATTCGGCATCTTTTACTAGCTACTAGGTTAATAGAGGATGACGCATGCTTAAGCATGTTTATATATACATAATACTTTAAAGTAAGCGGTGCATTACACGTATACACATACACATACGTCCCGATTCACACCAATTCACACATTCACAGTTTAGTACGCACTTTATAGGTAGGAGGCGCTACAATCTCTGCTTCAACTTTCGTAAGAGGGAAGCTTGGCCCCCCTGGGGATACCGCGCGACGCTAACCGCGAAGACGCTAGCCCGGCTAGCCCGTCACGGTAGCCTCCTTAGCGTCGCACGGTCTCCCTGACAACGGAAGGCACGCTGTGTGAGAGAAAGATTGGAAGGGGAAGCAGGCGCGTGAGGGGCCCCTACGCTGGACAGCGCTGGGTTACACGATTGGCCGAACCCATCCAATGAACGACGTGCCTGAGAGACATTTCCTCACCCCCTCTTGCCTAGAAGTGTAGGTAGGACGATGACGATGAAGATTTCATTTTACGAACATGAAAATCGGCAAATTGCCACTTTACAACGAAATATCTCAGCTCATAATACACGTAGGAACAAAACGAAGACACTTTTCTTATGTAAATCATACCCAGGCTATCCATTAAGACCATTCAAAATCGAATCGGATCAGCCGTTATTGAGATTCGGAAATCTCAGGGTTCAGAATAGCGAGTCGTGGCGTAATAGAGACACGGCAGTGCTCGCGCCAAGTATATATATATATATATGCGCAGCGCGAGCACTGCCGTGTCTCTTGATAAAACTGTGCAAGATGTGACTGTACAATGATCGCCTGACATACATTCGTAAATTATTATATAAAATAATAAAAAGGGGATAAAACTTTCCCGGTAAAAGCGATTGCTCGAAAAGGCCCGACTGACTTCAAAGTTTGATATTTAGCCCAACCTTGCGCCGTTTAAGGTTTTTAACGCTAATGAAAATTTAAAATTTCTATATTTACTGTTAGACCTCCGCGAAGGCACTATTAATGGATGTGAAAGATTCTTTCGATGAAAATGAGTCCAAACTTATTGGACACAACCGCTGATATGTATATGTATACTATATGCATACTAGTATATACAGATCAGTGACACGGACCCGCCGTCCTGTAGATATTCCCACAAAATCGCGCAACACACCACTCCACGGCCAAGCGTCGTACCCAGTGATGCCAGATCGAGGACGGGTTCCCTCGAGAATATCCCCCACCTCGCGCACACTACGCCCGAGCAGCGTGTCCGTGAGTTGGACTCCGAAGCGCCGAGCTCACGGACACGCTGCTCCGGGGCGTAGTGTGCGTGAGGTGGGGGAAATTCTCGAGGGGACTCGTCCTCGATCTGGCATCACTGGTCGTACCCCCTCCTAGCGCCTGTAGCGCACCACTACAAGCGTACCCCAACTTCTGTCCGCGTGCCGTACGCGTTGCCTGTTCGGCGCTCTCCACCGAGAATTCATTTCACCGAAGTACAAACCCCGATGCGAAGATTCATTAATTATTCTCTAACTTCTCTTTCTATATTTTCAGTAGAATACAAACTTGAAAACTGTTCATTGACAAAGCATTTTCACAGCTGGCTAATGTACGACGTTGGTATGCTGCTTTTTGTATACACAAACAGAAATAATTCCTTGAAATGCTACTTACAGAGTAAGTTCCTTTCTAGGTTGGACTCTTTAAAATTCACGTCACAATGAACAGTTACAGAATCGGTGATTTCCGTTTCAGGTAAGCAAGCCGCCCGCTCCGCTATCACGGTCGGCTTACCACTCACACCCTGGATTATTGTAAGGAGGTTTGAAAACAATATCGACTCGTCTCGTACCCGTCGCAATGATGTCATCGTCAGAAGTTACAGAAGAGTATTACTAACCCACTCTTGGCCAACGACACTCTTTTCGTGTTAATCAGGTTTACCTATACGTATCTGCTTATTTGCTTGTAGATTATTTACAAAAATTGTGCCATTGCTCGATGAAAACCACGAGAAGGTGGTGGGCTTCTTCCATCAGGAGAAGATAAGGATAGGTCGAGATGGATAGAATGGATAGGATCAGATAGAAAGGTTCGGGAAAGTGAGATATGTGTAGAACCTGTGATAGCGCCACTACAATACTATTGTAACTGTTTCTTAAATTATATATGTACACGCCAAGGTAGGTGATACTGTAGAAGAAAGGGGTCAGTAAAATGTGACGATGAACGTGAGTTGCTTAAATTGTTGGGGACTGGACAAATTTTCATACAAATGATCTCTCGACATAAGAGCGAGATGCCCCTATCGTCGACAGTCATAGTACGACTTGTTTCATTTCTGGCCTTTAGGGATGTGCGCACCACACAGATGGAATTTACATGTTCGCTACCCATTTTATTTCGCTTCTTAGTTGTCGTATCGGGCAAAATGGAGAAAAGCCTTTCGGCCTCGGCGCTGGTATGGGGAACACCTGAGATTATACCCAGCAAATGGCCGAGGGACAGAAAAACTAGGCCATTATGGGGATCTTGTACTGTTCAGATATTCATCCACATGTCGTCAAAAGGCATTTTGCTCCAGCTATCCCTTTGGATTCGGGAAATACCAAAATACAAAAATTCTCATTCTTTTCGCAAGGTTTCGTCCAATGGGGGAGAATCGATCGCAGGACCGTCGGATTCGTAATTCACGCACCCACCCACTTCGCCGCCGCAGCTTCTGTAAAAAGCTCAATATGCATAGTAGGTATGTAAAGAGGTACGTAACTTTAATTGTTAATATTTTTAACCCTAGTTCGACTGACGAATTTTAGAACTCATTTAGGCTGACGCAGTCACCCGGGTGACTAATTTGATATGTACATCTACACGAATAACGTATGTAAGCAATGTTAATAATTACAAGTGGCATTGCTCAGAACACGTGTAGGAGGAAGGAGAATCACTTTGCTAGGAGTAGTGAATAGGTTTATTAGGATTCGCTGCCGAAACCGCGCGCAATTTAAACGCACTAAACGCGACCAGATCGCGGTATGCACGATCGCGGTGATGTGATCGGTCGGGCCATCTGTTGACGCGCACCTCAGCTAATTAGGCAGCTCTCTCGCTTCATCGCGTGAACGGCTTTGTTTCGCCGGTGCGCTCCTCGTCCTGCTCAGGGCGAGCAGCCCTGTTAGGTGGGGGGATCGCGATCGATGGAAGGGGGATGATCTAGCATCCTGGAAATGCCTGCCGATTTCATGGATCACTTGCAGCTCAGTCTCGACCTGGCTAATAATAAAAATCAAGTAAGTACCTTGACTTACGTTACGCGCTTTTTCCTGCTCGCGCTTTTGCCTACGCTATATTGCCCATCTGCTGGGTAACTGCTTTACTTGCTTCCTGACTAATTCTTTACTTAAATCAATTGCTACTTAAACAGTGTAAACCTTTTGGTGTAAATAGCCGTTTATTTTGCTTGTGACCTTTGTACATAATTTGAATTATAAGGTGTAATCTTGCTCGTTAATCGCTTTAAAATCTCTAAATGTAGTTGCCAGTGTTCCTCAATACGCGTGTCATTTCTTCGCACCGATCTCTTAATAAGCTTTATAACAATAACAGTAACCGTGCAATCTATGAAAAGTAGAGTTAAGTGTATCCGTGCATCGAACGTTTGATATATTTTCATTTCTTTCACTGATACCTATATCGCAAACACACGGGCACCCGCCGGTCAAAAATTCGAACATTTTCTTGCATATTTTCATTCAACAACGAAATTCCTAACGGAATTCCTAACTTATAAAATATAAAAATACAAAGTTTTCTAAGTTCCATTCCAACTGGAACTTTTATTTTATCGGTTCTTCTGAAAACTTATAATGTGATAACCTATTGGAAAGTTCCATGAGGGGCCTTAATATTAGAGATATTTACATGTAAATTATTAAACATTTCATAGCGCACGTGTAAAACATAAAACATCAGACATCGGGCAAGAACAAGTGGTATTTCGGCAGTTGATCGTGATGTTATCGGGTTTTGTCCTTTGAATTATTTCATAACATTTAACGGTTCCCGCTGTCGGCATCGTTTAGGCCGCATTTGGTTTTACCCTCTGATTGCTCTTGCTCGATGTCTCATGTTTTCTTTTATGACCTCAGTCGCTCTTCAACCGACTCGTAGGCTCGCATGCTTATAGCTAAGGCGAGCAAAATTTATAAAGGCACACGCAGTATTCTTCCTGATTTAATACTTTCCTTGATAATGCTCACAATACTGTCCGAAACGTTGGAAATTTGTAATCTTAAAAATTGCACAATAGCTTTTATTTAATATCTTAAAAATAGGCCGAATCAGTGCGCCGATAACATTTACTTCCAGGTTTTATGGATTTTATGTTTTACAAGTGCGCTATGAAATATTTAATAATATACATTTAAATATCTCTAATATTAAGGCCCTTCATGGAACTTTCCAATAGGTTCTCACATTATAAGTTTTCAGAAGAACCGATAAAATAAAAGTTCCAGTTGGAATGGAACTTATAAAATATAAGAATACAAATTTTTCTATAACAGGATCAGATATTTTGTTCTCCGATATTAAAAAAGTCCTCAATCGTTGTAACAAAAAACTAAATACTATTCGATGGACAGTACTACAAGAATATTAAATAATTCTTGCAGTTAAATTGATATTCTGAATGTGTTATTTGTATGTAATACCTACTTACCTACGTAAAATGTTTTAGAATCATTATAATAAATGTTCCACGAAAACAAATTATGTATATTAGAACGTTTATTAAAAAAGTTTTCATAAGATAAAGAAAAGTACTAAACTATTAGGTACCAGTTTTATTTAACAATATAATATCATATTCTTCAAATGTTTATTTAATAAAAGGTATGAAAATCATAATATAATTAATGGTTTAAATACGATAATGTATTATAGCTATAATACCATCACGTTGAATTGTAAAACTATATTCATATATTCTATTACTGAAATATAAATATTATACGTTGCATTAGAGATTTTCTATGCATTTCGGTTCGTGTAAGTTATAAATAAATGTTATTTAGTTATTATTCTTGACAAGTTCTCTTTTCCGTTCAATACTTCTTATGAAACCATTAATTACTTATGTTATGATTTCCATACCCTTTATTAAATAAACACACGAAGAATATGATGGTACATTGTTAAATAAAACTAGTACCTAATAGTTAAGTACTTTTCTCTATCTTTTGAAAACTTTTTTAATAAATCTTCTAAATGTAACTTGTTTCCATGGAACTGTAATTATATAGGTTCTAAAATATCTGTTACACGAGAACACTTTTTAAAGAAGTTTTACAGGAACAGATATTTTCTTAATCGAAACAAATAAGTTCTAACAGAATTTTTTAAAAACGAGGGTTCGAGAACTTTTTCGATGCCTGACTGTCTGTTTCAATAGCATTCGCAGCATCTTGCTTTTATCTGAACTTTCCTTGATAGTGGTCAGAATCGTTGACCGAAACGTTGGAAATTGATAAAATGTTCATAAAGTCCAAAACAGCTTCGATTCGATGAACAAATTTTTAAAAAAAGACCGATCCAGTGCGCCGAAATCATCTCTTCGCGCGTTCGTCTACTGACGGGGACTTGCCCCATTTTCAATGCGTTTATTCGATTAAAACAAAAATCCATTCTTTTTTTTAGATCAATAAATGTATTATTAATTAAAAGAAAAATCACATTTCTGTCTATTACACCTGCGTCACAACCATCTACAAAGAATATCTATTTTTAAGGCCGTCACACTGTTGAGCCCCCTGAATTGCCTATAAAATCTGTGCCGTTAGGAATTTCGTTGTTGAAGGAAAATATGCAAGAAAATGTTCGATTTTTTGACCGCCGGGTGCCCGTGTGTTTGCGATATATCAGTGAAAGAGATGAAAATATATCAAACGTTCGATGCACGGATACACTTAACTCTACTCTTCATAGGTTGCACGGTTACTGTTACTGTTATAAAGCTTATTAAGGGATCGGCGCGAAGAAATGACACGCTTATTGAGGAACACTGGCAACTATATTTCAATATTTTAAAGCGATTAACGAGCAAGATTACACCTTATAGTTCAAATTATGTATAAAGGTCACAAGCAAAATAAACGGCTATTTACACCAAAAGGTTTACACTTGAATAAAGAATTAATGAACTATGGAAATAACCTAAATATTTAATGTTTTAATAATTTGTGGGATTGTTTGCAGAAAATGGACGCATTAAACGAGTGCGAGGCCGCTATCGAGAACGAGATGCAGCGGCAAAAGGACCTGCGTCTGCAGATAGAGTCGCTGCACCTCCAAATGAAGGATTCCCTTCGCCGGGAGCAGACCTTACGGTCGCGACGGACCCTGCTGCAGTAGCAGCTACTGCTGGATCAGCGGCTGCAGCAGCTGCACGTGGGGAGTCGTGACCCGCCGGTCGAGATTGTAATCTCGAGACCTGAGGTGATTAAAGAATAAGCAATTATTAACATATATGTACTTACCATGTAATCCTCTGTTTACAGACTACTACCTCGACCGTGCGGGCACCGCCTCCCACGGCAGGGCCGTCCCGGATGCCGGTCTGCTCCCTGGCGCCGACGGCACCGCGGGCGCGGTCCCCGACCTCGGATTCATCCACGAGGCCATCTCTGTCCCCGGAATCTTTTACGGGACGGAGATCCTCCAGGGGATCATCCCCGTCCGCGGACCTACCTCGCCCGCCGCCGCGTAATTGTCCCTGGCCGGAGGAATGCGCGTACCTGTACGCAGTTTTTGGTAATTAAAATTTTTTTACTCGTTCGCGACGATCCCGATCGTAGAACCATTAATTCTCGCGGGTTCTCTGTACTAATTAGATATTTAATATTAAATATTATCTGTGATTACAGCACTCGAGCGTTTGAGTGAGAAGGAGGCGACGCGGAGGGTGTTAGATTAAGTGGATCGAAACGTGGTAATTTTGGTGAAGCGTTTAAACTATGTTTATTGTAATTTGGTTTTGTACATAAAGGTAACAATACACTATTAACTGCGGTAGACATATAAGAATAGAAATAAACTTTCTCTTACTACAAGTATCTTCTTTTAAACTCTTTCTTACAAACTCTCTTACAGAACTCTCTTAAGACTTGCCTCGTTCTAAATCAGCACAAAGGAACTTCCGAGGAGACCGACTCTCGAACCGGACTCCTTCCGTTATTATATCCTTATTTACTAAGGCGCGCTTTTCAAACGTAAAATTACTTCCTAACACTATCTCTTAATTTTACAATCTTAAACATCTTAAAAAAATAAACTCAATTATTAATCATTTGAAACTCTTAGTACTATGAATATATATATATATATATGTATAAAAAATAGTTCAGTCTACTAAATACTTCTTACAATTATTAAACTTGTTAGTTCCTAACGCTTTCGTAAATATGTCTGCTAATTGACGATCTGTTGGACAATACTTGATTTTTAGAACGTTATTATTTACTTGTTCATATATGAACCTATATTTAACATCTATATGCTTCGAGCGTCTATTTATTATTCCCGTTTCTATCAGACTTATCGCACTTTGATTATCTATATTTAATGTTATATCTATTGGCTTATCTATTAGTTCGTTTATAAGTGACTTTATGTATATCAGTTCTTTGCAGCACTCTGCTGCTGCGATATACTCAGCTTCAGTGCTTGAAGTTGCTACTATTGACTGTTTCCGCGAACTCCAACTTATTGGTCCTCCACAATAGATTATTACGTACCCTGTTGTACTTTTTCGCGTTTCAGTATCTCCGGCGAAGTCTGAATCGCAGTATGCGATTACCTTGTCTTCATCAGTGTTCGCGTCGTACGAGATTCCATGTCCTTTTGTACTATTCAAATATCTCATTATCCTCTTCGTGTCCCTTATTCGTTGATTAGTTGGTTTCTCTACATATCTGCTGCAATAGTTCACAGCAAATCCTATATCCGGACGGGTTTTGTTTGACAAATACAATAGGCTTCCTATTGTTTCTCTGTAGGGATATTTGTCGCTTGCTTCTTCTTCATCTATTCCTTCAGCCTTAACAAGTGGCGTACTAACCGGTTTGCTTTCTCCCATTCCGTATTTGTTCAATACCTTATTCGTATAGTTTTCTTGTGTTAATTTTAATTTGTTTTTCGTTCTATTTATTTCCATTCCAAGGAACGTTTCTGGTTCTTCGATCACAGTGATTTCAAATTCAGTCTTGAGTTTCTCGACTAGTTTTCTTATTTCTTGAATATTTTCTCCAACTACAACTCCATCGTCTACATATATTGCTAGATACAAAGAATTATTATTAGTTTTAAACATGCATTGTTCCGATGTTAGTTGTACTAAACCTTCTTGTCTTAGAAACTTTGTCAGTTTCAAGTTCCAATTTGCTGGAGCCTGCTTCAACCCGTAGAGAGCCTTTTGTAGTTTACAGACTTTGTCCCCTATGTTATAGCCTTCTGGCGGTAACATATAGACATCTTCATTCAATTCGCCATGCAAAAAAGCAGTTTTTACATCAAAGGACACAATTGAGTATTTCCTTTTATTAGCTAATCCAAACAGCACTTTTAGACTACTGCTGTTCACGACTGGGCTAAATGTGTTTTCATAATCCAGTCCATATTTTTGTTCACAACCCCTTATCACAAGTCTTGCTTTATACTTTCCGTCATCCTTTAATTTGAAGATCCACCTTGAGCTCAGGGGTTTTCTTTTTCCAAGTTCTGATTTTTCGACCAATTTCCAAGTTTTATTTTTCAGTAAGGATGTCTTTTCCTCTTTGATGGCTTTTGTCCATTTTTCTCGATCGGGTCCTGTAACAGCTTCTGTGTAGGTTAGATATACATAGTCGTTAAATCTTACCGGGCGTTTTCTTTCTCTTGTGGATTTTCTGGGTGAAGTTTCAGATTGTTCGTCATTATCTTCTTGGCTTCCTTGCACTTCTTCAATGTTTTGTGGTTCATTAGGCACAGTTTCTTCATCATCAATTGTTTCGGGTTCTTCGTTAATGTTCTCTTCCACGTGTGGATCTATGTTGTCTCTCAGTATTACTTGGCCAATATTTTCGTCTCGTTCAACAATGGGAACCTTGTTGGTGAATTGTACATCTCTGGCAATTGTGACTTTTCCCTTTTCTTCATCCCAAACTCTGTATGCATTTGGTGCATAACCTACAAACTGACATTTTTTACTCCTATGATCCAGCTTCTTTAGTTGACCTAGAATTTTGACAAATGCATCGCTGCCAAATATCTGCAGTCTTGACAAATCAGGCTTCTGATTATTCCACATTTCTATTGGCGTCACTTTTAATTTTTCTGTCGGACTTCGGTTGATCAAATATACTGCGGTGTATACGGCTTCTCCCCACATATTTTTCTCCATTTCCGAGCCATACAACATTGCTCTTGCTTTGTCAAAGATAGTTCGGTTCATTCTTTCTGCCGTACCATTCAACTGTGGCGTGTGTGGTACAGTAAAGTCCAGTACGATTCCTTTTTTATTTGTCCAATCTCTTAGTCTTTCATTTGCGTATTCTCCTCCGTTATCGCATCTTATTTTACTGACTTTCATATTCATTTTGGCTTCTACTCTCATCACATAATTTTTAAGAGCATCTGTAACTTCGGACTTATATTTTAATAGACATATCTCTGTATAATGTGAGTAGTCATCTATTAGCGTGAGGATGTATCTCTTTCCGTCCCATGTTAGTGGTTCAATAGGTCCGCACAGATCAGTATGAATTATTTCTAATAGTCTCACAGCTTTGGTTCTTTCTGACTTGAATGGAATTCTGGTTTGTTTGGCCTTCAGGCAAAACTCACAAGTCTCCATGGTGTTAATTTCCTTTTTAGTGAGTTTCATGCCTGTCGTTATGTCTAAGAGTTTTTCCATGTTTGACATCCCCAGATGCCCCAGACGTTTATGCCAGTCCAGTACAGCGAGGTTTCTGTTGGTAGCTGTAAGTGACATAATTTCATTTTTCCGTTTCAACTTAATTTCATACAAACCAGTTTCAGTTTTAGTTCCTTTCAAGACAGTCTTTCCATATTTTTTAATTTTTACTGTCTGTTTCTCAAATAAGACGTTTCCTCCCTTTTCTGTTATTGCCTTAACAGATATCAGATTCGTTCCCAACTCAGGCACATATAGAACATTATTTAGTATGCATTCTTCAAATTGTACAGATCCCCTTCCAACTGCTGTCATCTGTTCGTTCGCCTTGGCTACACCTATCTTGGAATTTATTTGAACTAAGTCTTCCAACCCACTTTTGTTATTGGTCATGTGAGATGTAGTTCCAGAATCAATTATCCAATGGTTTGATTCAGTGGTATTATTTGTCAAGAAGGAGAGTTCGTCCCTCTTGTTCTTGTCATTTTTATTTCTGAAGAAACAGTCTTTTTCTGCATGATTCGTTTTCTTACATATTCCACAGCCCGTTTGTGTTACTTTAGTTTTTTGTGTTTTTGTACAGTCCTTTGCAACGTGACCTGTTTTATTGCACGTAAAACATTTTCTTGTTTTATTTGATTCTATATTTCTGCTGTCACAGTGTCTCGCTATGTGACCTGCCGAATTGCACTTGCAGCATTTTCTTTCTACAGCTTTGAATGCTACAGCACTATCCCTGTTAGTTTCAATTTCTAGGCGTTGTTCCTCTGCTAATAATCTCGCTATTAAATTCTCTGTGGTTTTATTTGTATCAGACGTCGATTCCCACGCACTAACAAAATGTCTGTACTTTGGTGGTAGAACCGTTAGTATTTTAGACATGAGTAAACCATCATCTATTTTCTGACCTAATGCTTCCAGTTTATGTGTGATATTTTGTAGTTTACTCACGTGAGATACGACGTCCATATTCTTGTCATATGCAAACGAGAATAGCTCTTGCATTAATGTACATTTTTGTTGGCTACTGTCCCTCTCATAGATTGATGACAACTTTCTCCACATTTCATATGCAGTCAAGCAGTTTAGAACATGCATCAGCGGTTTCTTGTCTATACTCGAAGTCATGTAAGAAGGATCTTTTTCGCACATGTAGAATAAGCTCTTCAACTGTCGCGAGGTCTCTGTTCCCCCACTTTACCACCCAGGTACCATACACCGGGTAACCAAATAAAACGTGTAATCTATTAAATTTGCAGTAAAAAGAGACAATCAAATCCGACAAAAAGTCGAAACACGCGGTATATACAAAAGTGGCACCACACCAATGCTTTCGGCGCAGCACGCATGCGCAGCCGAAAGACCATTGGTGGTGACATAGCCAATGAGCGCCAACATGCGCAGAACCGGTCTAAACTCGTCGGTCGCCACAATCCTTCTTACATGACTTCGAGTATATCGTTGTTACAATGTACTTTTGTGCTTTGGCATTTTTTCTTATCCAATCCGTGTTTGCAGCATTTAAATCAGTGGGCTCATCTGTAACTAATGTGTATAAATCTTGGGCCTTTAGTATAATGGTTAACTGGAATTTCCACACCTGAAAACTTTCCAAGTCCTTCAGTTTCTCAATCTGGGCTATTTCTTCATACGTTGATTCTTTCGACATTTTTAAATTCAATCAAGTCTCAACGTCTTCTTTTACCTTTTTTTCCGTTTTAGACTAGATTGCTTTTTAATATTTTTTACTATTACGCCTCACCACGTGCAATCTGGGCCCATAACCTGTTAGATTAAGTGGATCGAAACGTGGTAATTTTGGTGAAGCGTTTAAACTATGTTTATTGTAATTTGGTTTTGTACATAAAGGTAACAATACACTATTAACTGCGGTAGACATATAAGAATAGAAATAAACTTTCTCTTTCTACAAGTATCTTCTTTTAAACTCTTTCTTACAAACTCTCTTACAGAACTCTCTTAAGACTTGCCTCGTTCTAAATCAGCACAAAGGAACTTCCGAGGAGACCGACTCTCGAACCGGACTCCTTCCGTTATTATATCCTTATTTACTAAGGCGCGCTTTTCAAACGTAAAATTACTTCCTAACAGAGGGGTGGAACAAATCCCCTCGAGGCGGGTCGCCCAGGGTCTGGTTGCCGTCAATAATGATGGCGACGCTGAAGGCCCTGCGGACGGGGGAGTACTCCTACTCGGAGGCCTGCAGGCGGACAAACATCGATATAAAGGTTGTTCAAGCAAAATCGAGGAGCACCTACGACAGGCCTGGGATATGCCCTTACCGCACAATAACTTAACGCACGCGGCTTAGTATTAAATATAATCGATGTAAAAGTTTCACACTGTGATTTAATGGCGTCACAATAAACGAGCACGTTTATTTTATTACGCGTGTGAATTTAGATAGCTTTTACCGATCTATAATCACTAATTTAAACTTAATTAAAGAACACGCAAGTACGCGTATGGAAATTCCAAGCACGGAATTTGTGAAGTGGAAAATAGAAAATCGGAGCGCCGATTGCTCTTAGTGTTAGGATCTCCGCGAAAGACACGAGGTGCACCTTGTCGCGATTCACACAGAAGAGAGCGAGTGGTCGCAGAGACGGCACGAGTCAAGGCACCGGCTCGAGATCGAGGACACCTGGCCAATCCGAGAAGACCACGTAACATCGCGTGTTACTATGCAAATTAAGGTGGGAGTAATTAGTCCAGGTGTCAATCAAGAGATGGCTCGCTCAGGCCGTCTCCGCGACCACTCAGTTGCCACGGCGACAACAACGCATGTTTGAATTTACCGCGCGTCCTCGCCACAGCGTGCAGATGCAAATTGGTCGCATCACTGCGACCAATCCCAAACAAAGGTCATCCGCCGTTTTTGTGAATGGGAAGGGATAGTGCCCAAATCGGTGGTAGGTTGAAAGTAAACAGTGCTTTCAGTACTTTCAATAATTATTTTCGTACAATTATAATTTATTTATTAATTTCGCGACTAGTAATATGGTATTAATTGACCCTATTGTCCAAATTTCTATCTTTCTTTCAATCTCGTTACGCGACTATTATCAATAGGAAGACTCTCGCGTCTCACACGTACAATTAGTTAACAAAGATGAAATGGTCACTTTTATTGCCATAACCTGTGAACGCAAACTTCGTACGGAATCGTTGATAGCTTTTTTTTTATTAGGAACGAAGACCTCCTGTCGGCGAGTAAGGATCGAGAGCTGAAGCATTCCGAATAAGCGTAAGAAATTGTATATTTTTATATTTTATTTTTTTTATATTATATTTTTTTATATTTTATATATATATACCGTTCTTGAATATTTGAATCATTCAAAAGTTCTAACGGTACAAGTGAATTTGATTTTAATCCATAAGATGTTAGGGTGTCCATTCTACAAGTTTTCACACAATTATATGACACAAACACACGACATTAGTATTATACCAATATATTTCCAACATCTTGTGTATCATCACTGTGCCATTTACTCTTTTGCTCTATAATAATTAATACAGTCAAAGTGTTGTGGCAAAGAAGCTTTCACCTTTAAGGAAATGTAACCATTTTATTATCGAATAATAAATGATGATCTGAGATCATATAGTTAGGAGTCTGGCTAACAAATTTTAAAGACATTGATATTTATGTTTGTCGTCCATCTGTGACAAAATGTTTAGCTTGCATTATAAGTTGACAAGTTTAGAAAGCAATTCCAGATTAATTTTGTACATTGCTTTTAATTTTCTATAAATGAGCCGTTTATTTTGAAAGTGGCCTAAGTCCATTTATCTTCAAATCGAGATATTTAAGGGTTTGCGTTTCAATGAATTTAAAAATATACGTATAGGATACTAATGAGTCATACTGCTTAAGCGTATCTAAGGGTGTTAAATTTATAGTTCCTATTAAAATAGTGGCAATTATTAAGTGAATAATATGCGTTTTCTTATCAAGAATGGAGTTAGGCCACTTTCAAAATTAACAACCAGATTCATTATAAAATTTGAAGGTGCCCAAGTCCATTCAACATAATTTAAAATGCTTCAAATTGAAAAAAAAAACAATACTGAATTTATTTGGCATATCTTTAAAACACTTCGGAAACATAATTTATGCGATTCAAAACATTTTTTAACTGCATAACGTACAAAATTACAAACATAAATTTATTACAAAACAATTTACTACTCATCTACATTTTCTGCGTGTGAAAGGGATTTGAAGTAATCATGATGTTCCGGTGGTATATATCGTAATAGGTCAATTATGTCCTTGAATTTTGCTGTTGTAATTTGTCTAATACAGTAATCAGTAATGCCTCGTTAGAATCCTGACGATCGGGGCTGGCGGCAGGACACTAACGCGACGCGGACCCTATTCCCTTAGAGTAGTATATGCTCTAAGACTATTCCGTGCGGCCGGTGCTGTGAGTGAGAAAACCCAAGAGCCGAGCGAGAGGGAATGAAACAGTTGACACGAAGTTGCCGTCGTCTCTTTCGTTCTCTCACTCTCGACCGAAGGATTCTAAGAAGTGGTGGGGATAGTGAGCGGGATTATAACGCATGGTAAAAACGGGACACTAACGACGAATTACTGTATTTTTATACAGTGGTGTCAATACAACTCCACAAAATTACCTTTTTTAAAAAAAAGGTACAAAAAAGAGCGCCAAGTATATAATCCCATTTAAAAACATTGTCGTAAATTAATATAAATTTATTAATGTGCTATATTTAACTTTACAAAAGTAACGATATACAACAGTTGCGCCAATTATCACACTGGCTATTTGCACAAAGAACAAAATGTATTCAATAATATTAAGCAGATATATTTTTATACAAATAAATATTTTATTCAAAATACTTGGCGCTGCTCTCCAAATTGGTGTTGCTAAACTGAATAAATATGCATAAATTGCATTAAAATCTTTTTCTTTCTTTCTTGTCTCTGTGGTGTCTTGTCTTGTTTTATTTATTAACCAAGACAATTAACATTTTTTCGGTTGCGCAGCGCCAAGTATTTTGAATAAAATATTTATTCGTATTAAAATATTTATTTGTATAAAAATATATCTGCTTAATATTATTGAATACATTTTGTTCTTTGTGCAAATAGCCAGTGTGATAATTGGCGCAACTGTTGTATATCGTTACTTTTGTAAAGTTAAATATAGCACATTAATAAATTTATATTAATTTACGACAATGTTTTTAAATGGGATTATATACTTGGCGCTCTTTTTTGTACCTTTTTTTTAAAAAAGGTAATTTTGTGGAGATTTCACACATTTTGTAGTAGTGTTTATTGATATCAATCACTTTACGACATTGTTTTTAAATGGGATTTTTTTTTATGGGATTATATACTTGGCGCTCTTTTTTGTACCTTTTTTCTAAAAAGGTAATTTTGTGGGGATTTCACACATTTTATACTGTTTATTATGACTGGATAATTTTTTCACCCCCTCGGGTGAATTATTAATATTAAGTGAAATATTATATTGCCATCCAAACTACGCACGCCTGCAAAGCTACCAGACAATTGGATTGGTGGAATTGGTTTAAATTTGAGTTTTCAGACATGAAGCAAACATACAGGAAGCAAACAGAGGATTGAAGCTGAATAAAATCGTTTAATTAATATAATACTATGTCACAATAAATTTTTTTCTCTAACGTAGATTATCTGTAAATATATAAAATCCACATTTTAGTTACAACTTAACGTAGAACATATAGAAATAGAGTGGCCCTTTGTTATAGTAAATGTTAGAGTCTACAAAATGTGCCCGAAGGAAGTGAGAGCGCAGAATGTCTTGTTGGAGGAAATGTAAATACTAAGGGTAATTTATCGAAAATGAACAAAGAGATTCAGTATTTTTAACACACAATTTCTTGGTGCTGGAATAAAATTAAATTAGTATGTTTATTGGTGAATTGAAATATTGTTCATGGGAAACTAATCAAATTAATGAATAGCGTAGGAACTACTGTGGATTTTAATAAAATATTATATTCATAATACTTCAGAGATTTCAAATCTTATGTGAAAATATGTTTCACAAAAGTTTGGAAAGTATCGAGGGAGATGCATATTCAGCGCACTTTCTTCACTAATGTGACGTACTCGACATTGCAAGCAGTACGCCATAATTTTCTTAACCCTTAACTGGTATACTGTTTTTTTCAAACGTAACTGGTATACTGGGGTCGTGGCAGACCCCAAATAAAAAAGGGCACAGAAACTTGTAAAGTCGACACTAGAAGAACCTCTATGAATATTTTGTTCTTAAGTAATATATAAAATAATAGAAACGTAGAAATTTAAAGTATTGCTACAAAGTTATTTATAAATTCAGTTTACAAACTTAGACAACCAAAAGTTTCACAGCGAACTCTGCGTGCCGGGGGTAATGAGTGACCCCAGGATACCAGTTAAGGGTTAAATATCAATGCTACGCTAATTTGAAAAATTTTGTCGATTTACCTTATTTGACAAATTTCAAGAAACTTGTGCGAAACAACCTCCAAGCCTGTGTATCCCCTTCATTTCTGTCCAAGCCTGTGCACCCCCTTCATTTCTGTCCAAGCCTGTGCGTCCCTTACATTTTTATCCAAGTCCTCTGCGTCTTCTTCATTTCTAAATATAATATATATAAGCTTTACATAAAATCTCTAAATTGCTGGTATAAAAATATCTAGCAATTTAAATTCAATGCAATTTGTTACAATATATATTATTTTGTGCGAAAGAAGATGCTTCTCTGTCGAAGCTTCTCCGGCAACTTCCAAGTCTGCGACTCTACATACTAAATCGATTTAAAAAATTTTGGCGACGTACCTTGTTAATTAAGACAATAATTCAATCTCCTATTTGGTGTAAAAACTCGTGACATCTCAAAATTTCGTACAACTTACTCCATTTGACATTTAGCACTTGGTTGGTTATAGTATAACTCCATTTGACATTTAGCACTTGGTTGGTTATAGTATATCTCTGTCTAGCTGTCACAACACAAAATATTTGGTTACACGATTGGCCGAACCCATCCAATGAACGACGTGCCTGAGAGACATTTCCTCACCCCCTCTTGCCCAGAAGTGTAGGTAGGACGATGACGATGAAGATTTCATTTTACGAACATGAAAATCGGCAAATTGCCACTTTACAACGAAATATCTCAGCTCATAATACACGTAGGAACAAAACGAAGACACTTTTCTTATGTAAATCATACCCAGGCTATCCATTAAGACCATTCAAAATCGAATCGGATCAGCCGTTATTGAGATTCGGAAATCTCAGGGTTCAGAATAGCGAGTCGTGGCGTAATAGAGACACGGCAGTGCTCGCGCTGCGCATATATATACCCATAAAAAACTTCAAGAAAGTAAAAAAATACGCCAAGTACATGAAAATCGCAAAAAATAGAAGATAATAATAATTACAAAATTAAAAAAAGATGTGAAATCAAAATGAGCTGCCAGTACATAAAGATGCTTTCCAATTGCGCTTTAGATGACACAACTACATATGCACGGCTAAAATTCCATTACTCATAATGGCTATTTATACAAAGAAAAAATGTATTAAATAATAATATGCAGATATATTTTTATACAAATAAATATTTTAATACGAATAAATATTTGATTCAAAATACTTGGCGCTGCGCAATCGAAAAAATGTTAATTGCCTTAGTATTAATAATTTACAACAACTCCATTACAATATAAAATACATATACATACACATATTAGAAACGCAGTCAGATTTATTCTACATATATTTACACACACACACACACACACGTACAAGAAAGAAAGAAAAGGATTAATGCAATTTATACATATTTATTGCGTTTAACAACACCAATTCCGGGCGCAGCGCCAAGTATTTTGAATCAAATATTTATTCGTATTAAAATATTTATTTGTATAAAAATATATCTGCATATTATTATTTAATACATTTTTTCTTTGTATAAATAGCCATTATGAGTAATGGAATTTTAGCCGTGCATATGTAGTTGTGTCATCTAAAGCGCAATTGGAAAGCATCTTTATGTACTGGCAGCTCATTTTGATTTCACATCTTTTTTTAATTTTGTAATTATTATTATCTTCTATTTTTTGCGATTTTCATGTACTTGGCGTATTTTTTTACTTTCTTGAAGTTTTTTATGGGGATCTCACTTCTTTTTACAAAGATTATTATTATCTTCTATTTTTTGTGATTTGTATATTTTCTTATATTTCTGTGATTTATTATTATTATTATCTTCTATTTTTTGTGATTTGTATATTTTCTTATTTTTCTGTGATTTATTATTATTATCTTCTATTTTTTGTGATTTATATGATTTCATGTACTTGCCGTATTTTTTTACTTTTTTGAAGTTTTTAATGGGGATACAACTTAACGTAGAACTTACTTATATAGAAATTATATAGACATAGTGGCCTTTTGCTATAGTAAGTGTAGAGACTACATAATGTGTCCAAAGGAGGCGAGAGCATATGATAGAAAGTCTTGTGGCAGAAATTTAAAAAATGTTAATGGTAATTTAGCGAAACTGAACGAAGAGATTCAATATTTTTACTGGTGTTGGTTTAGTATAGTATATACAAATATTTATTGGTGAATTGAAATATTGTTAATGGAAAACTAGTAAAATTAATGAATAGCGTAGCAACTATATAGAAATAGACTGGCATTTTGCTATAATAAGTGTAGATTACAAATGTGTCCGAAAGAAATGAAAGCGTATGACAGAAAATCTTGTTGCCGGAAATTGAAATGCTATGGTAATAATTCAGCGAAGATGAACGAAGAGATCCAATATTTTCAACACACAATTTATTGGTTTTGGAATAAAATTAGTTTAGTATGCTTATAATTTTGTCGATTTACCTTATTTCACTTTCCATAAACTTGTGCGAAATAAGATGCTCTGTCTATCTATCTATTCTTCTCCGGACAACCTCCACGACTGTGCATTCCCTTCATTTCTATCCATCCAAGCCTGTGCGTCATTTTTATCGGAGTCCTGTGCGTCCCCTTCATTTCTATAATATAATGAGCTTTACATAAAAACTCTAAATTGTTGGTATACAAATACAAATATCTGGCATTTTAAATGTAGTGCAATTTTTAACTACAATATAAATAAAATTAGTTTAGTATGCTTATAATTTTGTTGATTTACCTTATTTCACTTTCCATAAACTTGTGCGAAGCAAGATGCTGTGTCTATCTATCTATTCTTCTCCCGACAACCTCCACGCCTGTGCTTTCCCCTCATTTTTATCCATCCAAGCCTGTGCATCATTTTTATCGCAGTCCTGTGCGTCCCCTTCATTACTATAATATATAATATAAACGTTACATAAAAACTCTAAATTGCTGGTATAAAAATATCTAGCAATTTAAAAGCAATGTAATTTGTTACAATATATATATTATTTTGTACATGCATGGTACAAATTTGCAGAAACTTGTGTGAAAGGAGATGCTTCTCAGTCGAACCATCTCCGGACAACTTCCAAGTCTGCGACTCTACATAAGAAATCTATTTCTTATTACATAAAAACTCTAAATTATTGGTATAAAAATAAATATCTGGCAATTTAAATGCAATGCAATTTCTTACAATATATATTATTCTGTACATGCATGGTACAAATTTCCAGAAACTTATGAGAAAGATGCTTTTCTGTCGAACCTTCTTCGAACAACTTCCAAATCTGTGATTTTACATAAAAAGTCTATTAAAAATTTTTTGCGACTTACCTTATTAATTGAGACAATAATTCAGTCTCCTATGTAATGTATAAAAACTCGTGACATTTCAAATCGGACAACTTACTTTTTGACACTTAGCACTTGGTAGGTTATAAAATAAATATGCATACAAAGATGGACGACGATCCCGAGAGTCGACGACCGAAACATGTGTTAGTAGTGAAGGTGTGCGTGTAACGCGTATACGTATTATGTTGACGAAAAATTCCTTGACGAAAAATTCCTTGACGAAGAAGGAGAAGAAGAATCTTACCGTTTCCGACTAATCCATGAGACGATATTATGATATCTCTGATATGCGTGGACCGATTTTATTGATTTTGGTCTTATTCGAAAGCTAATATGCGGTTTACATAAGAAAAGTGTCTTTAAATTTAGAAAATATTGCAGGCGTGATGAGATATTAATGTATAAATGTCAGAATTAGGTTAGAGTGTCTCCGCGACGAGTAAAGGTACACGGCAGCGACATCGACATATACCGGGTGTTTTTCATGTACTTGGCGTCGAGACGCTACCGCGTCTCTAGATATATATACTTGGCGCGAGACACTACCGTGTCTCTTGATAAAACTGTGCAAGATGTGACTGTACAATGATCGCCTGACATACATTCGTAAATTATTATATAAAATAATAAAAAGGGGATAAAACTTTCCCGGTAAAAGCGATTGCTCGAAAAGGCCCGACTGACTTCAAAGTTTGATATTTAGCCCAACCTTGCGCCGTTTAAGGTTTTTAACGCTAATGAAAATTTAAAATTTCTATATTTACTGACTAATTTGATATGTACATCTACACGAATAACGTATGTAAGCAATGTTAATAATTACAAGTGGCATTGCTCAGAACACGTGTAGGAGGAAGGAGAATCACTTTGCTAGGAGTAGTGAATAGGTTTATTAGGATTCGCTGCCGAAACCGCGCGCAATTTAAACGCACTAAACGCGACCAGATCGCGGTATGCACGATCGCGGTGATGTGATCGGTCGGGCCATCTGTTGACGCGCACCTCAGCTAATTAGGCAGCTCTCTCGCTTCATCGCGTGAACGGCTTTGTTTCGCCGGTGCGCTCCTCGTCCTGCTCAGGGCGAGCAGCCCTGTTAGGTGGGGGGATCGCGATCGATGGAAGGGGGATGATCTAGCATCCTGGAAATGCCTGCCGATTTCATGGATCACTTGCAGCTCAGTCTCGACCTGGCTAATAATAAAAATCAAGTAAGTACCTTGACTTACGTTACGCGCTTTTTCCTGCTCGCGCTTTTGCCTACGCTATATTGCCCATCTGCTGGGTAACTGCTTTACTTGCTTCCTGACTAATTCTTTACTTAAATCAATTGCTACTTAAACAGTGTAAACCTTTTGGTGTAAATAGCCGTTTATTTTGCTTGTGACCTTTGTACATAATTTGAATTATAAGGTGTAATCTTGCTCGTTAATCGCTTTAAAATCTCTAAATGTAGTTGCCAGTGTTCCTCAATACGCGTGTCATTTCTTCGCACCGATCTCTTAATAAGCTTTATAACAATAACAGTAACCGTGCAATCTATGAAAAGTAGAGTTAAGTGTATCCGTGCATCGAACGTTTGATATATTTTCATTTCTTTCACTGATATATCGCAAACACACGGGCACCCGCCGGTCAAAAATTCGAACATTTTCTTGCATATTTTCATTCAACAACGAAATTCCTAACGGAATTCCTAACTTATAAAATATAAAAATACAAATTTTTCTAAGTTCCATTCCAACTGGAACTTTTATTTTATCGGTTCTTCTGAAAACTTATAATGTGATAACCTATTGGAAAGTTCCATGAAGGGCCTTAATATTAGAGATATTTACATGTAAATTATTAAACATTTCATAGCGCACGTGTAAAACATAAAACATCAGACATCGGGCAAGAACAAGTGGTATTTCGGCAGTTGATCGTGATGTTATCGGGTTTTGTCCTTTGAATTATTTCATAACATTTAACGGTTCCCGCTGTCGGCATCGTTTAGGCCGCATTTGGTTTTACCCTCTGATTGCTCTTGCTCGATGTCTCATGTTTTCTTTTATGACCTCAGTCGCTCTTCAACCGACTCGTAGGCTCGCATGCTTATAGCTAAGGCGAGCAAAATTTATAAAGGCACACGCAGTATTCTTCCTGATTTAATACTTTCCTTGATAATGCTCACAATACTGTCCGAAACGTTGGAAATTTGTAATCTTAAAAATTGCACAATAGCTTTTATTTAATCTCTTAAAAATAGGCCGAATCAGTGCGCCGATAACATTTACTTCCAAGTTTTATGGATTTTATGTTTTACACGTGCGCTATGAAATATTTAATAATATACATTTAAATATCTCTAATATTAAGGCCCTTCATGGAACTTTCCAATAGGTTCTCACATTATAAGTTTTCAGAAGAACCGATAAAATAAAAGTTCCAGTTGGAATGGAACTTATAAAATATAAGAATACAAATTTTTCTATAACAGGATCAGATATTTTGTTCTCCGATATTAAAAAAGTCCTCAATCGTTGTAACAAAAAACTAAATACTATTCGATGGACAGTACTACAAGAATATTAAATAATTCTTGCAGTTAAATTGATATTCTGAATGTGTTATTTGTATGTAATACCTACTTACCTACGTAAAATGTTTTAGAATCGTTATAATAAATGTTCCACGAAAACAAATTATGTATATTAGAACGTTTATTAAAAAAGTTTTCATAAGATAAAGAAAAGTACTAAACTATTAGGTACCAGTTTTATTTAACAATATAATATCATATTCTTCAAATGTTTATTTAATAAAAGGTATGAAAATCATAATATAATTAATGGTTTAAATACGATAATGTATTATAGCTATAATACCATCACGTTGAATTGTAAAACTATATTCATATATTCTATTACTGAAATATAAATATTATACGTTGCATTAGAGATTTTCTATGCATTTCGGTTCGTGTAAGTTATAAATAAATGTTATTTAGTTATTATTCTTGACAAGTTCTCTTTTCCGTTCAATACTTCTTATGAAACCATTAATTACTTATGTTATGATTTCCATACCCTTTATTAAATAAACACACGAAGAATATGATGGTACATTGTTAAATAAAACTAGTACCTAATAGTTAAGTACTTTTCTCTATCTTTTGAAAACTTTTTTAATAAATCTTCTAAATGTAACTTGTTTCCATGGAACTGTAATTATATAGGTTCTAAAATATCTGTTACACGAGAACACTTTTTAAAGAAGTTTTACAGGAACAGATATTTTCTTAATCGAAACAAATAAGTTCTAACAGAATTTTTTAAAAACGAGGGTTCGAGAACTTTTTCGATGCCTGACTGTCTGTTTCAATAGCATTCGCAGCATCTTCCTTTTATCTGAACTTTCCTTGATAGTGGTCAGAATCGTTGACCGAAACGTTGGAAATTGATAAAATGTTCATAAAGTCCAAAACAGCTTCGATTCGATGAACAAATTTTTAAAAAAAGACCGAACCAGTGCGCCGAAATCATCTCTTCGCGCGTTCGTCTACTGACGGGGACTTGCCCCATTTTCAATGCGTTTATTCGATAAAACAAAAATCCATTCTTTTTTTTAGATCAATAAATGTATTATTAATTAAAAGAAAAATCACATTTCTGTCTATTACACCTGCGTCACAACCATCTACAAAGAATATCTATTTTTAAGGCCGTCACACTGTTGAGCCCCCTGAATTGCCTATAAAATCTGTGCCGTTAGGAATTTCGTTGTTGAAGGAAAATATGCAAGAAAATGTTCGATTTTTTGACCGCCGGGTGCCCGTGTGTTTGCGATATATCAGTGAAAGAGATGAAAATATATCAAACGTTCGATGCACGGATACACTTAACTCTACTCTTCATAGGTTGCACGGTTACTGTTACTGTTATAAAGCTTATTAAGGGATCGGTGCGAAGAAATTACACGCTTATTGAGGAACACTGGCAACTATATTTAAATATTTTAAAGCGATTAACGAGCAAGATTACACCTTATAGTTCAAATTATGTATAAAGGTCACAAGCAAAATAAACGGCTATTTACACCAAAAGGTTTACACTTGAATAAAGAATTAATGAACTACCCTGATAACCACCCTGCCTGCAGTCTGTCAGTAGATGGACAGCAGGGTCTGACAAGGCAGGGTCTGCCGGCAGATGGACGGCAGATCCGCAGCAGACCCTGCCTTCAGATGGCGCTATTGGATGTGTCGGACGGGCCGCAGGGTCTGCTGCGGATCTGCCGGCAGATGAACGGCAGATCCGCAGCAATTCCTGCCTTGTCAGGGTCTGCTGGCAGATCCGTAGTTGAATGCGGACATAAACTGTGCCGGATCTGCCGGCAGACCTGGTTATCAGGGTATGGAAATAACCTAAATATTTAAAGTTTTAATAATTTGTGGGATTGTTTGCAGAAAATGGACGCATTCAGGGCGTGTGAGGCCGCCATCGAGGACGAGGTGCAGCGCCAAAAGGACCTGCAGCAGAAAATAGAGGCGCTGCACCTCCAAATTGAATGTTCACGTCGCCGGGAACAAACCTTGCGGACGCGACGGCCCCTGCTGCAGCAGCTGCAAGTGGGGAGGCATAATAACCCGCCGGTCGAGATAATAATCTCGAGCCCTAAGGTGATTAAAGAATAAGCAATTATTAACATATATGTACTGTTGGATTCCGTAGCAGGAAGTTGGGTACAACACGTAAAATACTTCTAAGTTTCACAAGAGGTTTTATTTCAGAAGTTCTAACTGGTGTATTTAACAGAGGTTCCGCTCTTAGATACAAGAATGGTCTAACTCTAGATTTTGGGACTGGGTTATATATATATACAGGAGTTGTGGAAGAAGGGATAAGGATGACGTGGAAAGAACTATGGGAAGTGCAAGGGTCGATGATGACTAATCTGTTATCGGTGTACGGAGGATTTTGCGAGGGTGACTAGTTGTGATGAGTTGGTGTGTGTTTAGGATGCTTATGGTGTACATTTAGCTGGCATCCAACACCTCCCCCCATTAAGATTGAAGACTATGATGAAGGAGAAAGAGTCTTCAATAAAAACTTAGTATCTAGATATATGTTGTGAACGTAGGGTGAGCATAAGATACACAATATGTTGTAGAATATGTAGCACAGATACAGGGACTTAATACCGGTATAACGCTCATACCGGTATTTCGCCATTACAGCAATACCGGTACCGATATCATACCGAAACAGATAAATACCGGTACCGATATCGTACCGAAAAATAAAAATACCGAAAACAATCGGTTACCGGTAACCGAAATAAATACCGGTATTTTTTCGGTATTCTTTTCGGTAACATTTCTATAGACATATATAGACGGAGCGTGTCTGAGGGGTCGATGTGAGGTTCGCGGTAAGGGGAGCGATACAGGCAAATCGGGTATCGCAGTGGCTATGCATGCCGAACAGAATACCGAAAAAATACCGGTATTTATTTCGGTTACCGGTAACCGATTGTTTTCGGTATTTTTATTTTTCGGTACAATATCGATTTCGGTATTTATCTGTTTCGGTACGATATCGATACCGGTATAGCTGTAATGGCGGAATACCGGTATGAGCGTTATACCGGTATTATGTCTCAGACGAAGATACTACCGAAAAATACCGGTATAATACCGGTATTTTACATACCGGTAGGAGTCCCTGCACAGATATACAGTGCAGAATATACCTAGGATACATATAAATATGTGATAAATATAGAGAATATATGATGTAATATAAAATATAGGATGTGTAACACAGATGTATAATACGAAATTTGGAATATGAGTCTTCTATCTGGTTACATGGGTGTAGTACTTCTGCGTGACAGGGTTCTGCCACGAGTCCTTGCTGATTGGGTAGATTCTTCTGCGTCCTCGGGAATGGTGTGTATCACACGGGCGATCGCGGCGTCTTGGTTGCGATCGTAGATTACGATTTCCTGAGTGTGACTGCTGTATTCCGAATGTGTATCAGAATGAAGGTTGTGAGGATTCACAAGGTTTCTAATGGCTGGAGTGGTGATGTCGCCATTACGCGAATTCCTCATGAAACAAAATAATTGTTTCAGTAGGTAGAGGCAACCAAACCGATGACAGCAATTCAGGCAAATTATTAAGAACAATATTGCCCCGATAACGGATAGTGCTATCGTGTACCATTTAGTGTGTCGTACTATAAATGGTTTATTTAGTTGGTCAGTTATTATTCTATCGAATTCGCTTAATTTCTTATTAGCGTATTTTAATTCTGAAAGGTCTATATTTGTCAGCTTAATTGGAGTTAGCTGGACTGGAGTTGTCTTATTGAATTTCCGTGTGGAAAGACAGCAATCATCGGTAGTGATGTCGAGTCTGGGAACATAGTGTGATATGTTGCGAATCGTGGTGCTTGTCGTTTCCAACACGAAAAGGTCCGTATATCCTTTACAGGACGGTTTCAGTTGAAGGATCCCGGTCTGATGTAGTATTACATCCTCCATGTGACTTGTTTGACCTTCGCAGATGAGTGTTACTGTAATGGGCTTCTGGAGTACATATATCCACTGATTATACTTGAGGTACTTCCAAATCTCTGTCTCGGCCTTGAATGTTTCGGTCCTGCAGTCTTCTGGTATCCGATCGAGTTTTGGAAATAGGAGTTGTGTTTCACACATGAGTTGATCGGTCCTTTTGTTGATTTGTACTCCACGGCAGATGAAGTGCTGATCTAGGTACTCGATACAACTTGACAGATCTTTGATGAAAGTGGAATAGGTTTTGGATTGGAACAGCAGTAGGAAGGGTTGTCTTGGTTCGATGTAGGAGAAGATACTACTATTATTATGTTGCATGGGGAGTGAAATCAATTCATAAAAGTTAAATATATTTTTGTCGGTTAAGGGAATTCTTATAGCGAATATTGTTATGTCTTTGCCTGATATAACTTGTAATTCTAAAATCTTATAATAGAGGTGAATATTTGAGTAATCTACTTGGATGGGTAATTCATGGTGACCCTTATATTTTATTAATTCGTCAAACAAAATCTTCGGCGTAAGAATTTGAGGAGACAGGATACCGTGCCTGCCTAAATTTATGGAATTAATATATTTGTCGTATTCATTAGATAATCTAGTAGTGAGTAAGGATAAAGTCATTATATGCTGTGTAATGATGGTATGTAGTTTTAATTCGTCTAAATATTGATTTGTCTCTGATGACAATTTATTAATCATTTCTATATTTCTATTTAATCGATTTTCGTTAAATTGTAATGAGGCTACTGAACTATTGAAATTTTTTATCGTACTGGAAATCACTTGTATTTGTGTTTTTAGAAGAGTCTGCGTTTGTTTATTGTCACTTACTAAAGCGTTTATGCTATCGGTGTAATATTGTGCGTCGTCGGCATCTGGAGTGCCGAACAACCAATTAAGAAGATATGACCCACCGTTCATAAGTCCGCGACGTTTGCGTGATTGTAATTTTTGGCCCGATATATGATACATTATTTCGTCTTTAGCAGTTATATCAGATAGTTGGTCCTTTATCACTCTCAATGTTTGTTCACAATGAAAACTTGTGTAACTGTGTTTTAATGACTCCTTTAGTGCTAATGTACAGAGATTTTGAGACTGGAGGAAATAGTGATTAGTCCGTTCGAACGCTTGGCTTAAGTGCGTGAAATTTATGTAACTGAGCAAGGTTAGTCTCGAATTAGTGATTTTTGCTTCGCCTAGATTGTTATAGAATATTCCACTTGATCGGTTGTGTGGAGTGTTAATATAAACATGGGATGCTGCATAAGGTAGGAGCAGAAAAGAGGCGATTAGGATGTTAATGGGTCCCATCTGAAACAGAATGTTTCAACAGATTACTATGGTATCGCTTTCTTTTCGTACCTATTTGGATTTCCACTGTTTTATTTGAGAATGCTTTTGTTACTTTGTATGGTCCCTTGAAATTTGGACACAACTTCTTGGACAGATTGGTTTTCGACTGTTTGTTATAAATATACACAAGGTCATTTTTCTTGAATTTTTGGGGATTAGCCTTCTTATCATAATATTGTTTGCTTTTGGTTTTTGAGCTAATTATGTTTTCCCTTGCTATTTTGAACGATGTGTTTAATTTGTGTTGTAAGGATTTAATGTAATCGTCGTATGTGTAACGGAATTTAGGTTCCTGGACGATCGACGATGGCAGATATGCTTTAAAACCAAATAGTAATTCGTACGGTGGAAAATTTGTTGTTTTATGATTTGATGTATTATAGCTAAACATAGCAAAAGGTAAGTATTCATCCCAGTCAGTCTGATCTGGTTTTACATAATGTTTCAGATAATCTTTCAGAGTTAAATGGGATCGTTCTAGCGCTCCGTTTGTTTGCGGGTGATACGGTGTAGTCGATAAGTGTTTTGTTTTAAATAATTTAGTTAGATCTTTCATTAGTTGTGACATGAAGTCGGCCCCTTGATCTGACAGTATAGTTTTGGGAATACCGAAATACGTAACAATTTTAGTCAGAACTTTAGCTATTGTTATGGCTTCGTGATTAGGTATTGCTTCTGCGAAACTAAATTTTGTTAGGTCATCTTGCATAGTTAAAATGAATTTATTACCAGCTTCGGTCAAAGGTAGCGGTCCTACTACATCTAAAGCTAACCTTTCGAAGGGTTGTTCTGATGTGCTTGTGATTCCCATGGGCTGTTTTGTAGGTTTAAAATTTGTTTTATTTATCTGACACGACGGACAGACCCTGACGTACTTCTTAATATCTTCTTTCATTGTATCCCAATGATAATGTTTTTTTATTTTAGAATAAGTTTTGTTGAATCCGTAGTGTCCCGAAAGTTTACTGTCGTGATTTTCTTTTAATATTTCCTTAATTTGTTCTGCATTCTGAAGTTCTATTCTACTACTATCATATATTTTAATGTAATTTTTAGAAAATACAAATTTTAACATATTAGCTAGACGCGTTGAATTTATATTATGTTTTTCATCCGGAGGAATTAAAATGAATGTTTCGTCCTTAATATGGTATCTCACATTTATGAGGCATTCGAATATGTTTTTGAATTCTATTTTATCGAAATGCATGTGTGTAGGAAATAATATGTAAGCAATTTTACCTTGATTTTCCAGTTTGCAAACACCATTTGTCGTGGGTGTGATTTTGTTAGTGTCAAATTTATCTGAGATAAATTTTGAATACTGATTATTTTCATTTAGATCTTGAGACCAAAATAGCAGGATGGGGTTTGTTTGTTTCTTTAACGGTGAATTTGTCTTTTCATACGTGGTTATTTGTTGATTCGTATTTTCGAATTTTATAAAATCTTCATAAGATCTTACGGTTTTGATTGTTATGTTAATTTGACTTTGAGGTTCTGCAGGCAATCTGGATAATCCGTCTGCATTCGCATTAATTCTGCCTGGTTTGTATTTTATTTGATATTGATACTCCTCAAGTCTTAATCGCCACCTAACTAGTCTAGAAGACGGATTTTGACAGTTAAAGAGCCATTGTAGTGGCCGGTGATCAGTATATATTATGAAATCTTGTCCGTATAAATAGGGTCTAAAATGTTCTACTGAGCTGACTATTGCTAATAGTTCTTTTTCGATCGTTGAATAATTTTGTTCTGATTTGTTGAGAGTTCGGGAGTAGTACGCGATAGGCAAGTCTGCATTATTTTTTATTTGCGATAGCACACCACCAATACCTACATTGGAAGCATCGGTAGTTAAAATGAATTGTTTTGAAAAATCTGGATATTGGAGAATGGGTTTATCTATTAATGTTTCTTTTAAAGTAAGGAATGCTTGTTCTTGTTCATTCGCCCAAACAAAAGTAACGTCTTTCTTCAATAATTGTGTTAAAGGTTTTGCGATTGTGGAAAAGTCTTTAATGAACTTTCGATAATAACCTACTAGACCTAGAAACATCTTAATTTCTTTTTGATTTCTCGGTTTCATAGCGCGTTGTATGCAATCTACCTTGTTGGGGTTAGGTTCTACGCCTTTGTCGGATATAATATGACCCAGATATTCGCATGATCTTTTTAAAAATTCGCACTTGTCTGGCTGTAACTTTAGATTATTTTCTCGTAATCTTGAAAATATGTTGATTAATTTTCTATTGTGGTCATCCAAAGAGGATCCATATAAAACAACATCATCTAAATAAACGAAGCACTGTGTGTTAGTTAAACCTGTTAGGACATTGTTCATCATTCTTTGAAAGGATGATGGTGCGTTTTTAAGTCCAAACGGCATACGTGTGAATTCGTAATGGCCGTTCGGTGTGGAAAAAGCTGTTTTCTGAGAATGACTAGGGTTCATGGGGATTTGATGGAAGCCGCTGGCGAGATCGAGGGTGGTAAAGTATCTAGCGTGACCTAATTGATCCAAAATGTCTTCGATATTCGGGAGGGGGTATGCGTCCCCTATTGTCTTATCATTGAGCTTTCTATAATCTATTACGATACGCCATTTGAGTTCTCCAGAGGCATCTAATTTTTTTGGAACGATCCAAATGGGACTGGACCAAGGGCTAGTGGAAGGTTTTATAATGCCCTGTTTAAGCATCTTCTCGATTTGTTTATCAACTTCGGCCTTATGTATTTGTGGATATCGGTAAGTTTTCGCGTGAACTGGAATTTCATCCGTGGTAGGAATCTCGTGAGTACTTGCTGTTGTTCGGCTTAGTAAGTCGGTAGGCAAATGGAATATATCATTGAACTCTGTACAGATCTGGGATAACGAGCCTCGCTCCTCTTCATTCAAGTGATCGAGTCTAAGATTCTGATTTAGCACGTGTAATCTTTTCAAGATTTTGTTATTTGATTGGTTTGGAGCTAGTTTGTACACGTATGATTCGATTGGAAGGGGTTCGATATATAATTCGGGAATTGGAATAGTTTCGACTTTAGTGGAGGTATTAACGATTGTAAGAACTGCGTTATTTTGATTATCAACTCGAACAATGGCATTTGGAATTAGTAATGTATTTTCATGATTTAGTTGTTGAGACAATATTATACCTTCTTTGACATTGAATGGGTTTATTACCCTAATAGGAATAACCGTTTCCGTTCGCGGGTTGATTCTAATTGTATCAACGGATCGTTGCGACGTATTGTGAAGCAGAGGAAGTGGAAATGGAATAGAATTCAGTGAAATAGCAGAAGTAGTATAGTCGATTTTGGCTCCCTGGGACCGAAGGAAGTCGTCTCCTAGGAGTCCGTCAAATGGTATATTCGTAGGAGTGTCTAAGATTTGGAAATTAGCTACGATTTTTTTTGAATGAATTTCGAGTTCGATTTCAGTTGCACCGCATGTTGCAATTGGTGCACTCGGTGATACTCCGTTTAATATTATTGGGACGTTATTATGATTTCTGGAAGTAGTTATACTGGTTGATTTAATTACGGAAACTGATGCGCCAGTGTCGATTAGAAATTTTAAAGTCCCATCGTTAGAGCTAGAATTCTTTGATTGGAAAAGGACGTAAGTTAAATCATTTGAAGCTAATAAGGATTTGGAAATTGTTGCATCTTGTAGCGGTTGAATTCTACGGTTGCTTGCTCCATCGATATTGGAGGATTGGGATGTTGGGAAACTAGTTGAAAATCCTGCTGGTGGAAATTTACGGATTTAGTATTATCACTGCTACGTTGTTCTTGATTCGAATTAAAGGGATTTGTATCGTTTCGATTATGATTAAAAGAACTGCGATATTGAATTTGTTTGTCTCGGTTAGTATCAAAAGGACTTTGATATTGATTCTGTCGAATAGCGTTGTTATACTGACGTTTCCTACATTCTTCTATGGTGTGACCCAAATTTTTACAATAGCGACATTGTTTAGTTGGTTGTGCCTGACTTTGTGAGTTCGTAGGGATTTGGCTGAAGTTAACGGATCTGGAGTTATTGTGACTGTATGTGGAAGGATTGGACTTATTTCTATAACAATTGTTTGTAGTGTGCACGCCAGTTGCGCACGCAAAGGACGGAGTGTCAGGCGTCCGAAGGACGGAGCGAGAAAAAATATCAACGCGTACTATCTGTCTCGCACTAGAGTTGTTCGAGTACTCGGAACAAGCGAGCCAGGATATACTCGGTTCGAATAACCGAATAATCGAGCGCTCGACTCGGTTCGGAAACCGAGTCCCGGCTCGACTCGAATTTCGAGCTACTCGAATATTCGAGTACTCGAACAGCTCTATCTCGTACTTTCCACGCTCGCTTTCAGTGCCTTCGCTCGCTCTCGTTCCATCTCGCTCTCGCTTTCGCAGGACAAGAGTGAGAGAGAAGTAGTGGGGATAGCGAAAAGTCCGTATCGTGTACCCCAAACCGAGCCGCTAACGAGACTTTACTGTATTGATATTAGTGCGATAAAAATATTTAATTACATCCTAGAACTCATGTACATGTTGTAGATTGAAGATATTAATTGTCCTTACGTGGAAGGATGCCTTGGCCTTATTGAGCCTTTAGAAGATAAAAAGGATGACGTATGCTATACGAAGAAACAAGAAGGAGAAGGAACAGAACCAGCAGAGAATTTAGTAGAAAGGCGACCATCCTGCCTAGATAGCGACATTAGTTCTAACATTCCATCTCCACAGGAATCAGATAACAATTATTTTCAATGATAAATGCACAAATTGTTAGAAGTATAATAACATCTTATTTATTGCCTATGAAATCTATTGGATTTAAGATGTTAACACTGAAAGATGATAGACTGTTTCATAGAAGTCGTGGGTTAATTAATAATTGAAAGAAATCAAGTGATACAAAAGAAATGTTATAATCCAATTTGCTATAATGAGTTAATATTTCTTTGATTTTTATAATTTACTAATACTTTTCATTCCATTATTTTTTATTAATAAGTATCGCGTCTACCACTTTTATTATTAGAGGTGTGTAGGTACCTACCCAATATTTCAGGCTCGGTCGAGTTGGGAATTTTTTTCGGGTTTGGATCGGGATCCCGAAAGTTTGTCGACACCCCTACTTATTTTATACGATTATAAACTCAATATTTTTTATAGAATTATAATTTATCGTATGAATTTATTGTGATATGACTGTACACTCTGTTAATAAATATATGTATTTAGTTGACTATTCAATGTGGTTAAGTGACGGCATTTGGAAGCCACGAAAAGTAATAACCTAAAGTACATACAATATATGACATCTATATAGTAGGGTTCATCCAGCTTAGTCCGACTTGTAACGTCCCAATTCTAAGTTACAAATTGTTTTTCTTCGAGGTAGAAATAGATAGCTTGAAAAAATAAAGAAAATGCCTCCAAAGAAAAAGCAAGGAAGGTTAGTAAGGTTATGATTTAGTGTTAAATGCGTATCTTCCTGTTTGAATTTATTAAAATACTATAGTTCCGCATCAAAGAATGTTATTTTTCAAACAGTATTGTCTCCCATTATCAATATTATCACTTCACTAGTTATGAATTAATATGTGACAACTCAGTGCCGTCTTAACCTGGCGGGGAAAGAGATAGCCGCCTCAAGCAAGGCCCCGAAGTTTAGGGGGCTCCCGAAAAATTGGAAAATTAAAAAAATTTAGGTTTGTAAAGTCTAGAAAAAAATTGGAAATGAACCGTCTACCTGTGCCGGAAAAAATAATAATAAATACACTAAAACTTAGATTTTAAAATGAGGCCCTTTTTCGTGGAATGGGCCCCGGGTTTAATCTTATTTATTTGTTTTAATCCTTATTTACTTCGCGTGTTAACGTGATATTTTTTACTTTATTTAATTTAGAATAATTTAGAGGACCTCGTGTGGAGCTCGCCTCAAGGCCCCTGAAAATGATAAGACGGCACTGTGACAACTATTTAAGTAGTGCTACTTAATGTAAACTTAAATTTGAATTAATTACTGAATATGTTTCATTCGCGTTTATTCAGTTTATAAATATCACTTCAAATATAATATTTATGTGGTAATAATTTTATTGACAGCGCGTATATTTTGTGTTACATGAATTATTAAAATTAGGGGTAAAAAGATAAAAGAAAAGGGGAAAACAGAGGAAAAGGATGAGAAAGAAGACTCGTACTTTCAAGAAATTATTGATGTAGATGAGAATGTTACGAAGGATTTTGAATTTTTGTTAAATGCTCCAATCTCCGAAGATGATCACTTTGTTTTCGAGGCAGAAAAAAGTTGGAGTATTGACATTTCAAAATACACAGAGTATTTTACACTCGATTTGAAAGTGTTGTCTGCAGCGATAGAATCAATTCCATTTAACGAGAATATTAATATTGACACCAAATATTTTACTGTAAGTTCAACGATATTTGAGGATTATTTTAACTAATTCTACTCACTCTATTTCAAAATGTACATAACATTTATTATTATGTTGCTAATGTTTAAGTTGATAAAAGGTGCAAATAAATTTTAATAAATCCAACACATTTTTCTGTGATACTTACAAATTCATAAATAATAGTAAATCATTCTGTTCTACTTGATTGTGCATAATTTATTAAATTAAATATTTTAGAATGACCAACTGACAAACATTTACAACAAAGCAGAACGGGGTAAAGAGAATTACGACAAAATTTTACGCACTTCAGAAACAGAAGTTGTTAGCAATATAAAAAATGTTGAAGAAACTCAGGATTCAGTAGAAGATGTGGCTGATGATTTAGATTTCTTGTTATCACTTCAAGAACCTGTGAATGAACCTTTAATGATTGTCAAATCCTTACCTGCATCTTCCAGTACTGGTACATATTTATAGAAGTTTATGACAGTTTTTACAGAAAAGATTATTTTTGTGTAGATACTAATTAAAACCTAATAAGCGTCTTTTACAGGTATAAATATAATTAAATCTAGCACATCGAAGAAACCAATGGATCTGGAGAAGTGGTTGGATTCTGTTTTAGATGATGACTTGTGAATTATTGTTACACTTATGTAATGGCATATTAGCCCATAATATTTAGGAACTTTTTAATACCAGATTCGAAATATTGTATTTTATAATTTTTCCTACTACAATATTTATAGCAGGACATTTATAATCATTCTGTTCATTGGAATATTATATTGAACCATTTCCTTGTTTAAGAAAACGGCTGGTTTTATTTATTTAATGTCAATTGCAGTGGCGGATTTAATAGGGCGGCCGATTAGCAGCACTAAGGGCGGTATTCTCAGTCGCTACTTATTCTTAAGCAAATGCTTAAATTAACTTAGTGCTTAAGCATGCGGCATCCTCTACTAACCTACTAGCTAGTAAAGGATGCCGAATGCTTAAGCATTTGGTTAAGAATAAGCAACGACTGAGAATACCGCCCTAAGGTTCCTGCCCAGGAGGCTCCCCCTAGGGCCCCCATCCTAAAAAAAAATTATGATTTTATCCAAAGTATATTTTTTTCCGTCTTAGTACACTGAGCCCGTTTTCAGTGAACTACCGCATTATTTACCCGAAAAATGGGCCCCTGCTCAGAAGGCCGCCAGGGCCCTGCTTTCCAAAAAAAATTATAATTTTATCCAAGCACTATATTTTTTTTCTATACTTTTCTGTACACTTACCCACTTTTAGTAAAAATAGGCCCTTCAGAACTGGTCAAATGTATTCAAATGTGACAAAGCATCCCAGATAGCACAACGTCTGGTAAAGTCTTAAAGACGTTCAAAAGGCTTCTTAAAGAAGTCTTAAAGTGTCTTCTTACAAATAAAGACATTCAGACCTAAAATGGACATAAACTAGACGTCTCTAAGACGAGGTGTGCTATCTGGGATGTCAAATGATAATGAGAAAATACTTCGCGATATCATTCTTAATAATATCAGTCTCAATAACTATAGTGATAATTAATTGCTTTTATACACAAAGCATCGTATTATCAAACAATTATAAAAATTGAAATGCACTGCTCCTAGTATACTCCCCTAGATATAGTCGTTTTATCCTAAGAAAAATCCTAAGTCCAGACCGTTTTGTGGCCGTTCTGCGCAGCCCCCACTTCCGCCTATGGGCCCGACGCATGCGATTGACGGAGAGGTAACAGACGGTAAGACGGAGAAAATCGTAGGCAGTTAAGTTGGGGTCGGACCAACCAGCGCCTCCTCAGAATCATCCCTGAGCGGAATAGGATTTTTCTTAGTATGAAACGACTATAGTACAACGTCTGGTAAAGTCTTAAAGACATCCAAAAGGCGTCTTAAAGACGTCTTGTTACAAATTAAGACGTTCAGACCTAAAATGGACATAAAAACTAGACGTCTTTAGAGACGTCTTAGGACGAGGGGTGCTATCTAGGATGTAACCGTCGGTCGGTCTTACTTTCTAAGGTATGCGCAAAAACCTTAGTAAATTTTTCCTCATGGATTTGAAGGAAATTCTTTTTAATCACCTTACCACGATCGTCTCTCTGTACAATATTTCTCTTGACTTATTCCGACACAACGTAATCCGCTTTCCAACTTGTCAAAGAGGAGATATAATAAGAGGCGTCACTCGACAAGGACAGAAATAACCTAAGGAAATCACTAGACAACCAATTTAAATGCCCATTCGGCAATGATCGGTAAACTTCGGCAATAATCAGCCAATTGCGGTAAAGTACATTTAGTCGATTTGAATATCCCGCTCGAATATACAACCAATTTAAATGCCAAGGTCAAGTAAGGACTTCAAAGGTTCCGCCCGGAGTGACGCCTCTTATTATACCTACTCTTTGAACTTGTCCCGGATATTAGTTTTGGGAAGTTACATTGGGGGCGGGGCCGAGCCAAGATGGCGTCGATATGGGTACAAAATATACGCGGTATTGTAGTTACTTGTGAAAATGTTCCTTTTTGTGCAAAGTATATGTGATTGGATAGGTTCAAATCCTGCCCAACGGAATTTGATAGAAGGTAAACGTGTACTTCGAGGGATTGATGTGTACCCAACGAGCGCTTCTACTTTCGCCACCAGATGTCATGGTGAAGGATATCATTTCCCAATTGGCCGGTATTCATAGTCGCTACTTATTCTTAAGCAAATGCTTAAGCATTCGGCATCCTTTACTAGCTACTAGGTTAGTAGAGGATGACGCATGCTTAAGCATTTGCTTAAGAATAAGGGCGGTATTCTCAGTCGTTGCGTATTCTTAAGCAAATGCTTAAGCATGCGGCATCCTCTACTAACCTACTAGCTAGTAAAGGATGCTGAATGCTTAAGCATTTGCTTAAGAATAAGCAACGACTGAGAATACCGCCCTAAGTAGCGACTATGAGTACCGGCCAATGAGAATGTATCGCATATGAAACTCGGTCGAGCTGGCGCTCTGATCGTAGTGCTCTGAGCATGCGCGTGATAACCCCGTGACGTTAAACCAATCAACGCCAAGATGAGCTTGGTTTTGCGCTGGCGTTGATTGGTTTGACGTCACGACGTCATCACGACGTCACAAGAGGGTGCTTTCAAGAGCACCTGTTGGGTGCGCGAGGGGTTTCGCTAACATCCCGATTATGCTCGGCGGCGCCGGATATTCGGATGCGCTCTCTGCACTGGTCTAGTCCCAACCAATACTAATGCCTGGGACAAAATCAACAGAAGTACTATATGTACAGAGAGGCGATCGTGGTAAGTAAAACACTTCATATCTTGCATAAAATGTTTTCTTACTAGTCCTTCTATGAACTGTTAACAAGGGGTGCGTCCCAGTTGGGCCCAAATCGCCCGCACGGTCGCGATATGTAATGGAACGCACCCAAGGAGACTGCGGTTCACGTTCAAGCATCGCGCGACAGCGCGCAACAGTTGTTTGTTTTCTGTTTTCGTTATGCGATGCTTCTGTCGCGCTCAGAAATTTTAAATACAGATTTTTGCAAATATCTCGGAAACTAAGATCGACCGATGGTTAGATGTATAGGAAATAGTTGTTCAGAAGCATGCCCCCTACAACATATTTCAAGGTCATCGAAATCGGTGATGGTCATGCTAAGACAAGTTTACTTCCTAAAAAAAAATATGAGAATATATAGATAGGAAATTTTAAGAGAAAATAAATTTCCAATATTTTGTTCTTTATTTATATTAAATATTTTCCTTTGCGGTAATTAACACAGGAGTACAGTATACACAAATGTACAATGACTGGATTGATAAACTTTAATCCATTAACGTAACTGACAAAAGTGTTCTAAACATTAAAAGCATTTACAAAATAATACAAATTTATTTAAAATATGTTAAATATAACAACGTATGGCACATGCATATTTGCTGCTTGTGAAGGCAATATATGTACTTCTCTTATACTATTATATATATACTCTATTGTTTTTATATATAAATTTGATTCTAGACAGTTTGGTCTGTTCTACTGAAGCTGGTATAATTATAAGAAGTGTGTGGTATATAATTGCAGAAATATTTGTACATACCACAACTATAACACAGTTTCTACTAATATCACTGAATTCAAAAGTAAATTCAATTTTTTAAATCTCAATCTAATTATAATAACTAGATAAATGATTTTCAAATGAAAATGTTGCTAAAAAATGCACATAATCAGTCTAAGTTAACCCTCGATCGTCACACCTATTTTTACAAAAGTAGTTGTCACATTGGATCGATTCGACCTAAGCCAAGTTTCAATCAGCTGCTGTTTAAAAACTATCTGTTAAAAATTCTGAGATAAAGTTCGAACATTGTGGAATACATGTTCATCGTTGCGAATTATCATTTAAAGTATAATTGGGTTTAAACCAGGGACTCCTACCGGTACGTAAAATACCGGTATTATACCGGTATTTTTCGGTTGAATCTTCGTCAGGGACTTAATACCGGTATAACGTTCATACCGATATTTCGTCAATAAAGCTATACCGAAACCGATATCGTACTGAAACAGATAAATACCGAAACCGGTATTGTACCGAAACAGATAAATACCGAAACCTATATTGTACCGAAAAAAAGAAATACCTAAACCGATATCGTACCGAAAATACAGTTCTGTCTCTCTATAGCCGCGTGTGTCGGGACCGGGCGCACGCAATTTGAGAGACGAGTAGTCTATTCGGCTTCCTTTGATTTCACGCGGTCAGAGTGTAAGGTGTGTCACTATTGAGAATGGTTATGAACCTTTCTTCGGCTTTCTCTTTGACATCCGATACCCGATGTCGCGGCGCGGCGACTACAAACGAAGTAGTGGGGATAGCTTTTTCGGTAACATGGTAGGTTTCGGTATTATGTAAAACGCTTTCGGTTTTAATTAATTTTATTAAAAATAACTTAAAAATATCGTATTAGATACGTAATTAAAAATATTTCGAAATTTTGACATAATAAAATACGAAACCGAAAAAATAACCGTAAATGTTTACTAATATACAGTCTGTATAATACAGATATTTATATATAGTGGTATAATGTTATACCGGTATTTTTATATAATAGTTCCAATTCTATAAGGGTTATGAAACTATTACCGGGAAATACCGAAACCGAAAACAATACCGAAAAATACCAGTATTTATTTCGGTTTTCGGTAACCCATTATTTTCGGTACAATATGAGTTTCGGTATTTCTTTTTTTCCGGTACAATATAGGTTTCGGTATTTATATGTTTCGGTACAATACCGGTTTCGGTATTTATCTGTTTCGGTATAGCTTTATTGACGAAATACCTGTATGAGCGTTATGCCGGTATTAAGTCCCTGGTTTAAACAGTAGAGTCATTTTCAAATGGGGTCTCAAAGATATTTCACGTTAAAGTCAAATTGGGGGCCATTTTGACCCAGTGTGACGACCAAGGGTTAAAGCTTGAGGTTTTAATTAATCACCAAATCGCGTTGTGAGATAGAATTTCATATGGTCATAAACCATAAGCATTATTGCACCTCCTGGTCCCAGTCTCAAAACTTTTGGTAATAACCCTTTGTATAAAGCTCTAAACCTGCAACAAAAATAGTCACTAATTACATATTTAACTTTAATTCTATCGGGTAAAAGATACATATAAATTATTAATTACAGACGAAGAAGTAGTAAAATGACAAAATACTAAAATGAATACTATCAGTAGCAAAGGCATAATTAAACATGATTTCACCTTAAATAAATTGTAAAAGCTTATTTTAAATGTCCAAGTGAATAAAATTAGTTCAAATATGTATAGCTGTACAGAGTAAATGATACTTAAATCATTATAAAGTTATTGCTCCTTACCCTTCTTTCTGATATACTCGGCTAATAGTGCTTAGGGTACCTTTATAGTGGACTTCACCCTGGGGTCCCTGAATACGACTTTTAGCAACATCAAAAGGAATATTCATACAAGATGCCACTGTACCTGATATGAAACCTATAGAGAACTAAAAAATATATGTTAAGTCAATTAGTGAGAACAGTATGAAATATCATTGAATATAATAATTAAATATAGTCGCCATTCTTTATGTTTACATGATATTTGCATTTAATCATAGCACATGGAAAATGAATACCATTTAAAATCGAACATTGCATTGGTAGTAAGCTGTTCATTTATCAAACATTTTAATTACGTACTGAAAACAAAATCAATGTAGGAATACATACTGGAATAGTTTTCAAAATGGGCATTAATAATTTTAACATTTATAATTTTGTGCTCAGAATGCTTAAATGGTATTCAGGTAAAATGTTGTGCCAGATATTTCTTGAGCAGGACGGAATGCAGCGCACACAAATTTGGTGATCCCAAAGAATGAATGTGATGAACATAATTGCTTTCTTTTCATGGCCACTTTTTTGAAATTCTTGAAATTATTAGCTTTTTTCTCTTTTAATTAAACTGCATAGGGTAAAGGACCCAATTTCTGACAGCCAACCCAATTACTGTCACCTTAAGCTATTTGACTTAAAATAACGAATAAATAAATGTTTAAGTAAAATAGCTTAAGGTGACAGTAATTGGGTTGGCTGCCAGTAATTGGGTCCTTTACCCTATTTCAGTACATCGACGAGTGTAGCTAACTGTGTATAATAATGATTTTGAAACGACCTTGGATTTGAACATTTTGGGTAAAGGAATCAATTTCTCGAGCCTTCGTTCAGAGTTGGGCATTATTCGAGTAATCTTCGAATAAAATGAAGTTATTCGACAATAACGAATGAGTTTTCATCCGAAGAAATTTTTATTTGAATACAAATAATGAATAACGAATAACGCTGCAGATTTATTCGTGACTAACGAATAATTTTTCGCCGAAATAAATCGTTATTCGAAAGAAATTTCGCCCAACTCTGATGGAACATAACAATGCATGTCTATTATTTACGTATTGTCTATAAAATCTGCTTATCACCAATTCTTTGAAGTCCATCTCCCTAATGTATCAATTTACTAAAAATCGTTTCATCAGTGATTATCAAGCAAAGATAAGATTACCATAATTTTCAGTCATGAAAAAAACTGGCAATGTTTGGAAGAAGTGATCGAACTATACAAAAAACGGGTTTTTATATACCAGTACATACCAATTTAATTATCACATTTATGCTTCAGAACCATCTAAATTGTTCTTTACAATACGCTTTTGTATCTTCAAATCCAACTTCTGGTCAGTATGAGAAGTGAGGTTTTGTTTCAACAATGTAAATAACGAGCAGCAAATGTTGTTGGTCATTGCATCTAATGGGAACAAAAATAAGTTCCTTTGTCACGTTTTTTATATGCAATTCTATATATGGAATTTTGTCTATCATCCTTTCATTTTAAATAAAGTATGTCATCTATACTGCTGAAACAAAAAATCACTTCTTATTCTGACAGAGTTAGCTTTCAATTTCACTTGCATCTTTCATAATTCTAAATTCTTAAATCCTTTCAAATGCCCCACATATTTACATGTTTACATATATTGATTTTTTCTCTGGCTCTGGAAATATTTATTCTTTTAATATTGAGTAACAATAGAATATATACCTTAAGAAGAAATTCTGGAACATGATCATTGTGCTTTTGCAGCACAGGAAGAATGGAGTTATAAATGCCGAAGTAAAAAGTATTAAAAATACCATTTCTCATTACTGTCGCAGATAGACCTTTATTGATACCGTTCAGTCCAAAGCCTTGTTGAGAAAGAATGTGCCGGGTCACAGCAAAAGTAGACGGACTGTGGGTTATATGCTTACGATTGGATTGCATTTGCACTTTAACTACTTCGAATGGATTTACTAAGATGCCCTCTGTTACACCAGTTAGGAAGCCAGCGCAATAATTTGCCTGAAGTGGGATATTATTATTATTATTAACGTGCGACATCGAATTTTTCCCGAGATATTTGAGTAAACTTTAATAGTATAGTCTAACAATCACACTGATGAAACTACCATTCCGTGTAAAATTCGCAGAATAATATGAAGTTTTTCTCAGTACACAAAGATTTATAATTTTCTTTGTCCTATAGGGTAAAGGACCCAATTACTGACACCGAACCAATTACTGTCACCTTTAGCTATTTTACTTAAAATAACGAATAAATAAACGTTGTAAAGTGATACACAAAAAGAATTATGTAATTCAACCTATAATCTATACTGTAAATTATATACTATAGTTTATTTATTCGTTATTTTAAGTAAAATAGCTTAAGGTGACAGTAATTGGTTAGGTCTCAGTAATTAAGTCCTTTATCCTAGTGATCATTTTATTTAACGGTGTAATGTAAAAATAACGGAGTGCGTGTATGTTTTGTATAAACAATATCCATTGTTTAGAAGGAAGATTATTATAAAAATGCAGTTTCCTAAAGTATAAAGTGTGACTTAATCATCAAAGTATAACCGATGAAAGTTTTAAGTATCATAAAACTTCCGATTATTCTTTATTATATCACATGCATGACGAAATTATACGTACCACTGGCTTAACAGATGCATTACTGTTAAATAACTTCTTATACTGTTCGAAGGAGAAAAACTAAAAAAAGAAAAGACTTACTCTATTAAAGTATGATAATTAAAAATTTATGTTTACAATAGAGCTCAATGAATACTTAAATCTACTTTAATTCGGAATTTTTTTTAGAAATATAATAGTGATTTTCTGTTATTAATACTTTACAAAACAAATGAAAAAGTTACTTCTACAAATAAAACATAAATTACATACCTTCACAGCTCTTTTAGGAGTTTCCATGATAATTGGAGGTAATATACCTTTCCAAAATGCTGCGAGACCTTCGCTTCTGTACATTTTTCTCATGCAATCGCGAATTCCTGTGATACAAATAATAATTTTAGCAAATGGGATTATATAATTAATTAGAATTAAAAAGAATATTGAAAATCTGTAGGAAATAATTATAGGGGAACGGACCCAGTTACTGACCCCTGACCAATTACTGTCTCCTTAAGCTATTTTACTTAAAATAACGAATAAATAAACGTTGTAAAGTGATACACAAAAAGAATTATGTATTTCAACCTATAATCTATACTATAAATTATATTCTATAGTTTGTTTATTCGTTATTTTAACTAAATTAGCTTAAGGTGTCTGTAATTGGTCAGGTGTCAGTATCTGGGTCCTTTACCCTATGCATCAAAGAAGAATATTATACTAAAGTACATGTATGTTAATGATACAGTGCCTGTATAGTAGAGAGTATCATTCTGTGCACTTTTGACCTGCAGTTGAAAACGTGTTTTAATAAGATCCATAGGATGCATTATGCAGGCCTCTACAAAACCTGCGCAACCTCCTGAACCGATCTGAATTACAGCCTCCTTTACGAAACTTGGTTTATGCTGCATGGTTTCTTTATAAGCCATCTTATATTATTTGGTAATAGATAGTTATTGCTTCTCGATAACTGATGATATTTTTTGGTAAATTGTTGTTTCTGTATTTGGAGTGAGAGGAAATGTTACTTCGCTTTCAACTTTTCTTCTAGCTCCACTGAAATTCCTAAGATAAACATAAGTGTAATGATATAATGAATAACTTTATTTATTACACTTGATTTTCTATTTATTTACTTCACCTTTGTAATTTCTATTCATTTTACACTTATGCACTCTTAATACTTGTTTATTTCTATTCATTTACATTATTATCTTATAGTTTCATTGCTCAAATATGGAATACAATACTATATCGGTAGTATCTTGAAAAGTTTATTTGAATTTAGATGGTTGTTAATTCCCAATCTTCAATATTTTTTTGTTATTCGGATTAAAACATACCAGTCATTTCTGGTTTATAGTTAAATATGTTGTAAAGCTTGGTTCTTACATTATTTAGTAAAACTCCCAAGGTCAAAATAAAATGCTGTTTAAACATCTGTTTAATATGAAATACGAAATTGGACAAAAATGCATAAATGTAAGAATTATTAAACTAATCGCTTATCATAGAAATTGCGCCATAAAATACGCTTTTAGAATGAAGTAGACAAGCAGCCTTATTACAACAATAATAAAGTAAAATAATTATATACTTGCGACGCACGATTTCACGATGACTTTTGCTAATGTACGCTAAACTAAATTACGTAAAACTAGGTACAATCGTGAAACATTGAGAGTGATGTAACAGATCTTTAATATTTCTTATCTTGACTTATATATGTTGCATAATTAACGTTTTCGTGTTAACCGTTTTTAGGTCGAAACTTCGAAGGTGATGGTTTCGTAATTATTTTTCTTTACATGTTCTACAATGAAGCCTTCTTGGAATATTATAGAATTTTTTATTTTTAAATTACAATTTTCACAAATTCCGAAAATGAGAATTTTTTCAATGTCTCCAAATCAAATTTGTGTACAGGGATACTATTTAGAGAACTTCATTGACACTTAACGAGTCTGAAGGAGATAAAAGATTCAGATTAACTTCTAAAAATATATTTAATCACGCTTCATTGAGTAATACAGTTTTATTAACATTTTAACATTTGTACATGGATACAATGTAAGCCAATTTGATAAACAAATTAAATCCTTCTTGTAAAGTTGAACTAGAGTAAAATTCAACTAATATACAGCAGTAATTAAGTGCCAGACTATAAGTATAATATAGATCTGCTAACTGTTACAATAACTTATTTATGCGAGTGTTAATTTATACATACATTCATACAAACATAATACACATTACAGAAAATACATTTATAATTGAAAGTTCTTGAAAGAGGCAACACATTTTTGAAAGCAGTTAAGTAAAATAAATATAAATTTACATACAATTAAATATATACTAGTTAGAAAAACAGCACTGATTAATCAGTTTCGCAATAGCAACTGCAATTAAATTTCCAAGCAATTAAAAATGAAGGAATATTAACTCTTTCTGCAGCTAAACTATTCTTCAAGCTGAATATTCATAGAAAAATCTGATCTCATTTGGTATAGGGTAAAGGACCCAATTACTGGCAGCCAACCCAATTACTGTCATCTTAAGTTATTTTACTTAAACGTTTATTTATTCGTTATTTTAAGTAAAATAGTTTAAGGTGGCAGTAATTGGGTTGGCTGCCAGTAATTGTGTCCTTTACCCTAGTACTAGTTTAATTAAATTTGAACAACGAGAAATGTACTTCTCATCGATTAATGCGGAGACATCATCAGTTTTCACTTTCAATTTTTCGAATTCTTAAATTCTGTATGTACCAAAATTATTAATGGATTAATAGAAGGGTCTTAAATAACTGAACCAAGTAACACGCGTGATGAGAATTTAGATTCATTTACAAGCATAAAACATAAACATAGTATGTTCAAGTATAATCGTATCCAACAAAATTTCTTGAAAAATATTTCTTTTAGAACATTTCTTTTTATGACAATATTGAAAAACTCATTAAGGCCGATTTATATTATCCATATCCGACAATGAATGGTGCACAGAAAAGGTGCGTAGAGGGTCTCTTCTTACCACTGGCACGCCGGAACCGTTCTGTGTTGAATACGGATAATATAAATCGACCTTTAGACTTAATAATTCAAAGAAACTGAATTTACTTGTATTTACAATATAAACAAATAAATTGGAAGATAACTCTTTAAAAAAAAGCACGAAGAAACAAAATTGTACATAGGGTAAAGGACCCAATTACTGTCACCTTAAGCTATTTTACTTAAACGTTTATTTATTCGTTATTTTAAGTAAAATAGCTTAAGGTGACAATAATTGGGTTGACTGCCAGTAATTGGGTCCTTTACCCTTGTATATGTAATTTTTGTTAAATAGCGAAGGGCCATAGAGATTAAAGTACTCTGGAGAAGGCCTGACTTTATATAAAATAAGGAAATCTTATTGTAAAATAAAGATTCATAATTTTCTGTTATTTCTGAACTTTGACAGAATCTAAAGAAACTCGTTATTTTTAAACGTGTTGGAAATATTAACACTGCTTTAACCTACAATTACTTAATCCTCCATCTAATTCTCCAATTATTTTAACCTGAAAGACTTTATCCAATAAAATAAATGTTACTTTCTCAAATAGAAGATTTTCAACTTTAAAACTTAAAAGGTTTTTTATATAATTCCCATAATACAAGATTAAATAACATTTTTATAACAGAATGCTATTAATATTTTCCATTCTGCATACTTAATGCCTCACATTTTCCAGCCAGTATAACATTTCGATTTCCGAGTTAAACGATTTCGCTTCATTTTTTTTATCCCACGAATGAAGGAATGTAAAATAGGGCTATTGTGAAAGCTAATGTTTCAATGTGTTAATCGACACTAGTACATTAATTAACAAAAGATACAGATTAAGAACATTGGGTTAATTATATTAATTTTGTACTATACAGTAGTGGTATTAGTTGAAACGTTTCTTTCACACAATGACATCCACTGTCTTGAGTTCTGCGATTAGATCAACAAACCATACAGATACTTCTATCACTTCTATCAGTTACCGAAGGGACTGGAGATAACAACAGATTCTTTATTCACCTTCGTGATATTCTAATGATTCTTCGAACTGAACCGTACACGAAACCTTGAATCATTATCGCCGCCATTTTGTTCTTACATATTCTAACAATCTTCCCGATGACAAGCTTCGTCGTCGGCAGTCGTACTGTCGGTGATCAAGTAGGCACGAAGCGTCATTTTCAGTAATAGTCGCTTCGTTGCTCGTCGTCTATCGTTTTTCTATTAATTCGGTTTAATTTATATACGACGCTCCAACAATATGGAGGTTAGACGTAGAAAGGTTTGTTTTCAGTGTTCTTTTTTTTTAGTAAACTTTAGATAGGGTATTCGAATGGCTTTTATATTGGAAACGATTTATTCATACCTACAATCTGCATTTTGGAGTATATATTTTGTGCCTCAGAATTCAATTAATTACACATGTGTAGGTAAATTTTGTTAGGAAATTTAAGCACTTTCGGTAATTTTTGTAGGCATGAATTGAAATTTTAGGCACAAGGTTTTCATTTTTCTTGAGGTTACATTGTACAGATTGCAATTCTTTTTACGAAGATTTTGATCAGCTTATATTTTAAACACTTGGAACGGAACCAATTGAAAAACATTTATGCCCGTGTGCAGTCGGTAAATTAGTTACATAAGTTTTTAAGTAAAATAATAGTACGAATACTTAGATATATATGATATGAATACAGTGATTCCGCCATTGTAATGGATTTTATGATCCCTATCAAACTTCTAATATAAAATACGTTATTTGCTCGATTTATAAATTGTTAAGTTCTAACGGTTCTAACCAATGATTACAAGCCGTAATCGCAACGCGTGGATCGGAATGACTCGAGGGAATTTTATCATGTTGGCATTACATTGCACTTAATCCTATATATTTTCATGATAAACTTTCGTTTCAAATTAGCTTTTTAATTTTATGCCTCATACTGCAAAATAAAGATATAATTATTATCAGTTTCATTCATAATGAGACGAAATTGTACGTTAGATCGATGGCCACCTGTTGGCCCTGTTGCGAAACATTTTTTTTCTGTTTATTTTAGTTTGAGCAACTTCTGTAATAGCAGATTAATCATTTAATGCCTATTGATTTGAATATGACGATACAAAATTTCCCCTGTAATAACCTTTATCAATCCCAATTTTAAATGAAGAAAGTAAGAAAAGTGAAATTTGCTAAATATTTCTTTTAATTTACATCGGATTGAATAGTAATTTGTGACAAAGCAATATGTAACTTATAATAACAGAGTCGCGTTAAATACGTTATAAATGATACATTGTAGTAACTTAGCATTTTTCATTCATGATTTCTAGTTTTAATATTTTACTTATCAATCAGTATTATACATATGTACATAAATATATATCGAACATTTTTAATATAGATGATATATTAGATTTTAAAAATGGCGGGTAATATCAGCAGTATAAATTTTACGAGTAGTTTCTATATTTTAAACATACTGATATAAAAATGTTACAACTTCGGTACACCCGGTATACTGCAAGCAACTGCCACCAGAGTCGCGTAGTTCGCGCAGTCACGCGGTCTCTAGAAGTGCGTGCGGTTGTTGTTTATTTTGCTTAGCAACTTCCGCATGTAATACGAGGAACGGTACCTCCGTAGCTCACGTCACAATTACAATATAATTTAGATGCAATATATTCCAGTAAGTAGAGTTTCACACTTTAAATTGTTCTACTTTAAGTATCCCCATGTGGAATTTTATTACGTTTGAGGTTATGTATCATTTTGTATTTGCGCGTGCAATTATCTGCCAATTGCGTTCGTTCCTACTTGTTTAATCGATTTTAAAAAGGAGGATTGTTATAGATTCGATCTGTATGTATTTTGTTTTTGTCCTCGCATAACTCCTCAGCCTATGGATCGATTTTGATGATCTTTTTTTTTATATTCAAAAGACAGCGATGTCCGGTGGCCCCACGTGGTACATTCTACGCTGTATCAATATTGGCTCGATACTTTGCCAGTACTGATTAATTCAAACTTCGCCTTAATACGTAATTTCTATAATTTCATGTATTCTCGCATTTTAGAGTATTTCCGCGCGTCGAGTTGTAGACCCCATATTACGAATTTGAGACATCCTTATTCTCGCGTTTCAAAGTCGTTTATTTTTGGAATCTTCCATTTCTAGCAAACGGTTCTTTTTTACGAGCAGATCATTTTGTATGTCTACTCGTATTTTTTTAAATAAATGTTATGTAACTTAAATAACTAAAAAGTAACAAATAAAAAAATAAAACTGCTTCAAAAGTATAAAAATGCACTAAAAAGTAAAAAATAATTTTTTCCGCCGACATAAACAAGTTGATTAAATAAGTCTGCGATTAAATAAGGGAAAAAATATTTTTTATTTTTTTGTGCATTTTTATGTTTTTGAAATTGGTTTCAATTTTTTATTTCTTCTGTTATTAACGAATAGCAATCACAATAATCGCAGTAACCCATTATTCTAAAATAAATAACTTCAATATTTTGGTACGATGTCCGTCAACTTTTTTTTTATACGCTTGTCTTTTTTTTAATACATTATCTATTCTTGAAACGTTCCGAACAGTCGATAAAAAAATCAGGGTTTTTATCATTTCGTATTGTTTTGAAACGAGAAATGTGAACTTATGTGCACCTTGACTTTTGAAACAATTTTTGTGTATTAATAGTTTCTTTATTCTGCGAAGACCAATTTATTATTGACATCATGGGTCTATGTTCTATGTTATATACCTTCTAATTGTTGATACATATTTGTGTTTTCAGCTACAATCAGAGAATGAAGATATTCACGAAGCAGATCAGAAATCACGTTTTAAGAAGAGTCATCCAGGCCGCAGATATTTTGCAGTCGTCGCCTTGTTGGGAATTCTCTTCCTGGGATACATAGCGATAGCGTATGATTGAAATTTATATATTTATTACTTTATCTATTCTTTCTGAAGGTACTTGGAAATTTGAATAACACGATTGCTCTCGTAATGCCCAAAATTAAACCAAACCAGTTTGATACGAGTGTGCAAAACAGAAAGAATGATAGGAATTATCAGACAATATTTTAAGAATATATTATAGTATGGTTGAAGAAGTTAGTTTCACAGAGCGTGAAGAAAGCATTTCCATGTCGAGATAAGATAATTTCTAGGTATCTTCAAAGTATAGTCACAATAATAGAGCTGAAATGCACTGAATTCCAAACAAAAGCTCTTGCCGTAACACGTAACATGCCGATTACATTGGGGCGATAATGACAAGACATGTGTTGGACAAAGAATCCACATATATTTAAATAATAAACACATAGAAATGGTTATTTTTATGAATATATTAAAAAAAAGTTCATTAAAATTTGAAACCACTTCTTTTTTCATATCATCCACACACGGAACACTGGTTATGAATAATATGACCATTTATGAGTTGTCAATCGGTGGGCTAACGGGGACGGAGTGCCATATGACCGACCCTTAGATACATCCGATAGATGCAACAATATGACTCATGGTGATTGGGACTCGAGTAATGGATACGAGCACTTGCCGATGCTCCTCGTTCATGGTAAACGGATGACTCGTGGCAAGAGTCTCCTGCTCATTTTGTCCATATCGAGCTTGATGTAGCTTAAAGTATGCGAGGTGTAGTGATACACGATAATATTGATAAATGGTGCATATTTCCCATATGGCAGTGAGGTTCCAAGTTGTGGCCATTCGACCATATTCGACTGCAGAACAAAAACCAATTCCGCGAGTAGCAATCGGAAGTGGTGTTGCTTTTGCCTGTACAGTTACAGACATTTGGCGTAGGGAACGTTCGAGCTCAGCTGACGTATCATCTTCAAGATTCTTGAAATGCTGTTTCGTACCAACAGCAAATCGATGTTTATCAATAGCTCTCTGACGTGCTCCCTTACCGGGACGTTTCTTAACTGAAGACTTAAGAGTAGTAGTTATTTTTTTTTTAAAAAGTGTTTATTTAGGAATGGAACAAAGAAATAACAGTAGTAATACATTTTTGGCATCCAATAAACATAGAAAAAATTGCCACTCAGTCGCTTTGGTATCGGAATATAACAGTTTGTACAGTGCTTCTGTAACTCGCTGTTAAACTAACATAGTTAACTTATGAATAATATAATGCTTAAAATAGGAACATCGTTGTGCTATCAGTTTTAGAGCATTGGTTCTTAAGTGTAGTGGAAAAATTCCTGAAAAAAAAAAACACCATATCGATCGGGAGCACTTAAGAGTAGTAGTCTCCATAGGTACTGCTGTCTCCTCAACATTCATTCTAGATGCGTTAGACATACTGAATAAAAGCGTGGCAAATCCGTACTACAGAGTACGAAAAGGTCGATGACCATTTATGTTTTTCCTCAAAACGAGGCATCTACTAATTTTTACGTAGTAGTATGCGTATTCAAGAAAACGCGATATTTCTTCATAGTTTTTATTTATCAATGAAAATAACAGGAATGAACACGTGGAAATAAATAATTTATGTGATCTTATATTTCTCCGAAGAGCAAATTTGCTTAAGTATATTTGGTGTTGATTTAAAAAAAAGAATGAAATTCTTGGTTGGATTTCTTAAAATTTACTTCGGTAATTAACATTGCTTTAAAACCTGTGACTTACAACTGTGTTTTTTTGCTCGTCCGAAAAGACCGTTTCTACGAGAAAAAATTAGCTGAGTTTCCAGTAGTCCAATGTAGTGATCCAGTACGGCACTGGATTCGAACTGGTATAATGTAACAGTGTGTTGTAGGGCTCCTGATACCCGTGGACCCGGGTACTCGGTTAACCGGGTGATACCCGGTTACCCGGGTCTGTGGGTAATACGGTTACGGGTACTCGATACTCGTATGATACGGGTAACACAGTTCGACAGCCATCTGGACTTGTAACATTCAATAGCAGTTTCTTATAGGTTTTCGAGCGCTGAACATGAATCCGCAAACCGTTTTTGACGGTTTCAAATAACCGTCCTCAGTTTTTGAAGATTTCGATTTTTAAAAAAAAAATGCAAATTTTCAACTTTGAACATCTTTTGTGTCCAGGCAGTAATAATTATCCATTACTGTTTGCGCCAATATGCATTATAATAATAATAATAATAATAATAATAATAATAATAAAAATCGAATTTCTCAAAAACTGAGGGTGGTGGTGACAAATGGTTTGCGGATTCGTTTTCAGCGCTCGAGAACCTATAATAAGCGGCTAATGAATGTTACAAGTCCGAAAAAAAGTCAAGTTTTGTCGAACTGTATAATCGACGAAATAAAGTTAACCGGTTATTGCAGTGGATCGTGATAAACATTACACTTGACTTATATGTATATTATGCAAAAATTGTAGTATGTAAGTAAAAAACTGAAACCAATAGTATTGTTTTTCATTAAGTACTGTACAATGAAAATGTAATATAAAAACGGCCACACATTTTAGCTTAAACAACGAGATCAACAATATTTTTTAATTGTGTTGTTCATTAGTAATTATATTTTTTGTCACATCGGTATTAAAGCAGCAAGTAACATTGCTATTCACAACGTAATGTATTATCCCAACATTGAATACACAAGAATAATTTATTTCACGGTACAAAACAAAGTTTAATGTAACTCTATAGTAATGAATTTTAACAAACTCCTATATAATTTATCTAGTTTAGATATTTATGGGTAGAGAAACATTAAATTCTACTTAAATTGTAGTTTACAGAAGTGCGATTGCGATTGCACTGCAATAACCGGTATTTCGTTCATTACCCGTATAACACGAGTATCGGGTAATCGTAACCGTATTACCCGCAGACTCGGGTTGCGCCCGGGTAACCGGGTAGGACCCGGTTCACCGGGTCCCCGGGTAACCGGAAACTCGCGAAAAGTAAGAATACAGTGGACGCTCGATAATGAGCCGCAGTCGGGGCTCTAGAGGCGGGGTTTTCTCAGAAGCGGCATATTAAGGAGAGCCAATGTAACGCGCGCTCTCCCCATAACTCTCCTGTTTTCTTTTCCGTGATGGCTGCCCCCTACCAGAATACTCTTAAGGTGCGTCACACTGATGTGAGAAAAAGAAAAAACACAATCACGTATATGTATTGCTTGCGAATTGCTTGCGAACTCCAGTGTGGAGGCACCATTAAGGGTTAGCATTCATTGGCTCGCTGAGCGTGAGAGAAAGGGAGGTGCACACACGCGTGCGAGTAATGCGTGTGAGCTGGGGCGTTCCCAACGGCACATTAAACAGCGGCATATTATCCAGCGTCCACTGTATAGGGACGGAGCATATTGTCGCGGGGGAAAAGCCTTTGCGGGAGGGGCGACGAGGTAAACTATGCCTAATTTCTATTGGCTGTTGCTTCGCACAAGCGCAGTGACGCATAGTGACGTAGTACGTTTGTCGCGTTTGTCGTATAAGGCAATGGCAGGCATTTTCATAGCGTGATAAACTTGTGTAAAGTTGAGTAAAGTGATCAGTAAAGTGAAGAAACAAAGTACATTACATTCAGTTTTCACTATGCTTTTGAATATTCTCATTCTTCTCTCAAAATTGTTCTTGTTGAAATAAGAGGTTACGTGGTTCTTATAAATAATTGTTTTTAGACGTTATGGGGTTAATCAGGTTAAATATATTTATATAAAGTGTACTTTGCAGTGTAACTCATGCCGTCTTGATAGAGAACCGAAATCCTTCTAGTTCGCAGTGACGCCTCGCTCGCCGCGCTCGGGCCGCACAGTGACACTCAACTCGTTCAGCGACACTCACTCAAACACAAGACCAAATTTACTCGATACTCAACAGTTCTTGAACATTCGTTGTCCTATTTCCCATATCTGCGTTATTGATATTCTTGCTTTCTTTATGACTTCCCTTATATGCATCTATCTGCCTCCATTTTTCTGGAAATTATACCCTAAGTATTTGGGTATGCATATTTCTCTTAAATTTTCATTATTTTTACAATTTATATTCGTGAATAATCACTTTGTTAGTATATACATACAATTAGACGTCTGTATGTACTAATCTGTAGCAAACACTTTTTCATAATTAGCGGTACGGAGCATGTGTAGAATGCAACCAATCAAATTCAGGTAGATGTAGCCCCCCCCCCCCCCCCCCCTCAAATGTATATCACTCCCCTCGCCTAAAGTCGCAACTATTCCTCCCTCCCTATTGGGAAACCTAGAGGAGGCGTGTCTTAGACCACGGTGTAAGAAGGAAAGGTGGTCCGACTCCATCCCCACTCTTGTGATCTAAAGTGTGTAGTTCCGCCAAAGCCCGCTATGTTCGCTAGTGAGACCGCGTACCCGTCGGTGAGAGTTGTTACTGAATGTGTGTAGAGCAAATCGGACTTCTATAAGGGCCGAATTGTTCCACCTTTCGATAAATTACCTGATACCTTATCTGATAGTTAACCATTGCTAAATCATATGTTTAAGGTAAATGTCCTAGTACTTAAACAATCACTGGATTTTTTTTTGTATATTAAACTTCTTTACTGATACTTAGAATATTCAAAATTTTAAATGATATCTTTAACTGTACTACTATTATAAAATTTTAATAAATGTTTATATATGATGAAATAGATATTCTACGATAAACAAGATACGTCTACCACGCAGATATCACATTAAATTTTGTTTTGTTTAATATTGGGCGCATGCACATAATAAAGACACATTTTTAAATTTATAAAATTTATTATATGAATAAAAGTATTTATTAATTATAATATAATTTTGCCTGCTTTCGTTTTTCTTTGCTTACATCTATTTCTTTTCGATTTTTTATTTTGGCAAATTGCGCTGAAATTACACGGATTCTTCTCCGTACGACGCTACGAGCATAATAGAAATGGCGGGAGGCGGGGAGGCCGTTATGGCGTCGGCGCCCCCACGCTGTCTACAGTATGAACATGTGTATATACGTGAGTCTATGCACACAGTAACACCTCTCACCGACGGGTACGCAGTCTCACTAGCGAACATAGCGGGCTTTGGCGGAACTACACACTTTAGATCACAAGAATTCAGTAGTGGGGGTAGCGGAGTCGAACCACCTTTCCTTCTTACACCGTGTCTTAGACTTAAGCGCTGTGGTGGTCAGTTGGAAAACTATTAAAAGTAGACCCGGATGCCAGCAAACATTCCGAATAAGTACTCAGCACTAATAGCTTTTAACAATTTAAAGTTCTCTTAATTAAAAAAAATTCGAATTTCTATTGAGGAAATTTGTAAATTCGCGTGTTTTTCACCTCGGAGCAAAAATTTTATTGGTGGTGAATATGTAAGTAATAGTGGTCACCTGTTCAATTGTGGGAAAGTGAATGAAGAAGATACTTACTTGTTGGAATAAAATCTTCTTTTGTGAAGTATAACGAGCATACCCTCATAGATGATGTTACCCTTTTGCCCATTTTTTAAATTTTTACCCATGCACTGAAGCGATCAATAACTTCTTCCCGGTTTAATTTATTTTTTATTTTCACGAAGATTTCTTTTTCGTGGGGGAAGTGATAAAACCGGACAGTGTCATTTTTACATGCACGACTGTTACAGCCGTACACACAGCAATATCTTACTTTTAGTATTTCTGGGAGAAAATTCCATTCTGTAGATTTGTATAACTCCCTAATATCACATACTATACTGATTAATATTTCAAATGAAATATTCAGTGTTCAAACAAATTTAAAAACACTCGTTTTTTACATGTACACTAGGGTGGCTTTTATTTACTCTTGGTAAAATTTTTTTCAAGATTTTCTTTGGGGCACCCTCCAGAATAGTTCCAAATAATTAAAAAAAAAACCGTGTTAAGTTTTATAAATTGTTAGATTAAATTATCTTAGGGATAACAGCATAATATCTTTGGAGAAATTAATATAAGTATTATCTACCTATAAGTACCTCTATCTCTGTTATACTAAAAATTTGCACTTATACGTTATGAGAAACAAACATGTCAAAGCATTGAAATGTTTATTTTACAATCATGATGAAAATAAATAATAAATGACCTACCGTTAGAAAAAATAACAAATGGCAAAAAATGCACAGCCAGAATAATTATAAAATTGATGATAGCCATTCTGTTCACAACACTTCATCGCTTTCCGACTTCCAAGATCGACTGGTTTGACCGTGAGATAAGTTCGACTATTATCTTGAAATTGGATCGCCACGCGATAAGCAAACGAAAACATATACATACTACACGATCAGTGGCATTATGTGTCCACCATGGTGGCCCGTATTTACTCTTGACAAATTTTTTTTCACGATTTTCTTTGGGGCACCATACAGAATAATTCCAAATAATTAAAAAAAATCCGTGTAAAGTTTGAGCACGATTAGCCAACGGGAAAGGGGCCCCTGGGCCCTTAAACATTTAAATCATTATTTAACAGATCGCGAAGTAGATTTTATATAATATCCTTATAATATAAAAAGTTGTAGATCCGGACGAGGAGCATCTTTTATGTTGTATTACTTTTTCTCGTGCGACAAACGGTTTTCGAAAAAAGTCCAAAAAACTGAAAAAAAAAATTTCCCTCAAATTTTGAATGTTTAAATGCTTTTGAAACACTTTTTGATTATGAAGGCGAACAAAAAAAATGAAATTTTCATTTTCGAGGACTATTTTTAAACATTTAAGGGGGAGGCATATACCGAAATATGCGAAAAAGATCAATTTTTTTACTTATTTTCAGACTTTGCTGTTTTAAATGTTTTCTGAAAGTTTGGGACCGAAATTCACAAAAATATCGAGAATATAGTGTATCATATGTACTTCGACGGATTTCGACCTACTCACAATAGTTCAATTTTCCCAATTTTTCTATGCCCATGTGAGCACCAGTGGCCCATGGATTCCTATCTATAGGGTGCTCGCAACTTAGGCTGTGTTTCAATTCATGCATACTGCGCATGCAATTGATGGCATTGTATTGGTGGCATCGTACAATTCCCTAGAATTTCTCTCACTTGCCACCAATACGATGCCACTTCCGGTGCAGCGAGCTGTGTAGTGACTGTTTCTCCTCTGATTTTCTACGATGGCTACACGCTCACTGCACTGGAAGTGGCATCGTATTGATGGCAAGTGAGAGAAATTCTAGGGAATCGTACGATGCCACCAATTGTATGCGCAGTAGGGGGTAGATGTCCCAATTACCGTCACCTGTCCCAATTACCGTGCCTTTACACGTAAAGAAGTCGTACAAAAAACTCGCATAAATAAATAAGGATAGAATTTTTTTTTTAATTAAGTTAAACTATTAATGTATGTGTCACTGTTACGTCCCTACTTCCTATTTGGGGCCGCGTTTTTAGGAATTTTTATATAATTAATCCGCTTCGAGCAAATCCTGGGATTTTTCGCTCTGGGTTAGTTGAGGGTTGTGGGTTAATATGTTAGTATGAAACTTTATGGTGTTTACCTTTTATTTGGTAATTGGTATGAGTCGCCAGGGGATAGGAACAACCATGCCGTCGATCCATGCCCCATGAAAAGGTTCAACCGTGCCGTCGATCTACTGGTTTTAGGTTAGGAAACTAATACCAGTTCATTGGACAGTCACTTTTCTACGTTCTATTATTTAATTCTTTTTCTTTAGAGGTTTATTTAGAAGTTTGGAATATTACTAATGCAACCATATATTACATACCTCTTTAAAATACGTCGAAACACGCTATTCCCTTGTAATAAAGCACGTGTACGCTAGCAATGCTTACTACCAACTGAACAACTAGCATCCGATGGTAATGTGACATCGTATTATGAAACATTTTTCCCATACAAGAAAGATTTTTATTAAAAATGATAATTTTATAAAACAACAAATGTTTTTTTCTACAACATAAAAAAAATCTTATAAATTAAAAACCTAGTCTTTTCACAATTGACGATTAATCTTCGAATCGTCCATCTACTGGCACCGTCCATCTACTGGCCTGCTTACCCTACTCCCAAAAGTTCGAAACTGGTTGCCGGAGTGTTCATGAACTGCCACTTTAGCTTCCGTAGTTGAACTCGCCGCCCAGCGCGATGATTTCTGGGCATTGGTCTTTTGGTAACAAATAATATTTTTATTTCTTTTGATTGACCGATAAATCACTCTCCACCTTTCGCTTCAGGTGCTACCACGGGCAACGTTCTGCTCTTAGGTGACACCATCGGCAAGGCAAGCGTGATTTTTCTATATTTGTTTTGAAACCGGGGTTGATCACGCGCTACGCTTGATCTCTAGTAAGACCGCGGGCAACGTTCTGCTCATGAGTGATACCTTTGATCTACACAACCCGTGAACTGTCAATATTCGTTAATTACTCGCGTCGATCACGTTTTACGCGTAATCCTCGGTAAAACCGCGGGCAACGTTCTGCTCATAGGTAATACCTGCGATTCACACAAACCGTGAACTGTTAATATACATTTACGTAAATTATTTATTTTCCTCAAGACCAATGCTCAAAATTTAAAAGGAATAGGTAAGGGTGGAATACTTCACTCACTTTTGAAATTTATAACACACTTTTATTACCACTTTGTTCTATTGTTTTACACACACGATAATACTGATAAACAGTACAAATCTCGACGATTGCACGAAAATTCCAAGTCGTTACCATTCTGGAATATTCGATAGTTGCTGCAAATCCAACTCCTCTGGTGGATACGGTCAAAGGTACCGCATAGGATTGGACCGTCAATGACATATTGGTCAATGATTTTTCCAATTCGGAAACGTCAGCATCGAAGTGTCCAAACTTCTCAAATATCTTGTTCTTTCTCTCACTATCCTGCTTCATTCCAACCTTCTCTCTAAATGCATCCGTTGTCTTCTTCCGCGAGGCTTTCCCCGGGCGCTTCTTTCTCACGAGAGGTGAAGATTTAACTTCACTCCCAACATCGTTAACGTCAATTGCAACCTGTTTAGAAGTCATAATAATAATAGGCGGCGAGCGGAAGCGGAGGTCTAGGGGGGAGAGGAGACGGGCGAGCGAGCGTGCGAGCGGCGAGCGAGCGAGCGGTGGAGGAGAGGAATAGAGATAAGAATAGGCTAAGGTAGATTTAAGGAAAAGGAGAAGGCATAGGATAAGGTAGATGTAAGTGTAAATGTAAGTGTAATGTGAAGAAAGATTATAACCCCGAGGGGAATAATAAAGTTTATATATATATTGTTTTACACTTTCACAAGTTTTAATTATTTTTGTTTTCGTAGTATAAAGAACAGTAATTTTCACTTATTTTGTAAGTTGAACATTATAATAATCACTTTATAATAATCCTCGCGCTGCGGGTGGTCAGTCCCTTTTATAGGGCTGTCGATCACTCCTTCTCTAGGATTTGTCACATGACAAATCTTAGGTGGGAGTTCCCATTCCGCAGCTTCCACCTGGAAACTTCCAGGAAGAATCTTCCCATCGCTCTATTCTGGGCTTTGTATACGAATTAAGCACGTTCCATTTTATCAGATTCCTAGCAGCGACGATAGTAAGATTCCTCATTCTTATTTAAAGTTACATTTTGCTTATTTATAATATTTTTCGTACGGTTTATGTATTAGGGGTTGAAGTTAGGTATATGATAGTAGTATGGGTGGTTGGGTCTTCGAAAAATAGCGGAAGGGCAATTTTCTGTCGAGGATCAGGGGCACAGTTTTGTAGAGGTGGTGTCGTCTCCGCTGGTTGATAAGGGGCCTCCGTCTCATGCCGATCATCAGCTGGTGTTGGCTGGGCCTCCTCGGTGTGCGTGCGGTCAGCTACCTGCTACACAGCTGGCTGTCCTTCTCGTTGCCATTCGCGTATTCTTCGTGGTTCTGGTTTTATGATAACGCCTTATCGGCTATTTGTTACATAACATCCGTATGTTTTCATACGAGGCGATTACAATACCTCAGAGTACGAAATAGTAAATAATGGTTTAAAAGGTTAAATAACATTAGAATCCACGTCGCGGGACGTAACAGTCACAAATGAGAAGGTTGCAATTTTAAACAACTAAAGCATAGTAAAAAATTTCAAAAATGCATATGAAGATTTCGATGGATTTACCTAAATCCTTACCGGAAACGGTAAGGAACACGTACTTTACAGAAGTGAATAAATTGATAATTATTATGCTTTGCACTTATGTAAAGTATTTATTATATCATAAAAGGTTCAAATTTTATGAAAAAATAGCAAAATGAGCACTTTTGAAACGTTTTCGTATTTTTAAAGTTAATCCGGTAATTGGGACAGAAATTTAACGCTCTTCCCTATTACTGTGCCCCTAGAAAACCCACTGGCTCCCTCTGTAACTGCTAAACCTAACCTTACTTTTGTTTCTCAAATCGGGTGAACAGAAATTTATATTTGCATATTTTGCTTTAGTAATGAAAAGGTTATATTCAAATGACATAAAAACACCTCTTGTAGAGCAAAATAATGTTTTGAACAGTTTAAAGTTTAAAGACATAACCTAACCGCGGGAACGCTATTAAAAAATGGGCACGGGAATAGGGACAACGCAATTTTCAGGGCAGGGTAATTGAGACAAAAACATGTATATTTATTTCAATTAACAAAATATGAAAAATTAACATTTTCAATCCGAAAAAATGCCTTAATAAAGAGAAAAGTTAAAAATACCAATATAAATTTTCACCAAGCAAAATTACAATGATAGAAGTCAGTAATTAATTCCGTCGTGAGCAACTCGGCGTCGAAAAATATATACATATAAAAATATAACTTCCAATTAAAAATTTTTAATAAAATATATATTACAATCAACACGTTACTATCTCAAATAGTTCCAAAAAATCGAAAAAAAAAAATAACCCCATTTGAGTGTGGATTCAATCCATTATCCAGCCCACGACTCCCATTCTCAATCCAATTCTTCTTAGTCACTCTGATATTTCTAATTTTTGATATTGAAATTATTTTAATTATCCCTATCCTACCTTTAATAAAATATAAAATAATAATATCAACAAAATTAACATTTCTAGCAATCTTAACAATTTTAGTCGTCAGATTATGAATAGAATGAATATTTTCCTACCTAGAATGAATCAATTAGGATATTAGTTAAAAAATAACAATTAAATTGCATTTAATAATTATTCAAATTATATCTTAAGACAAAAAATTACGTACGCGTCTATGACACGCGAGTAGTATTTACTTAAAAAAGTGAGCCATTTTACGTTAGAAATATCTGTGCTTTCGTCAACAAATATAGAAAATTTATGATGTCGAACACTTTCAATAATTCTACTTACTTCTACTTTAGAAAGCACGTTTGTAATAATTTTGTTACATTTTAAGCGGCTTAAGGTTAATTTATTGGCTATATACGAATCTGGAAATATAACCTTCAGAAGGCCAATTAAATAAGCACTAATGTGAAATGGAATATTGTGCTCGACAAAAAAAGCGCACAAAGCAATTTCAGCAATCTGAATCTTCTCGAGAATATTTTCGGGACTATCACTCACATCAAAATCATCAAAAGCAGCACTGTTACTTTCGGATAATTTAGAAACGTTCTCGGCGTGTGATTTTGTACCAAAATGACTTTTTATTTCTGATAACCCGCTATTGATCATATAATTTTTACAACACGCGGAACAATGAAATTTCGAGTCGTCGTTAAAAACGCGTTGTAGCCAAGGTTTAAAATCATCGCGCTCTAACCATTGTCGAAGAAAAGTTCTCGGAATATATTTGCGTTTCGCTGTAGGAGAATTCATGACAAAAAACAGACAGAGGAAAAAAATAAATAAAAAAAGAAGAGGAAAGTATATAAATTAATGAAAAAAAATACTTACCTGTTTAGTTGATGCCTTCAAAAGAACCACACGCACTGTACACAGCACTACGAATGACGGTTACTCTACGCTCGCGTATGTCCGTTACGGTATCCCGCCAAAAAAGCCCGCGTAATGTAGTACCAACAATGTACAAGCGGAGCGCTGAAGTAGAAAATCTTCAATTCTTCGCATCTTGCATAGCACGAAACTACCAAAGAATATTATTCTATAAAGCGGAGATATCACAAGCTGAGATTCCCCACTCCACCGCAGGCGGCGCTGCAGTCGAAAATCTTCGCATCTTGCAACCCCTGCACGCGACGCTCCGTGGGCAGACGTGCTCACGCGTGTTTTGTCCGCCCAGTGGCACACCGATCATACCTCAATCGGGCGATCGAGACCAACTAAATATACTACCTATGCAATTATCATCAAATTTACTGTAAACACAAGTAAGTCATTATGTACAGGTTGATTTGTTTTCAGAGGGAAATTTATCGGTCTTGATTTTTTACTTATAGAAATTTCAGTCACCTCATTTTCTCTTTAAATGGAATTATATTTTTATTATACTTATTGTAATCTGCATTACAAGATGAATTTAATAAAAGGAATGAAGTGCATTTTGGACCAATCATATTTATCAAATATTTTCATATGTATACATAACACACGCGTGACCAGAATGTTAGGGTTTGTTCAATTTCTACATCATAAATTGAGAGCTGTTGTGAAAAAGGTTTACCACTAATCATGTGAATGCGTGGTAAATGTACCACGAAAACTTTACTTTTAAAGTGAAGTATTATATTTTACCTAAAAATATGTTGTTCTTTCCTTTCATGTTCAGTATAACAATTTTTTGGTATTTTTCAGTAGTTCAGAGATAATTGTATTACATAAACTTAAGTAGAGTATGTCTTATGCTACGTAAACCTGTTGACCGTTTTTATAAAATTACTTCTATCAGTGCGTGTAGTTTTTTCCATTGCATTTGAAATTACACAAGAACAAAAGGCGTTTAGAAAAAGAGGTGGTAACTTTCTATCTTTCTAGATAATTACTTACTTATTGTTAGTTTCATGGTCAAATTTCATAGGTTACTATGCTCAGTATTCTTCTTTGTATATAGGATCATATCTTTTTGGTAAGGTAAGTGAAATTATTGGGATACTCAAATATATGTTTTCAGGTGCCCCAACGTATACATATGTTCTGTTTTTTAAATATTCCTCGTTTTCACATTATACTTGCAGGTATTACAAGACATTTATAATTGTAAGTTTAGTCTGGATTGAACGATAAACGGTTAGCAATGTCAGTTCCACCATCCCAAGATCATTTTGGTAACTATCCTCCGCGACTGATTTTATTCAAAGCTATGGGTGGGAAAAACTATAATGTCCAAGAGGAGGAGAGTTGGATTTTAGGAAGAGTAAACTTTTCTTCTTTAAAGTATGCGTAACGTACTGCCACAGCAAGTACATATACTAAAGTGTGAATGCTTTACGATTTTGCATGGCATATTGTCATCGTCTCGCAGGTTTAAATTCTCTTTAGAATTCTATCGTATTCCGTCTATGGCCTCACATTTTTCTCCGCCTATTTTCTCACGCGTAAGGAAAACAGTAGCTACCAATTCCTCGTTACTACTATCAACCCTGTCCACTTCAGAATCTGCAATCAGTGACTTGTTAGCGCCAATTGATTGTCGATCGGCGGTCAGCCGCTTGTTCCGCTGCCCAGTAGGTGCTGCGGCAACGAGATGAACTATTGATTCTCGAACACAATCAAAGTATTCGCCGTTGCTTTCTATAACTTTAAGCCATCTTTCAGGCAGGTGATGAATTCCATCTCGGAAATATGTTACGTCTTTGGACACGATAAAGTCGTCAAGCCATTTTCTGATCTCATCCACTGATTCGAAGTGCATATCGGACAAGGCGTGTTGCATCGACCGCAACAAGTGGTAGTCAGATGGAGCGATGTCCGGCAAATACGCCGGATGCTGCAAGACGTCCCAGCCAAGGCTTATTATGATGTGTTTTGTATTGGAAGCAATGTGTGGCCTGGCGTTGTCATGCAACAATTTCACTGGACGTTCTCCTTTGCCAGTAAATTTCCAAGCAGATTAATTGACGTTGGTACTTATTGAGTGATGTGTTAGATGTACGACCTCGGGTTGCATTGGACGAGGAAATTCCCACAATGTTTGCGCATTGTCGCAATGCAATCCCGTTACAATTTGGGATCTAAAATAGGGGTTCATATACCAGGTCGTGCGTGACGTGCAAAGAATTGTTGCGTTTGTACCATGGGTATCGCGTAATCGTGGTACCTCCGACATACAGGTGTATTGGTCCTGTCCGTTGGCCCCTTGTTATGGCCCAATACCGGTTTACTAATATTGGGGCACCTTTCTACGTCGATGATGCCTATATCAGGACTTTGCCGGAGCAAACCACATATGTCCTCATCCGTGATTCCTCGATTTTCCCTGCTGTGGACCTCTGTCAGCCTGGTGAAGAATTGCAGGAACCATCCCCCGACAGCTGGATGCATGTTGTTAATTTCGGCAATTTTTAATCCTGGAATTTGTATGACTGGCACCAGTACGAACTCTCCCTTTATGTTCGTGCATCCGCTAAAATTTAGATATTGTTACGTTTTTGATTAGGCATAATATAAGTTTAATGTGTAATAACAGAACGTGAACATTAACAAGGATAACAGTAATTAAATAACAGTAATATAAGGACAAGGAGGTGTTCGGGAATACGTCTGCTCTCAATGGCGTCTGTATCTCAAGTGACCGCTTGACAGGCGATGGATCAGATCGCCTTCTTCTCGCTGTCTCTTTTGTCTTCGTCGCGAGCACCAGCGGGTCATGGATTCCATCCATAGGGTGCTCGCAACACTATCTTAACTTCTTCATATAACGGCCGATTTCTGCAAAAAATGCGGAAGCTACCCATCCACAAAATGTGATGCTCAAGTCTGTGATATTTTGGTACTTCGAGGGGAGAGAAATAGCTTCCTCCATTGGACCCAGATCAAGCTCGGCGAAGTCTCCTCTTTCAGCTACTTCGTCATTTCCCTCGATTTCCATCTCTTGTACCGGTTCTTCAAAAAAGCAAAAATGAAATTTCAATATAATTAAAACGGTATGAAGATTGGAGTTGTTTAATAGGGTTTGTAAAATAGTGTGGTCCGTTAAATTATCGCATCTGCTTATAACACATCACTCAATAAGTCTCCGGTCTAACTAAGAAAAACAATTTTTTTTTGTAATTCCACTTTATTCATCAACATACTCTCCTTCACGAGTGATACATTGATTCCAACGCTCCTCTAACTTTTCGATGCCCTTTGTGTGAAACGATTTGTCTTTGCTCTCAAAATAAGCCTCAGTTTCGGCAATCACTTCATCATTTGAGCCAAATTTCTTTCCCTGGAGCATCTTTTTCATACCTGCAAAAAGCCAGTAGTCGCTGGGGGGCCAAATCTGGAGAGTACGGTGGGTGGGGATGCAATTCAAAGCGCAATTCATTCAATTTAGCCATTGTTTTCATCGACTTGTGACACGGGGCATTGTCCTGGTGAAACAGCACTTTTTTCTTTTGCATGTGGAGCCGTTTTTTCTTGATTTCTGCACTCAATCGATCCAATAATGCCATGTAATATTCACTATTGATAGTTTTGCCTTTCTCAAGATAGTCGATGAACAAAATTCCATGCGCGTCCCAAAATACGGATGCCAGAAAATTTCAAAACTGGGGTCACTAAAACGACTGTAACTTCTAAACTAACGGTCAGAATGCAATGAAATTTTGACACGTACTGTTTGAAGGTTAGTACTACGCGGAAATCACGTGGGCTATCAACAATGTTGCCATCTATGTGCCAGCCCGGGGACTTATTGAGTGATGTGTTATCTAAGTATTCCAGGTTTTGTAGGTTCTGGAGCATTACTGACAGATGTCCAGGTTTCAATTCTTTACAACGATGCATCGTAAGCCGTTCGAAATCCCGATTCATCGTTGATAAAGATGCGCCGGTAATATCGGTGTCTAACGGGGAAAAAGACTTTAAACATGTCGCTGATGCTAACACGTTAGAAAGCCCTGGGTTCACTGGTCCCTCACATTTTCCCAATTTGAGGCAGCTGAGCCGTGATGCCCCATGCTCCATTTCTCGTTAGATCCAGAGTCTCTAATTTATGACAGTTCTTGATAGCAATAGAAATTACTTATGGTCTTAAGATCTTGGCCAAGTGCTCTTCAGTGATACTTATCCCTTTTAGGTAACCTCCCACCCGCATCATCAACCAGCAAAAAGAATCGGTAGTTATTAATTTTCCTTCCTATGAATTCGGCCAGCGCCAATTATTTAAATCGATATGCCGAATTTTGTAATAAGAGGCAAGGCTTCCTTGTCGCATTGAATCGGTCCAATAAATCAGCATAGTACTGCCCCGCGATTGTCCTTCCTTTCTCCAAATAGTCGGTGAACATGATGCCTTGCGAATCACAAAAAATGGTGGCCATGACTTTTCCGGCCGATGGAACCGTTCTCGCCTTCTTTGGAGCAGTTTCGCCGGGTGAAATCCACTGTTTTGACTGTTCTTTCATTTTTGGCGTGTAGTGATGGATCCATGTTTCGTCAACAGTCACGAAACGCCGTAGAAACTCTTTCGGATTGCGCTTAAACATGGCCAAACAGTGCTCCGAAGTTGTCATGCGATTCCGTTTTTGTTCCACTGTTAGCAAACGCGGCACCCACCTCGCCGATAGCTTTCTCATGCCCAATTTTTCGTGAAGAATATTTTGTATGCGTTCAATTGAGATGTGTACGATGTCAGCAATCTCTCTGACCTTCACCCGACGATCTGCTACACGATATCATGGATTTTATTAACCATATCCTCCGTAGTCTCCTCAATCGGACGGCCTGGGCGCTCTTCATTAAAAACGGATGTTCGGCCACGCTTGAATTCATTAAACCAATATTTCATGGTAGTCATCGAAGGTGCATGGTCCTTATAAACGGCATGCAACTTCACTTTGATTTACTCACACGTCTTCCCATCCAAAAAAAGGAATCAAATCACTGATCGATATTGCTCTTTCTCCATGATTGCAAATAGACACGAACTTGATGACTTTCAACAGCTGTCAAAACAAAACTACTCGATAAATCTGTCTGAAATTTTGACAGTCATCGTTGTAATGATGGCGCTACATGTTGGCATACAAATTTTGCGTCAGTGGTGCCATCTGTCGGTATACACGGGTACTTATCATACAGCCCTCGTATGTAAAATGGCAGCAAAACCTTCATTAAATATTTTAAACCATTTATAAATGCCCACTCTTCCTGTCGGGCCTTAAGGGGGTAGACACGGGTAATGCAGCGCGCTGTATACCGACACAATCTGGCCCGAAACATGGGTCTGGGCGGGCATGTTGTTTGTCCTTATATGATCAGATTTCGGGCTGAGTGACGTCTCATTCGAAAGAGGAAGCTTCAATGCAGACCGCTCTGGTCATGATTCGACGAGATTGTGTTGATATGTAATAATATGAGTGATCAATGTAGAGCAAAAGTCGAGAAAATACACCCGCAAGAATCCAAGTATTTTTAGGTCACTAAAAGAATTTTGTGACTCAAACGATGACCAGAGCGGTCTGCATTGAAGCTTTCTCTTTCGAATGAGACGTCACTCAGCCCGAAATCTGATCATATAAGGACAAACAACGTGCCCGCCCAGACCCATGTTTCGGGCCAGATTGTGTCGGTATACAGTGCGCTGCATTACCCATGTCACGTGGCGTGTTTACGTCCTTAAGTATTTTTAGGTCATTAAAAGAGTTTTGTGACTCAAACGGTTATCCCAGCGCTCCGCATTGAACCTTCCTCTTTCAAATGAGACCTCGCCAAGCCCAAAATCTGCTCATATAAGGACGAAAAAGGAAAAATTCCAAACCCATGTTTCAGGTTAGATTGTCGGTATTACAGCGCGGTGCATCGCCCGTGTCACGTGACGTGTCTACCCCCTTAACCCTCCATCCACTGCGCTGGTTGCGCGCAACACGTGGTTCTGTACTTAGTAAAAAATAAATTTATTAGTCAAATATTTTTTATGTAAATTTAGACTTATTTTCAAGCATTCTAAAAGCATATAACTCCTTAAAATATGTATGTATTTACCATCAGCCGTGGCCGGCCTCTCTGTAGGTGGTGGCGGTGGGGACTTCACCGGCTGGGACGTCGCCTGCTGGAACGTCATTTCCGACATGTGCAGGCTTTCAAAATTCACGTCTATTTCTAAATTAATATCATTTCATTATCACATGAGTGGAAAAAAGTTAGAATGTATGTATAATAATACGAAATTTTTTATTATTTAACCGCTAGTAGTTTGTCGGTATCTTCTTTCTGCAAAAATTAATAAGCAATTAATTAGCCAAAAAGTTCAGGAATTCATAAAAGTGGGTTATGATAGAAGAAAGTGATATACATATGGCGCAAGGATACGTATTGATCAAATGTAAATTGGAAATTAGGAAATGTACAAATTTGAAAATTTAAATAGTGTATGAGGCGAAATTAAAAATTATATTACATTACAAAATATGTTTCTTCTCATTTCGTTCTTTAGCTCTAACAATTTGGAATTCTTCTCATTACTTCACGAGCCTTTCAATTATTTAGTCACACAAAAAACTGTAACTTATTATAACTTTATTTTGTTTTGTGAATGATTCGCACTTGTAACTACTAGTAGTATAGTAAAAAATAAGAAGATGTTAGACACGTTGAAGCATATCTATTCTAATAACTTATAACGCCAACGATTAGAAATATCAAACATATCTGAGTTGAACATAAACGAACATGTAATAAACTACAGCATTATGAAAATCTTTAATAGGCAGTTTGCCTATGTTAAGTATCAGTGGACGCAACAAGAAGATATTGGATACATAGAATCATGTTTTAACTCAGATGTGTTTGATACTTCTAATCGTTGGCGTTATAAGTTAGAATATGCTTCAAAGTGTCGAATATCTTCTTACGGTATTACTAGTTATAAGTGTGAATTGTTCGCAAAATAAAGTTATAATAATAAATACTTTGCACTTTTTTGTATGTATGATTGAATAATGAAAAGGCTCTTAAACTAATTTTAATAATTTCGTATCATACACTATTTCAACTTTCAACTTTTTATATTTTCGACTTTTCAATTTGCTATTTGCAATTGAACAATACATATGTTTGCACAACATGTATGACTGTCTTCTACCATACGCCGCTTGTAATCCAGGTTACAAGTCCCAAGATGTTTCACAATATCACAATTTCTCACGAATAAAGATAAAGATAACCGGGCTAGTGTAAACGATAATAACTCTGCTTTTCTTTTTGCGGCCACATGCTTTTGCTATGCACAAGAAGCTGAAGCTGGCCAAGAGGCCAGCTTAACATTTGACGATCAAAAAGTACTTTTTAGTAAACATCGATCTATCGAAATTCTTCATTACGTTTTGCATTAAGTAACATTACATTTTCTTGTCATATAAAGCGAAGGCGAAGTTATAACAAGGCTGTTTACACGATTAAATTTACAGTAAGTAAATTTTTTAAAGTAACGCTTGTTACTAATCAAAGTATTAATAGCTGGACAATCATATAATGTTATGAATGCTATATTTCATAGTGGTTCATGTATTGAGGATGGCCATTACACCAGCATATGTAAAGAAGACGGAATGACTAGTAGTTGGATTAAAGCTGATGACATGCAAATTAAAAAAAGGCAATGTCCCACAGGGGCTAAAGATCTTTATATTTTGTTCTTACAAAAAAATGATAATAAATAAGCCAACAAAAATTCCCACGCTATGGAATAGCTGAAAGAAGAATGCTGCCACTTGGGCCATCTTTCAGCTCCGTGTTATCAGCATTTCTTCATCTACATGTGAGGAAAGATGGCAATTTTTCTGATCAAAGTTAGGCCATATAAAATTGTCCTCACATACCTTATCAGGCCTTGACAGACAGCGAATTATGTCCATATGTAGATAATTCCATGGTTGCCCATTCTTTTTCTTCATGATTGATAATGAGTATATCCGATGGTACAACAAGCTTATATGGTCCTGCCAGCTAGTGTATGGGCACAGTTTTGGGCACTCAAATTTGAGGTGCTGATATTTAATTACTATAGGTAATCTAAGGGCAACAAATACACTCTGACGTTTAGTGTACACTTACAGAATAGCCCGAGAAACTGTCAGTAATTTATCTGACGATTGGCAGAGAGTATATTTGTTAGGCAATTTCTCTGCAAACGTCTATAATACGTGTGCTTGGGCGTTGCCTGGGCACAACAGGAGCAATAAATTTGCATTGCTCCTCAGACAATGTTATATCAAAATATAATTACAGCAGTTATTATTCATTTTATTCGGATTATTGTGAGGTTCGAATTCTTGGCTAATATTACTTTCGTTAGGAACATTAATGCTATCCCCTATTTCTTTTTCTTCTTCTTCCACCGGAAATGTTGAAATGTTTCTTCAATTTTTTTTTAACAAATTCCACCTAATGTTTCTAACGTAAAAGTTTAATGTATCTGGTGACAACTTGTCTGTAGTTTTTGCAGCTACTTCTTCCCACACTTTATCCGAACGACACTTCAATTTGTAGCTCTCGTCGAATACTTCACACTTTTCACACTTCTGCAGCATGTCCAGAATAACACCAGAATGTATCAGTGTTTTTCTATGCATTTTTTACTAATCACCACAATGAAATCGCAAAACGGAAAATAATATAATTTTCTCACAGTTACTTCACAAGCCGTAAATGAATGCACGATCTTGCAAGAGCTGTGTCTGAAGACTGACTGACTTTCTGGCGTGGTTGCAAAGAATTCGAGGGTAATTATTTAGAAGTTGGTCTTTCTAAGGGATTTGATGACCTTGGAATAAACCCATGACATAAATCGATTATAAAAATGAATTTATTATCATTACAATTAACTGCATATAAAAATTAAATCGTTTCGCGTTTCGCCCGCGCCAGTAACTGTCGGCTCTTCCTCAGCCTCTGGATTTCCCTCCACGCCCTCCTCCACTTTGGTACTCGAGGCGTCTAACCTCTTTTTGTAACTGAAACAATGTTTCAATGGAAACAAATGGTTCAGCAGTTATATTAAACCTGTTGTTCCTTTCGGTATGGTTAACGCAATATGTTGTCTGTTGGCCGGAATATTTTGTTGAAAAGTGGAAGGACTGTGACCGCTTCACGAATCAACCAACAGAACACTGAGATCCAGTCTTCGGTAAAAAGACTTTTGTTAACCAAATGTTAAAATGGTACGAAACTTCCCAGATTTCGAAGCAGTCAAGAACACATTAGCCGGTCTGAATAAAGTTTTTTCCACCCTGGGACCAAATTCTCCAGTAGTTTCTTTTAACACCATAAACAGAGGTGACAGTAACTAACTGACGGCTCGCAGAAATCGTAGGGAGAATCGTATAACTATGTTCGATTGAGTGGAATGATTTGTTCATAGTTTCAGTTGCTTCATTTAACAATTTGAATTTGGCGCGTCTAAACTTGGCTATGTAAAGCCTTCTAACATTAAGCTCTTTCCACATGTTACCACGCGGTACCGCAGCGGTACGTTATATTTTGGTAAAAGAGGTGACAACCCTATGTGTGGCGCTGCTTTCGGTGGTTGAGAGGTATTAGGAACGTAACGGGTTTTTCAATAAGGACATAACAATTTTAAGTTTAAATAAAACACAGAATAATTGAAATATCGGGCTGAAATTTATTACACTTTAAGTACACATGTTACAATTATGTGTGGAATTCGATGTCGTTCATATGACCTCCACGGGCACGGCGGCAGCGATCGATTCTTTGGATCCAATTTTCAACTACTCTTGCACTTATATGAGCCGGAATGTTGGTAATTTCGTGTTGGATATTGTTTCTGAGCTCATCTAACGTCGTTGGATTGTTGGCATAAACCTTCGATTTAAGGTAACCCCACAAGAAAAAATCCAACGGCGTCAAATCGCATGAACGATGTGGTTCATGAACAAAGTTGCTACTACCGACTCAGAATTTCGGTAATAACATTTCACGATTTCCAACCGTTGTTCATTCGTGAACTTCACCATTATAAAAATGTAAACCTTCACAGACGTTTTGACATTGACAAATCATAAAAGAGTTTTAGATTATGTTCCGTATTATAAAACAAAATGGTCATGTTCCTATTGAAAAACGCTTTATATGGCGCTTCTTCCTCTTCCTGTTGCTATAAGAGTACGGTTTGCACGAGAGTTGCGTGATAAGATATTCAGTCTTATTATATTCATTGGATTAAATATATATTCATAACTACTAACAGACTAGCGAGTCTCATTGTTATCTACCTGATAAACAAGAAAATCCACTCTCATCTGCCTTGTATACATTACTTGGATTGTGTGTACAAATATATGGTTCTACTTGTTTGACGAATTCGGAGGAAGTTAAATGTAAATGTTGCTTGTTTTGCTGTGCGGAACGGCTGGCGAATCTTGTAACTTTTCTTGAATCGATGTTGTGCCCTTTTTGAAATTCATGAGCCAGGTATCGCCAGCTTTGAATGTTGGAAGATTGACCTTCTCTTTTGCTTCTAGCGCCCATTTTCTTATATAAATGTCACGTATGAATGAGCCCTGACAGCTTGAAATTTGTCCAATACATATTGCACGACAAATAGCAGCTGTTTTCTGCGGGTATCACCATACGGTTCATGTATTTTTCGATTGAAAATACTATACCTAAAACTGTCCGGCGGTACTGGTTATTATCTTCTTGTATTCAATGTGGGTTTTCCGCCGCCCACATTCTTGAATTTTGATGGCATGTCATACCATTTGTATAAAATATACATAAGTCCGTTATCATTATGTTTCTGATAAACCCTGGATCCCTAATAAATAGTTTGTTGAGCTGAAGAGCTCTAGAATTGAAGAGCTCTAGAATTGAAGAGCTCTAGAATTGAAGAGCTCTAGAGTTGGAGAAGCCAAGGGTAAGCCCAGAATATTGGCTAATGCCAATATTGACCCTCCGTTACCTCTGCATTCGTAATTTGTGAATAGAACACATGATAAAAATGTTTACATGAGACGCTGCAATCTCAATCATGCCCTAGCAAACGGTGCATGATGTCATTAGGTGTTCGCACCTTCATCCTTCTATACTTTATACTTGGACGCTATCGATCTTTGATCCTAATTCTCGTATACTCGTCCTCACGCATTCTCGCACTCAGATCACTCCTTTATATCGATGCGATGGTTCAACGGTCGGAAATGCGGTCGACGAGGTTTCTCCAGAATGCTAGATGCATTGTCAAGACGTACCCCTGCCGTTTACAATAAATTAATTTCCGCGTGGTATGAGAACCACTGCTTATTTTCGAACGAGCTTCTGAGAATAATGCTGACGCCTCAGCACAGTCCCACGTTCAGGGTACAGCGCAACGACCAAGTGTCGCGACGACGACGGTCCCAGTACCGGAGGTATCCGATTTCAAAGATAAAATACAGTAAGCAAGAGTGCGCTCGTCGAGGGTTTTCCCAGAACGCTAAGCATTGTCGATTCACTCTGATAATAATAAATGTTTCTGGCCCTAAGTCTTTATTATGGAACCGTTAGCTGCACTCAACACAAATTCGGCGGGCTTCAACTCTCCATGCCAGAGGACCCCGGGAATCAGCGAGACTATTGACCCCGAGTCCACCAAAAAGCTAATGTTCGTTGCACGATCCAAGACCTGGAGACGACACTCCTTCAAGCGAGGTTGCCGGCTGTAGTCCCTGCCAACATCCGGCTCATCTGCCGACAGGACTGTTAGTTTAAAGCGGCGGGTGCCGGAGCGGCCGGAGGTGGGTCAACGAAGGTGCATGGCTTCTCACAACGGTGCGCCTTAACACCGAATTTGCTATAATAAAAGCATATCCCCTGAGGTGCTGGAGATGCAGTTCGCGAGCGGGAGCGACTCCTTCCATTTGCAGGGCGATCGAGTAGCTTCTTCGTTGCCACTGTTACGTGCCGCGTCCTTTAGTGTTCGAGCGGCGCGTTTTAGACGGCCAAATTCTGATCAGGGGTATCCCACAATCTTTGATTATCAGAATTTGTCGTATTTATGTAGGTAATGGCAAGGAGGCTCGCCGCACTCGCAACAGTCAATTATTTTATTTACTTATCTAAATACCTTATCAGAAGGATAAGGGGTAGATTTTGGGATCGTTGGTGCTCTAGTCCCATACGGGTCTTTTCAAAGGAATCGGACAGGTAATTAATGAGTATAATTTAATGAATAATAAAGCTTTAATGCCGAAATATTGGATGGTTGTAAAATATATAGTACTGAATATGTAAAGAAAAATTAATCAACAACAAACATAGACATTCGCGCTATCGGGCACAATTCCTGATTAGGGGAATCCCACAATCATTTGATTATCAGAAATTGTGTTAAGTACGATTCAATCATAATACAATGTACAAAAGAGATAATAGGTGCAACTCACCAGACAGTCGGTATTGTATTGACAAATATATTTTTGTGGTTTTCGGTTGGAATGTTTTCCTGTGGTCTGATGATATATCTAAATCAGAAAAAGAGATAAAACGCGAACACACACACACAGTTGGTTATATTAACGAATAAATCTTAATTGAATTCTAAACGAGACTGAATAATAGTGATTTTAACAGAGCAAAATGAATGATACTTTTAGTTTATAATTTATAATTTAATCAAAGTTTAGTAAATAGGATTGTTTCGCAAAGTCGAGTCTTTCACGCGGTTTCACTATAAACCGGAAAACTCTAGCTCAGGCATGGAACTAAAGTGAACGCCGCGGCCGTTTTTCGGAGGCAACGCCTCCTTTCTCCCGCCGCGCGTCTTCGCCCCCGCGGCGGGCCTAGGAGCTTCGAGCGCCTCAGACCCGTAACATATGAACCGCGCGTGGCGCATTAGGGCGACACCCGTATGCGCCACGCGCGGTTCATATGGTACGGGTCTGAGGCGCTCGAAGCTCCTAGGCCCGCCGCGGGGGCGAAGACGCGCGGCGGGAGAAAGGAGGCGTTGCCTCCGAAAAACGGCCGCGGCGTTCACTTTAGTTCCATGCCTGCTCTAGCTCTAAGACACTTGCGGACCCAGCGACACGCACCTCACGATTTATCGTCACAGAGTGTCGCAGCTTCACGCTCGCGGCAGCGACCAGAGTGGGTCCGTACCGAAAATGCTTACGCTGCATTTTATCCCTCGGCCGCGCTACCATGGGCCCGTCTACTTAACGAGGCGGTGTGTGTGTGTTCTCACGCCCATCCATCAGACTCCCGACTCAAATACATGATCATTCCTTACAGGACATTCGTACGTACAGGAAAACATAACATCGCACAATACAATTTCACACCTGCTGAGGCCTTCCCTGAATGTTCATAAATTTATATGCACAATTTCTGACTAGGGGAATGCCACAGTCCTTGGACTATCAGAAATTGTGTTATGTATCTAATTTTAACCAAACAATTTTGAATTAATTAATTAATTTATTTAAACGTGCCCCGAAACGTGCGACAAAACCGTGAGAAGGCGCGACTCCCTGCACCGGATGTAGGGTATACAATTCCGTCAATCTTCTAAGAAGTGATCCAGTCTGCGCATTCCTGCTGTAGCCGTTACTGATTATGTTACAATGTTTAACGCGGCGGTCAGAGGTGCTCTCAACGAGGGTTCTCCCACAATGCTGCAAGGCATTGTTGAAATACATCCCTGCCGCTTACATAGAACGGATTCGGCACAACAGGAGAACCACTGGTCCTTTCGAACGCGACTATCTGGTGAGAACGCCGCTGCGTCAGCACCGCCTTATCGGTATCGCGGGACGGTAATGCGTCGAGGCGACGACGCTCCAAGAAAGGGGTTTTTGTTCTATCAAAAATATTATTGATTAATGGGCAGGAGTATGATCAACGAGGGATTTCCCATAACGCTAGGCGTTGTTGATGCATACCCTGACCAGAAAGAAAAATCTTACGTTCCGAACGTAACATCCCTCCCTCCTTGGAATCATCGTCGTCCTCGACGATGTATACTGAAGGTATAAGGTACAGTAGCTGCTTATGAATAGGTCTATGGGTTCGGGTTGCATTGGACTAGGGGAATCCCATAATGTTTGCACATTGTCACAATGCAATCCCGTTACAAATTATTCGGAATGGAAGTCGTGCGTTACATGAAGAGAGGTATTGCGTCTATACCTAGTGTATCGCGTAATGGTCGTACCTCCGACATACAAGTGTATTTGCCCTGTTCGATGACCGTTTGTCACCACCCCGTACGCATAGTTCAATATGGTTTTACTGATGGTTGGGCAGCTCTCCACATCGACCGTGACTATTTCTGGACACTGCCGTAGCAAGCCGCAGATGTCCTCGTCAGTAATACCCTGGCTCTCTCTGCAGTGGACTTCTATCAAGCCCGTGAGGAATTGCAGTATCCATCCACCGACAGTCGGATGCATATAATTGACATCTAGGATTTTTAGTTTTTCCAATTTTCGGAGTGGTTCCAGAACGAATTCCCCTTTGATGTTTGTGCAACCACTCAGATTCAAAGATGTTATTTCCCCCATGTATAGGCCAATTTCTGAAACAAGGCCAGAAGCAACCCATCCGCAGAAGGTAAGACTCAGGGCTGTTATACTCCGATATTTTGGGGGAAAAGAGACAGCCATCTCTACCGGACCCAGCTCCAGCTCGGCAAAATCTCCCCTTTCAACTGCTGCGTTGCCTTCCTCCATTTCCATTTCAGGCATGGGCTCCTCGAAACTACAGAAATGCAACTCCAAGGTCGTTAGAGTCGTCTGCAGGTCTGAATTGCTGATTAACGCCTGCAAAATACTATGGTCTGTTAAATTTTTACATATACTGATCTGTAATATATTGGGTGGCTCCCCAAAAATTTTTAGGAAACGCTGAGTGTTGTCAGGCAGGAGTGCAAGCTACTTCACCCGGAATACATCCTCAGAAAGAAAAAGAAGTCCTTTTTGGGACGTACCAACAGCATATTAAGATTTGTAACTTCACGGAAGCGTAACCTCAATTTGCCCCGGTTGGCCGAGGATTCATACCTGTTTCAAAAATAAAATAATTCTTTATTCTTGATGGCACTGTTGCGTGAGGGCGTTAGTGATAGTCTGAATCCAGCCTAATTTTCTCACGCAACGTTTAACGAATTTAAAGGAAAAGTTATAATTTTGACATAATCAGAGTTATTACACAAAAATCAGGATTCTTTTGGGCATGGCTTTTGTCTACAACCCATACAGGTTGTCCAATCAGGATGTGGTACTTTGGTAAGACTGGTTCGAAACAAAATGAGACGGATTTATATGAAATTTACCATGTATTACAAAAATATGCAAAGGGAAAGCAAAAGGTGGTACAAAATGGGGAAATTACATGGGTTTTCGTTGCGGTAACAGTATGAAAGCTAAAATGCGGTGTGTATGTTACGTCCCTACTTCCTATTTGGGGCCGCGTTTTTAGGAATTTTTATATAATTAATCCGCTTCGAGCAAATCCTGGGATTTTTCGCTCTGGGTTAGTTGAGGGTTGTGGGTTAATATGTTAGTATGAAACTTTATGGTGTTTACCTTTTATTTAGTAATTGGTATGAGTCGCCAGGGGATAGGAACCTCAGATAATCCGTTAATCTCGGGCGCCTGGTTAACCCTTGGTGAAGCCCAGGGTCCCACTTCAATGATCTATCCGAAATTGATGGTTGTTGCGACCTGGTTGACAGTCGGGGTGCTGGGTACTCCCAAAAGTTCGAAACTGGTTGCCGGAGTGTTCATGAACTGCCACTTTAGCTTACGTAGCTGAACTCGCCGCCCAGCGCGATGGTTTCTGGGCATTGGTCTTTTGGTAACAAATAGTATTTTTATTTCTTTTGATTGACCGATAAATCACTCTCCACCTTTCGCTTCAGGTGCTACCACGGGCAACGTTCTGCTCTTAGGTGACACCATCGGCAAGGCAAGCGTGATTTTTCTATATTTGTTTTGAAACCGGGGTTGATCACGCGCTACGCTTGATCTCTAGTAAGACCGCGGGCAACGTTCTGCTCTTAGGTGATACCTTTGATCTATGCAGCCCGTGAACTGTCAATATTCGTTAAATACACGCGTCGATCACGTTTTACGCGTAATCCTCGGTAAAACCGCGGGCAACGTTCTGCTCATAGGTAATACCTTCGATCCACACAAACCGTGAACTGTTAATATACATTTACGTAAATTATTTATTTTCCTCAAGACCAATGCTCAAAATTTAAAAGGAATAGGTAAGGGTGGAATACTTCACTCACTTTAGTAACTTTTAACACTTTTATTACCACTTTGTTCTATAGTTTTACACTTTCACAATGTTTTAATTATTTTGTTTTCGTAATATAAAGAACAGTAATTTTTACTTATTTTGTATGGTTGAACATTATAATAATCACTTTATAATAATCCTGCGCTGCGGGTGGTCAGTCCCTTTTATAGGGCTGTCGATCACACGATTCTCTAGGATTTGTCACATGACAAATCTTAGGTGGGAGTTCCCATTCCGCAGCTTCTACCTGGAAACTTCCAGGAAGAATCTTCCCATCGCTCTATTCTGGGCTTTGTTTACGAATTAAGCACGTTCCATTTTATCAGATTCCCAGCAGCGACGATAGTAAGATTCCTCATTCTTATTTAAAGTTACATTTTGCTTATTTATAATATTTTTCGTACGGTTTATGTATTAGGGGTTGAAGTTAGGTACATGATAGTAGTATGGGTGGTTGGGTCTTCGAAAAATAGCGGAAGGGCAATTTTCTGTCGAGGATCAGGGGCACAGCTTTGTAGAGGTGGTGTCTCCGCTGGTTGATAAGGGGCCTCCGTCTCATGCCGATCATCAGCTGATGTTAGCTGGGCCCAGGGGTGTGCGGGTACCCGACTTTTCGGGCTCGGGACGGGCCGGAAATTTTCGGGCGAGATCGGGCGGGATCCTAATACTTTCGTATTGCTCGAGATCCCGACGGTCTCGGGATCCCGAGACTCGATTCGGGCTACAAGCATAGCCCCTTCCGTCTCGGTCCCCTCGTAATAGCTGGCTTTCGAGCCGATCGCGTCCGAGTTTTGCCGAGCCGACCTGAAATCAAATTTCCCGCTCACGGCGGTCTTGCTTGTAGCCAGTGATGCAAGATGCGAAGAATTCCGACTGCAACGCCGCTTGCGGTAGAGTGAGAAAGTTTTGATAGTTTTCATTCGGTCCGTATTCTATTCAGTGATGCTAAAGTTAATGGCCGGAGTATCGAGAATTTCCCCCACCATCCATATGACAACTCCACGATCCGCGCGTACGTGAGCCCAGTGCTTCGGATGACTTCGGACAATTTCGGGAGTTGAGAGGGACGGTGAATATGAGCCTTTCTCTCTCGCTCTTGAAACGTTGAGATTCTAGTGCCGGCAAGGTTGCCGTTCGGGGATCATTTGTCTTACTTACTCATGCTGTACCTATCACGGACTCCTTCCCTCTTACAGGCCTCGGGCGGTAAACGGCAACCCTGGTCGCTGGCAAGCGGCACGAGCCACCGTAATGCGATTTTGGCTTCCCGGATATTTTCACTTTACGACTCAGATATTCTTGTAACGAAAAAAAATTTCGAAAAAAATTTTATTGCGGAAATACACGTTAAATTTTATTGCGGAAATACAAATATTAAATGAATAGATATCAAGCAAGAATGAAAAAAAGATAACGTTTAGATAGAAAGCGAAACGATTGCAAATATAAACCTCAAACACAAATTTAATTCCAAAATATTATTAAAAATTTGAATAAAAACGAAACTAATGGCTACGAATATAAATTATTACTTGACATTAATGTAAAATGATTTGGGCCAATCGAAATTGTAGAACTAGTCTCTCCGCGGGCTTTAAAAGCTGTTTTAATCACGGCAATGGAATTTACAGAATCATGACTAAGTTTATTTCTTTTACAGGTTTTGACATCGGTTAGAATAGAGAAAATTCTTTCTGCTTCTGCATTTGAGTGAGGAAGACTCCTTACAACATTCACGAGTTGTTTCAAGACTGATAACAGAAGATTGTTATCTTTATCACGCGCAGAATTAATTTGGACCTATATGTCATCAAAGCACAGCTGTGACAATTCTTGACATTGCACTTTGTCGAAAGTATAATACAACTTCTCCTATTCTTCTTTTAATTTTAAGTGGTCAAAAGATCCTAATTTTTGTGCAACGTAAATTAAATTATTCAAGGCATAGTCTCTATCACTATCAAAAAGTGCTAATTTAAAATCAAAAACTTGCAAACTGCCTAAAAATGTATCTTTTAAAGGGAAACGTTTTATTATCTCGGTAATGGCTTTAATGTAAAAAGCTAAGCAAAATTTTTTAATTTCAAGAAACGTTTCCTGGGACAAAGTATTATCATCGACATGATCCTTCAAATAATATTCACACTCAAAACCGAGGTAAATGTCCTTCAAGTCTAACAAATTGTTACCGGAAAAAAATTTTTTTTGAAACATCGAGTCGTTTATTGTTGAATATTCTGGTTTTAAAATATGTCGGCACAAATCTTGAAACAAAAGTCTAGATTTAGAATATAATAAATGAACGGCTGTCCTGCGGGTTTGAAAAAACGCGTTGAAGGAATTGAAATAATTTAAAATATATTTAAGAAACAAAAGATAAGCTATTGTTTCTATTTTTTTTATATCACAAAGTAGATTTTGAGCCGTTTCGTTTTTTGGATTTTCCGATACTTCCGAAATTAAAAAAAAATTTAACGAATCCCAACATTCTAGAATGCGTGCTACGCAAGCGTGCATGGCTAGCCAACGCGTATCGCACAATTTTAAAATTTTTTTTGGCTTATTATTAATAAATTCTTGAAAATTAGCAAACTTCGCCGACCGTTTGGCGCTAATATTAATATAAACTGTTAAATTTCGAATAAATTTTTCAATATACCTTGGGATTTCTAAACATGCTTTACTAGATACTAATACCGCGGAATGGCAAATACAATTAACTGTTATTAATGAAGGACACTTGGTTTTAAGTTTTGAATAAAATGAGGAAAAGCGCCCGATCATCACTGATGCATTGTCACATGTGAGTCCAATTACATTCTGCACAGGAATTTGCTTTTTGTGCAATGCTTTCTCAAATACTGAAAATAAACCTTCTGCAGAGCAATCTGTGGCGTCTAATTTTAATAATATTTAATTAAAAAAGTGAGCCATTTTACGTTAGAAATATCTGTGCTTTCATCAACAAATATAGAAAATTTATGATGTCGAGCACTTTCAATAATTCTATTTACTTCTACTTTAGCAAGCACGTTTGTAATAATTTTATTGCATTTTACGCGGCTCAAGGTTAATTTACTGGCTATATAAGAATCTGGAAATATAACCTTCAGAAGGGCAATTAAATAAGCACTAATGTGATATGGAATATTGTGCTCGACAAAAAAAGCGCACAAAGCAATTTCAGCAATCTGAATCTTCTCATTAATATTTTCGGGACTATCACTCACATCAAAATCATCAAAAGCAGCACTGTTACATTCGGATAATTTAGTAACGTTCTCGGCGTGTGATTTTGTATCGAAATGATTTTTTATATCTGATAACCCGCAATTAATCATATAATTTTTACAACACGCGGAACAATGAAATTTGGAGTCGTCGTTAATAACGCGTTGTAGCCAAGGTTTAAAATCATCGCGCTCTAACCATTGCTGAAGAAAAGTTCTCGGACTATATTTGCGTTTCTTTGAAGAAGAATTCATGACAAAAAAACAGAAAAACTGACAGAAGAAAAAGATAAATAAAAAAAGAAGAGGAAAGTATATAAATTAATGGAAAAAAATACTTACCTATTTAGTTGGTGCCTTCAGATGATGGACGATCGCACTGCACACAGCAGTACAGCACTTCGAATGACAGTTACTCTACGTTCGCGCATGTCTGTTACGGTATCCCGCCAAAAAAGCCCGCGTAATGTACTACTCAAGAATATTATTCTATAGAGCGGAGATATCACGAGCTGAGATTCCTTACTCCACCGCAAGGGGCGTTGCAGTCGGAATTCTTCGCATCTTGCATCACTGCTTGTAGCCCGAAACGAGTCTCGGGATCCCGAAAACTTCGGGACCTCGAGCAATACGAAAGTATCGAGACCCCGCCCGATCTCGCCCGAAATTCTCCGACCCGTCCCGAGGGCCGGGAACCCGAGCCTCGGGACGATCCGCACACCCCTAGCTGGGCCTCCTCGGTGTGCGTGTGGTCAGCTACCTGCTACACAGCTGGCTGTCTGCTACCTCCTTGTGCTGGCTGTCCTTCTCGTTGCCATTCGCGTATTCTTCGTGGTTCTCTTCTTATGATAACGCGTTATCGGCTATTCGTTACATAACATCTGTATGTTTTCATACGAGGTGATTACAATACCTCAGAGTACGAAATAGTAAATAATGATTTAAAAGGCTAAATAACATTAGACTCCACGTCGCGGGACGTGACAGTGTACAATTCTACACTCCATTACAAAGAATTCGATTCGGTTTCAGAGGTTACAATTAAATGTTGGCGTGGACGTCAAACGATGGACAATAATTGATGGACAATAATAGATCGACAATAATTGATTGAGGGAAATCCCGCAACCCTCTAAGGGGTTGGATCATTTGTGTTCGATTTTGTACATCCGATTGAATTGTTTAGAATGGTAATTTGGTCGGCGATTTATATTACATAGAATATGAAAAATTTCTGAACGCGGTACACGCCGAAGGGAAGGTAACAGGTACCTGAGGGATATCCCCTACTCTATGCCAGTATCGTCACATTTTTAACATAAAACAAAACACGCATGCGGCATCGGCCGCGATCCTCATTATTTTAAAGTGCTGCCGTAATAGATTGGGTTTATCTAGTGTAACAGATAATGGGTCTTCCTGAAAAAAGAGGAAAAGGGTGGGTTTGATCTATTCGGAGGAGTCGCTTATACAGTTCTAATCGAACTTTACTAGCTAAGTTCGTTCAATTATACAATTGTATTTAGCGGCTCCTCCTCAAGATCAAATCGTAGATGTTTAAAGTCTTATTACGGCGGTCCAACTAGGGATATTAACTGAAGAGTTAGTCTGAGTAATAATCTTTTATTCCATGTTAAACATATTAAGCTCCCAGTATGGATAAGGCAAACTGTTGCTTATCCGTTCTGACCTCTCTATCATAAAACTTCGCAAACATTTTTGATTCCTTAGTCCAGCCAGCTGTTTTTCTAATCACGTCGAGGTCAACGCCCAGTCTTTTCGCTGCCGAGGTAGAAGCGTGTCGCGTACTATGCGCTGAGAACACAGTAGTATCTATTCCGCTACTAGTTAGGACTTCTTTTACCCAGCGGCTTAAGGACTGCGTAGAGACCGCCTTAACTGGATCAACTGTTGCTTCCGTACAATATCATAGATACTTTGAATCACTCACCGACTCGGTACTAGGGGAGTGTTACAATTTTGAACGGCTTACTCTCTCACTCCGTTACTCTCTCTGTTGCTCTCCATGTCTTTGCGGATGTTTACCCCCCCCCCCCCCCCCCCCTTCTCTGGATGACCTGGAGAGGTCTGCGGTCGAAGGTGAAACGCAGGAAACTTCGCACAATACACCAATGTCGATGTTGATTCGCAGTATATTGTAAAAGTTATTTATAAATTTAATTTCGACCGCATTGTAAATGACTTAATTAGAAACGGTTAAAATTGATTAAGATTGAAAACAGGGAAAACGCAAAAAGTATATGTATATATGAGTCTCTACGGGGACTGAGTCCTTCCACGTTCTACAAGTCACACTGGAACTCCGGCTCAAAGACTATTTAACAAATAGTTATGTCCCTCGGACAGATCAACCACGCACTATGCGACTTGTCAGTCGACTGCCTTAAATGGTAAATTTTGAAAAAAATGATAGGTAATTATATAGTATCTACGAGGGAACTGAGTCTTTCCACGTTATTATTGCACGATGGAACCCTAGCTCAAGCGCTTATTTTAAACAAATAGCAATGTCCCTCGGACAAAACGACCGCGCACTATGCGACTTGCTAGACGACTGCCACGAACGAACGTAGGGTATGCCCGAGCACTTGGGACTTTGAACAAAGAGCGCCAAAATTGCTGACTCTGCACCTCGTGCACACGGGCCCATCGCGTCGTTACCTCGGAACGTTCCCAGCTCACAGTGCTTATGTTTTCAAAATGTTATCGCATCCGGCGTTCCAGGAACGTCTCGCAGTGTCGAGATCTTTCATGGGAAAACGCAGTGGCGTAATGACTTATATAAAATTATTATCATAATTCAGTTTGTAGATCATTGACAATTAATCGAGGGAAACTCCCATGACACGCAAGGGTTGGATCAGATGTCAATGATGGGGTAACAGAAATTTAGCAGGAAGAAAAATATAAAATGGTTTGCTACAATGCTTAGGTTTCGAAGTATAATATTTATCGCATCAAACGTTCGCAGAACTTCGCACGGTGTCGGAAGACTTGCCGACAATCTTGCATGGGAGAATATGCCGTGGAATGACAGGCTGGAAACTGGATTAAATTATAACTGTTTGGAATTTTCACAGATAATTGACTATTATCTATTAACTAAAACCGGAGCTGAAAATCGGAGCACTGAATTGATTTGTGGCCAATAAAGGAATGTCAAGTATAAAAAGTGACAGAGGAATCAGTGTTCAAGCGGAGAACGAGAATACAATTGGAATTAGCAAAGTTGATTTCACAATCCTTGCGTGAGAACTTTTTTCTCGAGAATTCTCAAGAAATTAAAAAAATGTTGATAATGTTTATCTAAATTTTTATTCATGTCCAACTTAGACAAATCTTGTGTAAATGAAAAAAACATAAAAGATATTAAATATAATTGATAAATTTATTTATTTAATATAAAATGTGAGCAAGGCAAACATTACTTTTTTGTTTTAAAATAGTTTTTTCAAAAGCACACGTCATGTCACGTCAACCAATCTACTTCTTTTTTTTTGTGACAAAATCGGCCGTAGAAAAATTTTTATATTTCATTTTGAGTGGATGTTGGTTTAATTGTATATAGAGCATCGGCGATACAAAGAGAAAAGTTTATATATTGCTAACATTTATTATTGAGTGTAGATGTGTTTATATGTTCACGATTAACGCACAATTTGAGACTAACTGAAAATTCATTTCTGAAAACAAATGGGATTCACAATAATTTTCCTACACTGAAGATTCTCGAGAAACACTGTAATTTCTCGAGAAATGAGAAATAAGACATTATAAAATTTCTCGAGAAAGAATTCTGGAGAAGGAACACTAATTGAGGGCTGGGATGCAATTAGGGGATTAGCGCTCGAAAATGGGAAAAATTATTGTCCAAACGCTACGAAATATTGGAAAATTAAATGTCGTTAAACTGTATTTTAAAAAATATAGTGTTGGATAGCTCGTCCCGACACACATTTTTTCTATTTACAGTTCGTTTATCGAATCATTACTATTCGAGCTAAAAATTATAAACAAAAAATTTTTCATCGTTCAAAATCAGTTATTTCTTTAAATATAAATTGCGATAACTTGAGTAACTATTAAGGGATCGTTATGAGACTCGAAACATAAATCTCAGAAAATTCTAGCGAAGCCGTAAAATATATGCACACAAACCTTATGGTAAAAAATGTAATAATATTTCATTAAAAAGTAATACTGGATATAACCCATGTCTTTCAACGTTCGCCGTTAAAAAGTATCGAGGCAATTTTGAGGTACATCTAACTTGCAGCGACAAAGTTTTTCCTTAATATACAAGGAAGATTTTCACCAATTTTCACACTGAGAAATGAATAATTGTAGAAGATATGATGATACATATAAATCTTGCGCGCCACCAATAGTCAACAGCCGCGTATAATGCGCTATTTAGCAGTTTTAGCACTCGCGTTGACAGTATGCCCCGTGCGAGAATCATATATATCGTCATATCTTTTACAATTATTTATTAATGAATGTGAAAATTGGTGACAATATTCCTTGTATATTAAGGAAAAACTTTGTCGCTGCAAGTTATATGTACCTCAAAATTGCCTCGATAATTTTTAACGGCGAACGTTGAAGAACATGGGTTATATCCAGTATTACATTTTAATGAAATATTATTACATTTTTTAACATAAGGGTTTTGTGCATACATTTTACGGCTTCGCTAGAATTTTCTGAGTTTTATGTTTCGAGTCTCATAACGATCCCTTAATATTTACTCAAGTTATCGCAATTTATGTTTAAAAAAATAATGATTTTGGACAATGAAAAAATTGTTGTTTAAAATTTTTATAAACGAACTGTAAATAGACAAATTGTGTGTCGTGACGAGCTGTACAACACTATATTTTTTAAAATACAGTTTAACAACATTTAATTTTCCAATATTTCTTAGCGTTTGGACAATAATTTTTCCCATTTTCGAGCGGTAGTCCCCTTATTGCATGCGACCCCTCGATTACAAGCAATCCGCCATAATTGTCTTAATTCTGAATATTATGTCTTATGACAAACTTTGTCGGTTTACCTTATGACAAATTTCCAGAAACTTGTGCGAATAATAATAATAATAATAATAATAATAATAATAATAATAATAATAATAATAATAATAATAAATCGTCTTTATTCCATGTTTGACATCATATACAGAGGTAGGAAAAACCGTATCGCAGGCGGACTGGGGCGAGGCTCAGCGTAGCTGCTATTATGCCTGACCCGAAATAGAAACGGAATAGTAGAAAGAACAAGAATAAGAATAAGAACGATACGGCAGTAGAGTATACAAGTATGACATTGTTGGGACTCAGCGGTAGATCATGTTAGTCCGGTTAGTCCTATGTTATATTAGGATGACGTAATAGAAATGCTTTAGTAGTATTTTTAAAAGAGTGTAGTGTGGGAATTGAGCAGATTGCCTCAGGAAGAAGATTGTAGAAATGAGATGCTGCATAGGAGAATGAGCCGGAGAATTTAACAGAGTGGGAAATAGGAATGGAAAGACAGTGTTCTCTTCTCGTGCGGCAGGAGTTGGAGGCGTGAGAATTCGGCGTTGCAAGGGATTAAGTCACGAAGGTAGGGAGGTGTTTATGTAGAGAGGACTGTATATTAAGCAGCAAAGATGAAGAATTCATCTTTCAGACATGTTTAGCCAGCCTGTTTGAGCGAATAGTGAAGTGATATGGTCGTACTTCCGAGTATTAAAGAAAAACGAAGACAGGAGTTCTAAGCATATTGGATGCGACGAAGTGTCGACTTGGTGATACATGGAAAATAAACAATATCAAAATGCTTCTCTGTCGAACCTTCTTCGGACAAGTTCCAAGTCTGTGCGTCCCCTTCGTTTCTATAAGCTCTACATAAAAAGCCTATTACAAAATTTGGGTTCTAAATATAAGCTCTACATAAAAAGTCTATTAAAAAATTGTGGTAACTTACCTTGTCAATTGAGACAATAATTCAGTGTCCTATATGGTCGAAAAACGCGTGATATTTCAACAATTTTGAGAACTATCACTTGGCAGGTTATAATTGAGTGACAACTAGGTGACATTTATTTGATAAATTTGGCTTTCGAATGGCGACATCTACTGGCGTCAAGTGTAGAAGTAAAACGTGACGTCATGAAAATTCTGACTGTCTGGACTCTTAAAAAAGTATCATTTTGATACATAGTAATTCAGAATAATTATTTTATCTTTTAGAAAAACAACTTGATACACTAAGTAAAACGACAAATGGGTTAAAAAAAAATCATCCGCTTGATCGTGTTAAAACATAGGAACTATGTCTAAGATAAAATAACAAAGCCAAAATAGCTGCGGGGTCGTACCCATTTCGCTAGCATTCGTGTATAAAGACATGGTCGCTCGGTGTGCTATAGGTAGAGGGGGAAGGGGAATTAGCTTCCAGACGCGATCGCGTCTGTTGATAAAAAAATTAAAATTCATGTAATGGACTGATAATGTCGTTTCTCAATTTCGGCAATGTTATTTTACCTTCTTTTTTTATTTGTGTTACGTCCCTAATTTTTATTCTGTGGTTCGCGATTTTAGGAAGTTATATTTCAACTCTGGGATAGTTGAGTGCGTGGTTTTTAAACGTATTAATTCGGAATTTTACATTGCCTACCTTTTAATTGTTGTTGGTTTTGAGTCGCCAGGGGATTGGAGTTTTTGAAACCCCATCTATCTCCGGCGATTCGGTTGGATGGGGCACTGCCCAGGGTCCTGTCTCTACCGTCTGCCCGAAGTGGTGAATTTTTTGAGTCTCTTTGATTGTCGGGGTCTCACGTATTCCCAAAATGTCGATACTGCTCGCTTTATTTTTGTTCACTTGATTCTAATGATTTTCTAAGTCTTTTACAGTTTATGTAAAAACAATGTTTTATAATAGTACTGGTACTGAATATTTATCGAATATTACTGAGTTCCGCGGGTAATCAGTCCCTTTTTATAGGGCTGTCGATCACTCCTTCTCTAGGATTTGTCACATGACAAATCTTAGGTGGGAGTCTCCATCCCACAGCTTCTACCTGGAATCTTCCAGGAAGAATCTGCCCATCGCTCTATTCTGGGGTTTGTTTAATACTTAGGCACGTTCCATTTTAACTGATTCCCAGCAGCGACGATAGTAAGATTCCTCATTCTTATTTAATTTACATATTGATTATTTATAATTTTTTTCGTACGGCTTACATACTAGGGGTTGAAGTTAGGTATATTGTAGTAGTATTGGTGATCGGTTTTCCGAGAAATAGCTGGAGGGCAATTTTCTGTCGAGGATCAGGGCACAGCTTTGTAAAGGTGGTGTCGTCTCCGCTGACTGATAAGGGGTCCTCCGTCCCATGCTGGTGTTGACTGGGCGTCCTCGGTGTGCGTGCGGTCAGCTACCTGCTACACAGCTGGCTGTCCGCTCCCTCATTGACGCCGGCTGTCCTGCTTGTTGCCGTTCGCGTATTCTTCGCTTGATTTCTTCTTATGAAAACGCCTTATCGGCTATGCGTTATATAATATCTGTATGTTTTCATACGAGGTGATTACAATACCTCAGAGTACGAAATAGTAAATAACGATTAAATAATACTAGACTCCACGTCGCGGGACGTGACAATTTGTTACAATTTTATTTTCAAAGTTATTTATAACATTGAAAGTTAATGTTGAATCTTTTTTCATCTCATAAGGGGACCTGACAGTTGTGGACATCGCTTTTGAAATGACACTATATAGGGGTCGTAGTACTCATGTAGTATGAAAATACCATTTCGGCTTTTTGCATGGTGGGCCTTCGTTTTCGAGATATTTTGATTTAAAGTTTTTAACGTACGGAGTAATTAAGGTATATACCATTTATAGTAACCTATACCCAAGAAGGTTCCGTGGCTACAACGGTAGCGCGTCAGATTGTCATGCGGGCGGTACGGGGTTCAAAGTCCCCTGCGACTGCCATGACTTTTTTTTATTTATTTTTTTAAACAGTTTTTCCCGTGGAAATATATTTTGTGAATATTACATATTATATAGTGCGTTACATATTACTCTACGCAAATTTTAATGCATTTATAACATAACATATTATTCTAATCGTCTCTTTCACCGGTGCTTTCATATTATTGTACTGCGAAAATATTTCAGTCCGAAACATTCGACGCCTGCGATTGTCGAGCAGGTAAAGTGAGATCGTTACTTCTGACCGTAAGGGTGGTCTTATACCTGCTCAAAAGAATGGTCGAATACCTGGTCGTTGGGAAGAGAGCAAGTCGTGCATTTTCAACCTTAAAATTTGCGTAGAGTAATATGTAACGCACTGTATAATATGTAATATTCACAAAATATATTTCCACGGGAAAAACTGTTTAAAAAAATAAAAAAAAAGTCATGGCAGTCGCAGGGGACTTTGTTTATACCTTAATTACTCCGTACGTTAAAAACTTTAAATCAAAATATCTCGAAAACGAAGGCCCACCATGCAAAAAACCGAAATGGTATTTTCATACTACATGAGTACTACGACCCCTATATAGTGTCGTTCCAAAAGCGATGTCCACAACTGTAAGGTCCCCTTGTCAGCTTATTATGCATGTCGAGAAGAGAAGTTTAAAAGAGACTATGTGTCGCAAACGATCTGCTTGGTCAGGGAAAATTGTTAAATATTGTATTTCGCAACGATTTGATCGTATAGAGTTATAATTGAAACACGATTAAAAAAACTCCGTAGATATTCCTGTCTAAATATACAAGGGCAATCGTGAATCTTAAATTCCCAATAGGTTTATTGATAGCCTTCGGGAAAATTGCGGGAACATTTTGTTATAAAAGTTATAAAAGCTTCTTCTCTATAGAATAATTTTATTTATTTATTTATTTATTTCACGGGATAATCCATATACGTACAAAAATGGCTAAACTTAACTAGACCCCTTTTCAACCCCCCCTAAACATTTCATAATCAACAACGCATCCGTTCGCCGAAATATTTGAGAAAATATATTTGAATATAAATGATACAGATTTGTGACTTATCTCTTCTCTTCGATTACGGATACATAGTAGAAGGATACATAGTAGCAGCTTCCGGTTACGCTTTATATTAAAATGTACCAAATATAACGACGGTGTACAATCTTACAACAACAAACTATAGAGGTCTATTCAATCATTCTTAACAGTCAGTGGCAATTCTTAATGTGAGAGTAATTCGGTCCTTTACGCTATTTAGTGTAATATCTTACAAGGAACACTAGGTAAGTGTCCCCCTCCGATTTTTTTCTCGTTCAGATATGTTGTACTACTAAAAAAACCAAGAGACGCGTGTTTTTTCATTTCTGCGGATATTCGGTTTAAAGGGGTAAAATCCACCGTCAAAGATTTCCCTAGCAGCATTTGTTTGCTGGGAATTTGTTGGGCCAATGACGTGTTATCCGTTGGCCAACTGTTGAACTGTCGCGCTATTTTTAAATGGGCCAATGATTGTAACCAACGCAGGCCCAACTGAAGGTTTCTTTCCATAAGACCAACAGTTTCTTTCAAAAAGACATCTTAAAAACGTCCAGAAGGCATCTTGAAGAACTTCAAAAGACGTTGTAAACACGTCTTTTTCAGGTCTGATTTAAGAAAAAAAAAAAATAAAATTTGCCGGTGAGGAGAATCGAACCCAAACTTTCCACTTACGAAGCAACCGTTATTCGCACTTACCTATACATATACATTTCCTTGTAAACACTTCTATTTTCTCAGTACATAACAAATATTAATTGTTTATAAAAAGTACACAGTGACGCGAAATATTCTACAAAATATCATCATTCGACATTTGGACTCATTTCATAAAATTTCACATTCGTATCAAGACAGACGTCCGCATTACGTATTTATAATAATAGGTTTTTGGATGTACCAAATTTTCTGACGTTTGTAAAACAACATTTAATCATCGTTGTATATTTTTTATTAATTAACCAACCATAGTAATTGTAGGCCCAACATTGAATATTCGTAGGCAAACTGTCGTAATTTTTTGTAAATTAACCAACCATAATAATTATAGGCCCAACATTGAATATTCGTAGGCAAACTGTCGTAATTTTTTGTTAATTAACCAACCATAATAATTGTAGGCCCAACATTGAATATTCGTTGGCAAACTGTCGTAACTTTTTGTTAATTAACCAACCATAATAATTGTAGGCCCAACATTGAATATTCGTTGGCAAACTGTTGTAAGTTTTTTGCCGTAGGCCCTATGTTGGGAAATTGTAGGCAAAACTCTAACTATATCCCAACTAATTCCCAACTGTTGGCTACCGTTGGCCAACCAAAAGTGCTACTAGGGTTAAAACTCCGCGCGGTCGACTTTCAGTACAGCTGCAAAGGTTTAGTCCAAACGCACGCTCCGCAAACACGAGCGAGATGGTCAATACTTTCGCAATGGTCACGTGTCCCCTCCAGCCTTTGGCTACATACATTCGCATGAAAAATGTTAATGTTGAAAATAATTACCTTGTATCGGAAAACATCTGCATAAAATTTTTAGTAGTAATTTAATACTATATTTTGACAACATAAACGTGCATAATTTTCTAATGTGTCAAAGTATCGAATAAACTCTAATTCCGCCTGTTTCAACTTTTCCTAGATTCAAATCAAAACAATGACGTGAATTGTAAAAGAATTTGTAAAATTCATAAAATAATATTTTATCGTCGTTAATACAATTGTAATTGAATTGAAGAAAATGAGGAACTTTTTCATAAACACAGTACTTATTTACTTGACAGTAAGGATTGTTAAGTAAATTAATTTAACCGTAGGACATTCCTTTGAAAGATTTTTTTATTTTTTTATTCGATGTATTCCGTACAATAGTGGTATTCATCAAAGAAATGCTTAAAACATAATTTCATGCGAATGTATGTAGCCAAAGGCTGAAGGGGGTGCGTGACCATCGCGAAAGTATTGACCATCTCGCCCGTGTTTGCGCAGCGTGCGTTTGGACTAAACCTTTGCAGCTGTACTGAAAGTCGGCCGCGCGGAGTTTTAAATCTTTGACGGTGGATTTTACCCCTTTAAACCGAATATCCGCAGAAATGAAAAAACACGTGTCTCTTAGTTTTTTTAGTACTACAACATATCTGAATGAGAAAAAAATCGGAGGGGGACATTTACCTAGTGTTCCTTGTTAGTGTGCAAATGCTGATTTCTTGCGATTCTGCGCAAAATGCTATTGCTATAGCAATTTAACTTTGTTTAAACCAGTGTAAAAATACGTTGAAATCTATGCTGGTGAATTCAAAGCAGTAGCGTTAGCGGTACACGTGTGTAAACGTGCATCTCGCGTGTACGTGCCCGTAGGGCAAACGCACTAGTAAATGAACACTTAAGGAGTCTCCCTAGTGTGACGCCTGGAAAATAGGGCAATATTTGGGAATTCTTTTAAGGGAATGTACTTGATACTGCCGTTTCAAACTTTGGAGTATTTATTAAGTTATCTTTGGGCAATGTACTGAAATTTTTTGAAGGATTAGTGATAATTATATTTTACGTTTGAAGGATTACAATGAGGAGCTCGCAAAAAACACCTACTGCTGGCGATCACGATTCCGGCTTTCATGGACATCTGAAATAAAAAACTCAGTTATTTTCTTAATCTATATGAACGTAGCTAGGGCTTGAACTAGAATGAAAATAGGAAATCATAAAATACAAAAATAGCAACACTTTAAAGAAAAGGTTTCATTTCGCGGCAAAAAGGTGGTCAGTTTTTTGAACTGCAAAATTCGAATTTTGCATATAATGACTTCATTCTAGTTCAAGTTCTAACAGAACACGCAGTGAATATATATGTTAAGTTTCAAGTTGTTTGGTTGAGTAGTTTTTGAGTTATCGTGATCGGCACGCCAAAAATGTCGTTTCGAGTAAAATACGTTTAAACATTCAAATACCATTTATCAAAAAATACATCATACTTACAATTAGTCTGCGATGCACTGAATCACACTAGGTATAACACTTTGAGGAGCCTCTTTAGCACAGAAGGGGACGGTACAGGTAGCTCTGGAGGTAATAGTTTTTCAATTCAAAAAGGTTGAGGGCTCCGATTCATACCGGCGCGCCCGGTCGCGCGCTACCTTTCATAGCTCACAGCGTTGCCAAAGTTTCAAAGTCAGCTATAATACTTTAGGAATATGTTTTTAAGATGTTGAACTTTCAGAAAAGGCAAAAAAAAATCGACTTTTTCAAACCGTTACACTGGGGAGACCCCTTAAGGCTAATGAATGATCACTATTATAAAATTATGTTTGCAGTGCGATTGATTCCACGTGCTGCAAAAATTGTTTGGATATGAAGCAAGAAATGAAAAGAAGTCCCTAATTAATTAATTGCTTACTTTAACCTTCCGGCGGGTGCGTTCGTGTACAAAGTACACGAAAATTCGTCAATATGAATCTGATGAATAACTTTCTTTTTCATTCTTCGATTTTTTACGATATTTTGTAACAATTATTTTCAAATAAATCATTAATAAGCTTTCAAATATCATAAAAGTTCACCGCATAATGTTTATTTTACAATAATATGTCTTATTCTTTCACGGTGTACTTTGTACACGACGCGCCCGCTCCCGTTATGAAAAAGAGCGCGCCCGCCAGAAGGTTAATAACTTATTTTACTCATTTAAATAAGAAATGTCCATTACGTTCATTTACTGGTACATCCACCCTATGTACGGCTGCGCGCTCATCTCCCTGGGTTTTATACGGCGCGCCCCGGAAGTCGGGCCCCTGAATTACAACTGCAAATATCTCGTAAACGAAGCTTCAAATCGCAAAACGTTAAAGGACTTTTCGCTTGCTCTTTGCTCGAGGAATTCGCATGTTTCTACTTGTTCCATCGTTTGGGGACACCCTGTTTATATCAATGACCTAGTAAAAGGTCTATGAAGTCGCTTTTATGGTCAAGGTATCGCTTGATGTGTTCGGAACGAGCTGCGCTTCCAATGGAAATCTGTTTTCATTAGGAAGCTCAGCGACGCTTGTGGATTTTTCTGTTTGCAAAAATCTGTCTCACTCGTCGCGAGCGTGAGTAGTCGATTAAATGTTTTCTGAAGCGCAGAGGAGATGAATGTTCTTCGAAGAAATATTCTTTGTATTTTTATATATACTTTATCGCGCGTGGGACTCCAGAAAAGAAAGGCGTACTCGCTAAAAATGAAAATGTTACCATTTATCTATATTTTAATTAGTGCAATATTCCCTCTCTATAAACCCGATCGGATTTCGCTCGCTTAGCTACAGAGTGAGCCAGCGAGAGGAAGGGTGGGAGGGGGACAAATTGTATAATATACCTGTCCCACCGGCGGTGGCAGGTAGACCGAGTATCCCCCACCGTTTATCTATCTCGCTCGCTACCGAAGCGAATGGCCGGAGCTGCCGTCGAATAATATGTATTTTATATGCGCGAGGGTCAAGGGAGACAGACGCCAGACAATTTGGCTCAATTCCCACAGTAGTACCCCACCCTCCCTCACTATGTGCACTGGGGCGGACCCGTGCATCGAGCGGCATTCATATACACATCAGCTATTCCTCTATTACCTCCCGCACCTAATTCGCTCCACTTTTCTCGTAATTATGTGCGCTGTTTTGTAATTCAACCCGTTTCCTTCAACTATATCCGCAAAACTATTACCGATACCAATCTGCACATAACTTTCACCGATACATGCAGACAGTCTGGGCATTGGCAGGCTATTAATGAAGCGATTACGTAACTCCTCGGATATGGGGTCGCCTTCTTCCCCCCTCGCTATACGCACGCGAGTCATACCCATCGTTCCGTGCTCGCTTCTGCGCAAGCGTCCCCCTCCCCAACCGCTGGCGGCACTCGCCAGGCAGGAACAGCTGCACATGCGCCCATGATGAGTCATCGGTGCCACTTCCCACCGCTACGGGTAGTCTGTGAAGACACGTGACGAGAAAGAGTGCGCATCGTTGCTGCAAGATGTCAACTGACCGCGGCATTAAGCGTATCGTTTTGACGCTTGAGCAACGCCTCGATGTTGTACAAAAGCTGCAGTACGGTGTATCCGTGAACCAATTAGCCATCGATTATGGCATCGATCCTACGACCGTTCGGCGTATCAGAAGCAAGGCGGCCGAGTTACGTCAACGCTCACAGATCCCAGGAGCTGCGAGCAGGAGGAAGATGCGGAAGCCCGTATTGGAGGACGTGGACACGCATTTATACGCGTGGTATTTAGAACGACGGGGGCTCGGCAATATTATCACCGATACTATGCTCCAGGAGAAGGCGAAGAAGTTAAACGAACAGTTCGGAGGCCCGTCTACGTTCCTGGCATCCAAAGGCTGGGCATGGAGATTCAAGAACCGACATGCCATCGGGTTGCACGATCCTTGTAGTGACAAGGTAGAGGCCGACACCGTCGCGGCGCAAGAATTCACCCAAGCCTTGCTAACACGCATGGAGGAGCAGAACATAAAGCTGCAGAATGTTTATAACATCGATGAATCAACCCTGTTGTGGAAGTCCCTTCCTCAAAGGATACTGGCCCGCGCTGGCAGGAAGAGAGGCTTCGCGAATAAAGTGAAGAATTACCGAGTCACCGTGGGCCTTTGCGCGAATGCAACCGGCACCCATAAACTCCCGCCGTTGTTCGTCTGTAGGTATGAGAGGCCACGGGCCCTGAAGCATTGCTGGGACACGTTGCCGGTCATCTTCAAGAGCCAGGAAATGGCCCGTGTCGATTGGAACGTGTTCGCTGAGTGGTTTGAAATTAACTTCAAGCCAGCGGTAAGGAGGAAGCAGCAGGAAACAAGATCCTATGGGAAAGTGTTGCTGCTATTAGACAGTTGTGCGGCTCACGTTTTACCCCCGGAATTGGAAAGGAGCGACGAAGATGTTGAACTTATATTCCTTCCGGTGAACACGCTGTCGATTCTGCAGCCAATGAACCAGGGGATAATCCGGGAAGTGAAGAGGTCCTTCCGCCACCGTGTCCTCAAGCGGATCTTGGACTTCTCCCTCGGCGTAACGGCATTCTACGCAGACTACGACATAAAGGACTGCGCGGATTTTGTGAATGCAGCCTGGATGGATGTGACGTCTGCTAATATCTGCAACTCCTGGAAACAACTGCTAGGAGATGGAAGAATGGAGATACAGGAAAAAGACGCTGATGATATGTCGGACATCAGCGCAATTACGGAAACGGCGAAGAAAGTCACGGGGGAGGCGCTTACGCAGAAGGAAGTGCTGGAGTGGCTTTCAGCTTGCGAAGATGTGGAGGGTAAAATAGACGCTTTCGAAGGTGAAGAGGAGGAGTCTCGTGAACAGAGGATAGCTTTGATTCTCGGCGACGAAGAGATCGAACAGACTTTCGCGAATCTGGTCCTGTGGACCGAAAGCCAATCCGATTTTGTGAAATTGCATGTAAACCAACTGCAGCGCTATTATGATTTGGGGCGGAAGCAAAGCGATCTTAATGGCGTTGAATAAGCTCCTTTTATGTTTCTTTATCTTGCAATTATTCTGTGACTTGAATAAGACTTTGTGATCTTTTTAAAAGAACATCGCTTTTGTTGTAAGACAAGATCTTCTCTGCAAAGGAACATCTTTATTCCTAAGTTTCCACCAGTTGATGACGATCTATACCAACTGTTCAGGGTCATACTTTAAATTTGTTAGAAAAATGGACTCGTGTTTTTGGCACGACAAAAATTATATTCTTACATATTTTATAAAATGTTAACGAAAGTACTTTTAATGTGTGGTCGAGATTTTTCTAATCGAATGAAAATAAAAAATTAATTTTTGTACTTTGAAAGATTAGAAAAAGAATATTTATAAACTATAGCGAAGTCAGAAAATAGAATGTTATAGGGGAAAGTGGGGCAGAACGGAACACCTAATTTTGGAGTGTGAAAAAAAATCCAAGGGAGAAAAAGACATGCGACTTCACTAGGACTCTTAAGTAGACCTTAGACTATCAGCAAATCAAAGACTTTGTTAAGAAAAATATTTGACAAGGTAGGAAAATAAGATTTTCCGGAGGTATTCAAATATTCGCCAGGCTCAAGTGGTGGGGTAAAACTGAACAGACATTTAAAACCATGTAAAAGTAAAAAAAATTATTTTTATGATTTAAAAAGTATTTATGTAAAAACTATAGACATATGTTGTAGTTATATATATATATATATATATATATATATATATTTTAAAATAACATGAAAATAATTAAAGACCCAAATATGAATATAAAACAGCAAAAAAAGTATAAATCAATACATTGAAAGGAAGAATAAATACGTACTAGGAGACATTTAAATTCTTTCCTATACATAATAGGTGTTCCGTTTTACCCCACATGAGATAATTTAGTCAATTGAATATTTACACTTAAGCGTAAGGCAAAGAACCAGAAAAACTTTAAATTTTTTAAAGTTACAAAAATAAGCTAAATGCCAACACAATATCGAGACTTCAACACCGGAAATATTTCCAACTTTGTAAATAAAAAAATTACATGTGCAAGGATCTATGGTCGATCCCATAATATTGTCATGTCCGTTTGTTCCCATGTCCCATGATATCTAAGAAAAACATTGATATTTTGTTTTGCCCCACTTTTCCCTACTGTTGTAAGACATTAAATAAAAAAGTAAACAAGAAGCAAAATTTTTAATGCTAATCGATACACAGATTTGTAAAAGAAACAAAAGTTATCGTTAGACTTTTGTAATCGATAGAAATAGTATATTATTACTTAAAAAGGATGTTCTAGATCTTACTCTGGAAATTTTCCCCAAAAATGGCGCATACTGTATCGATTCACACTAAAATATTAAAAATGTTTAAAATCAGTAACACGAAACAGTGAATTTATCAATAAGGTACCGTTTTGGTGTTCAGATTCACAAGAGCAACAAGTGTTTATATTCTTACCGGTTTTTGAAATTTTTGTGTAAATTCCTAGAATAGGGATTCTCGAACTTCATTTTCCGCGTTCCACACAAATATCTACACAAATAGTCACGTACTACCAATTCATATTAAGAAGAATACCGTTGTGGAGCATGCGCATGGTATACTTTAACAATATTAGAACGTGCAAGAAAAAAAAATGCAATCAATTTAATTGATTTATTGCACAGAAAATGTATTCGAAAAGCATTCAAGTATCATAGTTTGAGAACCCCTGTCCTAGAGAGTACAGATATATTAGCTCAAAGTACACCAAGCCCACTCCTTCCTGGCCACTCCAACACATACACTTCTACAATAGTTCATGAATATTGTGTGAGAGAAAGTCTTATAACGTGGTATTGCTCTAAACCATATTCACAAAGTGTTGAACAAATACTCACCAAATTGAATGCTCACCATTTGAAGTGCCCCATTAGTCACCATGCATCAGAGATGGGCAAGATTTTTATTTAAATAAAAACTTCGAATCACGGATAAAAGTTAAACAAATTATTCCCCATGTGTGGAATAAAGTTGTAACGACTTAGCGTTAACAACGAATAATCTTAAAGTAACTTTTATTCGATCTAATATTTAAATAATTCCTTATTTGGATAATGCTCAACTCTGCCGTGTATATGTATTGGAGCGGCCAAAATCAAGTGATCCTAGTGTACAATTTATACTAAGGAAGCCTGAGAAACGTGCATTAAATAATAAATAAATTTTTAATTACGTTGTAATTTTGATTAACGAGTGCTTCTTCCCGCATGCGATCTTCGTTGCTCTCAACTGTCAGCTGATTATTGACGAAAAATAGGTGGGAGCAACTCTAGGTGTATAGGGAAGGGGTAAAGCGTGCGTGTCGCGGAGCTTACTGGAGTTATTGACGCATTATATACAGGGTGTCCCGTAACCAGTGGTACAAGCGGAAGAGTGGTGATTTTACATTAAAAAAATTGTCCAAACTGTAGAATAAAATTTTTTGATGTCGCGCTTCGTTTTCGAGAGAATTGACTTTGAATTTTAGCCGAATGCGCGTGTGAAATAATAATAGCCATTTTCAGGTTTTAGTATTTGTAATAACATTTAATTCGGGAACGAATAATTATAAAGGTACTTACTTCTTCACATTGGCGTTGTAATGAAGTACGAATACAGGAAATGATGATTTGTGATTAATTGCAGTTTTTAGTTATATAAATCTAATTGACATACTGAAGAAAGAAAAGTTACAAAATTCAAATTTTTTGTAATAAAGTTTGATGGATCGAATGGAATTGTTCTTTTTGGAAAGAATTAAATTTGTTGAAATTTGATTCTGTGTTTGTTTTTTATCGTCCTTAGTGGTTTGCGGTCATTTTTTTTATTTTTGAAGTTCACATACACATAAAACAGAACTTCGCATAGAATTTTTTATCAATACGACTAACAAGGAGAGTATTTTAGGTGTCCACCTCCGATGATTTTGATTTTTGGATATGTTATAGAGGACCGAAAAATAAGAAATACATGTTTTTTATTTTTCCCCCTTTTCATATTTTGGGGGGTCAAAACTGCGTTGAAAGTTAGGGTTGAAAAATCATATTTGTGGAATATCTGCAGAATGTCCATCTAACGCGTCTCGTATCCTCGTCAACGATACGTTCCAATCTATTATAGGCCCATTCGACGCGTCTCGGACACTCACGAACGTATCGTTTTAATTCGTTCTTCAGAAACGTATCTATTGGTATTACTGACGTTGGGTATAATCCCTCGTGAACTTCCGTCGAGTTATTCCGAATATCGTTTAATAATATTAATGGAGTACATGTAATCGCGGTAATGTATTCCTGTTTTTTTTATTAAAATGTCTTTGTCACACACAATACATGACCCCGTGCACTCACGAGCACTACCGTATCGCGCGATATGTAACATCAAATCACGTTCATCTCGTGTAAAAAATTCAATCCCGCAGTTAAAAATACTGGTCCACGCTGCTTCGCACAATGACTGAACCCCCATTGTGTCACGGATCTTAAGTGTTTCCACCACCACTGTTTCTGCATTCAGCTCAACGATTCTAGACGGTGTTGAATTATCTTCAATTTCAGACAGATCGTCGTCCGACGATGAGAACAACAACGCCTGTCGCAACGATCTCTCACTATCCAGCTCTAATGCCTTCCTAACTACACCTATTCGTAAAATCTTTAGATGTTTAATAAGCAATAGTAGACGATGATTGTGACTGTTATGTAATAACACGTTTTTACGGCGAAACTCTGTGACGGCTCGTATGCATTCGTTGCATCTATCTGTCCACTCGTGACATTCCGCGATTGTTTGTAAAACCGTGAAGCTTTTTCATAATTGTTTATAACTTTCGATATACACATTCATTTTAAATGATTTGATTATGATATCCTCAAGAATTATTTGCTACCATCACGGCTCCCTCTCATCTTGGTCTTTCCGTTGTAACATTTCCGAATGTACGGATACGCGTAATTCCCTTAATCGTAATGAAATTGTTCTAAGACGCGTATTATTCATCCCCAAAGAATTATTTAGGCGTCTAACCTCAGCGATATATTGTAAAAACGCACCATAACGTTCCAGTAAATCATTGCTCGTATGTCCTTAAATGCCAAATATCTCGAGTTAGGACTGTAAATGTATGTTCAAACGTTTCTATTAACATTATTAATATTATTATTTTTTTTATTATTAATGTTATATATATTTATTAACTGGTTTGATAATTTTTGGTAAAACCGTATTATGCGTAACGAATGCTTCGAAAAAGTTTTTCCGACGCGTGACCATTCGTGACTTTGACATGATCAAGATACGAACTGCTTTAAATATGCGAATATCCCTACCTAAGGACTGCACACTCATGTGCATCTACATCCCCATGGAACACTTAGAATTAATCGTTCTCGGTATCTGACCGTCCGCTGTTACAGTTCGATGTTTCGACTCGGTTATGTTTTGACTACGGCTATGTTTCGGCTCGGTTAGCGCGCGATAGCCGTGGCGGCTTTCGACTTACATCTTGGTCATATCATGATACCCTACCGTAAGAAGAAGAATAGCTGTATACAGGGTCTCTCTCACTCTTTCTATGTCTCACGCCTTGCTCGAAATAGATGCGATAGAAGCGCATCGGTCCGCTTGGAATGTTCGCGGTTCCGATATGTTGCTTATTTTCTCGGAATTTTGTCTGATCATAGATCTCACGTATTATTGTCACACCGCTTATTAGAATAGATGTATAGGGTCTCTCTCTTTCACACGTCTTGCTCGAACGTCGTTGCTACGGGTGGCGGTCTGTTCTTGAGACGTTAGAAGCGCATCGGGACGCTTTTTGAATGTTCGCGGTTCCAATATGCCGCTTATTTTTCTCGGAATTTTGTCTGATCATAGATCTCACGTATTATTTTCGAGAGTATGGTATGCCGATAGAAATTTTCATACCACCCACAGCGTGTGACAAGTCGTATGCGGTGCACCATACATCACCTTGTGTGTGTGTGTTTTTGGGGCTCATGCGATTTGCCCCCCCCCCCTTCCCCCTCCCCCTCGCCCTTATGTACTTCTGGTCGAGTGCGGTTTCCCCCTCCACATGCCCATGTCCTTGGCGACGGTCCGCCTTCCCCCTCCACCTGCTCTACGGTTCGTCTTCCCCCACCTTCACGAGTTGCGTTCCCCCCACCCGCCTCCCCCTCGCCGACGGTCCGATACCCCGCGCCCCGCTTCACCCCTCGCCAACAATTGATTTAGAACGCCCTTAGTATACCTACTTACTTCATTATAAACGTCCCCTGTTTGTCCTCCCCATGAATCTACAATTAATAAAAACTTCTCATTTTCCTACATACTTTTGTAAAACTTTACTTAAATACTCTGCATACAAATGCTTTGATCATTTTCCAGATTTACTACATGTTACCACGATATTGGTATTGTTACGTGAGGGCGTTAATTTTAAAGCGACCGAACGTTGAATCTTTTCTCTTCACGCGACCTTAACGACTTTAAAAGATAATTATAATTTTTAAATGATTAGATTATTATTAAATAAATCAGGAATAAATTTGAGGGCGGACTTTGTCTACAACCCATACAGGTTGTCCAATCGGGATGTGGTACTTTAGAGGAGACTGGTTCGAAACAAAATTAGACAAGTTAAGGAATAATATACCATGTATTACAAAAAAAGAAAAAAAATATATATATAGGAGTTTTTGAAAGGTGGTACAAATTGGGGAAAATTACATGGATTTGTGTTATGCCTAATTATATATAGAAGTCCAATTATGTAAAATCCTAGACTCGTTTAGAAGGATTTGATTCAGTCGCAACAATAATTCAGGTCAACAATAATTGATCGAGGGAAAACCCACAACCCACTAAGTGGTTGGATCAATAATCGCGTTTTTTGTTAAATTCGTACATTCGCTCGAGTTATTTGAATAATTAGTTTGGTCGCAATTTATATTACTCGAAACAAGAAAATTTTTAAAACGCGTCACACGCCGAAGGGAAGGTAACAGCTAATTGAGGGAAAACCCATAACCCACTAGGTGGTTGAATCAGCTGTTGCTTCCGTACAATATCATGGATAGATGGAATCACTCACCGACTTTGTACAAGAGGTTGTTAATTGTACTATGGCTTATTTTCAAGCTCTCTCGCTCTCTCCCCTCTCTCTCTCTCTCTCTCTCTCTCTCTCTCTCTCTCTCTGTACGACTTGGAGGGTCCCGCGTCCGAGATGGTGAAGCGCAGGAGTGTCGCACAACACACGAATGTCGGAAAAAAAGTTCACAATATTTTATAGTTACACGCGAGAGTATTAAGATTTAATTAAATGAACGTTTAAAATGAATGAGGTTTTAAAATGGTGAAAATGCAAAAATATATATATATAAGTCTCTACGGGGACTGAGTCCTTCCACGCACTACAAGATAGACGGGACTCCGGCTCAAGACTATTTTAAACAAATAGCGATGTCCCTCGGACAGATCGACCACGCACTATGCGACTTAACAGCCGACTGCACCGAGCGTTCGCAGGGAAGGCCCGAGCTCCTGGAACTTTGAACAAAGAGAGTCAAATTGCTGAGCATGCATTTCGTACACACGGGCCTAACCGTCGTCGCTCCGGACCGTTCCCAGCCTCGCACTGCTTAGGTTTTTGAATATTATCGCATCCCGCGTTCCAAGAACGTCGATGCTGATGATTGGGTTCTTATGGAAGTAACGCAGTGGCGTAACAATTTATTATTATAAATCGGTTAGTATACTATATCAGATCATTGACAACTGATCGAGGGAAACTCCCACAACACTTAATGGTAGGATCAGATGTCAATGATGCTGTAATAAAATTTTAACAGGGAAGTAAGGAAAGAAGAAAAGAATATAAGGTAGTCTACTACAATGCCTCGGAAGACTTATCACAGCGCGCATTCCAAGAACGTCGACGGCGTAGAAAGATTGTTGACAATAATCTTTCATGAGAATATGCCATGGCGTGACAGGCTTCAAGCAGAATTAATTATTAAGAATATTCACAGATAATTGACTATTGATCGAGGGAAATTCCCATAACACGCTAAGCGGTTGGATCAACTGACAACATCTGTGAATTAACGATTTAGAAATGAAAAAAATATAGCCGGCACGTAACAGCGTCGCACAACACACCAATGTTAAAAAAGGTTCACAATGTTTTATAGTTAAACGCGAGAATATTAATCAGTTAATCGAATAAAACGGTTTAAAGCGAATAAGTTTTAAAATGGTTAAAGCACAAAAAAATAGTATATGTATAAAATAACGGGGACTGAGTTTTTCCACGATCACTGGGATCCACTGGAACTCTGTCTCAAATACTATTTCGTTGAATAGTTATGTCCCTCGGACAGGTCAACCGCGCATTATGCGACTTAACGGTAGACTGCCCCGAACGAACGCAGGGTAGGCCCGAGCACTTGGGATTTTGAACAAGGAGCGTCAAAATTGCTGACTCCGCACCTCGTGCACACGGGCCCAACCGTCGTCGCTCCGGACCGTTTCCAGCCTCGCAGTGCTTAGGTTTTCGAAATGTTATCGCATTCGGCGCTCCAAGAACGTCCCGCCGAAGAAACGCAATGGCGTAATGACTTATATAAAATTATTACCATGGTTCGGTTGGTAAATTATTGACAATTGGTTGAGGGAAACTCCCATAACACGAAATGGTTGAATCAATTGTCAATGTTGATGTAACGGAAATTTAGTAGGGAAGAAAAGTATAAAATGATCAGTATAGAAGAGCAGCGGTGCAATGATTGAGTTTCGGAATGCTTATCGCATCGAGCGTTCTAAGAATGTCTCACGGCGTCGGAAGACTCTTGTCGACAATTTTGCATGGGAATATGCCGTGGCGTGACACGCTTGAAGCTGGATCAAATTATAACGATTGAGAATTTTCACAGATAATCGACTATCGATCGAGGGAAATTCCCATAACACACAATATTTGGATCAATAGACAACATCTGCGAATTGGTTGCAGCAAAAATGAATTTTGAAAAAGTAACCGGTACTTAACACCCCTTTTCAGACAAAAGAGAGGCGCGCTTATGAGTAACAATATATCCAGCGATTGAAAATAATCTCTCACTGAATGTCTGGGTTGCCGGAATCCCCAAAACATTTTGTGCTACAATGGCCAAATTCGGCAAGCGCACTGAATTTTCCTTCCACCAGTACACATGTATCTGATGGTAAGAGCTTTTCATTGTAATACCATTTTATTTCATTATCCATGGTATCTAGTTAGAATAAGTAGCCAAGATAGGCCAAGACTAACTATAAAGGGGAGAGGAAAAAGGGAGGAAGAAGTCCTGAACCCGGAAGGGATGGGCCAACAAATACACTGATTGACTGATTGATATATACCTTTTTTTTTTTTTTTTTTTTATAGAGGGGGAAAATGCCTTACGCATACCCCGGCATGACTGCCGGGGTTATGTGGGACTCACCGCGGCGTGGCGGTCTACCCACTAAAAACCCCCTCTGTTCTTCACTCCTTCTTTCCGCAATCCCCCTGGGCGGCCCGGAACGTCTAGTGTAGTACCTCGGACCGCCCTACCTGTGATAGGTGGGGATTCCTCCTTATCCGCATTTAGCCTTGTCAGGTCTATGCCTTCCACCTTATCCCGGATACAACATTCCCGGGTCTCCTCACGTGTGATTGATATATACCTACCATTGCAAAAATCAAGTGCCCCCGACTGCCCGTTGCGCCGCCCGCTGCAGCCGCAACAATCCGCCGCTTGTGGGCGCCACGAAACGCCTTGTGGGCACCGTCACCAGATGCAACCATCCTGCCGACGGCACGCCCGACCGAAGTCAACCTTGGTCGCTTCATATCCATCAAATCACAAATAGACGAATTGTATACTTCAACACAAGATAATCGCACCAGGTATAGCAATTCCGAAGATGTCTCAAATATGCGGAATAGATAATCGATGCTGCTTGGTAAAAGCCCAACATCATATGACGATCCCATGATTGTATGGGTTTTGCCGGTGGCTGTCGCCCCATAAACAAAAAAGGCGGCATTATACCCCTCCAAGCATTTATTCAACATGGGTTTCAGCATTAAGTTGAATATATTTTCATTTGGCACATCGCTGTTGAATATATGATCGAAAGTGTATTCAGCTGTTTCCTTCAACGTTAATGTATTTTCGTCAATAGTCCACAGGGGCGCCTGATCCGGCGTCGGCTTTACCTTAACGGATACCGTTACGTTCCGATCCATTATATATTTGTATTTTCTGATAAAATCGTCGTACCTGGCTTGAATGAGGTAAGGCTTCAAACTCTCATGGTATCTAGTTAGTTTTTACAATTTTCCTCACCCCCCTTCGCGATATTTGAGAAAAGTTTGAACAAACTTCCCGCTAACGTTAATGCTGCAATGAAAATATATAAAAATATATTATTTTGCACTATGGCTTATATTATCTTTTTTTTCAAGCGAACTCTGATATATCTGATATATCATTTGCCGTTGCCACATCTGCTTCTCGCATACCTGTGTATACTTACTCCATAACTGTACGATGTGTTATGTGGGGGTGTTAATTTTTAAGCGACCGAGCGGTTGAGTCCAATTTTCTCACGCAACGCTTAACGAATTTAAACGATTAATTTGGGGTATGGATTTCGTCTACAATCCATACAGGTTGTCCAATCGGGATGTGTTATTTTGGTAGAGACTGGTTCGAAACAAAGTGACACAAGATTTAAGTAAATATTACCATGTATTACAAAAATAATCAAAAAAGGAAAATCATAAGGGTGGTACAAAAATGGGAAATCTACATGGATTTGAAAAGAATCGTAGATGACCAACGAATAGAAACATACAAGATGAACAATATTGGTCCGGTGTTACAATTCAACGCAAATATTTCACGGACAACAATTGATCGAGGGAACCCCGCAACTCATTAAGTGGTTGGATCAATGATAGCACGGTTGTATGATACTTGGAACCATGGATATTCTGCTTTGTCGACGATGTTGATGCATGGCCGGGCTTACCCCACGATTTTTTACGTTTAGGGTTATCAATATGATATGTTTTCAGCGCAATGGTTCGGTCACTTTTAAAACACTCACACTCAAAAAAGCCATTTTGCAATAAAATTCAATGATTTATATAAATGTTTCCAACGTTTCGATCTTAATTTAGACCATTATCAAGGAAAAATTTCTATATAAAGATGTGAATACTGCGAGAGCTATTGAACATAATGAGTCGTAACGTTCGAAACAAACGTGCGACACCCAAGTCGGTTAGAAAATGACTTATTAGGGTTATCATAATGTATCCATTTGTTTGCGAGTGAGATGAGTGGATAAGAGGATTCTTAGACTGGTTAAAGTGAGTGGACACTTTTTGCGGTAAAACACTTTGTCAATGATTTATTAAAATGAAACGATTACTTGTGGTGAGTGTGAATGAGTGAACTGCACACGCGATTTGTATTAAATCCGGAGCCGATTGAATTTTTAAGTGAGTGTAAAAATATGATTAGGACCACGAGGTGGTTCGCCACGTGGCGTTCACTGCAACTATATTAATTGGGGACTGAGTGTTTTTGATTGTGAGTGTGAGTGTTCAAAAGATGAGTGAGGTCGTATATGAGTGAATTCAATACAGAATGTGTACACTGGTTGCACAAGGACGCAAAAAGATACGCGACGCGTACAAGAGGCTTCGGTTGCAACGAAATTTCACACAAGAGTAAGAATATGGCGGACTTCCGCTCACGCTGCTTCTCCGTTTTTCGAGAGCAGCGTCGCTGGTTTCTGGTTGGCTGTTAGGTTCACGTGTTACGCGGTAATTGGCTGAGCGTTCGATGGTGAGTATCGATTGATCGATGTTCATCGATCGTCGATCAACCGCTCGTTCAGCTGCCCAGTAGGTGCTGCCGTGAGAGTGAGTGTGGCGGCGTGAGGAACTATGCCATTCCCAAACACCATTTTTCATCGCCAGTCACGATACGATGCAAAAAACCTTCCTTTTCTGCCGTTGAAGCAGCTGTTCACACGTGAAAAGACGTCGTTCGACGTCTCTCGGCTTCAACTCGTACGGCACCCAATGTCCTTCCTTCTGAATCATTCCTAACGCTTTCAATCGTTTTGAAACTGTTGTGTAATCAACTCCTAATGATTCTGCAAGTTCAGTTAGCGTCTGACATGGGTCTTCATCAAGTAGTGCCTCCAATTCTTCGTCTTCAAACTTTTGCGGTGCGCCAGAGCGTTCTTTATCTTCAAGATCAAAATCATTATTTTTAAAGCGTCTAAACCAATCTCTGCATGTTGTTTGCGACAGAGCATGGTCGCCGTAAGTGCTAACAAGAATTCTGTGTGCTTCAGCTGCAGATTTTTTTTTAATAAAGTAGTGCAGTAAAATTCCCCGCAAATACTCTTTTTGGCACAAAATTCGACATGTTTAACACTATGAAAGAGAGGTTGTTTAAACTTCGGCGGAAATTACATACGCTGAATTTGAACTTTGCTTATAGTACTTATTTATAGATGCGTTACCGTCTTAAACTACACGCACGCAGTTCTGGTAACGCCATCTGTTGCGAAACAGCGAGAACTTATTCAACATACTAATATATTTTTTTTTATATAAATATTGATTTATTTATGTAATTATCTATTATATATAATAAATTCCCCCCCCCCCCTCCTCCGCCGTGCCATCCACCACCCCATCCGCATCCGCGCCTTCCTCCCCTGCCACCTCCGCGCCTTCCACCCCAGCGGTCACCGTCTCTTCTTTTACAACCGCCTCCGCGCCGATAGGTTAGGCCCTATGCATATATTTATGCATATATTTGGGTAGTTTATTGGAAGCTTTTGCCTTCTACCACGTACACCACGAAGTCTCGCCAACCGGGCATCTGTCGTGCTGCGGATTTGCGTCCGTGGAAATTTTGTGGTAAACAGTGGCCCATATTTCCTTTTTCATGCTTGGGACACATTCGTAATTTCGGCGTATAGCAAGACCGTACTATATTGATAATTCATCAATCAACTTGCCAGTTAAATTTCCTTTGCCACCAAGTCCCTTATTTGCTTTCTTGAGAGCGCGAAGTCGCGAACCCATCCGCTTCTGGACGTGATCGATACACTTTTTTACAAACGATAAGGTCTTCATACGGTTGAGCATATTTGACTTGATGTAAAGTTTGTAGAGCGTAGAAACATTTCGACGACAGCGTCAACTTCCATTTTCCCAGCGGATCCTTCGTGGCTACCTTGACAATTTTCTTCATGCGATTGCGCCCACTCTTCATATTCTGCAGTTCCTTTCCTTTTTTTCTCAAAATTCACAGCCTTTACAATATTTGGATTTAATTTGTACGTCAACGACCTTACCAGTGTGCCAGCCGATTAGTGTCACTAGTCCGAACAATGACGAAAATCCTCTTTTCTTCCACGTTCCGTCGCCAGATACTAAAATACAACAGTAACACTGTATATTTACATGACACTGCACAATAAATTACACGTATGCCTAATTAAACTAGTAATAAGTAACGCAAAGTTTACTTAAGATAAAGCGAAGGTACGTGGGAAGTCGCGGTTGAACTGAGCAGTTTGTAGCACAAGGTTCTAAGGTAAACAACTCACAAATATGTTTGGATAGTCAGATTTTTCATTACATTGTTTTGGTTCAATTTGGCCCACAACTTCCGTAAATGTGTATAAAAGGTATAGTTCGCTGCCTTCGAAAGAATGGCAAAAATTGTATTGTTCTCTGTGATGATCATTAACGGTTAATATATATGTAAGGGTATGATGGAGTTTCAGTCCAAATGATACATTAATAAACGAGAAACGAAGATATATAACCCGATATTCGGTCAAAATGCCCATTCAAATAAATAGAAATTTTTTAAGTGAAAGAGTTTTTTTTTATAACGGACTGATATACTTTCTCCCACTTTAAAACAGATTAAAATAGTATTTCTGATGAATACTTAATCTGATTAATATCACAGTCGTTGACGTCCAATTGTAGTGTGATTTAACTTAATTCCACCGCAGTGGAAACCAATCAGAGCGTTTACATGGAATACTACGCTAGAGTGTAGCACACAGACTTACACCACATCTGATGCATTGCATAGCATTCGTCGGATGAATTTTGAAGAATATCGCTATGCTCCTGCAGCGATTTTTCGAAACGGTTAAAAGATTCCTGAAGTTCCTGTAGCCTAATGGGTTGAGTAGTGTCGAGCTGAATCTCGTTATCGTCACTATCACCGGATGGAGGTGCAACGTCTATCCTTACGTCTTCAGTGGGTGTTGGAGCCGCGGCAGCTTCATCCTCTGTAGTGTCCAAAGTCTCAGACTGGTCTTCAGATTGTACTTCTTTAGAAAGGGTGCGTTGAAATTCTTGAACCAATATTGGTGATTTGAGATTGGGTAACACGCTTCTTCGACCTCGAAATACCGGTGGGTCGACCACCTCGGTAGGTGGTTCTTCTTCGGAATTTTGCGAAGATTCAGTAGTAGTTAATTCCGCGTAATTAATAGGAGTTTTAGATCCGGCAGGTTGAACTGCGGAACGCGTTCTTGTTGCAATGGCACTTTTATCTAATGGAAATGTACGTTTACTTTTCTTGACAGTTGGTTTAGCTACAGATTTTGATTCTACAGGCGCGGATCTAGAAGTGCTCGGCGTTGGTAACCTTTTATCAGTGAGAGGTTTCTTAATAGGTAAAATTTTGGAAATTTTAGTATTACGCGGTCAATTTTACAACAGGCGATTCGTCATTACAACCCAAATTTAATATTGATGATCCTTTTCCAGGAATCTTAGTGTCGGACGACGCTCTGGGGTTTGATCGCTTGACGGGTTACGCTCGGAATTTTGGTAACTCGTCGTCGCGTCTGTTCGAGCAGTTACTCGGGAGTTTAAATCCGAATTGTTTCGTGGTTCGGATGAATTTTGATTTGGCGAATACGATCGAGTTTGGTTTGGCGAATACGGCCTGGATTCCCGAAATCTTACGGAATTCCGCGAATCGGGATTCGAATTTCGGAAATTATTTTGGAAATTTGAATTTTGGGGTGCGACTTGCGTCGACTGGGGAGTTGGACTCGTGCTCCGTGCCAATTGTGGAGCCGTCGGAGATTGTGCGTACGGCGAATTTAACGGAAAACGCGGGTCCTGTGGATACGGTGAATAATATGGTGGATAAGGCCTTTGATAAAAAAGTGGATAAGGCATATAGGGATACGGGGGATATGCAGGATACCCATGTTCTGAATATCTACTCGAGTCCGTGTTATTCCGCGGTGGTTTAAGAATACCTGTTGGGAATTTCGAAAAATCTGAATTTCCAGTCGCGTTTGGACTCGGGCTTCGCGAACGAGAGTCACCAAAATTTTGATTTCGCGAATCGCGATAAGTGAATAAGCTTTGATGTGAATTACTTTGAACAGGGGAATCTGAACGAGAATCATCCTGCCTTGAAAGAAACAATCTATTTGTATCTCCGGTCGGTAATACTCCAGACCTTACTCGCGTCTCGACTCGCGTCGCATGTTTTAACGCATCTTCTAGAGTTTTCGGATCCCGCGCATCTACGGCCCTGGCTATCTCGTCCGGCAAGCCCCGAATAAAAGCTTCTAGCACGCACTCCTTTATCGGGCGCAGTATCTTATCCGCGTCCTCGCCATACGAGCCCCCTCCAGCGCGAGCCGGGCTCCGCTAACCAAGATATTAAGCCGATCATGGAAATCATTTACAGTTTCATTTCTACGCATACGGATGTTTTCAATTTCATGATGGTAATATGGGTAATCTTTCCCGGGAGCAAATCTAGTTTTCAAATGCTTGATTAACCCGTTTACGGTATTAAAAGTTTTTCCGAATATACTATCGCGAGCAGCTCCTTGTAATTTTCCTAGGACTGCCTTAACAAACGGGCCTTCCGATGCAGGAGGTACGAAAACTGCACCGTTTTGCACAATGGCCTTCAAACTCAAATTTGAATTGGAACTGTCGTACCCCTACTACTAACTCAGTACAAGTACCTTACATTAGTCTCCTTTCTTCGCTTTGGTCGCCGGCTTGCGGGTACTCCTCAAAACTCAAGTTTGAATTTTCTTCAGGTCTAAGCGTAAAACAAAGTTAGGAATTATTAGAACAAAACATTATTTAAATAACGAATTAAGGCTACCGTCTCCGTGGGCCTTGAATGTGTGCGTACGCTCACACAAGGTAGGAAAAGTGTGTACGTATACGAGTAGTAATACAAGAGGAGTTCCAACTCAAATTTGAGTTTGAAGGCCATTCCCCCTCCCCTCCCCCGACCTTGAAACTCAAATTTGACCTTGTTGAAATTAAACCCTGTTCTCTTAATATATTATCCACGGGTCTCATTACTTTGGCAAAAACAAAAGGACTGGTACATAAATCAAAAGGAAGGCACGTGGATTCGTAAAGCGCACCTTTGAAAATAAAGCGTGAAAATTTTCTGCTATTTTCATCAATATTTACTAAAAAATAAGCCTCTCTCAGATCTAACGTACACATGAACGAATTTTCTGAGATAAGCATTGTTGCTGTTCTTAAGTCTTCAAGTTTAAAATGAGACGTTTTAATAAATTTGTTTAAATCTTTTAAATTTAAGATAAAACGTTTTGAACCATTGGGTTTTGGAACTAAAAAATATGGCGAAAAAATTGACCTTGAACTGGTTCACTTTCTTTTATTGTCCCACTCGCTTCTAATTTAAAAATTGCCTCCTCTCAGTCTTTTTCTTCTTCTTCAGAAAAATTATTACTAGTAAAAACTCTACTTTGATAAACAGGATGATTAAAGATTATTTTATACCCTTTAATACACTCAAGAACAAATTTGTCGCGTGTAATCGCCGCCCAGGCTTGGTAAAATTTTTTTAAACGTCCAGCAGTATATCTTACGTATTTAACTATTGTTTTTCTTGCTGGGTGGGTTGACTCTTGGCTTGTGGAGTTTGTTTTGCTTTGTTGTACTGGTGGTTCTTCGAGAACTTCGAGGACGTCTGTGATGTCCGTCCTATAGCCCTGGCTCGACGTTCCCGGTCTCGAGTAAGGGCTTCTCCAGTTTAAATCGTCGTGGAAATCCCTAACGGATACCTCAGCTCTCCCCGAGCTGAGATTATGTGGGGCTTGCACCCACTAAAACCACGACGATCTTGTAACGCTGGTTCCTCGTGTGTCCTTTACAAAGACCGATATGTTCTTCGTCAATAATCCAAGAGTTGTTTCGCTGAGAATATTTGCGGCCTTGAAAAAGGCCTAGCGATGCGTTCGGAGGTACGCACTAGTAATTCGTCCAGAAACCGCTACGATCAATTACCTGATCTAACCGTTTCGGGATGGATTTCCCCAGGTTTTCGAATATGCGTGGGTTGGCTGTTAAATTTGCCCAGGCGTGCATCGCATGGTCCATAAGAGCAACCCTAGTTCTTACATCGGCAGCTGGTCGCCCGGATTTAGCAATATATGCCCATACATGTTCTATTATATTTAAATCTGGCGATTTCGCAGGCCACTGTAAAACTTCGATGTCGGGGTGCCTTCTAAACCATGCACGTACGGCAGCAGAGGTGTGTACTGAACTATTGTCCTGTACCAATCTAATCACCGACATGGCCTCAACAGAATATATTTCACGAACGCTGGGCACAAGCTATTAAAATTGAAAAAGAAACACTTCCATCAGTATTTTTATTTTTCATAAATTCTCATCCGGGCAAATTTCCTACTTATTTTGGTTACTCGCATGGACAGAGTGACAGATATAGCCAGGGGTTTTAGTGGATAAAAATCCCATACAACCCTGGCGCCCTCGGGGGGTTCCCCTCTGGAGGTGTCGGGGTGTCTTTTGACACAATCCCACAGACTCAACCAAACACAATGGAACTCCAGCTCAAAGACTATTTTAAACAAATAGCAATGTCCCTCGAATAGAACGACCGCGTACTACTCGACTTGCTAACTGACTGCAACGAACAAACACATGGCAGCTAAGCCATCATACACACTTAATTCATTTATTAATTTCGCTGTCAGGTTTCCTTTTCCGCCGAACCTCTTTGTGTCTTTTTAGCCTTTACGAAGTCGAGCACCCATGCGTTCTTGAACATTAAAGGATGTGAATATTGAATAACAAAAAAAAAATTAATTTAATTATTTTTATTTTTTGATTAAAAGTATTTTTATTTAATTTGGTCCTTTACAATTTATTTGGACTAGTTTTTGAATACAACATTAATCAAGTGGCCGCCATTATTGGCCAAACCAAAATTTTCCCTTTTTGCTGCGTTTTCCATCACTTTTTCGAGCATCGAGCATCTCGGGTGGTCAGTATGGAGGGAGGCCGTTCAGCGTGGCAGCAAGGCGAAAGGGCCCCCGGCGGCTCGTGAGTCGCCAGTTAGTCAACCCTATTAACTTACGTTATTGAATAACGTAACGCAATAAATGTGACTAAAGTAAAAGATGGTCATTTTCCTTACCTTCAAATAATCCTTATGTAGAACTTTAGAGAGAGAGCATCACATGTTTCAGGTATAATATACGAAAGAGCCTGAGGTGATATTATTGTAGTAAATTTGAGATCTTCGTAATTTCTACCAGTTGCAAGAAATCTTAATGTGGCAGTTAATCTCTCGTGCGCCGAGATGGCATCTCTCATATTTGTATCTTGCTTTTGAATGAAGAGAGTGACTAAAGAAAGGGGCCTTAAATATGTTTCTTCATTCATTCTTAAATAATTGCGCCAATCTTTAGACACAAAATGCAATTCTTTTAATAAATTTATGTGTGAATAACGCCCCCCTTTTTTAACCATTCTTTGCACCACAAACTTCGATCTATTTTCCGTTTGCAACACTTTTTTGTAGCTAATACTAAGCCTACTACAGCTAAAACGTCGTCCGCCGATGTCATGTTTGGCTGACAAAACTGTGAACACTGTAGGGCTGTGCCAGGGATGTGTCGAATAGGTTGTAGCTTGGACCCAGGCACAGGACTCGATGTCCCGTACTCGGAGGGTTAATCCACCTCTATCTTTATATGCAATCAAACTGTCACTATGCACACTTCTACTGGCTTTCAATCCATTGATACATTCATGGTATAAAATACTTCTTTGCAACTGCATCACTACATAGCCAGCAATATAAATGGTGACTTCTTTTGCAAACTCAGTTATATTCCTTATATCTGGAACATAATCGTGGTCATTTACTACATCCGTTATAATTGCATCGTCTTCAAAACGGTGCAATGCACTGGACTACCAATTTTCAATTGCCCAATTGTTCTTTCTATTACCATTCTGGTTGCTGACACGCGAAAGTTAAAGTTCCTTTGACAAACTGTCAGATGACCATTGTTACGAAATGGCATCGTCACATGTGGATGAATGCCATATGCTGCGTCACCAATAATATGTGAATCATTCGGGAAATACCTTTCTGGAATTTCCAGGAACCGAGCCACCGGAGAATTGGGGAGTTGACAAAATTTTTACAAGTGTTTAAAACTGTTCATTATGATAAAATATACTTGTAAAAAAAATATTAATTTTTTGCTACACCTCTAACATGAAAAAAATGTAATTTTTATTTGAAATAAAAAATTGCCGCGAAAACGCACTGCATGGTCGCGTGACCATTTGTGACGTCAACGTGCAGTAAACAAAGAAAGTTGTGGTTAGGGAAAGTAATGAGTGAATTTTTCTCGCAAAAATAATGGCTAATAAAAATTATTATCAATACTGAATTAATATCATCAATTATATTTCACCGGGCTATAGTGGAAGAATAAGTGACATCGAGCTGGTGGAAAACTGTGATTTTATAAGCAAATTGACACCTGGTAGTCACATCTTAGCCGACAGAGGTTTCAAACACTTAGAACCATTACTGTCGGCTAAAGGATTCTATTTGTTAAGACTTCCTAGTGTCTCCAGTAGCTCAAAATTATCTAAAAAAGACGCTAAGGTAACAAAACAAATAGCTAGTTTGAGGATTCATATAGAGAGAGTGATCCGCAGAGTGCGCGAATTTTCATTACTAAAACCACATGCAGTGGTAAATTCAAACTTAATTCGGGTTCTTGATGAAGCCACCATAATAGCTTGTGCACTAATTAATTTACAAGATTCTATTATAAAAAAATAAAAGTGTATACAAGTACCTATAAGTACTTTGATAAGTTTTATACATAGTTGTTACTTATTTATATTATCTTTATTATTGTAATTAATTGTGAAAGGAATTAAATAAAAACCACTACTTATGTGTGAATTTTTTTAAACGTAACTATATTTTAGTGTTTGTATGAAGCAAAGGGTATACATTATTTTTCCAAAAAGTAATCAATATATTTAAAACATTTTCGAAATAAATCTCGTCATATAATACTTTTATTATTTCTACTTTATGATTACTTTCAAACTCACTGTCTGCAATACAGAAGTAACAGATTCTCCGACCTGTTACATGCATTTGCATTTGCACTTGGCATAAGAATTTAAATGTTTCTTTAGTCGTTGGACATTTAATTTCAATAATAGCGTTGCTGTCATATAAACCATCTGACGATACAGCAAGTATGGGGTTTTTTTCGCATACGATCAATCCACATTTGTCAATATTTTTTCCATCATTTTCTCCACTTCTTTCCTTACTTGTTCCTCCAAGATGCGCCCCTCTTGATTGCTGAGGTTTCTGGCGTTCTTGTTCCCATTATTTTTGCTATTACCGTACCATCAGAAGTTTTGCATTTAGTAACTTCATAGGCTATGGATGCCGTTACCCTTCCATACCTTAATTCGTACCATAGTGCACTTTTGTTTCGTTCTTTGGTTTCATTTTCAATAGTTTTAATTGCTTCTTTAGTAAAACTATTTTCAATTAATCGTAAAAAATGATCACAATCACCATGTTTATCATATTTTATAAATAAATTATGCAGAGAAAACATCTTTATTTCTTTTGGCTTGTAGCCTGGCTGGTGCTTAATCAGTTGACAATTTTCAAGTCTCCGCAGTTTTGCTTGTGCTATGAATTCATCAAAAACAGTGCAATTATTTGCAACTTTGGTTTGTTGTTTTGTATTTGACATTTCCTTCAATTTTATAAATTTCAGGGTACTGCCTACCTGTAATAAATAATACTGAAAATATATTTTAAGTTCTAAAATGTAAAAAAATGCTAAGGTGAGAATGGCTCTTAAATATGTATATGAATGAATGTCTACCTGGGCTAATTTGGATTTTTTCCAATAGCACTCGGTGGATGTGGATGAGGGCTCTTCACTTCTTCTATGAAGCCACATAAGAAAAGCAACTGCATGCTTACATCCACCCTGTGATGCTGCACAGTCATGGCACTGCACGCTCATTACTTTGCCTTCATTTTCATTAATTTCCAAACTTACGTTATATGCTTTAGTACGCACTTTATGTTCAGGGCACATTTTGCATTTCACTGTACACAAACCAGAGTTACGATGCAGTTGTACATAGCCAACTGCATCATCGCCGTAGCTTGCTCTTGAAGACCTATACAGAGAAATAATACAGTAAGAGTACATAACCTCTTAGGTATTTAATTTCTTTTAAACATATTTCTAGCTTGCAATTGTCTAGTAAAACAATATACTTACACAGAAGTTTTAACATTTCTGTATTCGGCAGAACAGAAGTCTTGATTTGTAGCAAAAAAGCTAGCCACCATAATAGCATCTAATCTTGGTAGATTTGTGCTGTCACCTTTAACGAAGTTCTCTTCCATTGACAATAATATAATTTCACTAATACTTTCCATACCAAAGAAATCGAGTAGAAAGTACTCGTACGCTATTCATTCAGTCGCTACATATAAATCACTGTTTACTGCACAATGACGTCACGCGCCGTGATTGGCGTTTGAGATCATGTGACTCACAACTTAAAAACGTCAATTTTATTTATTAAATTTTGGTAAAACTAAGAAGTGTTTTATTAATATTTCTATCATTTTAGGCTTTTCATTAATAAATCTGTAGATTTCACTACTTTTCCCTTTTCTTTTCAAATACTGGCAACTCCCAAATTGCGAAAAACTCTAGAATCGTGGACAGAGCCCACCTGTCCAGCGTAACAGTGTATGAATAATCCTTCAGCATCGCAAACAACTTGTACATTGATGGAATAACCTTTTCTATTAATGTAACTATGTGGATCCTCACTATGTGCCCGAATCTGGATATGTGTTCCATCAATAGCCCCTATGACATTGGGAAAACCACATTTTTATTAAAATAGTCCCATTACATCTACAGCATGTTGATCTTTCGGCCGACGAATAAAATTGAAAAATTGTTGGAATTGCTTTTTTTTTTTTTAATTTTTGGTCTCCCCGATCTGATCTCAGCTCTCCCCGAGCTGAGGTTATGTGGGGCTTGCACCCACTAAAACCACGACGATCTTGAAACGCTGGTTCCTCGTGTGGCCTTTACAAAGGCCGATATGTTCTTCGTCAATGATGCAAGAGTTGTTCCGTCGAGAATATTTCCTGCCACCACGACGATCTTGGAACGCTGGTTCCTCGTGTGGCCTTTACAAAGGCTGATATGTTCTTCGTCAATGATGCAAGAGTTGTTCCGCCGAGGATATTTGCGGCCTTGAAAAAGGCCTAGCGATGCGTTCGGAGGTACGCACTAGTAATTCGTCCAGAAACCGCTACGATCAATTACTTGATGTAACCGTTTCGGCATGGATTTCCCCAGGTTTTCGAATAAGCGTGGGTTAACTGTTAAATTTGCCCAGGCGCGCATCGCATGGTCTACAAGAGCAGCCCTAGTTCTTACATTGGCAGCTGGTCGCCAGGATTTAGCAATATATGCCCAAACATGTTCAATTATATTTAAATATGGCGATTTCGCAGGCCACTGTAAAACTTCGATGTCGGGGTGCCTTCTAAACCATGCACGTACGGCAGCAGAGGTGTGTACTGAACTATTGTCCTGTACCAATCTAATCGCCGACATGGCCTCAACAGAATATATTTCACGAACGCTGGGCACAAGTACGTCTTCTAAAATTTGAATATATTCCGCAGAGTTCATATGCGGTGATATTTCGACTAATCTACCAGGACCACGTGCAGAAACCCACCCCCACATACCACACGTGATGCGCCCACTGTCATTACGTGGCTGGACATATCTGGGATCCATACGGGAATCCCCACTCGGTCGCCATACATGTAAAGATTTACCGCCAACAGTAGAAAATACCTTTTCATCGGTGAAAGTGGTCTTTTCCCATTCGAATTGCGGGACAGGTAACTGCTGTAACGCAAACGCAACGCGGTCCTCACGGTGCGTTTGTGTCAGCAGCACCTTACGTGCAGGCCGGCGACAGTAGTAGCCGGCTTCCCGTAAACGATTTCGCACAGTATTGTGACATACTGGCAAATCTAGATTTACGGTAACGTCTTCCGACGATTGAAATGGGTTTTGAACCATTTCCGCAACGATGGCATTATCTTCTGCTAGCGTAGTCTTGCGCGTGCCCGTATTAAAATGACGTAGGTCAATCAGACCTTCCACACCCATATTCGTAAACCTGTGTACGTACCTCCTCACTGTCCGCGTTGGAATCTGAAGCTGCTCAGAAATAGACGAAACGGTGCGCCCACTTTGAAAGAGCGATGCCACTTCGCCCCGCCTGAATGCTTGCTGTTCCTTTGCGGACTGCATTTCGGATAATGGCAATTTTTTTCGAAATCAAATGTAATAAAGTTTCCAAAAACAATTGAAAGCTACAGCAGGCGAGTTCCAATTACACCCAAATCGGGCCCACGGTCTATTTTTCAGTTAACGAAGCAGACGAAGAGAATTAATTCAAGAGTTGAAAGAGAATGTAACCCTACTGCACGAGCAAATGAAATAAATAAATTTTCATGTATATGTATATATAATAAATATAAACTAAATATGAATAAATGAAATAACCACATTTGAATCTATAAGTTTAAATATATTTTTAATTATAATTTATAATTAATATTATTATAAAATAATATTTATTGGTCGCCGCCACGGCCCCGGCCCCGGCCCCGCTGTTCCCAGCCACGGCCCCGGCCCCGCTGTTCCCAGCCACGGCCCCGACCACGGCCACGATACTCTGCGACGATTATGGATTTGAGGGCACGGGCTTGATCCCTCATCATCTGGAGGGCGGCCCAGTTTTCTTCCCGGGCCCTTACCCTCCAACCGCCCTTTTGGTGGCGAGGCACGTACGGTTCTGTAATAAGTAGTAATAAATAACAATAAATTTATTAGTATTTAATTTAAATTTAGACATATTTTCAAGCATTCTAAATAAAAAAATATACAGTAGGTGTGGAAAGTAACTTCAAATAAGTAAAAAAATTACGCCAAGTACATGAAATCAAATCAATCACAAAAAATAGAAGTTAATAATACCCACATAGCACAACGTCCGGCAAAGTCCCAAAGACGTCTACAGACGTCTCGCAGATTTATATAATTATGACAATCATGGGGAGATGCCGCCACAGTGGTGTTTCAACATGAAATAGAAGTATTTTAGACGGGAACCTGTGGCTTGGCAGTGCCCCCACCATATTCACGAAATACTGTAGAATGTTAGCGATGTAAAAAAGCCAGCCCTAGTGATCTCGAATGCACTCGAAACTCGATCGGCCACAATCGTTTGAGCCGAGTGTACCAAAGAGTTTCTTTTCACTCTACTCTTTTTACCAAGTCGCCTTACAGTAGAGCGTCAATTATCCGAACTGCTTGGGACCGAGGTTGTTCGGAAATTCGAATTGTTCAGATAATCGAACAGTTGGGAGAATAAAGTATGTACGTACTTTATACAGTTAATAACTATTGGAATTACACATAAAATTAATTATTAAATACAAGAGTACTACTGCGTTAATTGATATTACGGAAAACTCAATTAATAAATCGGTACCGCTGCACTGGTTCGAAGAAGTAGTGGGAATAGCAATGATGCAACACTGGTTCGGATAATCGATGGTTTGGTTAATCGAGGTTAGGATAATTGACGCTCTACTGTATTTTGATAAAGACCGAAAGCGTTAACCCTTTCGCTCCTAACGCCGAATATATCCGGCATCCACGAAACGACCCGTAAAGACGAACGCCGATTTCCGTCGCGAAAAGTGTACTCTCGTGGCGCGGGCTCCCAGTCGGTAGCGGCACCCTCGCGGACCGGGGCGCCGTAGCAAAAGGGTTAAAGATTCAGTATTTAACTGTATGTATTTCATTGTATGAATATAAAGACTTACCGTTTGCGGACTGGGTCTTGTTTGATTGGGATGTCGTTCGTGGAACCGATCACATACTTGCCGATAGGACAACTGTCCCTCCCCACGCAAACGAACTAATTCGACTTTAGCCTCTACACTTCAATGCATCTTTTTGCTGGATGCGTTCGCGCCAAAGAACTTGTAATGTCAAAGCTGTGAATGTCTACTGACTTCTGATCCACAGACTGTTTCCTAAGTCTGAGGAAAGTTTGTCAGAAAGTGCCATTGGCCCTTTCGAAAGAAAGGAACTTCTTCCTTATTGGTTGGAAATATTCATGTAGATGGTTAAAAGATGCAAAGGGGAAGTTTTTATGATCAACGAAAAATAAATTTATAACACCCACCATTTCCTCGCTGGGACCCATCCTTGGCATCCGAACGTAGAAGGAAATGCGAAATAAAATGAAGAGAAATTCATTCAATGTTTATGATTGGCAATTTAGTATTTTCGAGGGACAGTTCTTCGACATCTGTTGGGTTTCTACTTATTGTTAGAAAGCAATAGAACAGGCTCTCTCCTTGGTTTTCGCTCTGAGTTAACATGTGTAGGTACTGTTGCCTTGGTGGATGGTTAGTAATTACGGATTGGAACGTACCCTTGTACCTGGCCACCGGCTCGCGAGCCATTTCAGTCATAAACCGCGACCACGGCGAAACACTACGACCGATCAGCGTGTTTCATTTATGGGAACCAGATGTGGCATTTTTCTTTTCCCTTAGCTAAACTCTCTACCTTCGGCAGGCCATAACCCGTGCCCAGCTACAATACAAATAAATTATAATGCTGTCCTTAACGCTGACCGTGACGAAAATTAATCTCCTGGTGCACACGATGACAGAAAGAAGATGTCCCTATGTTACATTCAAGAATGTTTCCCTCTGCGGTGAGAGACAGTAAGACAAGGGGCAGTCCGCAGGCTGCGCGTGGTCCCGCTTGCGTCGACTCCCGCATTTCTCATCAGATCTTTGCGATAATGAGGCCAATTGCTGATTCCTTATGTTTCGCCGATGAAGCTGACGCCAAGAACGCGTCTTGGCCCCTGCGGCGGCCCAGCAGCTAGGAGCGCCTTAGGCCCGTAACACGTGAATACGCGTGGCGTATTAGCGTGACATTGTATCAATAGGCTTCCATATCGTCCCAGAGAGCACGATTGTCGGTGCGTTTTTGTTTTGTCAACGCGCCACGCGCGCTTCATATGGTACGGGCCTGAGGCACTTCTAGTTGCTGGGCCGCCGCGGGGGCCAAGACGCGAGGCGGGAGAAAGGAGGCGTTGCCTCTGAAAATCGGCCGCTGCGTTCACTTAAATCCCAGGCCTGGTTTAGTACATTCTGTTCGTGAGTGTGGCGTGTATATGTAAAGTATAATGCGTATATATAAGAAAAACAAATATACTTAATTTACATACAGATTTTTTTTATGTTATATGTGTCGTTTCGTAAAAATTCTTTCTTTATTGGATATGCTCCACCTTGATGCAATTCCTGAATATATTCCGCCTGAATTTGCAGAAATAAAGCGGTACATACTTGGCATTCCGTGATGCACTTTCCTTGAAACATTACTCTTCGGCAAAACCGGCATATACGGTAATTTCTCATATTTCCGTAAGCCATTAAATGTGTGTGCGCTTTCGACCGTATTTGCTCCTCCCGGTGTTTTGCACAATTCGCGCACATTAAGTGTGGACTGTTTAATATGTAAAAAGCTTCCCTTTTCCATTGTATTCTGGAGACAACGGTATTTTTCCATTTTCGCTTTTATAGGGCACGATGGCTACTTGTCCAATGGAAGATTCCTTTGTCCTCTGCTACTTATATAGACCTCCTATGCAGGGTTGCAACTTTGTATGGTTATAAATTATTTAGGGTATTTTTTTTATAAATTTTTAAAAATTTGTTCCCGTATAACAGGATAGGTAAATCCGGATTGCATCCTATATATTGCTGTTGGTGATAAATAATATAGTAATAATGTACATAAAGTACAATTGGTTGCAGCTTTTTGTTTGAATAATAATTTATTGCAGATAAAACATTTTTTGATCCTGCTTCTCCATACAAGAAGGTGGTCATTGGCTGGATTTGTATGTACCCATCCTGTTCTTTGGGCACAATGTCCGCAAAGTAACTCTTTATCCATATAATAATATACGTCGCCTTGAAAGAATTTCGTAAAACATTTAAAGTTTTCCATTACAATAGTTTTCCATTACAAACTTTTGATCCTTTTGCTACGAATAGTATTTTGAATAAAATATTTATTCGTATTAAAATATTTATTTGTATAAAAATATATCTGCTTAATATTATTTAATACATTTTTTTCTTTGTTTAAATAGCCATTGTTATAATTCCCCCAATTTTCGTATAGCATTAATTTTGTAAAGCTTTTAATTTACTACAATGTTTTTAAATGGGATTATTTTTGATGGGTTAATTAAAATGTCCTCGAAATAAGTAACGGAATGTAAACGCAGCCTTTTAGCTGTGTATATGTAGCTGTGTCATCTTAAGCGCAGTTGGAAAGCACCTTTATGTACTTGCAGCTCATTTTGATTTCACATCATTTTTTTATTTTGTAATTATTATTATTATCTTCAATGTATTGTGATTGTATATTGTCTTTTTTTTGTGATTTTATTATTATCTTCTATTTTTTGTGATTTGATTTTTCATGTACTTGGCGTAGTTTTTTTACTTTTTGAAAGTTTTTTTTATGGGGTTATCTTGTCTTTGAATGAAGGATTTTTCGAAATATTAATTTGTGAAAAAATGGCTGATGTTTAAAGTAAAAGTTTCAATTTTTATCATAAATCGTGCCTGATTTTCGTCAATTAAAAGAAAACTAAGCATCGGATAAAAAAATCCTTTGTTCTGTCACGTCCCGGGTTAAGGATTTAATGGGACAAATGACAAAGGGGTTTTTACATAAATTCCAGGCGCGGATCTGTAGTTCAGCGCACCGGGAGGCGAGGAAATCAGGTATTTGACGACGTAATTCTGTACACCAGCCTTTTGGATTGTCAGGCGAGAAATGTGAAATTCTGCACGCTAATCGTCTCGAACGGCCGGGAGAATGTTAGATTCAGGGGATTGAAGATTTAGGGAAGGTCAGGCGAGCAATGTTCAATTCTGCACACTAAACATTTCGAACGTCAGGCGAGAAATGTGAAATTCTGCACACTAATCGTTTCGAATGGCAGGCGAGTAATGTTTAATTCTGCACACTGAGGATTTAGGGAAAGTCAGGCGAGCAATGTTCAATTCTGCACACTAACCATTTCGAACGTCAGGCGAGAAATGTGAAATTCTGCACACTAATCGTCTCGAACGGCAGGCGAGTAATGTTTAATTCTGCACACTGAGAATTCAAGGAGAGTCAGGCGAGCAATGTTCAATTCTGCACACTAACCATTTCGAACGTCAGGCGAGAAATGTGAAATTCTGCACACTAATCGTTTCAAATGGCAGGCGAGTAATGTTTAATTCTGCACACTGAGGATTTAGGGAAAGTCAGGCGAGCAATGTTCAATTCTGCACACTAACCATTTCGAACGTCAGGCGAGAAATGTGAAATTCTGCACACTAATCGTATCGAACGGCAGGCGAGTAATGTTTAATTCTGCACACTGAGAATTCAAGGAGAGTCAGGCGAGCAATGTTCAATTCTGCACACTAACCATTTCGAACGTCAGGCGAGAAATGTGAAATTCTGCACACTAATCGTATCGAACGGCAGGCGAGTAATGTTTAATTCTGCACACTAAGAATTCAAGGAGAGTCCGGCGAGCAATGTTCAATTCTGCACACTAACCATTGCGAACGTCAGGCGAGAAATGTGAAATTCTGCACACTAATCGTTTCGAACGGCAGGCGAGTAATGTTTAATTCTGCACACTGAGGATTTAGGTAGAAGGCGGGAGAGAAATGCGAAATTCTACGCACTAACGGATTTGGGACTGACAGGCGAGAAATGTTTAATTCTGCACACTAACCGTTTTTTGAACGTCAGGCGAGTAATGTTTAATTCTGCACACTAATCGACCAGGGAAGGTTTAAATGAACTGGTTTGTATTGGGGAGACACCCGTTAGAGCACTTGTTTTGGTTTGCTTAGGTAATCGGATTTACCGCTGCATTATTGTAAAAGACACATGTAATACTTCGCGAAATTCGACTAGTCATACGGTTAAGCGAAACCTATGCGTAAGTAAGTTAGTAAACACCGTGACGCTTTCTGCGGTCGTTGCCCGTAATCAGCTGTTCCGGCAGCCTGTTTGGATTTAGGGATCTTCGTAGCCGAAGGATTGACACAATAATTCGTAACTGAGTTAAAGTAAAACTGTTTATTCACTTTATAGCTTTTGATAATAGGTGATGCACTATTGTTGTGCAAATCGTTACGGTTTATACTAATGGATTAGTGATGAACATAGCATGTATATAATGGTTATGAATTATGAATATGAACATCCAATACAAGATATATATATATATACATTAATAAGCTAAGATGATTTACGCAATAGGCGTTAATAAGCAATGCAAAATAGCAATACACGATAATATAAGCGCAATAAGCGTTGTAATATGAAACAATATGAAACAATAAGAATGTGAATAATTGATATAGATGATGGTGATATACCGTGGTATTAATAGTAGTTATAATCTCTTACGATACTTGATGGTTGATGGTGATTGAATTTATTTTAAATAACACTTTGATCGACGAGACCTTAAATGGTTTCGTGCAAATAGCTTCCTTTCGAACAAGGATATTCGTCGAAAAAGTGTCTTCTCGGTCCTTTTATTTTGGCGAAAGAGCGTGTCCCTTCGATCCTGGTATTTCGGCGAAAGAGGACTTCTGTCTCCGGGCCCTTGTATTTATATGATTTTGCAAGGGGTTGTGGGGTGTACGCGCGGTATGGACTTTGCCCTGCTTATATAATATTTTACGGTATGAAGGGGGGTGCGCAGTATGCACCTTGGGCTAATTATAAACATGTGTCATGATAACTTTTGGGGTTTTTGCAGGGAGCAAAGGTTGATCTATATTGGGACTCGCAGTTTTTCTACTAGGGTTTTTATACATGGGATTTTGAATTGCTCGACTCTTCGAATGGATTTTGGGTGTTTTAATAGGAAAGGGACGTCGGTGGGTTTGACTGCTTTGGTCATTGAGAGGGTGTGAGACGTGGACTCGATTTAAGATATTTGTGGGGCGAGGGACTTGTTTAGATTTGACGTAAGAGAGGAATTTGTGCCGCGTTGGGCGAATAAGGGAAGGAGATTTAATGATTGACCGTCTTGAGATGGGGACCGCTAAGGTACATCGCCAAGGCGGCCGAGGTCATTGGTAAAGGGGTAAGAATTGAGGTTTTGGGGAAGATTTGAGCGGATTTGTAGATAGATTTATAAATGAGTTGAAGTAAGTGCACGCGAAAAATCTTGGGGCGTCACAGTTCAAAGATTAGTTTATTGTTCCTATAGTAGGCTTGTAAAATTTGAAGTAAAACGCTTGAATGGATTTTTAAATATTTTGGTCACCGATTTTGAAAATGCTGTTCCGAGAAAAACGCGTTTGAAGTTTCAAGTCAAGTTTATACTTATATAAAATGTTAATTTTTCGACTTACACGGTGTCATCAATACCAGGCCCGTGTAATAAACCTTCAGCACTAGTTGAAGCCTCTAAAATAATCCATCTGGTGCTGTCGGCGAAGCATTCTTCCTTCACGGGTAGCTTCCGGCGGTCGGCCGTCGTGATGCGGGTTGTGTCTTCCGTCACTGCATATAGGTGGATATTTGGTCCACAATGTATTCCCATAACCTCATACATTTATAGTACTGATCCAAATCCTTCATTGAACATGCAGGCGGAGATGTTTGCCGCCAGTTCCACAGTCACTAGCCCACCGGGTATTATTTTGGGACTGATTTTCCAGATGAGTTGATTGAAACTTTCATTGTTGTTTTGGTTAAAACCGCCAACATATCTCTCTAATAATTCCTGTTTTGTGAGGTCTGTATATATGGGTTTAATCGCATGTAAAACTTGTTTTGGGAGGGCCTTGTAATCATATGTGAATTCCTCAAGTTCGTATTTCGCTGCAGCGCACTGCCAGGAGCACCACGATTCAACTCCGATTGGACACTTGCTGTGGTCATAACTGTAGTGATGATTTCTCTAGATTATTTAATCCTTTTAAAATGAAATGATCCTTTCAACATTTGATTCGTTGCACTATTCTTTTGCGGGTGCTAATGACTTTAATATGTCCACCAAGGCTTGCTGTATTTTCATGCGGTCGGCGTGTTTTTCTGCCCGTTTCGTCGAACGTTTTTCACGCCTGGCTGCCTTTGCTGCCTCTTCGCGATCCTTGTCCTCAATCCGCCTTCTTTTCGTGTCCTCCCTTTCTTGGCGAATTTCTTTTATGTAACTCTCCAATATGGTTTCCATTCTTCTTCTTTTTAGTGGATCTGATGGATAATTTCAACGAACAATATTAAGAAAGACGAACACATTGAAATTTTCAGATTAATGTATAACAGAACTAAGAAGCCGGAAATAATACTGGAATTCAAACCGTATACATTATCATATACAATATAAACTTCCAATACAAACTTTATAGCGTTTCTTTCTTATATAGCCGGAAGTATCCTACTTTCTCCTGTTTGCAGTATTCGAATTCGAAATACAGAAGCACACGTAAAGCGACAAATACGCATGCGCGCAATATACGCATTGATTGCCCATGCTTTTATTTTCTGCACTTGCTGCACGCATTATGAGCTGGAAGTTGGAGGATTCTAGGGAATTCTACGAAATTCTACGAAGCTCGCAACAATATACTTGACATTCCTTTATTGGCCACAAACCAATTCAGTGCTCAGATTTTCAGCTTCGGTTTTAAGGAATTAGTAGGCCGTTGTGTTTTTATTATCTTCCATCGTAAAATGATCTTCATATGACGTTTTTAACAGAAGATGTCTCCCTTGTAAAATTTTCTGTGTTAGCTACAGGCCTCTCGCCCGTTAATTCCTTAAAACCGAAGCTAAAAATTTAAGCACTGAATTAATTTGTGGCGAATAAAGGAATGTCAAGTATAAAAAGTGACAGAGGAATCAGTGTTCGAGCAGAGAACGAGAATACAATTGGAATTAGCAAAATTGATTTCACAATCTTTGCATGTGAGCCTTTTTCGTGAGCGAAAGCGGCCTCGAAGGATTGAGGGGCTAGTTAAAGCGGCCTCGGAGAGGAGGTTGAGGAGCTAGCGAAAGCGGCCTCGGAAGGATAAGGAAGTTAGAGTAAACTTCTAGCGAGACTGAGGAGCTAGTTAAAGCTGCCTCAGTCTTGTAGGTTCGGTGACAGAACCAAGTCTGTCTTGCTGCTGCTGGCGGCCCGGTATTTATACTAGTTCGGCGTAGTCCGCCCGCCAATCACTGGCTGTGTGAATCTTGCGCACGAATTATATGAGCGAGCTTCAGTGAAGGACTTGTCTAAGGTTTAAACGTGGAAGGAGTTCGCGCCTCTAAGGCCGAAGAGGGGAAGGGGATTTGAAATTTGATCATCTGCAGATGGGGACCGCTAAGGTACATCGTCCAAACAACAACGGAGGTTGAGGAAAGGGCTAAGCATTGAGGTTTCGTAAATAGTTGTGTAATTGTGGGGGATTTATATGGAGGATGTTACTTAGGACCGGGCGAAAAAATAGTGGGACGTAAAGTGTCGATTCTGGCTTTGCTATTACAGCCATATACGGAGCAGTACATTTTGCTTTTAGTTTCCACAGATGGAAACTTAACTCCCGATGAACCTTCCATTGATTGTGTAAAATATTCACCAACTATTTCAAATTCAAGTGATGTAAAACGATACTGACAATGTCTATTCCCCTATTGCATATGACAGCTAACCCGATTTGACTGCTTTCAATTTTCGCCACCCGATTGCGTAGCGGAAATAAGAAATTGCCAATCCCTGCTAAGTACTTCTTTCGTTGTTACCGCGGCGAGTGAGAGGTGCCAGACCTATCCCGCCTTTCTTCGAGAGGCGACCGTAATTTATGGCTTGTTGCTGTCACGTGCCCCCTCGCTCGTTCGCAACCTTCTCTCTTCCATCCTGAATAAACGACCGAGCTCGAAATTCGAAAAAAACTGAACGATGAGCACCGTTGTCGCGGTGAGACGTCGATCACAGGATGTCGATGTCGGTGAAGGGCGTAAGTCTTCGATACGATTTTCATCGTATGTATTTACTGCGATGTTCCATGCGTCCTCACGACGAATTAACGTGGCAAGAATTAAAGCCAGAGATTCACCAGAAAGCTAAGCTAACAATATGCTTTGGTATGTTGTACATACATCTAACAAATTTGTTTCCCAAACAGTAATTGTGTAGTGTCGCTCGAGCGTGCACACTATCAGAACTTTCACAATCAGTCTTGGTTTCAGGATCGATATAACGAATCCATGGCTTCATGCTGTCAGGGCTAATCGAATAGATTGTATTTTATTTTTTACATCTTCCACTTTATAACCTTCAATTGCATATCTGGGCAAATCTATTTTTGTACCAGAATCATGCATTGGCTTATTTTTATAAATTCGGGACTATATGTCCCATAAGTACTCATCCTCTCTGTACAAAGTAACAAACTTAAAAGCTTCGTTCTCGGTTAATTTTTTCGCCATTTTTCGTTAGAAATATAAACACATGTGCCTTGTAATGTATCATAGTACTACAGTCAGTACCACTGGATTGAGCCATTTAGACGATTTCAGTAACGCTGGAATGTTTTGTTCCCGATGGTCGATGGAAACATCGAAAAGTAGACTTTCGATCCAGTCGAAACTTGCTGCATTGACGGCGCTGTAGTGGAATGTATTGTTTGTAGGGTAGGTGATTTAATAAAACTAGTCTTTTATAACCACAATTTAAAAGTTTATTTGAGAAAGGAGTTGGAATATACGTCTTTTATATTCAAAGCGCAAAGAACGAATGACTCCAACGAGAGCCGAGAGAAAGAATATCGGTGCCCACTCGGCCTAATTAGCGAAGAAAGATCTTTCGTTTATTAAACAATAAACTGTAACGCAGCATCTCCTCTTAAAGTGTTGATTCAATTTTGACCTTTACATTCCATCACGCACTTATGGCAGACACGAAATATCCAACAGAATGAAACACTGTTTATATTATTTCAAATCGAATCCAGTGCTGGACTGGAACACTCGATTGAACTAATGTAAACACAGCTTAAAGATTTCAATAAACGGCTGGTTACGTAACTCAAATCCTGCAATGTCACCGATAATATATCTGACCCTATGAAGGACATTTTTCCCCTCATACCGGTCCCTAAATTTTAGCAGTGGTTTATGGTTTACTCTTGACGTAGTTACAATGTTTTTTATCATATAATCGACTGCAGCATAGACTCGTGGGATTTTACGCTTTTTGTACTGCACGTGCTTATTTTTTAGTCTTGTAAGCACCGAATTTCGAAAATAGTATCGCTCCTAAGTTGATCACAGTTTACTTCCGTATCGCTGACAGTTTGTAAGTAGTCGTCAATCGTCATGAATTTCACAGCCCAAAAGCGAATAAAAATTTAAAAAATTATTCGCCATTCGTTCGTTAACTTTATTCAACACATGACGAATAATTTTTTTTAACTATTATTCGTTATTCAAAATTTTATTTAACCCCCCGCCCTACGATTTAAAGTCCGACGGCCGAGACCAAACCAACGCCAGAGTAGGGCTGTTGATATTTTTAGAAGTATCGATATGTATCGTATCGATATTTTTCAAATATATCAATATCGCATATCGATATATCGGAAAAAAGTATCGATATTTCGATATATCGGTTCTTTTTTTTTTAATTATTGAGGTACAATTTAAGGGGGTATACACGGGTAATGCAGCGCGCTGTATACCGACACAATCTGGCCCGAAACATGGGTCTGGGCGGGCACGTTGTTTGTCCTTATATGATCAGATTTCGGGCTGAGTGACGTCTCATTCGAAAGAGGAAGCTTCAATGCAGTCCGCTCTGGTCATGATTCGACGAGATTGTGTTGATATGTAATAATATGAGTGATCAAAGTAGAGCAAAAGTCGACAAAATACACCCGCAAGAATCCAAGTATTTTTAGGTCACTAAAAGAGTTTTGTGACTCAAACGATGACCAGAGCGGTCTGCATTGAAGCTTCCTCTTTCGAATGAGACGTCACTCAGCCCGAAATCTGATCATATAAGGACAAACAACATACCCGCGTGATTGCATTCCCAAATATACGAATTCCGCCATATTGGCGATAATATAGAGCAAGTTACGAGACAAATTTAGTTCACGCAGTGGATACGAGATGGCGCTTACTCGGGAGGACTGCCAACGTGGAATCGTAGCAAAACTGAAGGGTTAGCTGGATACATGTGCTACAGTAAAAGCGTGATGCAGTCAATGTATGCATTTTCGGACGATTGTAGGTTAGGTTATATGCAATCAGAGTTGGGCAGAATATAATCTAATTACAAATTAGAAATTACAATTTACAATTAAAATGTAATTGTGTAATTGATTACGTTTTTTTCTGTAATCGTTAATATTTGGGTAGTTGAGAAAATTGTGGTCAACTACCAAAATGAACGATTACAGAAAATAATATAATCAATTACACAGTTACATTTTAATCGTAATTTGTAATTTGTAATTAGATTGATTATATTTTGTCCAACTTTGTATGCACTTTAGGCACACATTGACTAGGAACTGCTAGGAACTGTATACATTTACTAACGGCCGATTTCTTCACCTTCAGTAATCTTCCGGTTAGTAAACGACCAATTGGCTTAGAGCATTTAAATGCTCTAAGCCAATAGGATCCTATCATTTGGCAGTTATGTGGAACATAACTCTAACTGGAAGATTACTGAAGGTGAAGAAATCGGCCGTAAATTAACGCTTTTACCGTGACACATATGTACATACATCATTTGAAATCGCGGTTGAATTTATGTTATAATTGAGACAGTGAGAGCAGCAACGGACTAACCCACATTAAAAAAATTGCTATTTTATATGATTAGTAGAGCCTATTGGAATACGTTATTGCTACTAACTCAATTTCGAAAAAAATGTGGGTTAGTCCGTTGTTGAACTCACTGTCTCAATGATATAGCAAAATATCAGAGATGAGCATTATAACCCAAGCCAATTTTTATTTTAAACGTGGGGAATTCAATTGTCGGCCATGAATAATTTTCTCGTCTTTATTCGTACATTCTCGACTAAATACATATATGATTCTCGACTAAAGTACGAATAAATGTGAGAAAATTATTCATGGCCGACGGATGAAAGGTCTTCGAATAAAAGAATGGAATAAATATACTTCTTTTATTAATTAAAATAATATTTTTTTACTTCTGCTACGTTTCCCCCTCTTCCCCCTCTTCCCCCTCTTCCTCCTCTTCCTCCTCTTCCTCTAATTCCTCCTCTTCCCGTGCCATACTCCCGTTTCCGCAATTCCTTGCGGACCTCTGCGTACTGTAATATGAAAAATAAATATCAATCTTATGTTAATTACTGCAATAATGTCTTGGGTCACTAATGTCACTTGGGTCATTCCACGCGAACTCAGACACCTTTCGGAGTAACATTTCGGATTTTGGTGCAACTTGGATATGTTGTAGTCTTTAGGGATATATAAACATGTCTCGAAGAATTTTTGAAAATTTCAAAAATTGTGGAAGTTACAGCTATTTGAAATATAGTGTTTACTATTTTTCCAAAAAATATAACTGTTGAACTAACAAACCGATAAAAATGACCTTTTGGGTGATTACAGTGGAGATATAAGAGTACCTAATAAAAATTATTTCGCTGAAAAAATACAAATTTTTGCCCATTTATTTTGCAATGCTTGTAAACAAATGCAATTTTATAATTGAAGGCAACTTTATAAAAATTTGAAAAAATAGGAGGATATAGCTCTGTTTGTCCTCTTTATGGATGTGTTTGGAAATCGATGGAGACTTTAAAATTGGCCAAGTGAAAATTAATTGAATGTAACGCTGCGTCAAATCACACCGGTTCGACTGCCCGAGTCGTTTGGGGCAAACGAAGATTGGCGCAGAGAGGTCTTTGACGCCTTTGGCGTCGCTGCCTGACTCGGTTTAGGTTTGGTCGCCTTGACCGCGTCCGCAAACGTGGCCTTTACACGGGTCACGGGTGCGGAGGGGACCGTCACGACTGGCGTCGGGCGCAGGCGTCGGGGTACTTCACCCACGACACCAAACGCCGCGATTATAGCCGCGACAAAATCCCCAGCGGAAACTCTGGCGAGAGCGCCCGGGCTGAGTTGGTCGAATCTTCGAGCCATATCATCCAACGCGCTACCAAGCAGCAGCGGAGACACACTCGCGGCTAGAGGAGCACTCTTTTCTTTCGAAATTGGTGCGGTCTCTGGTGCCGCGTGTGGTGAACCCGCTTCACCACCTGCGATATGCTGATCCTTATGTTCAGCCATATCTATAGTCTAAGGGGAGTGCTGAGAACTTATATGTGTTTTCGGCAGTCCGGTCAAGGCTACACAAAGTTAGGAATGAAGGAAGAAATTCAATCTACTAGATAGATAGTTCGATATATTTATTTCATTCCTAGCCTTGTGTAGCCTTGAAGGTCAAAGTATACCATATGGTTGAATTTGTCTTGACAATCGCTTTCATATTGGATAATCAAACATATAGCATTCCATTTAAAAAACTGAAGCTCACCCTCGTTTCAAGAAAAATATTGCGAACACCAAAAATTGAGTTACCGTACTATGTTGTGTATAAAAAACAGTAAAAGTTTTCCTTCTTCAGTTTTTTTACAAATATTTACCATATTAGAGAACACTGTATAAGAATAGCAGATATAGCCGCTTGGCCGCTGCGAGTACCGAACGACTCGGGCAGTCGAACCGGTGTGATTTGACGCAGCGTTACATTCAATTAATTTTCACTTGGCCAATTTTAAAGTCTCCATCGATTTCCAAACACATCCATAAAGAGGACAAACAGAGCTATATCCTCCTATTTTTTCAAATTTTTATAAAGTTACCCTCAATTATAAAATTGCATTTGTTTACAAGAATTGCAAAATAAATGGTCAAAAATTTGTATTTTTTCAGTGAAATAATTTTTATTATGTACTCTTATATCTCCACTGTAATCACCCAAAAGGTCATTTTTATCGGAGTGTTAGTTCAACAGTTATATTTTTTGGAAAAATAGTAAACACTATATTTCAAAGAACTGTAACTTCCACAATTTTTGAAATTTTCAAAAATCCTTCGAGATATGTTTATATATCCCTAAAGACTACAACATATCCAAATTGCACCAAAATCCGAAAGGTGTCTGAGTTCGCGTGGAATGACCCGGACACGCAGCTCCGGCGTAGAGTGCGCGAGGTGGGGGAAATTCTCGAGGGAATCTACATACCTTTTTTTTATATTGGAGCGCCATCTCCATCCAGTTTATCTGACTCCGTCGAGAGGAAGCAGTCCGCCGGCTGCGGTGACTCCTTTGCGGAGATGGAGTCCGCCGGCTGCGGTGATTCCTTTGCGGAGATGGAGTCCGCCGGCTGCGGTGACTCCTTTGCGGAGATGGAGTCCGCCTGTCCGGCATGCTGCTGCCCGCAGCATGCGGATTCTGTCCTCCCGACGGAGGAACATTCTTCTCCTTTTCCACGTCTGTTTTTTTTTTATATTGCCTTTGTCAGTCATCTAAAAAACGAGTCGAACAAACAGTGAAACTATTGAATGTAATGAAAATGGATTTGAAAGTGCAGTAGAAGAGTTAGTGTTGGTCAAAATATAATCTAGTTACCAATTGATTACACATTATTTTCTGTAATCGTTAATATTTGGGTAGTTGAGAAAATTGTGGTCAACTACCAAAATGAACGATTACAGAAAATAATATAATCAATTACACAGTTACATTTTAATCGTAATTTGTAATTTGTAATTAGATTGATTATATTTTGTCCAACTTTGTATGCACTTTAGGCACACATTGACTAGGAACTGCTAGGAACTGTATACATTTACTAACGGCCGATTTCTTCACCTTCAGTAATCTTCCGGTTAGTAAACGACCAATTGGCTTAGAGCATTTAAATGCTCTAAGCCAATAGGATCCTATCATTTGGCAGTTATGTGGAACATAACTCTAACTGGAAGATTACTGAAGGTGAAGAAATCGGCCGTAAATTAACGCTTTTACCGTGACACATATGTACATACATCATTTGAAATCGCGGTTGAATTTATGTTATAATTGAGACAGTGAGAGCAGCAACGGACTAACCCACATTAAAAAAATTGCTATTTTATATGATTAGTAGAGCCTATTGGAATACGTTATTGCTACTAACTCAATTTCGAAAAAAATGTGGGTTAGTCCGTTGTTGAACTCACTGTCTCAATGATATAGCAAAATATCAGAGATGAGCATTATAACCCAAGCCAATTTTTATTTTAAACGTGGGGAATTCAATTGTCGGCCATGAATAATTTTCTCGTCTTTATTCGTACATTCTCGACTAAATACATATATGATTCTCGACTAAAGTACGAATAAATGTGAGAAAATTATTCATGGCCGACGGATGAAAGGTCTTCGAATAAAAGAATGGAATAAATATACTTCTTTTATTAATTAAAATAATATTTTTTTACTTCTGCTACGTTTCCCCCTCTTCCCCCTCTTCCCCCTCTTCCTCCTCTTCCTCCTCTTCCTCTAATTCCTCCTCTTCCCGTGCCATACTCCCGTTTCCGCAATTCCTTGCGGACCTCTGCGTACTGTAATATGAAAAATAAATATCAATCTTATGTTAATTACTGCAATAATGTCTTGGGTCACTAATGTCACTTGGGTCATTCCACGCGAACTCAGACACCTTTCGGAGTAACATTTCGGATTTTGGTGCAACTTGGATATGTTGTAGTCTTTAGGGATATATAAACATGTCTCGAAGAATTTTTGAAAATTTCAAAAATTGTGGAAGTTACAGCTATTTGAAATATAGTGTTTACTATTTTTCCAAAAAATATAACTGTTGAACTAACAAACCGATAAAAATGACCTTTTGGGTGATTACAGTGGAGATATAAGAGTACCTAATAAAAATTATTTCGCTGAAAAAATACAAATTTTTGCCCATTTATTTTGCAATGCTTGTAAACAAATGCAATTTTATAATTGAAGGCAACTTTATAAAAATTTGAAAAAATAGGAGGATATAGCTCTGTTTGTCCTCTTTATGGATGTGTTTGGAAATCGATGGAGACTTTAAAATTGGCCAAGTGAAAATTAATTGAATGTAACGCTGCGTCAAATCACACCGGTTCGACTGCCCGAGTCGTTTGGGGCAAACGAAGATTGGCGCAGAGAGGTCTTTGACGCCTTTGGCGTCGCTGCCTGACTCGGTTTAGGTTTGGTCGCCTTGACCGCGTCCGCAAACGTGGCCTTTACACGGGTCACGGGTGCGGAGGGGACCGTCACGACTGGCGTCGGGCGCAGGCGTCGGGGTACTTCACCCACGACACCAAACGCCGCGATTATAGCCGCGACAAAATCCCCAGCGGAAACTCTGGCGAGAGCGCCCGGGCTGAGTTGGTCGAATCTTCGAGCCATATCATCCAACGCGCTACCAAGCAGCAGCGGAGACACACTCGCGGCTAGAGGAGCACTCTTTTCTTTCGAAATTGGTGCGGTCTCTGGTGCCGCGTGTGGTGAACCCGCTTCACCACCTGCGATATGCTGATCCTTATGTTCAGCCATATCTATAGTCTAAGGGGAGTGCTGAGAACTTATATGTGTTTTCGGCAGTCCGGTCAAGGCTACACAAAGTTAGGAATGAAGGAAGAAATTCAATCTACTAGATAGATAGTTCGATATATTTATTTCATTCCTAGCCTTGTGTAGCCTTGAAGGTCAAAGTATACCATATGGTTGAATTTGTCTTGACAATCGCTTTCATATTGGATAATCAAACATATAGCATTCCATTTAAAAAACTGAAGCTCACCCTCGTTTCAAGAAAAATATTGCGAACACCAAAAATTGAGTTACCGTACTATGTTGTGTATAAAAAACAGTAAAAGTTTTCCTTCTTCAGTTTTTTACAAATATTTACCATATTAGAGAACACTGTATAAGAATAGCAGATATAGCCGCTTGGCCGCTGCGAGTACCGAACGACTCGGGCAGTCGAACCGGTGTGATTTGACGCAGCGTTACATTCAATTAATTTTCACTTGGCCAATTTTAAAGTCTCCATCGATTTCCAAACACATCCATAAAGAGGACAAACAGAGCTATATCCTCCTATTTTTTCAAATTTTTATAAAGTTACCCTCAATTATAAAATTGCATTTGTTTACAAGAATTGCAAAATAAATGGTCAAAAATTTGTATTTTTTCAGTGAAATAATTTTTATTATGTACTCTTATATCTCCACTGTAATCACCCAAAAGGTCATTTTTATCGGAGTGTTAGTTCAACAGTTATATTTTTTGGAAAAATAGTAAACACTATATTTCAAAGAACTGTAACTTCCACAATTTTTGAAATTTTCAAAAATCCTTCGAGATATGTTTATATATCCCTAAAGACTACAACATATCCAAATTGCACCAAAATCCGAAAGGTGTCTGAGTTCGCGTGGAATGACCCGGACACGCAGCTCCGGCGTAGAGTGCGCGAGGTGGGGGAAATTCTCGAGGGAATCTACATACCTTTTTTTTATATTGGAGCGCCATCTCCATCCAGTTTATCTGACTCCGTCGAGAGGAAGCAGTCCGCCGGCTGCGGTGACTCCTTTGCGGAGATGGAGTCCGCCGGCTGCGGTGATTCCTTTGCGGAGATGGAGTCCGCCGGCTGCGGTGACTCCTTTGCGGAGATGGAGTCCGCCTGTCCGGCATGCTGCTGCCCGCAGCATGCGGATTCTGTCCTCCCGACGGAGGAACATTCTTCTCCTTTTCCACGTCTGTTTTTTTTTTATATTGCCTTTGTCAGTCATCTAAAAAACGAGTCGAACAAACAGTGAAACTATTGAATGTAATGAAAATGGATTTGAAAGTGCAGTAGAAGAGTTAGTGTTGGTCAAAATATAATCTAGTTACCAATTGATTACACATTATTTTCTGTAATCGTTAATATTTGGGTAGTTGAGAAAATTGTGGTCAACTACCAAAATGAACGATTACAGAAAATAATATAATCAATTACACAGTTACATTTTAATCGTAATTTGTAATTTGTAATTAGATTGATTATATTTTGTCCAACTTTGTATGCACTTTAGGCACACATTGACTAGGAACTGCTAGGAACTGTATACATTTACTAACGGCCGATTTCTTCACCTTCAGTAATCTTCCGGTTAGTAAACGACCAATTGGCTTAGAGCATTTAAATGCTCTAAGCCAATAGGATCCTATCATTTGGCAGTTATGTGGAACATAACTCTAACTGGAAGATTACTGAAGGTGAAGAAATCGGCCGTAAATTAACGCTTTTACCGTGACACATATGTACATACATCATTTGAAATCGCGGTTGAATTTATGTTATAATTGAGACAGTGAGAGCAGCAACGGACTAACCCACATTAAAAAAATTGCTATTTTATATGATTAGTAGAGCCTATTGGAATACGTTATTGCTACTAACTCAATTTCGAAAAAAATGTGGGTTAGTCCGTTGTTGAACTCACTGTCTCAATGATATAGCAAAATATCAGAGATGAGCATTATAACCCAAGCCAATTTTTATTTTAAACGTGGGGAATTCAATTGTCGGCCATGAATAATTTTCTCGTCTTTATTCGTACATTCTCGACTAAATACATATATGATTCTCGACTAAAGTACGAATAAATGTGAGAAAATTATTCATGGCCGACGGATGAAAGGTCTTCGAATAAAAGAATGGAATAAATATACTTCTTTTATTAATTAAAATAATATTTTTTTACTTCTGCTACGTTTCCCCCTCTTCCCCCTCTTCCCCCTCTTCCTCCTCTTCCTCCTCTTCCTCTAATTCCTCCTCTTCCTCCTCTTCCACCCCTACCTCCTCTTCCCGTGCCATACTCCCGTTTCCGCAATTCCTTGCGGACCTCTGCGTACTGTAATATGAAAAATAAATATCAATCTTATGTTAATTACTGCAATAATGTCTTGGGTCACTAATGTCACTTGGGTCATTCCACGCGAACTCAGACACCTTTCGGAGTAACATTTCGGATTTTGGTGCAACTTGGATATGTTGTAGTCTTTAGGGATATATAAACATGTCTCGAAGAATTTTTGAAAATTTCAAAAATTGTGGAAGTTACAGCTATTTGAAATATAGTGTTTACTATTTTTCCAAAAAATATAACTGTTGAACTAACAAACCGATAAAAATGACCTTTTGGGTGATTACAGTGGAGATATAAGAGTACATAATAAAAATTATTTCACTGAAAAAATACAAATTTTTGACCATTTATTTTGCAATTCTTGTAAACAAATGCAATTTTATAATTGAGGGTAACTTTATAAAAATTTGAAAAAATAGGAGGATATAGCTCTGTTTGTCCTCTTTATGGATGTGTTTGGAAATCGATGGAGACTTTAAAATTGGCCAAGTGAAAATTAATTGAATGTAACGCTGCGTCAAATCACACCGGTTCGACTGCCCGAGTCGTTTGGGGCAAACGAAGATTGGCGCAGAGAGGTCTTTGACGCCTTTGGCGTCGCTGCCTGACTCGGTTTAGGTTTGGTCGCCTTGACCGCGTCCGCAAACGTGGCCTTTACACGGGTCACGGGTGCGGAGGGGACCGTCACGACTGGCGTCGGGCGCAGGCGTCGGGGTACTTCACCCACGACACCAAACGCCGCGATTATAGCCGCGACAAAATCCCCAGCGGAAACTCTGGCGAGAGCGCCCGGGCTGAGTTGGTCGAATCTTCGAGCCATATCATCCAACGCGCTACCAAGCAGCAGCGGAGACACACTCGCGGCTAGAGGAGCACTCTTTTCTTTCGAAATTGGTGCGGTCTCTGGTGCCGCGTGTGGTGAACCCGCTTCACCACCTGCGATATGCTGATCCTTATGTTCAGCCATATCTATAGTCTAAGGGGAGTGCTGAGAACTTATATGTGTTTTCGGCAGTCCGGTCAAGGCTACACAAAGTTAGGAATGAAGGAAGAAATTCAATCTACTAGATAGATAGTTCGATATATTTATTTCATTCCTAGCCTTGTGTAGCCTTGAAGGTCAAAGTATACCATATGGTTGAATTTGTCTTGACAATCGCTTTCATATTGGATAATCAAACATATAGCATTCCATTTAAAAAACTGAAGCTCACCCTCGTTTCAAGAAAAATATTGCGAACACCAAAAATTGAGTTACCGTACTATGTTGTGTATAAAAAACAGTAAAAGTTTTCCTTCTTCAGTTTTTTACAAATATTTACCATATTAGAGAACACTGTATAAGAATAGCAGATATAGCCGCTTGGCCGCTGCGAGTACCGAACGACTCGGGCAGTCGAACCGGTGTGATTTGACGCAGCGTTACATTCAATTAATTTTCACTTGGCCAATTTTAAAGTCTCCATCGATTTCCAAACATACCATAAAGAGGACAAACAGAGCTATATCCTCCTATTTTTTCAAATTTTTATAAAGTTACCCTCAATTATAAAATTGCATTTGTTTACAAGAATTGCAAAATAAATGGTCAAAAATTTGTATTTTTTCAGTGAAATAATTTTTATTATGTACTCTTATATCTCCACTGTAATCACCCAAAAGGTCATTTTTATCGGAGTGTTAGTTCAACAGTTATATTTTTTGGAAAAATAGTAAACACTATATTTCAAAGAACTGTAACTTCCACAATTTTTGAAATTTTCAAAAATCCTTCGAGATATGTTTATATATCCCTAAAGACTACAACATATCCAAATTGCACCAAAATCCGAAAGGTGTCTGAGTTCGCGTGGAATGACCCGGACACGCAGCTCCGGCGTAGAGTGCGCGAGGTGGGGGAAATTCTCGAGGGAATCTACATACCTTTTTTTTATATTGGAGCGCCATCTCCATCCAGTTTATCTGACTCCGTCGAGAGGAAGCAGTCCGCCGGCTGCGGTGACTCCTTTGCGGAGATGGAGTCCGCCGGCTGCGGTGATTCCTTTGCGGAGATGGAGTCCGCCGGCTGCGGTGACTCCTTTGCGGAGATGGAGTCCGCCTGTCCGGCATGCTGCTGCCCGCAGCATGCGGATTCTGTCCTCCCGACGGAGGAACATTCTTCTCCTTTTCCACGTCTGTTTTTTTTTTTATATTGCCTTTGTCAGTCATCTAAAAAACGAGTCGAACAAACAGTGAAACTATTGAATGTAATGAAAATGGATTTGAAAGTGCAGTAGAAGAGTTAGTGTTGGTCAAAATATAATCTAGTTACCAATTGATTACACATTATTTTCTGTAATCGTTAATATTTGGGTAGTTGAGAAAATTGTGGTCAACTACCAAAATGAACGATTACAGAAAATAATATAATCAATTACACAGTTACATTTTAATCGTAATTTGTAATTTGTAATTAGATTGATTATATTTTGTCCAACTTTGTATGCACTTTAGGCACACATTGACTAGGAACTGCTAGGAACTGTATACATTTACTAACGGCCGATTTCTTCACCTTCAGTAATCTTCCGGTTAGTAAACGACCAATTGGCTTAGAGCATTTAAATGCTCTAAGCCAATAGGATCCTATCATTTGGCAGTTATGTGGAACATAACTCTAACTGGAAGATTACTGAAGGTGAAGAAATCGGCCGTAAATTAACGCTTTTACCGTGACACATATGTACATACATCATTTGAAATCGCGGTTGAATTTATGTTATAATTGAGACAGTGAGAGCAGCAACGGACTAACCCACATTAAAAAATTGCTATTTTATATGATTAGTAGAGTCTATTGGAATACGTTATTGCTACTAACTCAATTTCGAAAAAAATGTGGGTTAGTCCGTTGTTGAACTCACTGTCTCAATGATATAGCAAAATATCAGAGATGAGCATTATAACCCAAGCCAATTTTTATTTTAAACGTGGGGAATTCAATTGTCGGCCATGAATAATTTTCTCGTCTTTATTCGTACATTCTCGACTAAATACATATATGATTCTCGACTAAAGTACGAATAAATGTGAGAAAATTATTCATGGCCGACGGATGAAAGGTCTTCGAATAAAAGAATGGAATAAATATACTTCTTTTATTAATTAAAATAATATTTTTTTACTTCTGCTACGTTTCCCCCTCTTCCCCCTCTTCCCCCTCTTCCTCCTCTTCCTCCTCTTCCTCTAATTCCTCCTCTTCCCGTGCCATACTCCCGTTTCCGCAATTCCTTGCGGACCTCTGCGTACTGTAATATGAAAAATAAATATCAATCTTATGTTAATTACTGCAATAATGTCTTGGGTCACTAATGTCACTTGGGTCATTCCACGCGAACTCAGACACCTTTCGGAGTAACATTTCGGATTTTGGTGCAACTTGGATATGTTGTAGTCTTTAGGGATATATAAACATGTCTCGAAGAATTTTTGAAAATTTCAAAAATTGTGGAAGTTACAGCTATTTGAAATATAGTGTTTACTATTTTTCCAAAAAATATAACTGTTGAACTAACAAACCGATAAAAATGACCTTTTGGGTGATTACAGTGGAGATATAAGAGTACCTAATAAAAATTATTTCGCTGAAAAAATACAAATTTTTGCCCATTTATTTTGCAATGCTTGTAAACAAATGCAATTTTATAATTGAAGGCAACTTTATAAAAATTTGAAAAAATAGGAGGATATAGCTCTGTTTGTCCTCTTTATGGATGTGTTTGGAAATCGATGGAGACTTTAAAATTGGCCAAGTGAAAATTAATTGAATGTAACGCTGCGTCAAATCACACCGGTTCGACTGCCCGAGTCGTTTGGGGCAAACGAAGATTGGCGCAGAGAGGTCTTTGACGCCTTTGGCGTCGCTGCCTGACTCGGTTTAGGTTTGGTCGCCTTGACCGCGTCCGCAAACGTGGCCTTTACACGGGTCACGGGTGCGGAGGGGACCGTCACGACTGGCGTCGGGCGCAGGCGTCGGGGTACTTCACCCACGACACCAAACGCCGCGATTATAGCCGCGACAAAATCCCCAGCGGAAACTCTGGCGAGAGCGCCCGGGCTGAGTTGGTCGAATCTTCGAGCCATATCATCCAACGCGCTACCAAGCAGCAGCGGAGACACACTCGCGGCTAGAGGAGCACTCTTTTCTTTCGAAATTGGTGCGGTCTCTGGTGCCGCGTGTGGTGAACCCGCTTCACCACCTGCGATATGCTGATCCTTATGTTCAGCCATATCTATAGTCTAAGGGGAGTGCTGAGAACTTATATGTGTTTTCGGCAGTCCGGTCAAGGCTACACAAAGTTAGGAATGAAGGAAGAAATTCAATCTACTAGATAGATAGTTCGATATATTTATTTCATTCCTAGCCTTGTGTAGCCTTGAAGGTCAAAGTATACCATATGGTTGAATTTGTCTTGACAATCGCTTTCATATTGGATAATCAAACATATAGCATTCCATTTAAAAAACTGAAGCTCACCCTCGTTTCAAGAAAAATATTGCGAACACCAAAAATTGAGTTACCGTACTATGTTGTGTATAAAAAACAGTAAAAGTTTTCCTTCTTCAGTTTTTTACAAATATTTACCATATTAGAGAACACTGTATAAGAATAGCAGATATAGCCGCTTGGCCGCTGCGAGTACCGAACGACTCGGGCAGTCGAACCGGTGTGATTTGACGCAGCGTTACATTCAATTAATTTTCACTTGGCCAATTTTAAAGTCTCCATCGATTTCCAAACATACCATAAAGAGGACAAACAGAGCTATATCCTCCTATTTTTTCAAATTTTTATAAAGTTACCCTCAATTATAAAATTGCATTTGTTTACAAGAATTGCAAAATAAATGGTCAAAAATTTGTATTTTTTCAGTGAAATAATTTTTATTATGTACTCTTATATCTCCACTGTAATCACCCAAAAGGTCATTTTTATCGGAGTGTTAGTTCAACAGTTATATTTTTTGGAAAAATAGTAAACACTATATTTCAAAGAACTGTAACTTCCACAATTTTTGAAATTTTCAAAAATCCTTCGAGATATGTTTATATATCCCTAAAGACTACAACATATCCAAATTGCACCAAAATCCGAAAGGTGTCTGAGTTCGCGTGGAATGACCCGGACACGCAGCTCCGGCGTAGAGTGCGCGAGGTGGGGGAAATTCTCGAGGGAATCTACATACCTTTTTTTTATATTGGAGCGCCATCTCCATCCAGTTTATCTGACTCCGTCGAGAGGAAGCAGTCCGCCGGCTGCGGTGACTCCTTTGCGGAGATGGAGTCCGCCGGCTGCGGTGATTCCTTTGCGGAGATGGAGTCCGCCGGCTGCGGTGACTCCTTTGCGGAGATGGAGTCCGCCTGTCCGGCATGCTGCTGCCCGCAGCATGCGGATTCTGTCCTCCCGACGGAGGAACATTCTTCTCCTTTTCCACGTCTGTTTTTTTTTTTATATTGCCTTTGTCAGTCATCTAAAAAACGAGTCGAACAAACAGTGAAACTATTGAATGTAATGAAAATGGATTTGAAAGTGCAGTAGAAGAGTTAGTGTTGGTCAAAATATAATCTAGTTACCAATTGATTACACATTATTTTCTGCAATGGTTAATTTAGATAATTGACAAAATTGTGGTCAAGTACCTAAATTAACCATTACAGAAAATAATGTGTAATCAATTACACAATTACATTTGAATCGTAATTTATAATTTATAATTATATTACATTTTGCCCAACTCAGAGGGGTCTACACGTTTATCAAGTTGGTACATTTGGGTACAATATATGCTTCCTTTAGACAAGATTTGGTGCAGGAGGAGAATCTTCACATTTCTAAATGCTGAAATTTCCAAGTTCGTAACCGTTGAAATTCAAACATTTCAAAAATTTCTAATTATGAGGTTATCAAGTTTCACAATATCTGTGAGAAGGCTCGGATACAATAAGGGGTCGTCCTTAAATTACATAAGGCTTTTTGGGGGGGGAGGGGGTCGCGAATTTCTTACGTTTTCTTACAAGGGGGAGGGAGGAGTCCGATAGCCTATTACGTAATATTTTTTAACCTAATTTTCAATAAATACAAATTCTATCATTAATGTTCCAGAAAAGTTGTTTTAGTTTAAATTTCCCGAAATCGAGTTAACTGAATTATATAAACCTTTAAAAGAATTTTAATAACTGAAAAAAATTCAATGTAAAAAATATTACGTAAGATGGGGGTTGCAATATTAAATCTTACGAATTCTTATCCTGGGGGAGGGAGGGGATAAGAAATAGCCAAAATTACTCTTACGTAATTTAAGGACGGCCCCTAAGGGGACTAGCGCTCGAGAATGCGAAAAAGTATTGTCCAAACGTTAAGAAAATTGGAAAATTAAATTTTGTTCAATTGGATTTTAAAAAATATAGTGTTGTAAAGCTCGTCACGGCACACATTTTTTCTTTTTACAGTTTCTTTATCGAATCATTAGTATTTGAGATAAAAATTATAAACCAAACAAATTTCTTCGACCAACGTCAATTTCTTTTTAAATATCGATTGCCATAACTTGAGTAAATATTAGTGGATCGTTATGAGACTTCTAACATAAAACTCGGAAAACTCTAGCGAAGCCGTAAAATATATGCACAAAATCCTTATGTTAAAAAATGTAATAATATTTATTTAAAAAGTAATACTGGATATAACCCATGTTTTTCAACGTTCGTCGTTAAAAAGTATCGAGGCAATTTTGACGTACATATAACTTGCAATGGCAAAGTTTTTCCTTAATATACAAGGAAGATTTTCACCAATTTGACAGTGAATAATAAATAATTGTAGAAGATATGGCGGTGTATATAAATCCCGCGCGGCACCAACAGTCAACGCGAGTGCTAAAACTGCTAAGTAGAGCATTATTCGCGGCTGCTGGCTGTTGGTGGCCCGCGAGATTTATATATGTATATCGTCATATCTTCTACAATTATTTATTAATTAGTGTGAGAATTGGTGAAAATCTTCTTTATATATTAAAGAAACACTTTGCCATTGCAAGTTATATGTACCTTAAAATTGCCTCAATACTTTTTAACGGCGAACGTTGAAAAACGTGGGTTATGCCCAGTATTCATTTTTAATTAAATATTATTACTTTTTTTTAACATAAGGATTTTGTGCATACATTTTACGGCTTCGCTAGAGTTTTCCGAGTTTTATGTTTCAAGTCTCATAACGATCCGTTAATATTTACTCAAGTTATCGCAATTTATGTTTAAAAAAATATCGACTTCGGTCGAAGAAATTTATTTGATTTATAATTTTTTCTCGAATACTAATGATTCGATAAAGAAACTGTAAAAAGAACAAATCTGTACCGTGACGAGCTTTACAACACTATATTTTCTAAAATCCAGTTTAATAACATTTGTTTTTCCAATTATTCTTAGCGTTTGGACAATACTCTTTCGCATTTCCGAGCGCTAGTCTCATTATTGCATCCGAGCCTTCAATTTTAAAATTTCCGATTTTTCCACTTCTGATGTTTAGAAATAGTCTAATTTTCATCACTTGTTTTCAGTTTTAACTAAAGGAAGCCTACATTCCACCCGAATGTATATACCTTTCCCAGACAGTTCGCGGGTAAATTATAACGTAATTTTCTTATTCTACGTGAGAATGAATACACGAATCTCTGAGCGTGCAGCTGCGTATCGACATTGCGAGGCTGCCACGCGAGGCACACTTCGCGGAGTGGAGAGTCAGCAAACTGCCTCGATCATGATCACTTTACGAGGCAGGCTCGTGCGACGGTGTCGCGCTACCTCCAGCATGATATTTGCGTCGCCCGAGCGATGCGATTTTTGATCATGGGGCCGCGAGGCACCTTTGAGCACGACGAAACATCGACGGCTGATGCCTCGTAAATTAATAATGGTCGAGGTAGTCTCCAGACTCTTCGCTCCGCAAGGTGTGCTACGCGAGGCACCCTCGCAATGGCGATACGCAGCTTGAGAAACACGCGAACACTCAAACACGTTTATTACGTATCATGTTGATATAATACGTTCCAACACAATTTTATTTATAATGTTTGTTCATAACTGCTTTCTGCATAGGACGTGTAATAAGTGTATTTCATGTTCTGCTTCGGTGCTTTGCTAGTAAAAAAATGTCTAACCTAACAAACTTCATTTTCTGGGGACATCCCCTAATCTATTTTCCCTTTTCACTTATAATTCCTTACTGCTAACGCAGAATATTGTAGCATAAGCACATTTCAAGTAATTCAAATTTACAATGAATTTTCTACGTTTGCAGTACCAGCCGATTTTCCGTTTAAATTTTTATAAGTACAACGCAACAGCTGAGAATTTCTTTCCTTATTCAGAACAGAATACGGAAATAGCAAACAGCTCCCTCTCGCGTTTACCGGGCAATCATCGATCTATCGGTATTACCATTTCTGTGCAGAAAAAATCTTCTGTAATACCGACCAGCCGAATCGGCCAGGTCACGTGACGTGTCTACCCCCTTAAACAAATTATATGTTATTTTCGTTATGTTCGTTCAGCAGGTACTGGGAAAAAATACAAAAATTTAAAAAATACAAAAATATAAAATTTAATTGAACCAGTATTTTTGAGAAATAGTTTTTAGGGAAACTCTTTCTTTGATGTGCTCTCCTGTCAGCCTACTGCGATTGTTGGGAACTACGATATTAATAGTTGATGCATCCCTTTCAGCTGCAACAGACGATCCAGGTGTAATTAAATATTTCTGGCCAATTTTCGACAGTGCCGGTATAAAGTGTCGGCTGTCTGTCCAAAACTTTAATGGATTGGATGTCCGAGAAATATTTGGTTGATACTATTCCCACTAGTTTTATAAGTCTTTCCACACTATCTTTTTAAAATAGTTCCATACATTTTTTAATAATTATACTCCACTACACGAAATTCACTGCTACTTCCGCTATTCGATATAAAAATATATCGATGCCGGTATTGAAATTTTTAATATCGAACTATCGATATATCGGGTTGAAAAATAACTGCCGAAATTATCGATATTTCGCGAAAAAAATATCGTTTTTCGATATATCGATATTTTATTAACATCCCTACGCCAGAGGTGAGTCACGCGTCCGGGCTATTTCACGTTGTGTTTACGTTGTGTCCTATCTACAAACCACGAGCCTAACACGCGTTGTTAGGCAAAGGGGTTAAATAAAAATTTTGCCCATCTCATTTACTTCGCGTCTCAGCGCGATATTTTTGATTCTATTTAATTGGGAATAATTTAGAGAGCCACATATGAACCTCGCCGCAGGGCCCCCGAAAACGATAAGACGACAGTGGTATATAAACAAATATAAATATAAATATGGTACGTCACAGTGCATCGTAAAATGGCAGTTTCTGTGGTGCGATATGCACTTCCAGCTTCGCTTAAAAGTTTAGCAAGAACCCGAATAATATACCTATTTTCTAATCACGTTGGTTAAACATAATAGGGTCGCATGTTTTTGGAACTGAATTAGAAGATCAATCTCAACCGTTGCCCTCCCTCGCGGTTACGAGTACTCCACAATCATGAAAGGGCTTAGCTATAATGCGTTACTAACACAGTAAATCCTCGTTATATGTATGTTCTCCCCCTCGTTATATACACATGGAGTCCTGCCCACCAGTTTTTTCGCTGACTCCGCGCAAGCAACCCTTCAGCCCCATGTAGCCGTAAGCGATAAAGATCGGGGGCGAGATGAGTCACCCGCTAATGAGATTGTAAAGTCTTATACATTCCATTACATCTCCATGAGCATGTTATCAATGCATTGACGCGATCTTCTCGACAAAAATAAGTCCAAAGACGATCTCGGTCGGACTGTCACGCTCCAACCGACTCGCGTGTTACACGTACTTTGATAACGTGTGACTTATAATAAGCGAAAGCAGTATTTGTTTGTATCTTCCTTGAAAATGGTCTAAACACAGACCGAAACGTCGGAAGTTATATATTAATAATTGCAAATTAGCTATTAAAAAAAATAACTTGTTTAACTGACCGAACTAGTGCGCCGCTATCATCTTAGTGTTATTTCTACAATTACGGTCGATATCTTAATTACATTATTTTAATACATAACGCACGAAAGATTCGAATTACGTTTAAATAAATACAGTACCAAGGTAATTGTGTTGTGTTTGGATTCATTTTTATCAGAAAAATCTAGCCTGCCCATACGCAATACTTTTATCAAGCTCTAGTAGGAATATAAAATGTTAAAGTTTCATTAGCGAATGACTCGCCCCGCGCTTGACGTTAATAGCTTTTGGTGGCTGGTCCGTCGCTAGCAGGTAGGCCGCGTACTCCCCCCACGGTTTCTGTGTCTCCCTCGCTCCTGGTGTCACTCGCTCTCTCTCCTTCTCCCTTTCTCTTTCTCCGTGTCGAACGATACGGTCAGGGTCGACCGAGACGCGCGATGATTTAGTTCAATTCCCGCAGTAAAGAGCCCACCCTGCTTCATTATATGTACTAAAGCGGACCCTTCTCGATATGCATATAAACTGGGATGTCTGTATTCGTTCTCAAAATTATTCCGTTACACTTTTCATATAATTATGCATGTATAAACTATCACATAATACCGTCATGTATCTCAACGCGTTTTTTTCAACTATTTACGAAAAACTGTTGTTATTACCACTCTCCTTATACCTTTCACCGATGCGTATAGGTAATCTAAGTTTTGGCACGCTGTTGAACGAAGCAATTACGTAGCTCCCCGGATATGGGGTCGCCTTCTTCCCCCCTAGCTATAGGCGCGCTGAGCAGTCCCCTCCACTTTCTCTGCTTGCCCCTGCGCAAGCGTCTTCATCCCACGCGCGGCCAGCACTCGTGGGTCAAGAACCGCTGCGCATGCGCGCCCGACGAGGCATATGCGTCACTTCCCACCGCTACAAAAGCAGTCTCCGAACCTCGTGACGTGGGAGCGTGTCTGTCGTTACAAAATGTCGTACACCCGCGGCATCAAGCGTATCGTTCTGACGCTTCAGCAACGCCTCGAAATCGTACAGAAGCTGCAGTACGGCGTCTCGGTGAACCAACTAGCCATCGATTACGGCATCTCTTCTTCGACCGTTCGTCGCATCAAGAGTAATGCGCTCGAGTTACGGCAGCGGTTGGAAATTCCGGGGGCTGCGGCTCGGAAGAAAATGCGGAAGCCCTTGATGGAGGAGTTGGACGCGCGCTTGTACGAATGGTACCTAGAGCGGCGCGCGCTGGGCGATTACATCTCTGATTCGATACTCCAGGCAAAGGCGAAGAAGTTGAATGAAGCATACGGAGACTCTTCTAAGTTCACGGCTTCGAAAGGCTGGATATGGAGGTTCAAGAACCGTTACGGCATCGGCTTGTACGACCCTCGTGACGAGAGGGTAGAGCCCGACGCCGATGCGGCGGAATATTTCGCCCAGGCGTTTTTACGACATTTGGAGGAGAAAAACATAAAACTGCAGAATATATATAATATCGACGAATCCACCGTGATGTGGAAGTCCCTCCCTCAGAGGATATTGGTCCGCGCTGGTCGGAAGAGAGGTTTCGCGAATAAAGTGAAGAATTATCGAGTCACCATTGGTCTCTGCACAAATGCCACCGGCACCCACAAACTTCCACCGCTCTTCGTCTGTAGGTACGAGAGGCCGCGGGCCTTAAAACATTGCAGAGACAGATTGCCTGTGGCGTTCAAGAGCCAGGGAATGGCTCGCGTCGATTGCAACGTTTTCGCTGAATGGCTGGAAAGCGACTTCAAACCAGCGGTAAGGAAGAGGCAGCAGGAAACGGGGTCCTATGGGAAAGTGTTGCTGCTGTTGGACAACTGTGCGGCACATGTAGTACCCCCGGAACTGGAAAGGGAGGATGAGGATTTCCAATTTATTTACCTGCCAGTAAACACGCCGTCGATACTGCAGCCAATGAACCAGGGGATAATGACGAAAGTGAAGAGGTCCTTCCGCAACCGCGTCCTTAAAAGGATCTTGGATTTTCCCTTCGGGGTGGCAGAGTTCTACGCTGACTACGATATAAAGGACTGCGTGGATTTCGTGAATGCAGCTTGGACAGACGTAACATCGGTTAATATTCGAAGTTCCTGGAAGAGATTATTGGGGGACGTGGCAATGGAGAAAGAAGAGAAACTCTCCGATGATATGTCGGATATTACCGCCATTACAGAGACGGCTGTGAAAGTCGCGGGGGAAGGGGTAACCCAGGATGAAGTAGTGGAGTGGATTTCAGCTTGCGAAGATGTCGAGGGTAAAATAGATGCGTATGAAGGTGAGGAGGACGAGTCGCGCGAACAAAGGATGCCCTTGGTTTTCAACGACGAAGAGATCGATCAGACTTTCACGAATTTGGTCCTGTGGACCGAAAGTCAATCCGATTTTGTTAAATTACACGTAAATCAACTAAATGTTTATTATAATTTAGGAAAGGAACAAAGTAATGATGCTAAAGTAGACTAAGCTCGTTTTATACTTATGTTGCCATTTTCAGCGAGCGTTTGTTATTGTTTTTGTGTTGAAAAATGAGTTTCATTTTGAAGAGGAATTCATAATTGTGGTATAAGACAGATGTCTTATAACGAACATTTTTAGCTACTGAACTGGGAGATAATTCGAATTAGGTATATGAGAAATCAAATCAAACTTTCATTGATGACATTGTTTAATGAATTTTGAGATTTAATGTAAAATATAAAGATTTTTTATTTTTCATGAACTTATATAGTATTCTTCGAAAGTTGTCCTTTTTCATACAAAAAGCGTATTGTACACAGACTGTGAACAAATATTGGTAGGTAGGTATATATTTCATAGTTTCGAAAAGCACATATTTGAAAATTGTAGTAAAATGAGTGAGTTCAGTTCTGCAGGGATAGAAGAGGAGAAAGAAGAACACAAATATAGAACGCAGCAATTGTAATAATACTGGAAACATATTTTTATTAAACGAAACAAAATTTATTATTGGTTCTTATAATTGCCCAGCATACAAATATAGTTTTAAAATATCGTTTTACTTTTCTTGTCTGAAAACTATCTACGAAAATATTGCACGCCGTGTATAATCACATGTCACTGAAATCAAAATTCGATAAAGCTCAAAAGCAAGAAACCAAAAGTGTTTAAAATCAGCAACATATGATTTATCTGTAAGATAACATTTTAGATTTACTACTGTCATGGATTTTTGAAAACTGTGACATTTTCGTGTAATTTCTTAAAGAGTACATACATTTTATTAAACACGTCGCGTACTCAGAAAACCTAAAAAGGCGTGCGTGATATAAAAAAAGTAACGGTGGCTGTGTCAGACACATTGTGCCCAAATTCATTTTTAAGAAATGTATTGTTGCTAATTGTTGAGGTATATTCAGGAACGAAATAAAGCGTGCGCAGTTATTTAACGTTTGTTGAAAAATAATATAAAGAAAATATATTCTACTATATAACGAATTTGGTACACTGATATTGCACTTGATATCTGCAATAATTATACACGATGTTCTTGGATACATAATCGGTTCTTAAACCACGTTTTTACAGTTTTCTTACTCTTAACAAAATATGCGTCCGTTCGCTCTGACATTCATACAAGATCTGAAGCGAATACTTTCACACTCACACACATTCTTCTCTCTCAGTGTTGCCACCTATGCTAACTGAAGCAGCACCAACTTATGAAATTATTTCTCCAACACTAATTGATAGATTGTGGTGAAATCGATTGCCCGATATAGTTGCGACGTCGGGCGGTCTTCCCCGTATTTCTCGTCATGTGTATCTAATTCCATAATCTCCAACGCATCATTTTCGCAGACGTTTGCGTTTTCCGCGTCGTCCACTACGATACAAATATCAGGTGCGGCAGATGTACTCGGCTGCGGGTCTGCTGTACTCGTGTGCTGTGCGCCTTGACTTTGAGGCGTTGTCTGTATCTTTTTTTTATTTTTTTGGTTCTCCATGATTTTCCGTACTCTCCTGTATGCGTTTACGGTAATTTTGAACGCGTTTAATAGCCGTATACCGCGACATGTAAGTTGTTGAAACACACAATTTTGCAAACTTCACTTTCGATTCTTCTGTCTTACAAACAATATCGCCGGTTTTTTGTTCATTGGAAATATAGTATTCGATGAGACGATTACAATGGGACATCATTGAACATTCTGTTTCATCAGAGTCGCGAGATATACTAATTTTCAGGCGCGGAAAATATGACCCTTTCCCTCCTCCCTCTCCCCACGCTGGCTGATGCAGTAGCGCGGCCATACTGTACAATTAATAACGTTTGTTCCTTCGCCTGTCGAATGGTATCTCGTATAAGCGTGTATATCTTGTCGTTTAGAAGATATTGCAATTTCAAACGTTACATGAAAACTAAGCTAGTAGCATAGTAAAGGATGCCGAATGCTTAAGCATTTGCTTAATAATACCGCCCTTAGAAGCAATTGTCACATTCTAATTCACCAAAAATTTCTAACGCTTCTTCGGCGTCATTTTCTTTTTTATAATTATAGATAATTTCCGACATAAAATTAGAAATCATATTTTTGGTGATTTTAAAGTTTCTGCAGCAATAAACGTTGTTATTTGCATGGATTCTGATTCTCAACAGGGCTTCCATCATTTCTAATATCATTTTATTGCGACATTTACTTTTAACAATATTCATTCGTTGAAAAAACTCTTTCAACGATTGCGTTACTAAACAGTAATGATAATACATTAAGAGCATACATGGCAATGTCTTTAAAAACATGGTTTCCCCCGGCATCTTTAAATTGCAATACACACGACCAGAATCCATACGTATCGGAGCAATCGCAATCAGTGACTGATACCCAATTAACATCCAAAAGTTAATTACATTGTAATTCTAATGTTCCAAGGTCATCGAATTTATTAAAATCACATAAAAAAGGCAAATCTGTCAGTTTAGGCCTTAGCTGATTTAAACAAATTTCTGGCGACAAGTTTCTCATTTTTTTAAAATGGTCCAAACTCTTTGGAAGTCTTATTGACAATTCATAACATAAGCTCTTCAGATAGTTAAACATTTTATGCTCCAAAAGTTTCCTTTTTTTCAAGAGTAATAGGATATTTTCCCAAATTCTGGTAATAGTCTATTCCAAAATCAGCCCTTTTAACATCTACTAAAGCTAAGTCATTATTTATTTCTCTAATGAGAGTTTATGCACCATCGTTAATAAATACAGGTTTGTAGAATTTTCTGCATAAAAGCATAAATAGTCGCTTCAATTTATCATAAGGCTTTGCTACATCCATATTTGTTTTTTGAAAACATAAATTTTCTTGGTTTATCTAACAAAGTAGGGGTTTTAAAAATTTAAAATACACTAAGTTTTCATTGTCATTGAACATATCACATAATTGTCTTGCTGTGTAACATTTTTCTTTTTTAACAAAGAAGATGAAATGCGTTTTCAGTTCAAGCCGTTTCGAAACTCGAAACAGTGACGTATCTTTTAACCCTGCCCTTTCACAGGAAGCAAGCAGCAGCACATCAGTTGGGTCTTTCCGCGTGTTGATTGGCTGTGTCTTTTAATGTCGATTAAAACTTAGAGGGCACAGCCAATCACCGCGCGGAAAGACTCAAATGCTGCTACTCGTTGCCCATGAAAAGATACCGTAATTTTTTAATGCCATTTGTCTTGGGCAGCCCAAATATCGAAATTTCGACCAAAGCAACCCTGGTCGATATTGTAGCCCAATTCAGCAACCCTGGTCGATACTGTAGCCCAATTCAGGCGCCAACTGTCACTGCAATTTTTGAACGCCAATTGGTGTTGAAAAGTAGCCCAAATGGCGGAATTCCGTCCAATCTGGCAACCCTGTTGTCAACTATGTTTGGGCCAGAGATGGGCAAAAAATTGTTTGAAATAAAAATTTATGTACGATATTTTTATTTCAAATAATTTTTTGCCCATCTCTGGTTTGGGCGAAGGGTCGACGCGTGGGGTAAGGTGAAAAGTGGCGGGATCGACTCTTGGGTGCGCGCGCCCGTTTGTGTGTGGGGGAGGTCACGTAGCGTAGGACTACTGGTGATACTGACCACGGCCGTCAGTATCAGGCCGTAGCACAGGCCGGACACTACGATGTTAAGGTAAAAGACCCAATACGTGGACACGTCCCAGTAGCTGGACACTGGTGCAAAAGAACTATTTTGTTCAAATATTTAGTAAAATATATATATGAATATATTTTACTAAATATTTGAATAATTGAATAAAATAGTTCTTTTTTGGATAAAGCGGATATTAAATGTACTAATCAGAATTTTTGCACCAGTGTCCAGCTACTGGGACGTGTCCACGTATTGGGTCTTTTACCTTACAACACGGCATTTCGAACAACCATCAGTCCGATGTAGCAGAGGCGGTCGTGCCGTGGTTCGATCAAACTATACTCTACAGCATGAGACATATACTGCATATGTTATTGGATGAACCAGTTTTACAAACGGATCGATATTTACCTATTCGACATTCATTGAGCAGACATATTTTTTAATTATGCATTTTATTTAGTATTTGAAAATATATCAGTTTCATAAATTTGACATAAACATATACATATATTTAAACAAACAAACTAGTTTTAGTTTTGTAACGTCTTAAGGCACGGTTACACATGTGCAACAGCGCGCATTGCACGCCGAACATCGTGCGCAGCGGAAAATCACGTCCACACATCTGCAATGCGCGGCCGAATTTGCACTTGAGACCCACCAAAAAGGTCGGTTTTTATGGCGAGACGCGCATTCCAGCCGCGTAAATGTTCGTCGAAAGTGAAAAGCATGCCATCACGCGCAAGCGAATGCTCGCCGCGCAGACCCCATGGCGCGGTCAGGCCGCAACGAATTTTATGGCTTTCGACCCTCGAAGGGTTTGGAATACCATTAAAAGTAGGAAAAATCCAAATTCCACATTTCTCATCAGATCTCTGTGAAACCGGCGCCAATCGATTCTTTATTTTTCGCCGATAAAACTGACATGAAGAATGACGCAACTCGGAGCATAATGAAGGAAATTCGATGAAAAATCTATTTTCATCATCTCCATTTAACTTCGTTTAAAGTAGCCCCATCTACATGAAATTTGATATGATTTTCATCGGATAAACATAAGGAGTCATTCGGTGTCACTTCCATATCGATACGATAACGTATAAAGAATTATTATATTTCTGAAACAGGTATAAATCCTCGGTTGACCGCAGTGATTCGAGGGTGGGTCCCCGCGGTCGAGGGTGAAATATTCATTTCAGCGTATTAAGAATTTCCTTATTCTTCATTTTTCATCGTGTTGATATGGAAATGACACCAATGGATTCCTGGTGTACTCCCGAAATAAATTGGGACTAATTTGTCTATAACTTGACAAAGCAACTAAAATAACACCAAGTCTTTTAATTAGTTCTTGGTTTACGCCTGTAAAATTATTTATTGTTTATTTTATTATTTTATTATTTATGATGTATTATATTAAATTATAATATACCTGTAATATTAGCTGCTGTAGTATAATTTTGAAAAAATGTTCTCGCTACGTTTCCAGTATTTGTTGTACCAAAACCTGGCTTCGGAATGTCTACTAATATGTTCATTTCCTCTTTTAGTTTTTTTTTTAATCATCTTTTTCCTGTCTTCATATTGGGATTTTTCGGCTACACTTCGCATTTGCCACTTCTTGACTTCCAGGCGGTATGCAATATGCAAAATGCTTTCCATGCACCTGATCCAGGCATGAAGATTTGATATTCCATACTGATAAAAATCTATGTTTATTGGTAATGTTTGTAATATATTTAAGTTATTCATCACTCGCGGTGTAGCTTTGCAGATTGAACAGGGCTGAATTGATGATCCAGTAACAGCAGCAAAAGCTTTTCCATCTATCATAGTTAATTTAAAATGATATTTTACAACTATATTTCTATTATTAAATCTAACAGTAAATGGAATCAAATTTGTAATCTGTTGCTCTATTTTTCTGGTTTCGTTTCTAATTAGATCATTTGTTTCGTGTTGAAACATAATCGGTATGGGTCGGCAAAATCTGGCAGAAGAGGAACTCGGTTTCATCCATAAAACATTGCCATTTGATTTTAAAATTAAGGGAACCATACATATGGCAAACAAAAATTCATCTGTATTATTATTGTCCGAAAATGCTTGATTATATGTGGAGTGACCGGAACTCCCATCACAGCCCCATTTGAACAAAAAGTTGAGAGATTCCGGTACATTTTCGTAGTCTACACAATTTTCTAAGTACTTAAATAATCTCTCTGTTGTGTGATTAGCAAGATATTGAATATTAACTTCTGCAGAAATGTCGGTCACTTTAATAGAAGTTGGATAACATTCTTTCTTTGCCTCACGAATAGAATTATATGCAGGGTAAATATCGGCGTTTCCTTTTTTTTGCACCTGTTCGCATGGAATTATATGTCTCCTTAGTATAATCACCGTCAATGAATAGAGCAGGCCCGTCCAAGGGTTTGCTCCAGGGTATGGACACTTAATGTATTTATTTGTTAGTGCGGACAGCACCCTATAGTATAAAGTATTAGAAAAAAATTACTAGACCCGGGAAATTTGAAACGTGGGTATTATACTGAAAAGTTAAATTGGTCGAATTCCAGAAACGACCGAGATACAATTTCTGTATGACTACAAATAATCATATTTTAGGCATCCTATACACAATTTAAAAGTATGTAGTTATACAGAAATTGTATCCCAGTCGTTTCTTTTTGAAGAAGAAGGTATTAAACGACATACATTTTTGTTTACATAATAAAATCTTTTATTTCAAATTGAAAACGCTTCTGGTTCTAATGTATAATTTGTTTCCCTTTTACAATATTAAAGGTTTGTACCTTAACATTTTATACATTTCATTTATGTTCGTTTTCTTTTTCCTAAAATTGAAACTGCCTCCTTCATAGTATTACTCATTTGTGAGGTGTATTCTACCATTTTTTTTCATGATATAACATTTTTTCATCGTTGATTACATGACAATACACGATATTCATTCAAAAATGTTTCTAGAATATTTTAAAAATATTTTATCATAAGGTTTCCATAAAAATAATTTAAATGCACCGCCGCGCCGGTTTTCTGCCTATGTATTTTTCTAGCTCCGGATAGTTTATAATATTTTGTCAATGGAATAGATGTGTGGTATTGGCTTACAATACGTATTCTGAATCCACTGGTTGGATTCGCCATTCTTTTATTAACGTACACCGTCCTCATTCGATTGTGGTCGCAGTGCGTCCGATTAATGGCTGATTTAAAAAAATGAACGTAAAAATATTGCCATAAGCTAGCTGTAGTGTACAGCTGTTATTATGCTTTATTACATTATATCAGGTCGTCAAGGATGAAATTTGTAGAAAAAAAGGCAAAGTTGGTTAATAACTTACAGATATAAGGAATTATTTTATTCATCAAAGTATGCACCCATATTTTCTATACACTTTTGCCATTTAAGCGGCAGGTTGTTCAGGCCGGTGGTATAAAACCCTTGCGGACGAGAGTCAATGAATTCCTGGAAGGCCAGTTTTACAGCATTATCGGAATTAAATTGTTTTCCTATTAAAAAGTTGTCCAAATTTCGGAAGAAGTGGTAGTCAGTGGGGGATAGGTCTGGCGAGTATGGAGGATGATGAAGAAGTTCCAACTCCAATTCCTGTAGTTTTGCCACAGTCATTTTTGCAGTGTGTGGTCTGGCGTTATCATGCAATAAGATAGGAGTCGATCTGTTGACCAATCTAGGCTGTTTTTCTTTAAGTTTTCGCATCATTTCGTCCAGTTGGTTGCAGTATATTTCTGCTGTGATCGTTGAGCCGGGTTTCATGAAATCATAATGGATTACACCTGCGCTAGACCACCAAACAGTCACCATCAGCTTCTTTTGATGAATATTGCGCTTTGGAGTGTGTTTTGGTGATTCATCCTTATCCAACCACTGTGCTGAACGTTTGCGATTGTTATATTGGATCCATTTCTCATCACAAGTGACAATTCGATTCAAAAATGGATCAGATTTGTGACGAGAAAGCGCCATCAAGCAAGCTTCCAAACGCTTTTGTTTCTGTTTTTCATTCAGTTCATGGGGAACCCACTTATCCAACTTTTTCACTTTACCGATTTGAGCTAAATGAGTTAATATTGTTTGTTTGCTAACACCAAACTTCAACGATAATTCATAGGCACTTTGAGATGGGTCAGACTCAACGGTGACCTTCAGTTCGTTATTATTGACCTTTGATTCTGGGCGACCGCGTGGCTCATTTGTGAGGTCAAAGTTACCTGTACGAAATTTGGCGAACCAATTTGATACTGTCTGCTGTGTAGTAACACTAGAGCCAAATACACTGTTAATGTTGCGTGCGGTTTGCGATGCCGTAGTTCCATGTAAGAACTCATATTTCATAATAGTGCGAATTTCCGACCGTTCCATTTTCAACAAACTTAATTTTTAAAAAACGTTTTTAATATTTTTAGAGCTTACAATGATTTCTTTAAACAGGCGAGATGTGTACCTTTCCAACAAAAAAAGACAGAACGGTAAAATATTAAGCCAATGTCAAATAATAAGCTGTTAAAGATGGTAATATTCTAACCTACAAATTTCATCCTTGCCAACCTGATATAATAAATATCAATACTCAGGTAATTCTCTTTTGTACGACTGTAATGCAGCAATGAAAGTAGCTGTTGAATATATAAGTAATTGTAATATAAAGTTAATTTTTCACTTTATGATACTAGGTACACTTATGTTAGTGCATTTATTACTCTTACGTCACTTACCATAGCATTAAATACAACCTCGTCTTGTAATTGATTATTTAAATTACGCAACCCCTCTTCATCGGTAATGGGAAGATTATGCATTGAAAATTGTGTTCTATTATTATCTGCTACGTGTGTATTATTAACGGTGGTGTTGGTGCTGCTGGTGTTAGTGCTGCTGGTACAATTTGCTCGGGAGACGCGTGTATCGTGTCTGTCATTATATCCACTGGACTTTGTGTTTGTTCGACATAGTTGTTTCTTATTATCGTGCTTGTAAAAGCTGCATTGAAACCCGCAATTCATCATATAATTGTCACCATCCACCGATAAATATTCATACGGGTGTCCCAAAATAGCGAGACCTCTCGGATGATGCAATATACCGATGAAAAAAGACATTGAAACCGTTTTCGGATGCGAGGCTTCCGGTCCACGCAGTTTAAGGCCGTGTGAAGTAAGCGCACAGCAGCGTACGGTAAAAGACTTTTCGATGTGTTCTTACATAGGGATATTGCATGTTCCGGGAAGTCCTGCAATTTTGAGACACCCTGTATATTACTTCACAATTATTTTCATAATAAATGATTAATATAAAAATACCTTGTTGCGATAATGTACGCAGAGGTGGAATGGGTAATCTAGTTTTTGAGGTTTTCTTATGCCTCTTCGTGGGGGGTTCATCCTGAATGGCATCTTCCTCGCTCGACAATGCAACGCGGGTATAATTTCTTGTGCGCTCTTGTAATGTTTGTCTACTATTATATCTTCCCTCGTTCATCCCATCGGACTCCTCAACGTTGGACGCGTCCATTGCATAGTCCCTCAGCTCAAGAGCTCTATTATAATGATCTGACACAGATAATTCGTTAATACGTAACACATTAAGTTATATACTAGAGCTGTTCGGGTACTCGAATAAAACGAGCCGAGCCGGATACCCGTCAAATTCGGGCGGTCCGAAAAATCCGAGTAGCTCGAATTTGTTTCGACCGGCCCGAAACAATTCGGGTTATCCGATTCTTCCGGGCGGCCCGAAACGATTCGGACTACCCGAATTTTTCAAGCCGCCCGAAACAAATTCGAGCTACTCTGATTTTTCGGGCCGCCCGAATTTGACGGGTATCCGGCTCGGTCCGAACTTCAAGCCGCCCGAATATTCGAATACCCGAACAGCTCTATTATATACGTATTCAGGAAGAATTTATAGAAATAATGATTGTATTGAAAAAGCATACCTATTGAACAAAACCACTTTATGATATTACACTCATTCCAATTATCGCCTTCCCGTGGAGGCTCTCCCTTCATAATTATTTTATTCAGCGTATAATCATTCCTAATGTGGCTCGGCCATACACTGCTACTTTTCTCCGCGTTCATCCAGTAGGATGGAATGATTTAGACCCCATCGGAGAATTCAACAATGCTGTATGCCTTTAACATTGTTGAGGGTTGTACTAAAATTATTCACATAAATATGTATAGTTTCTAAAGTTAGCATAATAGATCTTCCACAATCATAAGTAATTCATAAAATAAAAATAAGTAAAGGCAAAGAAAAAAATAAAGTATAAAACATAAAATAGTACCCCGAAATTAAACGCATTGACCCTATACCCCACTTCAAAATAACTATATAAACAATAATCAATCTAATCTCAAAAAAAAAATAAAACATTAAAAATCTTAATGAACCAAAAGTTAAAAACATAACTAGAGTTAAAAACAAATTCAAATAAATACAAAGTTTGTCATCTCCAATAACCTTCAAAATAATCCCTATTATATAAAAAACCAACATAATTAGATAATAAGAATATAAATTTAAACCTAAATTATAGCCAATAAAATATCAATCAATTAGATTTCCACACTGAAACATCAAATAAATTACAGTTAAAAAAAAAAGTTTCTCAAAAAATACTTAAAAGAGTAACTATAAAAAAAAGCAGTTAATCCAACCATTCCTATAAAAATAATTATCATAATAAGTTAATTATACTAACACTCTGATTATTTATATAAAAAATCATATTAATCATAATAGATATACCCAAAACTCCATCACAAACAGAAAAAATCAAATAGTATAAAAACACCCATTCATTCAAATTATTCAATTCAATAAAAAAAACCAGTCTGAGGACTAATAAAACTATAAATTCTATCCTAATTAAAATCATTAAAAACCTGTCCTTACATGCATAAATTAAAATAAAAATTAATAAAATTAAAACACTTAAATAATTAAATAAGGTTACAAAAATAAAATTACCAACAATATCTATATAGTTTATACAAAACATTAATCTTGTAAATTAAAAATAGACATATTCTTATAGATAAAATTCAAAAAAATTTATAAAAATATTATTAATACCCAAAATTAACGTTTTAACTTAAACTACTTTTTGTTTAGTATACTATGACAATTTCAAATTCAATAGATATAACTACAAAATTATTAATTTTAATAATAATAATTATAGTCATCTCATCAACACTAATAAATTTTATTCATCCATTAATACTTATTTTAATCCTAGTTGTATACACCATTATGAATCTAATAATTATATTTTTCATGACATCCTTATCAATATATATATATATAATCTTTATCTCTATTGTAGGAGGAATAATAATTATATTCCTATACTTTACTAGAATAATTAGTAATTACCCATCAAAAATTAAATTAAGAGAAATTATAATAATTAGATATTTAATAATTATTACAATTTTAACACTAACTGTATACATATATTATTCCCCCACACCTGAATTTTATTTAAATAATAAGATTAACTCAACAAATATCTTTATTTATAAAATTTATCTCTATCCCCTTAATCTTATAACAACAGTCACAATTATAAACTTATTATATTGCTTAATCTTAACAATTAAAATATGTTCATCAAAATATTTACTTACTCAATTTTACAACTACAAAAATACTAATATCAATAAACAATTTACAGAAATTACATAAAAAATGATATATCTTCTTCCTGGAGTTCCATATCTGTAACTTCTTCAAGCTCCGTATCCGTCTCTTCTGCAATTACTAATAATTTCATAACCCGTTCTGGGATATTTTCTTTTTTCTTTTTTTTTTGGAATTCCGTATTTTGCGACCTGATAAGGATCGGACGATGGCAGTAGGCGGTGAAAAAGGTCCTTATTTGCCTGTAATAATGATTTTTTTTTTAGTATGGCCCTTTCGATACTGCCTTATATTTTTATTTCGGCATTCTAAGGCCTCCTCTGAAAACTCGCCTATTGGCAGAGTAAAATTTTCCACTATTTGTGACCCGTGGATTAAAATTTTGTGAACACTAACTGGCATATAGTACCAACTATAATGTTTCACGTATAGTTCGGGGGTCTCTCGGCAATAGTCGTGAAATTGTATTTTATTTATTGAATAAGAACTATTAATGGCTTTTAATATTGCAGAGCACCGAATAATAAGTTCTTCATTAACTCCGGTGGTTTCTGCTGTTAAATGAGGATTGTCAAATATACGTCTGGCAGTATTACCGTCATTTGTATTCCCATGTGATTGTTTTACACGGTCAACTTTCAATCCCATGTAAGTCCAAAATTTTTCCTGCACTATTTTTTTACCATTTGCTAATAATTCGTTATTCCCACTTTTTTTTTGTTGCAGTCCACGAACAAAAATCTAATCTGTAAGAAATATGTAAAATACATTCCAAAAACCGGATGTAGCAATGCAGATTTGATAATCCAAATTGTAAATATTGTTCACAAATTTCTGAATTAGGCTCATCCAATGTATTCATAGTTTTTTGGATTGCATTGCATAAATAGCACTTCTGAGTGCTCGTGTCGGTCATAGCACTACACACTTTACCGTCCACCATGGTTAAGTGCAACTTATAATTAACTAACACGTCACCAACTTTAAATGGAGTCAGTCGCGCAATTTGCTTTTCCACGTTCACTTTTTCCGCTATAATTACTTCATTAGAGTCGTGCTTCCACTGAAGCCGGATAGGCCAACAAAAACGTGAACTGGATGGTCGAGGATTCTTCCAAATAATTTCTTCATTAGTATTTTCCTTTAATTGCAGTGGAACCATCGAACACTGGAAGAGGTACTCGTCAGTTTCTTCTTCACTAAGTCCCTTTTGCTTCCACCCCGAATGTCCCGAGCTTCCATCGAATCCATATTTTACAGGTAATGTGTAAGATGTATTGCCCTTGTAATCCTTAGAATGTATAATTCGTTTGGCGGTATGATTGAGGAGGGATTGCAGCGTTACTTCACATACTTCCTCATTTATGTGAATTCCTTCTTCCGGATAAGTTTCCTTCCGTGCTTTAGATCAGGCCTGGGATTTAAGTGAACGCAGCGGCCGATTTTCAGAAGCAACGCCTCCTTTCTCCCGCCGCACATCTTGGCCCCCGCGACGGCCTAGAAGCTCGGAACGCCTCAGGCCCGTATCATATGAACCGCGCGTGGCGCGTTGACAAAACAAAAACGCATCGACAATCGTGCTCTCTGGGACGATGTGGAAACCTATTGATACAATGTAACCCTAATACGCCACGCACGGTTCACGTGGTACGGGCCTGAGACGCTCTTAGCTACTGGGCCGCCGCGGGGGCCAAGATGTGCGGCGGGAGAAAGGAGGCGTTGCCTCTGAAAATCGGCCGCTGCGTTCACTTAAATCCCAGGCCTGGTGTATTTCATTAGTATCACAAATTTCAGGTGGTGGTACTCCTTTTATTATTTTATTTAAGTACCGCAATTGGGATTCAGATGGTAACACATCTCCATTTTCAATATAACCGATGAATTCGCTTAATGCTATAGTTAATATAGCTTCAAAGAATACCTGTAATTCTTCTAATGAACGCATCTTATATGCCTGGCATAATGCACGCAGGTAAAACTTTTTGACAGGCGATTTATCTAGTTTTAAGCATTTCCACCTTGAGATCATTTTTACAAAGTGGCTTACATCTAATCTGATGTAACAATGCGGACTTAAAATTGCGGACAATGCAATGTGCATAGATTTATGGTCCGCGGAGATCATCACACATTGATATAAAAATATTGGAGCTCCACAATTGGAATCTTTTTTTATTATTCCTCCAGTAGCATCAACGGTCATGTATCCATTACATTCCCTATGTCTACTTTTATACAGTAGTTGCTGCTCACTGGCCCAATATATACAGTTGACCCTCGAACAACGCGGGGGTTCGGGTCCTCGACTGTCTGCGTAATCGGAAATCCGCGTAAAATCCCCCCACCCGCCCCCCACGGAATCTGTACCTTACCTTATACAATATGTAATCTACTCTGAGCCGGAATGCATTGAGCTGTAGATTTGTATAATATAATTAATTATATAAAAATTATACGAAGTAATTAAAATAAATACTCTAAAAAATAGAATGGAGAATTTAAGCGATTTATCAGTATATATGGAAAAGAAAACGTGTAATATAGATTCATTCATTGTTATATATAATAGTTAGTTTATATCATTATTTATACGTGGGAATTATAATACTATTACATAATATTACATTTACGTTCTTCAATTATTGTTTGCAAATGGATCATCGCAAAGCTTTTCATTCTCGTCATCTTCATGCTGAGTAGGCTCAAGGGGGAGAATAGATGGTGTGAGTCTACCTATCTCAGGCGGGACTAAAACCGAAGATAGGCCTAAGGTGGATGGGACAGCGGGTTCATCCGAGACATTTTGTACATTTTTACGAAAATACATCGTAATTGGTGGTTGACGAATTTGTTTTTTCATCTCCTCGAAAATATTTTTATATGGCATCAATCCTTCTTCCACAGTTTGCTTTAATTTCAGTGCCCGTGTCATAGAAGGGTCTATATCATAAAAGAAATCAAAAGCAGTTTTGAATAATCGAAACCCTTCTGCCAGATTATTTAATGTCAGTCTGTTTTCCGGCATTTCTTCTTCGTCATCTGTTACAGTTTCGACAGCACTCATCTGTACCAAGTTGTCCTCCGTTAATTCTTCTACTCTAGGGTCTATAACTTCTGTTATATCTTGGAAATTCATATCCTGAAAACCTTCGCCTCCTATCGTTTTTGCTAATTGCACAATTTCTTCCATCACTCCATTAATTGACTCTGTGGTACATGCTGTACAGTCATACATAGTACTTTCTTTTAATAATTTTTGGCACAGTTTTTTCCAACAAGAATTTATAGTTTCTGGCTTAATGGCTTTCACGGCTTTATTTATAACAACAATACCGTTTTTAATATTATAATTTTTCCAGGCTTTCATAACGTTGTCTAAATTGGATTGCTTCTCTATAGTATTGAGAATCCAATCCATCGAATATCGAGTGTAATGCGCTTTAAAGGTTCTAATAATTCCCTGATCTAGCGGTTGAATTAAAGATGTTGTGTTGGGTGGTAGGTAAACCACTTCGACGCCTTCTGCGTTATATTCTTGAACTTCTGGGTGACCGGGGGCATTGTCCACTAATAAAAGAATGTTTAGAGGCAATCCTTTATTTGTCAGATATTTTCTAACTTCTGGAACGAAACATCGATGGAACCAATCCAGAAAAAGTGTTCTCGTCGTCCATGCCTTCTTATTGTGCATCCAAAAGACTGGTAACTGCTGTTTATCTTTTCCCCTCAGTGCTCTAGGGTTAGCAGGTTTATAAATAAGAGCCGTTTTTACCATAAATCCAACTGCATTTGCGCAAAAGAGTAGAGTCACTCTATCCCTAGCTACCTTAAATCCTGGTGCTCGTTTCTCTGTTTGTGTAATAAAAGTTCGTTGAGGCATCTTTTTCCAGAATAGGGCAGTTTCGTCTGCATTGAAGAATTGTTCAAGCAGATATCCTTTCTCTTCAATGATTTTTTGGAACACTTTTGGAAATTCTTTTGCTGCGTCCTGATCGGCAGAAGCTGCTTCTCCGACTATTTTTATATTCCTTAAGCCATATCTTTTTCTGAACTTATCGAACCATCATTTGCTACCATTAAATTCTCCATCTTTAGAACCTTCGCCTAGCTTCTGTCTTAAATTCCTGTACAAAGATATCGCCTTTTCTCTAATCATATTGGAATTTATAGGTATGCCCTTTTTGTGACAATCGTGCACCCATATAAAAACTAAATTTACTGTTTTTGACAAAAGTGTGTCCGTTAGAAAGTGTCGCGTTTTCGCATCCGTTACAGTAGCTGCAGCAACAGCTTCACGAATTTCTTTTTCTTTTTTTATAATAGTTCGAACACTGGATTCATTTATTTCACAATGACGAGCAACCGCAGCAGCCGATTTTAATTTATTATACTTGTTTAGTAACTGAACTTTCTGTTGCAGTGTCATTACTTTTCTCTGTCTCTTCGAAACACTGCTAACATCACTGATGGAGAGGGCTTATAATAGATATTACTTGTAATTCTGAAATATATCGAGAAAAAAATCCGCGTATGACCGAATCCGCGTTGTTGGAACCCGCGTTGTTCGAGGGTCAACTGTATTCTCTAATTAAGATAATTTAAAAAAAAAACATTACCAGATGTGAGTTTTCCAGATTTTTATGCCGTCACGTACACGTTCGTTGGCTTAAATAATGTTTTTTGAACTATTGGTTCAAATTCTCCATTTGCTTCTTGCAAGACCATAAAGAGGGGTAATAACAATCTTCCATCCGCAGTTATTGTTGGTTGTATTGTATAACTATGTGTCGTTGAAAATACAGATTGTACAACACATTCTACTTTTTTTGTGCCTTGCACTGCTAAGGTTCGTCCAGAATGTATTTCTAATTGAAATCCACTCTGGTCTGAATTATATATATTGTCAGGTCCGATTTTGGCACTCAAAGGCTTTACTTCCTGAACAAAGTCTGTAGCTCTGACTTTTAATACTTCATTGTCTTCTATTGTTGTGCGTGTAACAAATTTGCTTATTTTCCGTGAAACAATGCGATGAGCTTTTTTCAAATTATTTACCCATTTTCTAGAAGCTTTAAAAACCATGTTATCATTACCCTGCTCTTTATATGCCTTCAAAGCCCATCGTCGAATATCTCTGTCATGTAAAATAATAATATCTTATTTTTCGGTCCTCTAAAACATATCCAAAAACCAAAGCAATCGGAGATAAACACTTGAAAATCTTATAAATTTGGGGGGTGGTTTCACCCCCTAAATATGAAAACGGGCCGATATAAAAAAACACGTATATCTTATTTTTCTAGAGATAATCTAATCAGTTCTTTAAATGTAGAGATCTGCTCGTACGTATTTGAATTTTCGATAAGATTGGTTATTTGTAGGGGAAGGTGGGGCAAGACGGGGTAGTTAAGGTTTGATGATGAATAAAACACAGGTTTTCTTAATCAACTAATGAATTTTGTGCCTGAACTATTCTTTGATAATAAGTCTTTGAGTTTGACTATCAATCAACCGATTATTTAATGGTTTTAATAGAATAATTAAAAAAATTCAGAAAAAGTCCTTTCACCCCATCTTGCCCCACGGGTGGGGCAAGATCGGGTACCCCCCGGGGCAAGATGGGGTACCAATTAAAAAACGATATAAATAAAGTAAATATATATAGTATTTATTTAACACGCTGACAGAAGAAGCATATATGCATTTCATCATCGTCTTCATCGTCTACACCAGCGCAGGACAAATGGGACCATTTGCTGCACACTTGGCATTTTATCCACCCTTCTACAGATTCTAAATACAGTTCATTGCAATATAAACATGGAGGATTTTCGTCTTCCTTGTTGTTTTTTTCTGACTGTTGAAGCGTTTGTCATTGGTTCTTTTTTTGGTTTCTTTTCGTTTCCTTTTCCTTTTCCTTTTCCCTTTCTCTTTAGCTTCATGTTTTTAAATTCTATTAAATTCTTTTTCTCTTTTTTCTCCTTTTCTGCTTTAATTTTGTTAGTGATGGCGATTTGGAGATCATATTGATATGGTGACAATGTTATAATTGCACTTCTTCCACGTTTCCTCGACACACGAGTTTTTTGCTGGCCGATTGGTATAGGAAGCAGTTGTGTTGGGCTTAATGGAAAAGACGTATCATTGTTAATGGAAAAGACGTATCATTGTTTGGTTCAGGGGTCTTCGTCTGCCTATCAGGCCAATATGAACAACCAGGTTCAGAAAAATTCATTTGATCTGTGGTCTGTTCTATGGGTGATTGAATTGGTTCTAGTTTCTCTGCTTCACTTAGTATATTAATGTTCAAAGCAAGATCTGTCCTTTCATTTAAAGGAATGTCAGTTGTCATAGAAGCGATAAAATCAAGTTCTGTAAAAACAGTGGTATCAAATGGCCAGATCCCGCATTTTTTAAAACCATTGATGGCAGTTGACATAGTCGCTGCCCGAATAAAAGCTTTGCCAAACAGCTCCGCCACTTGAAATGTAGTAACTACGCATCCTGGATTTGAACGAAGCCACGATGATATTGTCTGATCATAATATGTGCTTACAGGTTTCATAAACACTACGTCAAGTGGCTGTAGACGATGTGTAGTGTGGGGTGGAAAGCACAATATAATAACGCCATTTGCTCTTGCTTCCTCAGTGACATGTAAGTTTTTCGTGTGGGTGCAGTGACCATCCAACAGCAATAAAATAGGATTTTCTTTGGATGCTCGGCTGAAAGGAATGAATTTCTTAAACCACTGCAAGAATAGCTCGGCAGTCATCCATCCAGAGTCACTGCACACACCCCAAGCACCCGGAGAAGCATTTACCATCAATTCTGGTTTCATCCGCTTACGAGGGAACACTAACATTGGAGGCATGTACTGACCAGTTGCGCTGAAGCATATTTCTATTGTGATTGTTTTACCTCGCTCAGCAGAAACCAATGCACCCACTTGTTTCCGCCCTGTTTTGGCTATTATATTGCATTTGGTTTTCGGAACAATTGACACTCCGGTCTCATCGCAATTAAATATACGATCAGGAGTTAGTTTGTGATTGTCATAGATCTCGCCCAATAATTTAAAAAAACTGTCAACAGCAGCTTTATTGAAACCGGCAGCTCTAGCTGCTGACGTGTGTTCCGGTTTCCTAATGGATAATTCTGGGTGACGGTTTAAAAAACTGAGTACCCAGTCCTTGCCAGCTTTACCTTTATTATCGTTGAAAGGATGATTTTTATTGTTTCTTGTTGCTAATTGGTAAGCTAAAGATTTTAGGTCGTCAGTCGTTAGTCCAAAGAGTCTACTCTCCATATCTTGTAAATAATGGGCCAACTCTGCTTCTTCTGCAGCTGAAAATATCGAAGACTTTGGCCCCAGGGGTACCTTTACTTGAAAAGTATCATTCTTTTCACGAGCTACTTTTACTTTTCTTTCAAGTGTGCTCTGTGGCACTGAATACGTTTTTGCTGCTAGGTAATATCCAATACCGTTTTCTAATACCGCCGTAACTGCATTTTGCATTGCTTTTTCGCACCATTTTCCTCGATCTGTCTTTCTCTTATAATTTCGAACCATCCTGGAACAATGAGAAACTTTGATTTTTATTTTTAGGTTAGTAAGGGGCATGACGGATTACCTCTCATTTTCAGTACCCCATCTTGCCCCTTTTCGTTTTACTACATTCAAATGAACACTGCTCGAAACATTATTCATAAAAGTATAAAACAACATACGTACCTTGTTCCCTGTTAAATTCTGCTTCGCAGACATATAAATACACCGTTGATCGTTTCCAGTATCGTGCCAATGTCACGGGTGCAATAAGGATGGAAATACGGAAGAAATTCCATGAAATTACAAATAGTGGTGTAATTTTGTTACGCGTCAAGGTGTTTCATTGGCTGTCAGTACAGTAACTGCGCCGGTAACAACACGTCTAACGCGCATGCGCAAAGTTGGTTCGTGCGTTTGAATCCTGAGATATGGCGGGTACCCCGTCTTGCCCCCCACCCCGTCTTGCCCCACCTTCCCCTACTTGAGACTCACCACAATTGATAAAGCATACTGGCGTAGGTTTGCCTTCCAGATAGACGGTGTTTGCAAAACATGTTTTTGGTTGGATTGAAGGTTCCATCTGAAATTTTAACACATAATTATTTAGTTTTAGTTGGTCATTACTGAGCTCAAATTTGTATTTCTTCATAGCGGGTAAACCGAATATGCCGTCTTCTATTATAGGGAAGTTATTCTCGACTATGTGAAATTCAACTGGAGTAAGGAAAATATATGCAATTATTATTTCGTTTGAACTAAATTTAGAATGTCCCATTGCAAAGTCTCTTTTCGGTGTTTGTCTTATTCTTTCTGTTCCAACTGCGCTTCGTTTGAGTAGGTTGATTCCTGCTCCTGAGTCCACAAGGAGTGTTCGTTGTTCTCCCCCTGTTGGTCCAACTCGTATAGTTGGTAGTCTTCCAGTGACGGAATTGATTCGTAATTTTCCTCCTGAGCTATTGTTGCTTCCATGTTGTTGATTCTGGGAGGTGCTTTTTCCTGACGCCCTTGTGATTAAACAATTTTAGCAATTGTTTGCAATGTGGCCTATTTTTTCACATTTAAAACATTTCATCTGACTTCTTTGAGCAAAAGGAGTTCTTTCCATTTGGGAAAAGGATCTGGGGATTTGAGTTTGTTGACTTTGGATTGGTTGAGTACTTCTAAGGTGAGGTATAGGATTTGGTCTTGGGTTAAAGGTAGTCCTTCTTTTTTCTATAGGTCTGGATCTTTTCATCCTAAATTGACCGAACCTGTGCGTCGAAATCAGTTATACTAAACAATACGGTTACATGAATTTCATATTCTGAAAATCAATATCTGTTGGTGAACAATTCCTCTTTATGAAGGACTTTTTTTTAAGTAAAAAAATTAAATCTTTTTATTGTAATTAATTAAAGAAAAACAGATGTTTTTGTCCCTATTACGGTGCCCTGAAAACTGCGCCATCCGTATTACAGTGCCCCCAATTACGGAGCCTGTTCGTATAAAGGTCTGCGCACACATTTTCGTTCCGTCTCCGTTCCGTGGACGTACAAGGTATCGGTTGCATGTTTTGGAATGGAGCAGCGCACACTTGTCAGTTCCGTGAAATTCGATGGCCTCTCCGTATCCGTCAGGTCTGGGCCGTCCAGATCCGTGTTAAAAAATATCGTTTGCGTGCTTTACAATGGAGCAGCCTATTTGAACACATTTGAACACATTTCTAACGACAGGGCACACGTATTTTGGTTATTGGCTGAAGTAGGCACATACATTATCGCACCGCACGACGAAGAGAGCGAACAAAACACATCGAGATCGAGTGGGATAAAGCGATCTGACCGACGAACGTCAAAGCAATAGCGTAGGCATCTTTGACGGTTAACTATTAATATTTAATAACTTAAAAATTTCCTTATTTTTCACAATATGTTCAGAAAGTATTATCATTGGGTTGGTATCAGGATAATACTTTCGTGAACATATTGTGAAAAATGAGGAAATTTGTATGTTATTATATATTAATGGTTAACCGTTAAAGATGCCTACGCTATTGCTTTGACGTTCGTCGGTCAGATCGCTTTATCCCACTCGATCTCGATGTGTTTTGTTCGCTCTCTTCGTCGCGCGGTACGATAATGTATGTGCCTACTTCAGCCAATAACAAAAATACGTGTGCCCTGTCGTTAGAAATGTGTTCAAATAGGTGAATCGACCAATCGTCACATCGGTGGACTGCATCGCCCGAGCCCGCCTCCTAGGGATCTTCTTTTGGCCCGCTAATAGTACGTGGTTGCGCGTCGCGAAACTCTTCATGTCTGTCTCGTCCCGCAACATGAATTCGGCGTTTAGCACTGTATTCACCGATACACTGCGATGCTCGGTAATAGCGTTCGTAACGCGCGAAATCACAGTTCGACGGGCATTGTCAAAAAAATTGCGTGGATCTGCGGCTTGAACGTTAATTACGGCTCCGGTCGACAAACGCTTCTCAAACGCGGTTTCAATTTCCTCCCAGACGACCTTGGCTGCAGATGCTCGAGCGGTTACCCCACACCCTACGCGAGATAAGCGAGCGCGCACTGTCGCACGCAATGTTTGTGTTCGCGCGAGCAATGACACAATCCGCTGTTTCTCCCACACCGACATGCGTTCACCTCGTTGATACGTAACGATATGCTGTATCGTCTCGTCGCACCTGTCCATCCAATCGCCAAATTCCATGGTGGTCCTCAAAAGTCCGGACATCCGAGACAATACCGAAAAGGCATTCTTGAAGGTTTCCATGATGCTTCTTTTTTTTTGTTTTTACCACAATCACTTATAATCAGAGTTGGGCATTATTCGACTAAATTGTTATTCGACGAATCTTGGAATAAAAATTTCGAATAAAATGGAGTTATTCGCGATTAACGAATAAATTTTTAGTCGACTAAGTTTTTATTCGATGAACTCGAATACAAATTTCGAATAAAGTGAAGTTATTCGTAAATAACGAATAAAAATTTCGAATAAAATGTCGTTATTCGAGAATAACGAATACAAATTTATTCGAATAAATTTTTATTCGTTATTCGTTATTCGGAGGACCTCCGTGGCGACTGAGCGTCACGAATAAGCCGCTTGGGCTCGACTCCCATGGTCCATGGCCCGACCGGTGACCGAGGGGTATTATGGGGCAAGGGGAACGCTTGTCGAGTGTAGGGTGAACCGCCCGATACCCCGTGGCGAAAAAAAACGATTAAGAAGTGAGAAATTTCGGGCTCCGCATTTCTCATCAGATCGTCACAAAAACGGCGCCAAACGATTCCTTATGTTTTTTCGGCGAAAATAACACCAAGAACGACGTAATTCGGACCGTAAATAATCCTACAGTGCACACGTAAAATAAATTACACCATTGCACATGTTTGGCCTCACAGGTCCATATCTCCAAATCTAGGAATGCATGGATATTTTGTAAAGAAAAATATTTTTAGACCGCACGTAACCCACTGCGCTCAATCTTTATTAAGAAAAATATTTGTAACAAAATGAAATACTGAACAAATATCTCTTTAACCGTATGGGCCATAGTTACCTGAATCTATTTCAATGTCATGAGAACTTTTAACTTGAGCCTGTCAGTCTGAATTTTTTATGATTTTTGTTAGCGGTGTTTATTTTCCATAAGACCGTAAATCAAAGAGATGTAGCTCTCAATTAGATTTGTCAAATTTTGTAATTATTCACTTATCAAGCCCATTCACTTTGTATACATCGCAGTTTCATATTCGATTTGTTATTTGTACTTGTCATCTGTTTGTTTATATATTTAATGGTGTTTAGTGCATCAGTTTTGTAATATTATACGTTATTACAAGATCTTCAACCTCTATTGTGAAATATACGGAACGGAATTTATAACCCTGTGAAATTTGTTAAAATTGAAGATATATGGTACGGGAATATCGAGTAGCCCCCGGTGGGGGTGGTAGGTACATTCGGAAAGCGTTCCCCTTGTCTCATAATCCCCTCTCGGCCCGACCAGAGGCCGAGGGCCTCGGGACCCCAGACGGAGCGGCTCGGGTTCTGACCCACGCTTATTCGTGTCGCCTAGTCGCCATGGAGGTCCTTCGAATAACGAATAACGAATAACGAATACAAATTTATTCGACTAAGAATTTATTCTATATTTTCGAATAAATTATTATTCGAAATTTTTATTCGAGATCACTCGAATAAAAATTTAGTCGAATAATAATTTATTCGTTATTCTCGAATAACTACACTTTATTCGAAATTTTTATTCGAGATCGTTCGAATAAAAATTTAGTCGAATCAAAATTTAGTCGAATAAAAATTTATTCGACTAATGCCCAACTCTGCTTATAATAATATAATCGATATCGTTCAACAGTACGTTTCCGCCAAGTATTTAAATTCGCGTCAGGATGTCGGGCACATACCGCTAACATTATCGGTCTGCAGAATGTCCATCTAACGTGTCTCGTATCCTCGTCAACGATACGTTCCAATCTATTATAGGCCCATTCGACGCGTCTCGGACACTCACGAACGTATCGTTTTAATTCGTTCTTCAGAAACGTATCTATTGGTATTACTGACGTTGGGTATAATCCCTCGTGAACTTCCGTCGAGTTATTCCGAATATCGTTTAATAGTATTAATGGAGTACATGTAATCGCGGTAATGTATTCCTGTTTTTTTATTAAAATGTCTTTGTCACACACAATACATGACCCCGTGCACTCACGAGCACTACCGTATCGCGCGATATGTAACATCAAATCACGTTCATCTCGTGTAAAAAATTCAATCCCGCAGTTAAAAATACTGGTCCACGCTGCTTCGCACAATGACTGAACCCCCGTGGTGTCACGGATCTTAAGTATTTCCACCACCACTGTTTCTGCATTCAGCTCAACGATTCTAGACGGTGTTGAATTATCTTCAATTTCAGACAGATCGTCGTCCGACGATGAGAACAACAACGCCTGTCGCAACGATCTCTCACTATCCAGCTCTAATGCCTTCCTAACTACACCTATTCGTAAAATCTTTAGATGTTTAATAAGCAATAGTAGACGATGATTGTGACTGTTACGTAATAACACGTTTTTACGGCGAAACTCTGTGACGGCTCGTATGCATTCGTTGCATCTATCTGTCCACTCGTGACATTCCGCGATTGTTTGTAAAACCGTGAAGCTTTTTCATAATTGTTTATAACTTTCGATATACACATTCATTTTAAATGATTTGATTATGATATCCTCAAGAATTATTTGCTACCATCACGGCTCCCTCTCATCTTGGTGTTTCCGTTGTAACATTTCCGAATGTACGGATACGCGTAATTCCCTTAATCGCAATGAAATTGTTCTAAGACGCGTATTATTCATCCCCAAAGAATTATTTAGGCGTCTATCCTCAGCGATATATTGTAAAAACGCACCATAACGTTCCAGTAAATCACATTGAGCTATAAGAATACCTGGAGAGGGAACAGAGCAATGGCGGCCGGTCCGAGAAAGAGGGAAGATTACGGGTGAACCTATCTCTATCTTACAACAGGCTATGGATGTATAGTGCATGTCAGTGAATGTGAGTGAAGTTATCTGTACAGAGTGAGAGGTATAATAGGAAGAAGAATAGGTTCACCCGTTCTTCTATTTCCCTCAGACCGCTGTCGCCTCTACTTCTTCCTATTGCTGTTCCCTCCCCAGGTATACTTATAGCTCAATGGTAAATCATTGCTCGTATGTTCTTAAATGCAAAATATCTCGAGTTAGGACTGTAAATGTATGTTCAAACGTTTCCATTAACATTATTAATATTATTATTTTTTTTATTATTAATGTTATATATATTTATTAACTGGTTTGATAATTTTTGGTAAAACCGTATTATGCGTAACGAATGCTTCGAAAAAGTCTTTCCGACGCGTGACCATTCGTGACTTTGACATGATCAAGATACGAACTGCTTTAAATATGCGAATATCCCTACCTAAGGACTGCACACTCATGTGCATCTACATCCCCATAGAACACCTAGAATTAATCGTTCTCGGTATCTGACCGTCCGCTGTTACAGTTCGATATTTCGACTCGGTTATGTTTTGACTACGGCTATGTTTCGACTCGGTTAGCGCGCGATAGCCGTGGCTTTCAACTTACATCTTGGTCGTATCATGATACCCTACCGTAAGAAGAAGAATAGCTGTATATAGGGTCTCTCTCACTCTTTCTATGTCTCACGCCTTGCTCGAAATGGATGCGATAGATGCGCATCGGTCCGCTTGGAATGTTCGCGGTTCCGATATGTCGCTTATTTTCTCGGAATTTTGTCCGATCATAGATCTCACGTATTATTGTTACACCGCTTATTAGAATAGATGTATAGGGTCTCTCTCTTTCACACGTCTTGCTCGAACGTCGTTGCTACGGGTGGCGGTCTGTCCTTGAGACGTTAGAAGCGCATCGGGACGCTTTGAATGTTCGCGGTTCCGATATGCCGCTTATTTTTCTCGGAATTTTGTCTGATCATAGATCTCACGTATTATTTTCGAGAGTATGGTATGCCGATGGAAATTTTCATACCACCAACAGCGTGTGACAAGTCGTATGCGGTGCACCATTACATCACCTTTTATGCGTGTGTTTTTGGGGCTCATGCCTTCCTCCCCAGCGGTCACCGTGTCTTCTTTTACGGTTCAAATTGTGTCAGGTTTTGATATCTTTCCATCTTTCCTTTTTACAATCCCGGACCTCTCTATGTTTCATTGTTGCTACCTTCAGTGAGGCTCTGCCGCTAGACGCAGCTCTCGTGCTGTATTCCTCGAAGACTTCTCGATAAAAAGAGAGAACTCTGTGGCAACGGCGCGGCAGAGGCAGAGAGAACAGCACATGTGGCAACTATGCGTAAAAAATTAGTCTACACAGAGTAACTGGAGATGTCACCTATGTACAAACTCTTTATCGATCGTAGTAGTTTCAATAGGGTCCGTTTGTTTACCGGGGACGCTTCGATCGATTCGGATCATAACGAAAATGAGACGGCCCCCTTAACGTCTCCCTTCTATCCTCATTCCCCGTCATTATCCCCCTGTTTCGATATCCTTCTAATGATAAAAATTTATTTTTATCATTTATATCCAACAGTCTTTCTCTTCCCTTGTCCCCCTCTTCATTCTCCTTCTTCCCGCCCTTCGGGCTCCCCCCTTCCCCCAGTCTACCCTCTATAATTCTTTGGAGGTTACTTTCCTCTTATCTTTATTTCCTTTTCCTCTGATTCTCTACCCTCTCCTGCTCTCTCTCTCTCAATGTAATCTGTCAATACTTGCTCCCCGCACTTCCACCCTATCCTCTCTCTTCTGTTTTCCAAACAATCAACCACAAGATTTTTTTTCCCTTAAACTGTGACACCCATCTTCCTATTTTCCGCCATCTTCAAAAGGCCTGAGCAATAATAGGTGATGGTAATTTGGAAACTCAACATTTGCAATCTGAAAATCATAAACATATTTTACGTAAGTTAACCATTATAGTAAAAAAGGTAACGCGCCATGGTAAGTACCCGTAGGGTGGTGAGAACATTTTTCACAATTATAATACTGTTCTCTAACACGATTTTATAATTAACTGCATAATTGTTCCTTTCAATAGCTAATTATGATAACCTCTTTACTACGGGCACTTAACCTGTTTGGCTTCGTACCAACAATTTTGTCTACACATATTTCATGTCTATATTAACTTATACATACCTTTATCAATTTTTAAATCCTTCTGTTTGTGATTGAAATGAATGAATAAAAGGATTCTTAGACAGGTTTGATTGGAATGAGTGTACACTTGTTGCAGTGGAAGCACTTTGTCTGAGTATTTATTTTTTTGTAAATATTGCACGTTGAATGAGTGTGAGAGAAGTGATTGTGAGAGAGCAAAGTGATTGATTGTGAGAGAGTAAAGTGATTGTGAGAGAGCAAAATGATTGTGAGAGAGCAACTGTGTTTATACTAAACTTTGTGAGTTACTACGACTCGTTGAGGTGATTTTAACCGCGTGGCGTTGCCACGAGGCGTCCACACAATTATACTAATTGGTGGACTGGTGATTGTTCAATTAACGAGTGTGAGTGGTGAGTGTAATCGTAAGTGTGAGTTTTGCTTTGTAATTAATGTGAGTGTAATCGTGCGCACAGTAAACTGGTAAACCTTTACAAAACGAGTTTTCACGACCGTTGCGATCAACGATGTACAAAAGAGTGAGTGAACATGGCCGACTTCCGCTCGCGCTTCTTCTCGGTTCTCAGAGGGCAGCGGCGCTACCCTCTGATTGGTTGATGGATTCGCGTGGCAAGCGGTGATTGGCTGAGTGTTCGATGGTGAGTATCGATCGATCGATTATCATCGGTCGTCGATCAGCCGCTCGTTCCGCTGCCCAGTAGGTGCTGCCGTGAGAGTGAGTGTGGCGGCGTAGGGAACTTATGCCATTCCCAAACACCTTCAATATGGTTCAAATATGGTTTTAACTTGTTTCACACTTCTTGTTTCTTGAAATCTCTGTAAATATTTCAAATATAATGCATCACAACACTAAACTATTCCGAGAGTCCACAAAATATATACCACATTTATAAATATTAATATACTTCTATATTACTTCTACTTACTACAGTTATGATATTTACGTATTCCTTATACATAATTAATAAAAAATACTGTATATTAGTATAATTTTATACCGCAAAATAACGTTAATTATAATGCTGAATACAAAACTCCACTATTGAAAATAGGACTCCCGATCCGCACATGAGCGGTGTTGCCACGTTGTATAGCACGGCTAGTAGTAGAGTCGACTGTGACAAAACATTTGACTGGAGGTATAAAGAAAGGATAGCCAACTGTGTTGAAAGGATAGCCAGGTGTACCAACATGTACGATTTTCAGTGACTGTAATTTTCTGTACATTACTTCCAAATATGTATCATTTTCTTATTACGAATACAGGTTTTTATTTGCAATCAGTATATACTGAATACAATTTTGTTAGTGTGTTTATTCCTAAAAAAAACCTTCATCTTACATCTATGGTAACAATATTTTTCAACCGATAATCTGGCACGCGTTACGGTGTACGATTTTGAGTGACACTCACTGTATATCAGATTTGTCACGGGGAAATCCGCAAAATTGGTGACACAGTATAGACCTGGAGTACTGGTTCGCACATGTCTTGCTGGACGGCTCGGAATATCACGTAAAATAAAACAATGATTTATTTCCAAATAAGACTCGTAACGGGACAGCTCCTTACCCTGGGTCTCCACCAAGGCGAACACGAACAAAAACATTGTTCGTGAACGTTTTTATCTGTTTTCGTCATGTCCACACCGCCACGAACACGAACAGAACTCCGCTTATTCGAACGAACTCAAACACAAATTTCGAATAAAGTGTAGTTATTCGAGAATAAAGGCTCCCCCAAACCAACGCGAATATTCGCGGCGCGGAGCAGATATTTTGTCGTGATGGATCCGCGTCAGTTTACTATGCGTGGCGGCTTATGGGGCTGTTCAGACCAACATGGAACGTTTCCGCTGCGGCGGCGGATCCTTAGCGTTTTTTGCCGTGGCGGACACGCGAATATTTTGCCGCGTTGGATCTACGGCAATTTACTATACGTGGCGGCTTACGGGGCTGTTCAGACCAACGCGAAACATTTTCGCTGCGACTGCGGATTCGCAACGTTTTTTCCGTGGCGATGTCGATCGCTGTCCAAGGCGTTTTTCCGCGCCGAAATTTCTCCGCTCTCCAAGGCATTTTTTCACTGTCAATTGTAGGTAAAATATCGGGCTTGTCTTGATTGCCATATCTCGTCTATTAATGTGGCGATCTCCTAGCGACGCAACAGAACAAGAGAGCGCGGAATCAAAAAGAGGCGGCAATGAATTGAAAATCGGGGCTTGGCGCGAGTAGGGATGAATCGATACAAGTAAATACAAGTAAAGTATCGATACTTTCGTTTCGATCCAAGTAATTTTAGTATCGATACCTAGGGTTGCGATACCAAGTAGGTATCGATTAAAAGTACTCGTATCGAATGGGGGAGTATCGGCATTCTACATGAAAGATGAAAGCAGACATAGATACACTTGGCCCACCAGTCTTTCGGCTTCGCAGGCCTTCCTAAACTGTTCTTTTCGACATCTTTTAAAATATATTTAATATTAAAATACATATATCGATAACGGTTTCAATTCTCCATATCAAGTATTTTCAATAGCACTGTTTTCGGTTGCGATACCTTCTTGGTAGCAGATAAAAGGAAGGGTTATAACGGAATAAAGGAGATAACGGAATCCCATGTAACAACCCTAGGGTACGTGTCCGTATTACGGTGCTTCGAAGCCGACTTGCTCACGAATTAATTACTGCCTTCCCTTACTTTAATTTTGCTTAATGAAAATTTATATTGGTTTTTTGACCCTTTCTCTTTATTAAGGCATTTTTTTCTGGTAAAAAATGTTAATTTTTCATATTGTTTTAATTGAAATAAAAATACATGTTTTTGTCCCAATTACGGTGCCTTGAAAAGTGCGTTGCCCGTATTACGGTGCCCCCAATTACGGTGCCCTTTTTGGGGAATTTTCTCCCTGGACGAAGAGTCTCCGGATGGAGGAGGAACACGCCACGCATGCGCATGAAGACGCTGTGACGTCAAACCAATCAACGCCAAGATAGATTTAGCAGTTGCAGAGGGAGCCAGTGGGCGCTGAGGGGTACGGTAATTGGGACAAGCGTTAAATTTCTGTCCCTATTACTGGCTTCACTTTAAAAAATACGAAAACGTTTCAAAAGTGCTCAGTTTGCCATTTTTCATAAAATTGGAACCTTTTATGATATAATTAACACATAATGTAATAAATGCAAATCATGACAATTATCAATTTATTCACGTTTATAAAATACGTGCTCATTACCGTTTCCGGTAAGGATTTGAGTAAATCCATCGAAATCTTCATATTCATTGTTTAATTTTTTTTACTATGATTTAATTGTTTAAAAATGCAACCCTGTCATGTGCAACACATACATTAATAGTTCATCTTAATTAAAAAAAAATTTCTTTATTCATTTATGCGAGTTTTTTGTACGGCTTCTTTAAGTATAAAGGCACCGTAATTGGGACAGGGCGCCGTAAGAGGGACACGTACTCTACCTATAGTAGAGCTGTACGAGTACCCGCAAAAAGCAAGCCGAGCCTGGCTCGGCTCGAAAAACCGAGCCGAGCCAGGTACCCGAAAAAACCGAGCGGCTCGAATAGAACCGAGTACTTGAATTTTTTCCAAGCGGCGCGAAAGAAACCGGGCGGATTGGATAGAAGCAAGCGGCTCGAATTTTTCCAAGTAGCCCGAAAGAAACCGGGCGGCTTGGAAAGTAAGCGAGTGGATCGTAAGAAACCGGGTGGCATGGAATGAAACGAGCGGTCCGATAGAAGTTCGAGCAGATCAAAAACTATTTGTCCGATTTATTTCAAGTTTGGTATATATGTTCTTAATGATATTATCTAAAACGTAGCCTATCATTTTTTTTATACGATAACCCATTCGTATGTAATAAATGTTTTAAGTTTGCCTTGTTAGGTAAAAAATGAATAGTGATATTCACCTTGCTCTCATTTATAGAATAAATTATTTCTTCTCAAATCCGTATGCTACATTGTATATATTTTATTAATGAACACTAGAATCATGGTCTTTCTCATGTTAGATAAACCTGGGCATCATAATTTGATACATAGCTCGCGCGCATAATATTTATACAACATATGCCTTAATACATGCTCTGCACATAAGAATTAACGAAATAATTTTCAATCTCATAGTATCTGTAAAAAGAATTCGTGCAGTTTAGTATTGTTTCGAGCGTCTCAGATTGGCGTAACACCTTAATAAAGGGTGTTGCCTGTTAATGGCTAAATAAGTATAACTGAATAAAAAAAAAAAATAGGTATAATATAGACTGCGGAATTTTATGCAAATACATGTTTTTGTAGTAATGGATTAAACAAGTGGGACTTTGACCGATCTATATTTCAACATTAAGAGGATTTTAAAAATATATTTGTAATTTTGCATATTTCGGGTATTTTTCATGGTTCTCGCATATACGGAATTTGTTTACAAATTAGCTCAAGTAATTGTTAAAAGTTGCTGAACCTCGCTTTTAAAGTTTAATAGCTTCATACCTATGTTAAAAATTTTATGTAAGTGTAATAGTTACATTATATTCAAAAGTTTAGTAATTTGTATTGAAGGGATTGGTGTGCTCTGGAACGCGGCATATCAGACTTGCATTAACTTCCGCAGTCTAGGTGTAAATAAATAAACGAATAATTTTTAAACAATAAACAACTAAAATAACGTCCATTTTTTTATTTAATTCATACAAGGACGCAATACCAATCCGTTTGAATGAGGATGGGGAATACTTCTGCAAGAGCGTATGAAATTACGAGAAATAAAATAATTGTATTTAACCAACATTTGCACAGCTGAATTATACGCTGTAGCATATTTCGTACATTGGATTACATACATACTTCATACATGATGCACGCATACTATGTACATACTACATACACACTATATTCATGTTATACATATACATTACTTATTATATACATGGAACATACAGTCAGTGATGCCAGAATCGTGGGACACGGGACGGGACGCTTACCCCCACTATGACCTACCGTCCTCTCCCACTATGGCCTACCGTCGTCTCCCACTTTCTTCCCATCGCACTGCACACAAGCATATCCCTACCCCTGTCCGTGTGCTCGGCAGTTCGACAGGCAGCTCACACGGACAGGAGTAAAAATATGCTTGTGTGCAGTGCGGTGGGAAGAAAGTGGGGGACGCCGGTAGGGCATAGTGGGAGAGGACGGTAGGTCATAGTGGGGCTAAGCGTCCCGTCCCGTGTCCCACGATTCTGGCATCACTGCATACAGTATAGTCATACAATGTACTGTTAGCCCTACGCACGTACTAGATGCTACTATATACTAATACATTATATTACATGAGGGGGACATATAGTATTGGTATTTGTTTCACTTTCCGATGACCTTGAAAAGTCCTGCGAAGGTCACGTGCCGCCGACATTAGCGTTACCCGATGTACACCGCGGGGAGGTTGCTCGGTCGGACTTTTTACATCATGGTGGCTCTAAAAAGAGCCGGTTTTGCGCCAGTGTGATCAACGGTGGCCATCACGTAGACTTGCTGTAACAAAATGAACACAAATTCAGGGACTGTTAGATAGTTAAAACTCAATGGAGATCGTGGATCGTACATTAGTAAATTAATAAGGTTTCTTTGCTCATACCATTGTTGTTTGGGCCTATTCGCCGATAGAAAACATAATTGCTCCACCCTGTGCCACAGGAGGCATGTCCGCTTCTCGGTGACTATATTGCCGGCACGCGAAAATAGCCTCTCGCTATATGCCTGCGATGCCGGCACGCCCAAAATGTTTTGTGCCGCACGGGCCAATTTTGGAAATCGCGTTTTATTTTCTTTCCACCACTTCAGTATGCACGATCCCGGGTCTATAATTTTCTTGTCCGTATAGGTTTTTATTTCCCCTTGGAGAGTATCATCCGGAGTCCCCAGCTCCTGCCTCCCAACATCAGCATAATACTCTTCTAATGTCCCTAACGCTGATTGTGTCATAGAAACAAAATATATAACATACAACATGGAACACAGTATCACATAATCTTATCATTGTTTCACACATACCTGTCGTTTCGCTCGACGATGCGGTTTCCCTATTCGCGACATTCACGTCGCTTACCTCCAGGTACTTATCCGCAAACAAATAGAGTATTGTGTGAGCGGAATCCTTGGTGTCTGCCGACAATAGCCGGTCTTTAACGCGAGGGTCCAGAATCATTGCGACTATCATCGTTTCCGACGTGTCGATGAAATCAAATCGCTCATTCAACTCCTCTAATAGGTATTTTTTTAATTGTCAACAGGGGTTTGGCACAGTCTCATCCATACGGCAGGATAACGACTTCCGTATGTATTTAATCGAAGAAATATACCGGCATAGCGTTGGCGAATCTTCGAGGGTCATCATGAGCGTTGCTTCTTTGAATAACCTCAGTAAATCACAATACTTTTTAATTCTGGACCACTCGTTACTCGTTATGATTTCCGGCATTCCTCGCTTACACAACACTCCATTAAGTGCGTGTTGTACCTGGAGTAAGCGAAGTAGCATGTCGTACTGCGAATTCCATCGCGTCTCGACGTCGCCGATCAGCGTTAGGGGCTTGAGTGTTGGATTTTGCTGCTTTTGGGCCGCATTCAATTTTTCATATGCCACCGTGGAGCGATGGAAAAAAGTCACGATGGTCTTACACTTCTTTAATATGGCAAGAAGGTCCTCTGATCTTTTTATCGAGTCCTTTACCACTAACTAAATATGTAATGATAATGATTCATTATTCATTTCAGCATTCAACTGTTTATTAGCCATGTTGGTTAGGCATAATAACAGCTCCGCTGAGCCTCGCCCATTCTGTACTTTGCGTTTCAAACTCCACTGCGTTGTACCATATATTATAAAAGAATAAAGACGATTTATTATTATTACTTACCTGCAGAGTATGGGCGTAACAAGGGATACGCTTCCATTCATTGCACAATGTAATCGCTTTTGTGATATTCGCCGCGTTGTCAGTGGTGAAGAAAATTGTGAACCATGTGTAGTCTTGAAGGTCATAGTATACCATATAGTTGAATTTGTCTTGACAGTCGCTTTCATATTGGATAATCAAATATATAGCATTCCATTTAAAAATCTGAGGGTCACCTTCGTTTCGCGGAAAATATTGCGAACACCAAAAATTGAGTTACCGTATTATGTTGTGTATAAAAAACAGTAAAAGTTGTCTTTCTTCAGTTTTTTACAAATACTTACCATATTCGAGAACATTGTATAAGAATAGCAGATATATCCGCTTGGCCGCTGCGAGTACCGTACGGCTCATGCAGTTGAGCCGGTGCGATTTGACGCAGCGTCAACTTTCGGCAATTTTTACAAGGCCAATTTTAAAATGTCCATATTTTAGGCGCGAGACGCCTTCGTGCGCGACCGGCGATCAGTCGTATTTTAATAGCCACAGCGTGACATAGTGATAGTGAATAAAAAAAAGCATTTTTAGTTTTCGAGTGTTGCGTTTGTTTATGAAACAATGTCCAATACTGAAAAGCTGATACAATTGGTCAAAAACTATCGTATTCTATACGATTTATCCCACCAGGATTACAAGAATGTAAAGAAGAAGGATAAAATATGGGTTGAAATTGGAAAAGAATTAAATGAATGTGGTAAGTATCTGATATTCCAGTTGCTTTTTACTGTAGTACTACTGATAATACAGACAGATAGTGTCGGTTCATGAAGGTCCATCAGACACGTTACGCCTCAGAGTCTCCTCTATAGTAACGACTTTAAACCAGGTAAGGTGGTATTAGCAAGATTAGCTAGCAAAACCGCCAGGGCCGGGCCGGAAAAAGCAGAGAAGGACCACACTTGACTCCACGGCGTCCACTGTAGGAATTTTTCTCTATGAGCAGGATGCCAGGTAGCGAATAATATAATACATTCGCCACCAGACTAGGTCCTTGGCTATCTTCTGCTCTTTTGGGGTGCATGCACTCACCCGGGACCACCATGGACTCTGGTGGTCGGGGACGGCTCTGCATAAAATCGCATGCCAGTCCCCATGCGAATTCGGGTACACCGGGAACGCAACCGCCCGTACTGGGGATAGAAAACCACCAGACCCTGGTGAATGATAATACAGACAGCAGTAATTTACTAGTTATAAACAAATAATTACTCTGGTGGTCGGGGACGGCTCTGCATAAAATCGCATGCCAGTCCCCATGCGAATTCGGGTACACCGGGAACGCAACCGCCCGTACTGGGGATAGAAAACCACCAGACCCTGGTGAATGATAATACAGACAGCAGTAATTTACTAGTTATAAACAAATAATTACTTTATTTATCATATAAAATCATACAAAACTATTTATATTTAGTAGTGGAATCGCCCTATGTAGAACCTATTATGTAACCTAACAGTTTGCGTCAATTAAGAAGTAAAATAATTGACAAGTTTTTCTCTGGTGGAAAATGCTAATCTTGCTGCTCGTCTTGGATTATTTTCTGAATTAATAAAAACTCCAACTTCGGGCTCTGGTGGCTCTAAATATTGCAGCCACTCATCATCATCTTTTATACTTCTTTCTTGCTTCGTAAAAAATTGTGCAATATGCATGCAGTTTTCACAACTAGAATTGTAGTGGTTACTTTTGTTTCTATAGGCCTAAAAAATATTCGCCATTTTTTAGCCAATATGCCAAAAGCATTTTCCACCACTCTTCTTGCGCGACAGAGTCTTATATTATAATTTTCTTTTCGAATATCTAACCTGGATTGCGCATACGGAAACGGTCTCATTAGATATGAGTTTAAGGAGGTAGACACGGGTGTAACGTCCGGTTGCCCGGGGACGACTGAACGCTAGCAGGTTCTCGAGAGGAGAGCGGCGTCCCCTCGAGTATAGGATAAGTGGGAGTTCGTTGGTAGAGTTAAGGAGTAAAATCCAACTTAAAACGTAACAATGACTTTATTTAAACAACACTTATTCCTAACAATAATAATAATAATGCTTATAACTATGATTTATGTTTTTTATGGTTTTATGGTTTTTTCTGTGGTATTAAAGTTAAATAATTGTATATAAATATGCTTCTGTAGTAAGCTCGGCCGCTACCGTTTCCGGAGCAGTTCCCAAAACTTTTGACAGAATTCTTTTATTTATGCTGCTGCTGTTCATAGCGGCCGCTACCGTTTCCGGAGCAGTTCCCGATATTCATGGCAGAGTATGTATTCTAGGGTTCCGTAGACCTTGCCTTTGCTAAGCAGTTAAGCTGCTACCTACTAATAGGAGCAACGCTTGAAACTTCCGCAAAGAGAAAGTTCTCAACCTTCAAATGAAAGATCCAAAGAGGAGCAACAGTACCTTTGTACACTGAGAACCAGTCGCTACCGTTTCCGGGGCGGTATGAAATTCTACTGGATGGTACCTCAGCTACCTCCAGGAACTAGCATTCGTTGGTCGTAGGAACGTATCCGTATTCGAATGAGCGCGCCAGGTGCTGCGTGCGCCTCTTTTTATACTCGAGATTTGGCGGGTTGGCGCATGCGCAGTGTGTTAGTTTTCAATGTTTCGCATTTTACTCGCTTATTATATATTATTTTATTTTGTGCTTTTGGTAATACTTATATTTAATTATTTCTAATATTGTTATAAAATTTGCTTCTTTAATATTCGCTTAGGATGTAATTTACGTATAAAAATATGTACAATGCTTGTGCGCGGTAACGCAGATTGGATTAATGGTAGCGTAGATCGATCCTACTTTACCGACGGTCGGTAACTAATGGTTCGAGTCCCCGTGGGACGTTACACCTCCCCCCTAGGGTATCTCTCGTCCTCGAGAGATTTACATGAGGTTGAAAAAATGGATAATTTAAAAGAAAGGAAAAAGAATTTATTAAAGTTTTTATAATTTTATGGTCTGTAAGGTTTGGCTGCTCCCGAACCGAACAGCGCTAATAACCGCCATGCTTTTTTTCTGGGATCCGTTGGCGGTAGTCGACGGTATGTTTCCCAGTCAGGGTCTGGGATGTCTATTATTTTTAATTTCGGCCATCTTTTTGTTGGTAAGTCCGGTATTTTAAATTCTGGGATTTTAAAGTCCGGAGTTTTTGGAAAATCCGGTGTTGTAGGGAGTGATTCTGGAGAGTTGCAGGGTGGTGTGCAAGTTGATGTCTAAATTAAAGGATTTTAAATTAATTTTTGAAGGAAGATGGGATTTGTTGAGGTACTTTACCATTTTCCTAGGTGATACCGGAAGTGGGGTAATTAATGGAGGTATCTCCGTCATCTCCTTTAATATTCTTTTCAATTCTTTTTTATTTCCATTATTATGTCGCGAGCCTGAACGCTTCGGCATTTTGGTAGCTAATGATTGCGCAAGCGCGATTTAGCAACATGTTAGGGCCTGATATAGTGGTGCCCGCTAGCGGATTTTTCCCGAATTCTTTTGTAACTTATAAACTACACAATAATGTTACTTATATTATTTTATGACAGGTTATAATTTTTACTTTTTTAGGTTAGAAAAAGAAATATTTATTTATTATAAAATTTAAAATTATGGTGTAAGTGTTTATTACATTCTGTTTATGTGTGTGTGGCGTGTATATGTAAAGTGTTCTGAAAAAATAATAAAAATATATATATATAAAAGTTCTTAAAATTAGGTGTTAGTGTTTAGTACATTCTGTTCGTGAGTGTGGCGTGTATATGTAGAGTGTAATGTTAAACAAAAATACTTAATTTAGGTATGAATTTTCTTATATTCATATCTTTCCTTCCTTATGAATTCCTTTTTAATAGGATATGCTCCTCCTCTGTGTAAATCCTTAATATATTCTTCTTGAATTTGAGGAAACAGAGCCATACATAACTTGCAATTAAAAATACTCTTTGCTTGGAACATGAGCCTTCTACAAAACCGGCATATGCAATAATCCCTCATGTTTCCATACGCTATTAGATGTGTGTGTGCTATTGTCCGCACCCTGTCTTCTCTCTTATTCTTACAATTCTGACACATCAAATGGACGCTATTTAATATATAATATGCGTCTTTACCCATTGTGTTATCAAGGCACTTATAGCTATCCATTTTTACGTGTATAAGGCACCGTGTTCAACGTAAGACTTTGCAACAATGGAGGAACCCTTTGTCTTGTGTTCCTTATATAGGCGTCTACTCAGGGTTGCAACTTTGTATAGTTAAGAATTATTTAGGGAATTTTTATAAATTTTTAAAAATTTGTTCCCGTATAATAGGATAGGTAAATCCTGATTGCATCCTATATATTGCTGTTGATGATAAATAGTATAATACTAATGTACATAAAGTACAATTGGTTGCAGCTTTTTGTTTGAATAGTAATGTATCGCAGATAAAACATTTTTTTTTCATCTATCTCCATATAAGGAAGTGGTCTCTGGTTGGATTTGTATGTACCAATCCTGTTCTTTGGGCACAATGTCCGTAAAGTAATTCTTTATTCATATAATAATATACGTCGCCTTGAAAAAATTTCGTAAGACATTTAAAGTTTTCCATTATAAGAGAAATTCTTTTTGATCCTTCTGCTATGAATGTTTGCGCTTTAAGGGGTCATGCCTAGTTGTCAGCCGTGATTTTTGGGAATTTTTTGTAGAAAATCTGATGTATATTTTTTACAATTATTTGCTCATTTTAAAAGTATATATATTCAGCAACTCTCAGTAATTTTGATATAGAAAAATATTTAATAATGAACGAATAACAGCCACTCTCCCGGAAGCTATTTTTTTTCGGTGAGCACGATTTCTCACAGCCGGATCATCTGAAATCGAAAAGTGAATAAGATTCTGTTAGTATATGAGTTTATCTAGTTCGTGAACGAAGGATTTTTCAAAAATGTGATTTCAGACAAAATGCCGGCCGTTTAACGCAAAATCATGATTTTTTAATATCTTTATTGTTCGTTTTTCGGGAATTAAAAATAGAGTTTCCATCAAAAACAAAAATCCTTCGTTCACGAACTAGATAAACTCATATACTAACAAAATCTTATTCACTTTTCGATTTCAGATGATCCGGCTGTGAGAAATCGTGCTCACCGAAAAAAAAAATAGCTTCCGGGAGAGTGGCTGTTATTCGTTCATTATTAAATATTTTTCTATATCAAAATTACTGAGAGTTGCTGAATATATATACTTTTAAAATGAGCAAATAATTGTAAAAAATATACATCAGATTTTCTACAAAAAATTCCCAAAAATCACGGCTGACAACTAGGCATGACCCCTTAATGAATAGATTCGACTTCTGTTCCTTCTTATATAGTCGCCTGGATGCAAGGTTGCAATTCCTCAACAGTGGCGCCCTCAGGTAGATAGGCTTTTTTCACTCTGTTCATATGTATGACCCTAGTTTGTTTTACAGTGATTGCTATCTTCAAATTGCTATTCTCTAGAACCTCAGTAATTTGGTAGGGTCCGCTGTATTCTGGTCCTAACTTTTCGCGCCTTGGATTTAATAACCAAACCCAATCTCCTACTTTGTATGTTTGAGGTTGTATCTTCTGGTCGTAGTAATGCTTCTGCCGAACTTTTGATTCTTCTAAGTTATTTCGCGCCATTTGTCGAATGTGGTGTAATTTGTGTATTAATTCATCAACATAGTCCGGATATGTTTTGATATTGTCTGTTGGAGGAATACAGGGTGATTGGCACGAAACGCCTGATCCGCCTCGCAACCGTGACGAGGTCAACCTCCCGTGGTGTCTCTCCGAAGCTATGGTTTTCGACCCTCGAAGGGGTTAGAGTACCTCTTAAGAAGTGAGAAATCTTCGAATTCCTCATTTCTCATCAGATCTGTGCGAAAGCGACGGCAATGGATTCCTGGCATTCCGTCGATTAAAATCATACCAAACATCATGCAAATCGGACTACTTTGACACAAGCTATTTGTGTTCCTTATGTAAAAGTAGTCCGATTTGCACGACATTTGGCCTGATTTTCATCGGAAAACCCCAAGGAATCCATCGGTGACACTTCCATATCCATACGATAAAGAATAAAGAATTATTTTATTTCTGTAACAGAAACAGGGTCATTCTGCATTTACGCCCGTCACCCCGTTGAAGGAGGGACAACACCCCGCAGTGCCTATCGAATTTTATGGCTTTTTCCGGAAAAAGGTAAGAATCCTGGGCCGAACGTAGCGAATTGAGGTCGACCCTCCGCTGTCGAGGGTGAAATTGTGAAATATTCATTTAAGCGGATTAAGAAATTCTTTATTCTTTATCATATGGATATGGAAGTGGCGCCAATGGATACCCTATGTTTTTCTGATGAAAATCATACCAAATATCATGCAAATCGGAGAACTTTTACACAGGGAATACAAATAGCTTGTGTCAAAGTAGTCCAATTTGCATGATATTTGGTATGATTTTCAACAGAAAAACATAGGGAATCCATTGGCGCCACTTCCATATCCATATGATAAAGAATAAAGAATTTCTTAATCCGCTTAAATGAATATTTCACAATTTCACCCTCGACAGCGGAGGGTCGACCTCAATTCGCTACGTTCGGCCCAGGATTCTTACCTTTTTCCGGAAAAAGCCATAAAATTCGATAGGCACTGCGGGGTGTTGTCCCTCCTTCAACGGGGTGACGGGCGTAAATGCAGAATGACCCTGTTTCTGTTACAGAAATAAAATAATTCTTTATTCTTTATCGTATGGATATGGAAGTGTCACCGATGGATTCCTTGGGGTTTTCCGATGAAAATCAGGCCAAATGTCGTGCAAATCGGACTACTTTTACATAAGGAACACAAATAGCTTGTGTCAAAGTAGTCCGATTTGCATGATGTTTGGTATGATTTTAATCGACGGAATGCCAGGAATCCATTGCCGTCGCTTTCGCACAGATCTGATGAGAAATGAGGAATTCGAAGATTTCTCACTTCTTAAGAGGTACTCTAACCCCTTCGAGGGTCGAAAACCATAGCTTCGGAGAGACACCACGGGAGGTTGACCTCGTCACGGTTGCGAGGCGGATCAGGCGTTTCGTGCCAATCACCCTGTACAATCTTGAGTCATGTGACCTGGTCTTCGGCAGCTGTTGCAATACTCGTTCGATTGAGGGGCTCTGTTGGTATAGCTTCGGGTCCTACAATTTTGTGTCATATGACCCGGTCGTCGACAGAAGTCACAGAATGTATCGTTTTTGTTAAGATTTCTACATTCTTGTATTGTATGGCCTATTTTTTTACAATGTTGACAGTTTTTTTGTCGCCAGTCGGCGCGTGAAACTTGCTGATTACTGCAGGTGGTGACGTCATGGCCGTATCCAAGGCAGTTTATACATTGATTATTTTGTATTACTCCTGTTGCTATCTTCGTTCTTGTTTGATACTCATTGTATTCTGCTTCCGCTTTTATGGCAACATTGATAGCGCGATCAAGACTGGCGTAGGTGCAGTCATGTATTCTATTATATATTTCGATCTTTAAACCCGTTAGAAAGGCTTTAACAGCATTTTGTTCCGCATTTATATTAAATTGAGCCTCGTTTCCAGGTACTTCTATTGTATTACAATGTCTAATTTGTAAGAGTAGATTAGATACGCGGCTATTGTAGTCTACCGTTGTTTCGTTTGGTAATTGCGCGATTTTTGCTAGTTCGCCGTATAATTGTATTGACGTATATAATGGAGCGAATCGTGAGCTTAGTACTGAAATAAGATCACCGATGGTGTTATATTCTCCGCTTAAAACTACTCTTGAAGCTTGTCCGTAAAGCTTGTTTTTTATGAGTTGAACTAATCCATATTCCGCGTTAGGATTTACCATGCGTCGTGCATGTCGACAGCTTTTAATGAATTGATGTAATGGTATATTTCTACCATTAAAAGAAGGTACCGTGTCTGCTGTGTCACGTAAACTAATATGTGGTAGGTGCGGATATACATTCGTAGCTGTATTAATTTGAGGTGTTGAAGTTCCCGGAATATTTTCATTTTCTACAATTTCTGGATTTTCTGGAGTTCCCGTATCGAGTACTAATTTATTCATTATTTCTCCAAGTGTGTCAGGCATTGTGAAGTTTTAAGTCTCTATAGAAAGTTAGGAAAAAATTTTCTGAGAAAATACTCACTTTTGGAGTGATTTTACTAAGCGAAAATATCCTTCTCAACGAGATATCCCACCGCTGTCACCAAAAAATATCCGACCTGTAACGTCCGGTTGCCCGGGGACGACTGAACGCTAGCAGGTTCTCGAGAGGAGAGCGGCGTCCCCAGTGATGCCAGAATCGTGGGACGCGGGACCAAACGCTTACCCCCACTATCACCTACCGTCGTCTCCCACTATGCCCTACCGGTGTCCCCCACTTTCTTCCTACCGCACTGCACACAAGCATATTTTTACTCCTGTCCGTGTGAGCTGCCTGTCGAACTGCCGAGCACACGGACAGGAGTAAAAATATGCTTGGTGCAGTGCGGTAGGAAGAAAGTGGGGGACGCCGGTAGGGCATAGTGGGAGACGACGGTAGGTGATAGTGGGGGTAAGCGTTTGGTCCCGCGTCCCACGATTCTGGCATCACTGGGCGTCCCTTCGAGTATAGGATAAGTGGGAGTTCGTTGGTAGAGTTAAGGAGTAAAATCCAACTTAAAACGTAACAATGACTTTATTTAACCCATTTGCATCATCGCTCTACTTAAGTTGCCGCGTTCAAACATCAGCGACGTTCAACTGACGACTGACCCGTATCACCGCGCGCGGTCGCTCGTATGTGCAGTAACAGGCATTCAAATTATTCATGGAGTTTATTAACAATGTACTGTTTAAAACGATTGATACACAATGTTATATCGCAAATATCGCATTTTACATTTTTTTTACGAAAACGGAAGAACAAATATTTTTTTATACATAAAGTAAAATTATTTAAATTAAAATGAAAAATTAAATAAATTAATTTTCGTGGAATTCTTTAAAGTGGTCAATACATAATGCTTTATCACAAACATGGCATTTAAAGACTGTCTCTCTTCGAATTGACTTACTTAAACATACAACGCATCGTTTTGAAGTTCTATTTCCTTTTGCTAGAGTTGCAGGTATCCGTACAGGAAAATGCCTGCCTGTAAATCGCGTAATAGAATCATTGACAGGTGCCTTATTTACATTTATGTTGGCTAAATATTTATCAATAATTTCTTCGGCTAATAGCTGTTTATACACATGAAACGCTCGATCTTTCTTGTGATTTTTAAAAATTACGTAACTGTTCAGCAACATCATGTCAATAAAATAAAAAAATATTTTTTTATAGGCTTTTTTACATCTACGCATAGTGTGAAATTTACTTAACATTTGGTCGCCAACATCAACGCCACCCATATATTGATTGTAATCTATTACTGCGGTTGGTTTTAAACTCTTTTGTCCAGTATATCGGTTTCGTTTCCCTGTTTCAGCAAAATCTAAATCGTGCATAGTAGTTAGTATAACGACATCTTTCTTATCCTTCCACTTTATCGCCGCTATCTCTTTTGTACAATATATAACAGCTTCTCCCTTTTGTAATTGGTGTGATTTTAATTCCGGAGGCATTCCTTTCCTATTCATTCTCGCTGTCCCACATACATTTGTTTTCTTTTTATATAATTCTCGGTATAATGTTGGTGAACTGTACCAATTATCAATGAATAAGCAATACCCCTTGTGCAATAATTGACTCTCTTTCAACAAATTGATCACAACATTTCTGCTAGCAGATCCTGTATTAGTTTTATCTTTTCCTGTATATATATTGAAATTGTGTATGTATCGCGATTGTGAATCACAGAGTTTATAAAACTTGACACCAAATCTAGCACGTTTTGTTCGAATAAATTGTATATAATGCAAACGACTTCTACATGACATTAGTGATTCATCAATGGAAATGTTTTTATTTGGGACATACATGCGAATGAAAGTTTTTTTTACTATTTGAGTAACTTCTCGAATTTTTATCAGTGCGTCATTACGATTATTTGTACTGGAAAAGTGTAAATTTTTGGAGATAGAAATAAATCGGTTACGGGTCATGATATTCTTAAAATACGGAGTTTCTATACTTTTATCAGTAGTCCAATAGCTTTGAATGGTGGGCTTTAAAACTAGACTCATTAAAATATTTAAAGCAATAAATACTTTTAATTCGTCGTCTTCAAGAGGTATAAACTGTGCGTCGCTTGCGCCATATTTATTTGTTTCCGTAATTATTTTTGTAATTAACTCCTTGTTAAAAAATAGTTCAAAAACCTCCCTTCTCGACAGACCTTGTGTATTTACGGTTGCACCACCCCCACTTGAAAAACCATGTATAATAGGAGTATGATTTTCGGCTTTCCACACGTACTCTTGATTTATAAAACTGCCGCACTGTTCATTTTCGCTATCATCACTGGACGAAATCCTCCGGCTACGTCTTCTAGGACGTCGTACCTCAATACTTGAATCCGAATCAAGATATTCGAAATCCATTGGGGAAACTAAATTTTAGATTAAATTATAAAATAAGATTGTTTTCTAACGTTGGATTTCTTGAATTGGAATATAGATTGACAACACTTACTCATAGTGGCAGTTTGAAAGATTTTCACAAAAAAAGTAAAACTTATTTAGAATACACTGATGTATAACTGAAGGAACCGAAACGCTCCCACAAATGGTTAAACGTGGTCTGTCGCAACAAAGAATATTTCGCAACTGGTAAAAGAAACAGTCGTAGGCTCGCGGATTATTCCGCGCTCGGTGATAGCTGACAGTCGTAGGCTCGCGGATTATTCCGCGCTCGGTGATAGCTGACAGTCGCGGCTGGCGGATTATTCCGCGCCCGGTGATAGCAGACAGTCGCGGCTCGCGGATTATTCCGCGCTTGGATGCAAATGGGTTAAACAACACTTATTCCTAACAATAATAATAATAATAATGCTTATAACTATGATTTATGTTTTTTATGGTTTTTTTCTGTGCTATTAAAGTTAAATAATTGTATATGTTAGTAAATTAAGCGGGTGAGCACGCTGGAAAGTGAGGTTATGGGAACGACGGTGAGAAAGTGAAGCACTGAACACCAAAGTTGAGTCAAAAATGACTAAGTCAATTTATTATAAAGTACCTTTCGTCACTTTGTGCACAATACGGTTCTGAGATGAGCAATGAATCACGAACAGTGTATTTTCACTGATGTACAGGCCACGCGGTCACGCGACACACGATGATCTCACGTGTTGAGCACAACAGTAAAAACAAACGCGTTAGCAATTCTAACGCACAAACAATGTATTATGCACTGAAACTGAGCAGAGTACTGAAAAGTACTAATTGATGAAAATTCGTACGTTGCGCAATAAAACAAGTAAAAGGAAACACGTCTATCGCGACAAGCGGTATGAACAAGAGAGAACAAAGAGAACGCCGAAAACCGTTGAGCGTCTTCTCGATCAATCCTCGAGAATCGACCAAGAAAGTACGCTCTCTGATTGGGCTTCAGTTTCACGTGGTGAATGGCGATTGGCTGAGCAGGGGACTAGGAGAATCGATCACCGGATCGATCGTCGATCAGCGGTGTGTTCCGCTGCCCAGGAGGTGCTGCGACGAGCATTGGCACGGCGGAACGCTGAACTAATGGAATCTCAAACATTCTCCCGCCATCAACAGCTGTTGGAAGATGTTGATGTACAGTCTGAAACAGGCAACACTGCCAATTTTGCAATTGGCCTGATTAAAGTCGTAGTGGCAGTCTTGAGTGTTACCACTCTGGTGAGCCCATCCTTTCCTGGATGAAGAGTGACGACTCGAGCAAGTGGCCACTTGCTCGGTGGAAACCGTTCATCAGTGATGAGCACTAAAGATCCGATATTGATCTCATTTGATGGGTGATGCCACTTCGAGATGGAGAGTTGACGTTGGAGATAATGTGATGACCATTGAGTCCAGAAGCGTTGCGCTCGTTGTTGAATGAGTCGCCACCTCGCGGATGGTGAGATGTTTTCATGCACTACAGATGGTTCTGGTAGCGTTGTAAGAGGCTGCCCGATGAGGAAGTGAGCAGGTGTGAGGGTTGAGATGTCTTCAGGGTCATCACTGAGAGGCTCGAGCGGTCGTGAGTTGAGCATAGCTTCTACCTGGGTAAGAAGTGTGCAAAATTCTTCATAGGTGAGTACTGTCTCACCTACTGCTCGTCGAAGATGGTGTTTCATCGACTTCACGACTGCTTCCCATTTGCCCCCCATATGAGGAGCTGCTGGTGGGTTGAAGCACCAGCCAGTGTTGTCATTGACAAACAACTGACTGAGCTGCTGATGATCTTGTGAGCCCTGAATGAACATACTCTTGAGCACGGCGTCAGCTCCGATGAAGTTGGTACCACAATCGGAGTAGAGCTTAGATGGGATTCCTCTTCTTGCTGAGAACCGTCTGTAGGCAGCGATGAAGCCTTCGGTTGAGTAATCTGTGACGACATCCAGATGTACAGCTGAGGTCGTGAAACAGACGAAGACACAGATCCAGCCCTTCTGAGTCTTTGCGCCTCGCCCTTTCCACGTCTTAAGAGTGATGGGACCCGCGTAGTCGATGCCAGTGTGTGCAAATGGTCGTGAGGGTGCAACTCTCGAAAGAGGTAGTTGGCCCATCAATTGATGAGCACGGATCCCCCTTTGTCGAGCACACACAACACACCGTAGCACATGAGTCTTGACTGGCGATCGCCCTCCGATGATCCAATAATTGCTTCTGATGTGAGCGAGGGTGAGCTGGGTCCCTCCATGCAGAGTTTTGCGATGTGCATGGTCTATGATCAGAGCAGACAGACGTGAATGGCGAGGTAAAATTGCAGGATGCTTACTCTCATACTCTCATACACCATGTGAGCATTATTGAGTCGACCTCCAACTCGAATAATCCCTTGATCATCGATGAAGGCTGTAAGTCGATTGAACACATGGGATGTCGGCATCGAAGAGCCTGAGCTGAGCACCTTGAGCTCGGTTGAGAAGTAGATTGCCTGTGTGGCTTTAATCCAGAAGTTCCTGGCCCATTCCAAGTCCTCTGGCAAAAGTGAGATGATTGGCAGGGACAATGGCAACTTCTTCATTCTCGTGAGGAGTCTGAAACAAACTGAAGTGATGCGGTAAAGTTTGTTAAGAGATGAGTATTTGTAAATGAGGTCCCAGTGATATTTGATCTCTTGTATGTTGAGCAGATTTGAAATTCCTGGACGAGCTTCGAGTGCACTCGCGTCGTCCTTCAAAACTGGTTGAGATGGCCATGTGTCACTGGGTTGTATGAGCCATGATGGTCCCGTCCACCACAGCTCGTGCTGTTCAAGCTGAGCAGTTGTTAAGCCTCTTGATGCGCAATCAGCTGGGTTTGATTTCCCTGGAACATGTCTCCAGTGTGCATCTTGAGTGAGCTCATGGATTTGGGAGACACGATTCCGTACATAGTCCTTCCAACGTGGATGCGTGAGCTTTGATCCAGATTAGTGTCACTTGTGAATCCGTCCACAGATGTGTAGTAGCTATGTTGAGCTGAAGGGTTGCTTGAACATATTTCATGAGCTTTGCAAGCATCAATGCTGCTGTAAGTTCGAGCTTCGGGATAGTGAGCTTCTTAAGGGGTGCTACCTTTGTCTTGGAGCACACTAGTGTCGACACTTTGTGGTTTGTGGACGGTGATGTCACGGTAAGATAAATTACCGCTGCCATGGCGAGCTGAGAAGCGTCAGAGAAACCATGTAGTTCCACTGTTGAGCAGCTGAGGGTGTGAAACCACCTTGGTATTGAGAGCCTGGCCAGGCTTGTGAGGTCTTCTCTGATGATGAGCCAATTGGATGTGACTTGGGATGGCAGTGGGTCATCCCAGCTGAGCTTGTGCAGCCATAACTCTTGCAAAAGTGTCTTTGCTCGAATGATGACTGGTGACAGAAATCCAAGGGGATCAAATATCTTAGCTACTTCTGAGAGGATGAGGCGTTTGGAAAGAGCAGAAGTTGTGCTTGAAGATATGCCATTTGCGATGAAATCATATATTTTAAAACCTTATCCATTTCGAGATCAACCCGCACCAAACCGTATTTTCAACTACAGACTGTCGAGAGCACGCCGAATAGTAGACAATTCTTTTGGAATAATTGCTAATAAATTTCGAGTTTTGCGAAAACCTATAAACTTACAGCCAGAAATTGTAACAAATATTGTTCTAGCAATATGTACATTACATAACTTTTTATTGACCTCAAATTCCTCACATTACTTAAATCCAGGATTGGTTGATAATGAAAACGAATGCCATGAGTTAATATCGGGCAGTTGGCGAGACGAAAACATTTCCGAAAATGCTTTCTTTCCATTAACCCGCGGAAAACAAAATAATTATAGAATTTCCCAAAAAGAAGTAAGGGATGAATTCAAAGAATTCTTTATGACATTATCTGGTGAAGTTCCATGGCAGTATAATCATATATAATTGGTATTTCTTTATGGTGTATGCAATAAACGAATAAAACTATCATGTATAAATTGTTTTTACTTACAATAACCATCGATGCCTGCGTATGCGACGACTTTGTGGCGTTTACTGTAAGAGCTGGAATTAAAAATTTCAAAGCCCCAAAATAGGGCCAGTTTGAAGTTTCTACTTCATCGGTTCCGCTGCCGCTTTTTTTCTTCTTCGGTCTTTTCAGTTCTTGTGACATCTGTAATTTAAATATTTCAATAATATTTACATACTTAATTTTATTTATTTTATCATAATTCACTTACCTGGTTTCTCAAATTATGAATTTTCCTTTGGATTTCTTCTACGGAGCATTTAAACTTCGCCCCAAATTCGTTAAATAGTTTATTTTTTTTGTCGCGATTTTTGTAATCGACATGTCGCGTATCCCACAATATTTGATATTGCTCATATGAAGCAATTAAATTGAACGTTTCGTCCTTCAACCATTCTTTTCGGGACGTCATGTTTTATAACCGATTCTCACGACAGCTACTCTCAGAATACGAAACAATTTCGAATTGCGGAGGTAGCTCTCCGATAGTCATGTTAGTATGTATCCACTCGAGAGCACGTTACAACGCGTTCGCAGTCTGAGAGTTGAACGTCGCTCTCCGACAGTCACTCTCGGACGTAGTGTCCACTCGCGAGAAATACTCTCGAGAGCTTCTCGCGCGAGTTTTACTCTCAAGTGGACACCTACCTTAAGGAAAACGTAAACATATAGAATACACTGCGAATATTAAATTTGCAGCTTATAAACTTGAAAGATTAAGATTAGTAAAAGGAGTTCTACCATCAGTTTTTTCCTGGAACACTAGAAATGAAAGTAACAATACAGAAGATATTTCTGTATTAAATCCTAAAATAACCGATATTGAACACTTGAATTACCCAGAATTAACTGCAGATATTGATGTTGATGTTTATGAAGAAGTTGTTACGACTACTATTGATGAAAGTATTTTAGTAATTTACCATTGTATTACTAAACTACTTGACTAAATTTTAGTGTCCACATAGGAAAAATTACTAAATTACTCGCTACTCGACTAAATTACTCGACGTGTCTGAATCAGCCTTTAGCGTTGTTTGGTTTGACGTCACAGCGTCATCACGGGCATGCTCAGACGCCATCTTGCGCACTCCGATCAGAGCGCCATCTCGACCGAGTTTCGTTTGCGATACATTCTCATTGGAATCTTTTTTTATTATTCCTCCAGTAGCATCAACGGTCATGTATCCATTACATTCCCTATGTCTACTTTTATACAGTAGTTGCTGCTCGCTGGCCCAAAATAAAAAAAAATTGGAACTAATCCAACATTATGAATTGCTCCGTGGAATTTTCGTTGTTTTGAGCTTTCTAGTAAATTTACTGCTGGATGTGAATGTAGGAACCCATATTTTTTCATCAGTGCTTCTTCTTTTACTTTTCTAAGTGTTGCAGCATGTGGCAATATTGAATGCTCAACATCGCCAAAATCTTTTAAATATTTTGCCTGCTCTCTACGAAATGTTGAAACACTCAATTTTTTTCTATAAGCTCGTTGGCAATGTTCTCACGATGTATGCCTCTTAATGCTCGTTTTTTCTTATATGTATGATTTTCTTCGTTCATATTTTTAATAGTAAATTGTATCTTAACCCTGGAATGCTACCCATCATTTTTATGACGTGAATGGTACCCTGGGGTACATATGTACCCCAATAATAAATGTGAGAAATAAGCTTCATACGATTTTTATTTTTCAAAACAAACATAAAAAAGGCAATGTTGTAACATATTTTAACTTTGAAAAAATTGAAAAAATTGAAAAAAAAAAAGTTAGGAACAATTAGGGCACACTTTCTTTTGGTGTTCTAAACAAATGAACTTTCTACACATAGCGCATTTTATCCTTGATTTTCTGTCCCTCGACCTTTCACAGAATGCACATCTTCCGGCTGATGGTTCGGGTTTACTGGTAGCAACTTCTTCGTAAGTCACCTTTTCGAAACGACAAATAGTTTCACGGAGTTCCCGAGGCAAAGTTGATACTCCCAAACGACTCAACATATGAGGTTTCACCAAATACATTGCAAGTGCTTTCAGAAACGAACGTCTGTTTTTCATTACTTCTTTCGCTGGTGCATCTGAGCCTGCCAGAAGTATCATAGAATTCACTCCTACAATATTTAGCAAGTTGTAGAAAAGACACAATGGCCAGCGCCTCGTTTTTCTGGAACAGGAGTATGTATGACACAACTGATCAAGGGTGTCAACACCGCCTTTGGTTTGATTGTAGAATTCAATCATTTCAGGTAAAGTAGTTGAATCTGGATCGTCACCTTTCTCGTGCATCGTGGAAAGTAGCAGAACAATCTTCTTTTTATTTTTGGGTGGACAGTAGGAAAGAAGCGTTAGTGGACCACTGAATGCAAACATCGCAGAATTTTTCTCTCGGGTTTTTACTTCTAAGAAGGAAGGAGGTATTTCTTTCTTACTTTTTCTTAGCGTTCCCACAGTAGTTATCTTCTTTTCTAGTAAGAATTTTGATGTACTAACAGATGTGAACCAGTTGTCCATGGTTAGATTTCTATTTGTATTCTGGAACGAAGACGTTAACTTATCGCAGTAATAGTGAGCCACTGGAATATTGTCTGGAGTTGATCCTTTCCCTGTGTAAACTTCTGCATCGATAACATAAAATGTCTTTGCGTCACAGGACATAACTATTTTTATGCCATATTTGTCTGGTTTAAATGGCATGTACATTTTGAAGGCACACCCTCCCCTAAAACTCACCAGCTGCTCATCAATTGTTGTGTACTCTGAAGGCACATATAACTGTTTCATCTTCTTCAAAGATCTCTCGAATACTTCTCTAAATGCAGCTAGTCTATCAATTTGTTTCCTGAAGGGTCTTGTTTCTTTGTTGTCAAAGCGAAGACAGTTGATTAGATATCTAAAACGAGCTTCGCACATCGTTGCACGAAATATAGGAATTCCTGAGTCTTTATCAAAAAGTTCTTTTGTGAACACTCCGTGCATCTTCATCACACCAGCATAATACAGCAAGCCAAATAAAGCTTTAAGTTCAATGGGATTGGTGTTTCGAGTATATGATGGTCTAATACTTGTCATAGCATCTTCAACTGCATCATTTTCTGTAGGCCTGTCACTTTTATATTTCAGTCTTTGTCTTGCCATTTCTTGGTTGGTATGTTGAGTTATACAGTCCAAGTTTTCCTTTGTGAAACATAATTCCCATGCTTCTAATCCTGAAGTTATATTCTTAGCCTCATTTTTATTTCCCGGTAAATGTACAACTAAATTTCTTTGAGGTAATCTGTGCAGCTTTCCTTTTTTTCCACTCCATCGAAAACCATTTTTGCCTTGTAACTTTGTTGGAACTTGAATAATTTTCAGTTTGTCCCCTTCACCCGGCTCTTCTTGAAGTAAAGAATCCGAATCCGAATCGAATGAATCTGCAGCAGTTCGATCGATTGATGAAGATGGATTTTGTAATTGTTCATCTTCAATTTTATCTTGAAAATCAGAAATAACACCATCTTCTTCATCACTGTCCTGTATGTCTTCTTCGTTCTCTGATTCAGACTCAAACAGAATTCTTAGTGTTGAAAGACTTTCTGTGAACTCATGGTTTCCTAAAGAAAAAATAAAAATAAAATAGAAGTCTACTATAAACACAAGAGTGGAAAACTGAAATTATAAATAAACTTTGAATGATAAATATATTTCATGGATCCGGACATACAGGTCTATCTCTAAGTCTTCTGATAAAATAATAAGTTATTATTAACTTTCATAAGAAAAATGGTTATTGGAACTTCATAAAAAACAGTTAGCACGTTGCTACATACCTTTTGAAAAAATATGAAGAATAACACAATTGCTACCCTGGGGTACAGGTGCACCCCACACAAGCTCTAGCAGCTAAATGCACTGCGTTTTTCCACTGTTGAAGGTCACTGCGAAACTAACTCTCTGAAATATGAAACTACTAGAAGCCTGTAGGGACTTTGTCATAGCTTGCCTGCCTGGCTTCCCCCACTTCTCCGGTAAGGGAGAGTGGAAGGTTTTTGGTAGGGAGACAAAGGAAGTGAGGCGTCACTTGGTGTCGACTCTGGTTTGGCGTCGGAAGGACGTCAGGAGAAATACATATATTTAATTGTTTCGTTGAAATGGTCGTTGTTACTTCCACCCAGTCCTAGTCAGTATATTAACAATTAACCTCAGCATTGTCTGAACCTACAGTGGTGACCCCGACGTGATAGTGGGTTCTGCGGATATTTCCTATGCGCAAGACAAAGCCCGGATTTGTGGCTTACTCCCCGAACGCGAACGCGATCGCCCGCGCGGTTTATCACTTTGGGAGGACGCATTCAAACGCTCTAACTGTTTCGTTAAAGCAACCACGCACGCTGCGAGATCAACCTCTGGCGCAGGGCGCGACGAGGTGCCGGAAGAAGAAGCTACGTGAATCTCGGTAGAACCCGCGTTCTCCGCGATTGTATCCGCGATCTCCGCAAGCCGATCAAGCTCCTTGACGCCCGCCGCGACGAGAATTGCCCGGTGGCCAGATGGCAATTGTTCCAGAAGTATGGACTTGAGAACTACGTCATCGCACTGCCCGTCATTTAGATTACGCAAGCGACTTAGCAATAGTGACGGTTTCCCGTCGGTAAGCACTTGCCCTTTAAGCAATTTACGCAGGTTGCCCTCCGAAGAACCGGCAAACGTGGCAATAATACGCGCCTTGATTCGCTGATATATGTCTGCAGGAGACGGACGCAACAGAATAATGTCTTTCACGCAACCAACCGCTTCGGCATCAACGGCAGCTAGCACGAAGTCTGCCTTCCCATACAGCAAATTACGTTGCTGAAAGGTTGCAGAAATGCTGCAGTTTCGTTGCAGTTACGTTGCAGTTAATATTTCTGAGATGTTGCAGAAATGTTCCTATGTCCGCCCGTATGCAACATTGCATGAAATATTTCTGCAACTTTTCTGCAACGTTTCTGAGATTAAACAGCAACTTTTCAGCAACGTTTCTGAGATTTAACAGCAACTTTTCTGCAACGTTTCTGAGATTTTACAGCAACTTTTCAGCAACGTTTCTGAGATTTTACAGCAACTTTTCTGCAACTTTTCGCAGATTTTACAGCAATGTTGTTTCGGCAAAATTTGTGTGACATTACAGGAAGGATAAAAAATGTAAGGGAAATTGATTAAATCACAATAAATATTGACAATTAAATATTCATATATTTTTTTTGTAAAAGTCAACAACAACAATAATAATAATAATAAAAATCAGTGCAAATTCATGCTTATATAGTGATGTTTCAACTTCAGCGTATTTTGTAACTTATATATTTTTTCAATTCGGGGCAAGAGGAATCGTCCGCTCGCTCCAGATTATCCCCTCCAAGAATTCCTACTTTTCGGTTCTTAGCGGCTGTCCATATCCGCGGATTGACGCGATTGGTTTCGTTCGCGATCTTCGTCCCGCGACGAACTGTGTTGGAGGGGATAGGTTGAAGCGAGTGGACGATTCCCCTTACCCTTGTGACATTTCAGCTTGAGGGTAGTCTCCTTTCTTTTCATCGGGCAATAGTATATTTCCGCGAAAGTGCTTTTTCTACAATTTTTTTTTAAACTATCGGAAATACAGTATTGTCTCCCAGTGGGCTCGATTCGGTGCACACGATGTGAGCTTTTCGCTATCCCCACCACTTCTGTCTCAGTCTTGTTCGGCGAAGACGAGAGCGAGATGGAACGAGAGCGTGCGAAAGCCACTGGAAGCGGACGAAACAGACGACGCGTTGATGTTTTGTCTCGCTCAGTCTTTCGGACACCGTGTCACTCCATCCTTTGCGTGCGCGACGGGCGTGCGCGATGATCGTGAGCGCTTACGGTGAGCACTGGAACCGCTTCGCGAAATAATCTTGACGCAGGCCCGGCTCAAGTCTTTTTTGCGTCCTAGGCGAACTTGTCAAATTGCGCCCTTTATTATAATACATTCATTTGAGATTATTTATGACTTTACTCTACAAAATTAGGCAACTACTAGGGCGAACGGTTGACAAGAGGCACAAAATTGTTGAAAATAAATTTTTAAATGAAATACTACAAATTGTAGTACAGCGGTTTTAAACTACGAGTAAAAATTAGGAGTAAGGACATAAAGAAGCTCAATTAAATGTATTATAATAAATGGCAGAATTTAGCAAGTTAGCCTAGGGCGTAAAAAAGACTCGTGCCGTGCCTGGCTATCTGACCGTCGGGCGCATGCGTCGAGCAGTCACGATTCCATCTGAGTGCTCCCCCTTCGGCCAGAAAGAAGCGAGACACGAACACGCAGAATTAGGGCTGTGCTCACGATGTGAACTCAACGCCGGTCCCGACCAGCGATCCCACTGGGAGACAATAATGTAATGACTAAAGTCGACGCTTGGATCGGCAGCTCGTTCCGTGACGCCGGATATATCCGGCGCTCGTACACACACATCATCAGATGGATGCCGGATATATCCGGCGGTCGTAGCGAAAGGGTTAAATCGCCTGGTCCACAGTGGTTACGTCCTGCTGCTTATTCGCCTTCAGCTCTGCCCGCATGATCCGTGTTTTGCTTTGTGCGAACCATTTTCCACACGCGTTCACTATTTCCATGTCTGTTGGTATTATACCCCTCTCGCTTAGTGCAGCGTGTACTGAACCTGGAATAATACATGCATTTATTTTACAATTTTAATTGCTGAAATGAGATAAATAATAAATTTACTTACCTAATACTAATTTCACAACATATTTATATGTTATAAATGTTTTTTTTTGTTTTTTCCCCACGCCAACTATATATTATTGCCACGCAATCATTTAATCATTTTTACAGCAGCATCGACGTTGTTATTGTAACGTGGCCCCCACCGGTCCTCTTCAATACATCAACCTTTAAAAAGTCATTAACAAATTATTTCAGTCATGAAACATGGCTTCAATAAAACCAGCTTTCGTGTAACAGCAATCACAGGGTGCATTGAAGCAATGAAAAATAACAATCACCATTAGTTTAAATAATTGTTATAAAAAAGTTAATAAAAGTTATACAGTATAAGCATGTTTACAAGAAAAGTGTATGAAAAGTAAAAGCTTGTCGCTTGGCCAGCAACGAAATACAAGGTGTCCCCTAAAATTGCAAGACTTCTCGGAACATGCAATATCCTGTGTTTTTACATCGGGATGTCACATGTTCCAAAAAGTCCGCAATTTTATGGGACACCCTTTACATGCAAGAAAATCCCATCATCGTACAATAGTGCAGTGCATTTTACAAATTACATGTATGTTGCTATTATTTATTAATTATAATAAATATCAATACTCAGGTAATTCTCTTTTGTACGACTGTAATGCAGCAATGAAAGTAGCTGTTGAATATATAAGTAATTGTAATATAAAGTTAATTTTTCACTTTATGATACTAGGTACACTTATGTTAGTGCATTTATTACTCTTACGTCACTTACCATAGCATTAAATACAACCTCGTCTTGTAATTGATTATTTAAATTACGCAACCCCTCTTCATCGGTAATGGGAAGATTGTGCATTGAAAATTGTGTTCTATTATTATCTGCTACGTGTGTATTATTAACGGTGGTGTTGGTGCTGCTGGTGTTAGTGCTGCTGGTACAATTTGCTCGGGAGACGCGTGTATCGTGTCTGTCATTATATCCACTGGACTTTGTGTTTGTTCGACATAGTTGTTTCTTATTGTCGTGCTTGTAAAAGCTGCATTGAAACCCGCAATTCATCATATAATTGTCACCATCCACCGATAAATATTCATACGGGTGTCCCAAAATAGCGAGACCTCTCGGATGATGCAATATACCGATGAAAAAAGACATTGAAACCGTTTTCGGATGCGAGGCTTCCGGTCCACGCAGTTTAAGGCCGTGTGAAGTAAGCGCACAGCAGCGTACGGTAAAAGACTTTTCGATGTGTTCTTACATAGGGATATTGCATGTTCCGGGAAGTCCTGCAATTTTGAGACACCCTGTATATATTACTTCACAATTATTTTCATAATAAATGATTAATATAAAAATACCTTGTTGCGATAATGTACACAGAGGTGGAATGGGTAATCTAGTTTTTGAGGTTTTCTTATGCCTCTTCGTGGGGGGTTCATCCTGAATGGCATCTTCCTCGCTCGACAATGCAACGCGGGTATAATTTCTTGTGCGCTCTTGTAATGTTTGTCTACTATTATATCTTCCCTCGTTCATCCCATCGGACTCCTCAACGTTGGACGCGTCCATCGCATAGTCCCTCAGCTCAAGAGCTCTATTATAATGATCTGACACAGATAATTCGTTAATACGTAACACATTAAGTTATATACTAGAGCTGTTCGGGTACTCGAATAAAACGAGCCGAGCCGGATACCCGTCAAATTCGGGCGGTCCGAAAAATCCGAGTAGCTCGAATTTGTTTCGACCGGCCCGAAACAATTCGGGTTATCCGATTCTTCCGGGCGGCCCGAAACGATTCGGACTACCCGAATTTTTCAAGCCGCCCGAAACAAATTCGAGCTACTCTGATTTTTCGGGCCGCCCGAATTTGACGGGTATCCGGCTCGGTCCGAACTTCAAGCCGCCCGAATATTCGAATACTCGAACAGCTCTATTATATACGTATTCAGGAAGAATTTATAGAAATAATGATTGTATTGAAAAAGCATACCTGTTGAGCAAAACCACTTTATGATATTACACTCATTCCAATTATCGCCTTCCCGTGGAGGCTCTCCCTTCATAATTATTTTATTCAGCGTATAATCATTCCTAATGTGGCTCGGCCATACACTGCTACTTTTCTCCGCGTTCATCCAGTAGGATGGAATGATTTGGACCCCATCGGAGAATTCAACAATGCTGTATGCCTTTAACATTGTTGAGGGTTGTACTAAAAAATAATTATGAGAATTTATTACAAAATCGACACTGCATTATATTAGAATACTTATGAAATATTGCCGTATTATAGCTTTGTGTTAATCACGATGTCACTTGTACTTACCGATGATGACTCGAGTATTTCCACAAGTTTTTCGAAGGTTAACTTCCAAAAAAAAAACAAAGAAACAATTAAAAAAAAACACGCACGCGAGCTATAAAACGAATAAACTGAAATATATTTAAAAAAAAATAACTAAACACAAAAAATTAAAAAAAAAATAACACGCACGCGAACTACCAGGTCTGTAAATATGAAACCGGAATTTTTGTACAGCAAATACACGTTTATTGTATGAAAATGATACAAAATATTTTATTCGAAGTATTGCCCATCGGTAGTTATACATTTTTCCCATCTCCCTGACAATTTATGAATGCCATGCCAAAAAAATTGTTGCTCTTTTGAGGCAAACCAGTCATCGAGCCAATTTCGTACATTTTCATAAGATGTAAAGCGTTGCTTAGCAAGTGCGTGTCCCATAGATGCAAATAAGTAATAATCGGATGGAGCCAAGTCTGGTGAGTAAGCCGCATGCGTAAGTATTTCCCAATTAAACGCCTCAATCGTTTCCTTGACCGTTTTTGCTTTGTGTGCTGGTGCATTATCATGAAGCAAAATCACTTTGTGTTGCCTTTTTTTATATTCCGGCCGTTTTTCACACAGAGCTTGATTCAAATGGATCATTTGTTGTCGGTAGCGTTCAGAATTAACGGTTTCGCCAGGTTTTAGCAGCTCATAATAAATCACACCCTTCTGATCCCACCAAACACAGAGCATTGTCATCCGTCCATAGCGATTTGGCCTTGCAGTCGATGTCGATGGTTCGCCTGGATTTACCCATGATCTTTTACGCAAGGATTTTCGAAATATATCCACTTCTCATCTCCAGTCACAATTCGATGGAGAAATTACTTTCTTTTGTACCTGGCGAGCAGCATTTCGCAAGTGGTTTTTCGGTTTTCCTGCTGTCTTTCGTTCAGTTCATGTGGAACCCATTTTCCTATCTTCTGAATCTTTCCCATGGCTTTCAAACGTAAGGAGACGGCTTCTCGAGTCACATTTAATTGTTCTGCGAGTTGTTGTTGCGTTTGAGCGTCATCCTCATCCAACAATGCTTGTAATTCGCTGTCTTGAAACTTTTTCGGTGGTCTCCCACGTTCTTCGTTTCTCACGTCAAAATCGCCACTTTTGAATTTTTTAAACCACTCAAAGCACTGTGATTTACCAAGAGCATGCTCACCGTAAGCTTCGACAAGCATTCGATGTGATTCTGCAGCTGTTTTCTTCAAATGATAACAGAAAATCAATGCTGTCCGCAAATCGTAGTTTCCAGGCACAAAGTTCGACATGTTCAATACTATTAAAAACTATGCTGTTGTAAGAAACTTGTATATTTGTAAGTTGAAAATCTTCATCAGATTTCAAAACAAGAAAATAGCGTCAATGGCGCGGTTTGACGGTAAGTATATTGACAGCTAGCGCCACCTGTGGGCAAATTCCGGTTTCATATTTACAGACCTGGTAAACACACTATAAATTTAAAACGAATAAAAAAATGTAATTATATGTAATAAAATATTAAAAAACACACTTAACACACTATATACGTATATAAAAGGAAAAAGGAATAAGATAAATTGAATATATAATTTGAAAAACACACTAACACACTATATAAGTATAATAATGAAAAGAATATGAAAAATTGAAAATATAATTTAAAAAACACACGATAACTACGAAACGAAGAAAAAAAGGGCATATATATTAAAAGAAAATAACGCGAGATATAAAATGTTTTGAAAACGATAGCTGCTTATTCTTCGAGAGTTAACTTCGAACTGGCCAGGTCTTGTATCAGTGTTGGCGAGCGCGGATACCCGTGAGACACCCGAGTAATTCTGATTTGACAGCCGATCGTCTTTTAACTTTCGATCATTTTCGGCTAACATCACTAATGAACGGAATAAACTTCAAGCAATTAAATGTGATATTGTCTGCGCGTTATGATTATGTAGGGCGCCTTTTATCGATGGTCACAGATATCGAGGACGCTGTATCAAGCTCCTGTTCAATTTTCTTCCGTTTCTCTCCATATAACAATTCCAAGTTTGCAAACGTTTGAAAAGAGTTTTGGGGCACAGGCATCGATAATCGGCATTCACCACGGTCATAAAATCTTTAAAATCCGCACTATTGCTAAATGAAATAGACAGTATGTTTGCCGGAACCACCCTTGTCAGTGCTTAAGTTATCTCCTCCTCTCATTTCGCCAAAAATTAGCTCTATACCTTATTGGGTACACAATCACTATTATCACCTCTCATAGATTAATTTCGACAGTTTAATCTGGCACAGGTCATAAACCACATAGGGTAACTGTACCTAATATCGCCACTGTTCCTAATATCGCCATCCCCTGTATCTTGCAAAGTAAGCAGTAAAATTGATCGGTTATGCACCAAATTAGTGCCTAACCATATGTAGGAAGACATGCTGTAATTGCAGCGTCATGTGATCAACGATTACAAAAGGGGAAGGATTTTGGAGAATCTTGATAGTGGAAAAATTTATTGGACTGCCACAATTTTAAATCCTATTCGAAGGAGAAAAGTCTAATTATTCCATGAATATAAGACTATCTACTAGAAATACCTGATTAATAATGTACTTAAGGTATGAAATCGATTCAAATATGTTCCGTGATGAAAATACTGTTTTTCTTTTAGCAGTATGGGTGTTCCGAATACCGCCTACCGGAGAACAATGGTTTCGATGTAATGTTTGTTCCAGGTGGGGTTGCGAAATGTGCCGAGCAACCGAAATAAACTTTATTTGTCCAATATGTACATCGGAATGTGGAAAATAAAATATTTTAAAAATCTATATTTGTAAATTTCTGTTTTTCTAATATAAATAAAATCAAAGATGGATAAAAATACATTTGTAGTGCAAGAAATAATAAAATCACCTGTGAAAATGACTTAAAAACTCATATATACATGAATTAATCCATATTTCTTGAGTTGGCGATATTAGGTACACTTTTTTCAGGACCCGATTTTTGCATGTCTTACGTTTCTTGAGTCCTAATTAAAATTTTGTAGGTTTCAACGATTCTAACTTATGCTACATGAAAGATGAATAATTTCTCTTTACTTTGAAACAAACTGCATGCAAAAATATCAATTATTATTCAATCGGCAGCGATTTAATTTTTGCCTGGCGATATTAGGTACAGTTACCCTAATTCTTATTTTCGGAGTTTGGGCAGCGTTAAATACGTTAACACGAAATTACCCAGCTTTTACGGTGAGCCATAATCAAATAAATTAATCTATAAATAATTGTCAGTACTTATTAACTGAAAAACTAATTACTCTATATTCAATACATAAACGATTAACAAGATACAAACCAAGAAATATGATTACACCACTGCAAATAGTACAAAGGTTATTATTAAAGTAACAATAATTCCTGTTCACTGACTAACTAAATTAACTAATATCAATTATATATAGTAACGCAATTAACGAGAATAATAAAAATAAACATACAACAAAACAAACAATAGGAACAATTTAACTTAATTGGAAGTTTGGAAATCTTGGAACGGAATTTCTGGATGGTCCGATTCGCCCCAAGTTTCGGGGCAAATCGGACATTTCTCACTTTTTCGTTTTTTCTTTATAAATGAAAGATTTTACGTTTAGTTTCAATTTTTATATATTCAAATTGAAGCCAAGGGTGTACTGGTTACGAATATATAATAAAATATTAGTTTTTTTTTTAATGATTAACTATTGTCTTTTTACCGCCAAACAAAGTCAGCCAGCCGCTGACTTGCGGCCCGCCTGAACATTTATGTACATCTTTTGAACTGTAAAAGATATCAGTATGAATTTTTTGCCACAAAATAGGATAAACTTATCCCTTTCTAAATTTGTATAAATATAATTTGCGTGTGAGCAACTATTCAATGCATGTATTTAATAATGAAACATAAAAAGTTTGTAAAACTCATATCAAACAAATACACGTGTTGTTTTACTTATTTCGGAAATAAATTTTTTCATCTTAAATATCATAAAAGTTGGCGGTCTCCTTCACGGGAAGCCGCTAAACAGATCTAGCCCCGACAAACTCCGATTAACGATGCGAACGAAAACCCAGAACGAGTGCATTTTCCTAGGATTTTCCGAGTTCTGCCATCGACTGACGGAGTTGGTTGGGATTAGATAAGACTGATTCCTCTCCTCTTAAGTTAATAGGGGCAGGCACTGTAATAGGGCAAACTACCCTATTGTAGGTGCAAAGAACGTCGTCATTTTATGTATCAGAGTCATAATTTCATAACCATAATGCGCAGACAATATCACATTTAATTGCTTGAAGTTTATTCCGTTCATTAGTGATGTTAACCGAAAATGATCGAAAGTCAAAAGACGATCGGCTGTCAAATCAGAATTACTCGGGTATCTCACGGGTATCCGGGTAGTCGGGTAATTTTTGTCTACCCGGGTATCTCACGGGTACCCGGGTATTTGACGGGTACCCGGGTACCCGAGTACCCGACGGGTCGGGTAGTAACAGCTCTAGTCCCACTAGCGCAACGGAGACACAGATGCATACATAAGTACTTCTCTCTTGCGCTGGCGGGAAATCACGCCTTAATGCCGTCGTTGTAGGCTTAAGCCACATACATGTTGAGATTTATAACCAATATATGTATCAATACAGATCGCGTTATATATGTGCCTCAGATTTCGATTATGGATGAAACGACATATACACAGTCAGACGAAATCATAATACACCAGCTCACAAGTGTAAGAAAAAGCTGAGAGTCAATGGAGAAAATTGTGTCGTGACGAGCTTTGCAACACTATATTTTTTAAAATCCACTTTAGCAACATTTAGTTTTTCAATCTTTCTTAGCGTTTCGACAATACTTTTTCACATTTTTCAGTGCTAGTCCCGTTATTGCGCCCAACCGTTCATTAACCGACAAACATTTTCTTAAAATTGGTGTGAAACGCCAATCTTTTAACTACCTTTACGTGCCTAGCGACAAAAACTCTCAATTACTACCTGAAGCGGCTAAACTACACATCTGGCCGCCAAACGTTCACCACCATAAACGTTGTAGCGAAAACAGAGCCATAAAGCATTGGATTTACTGGTACGCATCAACCCCTAGGTTCGTAGGTTATTCCTGTCCACGACCTTTCCTACTTTCACTTTTCTATCCATTAACTATGGTCGCCTACTTCCTTACTCCGGCAAAACTTCCAAACAACATAGGCATAGGCAATAAAGAATAAAACCCAATAACACAGAAGCCACACTCAACGTTTTCCCCCCAAATTTGTACTTCTCGACCTAATATTAACTGGAAAAAATGTATGAAACGTATGCTTTCGAGGATTTTATGGCAGGGACTTAGCTTGTGTGCGGTCCTGATAGGGAGTCAATGAGACTAAACAGTAAACAGTCCTGGCGACTGGCGATAGCTGACGGCCGCATGAGGTTTTCCAATTATCGGGTGTCGAAAGATTGATTGTAAAAATAAAGAGAGAAATATCTGAATATTGCGCGTCTACAGGCCGCTTAATTTAGACGTTAATAAAATCATGCACTTTTCTGTACTGGGTATAATCGATGACACATAGCCCAGCAACTCCAGGTGCCAGTTTAGACGAATGAACGATACAATGTCGCACCGTTCGGGCCTCGCGCGACATCAATCTGTAGGCGTGGAGGACAGGGTATTAATACTTTTCCGGTTACACGGAGATAGCGACAGATGAAACCTTTATTAAAGGTTGAATGGTCGATGCACGATGCCCCGTTGCGTTTTAATCATTTCGCTTCGGGCCGTAGCGATTACAGTTGGACCTGACTCCCGCAGGTGAACCGTCGCGGTGGCCGTATACTCTCTCGCGTAATTAAAAGCACCTCTGGGTCACGTCTCGCTTTATTCGCCTGCTTACACTTCCGAATTACCGCACGCACCTGTTACTCCTAATCGCTCCTTACCCTTGAAAAACTTTATGATCGGCAAAGGCGTCCTTGCATCGGGGTCATCGCAAAGCTGCCGTTCCAATGCGCGGCCGACGACAACGGCTGGAGACGATCCCACTAGTGCAAGGGAGAAGTATGCATCTGTTTCTCCCTTGCACGAGTGGGACCGTCGCCGGCCGCACATTGGAACGGCCGCTTGCACTCATCGCTGTAGCCGTTCCACTGTAAATAAACACTAAACAGACCCAGGATACAACGACCAGCCTTCTCCGCACAGCGTCGAATTGTGTTACACAAGGCAAGATATCGAAAATTAAAGAAGTTATGAAACTTTGGACGTACGTATTAATACAGTATTAATACATACCTCTACGGGGTATTACTTTACTGATAATCAAGGATATTCTAGGGGGTGATTCTACAGGCGAAAATAAGATAGAAATGAAGAGTCGCGAAATAAAGAATAAAGAATAAGTTTGTTTCCGGTTAAAAAATCGTTTTTACAATAATGACAATTATAAAGATAGATTTATTTAACGAATTTAGGCTGAAGGTCGCGATTTTAAAAATCAGAAAAAATACTACCACATTCGGTGAAGAATTTTGTATAAAATAAGCCTATCTCTTGTTGGTAATTTACATATTGAACGTCGTAGGAACTTTGGAAGCTGTTAAGGACAGCGGCGCGCCCCGTTTCAGGTAAAATACACTGCTGGTAAAAATTCAGGGAACAATATAATTTCCAGAATAATTTGATTATTTTCACATGGCTGTTTTATCAAGATGAAGCGCAAAAGACAAAATTTCAACATTTTGTACCTAATGTGAACATATGCACGGGCTTGGTATTTCCATTAGTACATGACTCACACCAATCTCACATTTTCGCTTTTATAATTGGGTTGTCCTCTAATTGTCTTGTTACTTTCCGGGTCACCTTGTCCGCGCGGATTTTACTGCAGGTTAAAGGTTCCCCCAGGCCAACCCGGAACTTTTCCGCTGCGGTTCCCGATATATCGCGTTGGTCTGTGGGACCCTTTAATCGTCTTTCGCCCCTACGACTTAGGACCTATGCGGATATACCTGTGCTATTACCAATAAAGTAATAAAACGTTTCGAACCGATCCTAGCAAAGTTAAATGACTTGCCAGGATTATTTCTTAAGGACCTCCGCTGAATTGTACGTGTCTTGTATTTTTTTCGCCGAAGCTATTAAACACGACCTGGAAAAAGAATCTCAACCAAAGAGACGCGTACTTTCGTCGTAATATTTCTGTCAATTCCCTTCTCCCAATACTCGAAATGCGTTTCTTTTAACAGGCTAAAGATTTTACGGTCTCGCTGGTAGCAAGATGCATTCAAGATACCTCGCGGAGGTACACAGGATCGAAACGGGAAGTCCGCTGACTGCGCGTGGAAATTTGCTATCCTGCGCTTCATCTTCATAAAACATGAATATTCTATTGGAAATGGGTTATAAAATAAACTGTAAAACAGCGAATACTATATATACTTTCATTTATTAGACTAGCTAAGGAAGGACGTTGTGTCTTGTCGAAAGCTTGACTCGAAGTGAAAAGGAAACGGAAAAGCACAAGGCAAATCCGTTGTCCACTTGAAGTGACAAAACAGGCCTGCGTTCTGTCTCTTACCCTTATTGGCAGGTATAAAGAATAGCCAGCAGACCCACCCCTAGTAGCATGTCTGGTTGGCCAACGGTAGCCAACAGTTGGGAATTAGTTGGGATACAGTTAGAGTTTTGCCTACAAATTCCCACCGAATTGGGTGGAAAACAAGTTGCTGTAAAATCTCAGAAACGTTGCTGAAAAGTTGCTGTAAAATCTCAGAAACGTTGCTGAAAAGTTGCTGTTAAATCTCAGAAACGTTGCTGAAAAGTTGCTGTTAAATCTCAGAAACGTTGCAGAAAAGTTGCTGTAAAATCTCAGAAACGTTGCTGAAAAGTTGCTGTAAAATCTCAGAAACGTTGCTGAAAAGTTTCAGAAACGTTGCAGGGTAATATTGCACCGCAACATTGCTGAAATGTTGCAGAAATGTTCCTATGTCCGCCCGTGTGCAACATTGCACCGAAACGTAACTGCAACTTTTCAGCAAGGTTTCTGCAACGTTTCTGCAACCAACTGTGCTGCATGGATTAGTACTTTCCACCGTGATTTGTGCATTACGCAAAGATGCCTCGACCTGCATGAACCAAATCGCCGGTTCGGACTTGAAGAAAGGTGGAATTTTTGGTTGTCGATACGCGTCGACGCGAGCCGCGTCGAATACGGCACGCTCCGGAACTCTGCCGGTCTGAATCTGAGACGGGTCAGACGAAGCCTCGAACACCGCCAAACGTTGCTGCAAGTCCCATACCTGGGCCTCAAGCGAGGTCGCGTCGTGCGGGTTAGTAGAGAGTGGAAGGTTTTTGGTAGGGAGACAAAGGAAGTGAGGCGTCACTTGGTGTCGACTCTGGTTTGGCGTCGGAAGGACGTCAGGAGAAATACATATATTTAATTGTTTCGTTGAAATGGTCGTTGTTACTTCCACCCAGTCCTAGTCAGTATATTAACAATTAACCTCAGCATTGTCTGAACCTACAAGCCAGCGATATGTGGCGCCATCTGTTAGGAAGAAATTTAACTTTTTCATGTGAGTGGGGTACAGGTGCACCCCGGGTAGCATTCCAGGGTTAATATCAATATTCTTCGACGGTCGGTGTATAATTTTACCATATATTTTTGCATCGCATTCCTTACAAGTACCTTCTATAGACAGGTAATATTTAGAAGAATCTGATGTGGAAATATCATGTTTTTTAAACTTGATTGTGCAATTTAATTTCTGTTGCTACTTCTGTGCAATTTAAATTCTTTCTCACATGAGAAAGAATACTAATTACATAAAAATCCGGCCACAGAAACCAGGCGAAAAAAAAACAGGCAAGTCATCAGGCAATATAAAGATTTTTCGATAAAGTGTGCGTAAAATGCAAGATTTTAATTTTTAAGATCGCTTTTACGCTCCCTTGTATCGAAAAATATCGTTCGATACACGTGCGAAAGATGATTCTACACTCCTGTGACTGTCACCCACGCCAAAGAGAAGGTATACCAAGAGGTATACTCTGACGAAGAAACCAGTTTTAGAGAGAGACGAAATCCGCAACCAATTTAAATGTCCATTCGGTAGGCGTAGAGAGACTTGATTAACAAGAGGCGATAGTAAGACGAAGATATACAGCTGCCTATACAACCAATTTAAAGGGACAAGCCAACGGAAGAACTTCAAAGATACCGCCTAGGAGTGTCGCCTCTTGGTATATCTTCTCTTTGCCCACGCTTCGCTCGGGCGAAAAATCTCACACTCGCGTAGAATCACATTTTACGCACTTGTATCGAAATATACTATAGAAAATTTTCAGTGTTTAGCTGGTCGTTTACTGTTTATTTCAAATGCATTTTATCACATCTTGCCTATACCGAGAAAAATTGTTTAATAAAAACATTATTTTTCAAGATATCGACTTGAAAATTTATATTGGGCCATTATTAAGGGGGGAGCCCTATTTAGGATGCTAGAAATAAGGTGATTCTTGGGAATTTTTTTTTTAAGAAACTGTTAAGCGGATCTTTTCCAAACTTTCAGGGTATTTTAGTTCACATTTCAACAATAAAAATTATTTTTTTTATTACAAAGTGGTCGGTAAAAATAGAGATATATGAACATGTTCGTAAGGTCTCGCCGCCGGAGTTGCAAATTGGCGAGTATAATGGTGGCCCCAATTCTTCCCTGAAATAAAAAAACGAAGGATTTTCTTATTTCTGGTATAATTACATCGTCGATGAACCTAAAAAAAACCAAAAAGTTCAAAATCGGCAAAATGGTGGGACTTCAAAAAAAAAGTTACAATTCTGCCCCAAAATTCTCGAATTATTTATGGAAAAAGAGTTGTTGAATTTAATTTATTTATAAAAGTTTTTGGTTCATCGACGATAGTTGGTAATTGTTTAGTTGTATGCACCGGGACAAGTCAATTAAACGAATAGTTTTTCTTCTATTTGACTCGCCAAGTTGAAAAAAGTCGTTTTGAGGAAATCGCGTTTAAAGTTTTCAGTACAAAAAGTAACAGTTATTGGAAACTTACAGCACTTTGATGCTATATCTGCTATTCCAGGCCCATACAGTAAACCCTCCGCTTCCTCGTTGAACTCATTTTCTTGAATTTGGCGAAGTCTGTGAGCTGTTCGAGCCTCTTTAATGCTGCTTAAGCTGCGGCGCTCCTGCCTCCTAATTCGCTGGGCATCGTAGTTTTCAGCAAATAATTTGTAGTGACCTCCAATATTTATTTCCAACGTCTGCATTATTTTTAAAATAGCATAGTAGCCTTCGTTGAAAACACCGGTAACAATGAAAGCGGCGATTTCAACTATTTTTCTCCCCGAATTCAAATGCTTTCGGTGCTAAGCGCCAGATCGTAGAATTAAAACTTTCATTGGCATTTTGTGTGCGTCCGCCTAGACACCTATTTAGAAGGTCTTCCTTTGAAAGATATTCATATATTGGGATTAAATGTTTCACAACATCTGGGTGAAGTGGAGGGGGATGTTTGAAATCTTTCAGGTTGCCTGCTGCCTCGGCGACGCGCCATTTGCACCAGCTATCGGCTCCTACTGGACAATTATCATGCTTTGGCTTTTTGTTGGTAGAGCATAAATCAGGCCTGCCCCATCGGGTGCAAATACCTCCTGAATTTTTGGGACCCGGGCAACAGCCAAGCGCGGGACTATTCCATTGCTACTCGTTGCGAGATTTGTAAGAGAACTGCATGAGTGTGCGGCCTGTTAGGACGGCCGCACACGCATGAAGTTCTTCCGCAGCCCATGCTGTGGTTAGCAACGTTACAGTCCCGCACTCGGCTGTTGCCCGGGTCCCAGAAATTCAGGAGGTATTTGCACCCGATGGGGCAGGCCTGGCATAAATGATGCAGTGTTGCCATTATAGCTTTTTTTCATTTCGCTAACACTATCAACATTTCGTCTTATTGCCAAGCCATAATATTTTGTTCATTTTTTTATTAACACATCGGTCAACTTCCCTTTTCCGCCAAGCTTTTCCGTTTTTTTAATATTTCGGAGCCGCGTGCCCATCCGTTTCTCCACGTGCTCGACGCACTCACTTTTAATTACTGCGAAATCGTCGCCATAGGGATTTAAATCTAACATTACCTTGTACGTTTTCGAGTCACCATCGCCAATGTAATTGCCATATTTTACATTAAATTTCTCCTCGGACCTTGAAAACAGTTCCCGTATAGAGTCGACCTCCATTTTCCCTGCAGAACCAGAATGGTTTGCCAAGCATTCTTCTTCGTGGCCTTCATACCATTCAAGATACTCGTCAGTACCCATTTTGTCACTCCAATACGTACAGGCTTGGCAGTAGCCTCCTTTTACAATTAAATCTATTACTTTCCCACTGTAATGTCCTATGAGCGTTGTTACGCCGTACATCGAAGTAAAGCCACGTTTCTTCCACGACCCATCACCAGATATCTTTAAATTTGCCGGACACCTTCCATGTTTCACATTTTCCACTTGTTCTTCAGCAACTGATTTCTGGCACAAAAAATCAAACACCAAACTCGCCGCACGGTGCATATGTTGTACAACCAGATCGTACGAAGTTTTTTGTATTCCCTGCCCGATGTCCATGAGTCCACAAAATATATTTATGCCTTCCCGGCCGATGCCTAAGAGTCTCATAGCGAATACGATTCTCCGATTGATTTCATAACCGGTATGAATCATAGGCCCTGAGTTGATTTCTCTGCGACCACAAGTGCATTCAACAATGATTTTGAAGCCAAGGCCACGATTTTCGGATTTATTAAACTTTATGTTCTGCTTACATTGCTTGCAAACGAGCAACTCCGCGAGCACACCAAATACACTTAAAAATTCCACAATTTTATAATGCGTCGAAGTGTACGCAATGTCGTTACTACTCGCACTAGCTAATTTTTTTGCTGTGGAACTCTATCCTATTACATCCTCCTCTTTATTTAAGAACTGATTCCCCTGAAATCTTCTCTTCGGCGGTTTTGCTGCACGATCGGTACTTCCTTTTTTGCCTTTTGGATACATACTTGTATTAGCGTTTGAAGACGTCTTCACAGGCCAAAATTCGGAGCTCAACTGGATCATTGGCAATTACCGCCAAGAAACGCAGCATTGTTGAAAATCCTGTTATGTACGAAATTAATTGTTTTACTACAGACTGTATAAACATAAGAATTGAGTAATAAATGCTCAGGTAAACAACTACCTAGCTCGGTAATATTGTACCTTCGAATGAGATCTCACCCAGCTCAAAATCTGCACATATAAGGACAAAAAGCATATTCTCATGACTGATAAAATATCGAAAGCGAAGTATCGATATCGTCAGTATCGATACTTTTACTCATAATTATTGTTGCTACTACTGATAATCGATGACCATTTTTTTTTGTTGGCCATGTTAACGATTCATCACTATTAGGAGTAAAATCCCAAAATGGAAGTAAATCATTTATTCCATTATCTACAATAAAAATATATAAAAAATATTTACATCACACATTTCAATCAAAATGCCAATCCTCAATAGACAAGGAACCTAAAAATAATAATTGTTGTAAATGCTCCCCAGTTAACCGATTTGTAGCTTCATTCATAATTCTGCCTGCTTTTGAAAATAGGCGTTCCGACGGAACGGAGGTAGCAATTATTGACAAAAATTTGTTTGCCAATTTGCTTAATGAGTTTGGCTGATCCCAAAATTTAATAGGGCAATCGATGAAGAGTGGATGAAACATCCACCATTAGAGGTGGGCACAGTCTTAGTCGTGCTGCCAATCCAACTCCTTCGGGAAAATCGTATTCTCGGAGCTGTTGCCTAGCTTCCGGTCCCACAGGTATGAAGGGTAGATAACCCAATAAATTGCCAGTTGGCAAAGCCCCTGCCGGAAACAAACCATCGGGTAAAGGGGTCAAAGCCTGGTCTTGCGCCTGTGATTGAATATTCCGCATTGTAATATACGGTGAAATATTTACTTCGTACGCGTTATGGTTTCGCGCCTGTATGCTTCCAAATGTACCAGCAGGTTGCGCGGGAACATCGCCGTTTGCGGGAACTTCGACGCCTGGTACTATTGCGTCCGGAATGTTAACTCGGACCGTATCGCCTGATGGCGTGATATTGGTATTGATAAGAGAGAGGTACTCTGCGATCGGCGCCGGGATGATCATCTCCCGGGGAATTGAGGACATGGGTTGGTCCTCACCTTGCCATCGCGCCTCTTGGTTTAGATTTCTCGCAGTGTCAAGAAGCCATGCCTGTAAAACGGTATTCATGGCGTGCAAGAATGCGACATACGGCATCTCTCGCCGGAGACGTGGTGCGTACTCTCGAAGTTGGCGGTAAGTTACGTCGCACAACTGAACAAAACTTGAATGCTCAAGGTTTTGGCACCTACGCTTGATGAACTGACGTGATCCTTGAGTGAATGAATATAGTGGATCGTCTTTTGGAGGGGAAGTCTTGGTCGACTGATACTTATCGGTATCAGTACCCTCGGTTGTCACAGTCGGTTTGTTAATATCAGTGGTATCAGCCACTTTGTCTGTTTGGGGCTTCCGCCATGCCGTAGCACGTCGCATATTGCGCTGTTTGCGCTGGACGGTTGGCTGCGGGTTCCGCTGGAGGTAATCCTCCTCTTTAGTTTCAGCCCATCCACCGGGCCTGCGGAATTCTTTACTCCCAATATGTTCTGCCATTCTCCTTTGGTCACGGCCGCCTCTCTGGACTCCAGAGGTATTTGGCCTTGACGAGAAGGTTCTAGTGTTAGTGAAAGCGGAATTGTTCATCGCAAAAAGACTTCCGGTTCCGGACGCGTGGGAGAAAGGTTGAGTGTTTGGTGCTGCGAGGTGGGTGAAGGAAGAGTGAGTGAGGAAGTGAAGGAAGGGAGAGAGAGTGAGTGGTGAAGGTGGGGCAGAAGTGAGAAAGTGAGACGGATAAAGGGAGTGCAAAGGGAATAGGGCGAGTGAGGAAATAGAAGGGAGAAAAGGATAGATTTGGAGGTTAGGAGCGGAGATAGGCGCTGCGTGGCGGGAAGAGAAAGGCTGGAGGTAGTGAGATCTGTCGGACGGAGCAGCAACTAGGAGCGGAAAAAGGCGGGAGGTTTGAAAAGGAGTAGGAAGGAAATAGAAGAAAGGATAAAAGGATAAGAATAGGAGGTCAACGGTGGGTAGAACAGAAGGAAGAGGTCAAATGGAGGGGAATAAGGGAGAGGAAGGAAGGGTAGGGGGGAAAGGGAATGGAGATGGAATGGGGAAGGAAAAAGGAAAATTGGAAAGGGAGGAAAGAAAAAGGAAGGAGAGTGTGAGCAGTGTGAGTAGTGTGGGGAGTAATGCGGGGAATCTGGAAAGTTACTGGGGGAAAAAGAGGAAAGAGAGGGAGGAGGAGGAAGGGACGGGGGAGGAAGGGAAGAATACAGGATTTAAAAGAAGTGTGGTGACGATGCGGTCACCGGAGGACAGGAAAAAGAGGGGGGGGAGCAGGGAAAAAGATGAGATGGGAAAGATGATGGAGATGATGAGGGAACTCATGAAGGAGGTGAGGGAGGAGAAAGAGGAGATGTGGAAGGAGATGAGGGAGATGTTAGGGGAGATGAAGAAGGAAGGGGAAGAAAGAAGACAGGTGATGAAGGAGTGGAGGGAGGAAAGGAGGAAATGGGAGGAGGAGAGGAGGGAGGAGAAAAAGAGGAGGGAAAAGATGGAGGAGAAGTTAGAGAGATTGGAAGAGAGGGATGAGAGGGTGGAAGAGATGATAAGGAAGGTAGAGAAGTGGGAGGAGGAAAAGGGAGGGATGGGTAGCACGGTGAAAGAGGGTGGAGGGGATGAGGAAGAGTGTATGCTGAGATTGAGGAGAATGGAATTAAGACAGGACAAAAAAGAGAGGGAGGAGAGAAGGAATAACGTAGTAGTAAGGGGGCTGGGGGGGGGGAGAAGAGGTAGAAAAAGAAGTCAAGAAGTTGTGGGCGAGGATGGGAATGGAGGATGAAGGAATAAGGGAGGTGAGAAGGGTAGGGAGAACGGGAAAAGAAGGGAGAGGACTGGTTTTGGTGAAGTTGGCGGGGAGGGAGGAGAAGAGAAAAGTGATGGAGGCGAGGAGAAAACTGAAGGGCAGGAGGGAAAGGATAGATGACGACTTAACGGAGGAAGAAAGGAGGGCAAGGTGGAAGGTAGAAAGAGAGGCGGAGAAGGAAAGGGAAGGGGGGAAAAAGGTGCAAGTTGGATATATGAAAATGTGGGTAAACGGGAAGATGAGAAGGTGGGACGAATTATGGGAAAGGTGGTGTGACGAACAGGGAAACGAATGTTAAGGGAAAGGGGGGAGAAGGAGGGGAGGTTGGGAGGGGAAAGAAAAGAGGGAAAAGGGAGGTACAAGGTCGCATTTTGGAATGTGGCGGGGATGAGAAATAAAGATGAGGAATTTTGGAAGGGTTTAGAGGAATGGGAGGTGGTAGTGATGAGTGAAACATGGATAGAGGAGAGGGAATGGGAGTATGTAAGGGGCAGATTGCCAAAGGAGTATGTGTGGGAAAAACAGTGGGCCAGGAGGGAAAGCAAGAAAGGAAGAGCGATAGGGGGAATGATAATGGGGGTGAAAAGGGGAATCGAAATAGGGCAGGGGGAAGGAGGTGGAGGGGAAGGGGTAATGGTGAGGAAAGTGAAATTGGGGGAGGAATGGTGGAGAGTTATAGGGATATATGTGAATAAGGACTTGCAAAGGAAGTTAGAGGAACTGGGGGAGTGGATAGAGGAGAGAGAGGAGGGAGTGAGAGTAGTAATTGGAGGTGACTTTAATGCGAGAACAGGGAGGGAAGGGGGAAGGATATGGGGGGAGGGAGAAGAGGAGGGGGGAGCAGGGGGGAGCAGGAGGTCGAAGGATAGGGTGGTAAATGGAGAGGGGAGGAGATTATGTAGATATTTGGGGGAGAGGGGGTGGGGAATTATGAATGGAAATGTAGAGGGGGATGAGGAGGGAGAATGGACATATACAGGAGGGAGGGGGAATTCGGTTATAGATTTTGTAGTGGGGAATGAGGAAACAAGGGAGAGGGTAGAAAGGATGGAGGTGGCGGAGAGAATTGATTCAGACCACCATCCGGTAGTAGTATGGCTGAGGGGGGAAATGGAGGAGAAGGGGGAGAGGAGGAAGAAGGGCGTGGAGAAGAGAGGGGGGAGAGGAAACTGGACGACGGAGGGAAGGGAGGAATTTGCAAGGAAGTTTGGTAAAAGAGACGGGGGAGGGAGAGGAATAGAGGAGGAATGGGCAGAGCTGAAGGAAAGAGTGAAAGGAGCAATGGGGAAGGCAGAGGAAGGAGGGCAGAGGAGAAAGAAGGGGGGATGGTGGGACAGAGAGTGCAGAGAGGAGAAGGGGAGGGTGAGGAGAGAGCTTAGGAGGTGGAGAAGGGAAGGGGGGGATGGGAAGGAATATAAGGAGGGGAAAAAGGAATATAGGAGGATATGTGAGGAAAAGAAGAAAAAGGAGGTGGATAGGTGGCAGAAGGAGGTGGAGGGGATAAGAACGGAGGAACAGGTTTGGAAGGTGGTAAATAGGGAGAGAAAAAGGAGAGGGGGAGTAAATGAGGAGATAAAAATAGAGGAATGGGACGAGTACTTCAGGGAGTTGTTAGGGGGGGTGGAGTGGAGGGTGAGAAAGGGGGCAGTAACAGAGAGGGGTGAGGACGAGGAAGGGGAGATAGAAAAGGAGGAGATAAAAAGGGTAGTGAGGGGGTTGAAGGATGGGAAGGCGATGGGAGGGGACGGAATACCCAATGAAGTGTGGAAGTATGGGGGGGTAGAGGTGGAAGAATGGTTGGGGGAGGTCTGTAATAGGGTGTGGAAGGGGGAGGGCTGGTTGGAAGATTGGAGAGTAGGAGTGGTGGTGCCGGTGGTAAAGAAGGGGGTGGGGAAAAAAGTAGAAGAGTACAGAGGAGTGACGCTGACACAGACTGCATATAAGGTATATGCGTCTGTGTTAGCTGAAAGGTTGAGGAAAGAGGTAGAGGAGAAGGGGATCCTACCACCAAGTCAGGCGGGGTTCAGGAGGGGGATGGGATGTATAGATAGCATATACGTGTTGAACTATCTCATCAACAGGCAGGTGGAAAGGAAAGGGGGGAAGCTGGTAGTGCTGTTCCTGGACATGAAGGCAGCATTTGATTCAGTGGACCGGGAGGTGTTAATTAGGGCAATGAGGGAGAGAGGAGTGAGGGAGGGGCTAGTGGGAAGGTGTGAGGAGGTGCTGAGGGAGACGGTAAGTAGGGTAAGGGTGGGAGGAGAGGAAGGGAAGGACTTCTGGACGGCGAGGGGGGTGAGGCAGGGGTGTCCGTTAAGCCCTCCATTTTCCCTGCAGAACCAGAATGGTTTGCCAAGCATTCTTCTTCGTGGCCTTCATACCATTCAAGATACTCGTCAGTACCCATTTTGTCACTCCAATACGTACAGGCTTGGCAGTAGCCTCCTTTTACAATTAAATCTATTACTTTCCCACTGTAATGTCCTATGAGCGTTGTTACGCCGTACATCGAAGTAAAGCCACGTTTCTTCCACGACCCATCACCAGATATCTTTAAATTTGCCGGACACCTTCCATGTTTCACATTTTCCACTTGTTCTTCAGCAACTGATTTCTGGCACAAAAAATCAAACACCAAACTCGCCGCACGGTGCATATGTTGTACAACCAGATCGTACGAAGTTTTTTGTATTCCCTGCCCGATGTCCATGAGTCCACAAAATATATTTATGCCTTCCCGGCCGATGCCTAAGAGTCTCATAGCGAATACGATTCTCCGATTGATTTCATAACCGGTATGAATCATAGGCCCTGAGTTGATTTCTCTGCGACCACAAGTGCATTCAACAATGATTTTGAAGCCAAGGCCACGATTTTCGGATTTATTAAACTTTATGTTCTGCTTACATTGCTTGCAAACGAGCAACTCCGCGAGCACACCAAATACACTTAAAAATTCCACAATTTTATAATGCGTCGAAGTGTACGCAATGTCGTTACTACTCGCACTAGCTAATTTTTTTGCTGTGGAACTCTATCCTATTACATCCTCCTCTTTATTTAAGAACTGATTCCCCTGAAATCTTCTCTTCGGCGGTTTTGCTGCACGATCGGTACTTCCTTTTTTGCCTTTTGGATACATACTTGTATTAGCGTTTGAAGACGTCTTCACAGGCCAAAATTCGGAGCTCAACTGGATCATTGGCAATTACCGCCAAGAAACGCAGCATTGTTGAAAATCCTGTTATGTACGAAATTAATTGTTTTACTACAGACTGTATAAACATAAGAATTGAGTAATAAATGCTCAGGTAAACAACTACCTAGCTCGGTAATATTGTACCTTCGAATGAGATCTCACCCAGCTCAAAATCTGCACATATAAGGACAAAAAGCATATTCTCATGACTGATAAAATATCGAAAGCGAAGTATCGATATCGTCAGTATCGATACTTTTACTCATAATTATTGTTGCTACTACTGATAATCGATGACCATTTTTTTTTGTTGGCCATGTTAACGATTCATCACTATTAGGAGTAAAATCCCAAAATGGAAGTAAATCATTTATTCCATTATCTACAATAAAAATATATAAAAAATATTTACATCACACATTTCAATCAAAATGCCAATCCTCAATAGACAAGGAACCTAAAAATAATAATTGTTGTAAATGCTCCCCAGTTAACCGATTTGTAGCTTCATTCATAATTCTGCCTGCTTTTGAAAATAGGCGTTCCGACGGAACGGAGGTAGCAATTATTGACAAAAATTTGTTTGCCAATTTGCTTAATGAGTTTGGCTGATCCCAAAATTTAATAGGGCAATCGATGAAGAGTGGATGAAACATCCACCATTAGAGGTGGGCACAGTCTTAGTCGTGCTGCCAATCCAACTCCTTCGGGAAAATCGTATTCTCGGAGCTGTTGCCTAGCTTCCGGTCCCACAGGTATGAAGGGTAGATAACCCAATAAATTGCCAGTTGGCAAAGCCCCTGCCGGAAACAAACCATCGGGTAAAGGGGTCAAAGCCTGGTCTTGCGCCTGTGATTGAATATTCCGCATTGTAATATACGGTGAAATATTTACTTCGTACGCGTTATGGTTTCGCGCCTGTATGCTTCCAAATGTACCAGCAGGTTGCGCGGGAACATCGCCGTTTGCGGGAACTTCGACGCCTGGTACTATTGCGTCCGGAATGTTAACTCGGACCGTATCGCCTGATGGCGTGATATTGGTATTGATAAGAGAGAGGTACTCTGCGATCGGCGCCGGGATGATCATCTCCCGGGGAATTGAGGACATGGGTTGGTCCTCACCTTGCCATCGCGCCTCTTGGTTTAGATTTCTCGCAGTGTCAAGAAGCCATGCCTGTAAAACGGTATTCATGGCGTGCAAGAATGCGACATACGGCATCTCTCGCCGGAGACGTGGTGCGTACTCTCGAAGTTGGCGGTAAGTTACGTCGCACAACTGAACAAAACTTGAATGCTCAAGGTTTTGGCACCTACGCTTGATGAACTGACGTGATCCTTGAGTGAATGAATATAGTGGATCGTCTTTTGGAGGGGAAGTCTTGGTCGACTGATACTTATCGGTATCAGTACCCTCGGTTGTCACAGTCGGTTTGTTAATATCAGTGGTATCAGCCACTTTGTCTGTTTGGGGCTTCCGCCATGCCGTAGCACGTCGCATATTGCGCTGTTTGCGCTGGACGGTTGGCTGCGGGTTCCGCTGGAGGTAATCCTCCTCTTTAGTTTCAGCCCATCCACCGGGCCTGCGGAATTCTTTACTCCCAATATGTTCTGCCATTCTCCTTTGGTCACGGCCGCCTCTCTGGACTCCAGAGGTATTTGGCCTTGACGAGAAGGTTCTAGTGTTAGTGAAAGCGGAATTGTTCATCGCAAAAAGACTTCCGGTTCCGGACGCGTGGGAGAAAGGTTGAGTGTTTGGTGCTGCGAGGTGGGTGAAGGAAGAGTGAGTGAGGAAGTGAAGGAAGGGAGAGAGAGTGAGTGGTGAAGGTGGGGCAGAAGTGAGAAAGTGAGACGGATAAAGGGAGTGCAAAGGGAATAGGGCGAGTGAGGAAATAGAAGGGAGAAAAGGATAGATTTGGAGGTTAGGAGCGGAGATAGGCGCTGCGTGGCGGGAAGAGAAAGGCTGGAGGTAGTGAGATCTGTCGGACGGAGCAGCAACTAGGAGCGGAAAAAGGCGGGAGGTTTGAAAAGGAGTAGGAAGGAAATAGAAGAAAGGATAAAAGGATAAGAATAGGAGGTCAACGGTGGGTAGAACAGAAGGAAGAGGTCAAATGGAGGGGAATAAGGGAGAGGAAGGAAGGGTAGGGGGGAAAGGGAATGGAGATGGAATGGGGAAGGAAAAAGGAAAATTGGAAAGGGAGGAAAGAAAAAGGAAGGAGAGTGTGAGCAGTGTGAGTAGTGTGGGGAGTAATGCGGGGAATCTGGAAAGTTACTGGGGGAAAAAGAGGAAAGAGAGGGAGGAGGAGGAAGGGACGGGGGAGGAAGGGAAGAATACAGGATTTAAAAGAAGTGTGGTGACGATGCGGTCACCGGAGGACAGGAAAAAGAGGGGGGGGAGCAGGGAAAAAGATGAGATGGGAAAGATGATGGAGATGATGAGGGAACTCATGAAGGAGGTGAGGGAGGAGAAAGAGGAGATGTGGAAGGAGATGAGGGAGATGTTAGGGGAGATGAAGAAGGAAGGGGAAGAAAGAAGACAGGTGATGAAGGAGTGGAGGGAGGAAAGGAGGAAATGGGAGGAGGAGAGGAGGGAGGAGAAAAAGAGGAGGGAAAAGATGGAGGAGAAGTTAGAGAGATTGGAAGAGAGGGATGAGAGGGTGGAAGAGATGATAAGGAAGGTAGAGAAGTGGGAGGAGGAAAAGGGAGGGATGGGTAGCACGGTGAAAGAGGGTGGAGGGGATGAGGAAGAGTGTATGCTGAGATTGAGGAGAATGGAATTAAGACAGGACAAAAAAGAGAGGGAGGAGAGAAGGAATAACGTAGTAGTAAGGGGGCTGGGGGGGGGGAGAAGAGGTAGAAAAAGAAGTGAAGAAGTTGTGGGCGAGGATGGGAATGGAGGATGAAGGAATAAGGGAGGTGAGAAGGGTAGGGAGAACGGGAAAAGAAGGGAGAGGACTGGTTTTGGTGAAGTTGGCGGGGAGGGAGGAGAAGAGAAAAGTGATGGAGGCGAGGAGAAAACTGAAGGGCAGGAGGGAAAGGATAGATGACGACTTAACGGAGGAAGAAAGGAGGGCAAGGTGGAAGGTAGAAAGAGAGGCGGAGAAGGAAAGGGAAGGGGGGAAAAAGGTGCAAGTTGGATATATGAAAATGTGGGTAAACGGGAAGATGAGAAGGTGGGACGAATTATGGGAAAGGTGGTGTGACGAACAGGGAAACGAATGTTAAGGGAAAGGGGGGAGAAGGAGGGGAGGTTGGGAGGGGAAAGAAAAGAGGGAAAAGGGAGGTACAAGGTCGCATTTTGGAATGTGGCGGGGATGAGAAATAAAGATGAGGAATTTTGGAAGGGTTTAGAGGAATGGGAGGTGGTAGTGATGAGTGAAACATGGATAGAGGAGAGGGAATGGGAGTATGTAAGGGGCAGATTGCCAAAGGAGTATGTGTGGGAAAAACAGTGGGCCAGGAGGGAAAGCAAGAAAGGAAGAGCGATAGGGGGAATGATAATGGGGGTGAAAAGGGGAATCGAAATAGGGCAGGGGGAAGGAGGTGGAGGGGAAGGGGTAATGGTGAGGAAAGTGAAATTGGGGGAGGAATGGTGGAGAGTTATAGGGATATATGTGAATAAGGACTTGCAAAGGAAGTTAGAGGAACTGGGGGAGTGGATAGAGGAGAGAGAGGAGGGAGTGAGAGTAGTAATTGGAGGTGACTTTAATGCGAGAACAGGGAGGGAAGGGGGAAGGATATGGGGGGAGGGAGAAGAGGAGGGGGGAGCAGGGGGGAGCAGGAGGTCGAAGGATAGGGTGGTAAATGGAGAGGGGAGGAGATTATGTAGATATTTGGGGGAGAGGGGGTGGGGAATTATGAATGGAAATGTAGAGGGGGATGAGGAGGGAGAATGGACATATACAGGAGGGAGGGGGAATTCGGTTATAGATTTTGTAGTGGGGAATGAGGAAACAAGGGAGAGGGTAGAAAGGATGGAGGTGGCGGAGAGAATTGATTCAGACCACCATCCGGTAGTAGTATGGCTGAGGGGGGAAATGGAGGAGAAGGGGGAGAGGAGGAAGAAGGGCGTGGAGAAGAGAGGGGGGAGAGGAAACTGGACGACGGAGGGAAGGGAGGAATTTGCAAGGAAGTTTGGTAAAAGAGACGGGGGAGGGAGAGGAATAGAGGAGGAATGGGCAGAGCTGAAGGAAAGAGTGAAAGGAGCAATGGGGAAGGCAGAGGAAGGAGGGCAGAGGAGAAAGAAGGGGGGATGGTGGGACAGAGAGTGCAGAGAGGAGAAGGGGAGGGTGAGGAGAGAGCTTAGGAGGTGGAGAAGGGAAGGGGGGGATGGGAAGGAATATAAGGAGGGGAAAAAGGAATATAGGAGGATATGTGAGGAAAAGAAGAAAAAGGAGGTGGATAGGTGGCAGAAGGAGGTGGAGGGGATAAGAACGGAGGAACAGGTTTGGAAGGTGGTAAATAGGGAGAGAAAAAGGAGAGGGGGAGTAAATGAGGAGATAAAAATAGAGGAATGGGACGAGTACTTCAGGGAGTTGTTAGGGGGGGTGGAGTGGAGGGTGAGAAAGGGGGCAGTAACAGAGAGGGGTGAGGACGAGGAAGGGGAGATAGAAAAGGAGGAGATAAAAAGGGTAGTGAGGGGGTTGAAGGATGGGAAGGCGATGGGAGGGGACGGAATACCCAATGAAGTGTGGAAGTATGGGGGGGTAGAGGTGGAAGAATGGTTGGGGGAGGTCTGTAATAGGGTGTGGAAGGGGGAGGGCTGGTTGGAAGATTGGAGAGTAGGAGTGGTGGTGCCGGTGGTAAAGAAGGGGGTGGGGAAAAAAGTAGAAGAGTACAGAGGAGTGACGCTGACACAGACTGCATATAAGGTATATGCGTCTGTGTTAGCTGAAAGGTTGAGGAAAGAGGTAGAGGAGAAGGGGATCCTACCACCAAGTCAGGCGGGGTTCAGGAGGGGGATGGGATGTATAGATAGCATATACGTGTTGAACTATCTCATCAACAGGCAGGTGGAAAGGAAAGGGGGGAAGCTGGTAGTGCTGTTCCTGGACATGAAGGCAGCATTTGATTCAGTGGACCGGGAGGTGTTAATTAGGGCAATGAGGGAGAGAGGAGTGAGGGAGGGGCTAGTGGGAAGGTGTGAGGAGGTGCTGAGGGAGACGGTAAGTAGGGTAAGGGTGGGAGGAGAGGAAGGGAAGGACTTCTGGACGGCGAGGGGGGTGAGGCAGGGGTGTCCGTTAAGCCCTCCATTTTCCCTGCAGAACCAGAATGGTTTGCCAAGCATTCTTCTTCGTGGCCTTCATACCATTCAAGATACTCGTCAGTACCCATTTTGTCACTCCAATACGTACAGGCTTGGCAGTAGCCTCCTTTTACAATTAAATCTATTACTTTCGCACTGTAATGTCCTATGAGCGTTGTTACGCCGTACATCGAAGTAAAGCCACGTTTCTTCCACGACCCATCACCAGATATCTTTAAATTTGCCGGACACCTTCCATGTTTCACATTTTCCACTTGTTCTTCAGCAACTGATTTCTGGCACAAAAAATCAAACACCAAACTCGCCGCACGGTGCATATGTTGTACAACCAGATCGTACGAAGTTTTTTGTATTCCCTGCCCGATGTCCATGAGTCCACAAAATATATTTATGCCTTCCCGGCCGATGCCTAAGAGTCTCATAGCGAATACGATTCTCCGATTGATTTCATAACCGGTATGAATCATAGGCCCTGAGTTGATTTCTCTGCGACCACAAGTGCATTCAACAATGATTTTGAAGCCAAGGCCACGATTTTCGGATTTATTAAACTTTATGTTCTGCTTACATTGCTTGCAAACGAGCAACTCCGCGAGCACACCAAATACACTTAAAAATTCCACAATTTTATAATGCGTCGAAGTGTACGCAATGTCGTTACTACTCGCACTAGCTAATTTTTTTGCTGTGGAACTCTATCCTATTACATCCTCCTCTTTATTTAAGAACTGATTCCCCTGAAATCTTCTCTTCGGCGGTTTTGCTGCACGATCGGTACTTCCTTTTTTGCCTTTTGGATACATACTTGTATTAGCGTTTGAAGACGTCTTCACAGGCCAAAATTCGGAGCTCAACTGGATCATTGGCAATTACCGCCAAGAAACGCAGCATTGTTGAAAATCCTGTTATGTACGAAATTAATTGTTTTACTACAGACTGTATAAACATAAGAATTGAGTAATAAATGCTCAGGTAAACAACTACCTAGCTCGGTAATATTGTACCTTCGAATGAGATCTCACCCAGCTCAAAATCTGCACATATAAGGACAAAAAGCATATTCTCATGACTGATAAAATATCGAAAGCGAAGTATCGATATCGTCAGTATCGATACTTTTACTCATAATTATTGTTGCTACTACTGATAATCGATGACCATTTTTTTTTGTTGGCCATGTTAACGATTCATCACTATTAGGAGTAAAATCCCAAAATGGAAGTAAATCATTTATTCCATTATCTACAATAAAAATATATAAAAAATATTTACATCACACATTTCAATCAAAATGCCAATCCTCAATAGACAAGGAACCTAAAAATAATAATTGTTGTAAATGCTCCCCAGTTAACCGATTTGTAGCTTCATTCATAATTCTGCCTGCTTTTGAAAATAGGCGTTCCGACGGAACGGAGGTAGCAATTATTGACAAAAATTTGTTTGCCAATTTGCTTAATGAGTTTGGCTGATCCCAAAATTTAATAGGGCAATCGATGAAGAGTGGATGAAACATCCACCATTAGAGGTGGGCACAGTCTTAGTCGTGCTGCCAATCCAACTCCTTCGGGAAAATCGTATTCTCGGAGCTGTTGCCTAGCTTCCGGTCCCACAGGTATGAAGGGTAGATAACCCAATAAATTGCCAGTTGGCAAAGCCCCTGCCGGAAACAAACCATCGGGTAAAGGGGTCAAAGCCTGGTCTTGCGCCTGTGATTGAATATTCCGCATTGTAATATACGGTGAAATATTTACTTCGTACGCGTTATGGTTTCGCGCCTGTATGCTTCCAAATGTACCAGCAGGTTGCGCGGGAACATCGCCGTTTGCGGGAACTTCGACGCCTGGTACTATTGCGTCCGGAATGTTAACTCGGACCGTATCGCCTGATGGCGTGATATTGGTATTGATAAGAGAGAGGTACTCTGCGATCGGCGCCGGGATGATCATCTCCCGGGGAATTGAGGACATGGGTTGGTCCTCACCTTGCCATCGCGCCTCTTGGTTTAGATTTCTCGCAGTGTCAAGAAGCCATGCCTGTAAAACGGTATTCATGGCGTGCAAGAATGCGACATACGGCATCTCTCGCCGGAGACGTGGTGCGTACTCTCGAAGTTGGCGGTAAGTTACGTCGCACAACTGAACAAAACTTGAATGCTCAAGGTTTTGGCACCTACGCTTGATGAACTGACGTGATCCTTGAGTGAATGAATATAGTGGATCGTCTTTTGGAGGGGAAGTCTTGGTCGACTGATACTTATCGGTATCAGTACCCTCGGTTGTCACAGTCGGTTTGTTAATATCAGTGGTATCAGCCACTTTGTCTGTTTGGGGCTTCCGCCATGCCGTAGCACGTCGCATATTGCGCTGTTTGCGCTGGACGGTTGGCTGCGGGTTCCGCTGGAGGTAATCCTCCTCTTTAGTTTCAGCCCATCCACCGGGCCTGCGGAATTCTTTACTCCCAATATGTTCTGCCATTCTCCTTTGGTCACGGCCGCCTCTCTGGACTCCAGAGGTATTTGGCCTTGACGAGAAGGTTCTAGTGTTAGTGAAAGCGGAATTGTTCATCGCAAAAAGACTTCCGGTTCCGGACGCGTGGGAGAAAGGTTGAGTGTTTGGTGCTGCGAGGTGGGTGAAGGAAGAGTGAGTGAGGAAGTGAAGGAAGGGAGAGAGAGTGAGTGGTGAAGGTGGGGCAGAAGTGAGAAAGTGAGACGGATAAAGGGAGTGCAAAGGGAATAGGGCGAGTGAGGAAATAGAAGGGAGAAAAGGATAGATTTGGAGGTTAGGAGCGGAGATAGGCGCTGCGTGGCGGGAAGAGAAAGGCTGGAGGTAGTGAGATCTGTCGGACGGAGCAGCAACTAGGAGCGGAAAAAGGCGGGAGGTTTGAAAAGGAGTAGGAAGGAAATAGAAGAAAGGATAAAAGGATAAGAATAGGAGGTCAACGGTGGGTAGAACAGAAGGAAGAGGTCAAATGGAGGGGAATAAGGGAGAGGAAGGAAGGGTAGGGGGGAAAGGGAATGGAGATGGAATGGGGAAGGAAAAAGGAAAATTGGAAAGGGAGGAAAGAAAAAGGAAGGAGAGTGTGAGCAGTGTGAGTAGTGTGGGGAGTAATGCGGGGAATCTGGAAAGTTACTGGGGGAAAAAGAGGAAAGAGAGGGAGGAGGAGGAAGGGACGGGGGAGGAAGGGAAGAATACAGGATTTAAAAGAAGTGTGGTGACGATGCGGTCACCGGAGGACAGGAAAAAGAGGGGGGGGAGCAGGGAAAAAGATGAGATGGGAAAGATGATGGAGATGATGAGGGAACTCATGAAGGAGGTGAGGGAGGAGAAAGAGGAGATGTGGAAGGAGATGAGGGAGATGTTAGGGGAGATGAAGAAGGAAGGGGAAGAAAGAAGACAGGTGATGAAGGAGTGGAGGGAGGAAAGGAGGAAATGGGAGGAGGAGAGGAGGGAGGAGAAAAAGAGGAGGGAAAAGATGGAGGAGAAGTTAGAGAGATTGGAAGAGAGGGATGAGAGGGTGGAAGAGATGATAAGGAAGGTAGAGAAGTGGGAGGAGGAAAAGGGAGGGATGGGTAGCACGGTGAAAGAGGGTGGAGGGGATGAGGAAGAGTGTATGCTGAGATTGAGGAGAATGGAATTAAGACAGGACAAAAAAGAGAGGGAGGAGAGAAGGAATAACGTAGTAGTAAGGGGGCTGGGGGGGGGGGAGAAGAGGTAGAAAAAGAAGTGAAGAAGTTGTGGGCGAGGATGGGAATGGAGGATGAAGGAATAAGGGAGGTGAGAAGGGTAGGGAGAACGGGAAAAGAAGGGAGAGGACTGGTTTTGGTGAAGTTGGCGGGGAGGGAGGAGAAGAGAAAAGTGATGGAGGCGAGGAGAAAACTGAAGGGCAGGAGGGAAAGGATAGATGACGACTTAACGGAGGAAGAAAGGAGGGCAAGGTGGAAGGTAGAAAGAGAGGCGGAGAAGGAAAGGGAAGGGGGGAAAAAGGTGCAAGTTGGATATATGAAAATGTGGGTAAACGGGAAGATGAGAAGGTGGGACGAATTATGGGAAAGGTGGTGTGACGAACAGGGAAACGAATGTTAAGGGAAAGGGGGGAGAAGGAGGGGAGGTTGGGAGGGGAAAGAAAAGAGGGAAAAGGGAGGTACAAGGTCGCATTTTGGAATGTGGCGGGGATGAGAAATAAAGATGAGGAATTTTGGAAGGGTTTAGAGGAATGGGAGGTGGTAGTGATGAGTGAAACATGGATAGAGGAGAGGGAATGGGAGTATGTAAGGGGCAGATTGCCAAAGGAGTATGTGTGGGAAAAACAGTGGGCCAGGAGGGAAAGCAAGAAAGGAAGAGCGATAGGGGGAATGATAATGGGGGTGAAAAGGGGAATCGAAATAGGGCAGGGGGAAGGAGGTGGAGGGGAAGGGGTAATGGTGAGGAAAGTGAAATTGGGGGAGGAATGGTGGAGAGTTATAGGGATATATGTGAATAAGGACTTGCAAAGGAAGTTAGAGGAACTGGGGGAGTGGATAGAGGAGAGAGAGGAGGGAGTGAGAGTAGTAATTGGAGGTGACTTTAATGCGAGAACAGGGAGGGAAGGGGGAAGGATATGGGGGGAGGGAGAAGAGGAGGGGGGAGCAGGGGGGAGCAGGAGGTCGAAGGATAGGGTGGTAAATGGAGAGGGGAGGAGATTATGTAGATATTTGGGGGAGAGGGGGTGGGGAATTATGAATGGAAATGTAGAGGGGGATGAGGAGGGAGAATGGACATATACAGGAGGGAGGGGGAATTCGGTTATAGATTTTGTAGTGGGGAATGAGGAAACAAGGGAGAGGGTAGAAAGGATGGAGGTGGCGGAGAGAATTGATTCAGACCACCATCCGGTAGTAGTATGGCTGAGGGGGGAAATGGAGGAGAAGGGGGAGAGGAGGAAGAAGGGCGTGGAGAAGAGAGGGGGGAGAGGAAACTGGACGACGGAGGGAAGGGAGGAATTTGCAAGGAAGTTTGGTAAAAGAGACGGGGGAGGGAGAGGAATAGAGGAGGACTGGGCAGAGCTGAAGGAAAGAGTGAAAGGAGCAATGGGGAAGGCCGAGGAAGGAGGGCAGAGGAGAAAGAAGGGGGGATGGTGGGACAGAGAGTGCAGAGAGGAGAAGGGGAGGGTGAGGAGAGAGCTTAGGAGGTGGAGAAGGGAAGGGGGGGATGGGAAGGAATATAAGGAGGGGAAAAAGGAATATAGGAGGATATGTGAGGAAAAGAAGAAAAAGGAGGTGGATAGGTGGCAGAAGGAGGTGGAGGGGATAAGAACGGAGGAACAGGTTTGGAAGGTGGTAAATAGGGAGAGAAAAAGGAGAGGGGGAGTAAATGAGGAGATAAAAATAGAGGAATGGGACGAGTACTTCAGGGAGTTGTTAGGGGGGGTGGAGTGGAGGGTGAGAAAGGGGGCAGTAACAGAGAGGGGTGAGGACGAGGAAGGGGAGATAGAAAAGGAGGAGATAAAAAGGGTAGTGAGGGGGTTGAAGGATGGGAAGGCGATGGGAGGGGACGGAATACCCAATGAAGTGTGGAAGTATGGGGGGGTAGAGGTGGAAGAATGGTTGGGGGAGGTCTGTAATAGGGTGTGGAAGGGGGAGGGCTGGTTGGAAGATTGGAGAGTAGGAGTGGTGGTGCCGGTGGTAAAGAAGGGGGTGGGGAAAAAAGTAGAAGAGTACAGAGGAGTGACGCTGACACAGACTGCATATAAGGTATATGCGTCTGTGTTAGCTGAAAGGTTGAGGAAAGAGGTAGAGGAGAAGGGGATCCTACCACCAAGTCAGGCGGGGTTCAGGAGGGGGATGGGATGTATAGATAGCATATACGTGTTGAACTATCTCATCAACAGGCAGGTGGAAAGGAAAGGGGGGAAGCTGGTAGTGCTGTTCCTGGACATGAAGGCAGCATTTGATTCAGTGGACCGGGAGGTGTTAATTAGGGCAATGAGGGAGAGAGGAGTGAGGGAGGGGCTAGTGGGAAGGTGTGAGGAGGTGCTGAGGGAGACGGTAAGTAGGGTAAGGGTGGGAGGAGAGGAAGGGAAGGACTTCTGGACGGCGAGGGGGGTGAGGCAGGGGTGTCCGTTAAGCCCTCCATTTTCCCTGCAGAACCAGAATGGTTTGCCAAGCATTCTTCTTCGTGGCCTTCATACCATTCAAGATACTCGTCAGTACCCATTTTGTCACTCCAATACGTACAGGCTTGGCAGTAGCCTCCTTTTACAATTAAATCTATTACTTTCCCACTGTAATGTCCTATGAGCGTTGTTACGCCGTACATCGAAGTAAAGCCACGTTTCTTCCACGACCCATCACCAGATATCTTTAAATTTGCCGGACACCTTCCATGTTTCACATTTTCCACTTGTTCTTCAGCAACTGATTTCTGGCACAAAAAATCAAACACCAAACTCGCCGCACGGTGCATATGTTGTACAACCAGATCGTACGAAGTTTTTTGTATTCCCTGCCCGATGTCCATGAGTCCACAAAATATATTTATGCCTTCCCGGCCGATGCCTAAGAGTCTCATAGCGAATACGATTCTCCGATTGATTTCATAACCGGTATGAATCATAGGCCCTGAGTTGATTTCTCTGCGACCACAAGTGCATTCAACAATGATTTTGAAGCCAAGGCCACGATTTTCGGATTTATTAAACTTTATGTTCTGCTTACATTGCTTGCAAACGAGCAACTCCGCGAGCACACCAAATACACTTAAAAATTCCACAATTTTATAATGCGTCGAAGTGTACGCAATGTCGTTACTACTCGCACTAGCTAATTTTTTTGCTGTGGAACTCTATCCTATTACATCCTCCTCTTTATTTAAGAACTGATTCCCCTGAAATCTTCTCTTCGGCGGGTTTGCTGCACGATCGGTACTTCCTTTTTTGCCTTTTGGATACATACTTGTATTAGCGTTTGAAGACGTCTTCACAGGCCAAAATTCGGAGCTCAACTGGATCATTGGCAATTACCGCCAAGAAACGCAGCATTGTTGAAAATCCTGTTATGTACGAAATTAATTGTTTTACTACAGACTGTATAAACATAAGAATTGAGTAATAAATGCTCAGGTAAACAACTACCTAGCTCGGTAATATTGTACCTTCGAATGAGATCTCACCCAGCTCAAAATCTGCACATATAAGGACAAAAAGCATATTCTCATGACTGATAAAATATCGAAAGCGAAGTATCGATATCGTCAGTATCGATACTTTTACTCATAATTATTGTTGCTACTACTGATAATCGATGACCATTTTTTTTTGTTGGCCATGTTAACGATTCATCACTATTAGGAGTAAAATCCCAAAATGGAAGTAAATCATTTATTCCATTATCTACAATAAAAATATATAAAAAATATTTACATCACACATTTCAATCAAAATGCCAATCCTCAATAGACAAGGAACCTAAAAATAATAATTGTTGTAAATGCTCCCCAGTTAACCGATTTGTAGCTTCATTCATAATTCTGCCTGCTTTTGAAAATAGGCGTTCCGACGGAACGGAGGTAGCAATTATTGACAAAAATTTGTTTGCCAATTTGCTTAATGAGTTTGGCTGATCCCAAAATTTAATAGGGCAATCGATGAAGAGTGGATGAAACATCCACCATTAGAGGTGGGCACAGTCTTAGTCGTGCTGCCAATCCAACTCCTTCGGGAAAATCGTATTCTCGGAGCTGTTGCCTAGCTTCCGGTCCCACAGGTATGAAGGGTAGATAACCCAATAAATTGCCAGTTGGCAAAGCCCCTGCCGGAAACAAACCATCGGGTAAAGGGGTCAAAGCCTGGTCTTGCGCCTGTGATTGAATATTCCGCATTGTAATATACGGTGAAATATTTACTTCGTACGCGTTATGGTTTCGCGCCTGTATGCTTCCAAATGTACCAGCAGGTTGCGCGGGAACATCGCCGTTTGCGGGAACTTCGACGCCTGGTACTATTGCGTCCGGAATGTTAACTCGGACCGTATCGCCTGATGGCGTGATATTGGTATTGATAAGAGAGAGGTACTCTGCGATCGGCGCCGGGATGATCATCTCCCGGGGAATTGAGGACATGGGTTGGTCCTCACCTTGCCATCGCGCCTCTTGGTTTAGATTTCTCGCAGTGTCAAGAAGCCATGCCTGTAAAACGGTATTCATGGCGTGCAAGAATGCGACATACGGCATCTCTCGCCGGAGACGTGGTGCGTACTCTCGAAGTTGGCGGTAAGTTACGTCGCACAACTGAACAAAACTTGAATGCTCAAGGTTTTGGCACCTACGCTTGATGAACTGACGTGATCCTTGAGTGAATGAATATAGTGGATCGTCTTTTGGAGGGGAAGTCTTGGTCGACTGATACTTATCGGTATCAGTACCCTCGGTTGTCACAGTCGGTTTGTTAATATCAGTGGTATCAGCCACTTTGTCTGTTTGGGGCTTCCGCCATGCCGTAGCACGTCGCATATTGCGCTGTTTGCGCTGGACGGTTGGCTGCGGGTTCCGCTGGAGGTAATCCTCCTCTTTAGTTTCAGCCCATCCACCGGGCCTGCGGAATTCTTTACTCCCAATATGTTCTGCCATTCTCCTTTGGTCACGGCCGCCTCTCTGGACTCCAGAGGTATTTGGCCTTGACGAGAAGGTTCTAGTGTTAGTGAAAGCGGAATTGTTCATCGCAAAAAGACTTCCGGTTCCGGACGCGTGGGAGAAAGGTTGAGTGTTTGGTGCTGCGAGGTGGGTGAAGGAAGAGTGAGTGAGGAAGTGAAGGAAGGGAGAGAGAGTGAGTGGTGAAGGTGGGGCAGAAGTGAGAAAGTGAGACGGATAAAGGGAGTGCAAAGGGAATAGGGCGAGTGAGGAAATAGAAGGGAGAAAAGGATAGATTTGGAGGTTAGGAGCGGAGATAGGCGCTGCGTGGCGGGAAGAGAAAGGCTGGAGGTAGTGAGATCTGTCGGACGGAGCAGCAACTAGGAGCGGAAAAAGGCGGGAGGTTTGAAAAGGAGTAGGAAGGAAATAGAAGAAAGGATAAAAGGATAAGAATAGGAGGTCAACGGTGGGTAGAACAGAAGGAAGAGGTCAAATGGAGGGGAATAAGGGAGAGGAAGGAAGGGTAGGGGGGAAAGGGAATGGAGATGGAATGGGGAAGGAAAAAGGAAAATTGGAAAGGGAGGAAAGAAAAAGGAAGGAGAGTGTGAGCAGTGTGAGTAGTGTGGGGAGTAATGCGGGGAATCTGGAAAGTTACTGGGGGAAAAAGAGGAAAGAGAGGGAGGAGGAGGAAGGGACGGGGGAGGAAGGGAAGAATACAGGATTTAAAAGAAGTGTGGTGACGATGCGGTCACCGGAGGACAGGAAAAAGAGGGGGGGGAGCAGGGAAAAAGATGAGATGGGAAAGATGATGGAGATGATGAGGGAACTCATGAAGGAGGTGAGGGAGGAGAAAGAGGAGATGTGGAAGGAGATGAGGGAGATGTTAGGGGAGATGAAGAAGGAAGGGGAAGAAAGAAGACAGGTGATGAAGGAGTGGAGGGAGGAAAGGAGGAAATGGGAGGAGGAGAGGAGGGAGGAGAAAAAGAGGAGGGAAAAGATGGAGGAGAAGTTAGAGAGATTGGAAGAGAGGGATGAGAGGGTGGAAGAGATGATAAGGAAGGTAGAGAAGTGGGAGGAGGAAAAGGGAGGGATGGGTAGCACGGTGAAAGAGGGTGGAGGGGATGAGGAAGAGTGTATGCTGAGATTGAGGAGAATGGAATTAAGACAGGACAAAAAAGAGAGGGAGGAGAGAAGGAATAACGTAGTAGTAAGGGGGCTGGGGGGGGGGGAGAAGAGGTAGAAAAAGAAGTGAAGAAGTTGTGGGCGAGGATGGGAATGGAGGATGAAGGAATAAGGGAGGTGAGAAGGGTAGGGAGAACGGGAAAAGAAGGGAGAGGACTAGTTTTGGTGAAGTTGGCGGGGAGGGAGGAGAAGAGAAAAGTGATGGAGGCGAGGAGAAAACTGAAGGGCAGGAGGGAAAGGATAGATGACGACTTAACGGAGGAAGAAAGGAGGGCAAGGTGGAAGGTAGAAAGAGAGGCGGAGAAGGAAAGGGAAGGGGGGAAAAAGGTGCAAGTTGGATATATGAAAATGTGGGTAAACGGGAAGATGAGAAGGTGGGACGAATTATGGGAAAGGTGGTGTGACGAACAGGGAAACGAATGTTAAGGGAAAGGGGGGAGAAGGAGGGGAGGTTGGGAGGGGAAAGAAAAGAGGGAAAAGGGAGGTACAAGGTCGCATTTTGGAATGTGGCGGGGATGAGAAATAAAGATGAGGAATTTTGGAAGGGTTTAGAGGAATGGGAGGTGGTAGTGATGAGTGAAACATGGATAGAGGAGAGGGAATGGGAGTATGTAAGGGGCAGATTGCCAAAGGAGTATGTGTGGGAAAAACAGTGGGCCAGGAGGGAAAGCAAGAAAGGAAGAGCGATAGGGGGAATGATAATGGGGGTGAAAAGGGGAATCGAAATAGGGCAGGGGGAAGGAGGTGGAGGGGAAGGGGTAATGGTGAGGAAAGTGAAATTGGGGGAGGAATGGTGGAGAGTTATAGGGATATATGTGAATAAGGACTTGCAAAGGAAGTTAGAGGAACTGGGGGAGTGGATAGAGGAGAGAGAGGAGGGAGTGAGAGTAGTAATTGGAGGTGACTTTAATGCGAGAACAGGGAGGGAAGGGGGAAGGATATGGGGGGAGGGAGAAGAGGAGGGGGGAGCAGGGGGGAGCAGGAGGTCGAAGGATAGGGTGGTAAATGGAGAGGGGAGGAGATTATGTAGATATTTGGGGGAGAGGGGGTGGGGAATTATGAATGGAAATGTAGAGGGGGATGAGGAGGGAGAATGGACATATACAGGAGGGAGGGGGAATTCGGTTATAGATTTTGTAGTGGGGAATGAGGAAACAAGGGAGAGGGTAGAAAGGATGGAGGTGGCGGAGAGAATTGATTCAGACCACCATCCGGTAGTAGTATGGCTGAGGGGGGAAATGGAGGAGAAGGGGGAGAGGAGGAAGAAGGGCGTGGAGAAGAGAGGGGGGAGAGGAAACTGGACGACGGAGGGAAGGGAGGAATTTGCAAGGAAGTTTGGTAAAAGAGACGGGGGAGGGAGAGGAATAGAGGAGGAATGGGCAGAGCTGAAGGAAAGAGTGAAAGGAGCAATGGGGAAGGCCGAGGAAGGAGGGCAGAGGAGAAAGAAGGGGGGATGGTGGGACAGAGAGTGCAGAGAGGAGAAGGGGAGGGTGAGGAGAGAGCTTAGGAGGTGGAGAAGGGAAGGGGGGGATGGGAAGGAATATAAGGAGGGGAAAAAGGAATATAGGAGGATATGTGAGGAAAAGAAGAAAAAGGAGGTGGATAGGTGGCAGAAGGAGGTGGAGGGGATAAGAACGGAGGAACAGGTTTGGAAGGTGGTAAATAGGGAGAGAAAAAGGAGAGGGGGAGTAAATGAGGAGATAAAAATAGAGGAATGGGACGAGTACTTCAGGGAGTTGTTAGGGGGGGTGGAGTGGAGGGTGAGAAAGGGGGCAGTAACAGAGAGGGGTGAGGACGAGGAAGGGGAGATAGAAAAGGAGGAGATAAAAAGGGTAGTGAGGGGGTTGAAGGATGGGAAGGCGATGGGAGGGGACGGAATACCCAATGAAGTGTGGAAGTATGGGGGGGTAGAGGTGGAAGAATGGTTGGGGGAGGTCTGTAATAGGGTGTGGAAGGGGGAGGGCTGGTTGGAAGATTGGAGAGTAGGAGTGGTGGTGCCGGTGGTAAAGAAGGGGGTGGGGAAAAAAGTAGAAGAGTACAGAGGAGTGACGCTGACACAGACTGCATATAAGGTATATGCGTCTGTGTTAGCTGAAAGGTTGAGGAAAGAGGTAGAGGAGAAGGGGATCCTACCACCAAGTCAGGCGGGGTTCAGGAGGGGGATGGGATGTATAGATAGCATATACGTGTTGAACTATCTCATCAACAGGCAGGTGGAAAGGAAAGGGGGGAAGCTGGTAGTGCTGTTCCTGGACATGAAGGCAGCATTTGATTCAGTGGACCGGGAGGTGTTAATTAGGGCAATGAGGGAGAGAGGAGTGAGGGAGGGGCTAGTGGGAAGGTGTGAGGAGGTGCTGAGGGAGACGGTAAGTAGGGTAAGGGTGGGAGGAGAGGAAGGGAAGGACTTCTGGACGGCGAGGGGGGTGAGGCAGGGGTGTCCGTTAAGCCCTCCATTTTCCCTGCAGAACCAGAATGGTTTGCCAAGCATTCTTCTTCGTGGCCTTCATACCATTCAAGATACTCGTCAGTACCCATTTTGTCACTCCAATACGTACAGGCTTGGCAGTAGCCTCCTTTTACAATTAAATCTATTACTTTCCCACTGTAATGTCCTATGAGCGTTGTTACGCCGTACATCGAAGTAAAGCCACGTTTCTTCCACGACCCATCACCAGATATCTTTAAATTTGCCGGACACCTTCCATGTTTCACATTTTCCACTTGTTCTTCAGCAACTGATTTCTGGCACAAAAAATCAAACACCAAACTCGCCGCACGGTGCATATGTTGTACAACCAGATCGTACGAAGTTTTTTGTATTCCCTGCCCGATGTCCATGAGTCCACAAAATATATTTATGCCTTCCCGGCCGATGCCTAAGAGTCTCATAGCGAATACGATTCTCCGATTGATTTCATAACCGGTATGAATCATAGGCCCTGAGTTGATTTCTCTGCGACCACAAGTGCATTCAACAATGATTTTGAAGCCAAGGCCACGATTTTCGGATTTATTAAACTTTATGTTCTGCTTACATTGCTTGCAAACGAGCAACTCCGCGAGCACACCAAATACACTTAAAAATTCCACAATTTTATAATGCGTCGAAGTGTACGCAATGTCGTTACTACTCGCACTAGCTAATTTTTTTGCTGTGGAACTCTATCCTATTACATCCTCCTCTTTATTTAAGAACTGATTCCCCTGAAATCTTCTCTTCGGCGGGTTTGCTGCACGATCGGTACTTCCTTTTTTGCCTTTTGGATACATACTTGTATTAGCGTTTGAAGACGTCTTCACAGGCCAAAATTCGGAGCTCAACTGGATCATTGGCAATTACCGCCAAGAAACGCAGCATTGTTGAAAATCCTGTTATGTACGAAATTAATTGTTTTACTACAGACTGTATAAACATAAGAATTGAGTAATAAATGCTCAGGTAAACAACTACCTAGCTCGGTAATATTGTACCTTCGAATGAGATCTCACCCAGCTCAAAATCTGCACATATAAGGACAAAAAGCATATTCTCATGACTGATAAAATATCGAAAGCGAAGTATCGATATCGTCAGTATCGATACTTTTACTCATAATTATTGTTGCTACTACTGATAATCGATGACCATTTTTTTTTGTTGGCCATGTTAACGATTCATCACTATTAGGAGTAAAATCCCAAAATGGAAGTAAATCATTTATTCCATTATCTACAATAAAAATATATAAAAAATATTTACATCACACATTTCAATCAAAATGCCAATCCTCAATAGACAAGGAACCTAAAAATAATAATTGTTGTAAATGCTCCCCAGTTAACCGATTTGTAGCTTCATTCATAATTCTGCCTGCTTTTGAAAATAGGCGTTCCGACGGAACGGAGGTAGCAATTATTGACAAAAATTTGTTTGCCAATTTGCTTAATGAGTTTGGCTGATCCCAAAATTTAATAGGGCAATCGATGAAGAGTGGATGAAACATCCACCATTAGAGGTGGGCACAGTCTTAGTCGTGCTGCCAATCCAACTCCTTCGGGAAAATCGTATTCTCGGAGCTGTTGCCTAGCTTCCGGTCCCACAGGTATGAAGGGTAGATAACCCAATAAATTGCCAGTTGGCAAAGCCCCTGCCGGAAACAAACCATCGGGTAAAGGGGTCAAAGCCTGGTCTTGCGCCTGTGATTGAATATTCCGCATTGTAATATACGGTGAAATATTTACTTCGTACGCGTTATGGTTTCGCGCCTGTATGCTTCCAAATGTACCAGCAGGTTGCGCGGGAACATCGCCGTTTGCGGGAACTTCGACGCCTGGTACTATTGCGTCCGGAATGTTAACTCGGACCGTATCGCCTGATGGCGTGATATTGGTATTGATAAGAGAGAGGTACTCTGCGATCGGCGCCGGGATGATCATCTCCCGGGGAATTGAGGACATGGGTTGGTCCTCACCTTGCCATCGCGCCTCTTGGTTTAGATTTCTCGCAGTGTCAAGAAGCCATGCCTGTAAAACGGTATTCATGGCGTGCAAGAATGCGACATACGGCATCTCTCGCCGGAGACGTGGTGCGTACTCTCGAAGTTGGCGGTAAGTTACGTCGCACAACTGAACAAAACTTGAATGCTCAAGGTTTTGGCACCTACGCTTGATGAACTGACGTGATCCTTGAGTGAATGAATATAGTGGATCGTCTTTTGGAGGGGAAGTCTTGGTCGACTGATACTTATCGGTATCAGTACCCTCGGTTGTCACAGTCGGTTTGTTAATATCAGTGGTATCAGCCACTTTGTCTGTTTGGGGCTTCCGCCATGCCGTAGCACGTCGCATATTGCGCTGTTTGCGCTGGACGGTTGGCTGCGGGTTCCGCTGGAGGTAATCCTCCTCTTTAGTTTCAGCCCATCCACCGGGCCTGCGGAATTCTTTACTCCCAATATGTTCTGCCATTCTCCTTTGGTCACGGCCGCCTCTCTGGACTCCAGAGGTATTTGGCCTTGACGAGAAGGTTCTAGTGTTAGTGAAAGCGGAATTGTTCATCGCAAAAAGACTTCCGGTTCCGGACGCGTGGGAGAAAGGTTGAGTGTTTGGTGCTGCGAGGTGGGTGAAGGAAGAGTGAGTGAGGAAGTGAAGGAAGGGAGAGAGAGTGAGTGGTGAAGGTGGGGCAGAAGTGAGAAAGTGAGACGGATAAAGGGAGTGCAAAGGGAATAGGGCGAGTGAGGAAATAGAAGGGAGAAAAGGATAGATTTGGAGGTTAGGAGCGGAGATAGGCGCTGCGTGGCGGGAAGAGAAAGGCTGGAGGTAGTGAGATCTGTCGGACGGAGCAGCAACTAGGAGCGGAAAAAGGCGGGAGGTTTGAAAAGGAGTAGGAAGGAAATAGAAGAAAGGATAAAAGGATAAGAATAGGAGGTCAACGGTGGGTAGAACAGAAGGAAGAGGTCAAATGGAGGGGAATAAGGGAGAGGAAGGAAGGGTAGGGGGGAAAGGGAATGGAGATGGAATGGGGAAGGAAAAAGGAAAATTGGAAAGGGAGGAAAGAAAAAGGAAGGAGAGTGTGAGCAGTGTGAGTAGTGTGGGGAGTAATGCGGGGAATCTGGAAAGTTACTGGGGGAAAAAGAGGAAAGAGAGGGAGGAGGAGGAAGGGACGGGGGAGGAAGGGAAGAATACAGGATTTAAAAGAAGTGTGGTGACGATGCGGTCACCGGAGGACAGGAAAAAGAGGGGGGGGAGCAGGGAAAAAGATGAGATGGGAAAGATGATGGAGATGATGAGGGAACTCATGAAGGAGGTGAGGGAGGAGAAAGAGGAGATGTGGAAGGAGATGAGGGAGATGTTAGGGGAGATGAAGAAGGAAGGGGAAGAAAGAAGACAGGTGATGAAGGAGTGGAGGGAGGAAAGGAGGAAATGGGAGGAGGAGAGGAGGGAGGAGAAAAAGAGGAGGGAAAAGATGGAGGAGAAGTTAGAGAGATTGGAAGAGAGGGATGAGAGGGTGGAAGAGATGATAAGGAAGGTAGAGAAGTGGGAGGAGGAAAAGGGAGGGATGGGTAGCACGGTGAAAGAGGGTGGAGGGGATGAGGAAGAGTGTATGCTGAGATTGAGGAGAATGGAATTAAGACAGGACAAAAAAGAGAGGGAGGAGAGAAGGAATAACGTAGCAGTAAGGGGGCTGGGGGGGGGGGAGAAGAGGTAGAAAAAGAAGTGAAGAAGTTGTGGGCGAGGATGGGAATGGAGGATGAAGGAATAAGGGAGGTGAGAAGGGTAGGGAGAACGGGAAAAGAAGGGAGAGGACTGGTTTTGGTGAAGTTGGCGGGGAGGGAGGAGAAGAGAAAAGTGATGGAGGCGAGGAGAAAACTGAAGGGCAGGAGGGAAAGGATAGATGACGACTTAACGGAGGAAGAAAGGAGGGCAAGGTGGAAGGTAGAAAGAGAGGCGGAGAAGGAAAGGGAAGGGGGGAAAAAGGTGCAAGTTGGATATATGAAAATGTGGGTAAACGGGAAGATGAGAAGGTGGGACGAATTATGGGAAAGGTGGTGTGACGAACAGGGAAACGAATGTTAAGGGAAAGGGGGGAGAAGGAGGGGAGGTTGGGAGGGGAAAGAAAAGAGGGAAAAGGGAGGTACAAGGTCGCATTTTGGAATGTGGCGGGGATGAGAAATAAAGATGAGGAATTTTGGAAGGGTTTAGAGGAATGGGAGGTGGTAGTGATGAGTGAAACATGGATAGAGGAGAGGGAATGGGAGTATGTAAGGGGCAGATTGCCAAAGGAGTATGTGTGGGAAAAACAGTGGGCCAGGAGGGAAAGCAAGAAAGGAAGAGCGATAGGGGGAATGATAATGGGGGTGAAAAGGGGAATCGAAATAGGGCAGGGGGAAGGAGGTGGAGGGGAAGGGGTAATGGTGAGGAAAGTGAAATTGGGGGAGGAATGGTGGAGAGTTATAGGGATATATGTGAATAAGGACTTGCAAAGGAAGTTAGAGGAACTGGGGGAGTGGATAGAGGAGAGAGAGGAGGGAGTGAGAGTAGTAATTGGAGGTGACTTTAATGCGAGAACAGGGAGGGAAGGGGGAAGGATATGGGGGGAGGGAGAAGAGGAGGGGGGAGCAGGGGGGAGCAGGAGGTCGAAGGATAGGGTGGTAAATGGAGAGGGGAGGAGATTATGTAGATATTTGGGGGAGAGGGGGTGGGGAATTATGAATGGAAATGTAGAGGGGGATGAGGAGGGAGAATGGACATATACAGGAGGGAGGGGGAATTCGGTTATAGATTTTGTAGTGGGGAATGAGGAAACAAGGGAGAGGGTAGAAAGGATGGAGGTGGCGGAGAGAATTGATTCAGACCACCATCCGGTAGTAGTATGGCTGAGGGGGGAAATGGAGGAGAAGGGGGAGAGGAGGAAGAAGGGCGTGGAGAAGAGAGGGGGGAGAGGAAACTGGACGACGGAGGGAAGGGAGGAATTTGCAAGGAAGTTTGGTAAAAGAGACGGGGGAGGGAGAGGAATAGAGGAGGAATGGGCAGAGCTGAAGGAAAGAGTGAAAGGAGCAATGGGGAAGGCCGAGGAAGGAGGGCAGAGGAGAAAGAAGGGGGGATGGTGGGACAGAGAGTGCAGAGAGGAGAAGGGGAGGGTGAGGAGAGAGCTTAGGAGGTGGAGAAGGGAAGGGGGGGATGGGAAGGAATATAAGGAGGGGAAAAAGGAATATAGGAGGATATGTGAGGAAAAGAAGAAAAAGGAGGTGGATAGGTGGCAGAAGGAGGTGGAGGGGATAAGAACGGAGGAACAGGTTTGGAAGGTGGTAAATAGGGAGAGAAAAAGGAGAGGGGGAGTAAATGAGGAGATAAAAATAGAGGAATGGGACGAGTACTTCAGGGAGTTGTTAGGGGGGGTGGAGTGGAGGGTGAGAAAGGGGGCAGTAACAGAGAGGGGTGAGGACGAGGAAGGGGAGATAGAAAAGGAGGAGATAAAAAGGGTAGTGAGGGGGTTGAAGGATGGGAAGGCGATGGGAGGGGACGGAATACCCAATGAAGTGTGGAAGTATGGGGGGGTAGAGGTGGAAGAATGGTTGGGGGAGGTCTGTAATAGGGTGTGGAAGGGGGAGGGCTGGTTGGAAGATTGGAGAGTAGGAGTGGTGGTGCCGGTGGTAAAGAAGGGGGTGGGGAAAAAAGTAGAAGAGTACAGAGGAGTGACGCTGACACAGACTGCATATAAGGTATATGCGTCTGTGTTAGCTGAAAGGTTGAGGAAAGAGGTAGAGGAGAAGGGGATCCTACCACCAAGTCAGGCGGGGTTCAGGAGGGGGATGGGATGTATAGATAGCATATACGTGTTGAACTATCTCATCAACAGGCAGGTGGAAAGGAAAGGGGGGAAGCTGGTAGTGCTGTTCCTGGACATGAAGGCAGCATTTGATTCAGTGGACCGGGAGGTGTTAATTAGGGCAATGAGGGAGAGAGGAGTGAGGGAGGGGCTAGTGGGAAGGTGTGAGGAGGTGCTGAGGGAGACGGTAAGTAGGGTAAGGGTGGGAGGAGAGGAAGGGAAGGACTTCTGGACGGCGAGGGGGGTGAGGCAGGGGTGTCCGTTAAGCCCTCCATTTTCCCTGCAGAACCAGAATGGTTTGCCAAGCATTCTTCTTCGTGGCCTTCATACCATTCAAGATACTCGTCAGTACCCATTTTGTCACTCCAATACGTACAGGCTTGGCAGTAGCCTCCTTTTACAATTAAATCTATTACTTTCCCACTGTAATGTCCTATGAGCGTTGTTACGCCGTACATCGAAGTAAAGCCACGTTTCTTCCACGACCCATCACCAGATATCTTTAAATTTGCCGGACACCTTCCATGTTTCACATTTTCCACTTGTTCTTCAGCAACTGATTTCTGGCACAAAAAATCAAACACCAAACTCGCCGCACGGTGCATATGTTGTACAACCAGATCGTACGAAGTTTTTTGTATTCCCTGCCCGATGTCCATGAGTCCACAAAATATATTTATGCCTTCCCGGCCGATGCCTAAGAGTCTCATAGCGAATACGATTCTCCGATTGATTTCATAACCGGTATGAATCATAGGCCCTGAGTTGATTTCTCTGCGACCACAAGTGCATTCAACAATGATTTTGAAGCCAAGGCCACGATTTTCGGATTTATTAAACTTTATGTTCTGCTTACATTGCTTGCAAACGAGCAACTCCGCGAGCACACCAAATACACTTAAAAATTCCACAATTTTATAATGCGTCGAAGTGTACGCAATGTCGTTACTACTCGCACTAGCTAATTTTTTTGCTGTGGAACTCTATCCTATTACATCCTCCTCTTTATTTAAGAACTGATTCCCCTGAAATCTTCTCTTCGGCGGGTTTGCTGCACGATCGGTACTTCCTTTTTTGCCTTTTGGATACATACTTGTATTAGCGTTTGAAGACGTCTTCACAGGCCAAAATTCGGAGCTCAACTGGATCATTGGCAATTACCGCCAAGAAACGCAGCATTGTTGAAAATCCTGTTATGTACGAAATTAATTGTTTTACTACAGACTGTATAAACATAAGAATTGAGTAATAAATGCTCAGGTAAACAACTACCTAGCTCGGTAATATTGTACCTTCGAATGAGATCTCACCCAGCTCAAAATCTGCACATATAAGGACAAAAAGCATATTCTCATGACTGATAAAATATCGAAAGCGAAGTATCGATATCGTCAGTATCGATACTTTTACTCATAATTATTGTTGCTACTACTGATAATCGATGACCATTTTTTTTTGTTGGCCATGTTAACGATTCATCACTATTAGGAGTAAAATCCCAAAATGGAAGTAAATCATTTATTCCATTATCTACAATAAAAATATATAAAAAATATTTACATCACACATTTCAATCAAAATGCCAATCCTCAATAGACAAGGAACCTAAAAATAATAATTGTTGTAAATGCTCCCCAGTTAACCGATTTGTAGCTTCATTCATAATTCTGCCTGCTTTTGAAAATAGGCGTTCCGACGGAACGGAGGTAGCAATTATTGACAAAAATTTGTTTGCCAATTTGCTTAATGAGTTTGGCTGATCCCAAAATTTAATAGGGCAATCGATGAAGAGTGGATGAAACATCCACCATTAGAGGTGGGCACAGTCTTAGTCGTGCTGCCAATCCAACTCCTTCGGGAAAATCGTATTCTCGGAGCTGTTGCCTAGCTTCCGGTCCCACAGGTATGAAGGGTAGATAACCCAATAAATTGCCAGTTGGCAAAGCCCCTGCCGGAAACAAACCATCGGGTAAAGGGGTCAAAGCCTGGTCTTGCGCCTGTGATTGAATATTCCGCATTGTAATATACGGTGAAATATTTACTTCGTACGCGTTATGGTTTCGCGCCTGTATGCTTCCAAATGTACCAGCAGGTTGCGCGGGAACATCGCCGTTTGCGGGAACTTCGACGCCTGGTACTATTGCGTCCGGAATGTTAACTCGGACCGTATCGCCTGATGGCGTGATATTGGTATTGATAAGAGAGAGGTACTCTGCGATCGGCGCCGGGATGATCATCTCCCGGGGAATTGAGGACATGGGTTGGTCCTCACCTTGCCATCGCGCCTCTTGGTTTAGATTTCTCGCAGTGTCAAGAAGCCATGCCTGTAAAACGGTATTCATGGCGTGCAAGAATGCGACATACGGCATCTCTCGCCGGAGACGTGGTGCGTACTCTCGAAGTTGGCGGTAAGTTACGTCGCACAACTGAACAAAACTTGAATGCTCAAGGTTTTGGCACCTACGCTTGATGAACTGACGTGATCCTTGAGTGAATGAATATAGTGGATCGTCTTTTGGAGGGGAAGTCTTGGTCGACTGATACTTATCGGTATCAGTACCCTCGGTTGTCACAGTCGGTTTGTTAATATCAGTGGTATCAGCCACTTTGTCTGTTTGGGGCTTCCGCCATGCCGTAGCACGTCGCATATTGCGCTGTTTGCGCTGGACGGTTGGCTGCGGGTTCCGCTGGAGGTAATCCTCCTCTTTAGTTTCAGCCCATCCACCGGGCCTGCGGAATTCTTTACTCCCAATATGTTCTGCCATTCTCCTTTGGTCACGGCCGCCTCTCTGGACTCCAGAGGTATTTGGCCTTGACGAGAAGGTTCTAGTGTTAGTGAAAGCGGAATTGTTCATCGCAAAAAGACTTCCGGTTCCGGACGCGTGGGAGAAAGGTTGAGTGTTTGGTGCTGCGAGGTGGGTGAAGGAAGAGTGAGTGAGGAAGTGAAGGAAGGGAGAGAGAGTGAGTGGTGAAGGTGGGGCAGAAGTGAGAAAGTGAGACGGATAAAGGGAGTGCAAAGGGAATAGGGCGAGTGAGGAAATAGAAGGGAGAAAAGGATAGATTTGGAGGTTAGGAGCGGAGATAGGCGCTGCGTGGCGGGAAGAGAAAGGCTGGAGGTAGTGAGATCTGTCGGACGGAGCAGCAACTAGGAGCGGAAAAAGGCGGGAGGTTTGAAAAGGAGTAGGAAGGAAATAGAAGAAAGGATAAAAGGATAAGAATAGGAGGTCAACGGTGGGTAGAACAGAAGGAAGAGGTCAAATGGAGGGGAATAAGGGAGAGGAAGGAAGGGTAGGGGGGAAAGGGAATGGAGATGGAATGGGGAAGGAAAAAGGAAAATTGGAAAGGGAGGAAAGAAAAAGGAAGGAGAGTGTGAGCAGTGTGAGTAGTGTGGGGAGTAATGCGGGGAATCTGGAAAGTTACTGGGGGAAAAAGAGGAAAGAGAGGGAGGAGGAGGAAGGGACGGGGGAGGAAGGGAAGAATACAGGATTTAAAAGAAGTGTGGTGACGATGCGGTCACCGGAGGACAGGAAAAAGAGGGGGGGGAGCAGGGAAAAAGATGAGATGGGAAAGATGATGGAGATGATGAGGGAACTCATGAAGGAGGTGAGGGAGGAGAAAGAGGAGATGTGGAAGGAGATGAGGGAGATGTTAGGGGAGATGAAGAAGGAAGGGGAAGAAAGAAGACAGGTGATGAAGGAGTGGAGGGAGGAAAGGAGGAAATGGGAGGAGGAGAGGAGGGAGGAGAAAAAGAGGAGGGAAAAGATGGAGGAGAAGTTAGAGAGATTGGAAGAGAGGGATGAGAGGGTGGAAGAGATGATAAGGAAGGTAGAGAAGTGGGAGGAGGAAAAGGGAGGGATGGGTAGCACGGTGAAAGAGGGTGGAGGGGATGAGGAAGAGTGTATGCTGAGATTGAGGAGAATGGAATTAAGACAGGACAAAAAAGAGAGGGAGGAGAGAAGGAATAACGTAGTAGTAAGGGGGCTGGGGGGGGGGGAGAAGAGGTAGAAAAAGAAGTGAAGAAGTTGTGGGCGAGGATGGGAATGGAGGATGAAGGAATAAGGGAGGTGAGAAGGGTAGGGAGAACGGGAAAAGAAGGGAGAGGACTGGTTTTGGTGAAGTTGGCGGGGAGGGAGGAGAAGAGAAAAGTGATGGAGGCGAGGAGAAAACTGAAGGGCAGGAGGGAAAGGATAGATGACGACTTAACGGAGGAAGAAAGGAGGGCAAGGTGGAAGGTAGAAAGAGAGGCGGAGAAGGAAAGGGAAGGGGGGAAAAAGGTGCAAGTTGGATATATGAAAATGTGGGTAAACGGGAAGATGAGAAGGTGGGACGAATTATGGGAAAGGTGGTGTGACGAACAGGGAAACGAATGTTAAGGGAAAGGGGGGAGAAGGAGGGGAGGTTGGGAGGGGAAAGAAAAGAGGGAAAAGGGAGGTACAAGGTCGCATTTTGGAATGTGGCGGGGATGAGAAATAAAGATGAGGAATTTTGGAAGGGTTTAGAGGAATGGGAGGTGGTAGTGATGAGTGAAACATGGATAGAGGAGAGGGAATGGGAGTATGTAAGGGGCAGATTGCCAAAGGAGTATGTGTGGGAAAAACAGTGGGCCAGGAGGGAAAGCAAGAAAGGAAGAGCGATAGGGGGAATGATAATGGGGGTGAAAAGGGGAATCGAAATAGGGCAGGGGGAAGGAGGTGGAGGGGAAGGGGTAATGGTGAGGAAAGTGAAATTGGGGGAGGAATGGTGGAGAGTTATAGGGATATATGTGAATAAGGACTTGCAAAGGAAGTTAGAGGAACTGGGGGAGTGGATAGAGGAGAGAGAGGAGGGAGTGAGAGTAGTAATTGGAGGTGACTTTAATGCGAGAACAGGGAGGGAAGGGGGAAGGATATGGGGGGAGGGAGAAGAGGAGGGGGGAGCAGGGGGGAGCAGGAGGTCGAAGGATAGGGTGGTAAATGGAGAGGGGAGGAGATTATGTAGATATTTGGGGGAGAGGGGGTGGGGAATTATGAATGGAAATGTAGAGGGGGATGAGGAGGGAGAATGGACATATACAGGAGGGAGGGGGAATTCGGTTATAGATTTTGTAGTGGGGAATGAGGAAACAAGGGAGAGGGTAGAAAGGATGGAGGTGGCGGAGAGAATTGATTCAGACCACCATCCGGTAGTAGTATGGCTGAGGGGGGAAATGGAGGAGAAGGGGGAGAGGAGGAAGAAGGGCGTGGAGAAGAGAGGGGGGAGAGGAAACTGGACGACGGAGGGAAGGGAGGAATTTGCAAGGAAGTTTGGTAAAAGAGACGGGGGAGGGAGAGGAATAGAGGAGGAATGGGCAGAGCTGAAGGAAAGAGTGAAAGGAGCAATGGGGAAGGCCGAGGAAGGAGGGCAGAGGAGAAAGAAGGGGGGATGGTGGGACAGAGAGTGCAGAGAGGAGAAGGGGAGGGTGAGGAGAGAGCTTAGGAGGTGGAGAAGGGAAGGGGGGGATGGGAAGGAATATAAGGAGGGGAAAAAGGAATATAGGAGGATATGTGAGGAAAAGAAGAAAAAGGAGGTGGATAGGTGGCAGAAGGAGGTGGAGGGGATAAGAACGGAGGAACAGGTTTGGAAGGTGGTAAATAGGGAGAGAAAAAGGAGAGGGGGAGTAAATGAGGAGATAAAAATAGAGGAATGGGACGAGTACTTCAGGGAGTTGTTAGGGGGGGTGGAGTGGAGGGTGAGAAAGGGGGCAGTAACAGAGAGGGGTGAGGACGAGGAAGGGGAGATAGAAAAGGAGGAGATAAAAAGGGTAGTGAGGGGGTTGAAGGATGGGAAGGCGATGGGAGGGGACGGAATACCCAATGAAGTGTGGAAGTATGGGGGGGTAGAGGTGGAAGAATGGTTGGGGGAGGTCTGTAATAGGGTGTGGAAGGGGGAGGGCTGGTTGGAAGATTGGAGAGTAGGAGTGGTGGTGCCGGTGGTAAAGAAGGGGGTGGGGAAAAAAGTAGAAGAGTACAGAGGAGTGACGCTGACACAGACTGCATATAAGGTATATGCGTCTGTGTTAGCTGAAAGGTTGAGGAAAGAGGTAGAGGAGAAGGGGATCCTACCACCAAGTCAGGCGGGGTTCAGGAGGGGGATGGGATGTATAGATAGCATATACGTGTTGAACTATCTCATCAACAGGCAGGTGGAAAGGAAAGGGGGGAAGCTGGTAGTGCTGTTCCTGGACATGAAGGCAGCATTTGATTCAGTGGACCGGGAGGTGTTAATTAGGGCAATGAGGGAGAGAGGAGTGAGGGAGGGGCTAGTGGGAAGGTGTGAGGAGGTGCTGAGGGAGACGGTAAGTAGGGTAAGGGTGGGAGGAGAGGAAGGGAAGGACTTCTGGACGGCGAGGGGGGTGAGGCAGGGGTGTCCGTTAAGCCCTCCATTTTCCCTGCAGAACCAGAATGGTTTGCCAAGCATTCTTCTTCGTGGCCTTCATACCATTCAAGATACTCGTCAGTACCCATTTTGTCACTCCAATACGTACAGGCTTGGCAGTAGCCTCCTTTTACAATTAAATCTATTACTTTCCCACTGTAATGTCCTATGAGCGTTGTTACGCCGTACATCGAAGTAAAGCCACGTTTCTTCCACGACCCATCACCAGATATCTTTAAATTTGCCGGACACCTTCCATGTTTCACATTTTCCACTTGTTCTTCAGCAACTGATTTCTGGCACAAAAAATCAAACACCAAACTCGCCGCACGGTGCATATGTTGTACAACCAGATCGTACGAAGTTTTTTGTATTCCCTGCCCGATGTCCATGAGTCCACAAAATATATTTATGCCTTCCCGGCCGATGCCTAAGAGTCTCATAGCGAATACGATTCTCCGATTGATTTCATAACCGGTATGAATCATAGGCCCTGAGTTGATTTCTCTGCGACCACAAGTGCATTCAACAATGATTTTGAAGCCAAGGCCACGATTTTCGGATTTATTAAACTTTATGTTCTGCTTACATTGCTTGCAAACGAGCAACTCCGCGAGCACACCAAATACACTTAAAAATTCCACAATTTTATAATGCGTCGAAGTGTACGCAATGTCGTTACTACTCGCACTAGCTAATTTTTTTGCTGTGGAACTCTATCCTATTACATCCTCCTCTTTATTTAAGAACTGATTCCCCTGAAATCTTCTCTTCGGCGGGTTTGCTGCACGATCGGTACTTCCTTTTTTGCCTTTTGGATACATACTTGTATTAGCGTTTGAAGACGTCTTCACAGGCCAAAATTCGGAGCTCAACTGGATCATTGGCAATTACCGCCAAGAAACGCAGCATTGTTGAAAATCCTGTTATGTACGAAATTAATTGTTTTACTACAGACTGTATAAACATAAGAATTGAGTAATAAATGCTCAGGTAAACAACTACCTAGCTCGGTAATATTGTACCTTCGAATGAGATCTCACCCAGCTCAAAATCTGCACATATAAGGACAAAAAGCATATTCTCATGACTGATAAAATATCGAAAGCGAAGTATCGATATCGTCAGTATCGATACTTTTACTCATAATTATTGTTGCTACTACTGATAATCGATGACCATTTTTTTTTGTTGGCCATGTTAACGATTCATCACTATTAGGAGTAAAATCCCAAAATGGAAGTAAATCATTTATTCCATTATCTACAATAAAAATATATAAAAAATATTTACATCACACATTTCAATCAAAATGCCAATCCTCAATAGACAAGGAACCTAAAAATAATAATTGTTGTAAATGCTCCCCAGTTAACCGATTTGTAGCTTCATTCATAATTCTGCCTGCTTTTGAAAATAGGCGTTCCGACGGAACGGAGGTAGCAATTATTGACAAAAATTTGTTTGCCAATTTGCTTAATGAGTTTGGCTGATCCCAAAATTTAATAGGGCAATCGATGAAGAGTGGATGAAACATCCACCATTAGAGGTGGGCACAGTCTTAGTCGTGCTGCCAATCCAACTCCTTCGGGAAAATCGTATTCTCGGAGCTGTTGCCTAGCTTCCGGTCCCACAGGTATGAAGGGTAGATAACCCAATAAATTGCCAGTTGGCAAAGCCCCTGCCGGAAACAAACCATCGGGTAAAGGGGTCAAAGCCTGGTCTTGCGCCTGTGATTGAATATTCCGCATTGTAATATACGGTGAAATATTTACTTCGTACGCGTTATGGTTTCGCGCCTGTATGCTTCCAAATGTACCAGCAGGTTGCGCGGGAACATCGCCGTTTGCGGGAACTTCGACGCCTGGTACTATTGCGTCCGGAATGTTAACTCGGACCGTATCGCCTGATGGCGTGATATTGGTATTGATAAGAGAGAGGTACTCTGCGATCGGCGCCGGGATGATCATCTCCCGGGGAATTGAGGACATGGGTTGGTCCTCACCTTGCCATCGCGCCTCTTGGTTTAGATTTCTCGCAGTGTCAAGAAGCCATGCCTGTAAAACGGTATTCATGGCGTGCAAGAATGCGACATACGGCATCTCTCGCCGGAGACGTGGTGCGTACTCTCGAAGTTGGCGGTAAGTTACGTCGCACAACTGAACAAAACTTGAATGCTCAAGGTTTTGGCACCTACGCTTGATGAACTGACGTGATCCTTGAGTGAATGAATATAGTGGATCGTCTTTTGGAGGGGAAGTCTTGGTCGACTGATACTTATCGGTATCAGTACCCTCGGTTGTCACAGTCGGTTTGTTAATATCAGTGGTATCAGCCACTTTGTCTGTTTGGGGCTTCCGCCATGCCGTAGCACGTCGCATATTGCGCTGTTTGCGCTGGACGGTTGGCTGCGGGTTCCGCTGGAGGTAATCCTCCTCTTTAGTTTCAGCCCATCCACCGGGCCTGCGGAATTCTTTACTCCCAATATGTTCTGCCATTCTCCTTTGGTCACGGCCGCCTCTCTGGACTCCAGAGGTATTTGGCCTTGACGAGAAGGTTCTAGTGTTAGTGAAAGCGGAATTGTTCATCGCAAAAAGACTTCCGGTTCCGGACGCGTGGGAGAAAGGTTGAGTGTTTGGTGCTGCGAGGTGGGTGAAGGAAGAGTGAGTGAGGAAGTGAAGGAAGGGAGAGAGAGTGAGTGGTGAAGGTGGGGCAGAAGTGAGAAAGTGAGACGGATAAAGGGAGTGCAAAGGGAATAGGGCGAGTGAGGAAATAGAAGGGAGAAAAGGATAGATTTGGAGGTTAGGAGCGGAGATAGGCGCTGCGTGGCGGGAAGAGAAAGGCTGGAGGTAGTGAGATCTGTCGGACGGAGCAGCAACTAGGAGCGGAAAAAGGCGGGAGGTTTGAAAAGGAGTAGGAAGGAAATAGAAGAAAGGATAAAAGGATAAGAATAGGAGGTCAACGGTGGGTAGAACAGAAGGAAGAGGTCAAATGGAGGGGAATAAGGGAGAGGAAGGAAGGGTAGGGGGGAAAGGGAATGGAGATGGAATGGGGAAGGAAAAAGGAAAATTGGAAAGGGAGGAAAGAAAAAGGAAGGAGAGTGTGAGCAGTGTGAGTAGTGTGGGGAGTAATGCGGGGAATCTGGAAAGTTACTGGGGGAAAAAGAGGAAAGAGAGGGAGGAGGAGGAAGGGACGGGGGAGGAAGGGAAGAATACAGGATTTAAAAGAAGTGTGGTGACGATGCGGTCACCGGAGGACAGGAAAAAGAGGAGGGGGAGCAGGGAAAAAGATGAGATGGGAAAGATGATGGAGATGATGAGGGAACTCATGAAGGAGGTGAGGGAGGAGAAAGAGGAGATGTGGAAGGAGATGAGGGAGATGTTAGGGGAGATGAAGAAGGAAGGGGAAGAAAGAAGACAGGTGATGAAGGAGTGGAGGGAGGAAAGGAGGAAATGGGAGGAGGAGAGGAGGGAGGAGAAAAAGAGGAGGGAAAAGATGGAGGAGAAGTTAGAGAGATTGGAAGAGAGGGATGAGAGGGTGGAAGAGATGATAAGGAAGGTAGAGAAGTGGGAGGAGGAAAAGGGAGGGATGGGTAGCACGGTGAAAGAGGGTGGAGGGGATGAGGAAGAGTGTATGCTGAGATTGAGGAGAATGGAATTAAGACAGGACAAAAAAGAGAGGGAGGAGAGAAGGAATAACGTAGTAGTAAGGGGGCTGGGGGGGGGGGAGAAGAGGTAGAAAAAGAAGTGAAGAAGTTGTGGGCGAGGATGGGAATGGAGGATGAAGGAATAAGGGAGGTGAGAAGGGTAGGGAGAACGGGAAAAGAAGGGAGAGGACTGGTTTTGGTGAAGTTGGCGGGGAGGGAGGAGAAGAGAAAAGTGATGGAGGCGAGGAGAAAACTGAAGGGCAGGAGGGAAAGGATAGATGACGACTTAACGGAGGAAGAAAGGAGGGCAAGGTGAAGGTAGAAAGAGAGGCGGAGAAGGAAAGGGAAGGGGGGAAAAAGGTGCAAGTTGGATATATGAAAATGTGGGTAAACGGGAAGATGAGAAGGTGGGACGAATTATGGGAAAGGTGGTGTGACGAACAGGGAAACGAATGTTAAGGGAAAGGGGGGAGAAGGAGGGGAGGTTGGGAGGGGAAAGAAAAGAGGGAAAAGGGAGGTACAAGGTCGCATTTTGGAATGTGGCGGGGATGAGAAATAAAGATGAGGAATTTTGGAAGGGTTTAGAGGAATGGGAGGTGGTAGTGATGAGTGAAACATGGATAGAGGAGAGGGAATGGGAGTATGTAAGGGGCAGATTGCCAAAGGAGTATGTGTGGGAAAAACAGTGGGCCAGGAGGGAAAGCAAGAAAGGAAGAGCGATAGGGGGAATGATAATGGGGGTGAAAAGGGGAATCGAAATAGGGCAGGGGGAAGGAGGTGGAGGGGAAGGGGTAATGGTGAGGAAAGTGAAATTGGGGGAGGAATGGTGGAGAGTTATAGGGATATATGTGAATAAGGACTTGCAAAGGAAGTTAGAGGAACTGGGGGAGTGGATAGAGGAGAGAGAGGAGGGAGTGAGAGTAGTAATTGGAGGTGACTTTAATGCGAGAACAGGGAGGGAAGGGGGAAGGATATGGGGGGAGGGAGAAGAGGAGGGGGGAGCAGGGGGGAGCAGGAGGTCGAAGGATAGGGTGGTAAATGGAGAGGGGAGGAGATTATGTAGATATTTGGGGGAGAGGGGGTGGGGAATTATGAATGGAAATGTAGAGGGGGATGAGGAGGGAGAATGGACATATACAGGAGGGAGGGGGAATTCGGTTATAGATTTTGTAGTGGGGAATGAGGAAACAAGGGAGAGGGTAGAAAGGATGGAGGTGGCGGAGAGAATTGATTCAGACCACCATCCGGTAGTAGTATGGCTGAGGGGGGAAATGGAGGAGAAGGGGGAGAGGAGGAAGAAGGGTGTAGAGAAGAGAGGGGGGAGAGGAAACTGGACGACGGAGGGAAGGGAGGAATTTGCAAGGAAGTTTGGTAAAAGAGACGGGGGAGGGAGAGGAATAGAGGAGGAATGGGCAGAGCTGAAGGAAAGAGTGAAAGGAGCAATGGGGAAGGCCGAGGAAGGAGGGCAGAGGAGAAAGAAGGGGGGATGGTGGGACAGAGAGTGCAGAGAGGAGAAGGGGAGGGTGAGGAGAGAGCTTAGGAGGTGGAGAAGGGAAGGGGGGGATGGGAAGGAATATAAGGAGGGGAAAAAGGAATATAGGAGGATATGTGAGGAAAAGAAGAAAAAGGAGGTGGATAGGTGGCAGAAGGAGGTGGAGGGGATAAGAACGGAGGAACAGGTTTGGAAGGTGGTAAATAGGGAGAGAAAAAGGAGAGGGGGAGTAAATGAGGAGATAAAAATAGAGGAATGGGACGAGTACTTCAGGGAGTTGTTAGGGGGGGTGGAGTGGAGGGTGAGAAAGGGGGCAGTAACAGAGAGGGGTGAGGACGAGGAAGGGGAGATAGAAAAGGAGGAGATAAAAAGGGTAGTGAGGGGGTTGAAGGATGGGAAGGCGATGGGAGGGGACGGAATACCCAATGAAGTGTGGAAGTATGGGGGGGTAGAGGTGGAAGAATGGTTGGGGGAGGTCTGTAATAGGGTGTGGAAGGGGGAGGGCTGGTTGGAAGATTGGAGAGTAGGAGTGGTGGTGCCGGTGGTAAAGAAGGGGGTGGGGAAAAAAGTAGAAGAGTACAGAGGAGTGACGCTGACACAGACTGCATATAAGGTATATGCGTCTGTGTTAGCTGAAAGGTTGAGGAAAGAGGTAGAGGAGAAGGGGATCCTACCACCAAGTCAGGCGGGGTTCAGGAGGGGGATGGGATGTATAGATAGCATATACGTGTTGAACTATCTCATCAACAGGCAGGTGGAAAGGAAAGGGGGGAAGCTGGTAGTGCTGTTCCTGGACATGAAGGCAGCATTTGATTCAGTGGACCGGGAGGTGTTAATTAGGGCAATGAGGGAGAGAGGAGTGAGGGAGGGGCTAGTGGGAAGGTGTGAGGAGGTGCTGAGGGAGACGGTAAGTAGGGTAAGGGTGGGAGGAGAGGAAGGGAAGGACTTCTGGACGGCGAGGGGGGTGAGGCAGGGGTGTCCGTTAAGCCCCAGCCTATTCACCTTGCTGCTGGCGGACCTAGACGAGGAGTTGGAGAAAGGGGGGTGGGGAGGGGTGAAGGTGGGGGGCAAAAAAATATATACATTAGCATATGCTGATGATATTGCGGTGCTGGCGGAGGATGAGGAGGGGATGAGAGGGATGATGGGAAAGTTGGAGAGTTACCTGGATAAGAAGGGGCTGCAGGTGAACGTGGGGAAAACAAAGATGATGAGGTGTAGAAAGGGGGGAGGGAGGTGGAAGAAGGTGACGTGGAGGTGGAAGGGAAAGGTGGTGGAGGAGGTAAAGGAATTTAAATATTTGGGGTACACACTGATGAGGAATGGGGGGCAGGAGGCACACGTAGGGGAAAGGGTAAGGAAGGGGGCAGCAGTGATGGGTCAGGTGTGGGGGATAGGGAAGAGACGGTTTGGGAACGATTGGGAGAGGAGAGTATGGCTCTTCGAGAAGCTGGTGTGGGCTACAATTAGCTATGGAGTGGAGATATGGGGGTGGAAGGGTAGGGACAGAGTTGAGGGACTGCAGGAAAGGTTTTTGAAGTGGGTGTTGGGGGTGGAAAGGTGTACCCCAGGTTACATGGTAAGGGAGGAGATGCAGAGGGAGATGTTAAGAGGGAAGGCGGGGATGAGGGCATGGGGGTATGAAAGGAAGCTGGAGGAGGGGGGTGGGGGGGAACTGGCAAGGAGGTGTTGGGAGGAGATTAAGGGAAGGGCGAAGAGGGGGAAAGTGTTGGGAGGGTGGGAAAAGGAAAGGCAGGAGTACTATGAGGAAAGGGGGTGGACTATAGAGGAGATAGAAAGAGCGAGGGGAGGGGGGGAGCTGAGGGGGGAAGAATTGGTGAGTAGGGAAAGAAGAATGCAGGAGGAGGAAAGGTGGAAAAGAATTAGTGAGTCGGAGTTCAACAGGTGGTACAGGGTGGTGAAGGGGAAAGGGGTGCCAGGATACCTGAAGAAGGGATGGGGGGAAAGCAGGTGGCAAAGGGTGGCGAAATTTAGACTGGGGAATGGGATGCGGGGAGGGAAATATTGGGAGGAGGAAGAAAAGAGGAAGTGCAGGGTATGCGGGTGGAGAGAGGAAACGTGGGAGCATGTGTGGGAGGAGTGTATGGGTTGGCAGGAAGGAGGGTGGCAGGAGAGGGTAGGGGAGGTACTGGATGACGAGGGTGGCGGGGAGAAGTGGATGAGGAGGGTGGAAGAAAGGAGAGGGGAAGGAGTGGAGGAATGGGTGAGGAAGGAATGAGAGTGAGTGGCGGCGTGCGGAAGCGGAGGTCAGAGGATAGGGAAGGGGGGTGAGGGAGGCGTGCGTGACAGAGGAGAGCGGGCGAGCGGGCGAGCGAGCGAGCGGGCGAGCGGGCGAGCGAGGGAGCGAGAAAGAGGGTATAGGATAAGAGATAGATGTAAGGAATAGAATAAGGTTTAGGTTAAGGAAAAATGTACAGTGGGAAAAAAGGATTGTAATCCCCAAGGGGAAACAAATAAACAAGATATAGATAATAGGGCAATCATTTATTTTAATTACAGACTGATTTAGATAATACCTCAACTCTTCTGGCATTTCGTTCGGATTGTGGTTAATTTCTTTGGATTTGTTTAAATTTACCAAGTCTTTGTGATATGACCAAAAATTAGTTTTCTGTGCTATTTTGGTCGAAGCAGCGGTTATATGGATATTTGGGTTGGTCAGTATCGATGCAGCAATATATCATCATATAAAATATCGATACAGCAATATATCGTCATATGAAATATCGATACAAAATATCAATATTTGGACCCAACAGTATCGATATTCCAAATATCGATACTGTATCGCCCATCACTAAGGTCGGTATCATATATATTGGCCGGTGAGTTTCGGAGGGGTATTCTCCCACCACACCGTTTGTTTGCCTCGGTGCTCCTTTTCTCAAACGTTTTCTGACTCGCTCTCGTTCCATCTCGTTCTCGCCCTTACAGAACAAGAGTGAGCCAGAAGTGGTGGGGATAGTGCCAAGATTCTGACGCCTAGGCCAAACCGAGCTGTCAGCGTAGAAATACACACATCAGAATAGGTGTGCGTTAGCAACGAAAAAGTTCAGAAACTTTATTGGTTAGAAAATTGATTCGTTCTCGATAGCTTCATCTCGTATTGGTCTACGCATAGCTTCGCAACGCACACAACTATTACGTTAAGGATAAATAACAACCAACCGGCTAGGTTCAGGCGGAGCCGAGCAGCGTTCCCTTTATCCCACCATACCCTGCGAGGGCCACGCAACTCCAACTGACAAATCAGTGATCGTCAGATGGTGATGGCTGATTTCTCCTCGATTGCTGCTCGCGAAACCGAATTCACCGGCCAATTTTATACCAACCTTAGTTAGCTGGATACAGGAGCCACAGTAAAAGCGTGATGCTGTCAATGCATGCATTTTCGGACGATTCTAGGTTAGGTTATATGCATTTTAGGCATACATTGACTAGGAACTGCTGGGAATGAATACATTTACTAAAGCTTTTACCGTAACACATACATCACTTGAAATCTCTATCGTACATATTTAGTAATTGATACAGTTAGGGCAACAACGGAATAACTTGCAAATAAATTTTTCCCATTGTACATTGATGGCTTAGCGCACACATATTGTATGTCCAGTTTTAACGTTTTTGAGAAAAACAGGTTCAAACATTCAATGGTACTTTATAATTAAATAAATACTTTTTGCATTATTGTATTATCATATATACGTAATGTAGGTATCAGTGAAAATATGTAATTAGTAGTATAAGTTAGAATCTGAAAAATTATAATAATAATTTGATAATAATACTTGGAAGATGGACATGCTACATGTAACCACCCATACAGCACACTCACATGGCCGGAAGGTTCCATCAATGTAGCAGGAAGGTTCCTGTGCTGCACCGGAACCTTCCTGCTACATTGATGGAAGGTTCCATGAAGGATCCTATGTCCGCCCTTTGGGAACATTCCACGGAACGTTCCGGACATTCTCTGGGAATACTCACGGAGCCTTCAGGACATTCTCTGGGAATGCTCACGGAGCGTTCCGGACATTCTCTGGGAATGCTCATGGATGCTTCAGGACATTCTCTGGGAGTGCTCACGGCGCGTTCAGGACATTCGCTGGGAATGCTCATGGATGCTTCAGGACATTCTCTGGGAATGCTCATGGATGCTTCAGGACATTCTCTGGGAATGCTCATGGATGCTTCAGGACATTCTCTGGGAATGCTCACGGAGCCTTCAGGACATTCTCTGGGAATACTCACGGAGCCTTCAGGACATTCTCTGGGAATGCTCACGGACCCTTCAGGACATTTTCTGGCAATGCTCACGGAATTGGTCGCAGATTTTACAGCGATGTTGTTTCGGCAAAATTTGTGTGACATTACAGAAAGGATAGAAAATGTAAGGGACATTGATTAAATTACAATAAATATTGTTAATATTCATATATTTTTTTTACAAGTCGACAACAGCAACAATAATAATAAATGCGGGACAATCCCATCACATTAGTTAAATATACAGTGTGTCCGTTGTATCTGAAAAAGTGCAACCATCTCGAAAAATATAAATAGTACGAAAAATTGTTTCAGACGAAAGTTGTAGGATGTCGAGGGAGACGTAGGATACTCTTATTTTTTTATGTCTTATTCTTGTAAATGACATCGAAATGTTTACTAAAAACTACGTACATGTTTTTTTTTTTTATTTTAAACACATCTTCATATTTATGGAGCGAAAATTCCATTCTACAATGTAGTGATGTTGGTTAACCCTTAGTAACATGATTATTTTATCTTATCCAGAAAAATTTTCTCGTTGCATTAACAATACGACACAATATATCACAGTAGAATTTCTACGAATGTATTTTTGCCCTAAGGACACTTGTTACATATGGTAATAGTAAAGTAACGCTTTAAAGTTCATGAAAAAGCGGTCAAATGGCGCGCACGATTTTTTCAGTTCATGTAACACGGATGTTACACTACGATACTAACAATAAGGGTTAAAGACTGGGACGAAAACGAATGCGTGGGATGCGGAGAATACGAAAAGCGACGATTGGATTAAAGGTGTGTCCAATCCCTAGTCACATCACAAGGGGAAGCAGCGGTATTTGTGCTACGCATTTTTCTACGGTCTTTTCGATTATTCAATGCCAAGATCTTTTTTTGTTGGTACAGTAATTCGTCGTTATTGTCCCGTTTTTACCATTGCGTAATAGTCCCGCTCACTATCCCCATCATTTCTTGGAATCCTTCGGTCGAGAGTGAGAGAACGAAAGAATCGACGGCAACTTCGTGTCAACTGTTTCGTTCGCTCTCGCTCGCCCGAATCGTGTCTGCATTGCGTAATACGCCCGCTGCCAGCTCCGTTCGTCGGGACTATATTACGAGGAATTACTGTATTCCGGAAACTGTTGAATGTTGGATTTTATATATATATATATATATATATATATATATATATATATATATATATATATATATATATATATATATATATATATGTATATATGTTGCATCCAACATTCAACTGTTTCCGAAATACCAATAAAAAAGATGTCTGGGCATTGAACAACCGGAAAGAAAAAATATATATATGTTGCATCCAACATTCAACAATTTCCGAAATATTAATAAAAGAATCCGTAGCACAAATATTCCGTGATAACATTCTGCCTGCATGCAGTCTGCCAGCAGATGGACAGCAGGGTCTGACAAGGCAGAGTCTGCCGGCAGATCCGCAGCAGACCCTGCCTTCAACTAGATGGCGTCAGATAGCAGGATCTGCTGCGGATCTGCCGTTCATCTGCCGGCAGACGAACGGCAGACGAACGGCAGTCCCTGCCTTGTCAGGATCTGCCGGCAGACCTGGTTATCAGGGTTGCTGCTTCCCCTTGTCACTTCAGGGATCACTCTCCGCCATGTACGTGCTCCAAGGATTGTTCGTCCGTCTCGTCCACAGCGGTTCTGTCCTGGTCCTTATTGCTTCTATATTCTGCCCGCGCCATCCGCCTTTTGGTTTGAGTTAACCACTTTCCGGAAGCGTTGATAATTTCCACATCCGTTGCCGACAACCCCCTCTCGCTGCATGCAGCGTGTACTGAAGCTGGAATAATACATGTATTTATTTTACAATTTAAATTGCTGAAATGAGATAAATAATAAATTTACTTACCCAATACTAATTTGACTAAATTTCTATACAATTTCAGTGCTTTCTTTTTATTTCTCCCACACCAACTGTATTTCGCAGCTACTGTGTCGTCAATTAATTTTTCGAAGACCATCGCCGTTATTATCGACAGGTTCGTCCCACCTATTTTTTTCAGTACATCAACCTACAAAAAGTCATTAATAAATTATTATCTGTCATGAAACATGGCTTCAATAAAAACAGCATTTGTGTAACGCCAATCACGGGGTGCATTGAAGCATAACAACATGAAAAATAACAATCACCATTAGTTTAAATAATAGGTATAAAAGAGTTAATGGATATTTACAAGGAAACTGTATGAAAAGTAAAAGCTTGTCGCGCAGCCAGCACCGAAATACAAGGTGTCCCATAAAATTACGGGACTAAAATTGCGCCTTTTTGCATCAGGACGGCACATGTTCCGAAAAGTCCGCAATATTCATGTTCCTTAGTTTTATGGGACACCCTGTACATGCAAGAAAATCTCATCGTTGTGCAATAGTATATGAAGTGCAGTGCATTTTACAAATTGCGTGTATGTTGCTACTATTTAGAAATTATAATAAATAACAATACTCAAGTAATTATCCTTTGCATGACTGCAATGCAGCAACATAAAGTAGCTGTTGAATATAAAAGTAATTATACTATAAAGTTAATTTATATTTTTTACTCTTTATTACTCTTATGTCACTTACCATATTATCGAATACAGCCGTGTCTCGTAATTTATTATTTAAATTTCGTAATCCCTCTTCATCATTAACGGGCAGATTGTGCATTGTAGAAAAGTCCGTGTGAATATTAATTATTGCGTTTCTGTCCTCAGAATTAGTAGCCCCTCTTCTTTCAATTTTGTTTAATTGCTTCTGGATATCGTCTAATCTTAGATAAATCGCTGCAACGCTCTTCCTCATAAATGTTTCGAACTTTGAATAAAGATAAGAGAAGTTAATTTAACATATGTAATTTTTTAAACAAAAATCACATTTAGGATTATAATCAATGTGTAGAAACCCATTGGATTTGATATGAGTTTGTAGCTGCGGAAACGTACGTGATGATACTGATAATGATGATAATGATGATGATGATGATAACGATTTCGTTCGTGGTAGTGGTCGTGTTTGTGGTACTATTGATGATGGTCCTGGTGTTGCTGCTGTTGGTACTGGTCCTGGTGATAGTACTGTTGTTGGTAGTCCTGATGATGGTACTGTTGGTGGTGATGGTGGTTGAATATGATCGAGAGACGCGGGTATTGCGTGTGTCAGTACATCCACTGTACTGGCCATTTCAAAATAGTCGTCCCTTGGCGTGTTTGTAAAATCTGCATTGAAACCCGCAATTCATCATGTAACACAGTCCAACAAAATGAAATTTTTTTTCTGTTCCGCAATATCCACCGGGTAATTCTTGTACAGTTTTTCGCCTTGAACACGAATCCGTAAGCAGAATTACTGTATCACCCTCAGCTTTTGAAAAAGATGATTTTTTGTAAAAACACACGATTTTGGGCAAAAGTGATGTATTACGTGAAAACTAAGAACGCTAAAAAGTTCGACTTACTCTCAGAAGATAGAAGACAGTTGTCCGAATATATCAGTGTATATAGTTAGTAAATTTGAATGTTCTCAATGGTTGTAAATGACCATCAAACTTTGAAAAAGTGCCGATGCGCATGGTTTCCACGCAATATTTTTGCCTTTTTATGAAAATTTTTTTATCTAGCCCGAAAACGTTACCCAGCATCGGATTCTGTAGACGTTTCTGAAGAAAAAAACATCCAGGAAAAGTGTCGGAACGGTTTTTAACTCGAACTGATAGAGAAAATATCCATCGGCAACGCGTTTACGGTGTTTTGCCGCCTGGCGCGATTCATCAGGGCCGTCGTTACGCGTAATCGACGCCGATGTACCGTTCAGTGGACATCGACTTTCTATATGTATCATCCTTATTTTTTTTCATGTATTCATGGATAAACTGTAATTTTCAGCTTGTCGCAGCACAAGTTTTATTCGATGCAAAGAAAGACTTTCTAGACTGCTTAGCACGACTGACTCGAATGATTTTGAAGACAAAACTGAGATCTCACTAAGACGATGTATAGGAAAGCAGAGCATTTCAAGATATTTATTATTTCTCTGATTGTATCGCGCGTTAGGGATAAAGGATAAATTAAATGATACTTAAATAGAATTCGCGTTGACTTCAAGTACTGTTCAATGAGTTTCAACTATTACCATATTTGGAAAAGTGTTCTAAATCTGATCAAACCATAATAATAAAAATGTTGTAAATTCATAAAGAATTGTGTTTGTTTCTATACGGTTCCATATTAACAAGTCATACGTAGGTATTCATAGATTGAAGATCAAAATTGATTAAAACAGAGACTGATCGGGAAAAGTTTGTTTAAATCCGAGAATAGTATCTATGAATACATGAAAAAAACTAAGAATGATCCATATAGAATGTCGGTGCCCACTCGGCACGGTACCATCGGCGTCGATTACGCGTAGCGACAGCCCTGACGGGTCGCGTCAGGCGAGCAATGGCCGTCAGCCGGCAAAACACCGTGAACGCGTTGCCGATGGATATTTTCTCTATCAGTTCGAATTAGAAATCGTTTCGACACTTTTCCTGCAAGGTTTCTTCTTCAGAAACGTCTACACAATCCGATGCTGGGTAACGTTTTCGGGCTAGATAAAAAAATTTTCATAAAAAGGCAAAAATATTGCGTGGAAACCATGCGCATCGGCACTTTTTCAAAGTTTGATGGTCATTTACAACCATTGAGAACATTCAAATTTACTAACTATATACACTGATATATTCGGACAACTGTCTTCTATCTTCTGAGAGTAAGTCGAACTTTTTAGCGTTCTTAGTTTTCACGTAATACATCACTTTTGCCCAAAATCGCGTGTTTTTACAAAAAATCATGTTTTTCAAAAGCTGAGGGTGACACAGCAATTCTGCTTACGGATTTGTGTTCAAGGCGAAAAACTCTACAAGAATCACCCAGCGGATATTGCGGACCAAAAATCGTGTTGTACAGTGATAATTGTTAACATCCTCCGATCAATGTTCATGTGGGAGTCTCAAAATGGCGAAACTTCTCGGATGATGCAATATACCGATGAAAAAAAAATCGAAACAGTTTTCGAATGCGAGGCTTCCGACCCACGCAGTTTAAGATCGTGTGAAGTGAACGCGCAGCAGCGTACGGTAAAGGACTTTTCGATGTGTTTTTACATCGGAATATTACATGTTCCGCGAAGTCACGCAATTTTGAGACGCACTGTATATTACGTTACATTTATTTTCATAATATGTAATAAATGATTAATATAAAAATACCTTGCTCCAGTAATTTCCGCAGAGGTGGGACAGGTAATCCAGTTTTGGTTTTTTTATTAGGATTCTTTTTGGGAGGTTCATAATGACTGGCCTCTTCCTCGCTCGACACTGCAAAAACGTGGTTGCTTCTTTTCCGCTCTTGTGGTGTTCTCCTATTATATATTCCCTCATACATCCCATCTGACTCCTCTACGTTAGAAGTATCCATGGCATCGCCCCTCATTTCAAGGGCTCGATTATAATTATCTGACACAGATAATTCATTAATACGTAACACATTAAGTTATATGCATATTCAGGAAGAATTGATATAAATAAGGATTTCATTGAAAAAACATACCAGTTGAGCAAAACCACTTAATAATGTTACAGCTGTCCCAATTGTCACCTTCCCGTGGAGGCTCGGCCTTCATAATTACTCTATTGAGGGTATAATCGTTTTTAATGTGGCTCGGCCATACACTGTCAGTTTTCTCCTCATTAATCCAGCACGAGGGAATTATTTGTACGCCATCGGAAAATTCAACAATACTGTATTTCTTCAACATTGTTGAGGGTTGTACTAAAAAATAATTATGAGAATTTATTACAAAATTGACACTACATTATATTAGAATACTTATGAAATATTGCCGTATTATAGGTTTGTGTTAATCATGATGTTACTTGTACTTACCGACGATGACTCGAGCCCTTCGAAAATTCTTTCCAAGGTTAACTTCGAAAAAAGCAACTAAAAAATTTGAAAAAAAAACACGCACGCGAAGTATAAAACGACTAAAGTAACTAAAATATATTAAAAAAAAAATAAACACTATAAGTATAACAAAACTAAGAAAAATGTAATTATATATAATAAAATATTAAAAAACACACTTAACACACTATATAAGTATAATAATAAAAAGAATAGAAAAATTGAAAATATAATTTAAAAAACACACTTAACACACTATATAATTATAATAATAAAAAGAATAAGAAATATTGAAAATATAATTTAAAAAGCACACTTAACACACTATATAATTATAATAATAAAAAGAATAAGAAATATTGAAAATATAATTTAAAAAGCACACGATAACTAGGAAAAGAATAAAAAAAGGGAATATATATTAAAAGAAAATAGCGCGATAAATGTTTTGAAAACGAGAGCTGCTTGTTCTTCGAGAGTTAACTTCGAACTGGCCAGGTCTTGTATCAGGGTTGGCGAGCGCGGTTCAGCCAGGCGACAAAGAAGTTCATTGTTGCCGCTCGAGCCGAGCCGAGCCGAGCCGAGCCAACTCGACCCGAGCCGAGCCTTGCCGCGAACCGAGCCATGCGCCGTTGCAATTCACTCTTACGAAGGGTGGACGAGCGATTTTTTAACGAAATCTGGCAGAAAATGTTGAGGCCAATGTGTATAACAAATTCCAGAATACAGTGTTGGAACGCTTTGCTTGTGCGGCGGGCGTTCGCGTCCCCGTGCTCACCGTAAGCGCTTGCGACCATCGCGCACGTAAAAGACGGAGTGTCACGGCGTCCGAAACAACGGAGCGAGACAAAACATTCTCGCTCTCGCTCTATCTCTCCCTAAATTAACTGCATCTTTCAATGGGGTGAATTTCCGAAGCTAAAATTTTACATTTGGAGTCCTCTCACATTCTTCAAAACGGCGTGTGCCGTGTATTAGTATTGATTGGGGCTAGATTCGTGTGGAGGACGCGCGGCCGCTACGCGAAAAAAATAATAAGTACCCGAAGCTACAATTTTAGATTTACGGTCCGCGTAGAGAAATAATGAGATCTAAAGACGGGATTTCCTAGCCGCGATCGGCCGCGGCGGTCCCACCAGCGCAACAGAGACACAGATGCATACATAAGTACTTCTCCCTTGCGCTGGTGGGATAGCCGCGGCCGATCGCTGCTAGGAAATCGCGCCAAATTAACTTGGTAGGAGATATTTAAGAAAAGAAAATGAATATATTCGTGGATAACTTAATAATCACTATATAATTAAATAAGAAAGTTGCAAAAATTGAGGGTTACAGAAAGGGTTATGCCGGACTCAGTGACGCTAAGGAAAACGCTAAGCCTTGTCCTTGGCTGGATACAAAAATAGGCGTGCAGAATATGGCAATGGTGGGAAGATGTCTTTATCTAAGGGAAAGCTGTTCTCACCCCCGAATCGCGGGTCTGGCAAATCTCAACTTCGCGACATCATTCGAAGCACCCAAACATTTCGGGGTCTAGGCTCGGGCCGCGGCATCTGGCTTACATAAGCCTAGAGCCGTTACAAATTACCCGCAATAAACCGCCTTTAAATTACAGCCATGCCTAAACGGTGACAAGAAAAATGGTCAAGGTTTGGTGGTTTAACACATCGCTGTCATATCCGCTTTCTTCGTTAAACTGGCAGAAAAGTATTTTAAAGTAAATGTAAATTTCTTTATAATTACACATTCATATTTGCAGTAAATAACGTACGTATTCACTCGTCAAAATCTATAGGAAATGATGTATAACAAGTAAAGGAAAAACTTCAACCACAAATTATAACGGAAAAACCGAAATTTTCGTCGAAAATATCAACTTCAACTTAGGTTTTCAAGGTCAAAATTTGTTTTTGATACATTCTAAACATTTTTCCCTTAATCTGCAACATCTTAGCTTTAACCTCCAAAAAGTTTCATCGCTCTACCTTATTCCTATCAAGAGTTCTACGATTTTGACACAAAAAGGAGCAGTTTGTCCCACTGTGGCGCCGTGACCCATCGTTTTCGTTGCGTCCCCAGACGCAACAATGTATCGTCTTTCGACTGATCATCGACGGCACCGTCGTGACAAATTATTGCCCACCATGATTCGCTCTCACTCCGAGCGGCCACTGAGTAGGCCATGCGAGCGGGAGAGTCGGACCGTCGGCATTCTTTCAATTCGATCAGAAAAACATAATATCGCACACGGACGAGTATCATACAAAGCAACAGGTGATCGTATGGTTTTTGAGATTGAATCGAATGAAAAGAACGCTGACGATCGGACTCTCTCGCAAATTTACGTAGTTGACGCCAATTTTGTCAACTACCTAAATTTACGATTACAAAAAATAATTTGTAATCTATTACACCAGGCCTGCCCCATCGGGTGCAAATACCTCCTGAATTTCTGGGACCCGGGCAACAGCCGAGCGCGGGACTGTAAAGTTGCTACACATTGCGAAATTTGTAATAAGAGAACTGCATGAGTGTGCGTCCATGTAGGCTCGTACCACGACTCTTTGCGATTCTGGGCGCCGGGTCAAGAGCCAAGCATGGAGCTATTTCGTTGCTCGGTTTCACGCTCGGCTGTGCTATTCTTTGTAACTATAGAATTATTTATTATGGTAAGGAACCCCGGATGATGCATATGTGTAACAAGCAATAAAATTGAAAATATAGAAACGTATTATACAATTTCACCGAAACATAACATATTTAGAATGTTATTACTATAAAAATAAATAACTTACAAAGATAAAGAACAGAATTTTATTGAACGATATATATATACACACACATTTGCAAAAGTTAAAAATTATATACTAATAAATATATACATACATATTATATACATTTGTGTATTAGTCTTTCTTGCACTCAGCGATCGAGGCAAGCGCAAAAATATCATTCAATAAAATTCTGTTCTTTATCTTTGTAAGTTATTTATTTTTATAGTAATAACATTCTAAATATGTTATGTTTCGGTGAAATTGTATAATACGTTTCTATATTTTCAATTTTATTGCTTGTTACACATATGCATCATCCGGGGTTCCTTACCATAATAAATAATTCTATAGTTACAAAGAATAGCACAGCCGAGCGTGAAACCGAGCAACGAAATAGCTCCATGCTTGGCTCTTGACCCGGCGCCCAGAATCGCAAAGAGTCGTGGTACGAGCCTACATGGACGCACACTCATGCAGTTCTCTTATTACAAATTTCGCAATGTGTAGCAACTTTACAGTCCCGCGCTCGGCTGTTGCCCGGGTCCCAGAAATTCAGGAGGTATTTGCACCCGATGGGGCAGGCCTGTATTACACAATTACATTTTGAAATTACGTGAAATTTGCATCTGTACCCCAGACGTCCGTTCGTTTGGAAAACTCTGCAGGGATCGCCCGCGTGCCGAAGTCACGGGCCCAGTCGGGTTTTCCACACCCCTCGACCCTTGAAACACTTTAGGATCGGCAAAGGCATCCTTGCATCGGATGACCCTCCTTAACGGGGTCATAGCAAAGCTGCCGTTCCAATGCGCGGCCGGCGACAACGGCTGGCGGCGGTCCCACTAGTGCAAGGGAGAAGTATGCATCTGTTTCTCCCTTGTACTAGTGGGACCGTCGCTGGCCGCACATTGGAACGGCCGCTTGCATTCATCGCCATAGCCGTTCCACCGTAAATAAACACTAAACAGACCCACCATGCAACGACCAGCCTTCTCCGCACAGCGTCGAATTGTCTTACACAAGGCAAGATATCGATAATTAAAGAAGTTATGAAACTTTGGCCATACGTATTAATACATACCTACATATACAGGGTATTACTTTACTGATAATCAAGGATATTCTAGGGGGTGATTCTACAGGCGACAATAAGACAAAAATGAAGAGTGGCGAAATAAAGAATAAGTTTAAGGTTAAAAAATCGTTTTTACAATAATGACAATTATAAAGAAAGATTTATTTAACGAATTTAGGCTGAAGGTCGCGATTTTATAAATCCGAAAAAATACTACCACATTCGGTGGAAAATTGTGTATAAAATAAGCCTGTCTCTTGTTGATAATTTACATATTGAACGTCGTAGGAACTTAGGAAGCTGTTAAGGACAGCGGCGCGCCCCGTTTCAGGTAAAATACACTGCTGGTAAAAATTCAGGGAGCACTATAATTTCCAGAATAATTTGATCATTTTCAAATGGCTGTTTTATCAAGATGAACCGCAAAAGACAAAATTTCAACATTTTGTGCCTAATTTGAACGTATGCACGGGCTTGGTATTTACATTAGTACATGACTAACACCAATCTCATATTTTCGCTTTTATAATTGGGTTGTCCTCTAATTGTCTTGTTACTTTCCGCGTCACCTTGTCCGCGCGGATTTAACTGCAGGTTAAAGGTTCCCCCAGGCTGTGGGACCCTTTAATCGTCTTTCGCCCCTACGGCTTAGGACCTATGCGGATATACCTGTGCTATTACCAATAAAGTAATAAAACGTTTCGAACCGATCCTAGCAAAGTTAAATGACTTGCCAGGATTATTTCTTAAGGACCTCCGCTGAATTGTACGTGTCTTGTATTTTTTTTCGCCGAAGCTATTAAGCACGACCTTTCGTTGGAAAAAGAATTTCAACCAACGTCAGGCGTACTTTCGTTGTAATATTTCTGCCAATTTCCTTCTCCCAATACTCGCTGGTAGCAAGATGCATTCAAGATACCTCGCGGAGGTACAAAGGATCGAAACGGGAAGTCCGCTGACTGCGCGTGGAAATTTGCATTCCTGCGCTTCATCTTCATAAAACATGAAAATTCTTTAAACTGTAGCGGCCAACGGCACGTAGGGATGCCACCTTTTTTACAGAAAAATAACGTACATTTGCTTTCGTGACGTATACAAAAAAGTACGCTCAACAAATTAAAAGTACATTTTAATCTTATTAGTTTTTATTTCTTTCAAACATATTTTCTATTGTTTTTAGCATTACAAAGTAAATTTTTATTATTTTAAAATGTCTCAATGGAATCATTGCACTCAATATTCATATTGAAAAATATAAATAATTAGTTTTTTATTAGATTGAGAGAGGCCTTGTTTCTTTCATAGCGCCACTTCACATTTATGACAGAGAAAACTCTCGCAGTAAATGCTGAAGTGGCGGGAACAGATAAAATATACTAATATTGCGTTACGTTTCCCCATATTATCATTAATTGTGAAATAAAGTATTTTCGCATAATTTATTGTTATACAAAAGTATAGAGTACATTTACCTATAATAACGTAAGATACTTTATTTTAAAGTACGGGTGGCAACTCTAAACGGCAGTACCAAATACGAACATTTGGCGTGTAAATGGTCAGCACAATTTATGACACGCGCCGCAGAGAAGCTATTTTTGAGAAAGGCGCTTTCCGTTCGCTTCCTACTTTAATTTCGAACAAGGCATGTTTTTACCCTTCGAAACATTCGTTTACGGCCCCACTGGCAATTGAGGGTATCATAAACGCTGAGTTTCCGAAGGGCCCACGCTGGGATGCCCGACGGCTTTTGACCAGCCTCGTCACGCGCTTCGAGTGTGGAAGAAATTCCGCTGCGTTGCCAAATTTTCACTAAGAGTGTCTCCAAATGAGTGAGGATACGCTTTCGAGTGTATACAGTGTATATGTACATACTTAGGTCTATGTGACATCATGTTATCTCAACGCGAAGAGATCGTGTCAACCCTGTCGCCCCTGCCTTCGGCCAACCCTGCGTGCGATCGCTCGTTAAATGGAAGTAAACTCTGAAAGAACAAGCATCTCTGATTTTGAACAGCGCTTGTAGTTCGAGTTAGTTTCTTTTTTATATTATATTATACTTACTTTTTTTTTATCCTTTTCATACTTCGTATTAGTGTTTTATTATATATATTTGAAAATCGTGGTATCACGATATAACTAATTTGTGTTTTAACATCAGGTAAGTACCACTGCTGATAGATCATTTTAAGTATATAGTTGCATATACTACGGTATGACCTAACCAACGGAATCAACTGAAATTTTGAAATGTTGGGCGGGAGGAGGAGAGAACCTCTAATATAAAATTTCACCTGCGGGTATTTGTTAGTTTCTGAGATATTACTAAAAAACTCGGCAAAATACATTGAAATCTACCTACAGTGACTTTTAAAAATATTCTGACACTTTTTAAAATTGCATAACTTTTTTAAATTCAATCCAAACGACTTGATTCTTTTTTTAAGCTAGAAGGATTAGTTTGCTACGTGACATGTTTTGTCGTTTTGGAAAAAATTGCAATTTATGGGAATAACGAAGAAAATAGTGTAGGTCGTTTTTTAAACTTTTTTTGTGATCCTGCAATGAAAATTCTAACACCCGAGAGACATTGGAAAGCAGGGGTGTGCGGATACCCGACTTTTCGGTCTCGGGACGGGCCGGAAACTTTCGGGCGAGATCGGGCGCGATCCTGATACTTTCGTATTGCTCGAGATCCCGACAGTCTCGGGATCTCGAGATTCGATTCGGGCTACAAGCATAGCCGCCAATAGCTGGCTTTCGACCCGATCGCGTCCGAGTTTTGCCGAGCCGACCTGAAATCAAATTGCCCGCTCACGGCGGTCATGCTTGTAGCCCGAAACGTGTCTCGAGATCCCGAGAACCTCGGGATCTCGAGCAATACGATAGTATCGAGATCCGCCCGATCCTGCCCGAAACTTTTCCGACCCGTCCCGAGGTCCGGGAACCCGAGCCTCGGGACGATCCGCACACCCCTATTGGAAAGTCGAATGCGTTGTCTCGGAATAAGTCAACAGCAATAATGTATGAGTTCGTACGCAAAACCTAACTGAAAAGTAAAGCTGACAGATTTTGGAAATGATCGACACTTTTTGATTAACATACATTTATTTATTCACTTCGCTTGCGTCCAGTTTATGTTACCGTATCCCTATGCATTACACCTATCGTCGACTGCGATACAATCGACGGCGACGAGAAGATGGTTGTGTTAATAACGTCTGTATTAGGTAAATTTCAATGTATTTTGCGTAGGTTTTTTATTAATATCTCATAAAGTAACAAATACCCGCAGGTGAAATTTTATATTAGAGGTTCTCTCACCCTCCCGCGCAACCCCTCAACATTTCGGTTCATTCCGTTGGTTGGGTTATACAGTAGTACACCCATATAGTTTTTAACAAATTGTTATAATTAACTTCTCATTTGTATATGACATATGTTCAGGTTATTATGGCGGACAACAAACATATTAGGAAAGACTATAGTCTATGTTCTGCTAGACATAAAAGGAGGAGAGTCCAGCAATATTTGAAGGATATTGAAAGCCAAAGAAATCAATCTGATGCGGAATTGGCATTTGATGAGCATCCTACCTCTTCACGGTGCTTAGAATATAAAAATTGTCAACTAAATAGTTCGCAGGAAGTGTACGAGTCTTGCGACGAAGTACCGTGCACTGACAATGACAATATCATGAATATAAACAACAATGATATTTGTGAAAATGATGAAGAAGAAGAAACTCATTCATTATTTGATGATAATAATGAATACTATCATTGCATACTGGATTATGACACATCCGATGATGAATCAGCGAATGATATTGTTGATTGCAATGAACCGGAGAACCCTGCGACATTAAGACAGGATTTGTCCAACTGGGCACTACGAAATAATATTACGCATAAAGCCATCAACGAACTGTTGACCATTTTTTTATCGTACGTGCCCAAATGCTTACTACCGAAAGATGCCAGGACATTGTTACACACTCCCCGTACAAGTAACTGTACCAAAATACAAGGGGGAGATTACTTACATCTTGGTGTAGAACAGATGCTAAAATGTTATGCTCAAATGTACGTTGAGGCAAATATTAGTGTACAATATATAGATCTGTCTTTAAATATTGATGGCTTGCCGTTGTCAAGGTCCTCCTCCAACAGTTTCTGGCCCATATTAGTATCGGATACAATTTTCAAACGAATACAGATTGTTGGAATCTATTATGGGTATAAGAAACCAGAGTCATCCAACAATTGTCCAACAGTTGGACAAATTCATTGATGAAATAACATATTTCATAAACAATGGGTTTATTTATGATAATAATAAATTTTCTATTAGGTTAACAAAAATTATCTGTGATGCTCCAGCGAAATCGTTTGTATTATATACAAAAGGCCATACAGGCTTTTCGAGCTGCTCGAAATGTACAATTGTTGGGAAATCAGTTAACAGAACTACGTGTTTCCCTTATAGCGAAGTGCCTGATACAGCGAGAACAGACGAAGATTTTTTACGGCAAACCGACGAAGATTACCATAAAGGTACAAGTGGTTTGTTAAAAGTGCCAAATATTGGGTTAGTATCAAATGTGCCCCTAGACTATATGCACTTAATTTGTCTGGGAGTTATGAAGAAGCTCTTGCTATTGTGGATTAAGGGACCGTTAAACGTAAGGATTGGTGGACAAGCTAAGAACACGATATCGGAACATTTACTATTGGCTGGAATTTCTGTACCGCGTGAGTTTTCGCGAAAACCGAGAACTTTGACGGACATAAATTACTGGAAAGCTACGGAATTTCGGCAATTTCTACTGTACACGGGTCCTATTGTACTCAAGCGTGTACTAGCGAAAAATATATACGAACATTTTTTAACACTGCACGTGGCTGTCAGTGTGTTAGTTAGCCCTATGCTAATTAATAATGAAGAGAATATTAAATATGCTGAGGAATTATTAGAATACTTTGTTGAACATTTCGAGGTATTGTATGGGAAACAATATATTTCTCACAATGTCCACAACTTACTTCATTTGTGCAATGACGTTCGAAAATTTGGAGTGTTGGATAATTTTAGCGCATTTCCTTTTGAAAACTTTTTAGGTAGTTTGAAGAAATTAATAAGAAAATCGGATAAACCATTGCAGCAATTGGCAAGACGTTATGGAGAACTGCAGCGGGGATCGGTTCTAAAATCATCAGCAATACTGGGAAAATATATTTGTAAAGGTTCCCATCGTAATGGACCACTGTTGCCCATTTTCTCAAACAGAACTGTGACGCAGTACAAAAAATTGGAAAGTGATGGGTATTATATACATTGCGATGACAATAGAAATAATTGTTTCATGCTGAAGGATGGAACAATCATTCGCATTGTAAATATAGTGCAAATACGGACGGAACAGGTGTACAATGTAATAGGTCACAAACGGAAAGTAGCTGCCGATAATCTGTTTGAGAAACCCTGTCCATCTTCAGTTTTAAAAATTTTTATTGTTTCCGAAGGGACGCAATTATGTTATTGGCCGGTTTCACAAATAAAATGTAAAATGTGGACTATAAAAAGAAACGAAACCCAGGATTACGTTATGCCCTTGCGACATAAGCATGACTAAATTTGAAGAGAGGGGCTATTCTCGTCGTCTCACCACGCTGTAAAGTGCGGTACCACTGATTCTGTCAGTGGTCACATGTGCCTGCAATGGCACTTGTACTCGCGGAACGTGGAATCACGCGAGTCGATCCACGCAAGCATAAGTATACCAAAAAAGTGACAAAGGAAATGATAGACTTTATCGGTCATGTGTCGCACCGCATTGTAAAGTGCGGTACCACTGATTCTGTCAGTGGTCACATGTGCCTGCAATGGCACTTGTACTCGCGGAACGTAGAATCACGCGAGTCGATCCACGCAAGCATAAGTATACCAAAAAAGTGACAAAGGAAATGATAGACTTTATCGGTCATGTGTCGCACCGCATTGTAAAGTGCGGTACCACTGATTCTGTCAGTGGTCACATGTGCCTGCAATGGCACTTGTACTCGCGGAACGTAGAATCACGCGAGTCGATCCACACCGGCGCAAGTTTAACAAGATGAAAAACGATGTTACGTCCTGAAGGGACTTTTGGGAATCGCCCTGAGCGGTTAGGGTGATTCACGGGGTTCTTTACTCTGTCAAGGTGTTAAAGCACGCCTTGACTATACTTACCATGGAAGGATAGGGAGTGAACGGGTTGAATAAGTGAATACACGGGATTTAAAGGAGAAACAATAATGTAAAATATATTTTTAACGAAAATAAGATCAGATTAACATACCTCGAGACGACGCTCCGTCTCAGCTGTTGCTCGCAGTTGTTCTAAGATATCGCACGGCACGGTTGTCGTCTATCGTTACGCTCGCTCGCTCACGGTGTCTCTGAACCAAGCGACTCTCTATTCCGCGTCTTTCGGTTGCGGGCCGAACCTCGAAAAATACCCACGAATGGGTGAAAATGCCCCGTCCAAAGTTGTCGATTGCTTCGATAATTTAGAAATATTCGGGGCCCGGGCCGAGTGCGGTCGTTGTCCCTACGGCTGTTGCTATGGGCTCAGCGCAACGTGACCGCTAAGCGCGAGGCGATTCCGCTGAATCGTCTATTCGAAAGAAAGCGACGCGAGGACAGCGAGCACGGGATGGACCTGAAGGGCCCATATAACAAGGAAGTTTGTATATTTCATGTTTACGGTGACAAAAATTGTTTGTAAAGGTACTTTTCCATAAATAAAACTCATGGTATACATTTATAAACACACAATTTTTTTTATTCTTCTAATTTCCAAAAAATTTTTGAATCATATAAAAATTTCCACCTCGGCCACTTCCTCCTTGGCCCCAACCCCCCCGGCCTCTTCCTTCTTGGCCCCACCCCCCCCCCCCGGCCTCTTCCTCCTTGGCCCCAACCACCCCGGCCTCTTCCTCCTTGGCCCCAACCACCCCGGCCTCTTCCTTCTCGGACCCAACCACCCCGGCCTCTTCCTTCTCGGACCTACCCCTCCCGGCCTCTTCCACCTTCTTCATAGCCACCCCGGCCTCTTCCTCCTTGTCCCCATACACCTCGGCCTCTTCCTCCTTGTCCCCATCCGTCTTGGCTTCTGGCGCCACAACGCCAGGCACCTCCTCTGCCTGTTTCCGCATGGCACTGGTACGCGAGGCGCTTCATGGTTTTATGCATCTGAAACAGTACCATAAAAATTACATTTTCTACTTCTACCCGTACATATAGTAAATCCCAAAAATATTCGGGCAGAAACGGAATAACATACGGTCCAGTAATTTCATTAAATGCAATGCTATATTATTTTATTCCTAATATTGAAGCTCTTTGTGAGACAAATTGTATACTTTGTTGCATTGAAAATCGGGAAATATTGATAAACCTTAGATCTCACGTGAAATCAAATATTATCGTATAGCACATTGTTCAATTCGTCTTCGACAGAGGTACATTATTACGAACAAGAATATAGTATTTAGTATTGCGTATAATTACATACTTTTTTCATTTTTTTTTCCACTTCTTTTAATTTTCCTGCCACTTCTCCTTCCTGCTTTTTCTCCTCTTCCTTCTTCTGTACCCTTTCGTCGGTCCCGCTACTCTTCCCCTCATTCACAAGCGCATTCTGTAGCTGCAAATGAAATAATGAATGTATTATTTTATTGAAAATACTAAGATTATATGAACATACAGGGTGATTCTCTCGCTGGAGTCCTCAAAGGCGATGCCGTCAATAAGCCGCGCCTCGCTATAACAAGGAACGTTCGGCAACCCGGAAATTCAAAAAATTATAAAACTTGGTATGCGAATACAGATAGTTCATCCGTAACGTAACCCTATTTCTGGCCGATTTCAAAAAGGAAGAGGGTCTACGTTCGATGTATATATATGCATGTAACATTGTTTTAATGGGTTGGCATTTTGTTAGTTAATCTTTATTTACTTATCTCAACCTACTGACCTAATTTTGACTATGTATATATTATATTTGTCCGCGAATTTATCCGTAACTACTTGACCGATTTTCGTGAAACTGATTGCATTTACTTTAGCTTAAATGAACTTAGGTCATGGAGAAAAAATTACACAGTACAACAAATTTGGACTTTTTTCGGACTTGTAACATTGAAAGGCCGTTTGTTATAGGTTTTAGTGCCCTGAAAACGAATCCGCAAAGCGTTTTTTCGCCATCATCCTCATTTTTTGAGAAAATCGATTTTGAAAAAAAACTGCAAATTTTCAACATTGAACATCTTTCGTGTCGAAACGGTAATAGTTATTCGATAAAATTTCGACATGAATTGCCACCAAACTATACAGTTTCTATGAAATATTCCATTTTTTATGAACATTTTATTTGATCCCGCTTTTCTTCAAACTGCTTATAATAGGTATAATGATGATTATCTATGCTAAAAATATGTGCGTACAATATTCGATCTTTCAAATGTCTATAATTGCAGAGAAAATAATATTTAAAAAGTATCACGTATTGCTTTTAACCGAATAATGTACGCAAACATATTTTTGTGCGTGTAAATCAACGAAACTCAGCGATGCGGGAGAATCACCCTGTTTAATAGTATACAATTTTAATACTTACATTTTACATATCGTCCATTTGTCACACAGTTTTTTAAAACAAGTTTACACTTTTGCGTCGCGAGCTCCGCAACGAGTGGAGGTAATTCGAAGACTGACTTTCCTCGGTTAGGAAAGTCCCTTCGTCGTCATCGTCGTTTGCGAAAAGTCCGCAAGGGACCTAGACTAATTTGTCAGGGCCGACGGAACCCATTATGGAAGTTATGTGCCGCATAAGGGCCCCATCCGAAGAGGGCGGTTAGAAACTATACCGTACGCTTAATAATAAAGGCTCCCACATAAATAAAATGTTATTGTAATTTTTCTTTTGTACTCCGTAAAGGCAAAACATATTAAATAGAAAGCAGGGGCAAAAAGTTTTGGGGCGCCAAACATTTTCTTGCATGAAGGCGCCAACCATCCTCCCACCGGCCCTGTTTATGAGCGGGCCTGGTGTCCGTGGCCGCCGTCGCCGCACAGTGGGGCAAATCGGGTGAAAACGCGGTACAAAACATTTTCTGACTGAAATCATATATTTCTTCCTCATTTTTTCATTTAATTCAGTTAGGACGTATATTTGTGATGTTGTTGTCACTGAATAATTAATGAAACTTGTTTGTCTAACTATATTTGTAAATCAATTTTTTGAGAATATTTTAAATCCTATAAAAGGCTATAGCCGGTTAAGATGGTCAAATGTGCCCCTAAACTGAATTCAAATCACGAACAGCTATTCCAAAGGTTATAAAGAAAGAACGATTTATGCGAAGTTTCAACTTTGTATCTCGACCCAGGGGGTAGTAAAGAGTAAAAATAGAAAATCAGGTTTTTCCCGAATTTTGCAGGTTCTATACCAGCAGATGAAAAATTTTGAAAAAATTCAGAGGCGTATCTGTTATCGGTGCACATGTTACGGAATCGTTTCACATTTTTAAATTGAAAAACCAAGCTGTGAAAAATAAAAACGGCAAAAAATTGTGAAAATTGCCGGTTGTGTATCGAAGCAGTTTTAGTACTATAATTATATTTTTACTGTAAGTTCGTGTCATTGTTACTATTATCGTGAATTTTTTCCAGATTTTTCAAATTCGTGCGCCGCAATTAAAAAAATTAAAAACCGATTTTTTCGCCGTTTTTTCCGTGTCAGAGTAACTAATAGGTCGAACTTAAGTATATACTTTATGGAATAAGCCTTTCATGCAATCTTCAATGTCTTTACATGCAGCAAAACAGCGTAGGAGTCAAACGAACTAAACATGCTGTACCGTTACAGTCTAAAATGCCTATTATGTTTTCAATGGCGTCAATGGCGCAGCGGTAAAGTGTCCGACTGTTGAATCGTTATGAACTTTTGGAACGTAGATTCGAGCCTCGGAACTTTAAATCACCCCCCCCCCCCCCTCCCCCCCCGATAGGTTTATATTTTTTTCACATTAATTATGTATTTTCTCGATTTCTAGCTATATGGCAATGATCAATATTTATATACAAATGTTTTAAAAACATATTACAAATATTTTAATACTTGAAATATACATAAAAATGACTTGAGAAGATTTTGATGCCACCGTTTCTCTGGTCAAGTATGCCGTCAATATTACAGTATTGTTGTAACATTTCCTAAACTAAATTAATCTTATATTAAATTGGTTTTCTAATCTCTTATCTTTAACAATGGTGGATGGATTGCAGCAACAATCGTGTGTTGTTTTGTAATTATTTCGCCTCTTATTGTAGATCATACAACTCTCTCTTGTTTCCAAAATTCATAAGCTAAATAATGCTGTAATTGGCAGGATACTTACCTAACAAGACTTGTCAAGTATTAAAATATTTTTAATATGTTTTAAAACATTTATATATAAATATTGCTCATTGTCATATAGCTAGAAATTAGAGGTCGTGGCTTTTCACGTGTGTCTAAATACACGTGTACTTACACGGGACACGTGTAACGTGTATTAAGGAATTAAAAATCCGTGTTCTTAATACACGTGTACATGGATTATAAGTACACGGATGTATGGTCGCCAAATACCGCCTCGTAAAATACAACTAAATAGAAATACATACTTTGTTGTCACGTCGGCATGGCAACGTTCACGTTGCCCGTGAACAGAACTATATACACGGATATCCGTGAACAGAACTACACGGGTATCCGTGTATTAAAAATTACACGGATTCAAGTTCGGATACGTTTACTACACGTGTACACGTGTATGTAAATACACGTGAAATAAGGACCTCTACTAGAAATCGAAAAAATACATATACAGTATCGTCTCCCTGAGGGCTCGCTGGTCGGCACCGGCGTTGTGCCTTCAGACTGCTCGACGCATGCGCGCGACGGTCAGATAGCCAGGCACGGCACGAGTATTTTTTGCGTCCTCGCAGAACTTATCCAATTGAGCCCTTTATTGTAATGCATTTATTTGAGTTTATTGATGACCTTACTCTGAATTGTTATTTGTAGTTTAAAACAGTTGCAGTACAATTTGTAATATTTTATTTTAAAGTTTATTTTCAACAATAGCAGCAATGAAAATATTATTTTGCACCTCTTGTCAACCTTACGCCCTAGCAGTTGCCTAAGTTTACAGAGTAAACTCATAAATAATCTGTAATAAATGTATTATAATAAAGGGCGGAATTTGACAAGTTCGCCTAGGGCGCAAAAAAGACTTGAGTCGGGTCTGCGTCAAGATTTTGCGAAATGGTTCTTATGCTCACCGCAAGCGCTTCGGTTCAGGGCCACATTTGACCATCTTAACCGGCTATACCCTTTAATAGTTATAAAATCTTTATTTATGTTACATCGAAACTATTTCACACACATATATATTTTAATTAATTGTAACAAATATTACAAGCCGCCTTCGTCGAATTCAATTTTATTTTTGTTTCTTCTTCGTTGTTTTTATCAAAATAAAATTTGGTACACTTCCAATACGCACCTCAACACATAATCCCACCAAAAATTAGTTGAATAACAAGAAAGCTTTAAATAACAATCTTAATTGTGACGAATTTCGAGGTTGTCCTCTTCAAAACCACGTAGTCGCGTTAAAAATTTTGAAATGTGAAAAAATTTAAAAATTTTTTAAGTCGGTGCCTCATCATTTGCACTGTGTAAATCTGGCGCCGACTTAAAAAATATGAGAGTCGTAGATTGAGTAAGGGAAAAAATTATTTTTTACTTTTTATTTATATTTTTTTTTAAGTCAGTTTTAATTTGTTTAAATTTTTTTATTTTTAACATTTTAGTTGTGTATATATATTGACACAACATGCTGAGGAGATATGCGCATACGTGCATAAACTAATAATAATTAAGTGACAATAGTCTTTATTATTAACCACAACTGGCAAAATATTGGGCCAATATTGATTCCGCGTAGGATGGGGCCAACGGGGCACCATCCTCTTTCGAATAAAAAAAAGATTATCAAAATCGGTCCATATGCTGAGGAGTTATGAGGGGACAAACATAAAAAAAAACATACGTACGGGTCGAATACATAACCTCCTCCTTTTTAAAGTCGGTTAAAAACAATCTTGCTACATTATGATCCAAATGTTCAATCAACGACCACTAAAAAAGATTTACAGTATGCTGATTTTTTTGTAAAAAATATGTACATATACAGTAATCTGGACCTACAATAATTATTATTGATAGCAATTAGGGAAAAGTCGATACAAGAATCAATTCTGGAACCTTTGTTGTAAAATCTGCGAACAATTCCGTGAGCATTCCCAGAGAATGTCCTGAAGGCTCCGTGAGCATTCCCAGAGAATGTCCTGAAGGCTCCGTGAGCATTCCCAGAGAATGTCCTGAAGGCTCCGTGAGCATTCCCAGAGAATGTCCTGAAGGCTCCGTGAGCATTCCCAGAGAATGTCCTGATGGCTCCGTCAGCATTCCCAGAGAATGTCCTGAAGGCTCCGTGAGCATTCCCAGAGAATGTCCTGAAGGCTCCGTGAGTATTCCCAGAGAATCTCCTGAAGGCTCCGTGAGCATTCCCAGAGAATGACTGGAACGTTCCGTGAGCATTCCCAGAGAATGACCGGAACGTTCCCCGAGCATTCCCACAGAATGACCGGAACGTTCCATGAAGCTGCCAGGAAGATTCCATGTGGAATGTTCCACCGCAACATGGCTGGAATGTTCCAGGAAGGTTCCTATGTCCTCACCGAGGGAACATTCCACGGCAACCCCCATGGAACCTTCCTGCTACCTTCGGGTAACAGAGTGTGCTGTATGGGAAGTGGAGTTATTAAATCTTCGTGTTTATCTCTTTGTTCTTGAGTAACATTTCTTAAAAAACTTTCAATTTCTGAAGAATAATAAGTTTTGAGTGGCTTCATAAATCCCACGTCAAGTGGTTGCATTTTGTGGGATGAATGCGGAGGTAAACAGAGAATAGTCGCATGATGTTTTCGTGCTTTTATTAAAACATCAATATTCCTAGTATGTGTGCTGTGTCCATCTAGTATTAGAAGAACTGGATTTTCTGCACTTGGGCTAGTATATTTTAGGAAATGATCAAACCACATAGAAAAGATATCACTCTGTATCCAACCTGACTTATGGCATGCCCAGATTGCTCCTGCAGGAGCTCCATCCATCAATTCTGGTTTCATGGTCTTTCTCGGCCATATAAAAAGTGGGGGGGATATACATGCCTACTGCATTCATACAAACTATAACTGTAATTAACTTTCCTCTTTCAGCTGATGTTAATGTTGCTACCTCTTTTTTACCTTTTAGTGTTAGTACTTTAGATATTTTGTGCTGAACAACACAAATTCCTGTTTCATCAACATTGTATATGCGATAAGGTTGTCTCTTCACTTTCTCAAATTCTATTTCATACAAATTAAAAAACTGGTTTACGTTTTCTACTGAAAATCCTAAAACTCTTGCATGAGATGTAGCTCGTGGTGTTCTTAATGAAAGGTGTGCATTTCTTCTCATGAAGCCTTTGAACCATTTTCTTCCGGCTTTTTCATTCTGAAATGGATGAAAGGTGTTGTTTTTTATTGCTAATTGGAAAGCCATACTTTTTACATCACTTCTTCTTAATCCAAAAAATTTTTTATCCATGTCAACACAGTATTGAGATAATAATTTTTCCATGTCTGCACTGAAAACGGGTCTTCTGCCCAATACTGTTGACACCAATTTTTCGGGCGGTAAGTCGGTTTTTAAATAGTCACGCAAGGTTCTCCTTGGAACTCCAAATTTATTTGCAGCAGCTACCGCACTGAGTTTCCCTGCTCTAACAAGGTTAACTGCCTGTATCATTTTTTCTTTGTCCCAAGTTTTTCGTTTATTTGCCATCTCTAAATTAATAAAACAAGAAAAATAAATTAAACTACGTACTTTTGTCAAACAACAAAATCCCGTTGATCTGCGTGATCTACCTAAGTAATGAAATACTTACGTTATCTGAATTATATGGTTACATTGTTTATTTTATTTCTCGCTGTCAGCCGCATTACTGCAATATTCAATTGTTTACCGCCAAGCGTCGTCACGCGGCGGTATTGGGAAACTTTGAGGCTAGGCGATATTGGGGACACTAACGGTAGGCGGTATTGGGAACACACATACTGCTACAAGAAAAACGTTATTTTCATTATAAAAACTATTTGAATCGATTACAGTCCTTAACTACATCATTAATTAGGCTTTTCTAGTAGATATTCTTGCATTTACGGAATTATTAGACTTACCTTCTCCGAATGGGATGTAAAATTGTGAGAGTCCAATAAATTTTTACACTATTAAGATTCACTAAAATGCTTCTCTTTCTGTAATTGTTGATCACATGACGCTGCAATTACAGTATGTCTTTCTGCATATGGTTAGGTTCTAATTGAGTGCATAACCGATAAATTTTAGTGCTTACTTTGCGAGATATAGGGGGTGGCGATATTAGGAACACTGGCGATATTAGGTACAGTTACCCTATATTAAAACCATTGCCTACAAGGCGCCATCCTGTGGTCGCGTTTTGAACTTCTAACTGTTTATAGATATCAATTGGTGTTTCATTGTGCCCCTTGTATCAATCTGCCCCAACTCCCCCTACACATTTTCTTTAGTTACACTATTTTTTTTTATTCCGAATATTAATCGCCTCCATTAATGTTTTACTCATACCCGGCCAATAGGGTACATTAACTTTTTGCCTTATAATATTGTTAGTGGTTTTGCAAAAATTTAATAAACATATATTTACAATCTTCTTAATTATAATGTTTGCTACATAGAATGCGTTTAGACATTAAGCATTAGCACAGAACATTTATATAAATGGTTATCAATATATATAAAATGTGATTATGAGCGTGACATACAGTATATGTTTTAAGATAGAATGATTTAAGCAGTAAGCGTTGATAGGAACATGAAATATGATTGCGATGAGCGTTAACCCTCCGAGTACGGGACATCGAGTACGGAGCCTGTGTCTTGGCAGACCCCACACCGATAGTTCACTAATACATATTCACGGTCGCTCGAGACCCTCACCGATACAGTATTTAGGTGGGGATGGTCGCTCAAGCTCGAGGGCCTCGCCGATACAGTATTCAAGTGGGGATGGTCCCTCAAGCTCGAGATCCTCGCCGAAATACTACGGAACGTGATGGAAGTGGGTTTCGGATTACGTTTGGGTACTTGTTCTACATATACGAAACAATAATAGGGTTGCGATTTGTGAATTATAATAAAATCATGTTTATTCATCACTTATAACAGTACATGTATTGCATAAAACTGTACGGTTTTCTGTACAGTGGTTTTTACACACATATCTTTAACAAGAATCGCATACAGTATGATGTTTATTATTACTCCCCATACAGAAACAACATCTACCACGCTTGTGACCTGCTAGTTTTTTCTTTTTTACTATTTTTCGTCCCGTCGCTTCTATCGCGATTGCAACATTTGCATTTAGCCCTCCTTCTTCATTTTCAAATTTACTAGCCCGCCTATCAATATTTCTAGCAGTTAATTTTTTTGCTAATTCTTCTATAAATAACTTTCGCCTCATTTTTTACGAATGTCTAATTTCCCATGTGGGATTCTTAGTATGTCATATAACAAAAGCATTGTATGCGGCGATGTCGATGTAGTGCATAAACAATGATAATGGCCAACGGCGGGTGCAACGCCTACAAGAGTATTCCCTTACTAACTTGTCTAAAACATCTACCCTACTTTTTGTGGAATTATAATATTTTATTATTTCGGGTTTGAAGTTTTCTGCTGCTGTAGATATATTATATTCACGGTGTAGCGTAGAAAGTAGTACAACGCACTTTCGCGGTTTCGGAATGTAGGAGACTAAACTTATTGTTTCCGTAAATAAAAAATAAGAAGAATATATAGATCGATCTTGTATTTGCGTTAGTACTTTGGGTAAGTCCCGCCTATTTCTTCGAACTGTACCAATCAAAAAAAGTTTGTTTTCTAACAGATATTCTGCTAAACTTATGTCGGTGAAAAAATTATCTGTTGTTCCACAGCGGCCAGAATTTCTCCAAAAATCTGTCATATCTTTCACGACACGTTGACCTTGTTGCTTTTCTGGGGCCTTTCCTTGTTTCCCCAGATATACTTGCATGTTGCAGCAATAAAAAGTTTTCGAATCGCAAAGGGTCCATATTTTGATGCCATATTTTCCTGGTTTGCTTGGCATATACACCTTGAATGAACAACGGCCGCGAAATGTAACTAATTGTTCATCGACGCACCCAACGGCTGTTGCATCGTATGACTCCTTGCAGTTTTGTGCAAACATATTTGTAATATCCCTCAGGGGTGCCAATTTATCATTTGCTTTTCTTTCTTCTCTTGTGGTGGAATCGTCAAAACGAATATACCTGAGTAAAATGTAAATGTAAGTATGGATATATGTGAAGATGTAAACGAAAGCCATCCAAAACCAAACGACAAGGATAATAAATAAGTATAATAATAATAACGTACCTTAGTATATCTGTGAACCGATCACGTGACATTGTTGCCGTATAAAATGGTCGAGAAAATGCATCGCTTGTCTTCCACAGGTCCTGTTTGCGTTCACGTTATTCTCTAAACCGCCCAATAAGTAGGAGAAGACCAAAAAATGCATCGAGCTCTATACGGTCCACTGGCTTCCAGTGTCTATTTGGCGGCATATTGTTCCTTGCCTTGATATTTGTGTGGAGAATGATCGTATGCATGATTTCATCATTGATAAATAAATGGAAACATTCATCCACCGTTTCTACGTGTTCACTTTTTTCTGTAAGTGAACACTTACGCGAAAGGTCTGCGACTGCTTCGTTATTGGGTGCAATATACTGCCAGTTACGTCCAAATATAGTCTCAGTTTCTGGAACAGTATTTCTAGTTTCTTCAGTATCTTTTTCGGATTCTGACGTATAAGATTCATCGGATTCCCAATCCTGCACTTCTGGCTCCGAATCGCTATTCGAAACACTTCCACCATCCGATGACTGGTCGCTGTTGTAAACGTCTTCGTCATTTTTCACAAAAAGTGAATGCTCATCGTTTGGTAGTATAGGCATTGTCCCAATACATACCAAACAAAACAACAATAACAACGATAACGATAATAACAGTGATAACAACGATAACAACGATAACGATAATAATAAAAACAACAAAGCTAACAAAAAAACGACAGAAAAAACTCGTGAATGCAGCGAAGCGTCGTTGTCGGCGATACATTCGCGAATGCCCCAAAGCAACGCAGTCGCTTCGAGTTTCTGACTCTTTAGGCCCCAACAATGTCCCCGGAAAAACCCTGTTTATGGCATCCCCAAGCGCGAGGCGCTCCTTGACGACAGGTAAATGACCGCTTGGCTGCGAATAATATTAACCGCTCCGTCACTGTGTGCATGAGCACTCTGAAATGGTGAGTCAAAATTGACCCAGGCTCCGTACTCGGAGGCTTAATAATACAATATAATATGAAAGCAATTAGAATAGCAATACAAAATAATAGGTGAACGCAATACGCGTAGAAATACAAAATAATATGAAAGCAATTAGAATAGCAATACAAAATAATAGGTGAACGCAATACGCGTAGAAATACAAAATAATATGAAAGCAATTAGAATAGCAATACAAAATAATATGAATGGAGATGATATCCCATGATAATAAAGATAATTTTAGTGGCTTACGGTAGTTGTCGTAGAACACTTTGAAAATTATCGTAATAGAACACTTTGAATAATAGTTTATAAGGTTTAATAAAACTTTAGGCTTCTTAGAATGTTTCCGTAGAACAAGAACGCTGATAGATTTCCGTAGAACGAGATTCGATGATAGATTTCCGTAGAACGAGAACGAGCTCTCGCGGTTCCTCGTATTTATACTAATTACAATCTTTTCGGCTTGAAGGGGGGTGCGCAGTACGCACCTTGACATATTTACGCATATGAGTCGCAGTAACATTTCCGGGGTTTTTGTAAGGACCAAAGGTTGGTCTATATTTGGACTCGCATTTTCGGCACGTACGCCAAATAATCCTCGCGATTATCCTTCCGGGGTTTTTATACATGTGATTTGGAAATGCTCAACTCCTCGAATGGGTTTTGGGTGTTTTGATAGGAAAGGGATGATAGTGGCTTTGACTTCTTTGGTCATTTAGTGGGTTTGAGACGTGGTCTCGATTTAAGAGATTTTTGGGGCGAGGGACTTGTGTAGATTTGACATAAGAGAGGTATTTATGCCGCGTTGGGCGAATAAGAGAAGGGGATTCACTGATTGACCGTCTTGAGATGGGGACCGCTAAGGTACATCGCCCAGGTAGCCAGTGGTCAGTGGTAAAGGGGTAAGAGTTGAGGTTTGGGGAGATTTGAGTGGAGTTGTATAGTGGTTTATGAGTGAATGTTGTTTTAACTGCGCGCGAAATTTTGTGAGACGTCACACCTCCCCCCTTATATTAAGAAATGCCTGCATTTCTTCTCCGTAGGGAGCGGGGTGGATTTGAAGTTATTTTTTTCTGCTTTTTTGCAGAACAAAAATAAAGATTATAAAATGAAAGAAAAGAAAATTGTTTTGCTGAAATAAATAAAAAAATAAAACAGTATTTTCTGGCCAAACGGGCCTTACGAATATATATATAATAAAAAAATAAGAACGGGTAAAGGGTATATACAGGGGACCATTTACAGGGTGTTGCGGGGATATATTTACAAGGAATTTTAGGGGGGATAGGAATAGGAGAGGTATTGGAAGGAGGGGTCTTCCAGGATGAAAGTGAGGTTGTAACCGTCTTGGTATCGGTCATTGAACCACCTAAAGAACTCCGGTGTCAGCTCTGTATGGTCGGGAACCTTCGTAGCTGACGCCGTGTCCAGGATTTCCACCAGTGATGCCAGAATCGTGGAACGCGGGATCAAACGCTTACCCCCACTATGACCTACTGTCGACTCCCACTATGGCCTACCGTCGTCCCCCACTTCTCATCGCACTGCACACAAGCATATTTTTACTCTTGTCCGTGTGAGCTGCCTGTTAGGGCTGCTGAGCACATGGACAGGGGTAGGGATATGCTTGTGTGCAGTGCAATGGGAAGAAAGTGGGGGACGACGGTAGGCCATAGTGGGAGACGACGGTAGGTCATAGTGGGGGTAAACGTTTGGTCCCACGTCCCACGATTCTGGCATCACTGATTTCCACTACTCCTGGATTAGGAGGGATGATGGAAGAGACTGGGACTTTCGGAGGTGGAGGAGGAGGGTTTACTGTTCCCCTGGGGGAGCGTTGCTGTGGTGGAGGCATAATTGCCTCCATCAGGGCCACCCAGTCGATGGGTGTGTGTGTGGGGGGGGGGGGGGGGGGGGGGGTCCTCGAGGGTGATGATTTCCACCTGGGGGTCTGCCTCCCGGATGATTGTATTTGAGGTCACCTTCGGTAGGAGGGGCGACAAACTCCTTCCCTCCCGTAAGGCCCCTCGGCGCAGCCATTGCAGGTGGGAAAGTTTCCTTCGGAGGCCTCCCCCCCTGGTCCTTGGCCCGTTGGGCTTCTGGGCCCTCTTGTGCGGCATTTTGAAAGATTTTCGGTAGTTGCCGTTGAACACTGAATTTAAGGTTTTAAGCGGTGACAATTTCTTGAAATTATTAGTATCTAAGAGTACTTTTCATATTTTATTGTAATATAACTCTAAGAAGCTAAAAGTATAATTTTTTAACGTTTAATGTTTAATTTGTTGTTTTAATTGTAATTATATTATTAAAAATATTAAAAGTATTGTGGTTAGTAGGTTTTAGTCAAATAATTGAGCGATCAAACGAGCCCGCCGGGGGGCGGGCGAAGTTCGATCGTAATTATATGAAACGTCTCGTTCGAAGATGATATTAACATGTAGTAATGCTTGTCATGCTACACGTCACAACGTTCAGAGTATAAAAGTTGAAATTTGGCGCCCTAGGGCCCGCTCACGGACCCACAGTGGTGGCTTCTGGCGCCCTCTACATCATATTTTGTTTAGAGAGATGTGAAATGGAGTTTTCACAGAAGTTTAGTGATGATCCAGGGCACAATATAAGGGGGCTTATCTTACATGTTACTCAGGATGGGTGGGAATGGATCATCTTCGAACGAGACGTTTCATATAATTACGATCGAACTTCGCCCGCCTCCGGCGGGCTCGTTTGATCGCTCAATTATATTGCACGTCTCGTTCTCGATGATATTAACATGTAGATCTTTAGCGCCTGTGATAACTCCACGTTTCACGTTTTTTTTTTTTAACTTTATATTATTTTATTTATACAACGCTGTTCTTAACACGCTATTGTTTCACTTGTATTATCGATCGCGCAAACTCATCGTTTGGTGTTTGAATAGGCCTATTGTAAAACCTAGCGAACATCTGAGATCCTCCTGACCAGCCGGCTGTTCGACGGATGGTATCTAAATTCACTCCTTTATTGAATGCAGCAGATACTGCCGCGTGCCTAGTGCTATACGTCGAAAAAAGCCTTGTATCTACTCCCGCCTTAGTAAGCAAGGATTTTATCCAGTGTCCTATCGTTTGAGCGGACACGTCTTTATAAGGTTTGATCGTGGATATTAAAAGTCTTACGTTACTCTTAGATCTAAACTCTTTGGTATAATCCAGGTACTCTAAGATAGTAGAAGCTACACATAGACTAGATTTCTTCTTGAAGAAAGGTAGAAACAGTTCTGGTTGGGATCGACCCGGTTTCGAAGTTTTTATAATGTCCGGGATTTTAATCCTTATACCCGTATCTGATTCTAGGATATTATCTGTTCGAATCAAAGCTAGTGTTTGGAGCCTATTACTATCTTAAAAATTGTATCATTTAATTCCCATTCCGTATCAATGTTGGAAAGCCTTGACGCTGCATCGGCCTCGACATTTTTTCCCGAAGGGATATACGAAGCGAAGATCCAGAGTTTCCTCTCCTCACACCATTTCCAAATTTTCCTTGATAGCTCACTTAGATGAGGGAGTTGTATACCCCCTGCTTTATTTATATAAGATATCGCAGAGGTGTTATCTATTCTCAGTAGTATCTCCGAGTTATCCAAATGAGACGCAAAACATTTGATTGCAAAAAATGCCGCTAATAACTCTAGGTAGTTAATACTGAAATGCTTCTCTTTTTCAGTCCAGAAACGGTGGGTACTTACACCATTACAGAAAGCTCCCCACCCAGTCACAGAGGCATCTGAAGATATTTCGATCGCAAATTCATGTGTTCTAATTGGGTTTATCCCAATTAGTGCATTCTTTTGCCACCATAGTAAATCTTCTGTCATGGTATGCTTTATAGGGATTTTTCCCTCATAATCATTATCATTCAACATTAATACTAAGAACTTCTGTCTTTCTAGTCTTTTACAAAACGTAGAGCTGTATGCTACTGCAGGACAGGCTGCTGTCAGCACTCCCAGTAGCTTTGCAAATTCGCGGATTTTATAGGCTTTACCTTCTTGAAATGAATTTGTCATGTTAACTATTTGCTGTTTTTTCTTATCTGTTAACTCTAAAGTGAAGTCTTTTGAATTCAGATAGAACCCTAAATACTTGCATCTCTGACTGGGTATTAATGAGCTTTTATCGTAATTTATCAGCAGACCAAGGTGCTCTAGCAAATCTATCGTTTTCCCTACATGGCTTGTGCAACACGTGTATGATTTGTTGATGATTAAAATATCGTCAATATAAATGATCGAAAGGATTCCCTGAGTTCTTAGGGTATTCATTACCGGTTTCATGATTTTCGTGTAAACATATGGGCTGGTGCACAGACCAAATGGCAAACAGGTATAAAGTAACAGGTAAATTGGAAGAGTTTCTTCTGAAATCTGAATCTTAAGAATTTTCTGAAATCTCTGTGTATAGGAATTAGAAAGAAGGCGTCCTTTAAATCGACCGTACACATAAATGCCTTTTTTGTTACTAGGTTTTTTGCAGCGCGAATATCCTCCATTTTAAAATGAGGCGGGTCAATGAATTTGTTTAAGTTTTTTAAATTTATGATAAACCTGCTAGAACCATTTGGCTTTGAAACTAAAAAGTAAGAAGAGACAAACTGTCCCTCGCTATCTATACACTCTTCAATGGCATTCTTCACTACCTACAGATCAATTTCCTTTTTTATTTTGACTAATTCTGATTTCGACCAGCAAGGTTCACCTGAGAGGTTATGTTGGTGTGGAACCTCCCTAAACGGAATCTTATACCCCTTCAAGTATTTGAGAACATTTTTATCTGTTGTAATGTTCTTCCAACGTTCAGTAAAATTTTCCAAACGACCTGCTGTGATATTTACCGTGTCTATTTCCTCGACGACTGGTACGACTTCCGATTCCGAGGCTTCAAGACATTCTAGCTCGGCCGCTGGTACCTGCTCTTGAATTTTATCTGCAGTCTTTGTGTGTAATTTCCCACCTGCTTGTATTTAGCAGGTGGGAGCTTCGAGTTTCCCTGGTCTCGATACTTGTAGGGAGTAGGTTTTACTTGAGGCTTCTCTTGCGCTTTTAGGGAGGCGCATGCCTTTTCTACAGATTTTACTTCGTTTACCTGTTCCACGAATTTCGAGCCATACAACCACTCGTCTGCCTTGGTAGCTTCTAGTGTTGGTCTGATTGTTTTGTTTATTGTGGGAGTGATGAACGACTTCCTAGCCACTGTTTGCTGATAAAAAACATCCGACATTAGTTTCCCAGCATCACACAAATATTGCGTAAGGGATTCCTGGTCAACCCCATCTTCTGCGTCCTCCAGGATCAAAGAAACTGCAGCACCAAGAGCAGACAGTGCTGAGCCAACACAGTTTTGTGTATCCTCAAAATGTTTGTCGCGTTTTACAGAAATCTCTGTCATTAGCGCTGCTACTTCTCGATTGATTTTTGTGCCTCAGTAAAGAAATCTCCTTTTTTAGGGTATTTATGCATTAATGGCTTCTTGTTGTCCATCGGAAAACCATCCTGCATCCACTTTTGCCATCGACTTTTAAGTTCTGCATTGAATTTTATTTCTAATTCATTCGAGGCATTGGGATCGTCCTCCAAAATTTCCAGTAATTCTGGACGTATAGCAGCTTTTGGGTGGCCAGAGGATGGGCCAGCCTTCTGTGGGCTTTCTATACCAGGACAGATCTCCCTAGGATTATCTGACAGATTTTCTTTGTCAGTTAGATCTTCCTGAAAATCACCTGTCAAAGAAACAAGAACCATAGGATCTATAAAATACCACTTATTGTGGGTAATTCCTCTTTTGGTTTATTACCAGGATATTCTTGTTGAATAATTCCTGTTTTGCCGTGTGGGCGTGTCAACATCTTATTGATGCTAACAAACGACTGAGGTTCGTGTGGAACCAAAGTCAGAGTGGGCCAAAGGTTTTTTATTTGCTTACCCTGGAGAGAATTTCTATCCTCATCCATACGTTCTGGTGACAATGCTACTATCGAGGAAACATGAGATGGTGTGCTCTCCTTTTCCTTTGTCTGGGCCAGTCGCGTGACAATCTCAGTTAGGTTATGTAACTGTTCTTCCACTTTCCGCAGTTTTTTGTCGGTCCGATCACTGTCCCTTGACCTGGAACGAGCTCTCCTTTTCTTCTTAGACTCCTTCATCGTAACTGTAAGTTCACTTATTAAATAAATAAAAAATAATAACAGTTTTACTCTGAGCGTCTGAAGTTGTTACGCACAACGAAACAAATATGATGTAGAGGGCGCCAGAAGCCACCACTGTGGGTCCGCGAGCGGGCCCTAGGGCGCCAAATTTCAATTTTTATACTCTGAACGTTGTGAGGTGTAGCATGACAAGCATTACTACATGTTAATATCATCGAGAACGAGACGTGCAATATAATTACGCAGTCATCACTGAAACATTAATATTTGTATATATTTTAACATTATTATATTGCATACTTATACATATATATTTAGACAAACATTTGGTACATAGCACTGATGATCAACGAGATGCTTTTCTTGCGGAATTTTAAACGTTATAATTACTAAGTGAGAGCTCAACCGCAATTTTGTCACTATTAACTTCCGTCTTATTTTTACTCACATAAATATCTCCTGAAAGTGCTATCTGTAGGTGAACAGTGCATGATTTATGTATAAATGAGTTTCATTGCGCCTTGTAGCATTCGTCACTTCTGTAATATACACGCAGAGCAACATATGCAAAATAACATAAAATATGTATACAAAAAAAGAGATATTCAAAGAATAATGCCGAGTGTTTGAGATTGTGATTTATGAGTGGAGATGATTTGGATTCTTAGACAGGTTTGAAATGATGTATACACTTTTGCAGTGAGAACACTTTGTCTGTGATTTATTGATAATGAGTGTGAGTGTTAATAGTGACAGGGATTTTATTAATCCCTGCACTTGGTGCTGAGAAGGATGAGTGACAAAATGCAACCTCGTGGTCTTGCCACGAGGCGAGCAAACAATTATATTAATTGTTTGCTTTTGAGTTTTCAGTAATGAGTGTGAGTGGTGAGTGGTAAGTGAGTGTGAGTTTTCACGTTATGAGTAATGTGAATGTACAGCGAGCACAGAAAACTTGTAAAATTGCGAGAAACGCGGTTGCGACCGTTGCAAACAAAGATGTACAAGAGAGTGTTTTAACATGGCCGACTTCCTCGTAGCGCTTCTTCTCGGTTCTTCGAGAGCAGCGTCGCTGCTCTCTGAATGGCTGATAGAATTGCGTGGCAAGCGGTGATTGGCTGAGCGTTCGATGGTGAGTATCGATCGATCGACTGACCATCGATCGTCGATCAGCAGCTCGTTCCGCTGCCCAATAGGTGCTGTCGTGAGAGTGAGTGTGGCGGCGTTGGGAACTATACCATTCCCAAACACCGAGTAACAAAATACAGAATAATATATAATACATATGTAAAGTTAAAAAAATAAAACTTCAATCGGAATTATCTTCCTTGTCTTCAGACATTTCGAAGTCAATGTCGCTTGGTAGATCAAAAACAGGATAACTTCCAGTGAATACTTCTTCATTCCTTTTCCAGATAATTTCCTCCAAGAAGTTATATAGGGATCTGAGGATATTAACAGATTATGAAAAACATCCTCCATAGTTTTTTGTCTAGAAAACTTCTTTGAATAAAGCTCCCTGTATTGCTTCACATCTTTATGACGAGCTTCTTGAGCTTCTTCTCCTAACTGTCCTATTGGAAGGAGAGCGTATTTAATTATATCTGTGCTATGAAATAATATTTTGTGCACTGTGGTAGACATCGGATACCACGGGTATAGTTCAACAAATTTTTCGGCAGTTTCTGAACAGTACTTCTTAAAATAGTCTAGTTTTATAGAGTATGTACTGGAGATGGTTAATAAAATAATGTGGAAACGTTTTATAATTTCTTCATTGACGTCAGTGATTTCCGCAGTAGTCTCAGCGTCTTCAAAAAATCTCCGGGCAGTATTCCCGTCATTCGAATTACCATATCCTGCTTTCACTTTGTCAACGATTAAACCAGGGACTTAATACCGGTATTATTTGGATATCGGTATTACTCCGAGGGCCTTCTTACCGGTATAGTATGGATACCGGTATTGCGGCCTAGATACATAATACCGGTATAACTTGGATACCGGTATTACGCCAGGGACTTCATACCGGTATAACTTGGATACCGGTATTAGGCCAGGGACTTCATACCGGTATAACTTGGATACCGGTATAACTTGGATACCGGTATTACGCTATACCGAAACCTATATATTACCGAAAACCGGAATAAATACCGGTATTTTTTCGGTTTTCCTTTTGTAGAAATGGTAGGTTAAGATTAAGACAGGTTTTTTTCTTCTTCAATAAAACAGTAAAATATTAAAAACAATAAAAATATATTTAAGAACTACCAACTGATAAGTTTTGATTAGTCCTGTAGGGTCCGGAATTGTGAACACGTAAAATACTTCGGGTTAATTTTATTCACAAAAGAATGTTTCAAGATATAAATTGCTTACTCAGACAAAGTACTCCGTTGGACACGTGGTGTGGTAAGTAGCGGACTGTTCGCGTTTTTGCGGTTCGGAAAATTAGTCGTTGCAACATACGCACTGCGCACTAACTTTTGGCCTGACTTGCCTTTCGATTTAGTAGCCCCGATATCTGACACGGAGACGACTTTTCTCTCGATACCTGTACAATCCAACGTTGGCCCTTTCGCCATATAACAACGTTGATTAGAACCATACGCTTTCTCGCTCTTGACTCAAATCACACCTTGATTAGCAACTTCACCTAGCTATCGCCAAAACACGAGTGCCCGCTGGCTCGTAATTCGTCCCTACTCTGACGCGCTCTTAGCAGCGACATCTCGCAGACAGAATCTTACAGTCCTAAGTAATAAGATGTCGTTCACAATATCATCAGATAAATTGTAACGTAATGGTGAAAGGACATATTTTAACGAAGAAAATAATCTTTCGACACTAACTTGGGTTGGCGGCACTGCTAAAGCTATTTGTGCTAATGCATACAATTCTGGACTATTGTTTTTTTTCTTTATTCCAGAATTCTAAAACATTCTGCTTGGAATCTAAACGCGGTTAGTCTGCAAATTTCCGCAACATATTCATAACATCTAAGGAACATATCGTATTATCGTGACTACGTCTTGTACGATCTAATTCTCTTAGCATGTTCTCCACTTCATTTACTTCAACTTCATCTTCAACTGCAATTGAGGTACTTCGAGTGCAGTTAGTACTAATTGAACTCCTATGTTGTTGCAGTATTTTTTCTTGGTACGCCCAAGTACGTACTAGATGATTTTTCGCTTGTACCATTTGTTGTTCATTTAATACAATGTTGAACCGCACATCGAAAAACATCCCTATTAAGAAAACATCATGGTGACTATTAAGTTCTACAATTTGCTGATGATTTAAAACCATGTTACATTGAACATCAAGGAACATACATACCTGCCAAGAAAACATCATTATTGAATAATTTTTTTTCTCGAAGTTTCATGGCTTCGACGAGTTTTTCCGATAATGACGGTTGCTGAGGTGAGGCATTGGTGTAGGAGTAGGAGTAGGAGAACGCATATTGCTATGAATTACCTGTTCCGAAATTAACGTGTGCGCCATATTTAATTTCCCCATTTCGGCCACAAAGAGTGTATCATTAATGATACGTTCGGCCAGCAGCCTCTGCTCGTTGGGCAAGTCCCGCAATTTCATACCAACGTTTTTACCATAAACGTCAAAACGATCCTCCTGCGTTGCTGGACGTTTAAAATGCTGCTGTACAGATAGCAGGCGGGTAGACTGGGTACGGTTGACACATTTTACCGTTTATCGTTCATTGCATCGGGATTAGTTAAGCGAGCGATGTCGGAAATATATTAAATGAAAGACCACATATCTGTCTACTAATGGGCAATGTTATTTGAGATTACTGTATTGTATTTTATGTGTAAAATCAAATTTAAAAAAAATGTAATTTGTTTCAACCATCCCCATGCCAGGGTCGGTTGAAACAGTGCCTGGGGTCAATTGAAACACATGCAAATAATACAAAATATAATAAATGTACATGTTTTATTCATCGTCTAATAACATTTTACGACTCGTAATGGCACAGTTGAACATCACAAATATTTTTTTATTAATATTCAAGTCTTTCACGATACTTATAATCTAACATTATTTTTAATTAGCCTTCAAAGGTTTATATTAAGTACAACTTAAATTATATAATAATCAGATGTTGGTGACGATTATTTTTTTTTGTAATGTTTGTGTACTACAACAGCTTTAAAAAAAAAAATTTTAGCACTTCAGCTATAAAATAGGTTAAGAAAAAACTAAAGACTTATTATTTCTATAAAAATCTATATTCTAGTAAAAAATAGTTAAGTGGTTACGAGATCATTCGGAATCACAATTGTGGCATACATAACTAAGACTACCTTTTGTGCACTCTTCATGCGCCCACATTTTACATTCTGTGCATTGTATCCATTTTTCCCTGAATCTGCTTTCTGAATATGCTGACACACAAACAAGGCAGTAGCACTCCTCTTCTTCTAATGATGATGATTCATGTTGCGTGTTAGTTTTTTTCCTGTTTGTAGCATTTCTTTTAGTCTTTCCTCCATCTAATCTTTTCTTAACTTGCTCAACTTTAGTTCGTTTCAATCTGTTTTCATGTTGTGCACTGTGACCCCTCTCAATACCCCGCTCGGCTGAATTCACTGAACCTACTTGACGAGCACCACGTCTAGCTATTATTCTGTCGGGTTTTTGCACAGTAGTTATGCCGGTCTCATCAGCATTATATATATTTTGTGGTTCAAATTTATAACGGTCCATGACAGTAGCCAAATTGTCGTAGAAAGCATCTACGTTATTTCTATTAAAGCTAGTCGCCCTAGAAAGACTTGTAGCCTGTGCTGCACGTACTGACAGTTCAAGATTTCTTCTCATAAACATGCGAAACCATTCTTCGCCAGCCATTTCGTTGTCATCCCAAGTCCGAGGTCGTGATAAGTCGTACTTGACTCTTGTTCCTGGTTAAACACTCGATTGTGAGCCTTATATCCCATTTCGTGATTTCCATCGCCACCAGTCGCATCTCGTTTACGTATATACCTCAATAGGGAAGAGTGGTTCAGTCCATTCTTTTCTGCCGCTGTTCTTAACGAAGATCCGGCTTTTACATCTGCATAGGCTTGTTTGTACGTTGATAAGTCGGCCTGACCTCTCGTAGTCTTCCTTTGGCGTACCCTTGGCATCTAAGAAACAAGAAAATTAAATAAATAAACTGTTTCAACCGTATCCACAAAAACTGTTTCAACTGTCCCCAACCCCCCTTCTAGGTATAAAACGGTTCACAGTAAGAATGATAATAAATTTCAATAAAAACTAATCATACAGCCATATTCTACACACTTCAATTAAAACGATACAAAAACTCTGAATACTCTAACCTTAATAAAACCACAATAATTGCAAAAATGTACGAATAAAAAATACTTACTTTTCCGTCAAAAAACACAATGGGGCCTCCTATACACAAGCATAGCGCGCGAAGAGCGACGCAATACTAAACTTCGTGTTTCGACTTGTCGCCCGCTTCGTTCTCCCCTTGCACCCCTCACCTCCTCATGCACGGTGTCGAGATATTCGCTTTGTTTCAACCGTCCACCGTTTCAACCGTACCCAGTCTACCCTACATCACGCTGTGACGCAGCTTCTTCGGATCGTGCACTATTCTTTGATTGCCTTGGCCGGTTAGTTTGGCTCGTCGATGTAGAGGGGATTGGAGGTGGATCTATCGAATGTTCATCCCCTTCTATGTCACCTGATTAATTGACATCCGCGGTATAACCATCTGGAATGTATTCAGCAGATGTTGTTTGCTCTGTATTTTCCAGTGCGTGTTCCTGAAATAATAATATTATTTGTTTTCAGTTTCCGCGAACAACAGAAGAATGGAAGAATGTAGCGAAAGTTTTTGAAGATAGGTGGAACTTTCCACATTGTCTTGTGTCAGAAAATGTTTTCTGAAGCCGATCAACAACGCGTAAGATAATCAACAATATCACACTGAGTATATTTTACCTAAATATCAGTCGTAGGCGTACAAAAAGAGCGCGGAGGGCTTCTGCAGTAACGACCAGTGTGTCCCGAAGACCGTACAAGAGTGGCCACGTCCTGGCCCGTGCGTAGCGTCCTTTCCGAGACGCTTCCGTTCGGCCTGGGTTTTTCCCAGTATTTCCCGCGAGAGCGGTCCCAATCGGTGTATTTGGGCTTCCGGACGGTAGGCCGCGGTTCCGGGGCGCCATATTTAAGCGCGTCCATCGGATTTTCTTACATTCGGCCAATCCTGACAATAAGTCTGTCCGCAGACGTGTGATCTGTAATGCGAACAGTGTTAATTATTTGGCAGCCAGGCTATTAACGAGCAGATTACATGTTTGGGTAAGGGTACTTATCCTGTGCAACGTGATGGACAAGCTAGTTTCGATTAGATTATTTAATCTGTTAACATCGAAACCGTAGTTGTCTGTTTGTTTGCTGTGCCACACGCTGTTTTTGTGCGGCTTGTGTTTGTGGCTTGTTGAGGAACAAGCATTTACATGCTCGTCGGTGGCTTCCGTTGTATGTTAGGCGCTGGATAACGCTACTGCAGTCAGAAACACTGTTGTGGCCCTCTGATGTTTGTTGATTGAGCGTCACTGCGCTCGTTGAAAAAGGAGCCGCGCTGCACGCTGAAGGGACAGCGCTACTGCGCTCGTTGGAAACGATAGGCGGTCATACGCCGCTGTGGACTCCAGCGTTGTCTTGTAGAGTGAGCGCTATTGCGCTTGCTGGAGGGTTAGCGTTTGTACGCCATGCTGCATTCCTGCATTGTCCTGTAGAGTAGGCGCTACTGCGCTCGCTGAAGGGTAGGCGTTCTTACGCCGCTGTGGACTCCAGCGTTGTCTTGTAGAGTGAGCGCTATTGCGCTTGCTGGAGGGTTAGCGTTCGTACGCCGCGCTGCATTCCTGCATTGTCCTGTAGAGTAGGCGCCTCTGCGCTCGCTGAAGGGTAGGCGTTCTTACGCCACTGCGGAATCCAGCGTTGTCTGGTGGCGTGAGCCACTGTGCTCGCTGCAAGAGAAGCGCTACTGCGCCTGTCGAAGGAAAACCGCTGCTGCGCTGGTTGAAGGAAAAGCGCTGTTACGCTGGCTGAAGAAGAAGCGTTACTGCGCTTCGCCTGCATGTTGATTTCTGTCTTCAGTTGTTTTGACCTAACGCCCAGCGTCAGTCAAAGTCAACCATCCCCGACTGTCTCAACATAACACCACTGTGTTTGCTTCGATCAATCGTCTCCCGTTGACCTGGCGTAATACCCAGTATTACCCAGCGATCAACTTGATCCTGAGTACCCAGTACTCATCCTTGACCACTCCACCACGACCTAGGGCACCCAGTGCTCTTTTGGTCGTTCTCGTTACTGCTGCGTGATGGTGTTGAGTGACGTTCGATGTTGTTGTCTCGTACGTCGCCTGCTGCTGTTGGGCACCCCTGGTGCCTCGTTGCACTGCCCACAGTGTACATCGCCGCTCGCGAACGTGCTCGCGCGGCCGCTCGCTGCGGTTAGGTACCTCAGGTACCCCTATGCGTTGTCTCCGACGAACGCCGACTCTGCCTCTCGTAACGCAGCAACCCTCGATGTCTTACGAGCGATCACCAACAACCATTCCGTTTTGTGTCTGTACATACATACACGAACATATACATAACGATGGAAATATTTGCTTACATACCTCCCTATAGCTATCGTAGCTACCACTTTACAGAGTGAAAGGATACGCAAACACGACATATGTTTGTGTTCTTTCGATCATCGGCCCTGTATTGGATCGAATTCCAAGGCAGATCCAATCCATTGTTATCAGGATTCTCGTTCACTTCGCCCGTATACAAGGATCTTTATCCTTGTACCGCACACGTATCAGCGTCAGGTCTTCGGCTGTGCATTTCCTCGTGCGTTTATGACTTCTTGCAGTCCCTGGCCCTATGTCCGACCCGCCCGCAAGTATAGCAGGTAGCCTTGGTACGGATTTCTTCCTCGACCTCCTTCCGGCTGGGCGCTGCTATCGACGAAGATGGTTGCTCCCTTCGTGAGGGTTCCGGCGTTGTCCTCCGTCGGCCAATTTGCGTCGGCATGTCGCCCATGCGTCGCATGAACAGATACAATTCATCAACGTCCTTCATTTTAGCGGACCGTATATCGCGGGCTATACTAGTATCAGCTATACCACCGATCACCATATCGATTAAATCTTCATCTGAGAATGAATATTCTAGCTTCCGCAGCTTTTCTAATTTCCGGAAGCAATAGTCTCCCAGCTTTTGCCCCGGTCTCGCTTTGTATGCACAAACATCTTCTAACCGTTGATTGAAGGATCTCGTGACGCGGAACTGTTTTTTTAGGGCGTCCTGGGTTTCACGCCAGGTAGCAGCAACGTCCTGTCGCGCATCATACCACCTCCGAGCGTGGCCCTTCAACCGCGTTACGATTAAACGCATAATCGTGTCGTCACTCCAATGATATCTTTCTGCCAACACGTCCACTTGTCTGGTCCATCGCTCGATTGTCGGATCGTTTTCCTCCGGGTCGTATGCGGGAATCATCAACTCGTCCCCTGCTCTAGCGTGGAATGATGTTCGCGACCGTGAACGAGAGCGTCGGCGACTTATCCTTTCTATCATCCGCTCCAATCGGTCCAACCGATCCATAACGGTTTTTGATTCGCATAAGGGTGGAGTATACGATGATGAAATCGAACGCGAGCGCGGTCGCGCACGTGAACGCGAGGGAGAACGCGAACGTAGACGCACAGGAGAACGAGAGCGTGAACGCGATCTGCGGTTCAAACTCCTTTCAATTAATTCCTCCAAGCGGCTAAGTCGCGCGCTCTGCTCTCTTACGCTCTCCTCCATGGTGGTATCAGAAGCGGAGTTATGCTGGCTCCCCTTTGGCTTCTCGATGGCGGCGTCTTGGCTCCGATGGGAATTACGGCTCATGTCGTCAGTTTTCTTAATCACTAAACTGTACACGGTACTACAAACTACTATATATACACTCCACTAAACGCTATCTATTTAAAATATATACACTTCTCGTAGCACAATGGCGTCTCTATCGCGTCACTACGAGGAAAATGTTCAGCAACCGTTTCAGAGAAACTCCGCGAACACGTCACAGCACGTGGCTATATCCCACTTCTGATTTGTCAGAAAATGTTTTCTGAAGCCGATCAACAACGCGTAAGATAATCAACAATATCACGCTGAGTATATTTTACCTAAATATCAGTCGTAGGCGTACAAAAAGAGCGCGGAGGGCTTCTGCAGTAGCGACCAGTGTGTCCCGAAGACCGTACAAGAGTGGCCACGTCCTGGCCCGTGCGTAGCGTCCTTTCCGAGACGCTTCCGTTCGGCCTGGGTTTTTCCCAGTATTTCCCGCGCGAGCGGTCCCAATCGGTGTATTTGGGCTTCCGGACGGTAGGCCGCGGTTCCGGGGCGCCATATTTAAGCGCGTCCATCGGATTTTCTTACACTTGGAGCGATTGACGGGAAACATATAGAAATTATTCCTCCAAATGGAAGCGGGACGGAATTCTATAATTATAAAGGTCGTCATAGTATGGTGTTATTAGCAATAGTGGATGCGAAATATCAATTTCTTATGTGCGATTTTGGCACTAACGGCAGAGTTTCGGATGGAGGTGTCCTTCAAAACACAAAATTTTTTGAAAAACTTCATAACAAGCTTTTAAGGATCCCAAATGAAGAAAGTGTTAGAAACACATCTCGGATTTTGCCCTACGTTTTTGTGGCTGATGATGCCTTTCCATTGAGAGTGGATATGATTAAACCATTTAGACAGGCAGATCTGATTTGCCAAGAAAGAAAGATATAAATTAATACAGGATCAGACAATATTGATTCTGTCGTAATGGCAAGTTGTGTATTACACAATTTTTTAATTAAATCGGTGCCAAATTCTTACACGCCTCCAGATTCTTTCGATCGAGAGAATACAGAATATGGGACTATTATGCCGGGGTTTCATACAACAAATTCGAATATGGAAAGTTTAAATCAAAGAAACCCGGGAAATGTAGCTAATGATGCTAAAAGAGTTAGAGAAGGCTTTATAAATTATTTTGTAAATGAAGGTGCAGTTCCTTGGCAAATAACTTCATTACTTAAATTTAACGCGTTTACTGTAAACATTTGCTGTTTCATTCGACGCGAAATCGGACAGTTTTCGGATTAACATTTTGGATGTTGGCAAAACTTGAATATGTTGTAGTCTTTACTGATATATAACCGTATCTCGAAGGATTTTCCAAAATTTTAAAAATTGTGGATCTTACATCTGTTTGAAATATAAAGGTGACCTTTTTCCAATAAATTATCACTCTTGAACTAAGAAACTAATAGAAATGAGCTCTTTAGGTATAGGATAGGGGTGAGCCGTGCAGTACAAACAGTGGCCAGGCGGCTATACCTGCCATTTTATACAATGTTCTTGCAAATGTTATGTATTTGAAGACAAAATGAAAACAGAGAACTTGTACACTTTTTTATACCCAACATAATACGTAATGTCAATTTTTTGTGTTCGGATTATTTTGCGCAAACTGATGGTGAGCTCCAGTTTCTTTAAATAAAATACTATATATTTTTTTACACATGTAGCATATATGGCCTTCAAGGCCGCACTAGATGTGGAATGAACGAAATAGATTCAAAATATTAGATATATAGATAGTTGAATAAAAAAGGACAGGTCTATATTTCAAAAAGCTGTGAGATCAAAAATTTTTAAAATTTTGTAAAATCATTCGAGATACGGTTATATATCACTAAAGACTACAACATATCTAAGTTTCACCAACATCCGAAATGTTACTCCGAAAACTGTTCGATTTCACGTGGAATGGCCCTACACAACTGTATCTAAAATTTACTTTGTTTTAAAATGTTTACTTTGTGTACAATATGCACATTCTTCAAATATAATATGCATAAAAAAAGTTATTTTATTTAACTTACCTCGATCCCAGTTTCGTCGTCGTCGTCGCTTTCAATATTGGACCGAGAGGTTCTTGGGGTCTCCTGATCATTTAAAAAATCTAGGTCTGCGAAGTACCATAACGTAGGTACATATACATCGTCTGCACCCGCTCCTGTCCTTGTAGAGGCCCTTACTTTTTTTAACTCCTTCTGATAGGTGCTGTGTGGAGGAAAAATAAACACAATACACTTATTTATTATCTTAATAGATATAATTGTGATGGATTTATTAATTAATTCATTAACTGAAATACACGTGCGTCTCTAAGTACACATAGTTTGCCACGAGGCCCGAACAGGAAGAATACCTAACCTCACTTCTCATGTAATACTAGATGGTGTCACGTCTTGGGTAATAGAGAGGTTATCGACAAACGCGGGAAGTTTAAATGTGACAATCTATAAGGTTCGTCACTGAGAGTAGCTCGTCAAGTCGAATACACGGCTTATAACGACTACTACCCAATGAATAATCCAGACTTAAGTTTAACTATCGTATTAACCGAAGGAGGGTTTTCTTAATTAACAAATTTCCTATTAGAGTAAACACTAATTTATTTCTTATAGAACAATAGGAATTTTTATCTTACCTTATTCAATAGAAACGGTTATAATTCTTTTACAAATTTTTAACGAGGAAATCAAGATAAATATTTTTAATTTCGAATTACAATATTTATGAGATAACTATTATTGATTTATAAACTTATTACTTTAATAAAAAGGCAAACGCGCAGATGATAGACTGAATCAACTATCGATGTCACATTGACTGTCCCAACGATCCCTGCACCATTGCTTATATAGATTTTCGCCAATTATGGTGGGGCTCGCTTGGTGACAGTCAATCGATATTCAATCGACGCGCCATAGTCGGCGATCCGAACACCCCTCGAGTCACCCCGCGATCCGTGGAATCGTCTTTCACGTATAGCGGTTGTTATTCGAGGAATCACGGTATGAGACGGCTTCTTATTGCTTTACTAGCGAACAGTCCGCGCTTGAGAACTAGTGAAATATAATTCGATAATAGAATGAATATAATAGAAATTTAATATTTGAAATTCATAACTCATCGCGAATTGTTTGCTCTTTTCATTAATATAGAATTAAATTGATTGTGGCTATAAAATAAGATTAAGCGAAATACAACATATCTTAATTCTATAAACGGTGCATGTTACACCTTTCCCCTTCAGAGAAATAAATTTCAGCATTGTAAATGCGAAATTTATTTTATATTTCGCTTATTCTTTTACAAAGATCTGAATAATTGACCGGTTGAACCTGAATTGGTGGTGTTGACTGCGATGGCGGTGGAGCGGATGAAGTTGGAATTTCGTCTGAGGGTTGTCTCGTGTCCCGTTTTGGTTGACTTGATGTAGTATCTCCGGCTTCTGTTTGAGGTTGTTTTGCCAGGTGGATCAGAAGGTGGGTGATGGAGCTCCATAAAGCTCCAACGAGATGCAGGCTGCATCCATATACCATGTGTAGAGTATACCCATGTACAAGAGTATCTATTATCAATTTTACGGCTCGTACTAGAATGAAGATCATAAGGACCCCTGCGCTGAATGATCCAAAAGTTATGAATCCCTTCCAGAGTTTTGCGGTGGTCCTTTCTGCTATTTGCTTTATAGAAGCCTCATCAAATAGTCCAGTGATTGATATTGCGTCAGTTGGTATGTTTTGTCCGGTTACCCCTCTGGCTATGGAATTCAACACCGCCGGTTTTTCGGCTGGGAACATAATATGATTACGTAGTTTTTCTAAATCTTGTTCAGAATAAATTCCGCTGGTTGCCAATGAATTGGGTATTAAATACTTCCATGTTGGGTGAGTAAGGGGTTTAAGGTTTTGTGGTGCTATTGCTTCTGATGGATCAGGTGTAAATTTAATCCAATTATCTTCAATTCGGTACATCACCGGCAGAATTACGTTGCATTCTTTTATTGTGCCGAATTTCGTAATGATTCTTGATTTTGGTATCAAAAATACTGACTGATTTTGATACATGACAGGCAATTCGTTATAACATACCTTCGTGTGTCGTACCTTGACCTCCACTGGAATACAGCGGACTATGTGTATTACCTCTCCAGCATTGATAGCGATGTGTCCTGGTGCCTTCGTGATTACGTAGGCCAATTCATCAGGAACCAAGGATGCAATGGTCAAGGCGTTCTTTAGGACTTGTTGCTCTAAAAGACATTTTTGTAAAATAATATCTTGGTACAGAGTATTCATTTGCGTTCGTATATGTTTTTCCACGTAAACGAATTTTGAATTTACGTAGGCAAATATATCTAAATTGTCCACAGGGACATTTGTCTTATACAAAAATGTGTTTCCCCGTTGGGTTTCAATTATAAAGAGTTTTGGGTGTTCTGTTCGAAGTAGGGTATAACCACAAAGCGATTGTTCTGTGGTCTTGGTTAATGCAAATGTTATGTCGTTCGTCGTTAGAGAATAGATCACTGGTGCTATTTCTTGTGTATTCTCTAAAGTTTTTATTGCATCTCCCTCATATAAGACACTGTACTGGCTTAATTTACATGAATCCAAGGGCATCGGTCTCCAAAAGGTGTGTCCATCTTCGAGGTCAATGCAGGTCGTCTGTAAAAGATCACAGGTTGTTCCTGATGGTAAAGTGATACGCCCAGTATTTAGTTTTACTGCCGCGCTCGATGTTCGAAGTTGAATTTCAATTATGACTTGGACCAAAGCGTTATTCCAGGTGCCGTATGGGTCTGAATATTGTGCCCCTGAGCACCTTCCGTCTATACCAGCCGAACCTGCGAGTGTTGCACTACGGAACGTTGTTGAATTTGCAACAATCCCAGAGAAGTATGCCCCGTTCCCTAGGCTAAGTGTGCCATCCTGATGCATTTGCAGACATTTGGAATATGACATCTCCTGAAGATATTCCATCTGACCATTATGTACGACTGATACATGGGAATGCATTCCACAATAGTATATAGTTCTCTTGATTTTGACCTTACACTGAATAATTTGTGTATGGTCATATTCCGATAATTGAAGTAGTTGTATATAAGTTTTTGTTGAGTTTACTGAGTTGACAACTATGTCACATTCGTCAACGTCGAACAGTGATATCGTTGTATGATTCAATTTGGATCCACCGCAGTCAAAACCAATCAGGGCAGTCACGTACAATATTAAGTTAGCCGTGATGAGTCCCACATGAAATAGACCCATCCTGTGTGTTATACTTCTGTAAATTATTAGTCATAAGATTACATGTGAGTGCTTAAGTTTATTGGTATGGACTATTCTAACTTTATTACCACATTTTATTTTAACGTTATTAGGGCCCAATTTCTCTATAATTTGGTAGGGTCCAGAATATTGATCGCTTAGTGTATCTTTTACTGGTTCCTTTAGGAGGAACACAAGATCATTTGGTTCAAAATTTTGTGCACGTACGCGTTTATCGTAGTAATGCTTATACCTATTTTTCGCCTGGATTAGATTTTTTCGAGCTTCTTCTTGACAATCGCGTAACCGATTATATAAACTTGTCAAGTATTCTACATACGAAGGTTGCATTCCATCCTCGATCGGAGGATGTGCTGAAGGAATTCTAGCGGTTTTTCCAAATACTAATTCTTGAGGAGTAAAACGAGTCCCTTCATGTACACTTGTGTTATACGAGAATATTCCTAATTGTAACCATTTATCCCAATCTTGGGATTTTTCAATATTTACTTTCAAGTATTCTGCCAATACGTGATGGGATCGTTCTATTGACCCATTCGATTGAGGATGATACGCAGTGGTCTGACAATATCTTATTTTAAATCTTTTTGCAACGTTTCGCATTAATGATGAGAGAAAATTTGTTCCTTGGTCGGTCAGAATTGCTCGCGGAGCTCCGTAGATACAAACAAAATGTTTTACAAATGCATCAGCTATTGTTACTGCGGTTATATTATTAAGAGCTACAGCTACTGAATATTTAGTCAAAAGATCTTGTAGTGTAAGGATATAAAGGTTTCCTGATGGAGTTACAGGCAGAGGGCCCATAACATCCATCGCAACCTTTTCGAAGGCCAACCCCGGGGTGTCCGTTATGACCATTGGTTGCCGCGTTTTTGTCCGCGTTAACTTCTTGAGTTGACATGTACGGCATTTTTTTATAAACTGTTGAATTTCAGTTTTCATGTTTGGCCACTTGAACTGTTGCTTTTAAACTGTTGCTTGTAAACATTTAAACTTCCCGCGTTTGTCGATAACCTCTCTATTACCCAAGACGTGACAATTTTTTTTTTTTTTTTCAAGATAAATATTTTTAATTTCGAATTACAATATTTATGAGATAACTATTATTGATTTTGTTGACATAATGTATATTATTTTTAATATTAGTTTCGGATTAACCAATTTATTTCAAGTGTTTCCAACACAAATAAAACAATATAACAAAATGCTGAAATAATCAGCCGCGTGGCATGTAGACACAATATTTACTTTGCGCGCTCTTCACGTGTCGTCTCGAAGGAGAGCCGAATCCTATCTGTTCGCGCTGACGCATCGCCCGCCGAACTCGGACCGCCCAGCGACACTCAACCTACCCATTCACACAAACAAGCCAAATTTACTTGATTCTTAACACGCCTCCTTAAATTTAGTTGTTTAATTGTTTTTTTTTTTTTTTTTTTTTTATTTAACAAATCTTTAACTCCTCTCTAAATTTTTCGAACTTAGTACGTCCTAATGACTTGGTAAAGATATCTGCAGGATTTCCCTCTGAATCTATTTTTATTACATCAATCTCTCTATTTAAATAATTTTCATTTACAAAATGATAATGTGTTTCTATATATTTAGATTTTTTTGTTAGATTTCCAAATTTACTTATACTAATTGCACCTGCGTTATCCTCATAAATTTGTATAGGCTCATTAATCTCTATTCCAAAATCCTTTAATAATTCTTTAATTAATTTTACCTCACTCACGCATATAGATAACGCAACATACTCTGCCTCTGTGGATGATTTTGTTACAATATCTTGTTTCTTTGATTTCCAGTAAATACTATTACCATACATTCTTATTACGTATCCAGTCGTAGATTTTCTATCGACTATGTCTCCTGCCCAATCAGCATCTACACAACAATCTAATATATCTGCGTTTAAATGTTTCTCAAATTTTAACTTTAATTTTTTTGTGTAATATAAATACTTTAATATTCTTAAGGCATATTTATAATGGCTTTGGTCATGGCAATTTTGAAATCTGCTTAGATAATTTACACAATAACAAATATCCGGTCTAGTACTTGAACTTACATATAAAAGTGCTCCAATTAAATTTCTATACTTTAAGTCATTTGATGCTGATAATGAAGGTTCACATTTTAAATTTTGCTCCATCGGAGTCGCATATAGTTTTGCATCTTCAATTTCATATTTTCTTGCCAATGACTCAATATAACTTTCCTGATCTAGCGTCATACTTTTATTTTTATAATCGTAATTAATATTTATACCTAGATACGTTTTTATTTGGCCCATGTCTTTCACTCGAAATTTTATAGCTAATTTTCTTTTAATAATTTCTATTAATTTTCTACTTTGACCACAAATTAGTAAATCATCAACGAAAATAATTAAATAATCTTTTTCATTATTGATTGTCATAATATATAAACAATAGTCAATTTTACTTTTCTCAAATCCTAAGTCTAACAAAAAATCATCCAGGCACTCATACCATGCGCGTGGACTTTCGCGCAGTCCGTACAACGATTTTTCGAGTTTACACACTCTCCCTGTGTTATCGTCGTAACCTTGAGGTTGTTTCACATACACTTCAGACTTTATTTTTCCGTTAAGGAATGCGGCTTCTACATCCATTTGGTCTATTTCTAAATCTTTTTGTATACAGTAATTTAACAGAATCTTTAATGTTTGAGCCCTTGCTACTGGCGAATAAATGTCTTCAATTATTTCTCTTTGTTGAAAACCTCTTACTACAATTCTAGCTTTAAATTTATTCTCAGCCTTTTTTGTATACACCCATTTTAAATCTAATATTTTTTTACCTTTTGGCTTTTTAACTAATTTCCACGTATCATTTCTTTTTAAACATTCGATCTCTTTGTTCATCGCATCTCGCCAATTTTCACTCTCATTACTGTTTATAGCCTCGTTATAATTTTCTGGATTATCTACGCTTACATAATTTACGTAAATACAATTTGTTATTGGATTTCCATAGCGATTTACAGAACTTTTCTTTCTTTCTGACCTTCTTACTGGTCCTAAGTTTTGGTTACTCGTACTTGGTACAATATTTACATTGTTTTCATTATTTTCACTTCCATCATTTTCAATATTATCATTTTCATTAATTAGTAGTAAATAGGTTTATTTTTCGCCTTTCGGCCTCAAAATGGGGTTACATGTGTTATGTGTGTAAGTGTTTCTGGGACTGTTAATTCAAAATTGTGCTTTCGTTTTGACTTCTTCCTTCATCTTGTTCTTCTTTTCTTCTCCTGTTTTCTAGAACCATTCGCATCCACTCCGCTCCTTCTTCTTCTCCCTTTAGTATCCCTCTGATCGTTGCGTTTTCTCTTTTCAGATCCTTACAGTCTTGTAGCATGTGACCCAGCGTCTCTCTAGCCCCATTACATAGTCTGCATACTGTCTCTTTTTCCTCCTTCCAGTACTTGCTTCCCCGCTCTTCGTTCCCACATCTGAACCTTGCAATCATGCTTTGGTCTCTGCCTCTGTAGTTTCCGCTTAGGTAATTTGCTCTCTGGTTATCCCTGATTTCTGTGTAATGTGCGTTGTATCTGCCTCCTTGTATTCTGTCGTATTGCCATTGGATCTGCTCTGCCCTGTCTCTTTGCGCCAGTTCCTCGGCAAACTCTCTTCCCCTCGTTCTTTCTATTTCTATTTCTTGCATATCCATAATTTTTTGCTTGTAGTATGCGTCTCTCATCTCCTCCCATTTCGATTTTTTCTCTGCTTGCTTCGTGTCTATTTCCCTCCAGCATTCTTGTACTATTTTATTCTTATTTAGTCGTTTCGCTTTCTCCTCATATTTCATTGCTCTTTTCCCAGCTTCTATCCTTATTTTGTCCGTTTTTGTTTCCTCCAAAATTAGATATGCAGGTGTATTGAAGTCCAGACCTAAAGTCCACCTTATGTATTTCTCCTGTATTTTCTCTACTTTTTCTGCTTCCATCCATCCCCAAATTTCTGACGCGTACAACAAGATACTTTTCACTATGCTTCTGAATATTCTCATTCTTCTCTCAAAATTGTTCTTGAACATTCTTTGCCCTATTCCCCATATCTGCGCCATTGCTATTCTAGCTTTCTTTGTGACTTCCCTTATATGCATCTCTCTGCCCCCATTTTTCTGGAAATTATACCCTAAGTATTTAAACTCCTTTACTTCTTCCAGACTGTGCCCCTGCCAGCCCCATTCTTCTCTCTTCTTCTTTCCTCTTCCTTTATGGAAAATCAGCACCTTAGATTTCTCTGCGTTCAGTTGCAATCCTTTCCTTTCAAGGTACTTTCCAAACCTTCGTATCATGTCCTTAAGATCCTTTGGTTCATTTGCTAGTAACGCTATATCGTCCGCATATGCTAGAGTCCAGATTTTGTCTTTTCCTACTCTAACTCCTCCTGCTTGGTTTTTCCTCATGGTTTCCTCCAAGTCCGCTACATATATTGTAAATAACGTTGGACTCAGTGGGCATCCCTGTCTTACCCCTTTTGTTGTCCAGAATTTGGATGACATTTCTCCGTTTGCTTTTATGGTATTTCTTGTTTCCTTGTAAATTTCTCCGATTCTCGTCCTCAAGCGTTTACTTATGTCCTTTTTCTTCATGATGTTCTGAAGTTTCACTCTATCCACTTTGTCAAATGCCGCGCTTAGGTCCGCGAAAAACGTATACAGCTTCCCCCCTTTTTTCTGTATTTCTCTGTTAGCTACATAGTTCAGAATAAAAATGTTATCTGTTATCGACCTACCGCTCCTGAATCCTGCTTGCGTTTCTGGTATTATGTGGTTCTTTTCCAATTCCTCTTTTAATCTTTTTTCTAGGACCATAGCATATATTTTGTACGCTGTGTTTAGGATCGTTATCCCCCTGTAGTTGCTTACCTTTTCTCTATCTCCTTTTTTGAATATTGGTGAAATCACCCCTTCTTTCCACCTCTCCGGGAATCCTTCTCCCTTCCATACTTTATTGAAAATTTCTGTGATCCTTTTTACTATTTTCACGTTGCCGTAAATCCAGGCTTCATTTTCTATTTTGTCTTCCCCTGCTGCTTTCTTCTTTTTTAATTTCCTGATTTGTTCTTTTACTTCTGCTTCTGTTATTTCCTCCTCTACTTCTCCTTCCGTGTTGTCTATTTCTTCCAACTCTCCTACTTCTTTTTTACAGTCGACGCCTTCTAGTAATGTTTTAAAATGATCCTTCCATTCTTTTAAGTCTATGTTATTGGAGATCCCTATCCTTTTCTTTCTTTGTTTATTTATATATTCCCATATTTGATTTTCTCCCTTTAATTGCATTATCTCATTTTCTATATTTTCTTGTAATTCCCTTCTCCTTTCTTCGCACACTTTTTTGTACTCCCTTCTTTTCTTCTGATAGTCTTCTTTGTCTCCTTTGCCCCTTCTCCAGTTCCTCAGCGCTCTTCTGGCTTCTCTTTTCTTTTTTGTACAGTTCGAATTCCACCACTTAAAGCTGCCCAATTTCCATTTCTTTATTTTTACTTCTTCTTTCCGTACTGCATTATTTATTTTTCCTACCATTTCTTCTACCATTTCATTCACCTCGGTCGTATTGAAGCTTATTTTGTTTAATTCCTTTTGAAACTCTCTTTTCCCTTCCTCTGTCCAGACTCTTCTCTCTCTCCACCCCTCTTCCTGATTTCCCCCTCGCTCTTTTCTTTTATTTCCCCCATATAGTTCTGCTATCAGAGGCATATGGTCTGACTCAACCCTTTCTTCCACTGTGAATTTCTTGATATCTTCTTTCGTCTCGACATTTGTTATTATATAATCAATTACTGTGCTGCCTCTCGGCCCCGTGTATGTATACTCCCCTTTATCATCTCCCTCCATATTCCCGTTCAGAATATTCCATCCTCTTTCCTCCACCATTTCTAATAACAACTTTCCTTCTGTGTTTTTGACTTTGTCTTTTGATCTCCTTACGTCATGCTTTTCTTCTATTCTAAAATCGCCCCCTTCCTGTCCAATTCTCGCATTGAAATCTCCTCCGATAATCAGTTTCTCCACTTCCCTCTCTTCTATTAAATGGTCCAGCTCTTGTTTCGTATCCTTCATATCTCTGCTGTACACTGTTATTACTCTCCATTTTTCATTCTGTATCCTGATTCTCCTCTCTTGGATATGTTCCGTTCCAGCGTTCGATTCCTCCTCTTCTATGCCCTTCCTTATGCCTGTGATAATTCCGCCTATCGCTCTCCCTTTTTTTTTCTCTCTGGTGGCATATTTACATTTCCATGAGAATTCTTGTGGCAAATTTTCTTTCAATCTTTCCCATTGTTTCTCTTCAATCCACGTTTCAACTAATCCTATTACATCGAGTTCTTTTAAAAAATCCCAAAACTGTTTGTCTTTGCTGAACAATCCTGCTACATTCCAGTATCCTATTTTAAATGTATCTATATTTCTTTGGTTCTTTTTCCTTTCCCGATTCTGTGTACCCCCCTCTCCCCGCATATCTACGTTCGCAGGCACGCGGGGAACGGGTGTTGGTACTGCCTTTTGTCGTGCTTTCGTTGTCCTTGTAAGCTCTGCGATCCTCCAATAATTTAGAGGTTCACAGAACTTTGCCGACTCCAAAAATTTACTTCTTTCAGCCCGCCTTCCTCTTTCCAAATAAATGTCTTATCGTTGATTTTTATTTTCCTATACCCAACTTTCACCTTTGCCCCTTGCTCCCTTTCCGCCTTGGCAATATCTCTAATATTTTTTTGTATCTCCCTTTCTTTTTTCGTCAGGTCATTGTCAATAAACAGCCTCTTCTCTTTCAATGTACTCTTCTTTAGCATTACTGCTCTTTTCTGTTGCCAGCTTTTTAACTTCGCTATCAGTAGCCCTCTTTTCTCTCCCTTTCCTACCCAATAGGCTTCCTCGATTTCTGCGTCTACCTGCAATTCGTGCCTTAACACATATTCCACCGTGTCCTTCGGCGTCTCTTTACGCGGTAAATCCTCTCCCCTTAGAGAAATATTATTTCTTCTCTCTCTTTTCTCTCTAGCCTCTTCCTTTCTTTCTAGCCCCTCCAGTCTTTCTGTGAGCCCCTCTGCCTGATCCTTCTTGGCTTCCAGTACTTCTATCCTTCCTCTCATTTCCTTCCTTTCCTTTTCCCACATCTCATCCCTACTCTTCCACTCATCCCTCAGCTCCTGCATTCCCTGCCTCAGCTCTCTGTTCATCTCTTCCATGTCTTTCTTAACTGCCAGCACAGCTTCCATCAATTTGTCTAATTTTACATCCATTTCTTTTTCCTGCTTTATCTTCTGACTGTCTGGCGTTTCTATAGTTCGTGTTACTACCTCGGTTTTCTTCGTCGGAGGCGACCTCCCTACTTTCCTCGCTTTTAAGAATTCTTCCTCTATTTCCTTTTCGGCCCTTAACCTCTCCTGCTCCTCCTCGTCCTCCCGTTTCCTCTTGAATGAGTCCAGTATCGAGCCTTCACTATCCGTTCTTCTTCTTCCCAGCTGTTCTGCCAACGATGGTCTTCCCCTTCTTCTCGTTTCCTTTTGCACTTCCCCGCCTTCGTCTGCTCGGTTCATTAGAGTTACCGCTCTTCTTTACCTACTGCTGTCTCCGCTTTGTCTTCTTGCTTCTTCCACTCCCGTAGATGTCACTTATCCTTGCCACGTATCTTATACTTCGTGCACTCGTTTCACACCTTCTCTTCTTCACCGTTTATCTATCCCTTAGACTCTTTATTATCTGTCGATTATACTGTCCACCGGAACCTTGTCTACTCCCCTCGTTTTCCAACCAACCTCGTAATTTTCTGCGCACTTTTTCCACACTTTTCGTCTATTTCTTTCGCCTGCCTACGTACACACGTTATTCTCTCGCGCACGTCACGTGGTTCCCCCCTCCATTTTCATTAATTATGCTACTTTCATTTTCATCTTTACTTTGTTGGTCAATCTCATGTTCATTTAACCTATTATCAGTGATTTCATCGTTACTGTTAAACCCAACTAACTTTACATTTTCCTCGATAATGTCTACATGTTTGGCTACGATAATCTTATTATTTACGAGAATCCTATAGCCTACGTCTTCATAACCGACTAAAACTCCTAAATCGGCTTTTCTATCCCATTTGTTTTTTCTTTTTATCTCCGGAACTTTAACAAAAACTCTACTTCCGTATAATTTTAAATTTTTAATATCGGGCTTCCTTCCCATCATAATCTCATATGGAGTCTTTTGTTTCAAAGTATTTGCTAACGTTCTATTTTTCAAGTATGCTGCCGTTTTAACTACTTCTGGCCAAAATCTATTGTGTATTCTCGCATCTGCTAGTAAACATCTCGCTGTTTCCATTATTGACCTATTATAACGTTCAGCAGTTCCGTTCAATTCGTGGACATACGGAGGACAAGGTTCTATACAAATTCCTTTTCCTTTCGCAAATTCATAAATATCCTTATTCAAAAATTCTTTTCCGTTGTCGCATCTTAACCGTTTAATTTTTTTCTCGGTTAAATTTTCTACTAAGTTAACATAAGTTATAATCCAATGGCAAACTTCATTTTTATTTTTCATTATGTAAACTTTTCCAGCTTTACTAAAATCATCAATCAAAACTAAAAAGTATCTTTCTCCCATACAGCCTACTGTGTTATGCGGTCCGTTTACATCCGCATGTATAATTTCTCCTATCTCCCTCGCTCTATACCTATTATTTTCGAAAACAGTATTAGTCATTTTATTTTGTATACATGTTCCGCACTTCAAATATTCACTCTCTAAATTACTTGGTAAGCCTTCGACTAAATTATTTTTACTTAGAATATTCAAATACCCAAAGTTTACATGTCCGAGAATCCTGTGGAATTTCTCTTTTAAGGTCATGCCGTTATTTATATTTTCAGTTATATAATTCTGTTTACTCTCGAATATTGTGTTTATCTTGTACAAATTATTTACTTTGTTCGCGAATCCTACCAATTTATTTTCCAAGTAAATCTTTGAATTATTTCCAAATGAAACTATTTTCGCTTTCTCTACGAGTTTACCAAAACTCATTAAATTCCTATCCATCTCTTTAACGAAAAATACATTTTTTAATGTTATTTCCGTTTCGTTAAAATTCGTTATAAATTTTGCTTGAACATCTCCTATTTTAGTCGCTTTTAATGTTCGGCCATCTCCCACTTTTACATTTATCGGATTTTCTAGCTTGCTTAATTTTACAAAATATTTATCATTGTTTATAATATGGTCCGAACATCCGCTATCTAGTACCCATTCTAATTCATTTTCACAATTATTTCGGTAAAGTCTTTTAATTTTAATCGTTCCAATTTATTTCTAACACAAATTTGTAATGCGGTTGACTCACGTAAGTACAGCTTATCTAACTTCTTGATTATTTCAAAGCTGGTATTTTCGTCATTGACTAAATCCATTTGTCTGTTTGATAAGGCACTATAAATGTAATTCATTGCCTTAAGATCCTTCTCATTCCACGTGGCTTCATTTTCCGTTTCGGCTCTCTCTCGTTGAATCACTGTTTCACATTTTTTCATTCTTAGAAAAATCGTAATTCTCTTCTTCCACGTGCTGTAATCTTTTCCATCGAAAATAGGTAGCGTCATCTTAAATTCATCCGCCATGTCGTCTTGTCTATTTTCACGTTTAATATCTTTGAGCGCTTTTACCACTTTATTTAACTTTATAACCTTTTGTACACACTTTACAAACCGCTTTCCAAAATTTCCTTCTTCCAATGATTCAAAACTTCCTTCACTTACTTCGTCTTTAGTTTCAAATTCGTCTTTTATTCCAGCTCCACGTGTTCCCATAACCTTCTAGAACTCTTCCGAACTTCGCTTGTTTCTCTTCTATTTCAAACCACGGACCTCTGCTACCATGTTGACATAATGTATATTATTTTTAATATTAGTTTCGGATTAACCAATTTATTTCAAGTGTTTCCAACACAAATAAAACAATATAACAAAATGCTGAAATAATCAGCCGCGTGGCATGTAGACACAATATTTACTTTGCGCGCTCTTCACGTGTCGTCTCGAAGGAGAGCCTAATCCTATCTGTTCGCGCTGACGCATCGCCCGCCGAACTCGGACCGCCCAGCGACACTCAACCTACCCATTCACACAAACAAGCCAAATTTACTTGATTCTTAACAGATTTATAAACTTATTACTTTAATAAAAAGGCAAACGCGCAGATGATAGACTGAATCAACTATCGATGTCACATTGACTGTCCCAACGATCCCTGCACCATTGCTTATATAGATTTTCGCCAATTATGGTGGGGCTCGCTTGGTGACAGTCAATCGATATTCAATCGACGCGCCATAGTCGGCGATCCGAACACCCCTCGAGTCACCCCGCGATCCGTGGAATCGTCTTCCACGTATAGCGGTTGTTATTCGAGGAATCACGGTATGAGACGGCATCTTATTGCTTTACTAGCGAACAGTCCGCGCTTGAGAACTAGTGAAATATAATTCGATAATAGAATGAATATAATAGAAATTTAATATTTGAAATTCATAACTCATCGCGAACTGTTTGCTCTTTTCATTAATATAGAATTAAATTGATTGTGGCTATAAAATAAGATTAAGCGAAATACAACATATCTTAATTCTATAAACGGTGCATGTTACAATGGCATACCAAGCAAGGAATATATCTGGTACTGAAAGGCGCCATGTACTGTTAAAACAATACAACTTATAATAACTATAAGTCTTATTTTATTTTTATGATAATACCTTATTATCTATCATACCCAATCTCAAGCGTGAGCACTTGTTGTGTTGAGCAAAATAACGAGTTAAACCTTTTGTTACAATAATAAATGAATACTAGAAATAATAATAATACTGGATACTTTCTATCGCGAGCACACTTTTCACATCTGTCCATTAAGACGTTCAACAGGCAAGAAGACACCGGAAGTACGGAGTCTCCCTCTATAATGTCACACACACACTCATACAGAGAAGCAAGCATTATGTATCGTATTTCACACAACAATAAGAAAAACAACTCCACAATCAGCCCCCTTGTTTTTATCGATTCTCAATGTTCATAAATTTCTTTACGTTTTTCAATAAAGCTGGCCCACTTAATGGCTTTGTGAAACAATCCGCCGTCATCATTTCGCTGGGTACGTGCTTTACCCGTATTTCTTGATTTTTTACAGCTGTGCAGAATTGAACCTCTCTGAGGGTCACAGCGTGGACGCGGGAGCCACCTCTACCGCGAGACGCTTCAGTGCGATGTTGCGCACTTGTTGCGATAGGTTTTTGATGTTTTGGTGAAAGAATACACATATAGAGATTTCGCACAATCAGATAGAAGTTATTTAATAGAGGTCTTAAATGATATAACGTTATCAGAATGAAAGTCGTATGCGCGACGAAGTGTACTGTCGGACTTTTCAAACGGAAGAGAGTAAGGAATTTTTCCTGCCGGCCTAGGTAACCAGTAATCGTAGATTCGCGACAGCTTACAATGCGACCCGCAGCGCCACGGCGGCAACACGCGGTCCTAAAGGCCGCGGGCCCGATGAATACGGAACAACAGCTTCTCGAACATAGTAACATTTCGTATTTAGTATTTTAGATTTGGTCTTGAAACTTCCTCCATTCGCCAGTCTAACAGCGTTCAAATTGTCACACCGTAACTCCTTAGTCAAACTAAGTCAAACTTAGTTCCTTGTAGTCCAATCTCCTTCAATATATCGCAGCTCCAGGTTACTTCTTTTATTCCCTCCAGCATGGCCTCCAGCTCACTATCGGTTGAGGATAACGCCACAGTTGATTGCTTTCTACTCCTCCAATGAATTAAATCTCCATCTCGGTAGAGCAATAACCCACTAAAAGATTTTGCATCCCCGGTTCTATCCCACGACGCATCCGTCTCACATTCAATCCCTTTTGAACCTTTGTTTCCAAATTCTAAACGATAATCAATTGTGCTCTTTAAATATCTGAGCACTCGTTTCAATGCAGTCATGTGCATCATTTTTAGTTCATGATTATATTGGGACAAACAACTCAAAGTAAAACACAAATCCGGTCTTGTCGTCACACTCAAGTACATTAGGCGTCCCATTAACTCTTGATAGGATCCAACATTGCATACTTCACTCTCTTCATGTTCATCCATCTTCTGATTAATATCCATAGGTGATCCCACTGCATTACAATCAGTCATTCTATATAATTTTAGTAATTTTTCAATATATCTCTTCTGGTGTACATATATCTTATCTTCTTTCTGTTCTATTTGCATCCCAAGAATAGTTTATTTTTCACCGAGATTCTTTAAATCAATTTGCTTCTTAATTCGGTTGATGTATATCTTCTCAAATTCGTCGCTGCTAGATATTGTGGCATATCATCTACATGAACAGCACAATATAAAAAACCATTACCCTCTCTTGCATAGAACAGGCATGGATCTTCTTTGGTTTGTTGTAATCCACTATCCAGCATTACCCCGGTTAAAAACTCATTCCAACATCTACTCGATTGCTTGAGCCCATAGATACTCTTGTTTAATTTACATACTTCGTTTATATTATTTTTATATCCATCTGGTAATTCCATGAATATCTCTTCTTTCAAATTGCCATGTAAAAATGCAGTCTGGACGTCATATATTTTCATCTTCCTCGTCTTTTCTGTACAGAGGCTAAATAGTAGCCTAAAGGTGGCCGTTCCAATAAGCGGCTACAGCCGCCAGCGACTGCGACCGGCGACTACAGCCGCTGACGCCATGACTGGTACAATGGAAAAGCATTCATCCCAACTCGTATGGGCGGCTGCGACTGCTGCGGCCGCGCCAGGATTGCTATAGCCTATGCGCGTTTGGTTCATGAGAAGCCTAGGCTACTCGAGACACAACACAATGCCACGAGTGTCTGTTTTCCGTCGTAACAGCAGAATCTCCTAGTCGCGCAGCGGCTGCCGCTCTACTGCTCCAGAAGCAGTCTAGCGACTCTAGCCGCTCTGCGACTTTAGCCGCTCTGCGATCCATCTCACATTCGGACAAATTATGCAGAAATAAGGAAAGAAGTCAGAATTCATAACTTATGGAATTGTTTTTTTTTATATATATATTTCTTGTAAACTAATAATATGAGCTCTTGTAAAAAAATGTAAAAATATCATGACGGCTACATCTGATCTGCGTATAAACACATGTCAAATTTGTTGTTTTATGCAAAATTTTAAGTGATTTCTTTCAAAGGTTGTTAAAGTAAAGTTAAAGGGGTCAGAAATAGTTAGTATCGATTCTGCAAAATAATAGCAAATAATTCGTTATATATATTTATTTTTTTATAAGAAACCCATTGAAAAAATATCAGTATTTTTCGACTTTTTAGTTACATTCCACGAACTTGTATAATCAATATATATTTGTCCTTGCAACTGCGAAAACAAGATTTGACAATAGTTGCTAATAATGGAGTAATCACTTGTATCCTATATCGTACAGTGGGCCTGAATCCCAAGAAATAGGGAAAAATGCAACATTCCATTTTTCGCGTTGAAAATGCTGAATATTATTAAGCAAGTTCATAAAAATTTGAGTTAATATGCAACTCATAACAAAGTTTGAGGTTATTCAAAAAAAAATAACGTCAACAATTTCAATAAAACTAAAAAAAATTGATAAACACATACTATGGACAGTGCAGAAATAATAACTTGAAAACCGAACGTTTCCCCAGCGTGTGACTTAAACCACTAATAAAGTACCAAAAAACAGTTTCCAATTTTTTATCACGATTGAGTTAAAAAATAGAAAAAACAAATTAATAGATGTAAAAAATATTAAATTATACATCACTAGAAAGGAATAGGTGTATCCTATTTTTTGCCAGAATTTGAATTCCGATATTTTAAAAGAAACACCCAAATATCATTGACTTCTTCAATCCGGTAGATAAACAGAACACGATGTACATATAAAAAAAATGGCTAGTCTTTCACTATCTTCGACGGTCCTCGAGACCTCATACAACAATAGACCCTCTTTTCAAGTGCTCGAAAAGGGCCTGTGCGGCGCATCGTTGCACTGGTGGGAGCCATGGCGTCGACGCTTAGATATAGGAAATACCATTTCCTATATCTGCAATTTACTGCAATTGTAACACCGTGGACTGCTTGCCGTCGGATTTGCCTCCTTCGTCGTTGCTGCCGTCGTAGTTGCCTCCTTCGTCGTAGCTGCCGTTGGATTTGCCTCCTTCGTCGCCACACCCGTTGAAGTTAGCTTCACTGGCCCCTTTGTAGGCTTCGTACGTTCTCCTGCTTCTCGATTACCTCGTCCCTTCCCGCCGGTCAAAGAGACATTTTCGAATGCTGCCAGCAGAACAGCAGGCGTTTCGAACTGTTGTATTTTCGCCTGATTTTGTAGATGCACCTCTGGTATTCCGTCAATCAGATAATCGACTACGTCTCCTTCGTCGATCGACACACGATTTCCAAGAATTATTTTCTCATGATGGTACACACTGAATGGTTCGTCCGCCTTCCACACTCTTTCCTCGAACTGCCTGCGTAATTTCAGCCTATTTTCTCGCTGATCGAACATCTTCTTCATCTCAGCCAACAATTCAGCAATTGTCGTCTGAACATATTCGGGGCGAGAGTGGAACCAAGACAGAGCTCTTCCCTTCAGACGCATCGCTATCAAAATCCTCGACATACCCTGGTCCAATTGATACGTAGCAATCAGCATCTGTAACTGCCGCTCCCAGTTCCTAAAAGTACCTTCTGTCCCGTCAAAATCACTAAGCAGATCGCCCACGGACCTCACATTAACTTTTGATCGCACTTCAAGAACATCACCACTTGCATTTGATCTGCGCAACTGTTCGTTTTCGCGTTCTGCCAGCCGCAACTCTCGCTGCATTAATTCTCGTTCTCGACGCATAAAATTAACTTCTCGTCTCAATTCTTCGGCCACCCTCCTATCTGCCTCAGAAACTGCATTTTCTGTCTCGGTTTCAATCGGCAATTGATGATCCTCTTCATAATTCCCATTGTCGGTTAATTCACTTCCTGTTTCTTGCTGCACCTCAGTCATCCAGATTCCTGATGGGTCGTTCTCCTGCAATCTCTTAATTAAGTCCGATTTCACTCCCGTCGTAACAAGCCCTCTACGCTGCAACACTTCCTTGAGCTGTACGACTTTGAAATCTGTTGGATTCATTTTCAGCTTCTGATCTCAACTGCTGCTCACTATAAATCGAATCTCACACGTCCCTCACACAATTAACCAACACTTAATCGACAATAACGTGCCACTCTTACAACGCCAACACTGATTGTTTAGCACCGAGAATACTGAAGTTCGTATGCTATATCAATAATTTCACTGCGTCACCTCACACAAATACTTTTATCCCACTTCTGAATTTTGTAAGGGTTTTTCTTAAATAAATGACACTGATTAAGATGAAGAATAATATGTATTAAAATGCTTTCGTTCGGGTACAACGGTAGTCAGGCGACGAATGCCGTTTTCTCTCGCCGCCTCCCGTGTTTTTTCATCGGTCGCCTCGAGGACGCTACGCACCGCGATGTTGCCGTGCCACCGAATTCGCGGAAGCCTCCTCAGCCCCACTATTCCTAACATAATTGTGATGGATTTATTAATTAATTCATTAACTGAAATACACGTGCGTCTCTAAGTACACATAGTTTGCCACGAGGCCCGAACAGAAAGAATACCTAACCTCACTTCTCATTTAATACTAGATGGCATACCAAGCAAGGAATATATCTGGTATTGAAAGGCGCCATCTACTGTTAAAACAATACAACTTATAATAACTATAAGAAAAACAACTCCACATGCTGCGCATGTTGTTAATTCTTTTAATCACACTTTTTCTGGTGCTGGATGGCTCGATTTCTTGTAACTTATTCACTAATTTTAAATACGCAGCAGTTTTGAGGTCACGATTACGACAATCTTCACTATTCGCTTGTCATAGGCATGGTTCACTTCTATAAATTGTTAAAAAATCCTCTATGCATTTTTTCTGTCTAGCAGAAACTGACGATGCCATTTTATTTTCTAATAATAATAACTGCTCACGACACACTTTGAATTTCACGAAGCACTTGGTGCAGTCACGACTGGTAGTTCATGCAGAAGTGACGCTCGACAGTCTTCCGATCTACCGGGAAGACCGCCGCGGTCTATTTTACCGGACACCAATCGCGCCCTTTATTTCTTGCACCCTTGCCGTGGTTTCCGGAAAGGGGGGGTGCGATTTTAGCGGGAACTCCGGTTCCAAGCGTGTGACGTGGCCGGTTGCAGGCCGCCAGGCCTGCATCGTCGTGGGCCCATCACAAACTCCACGTTTATGACACCCATAATAGCTATTCAGGCCATAAACGAAAGACTCGAAAGGAAAACATGCCTTGTTCAAAATTTAATTAGGAAGCGAACGGAAAGCGGCTTTCTAAGAAATAGTATCGCTGGCGCGCGCGTGATAAACCAAACCGAACTTCTGTATTTCAAACGTTTCCTATGTACAAACACTTGAAGCATCAACACGACGGGGAGTCGGGGAGACCGGAGTTAGTCGACTAATTTTTAACATGTCTAATTTTTTTAAATGGGACATTGGTATTTTGTTGAGTTCTTGCACACCAAAAGTTTACAAATTTCATTAGGTATAATAGGTACAGGCTTAATTTTGGAAATCGTTTTAATTGAGTTTAGGTTGTAGTGTTTATTATATATATTTAGAGTAGTGAGACAAACCTCGGCTGTGGGGTTAATTGACAAATATGATGAGGTTAGTTGACTTAACATTTGCTTTACAGTTTTAACCCATTGCCTGCGAAAGACGTATATATATACGCTGTCACAGTTCCATCAATATATACGAGGGACGTATATATACGCTGCCAATCCCATCAATAAAGCATACGACTGGCGTACATATATATACTAGATGTATACTAATGTAGGAAATAAGTATGCTACATAGTAGATATTTTATTAATGAACATTAGAATCATGGTCTTTCTCATGTTAGATAAACCTGGGACCGTACAATTATTTGCCCGTTAAAAGATATGAGTTTCGAGTATTGGGAAAAAGGAAGTGGCAGAAATATTACGAGACAAGTACGAGAAAATTCATTTATTTGAATTTGTCTCATTTCATGTGGTGGCAATTACGACAAAAATACACGTCTCGTTGTTTGACATTCATTTTCCAACGGAAGGTGAACAACTTGGGTGAAAAAAACATAGAAACAAAGATACGTACGATTCAGCGGAGGTGCTTAAGATATAAACGTGGCAAGTCGTTATACTTTGCTACGGTCGATACGAAAAATTTTATTATTTTATTGGTAGTAGCATATATCCGCATAGATCCTAAGCCGCAGTGGCGAAAGACCGTTTTACGTGTACCTGCAGCTAAATCCGCACGGATAAGGTGACGAGGAAAGGAACAAGACAATTAGCATACGGATTTAAGAAGAACAAAATTTATTGTATAAATGGGAGCAAGATGAATACCACTATTATTTTTTTTACCTTACAAGGAAAACTTAAACGATTTATTATATACGAATGGGTTATGGAATAAAATAAAATGATATGCTAAATTTTAGATAATACCGTTAAGAATATGTGTACCAAGTTTCAAATACATCGGACAAATAGTTTTCGATCTCCTCGAAGTTCATTCAACCCGCTCGCTTCTTTCCAAACCGCCCGGATAAAATAAAATACCGCAAATTATATTCAATATATCATGTTTGCACAGAATATTCATGAAAAAAAATCAAACAGTACTTAATAGACAAAAAATCATGAATAGTCGAAACAAAAGTATTCAGTTCCCGCCGGTCTTTTTAGATTTTTAATTGTCACTAAAGAACACGCAAGTTTGTGTCACGGCGACATATTAAATAGCAAGCTGGTCATTCATATGCTTCAATATCGCGATTCGTAGCAGAACTTACTACATAATACAACAATTAAAGGTAATTAGTAAACTTATTTTGTTAGTCAAGAAGTGGCTGCCCGCGTCGGTTATCATAGTTATGCAATACCTACAACCTTTGAAAAGGATCGAGTCCCTGAAGCACCGTCGAAAACGTGCGGAAATAGTAGGCGCCAAAAGACAGCGTACCTACCTATACTTACTTAAACATGGTAACTTCCACGCGCGGAAAAACGAGACCTTAGCGAGTTTGACTACCAGGTACGTAGCTTGGCGGTGTCCCAACTCACAAAGGACCTCAGAGAAAAACCCGAAAGTATACTTCTTTCTGAATCATTCTTCGGAAAACATTTGCCTACCTGATGTGGAAATAGGAGGCAATCAACAACGTGCCGTTTATGGGGGGGGGGGGGGGGGGGGGGGATTTCGACTTTCCTCGCTTCGAGTATATTGCTGTTAACATTTTGAAACCATCCGTACCCGCGTGTACCGTTGTCCACCCCTGACTCAGGTAATACCACTATAAACTGTAGGATCACGGAAAAAAGGGAAGTCGCCTCACCGGGACTCGAACCCGCGATCTCTAGGTTTGCGCGCTGGCCAGCCGCCTTAAGGTAGGATTTCCTAGCCACGATTTCACCACGGCGGCGGATCGCGGCGGTGAATCGCGGCCCGTCTCCGCGGCGAGCAGACCTCCGGTACCTTGTTAAGGGACCCCGTTGGGTTCGAGCACTTGCAAGGGTCTATTCTAACGGTCGGTATACCTGTTTCAGAAAAACCAGATTGTTTATTTTTTATCTTATCTTTATTTAAGTGACACCGATGGCTTCCTTACGTTTTTCCGATGAAAATCATACCAAATGTCATGTAAATCGGGCTATTTTTAACGAAGATAGCTTTGAAATTATGCAAACGAATTTTTAATTTATTTTCCATCATTATGCCCCGAATTACGTCGTTCTTGGTGTTAGTTTCATCGGCGAAACATAGCGAATCGTTTTCGCAGAGATCTGATGAGATATATGGAACTTGGATTTTTCCACTTTTAATGGTATTCCAAATCCTCTGTGGGTCGAAAGCCATAAAATTCGACGTGGCATCACGGGAGGTTGACCTGGGCACGTGGTGCCAGCTGGTATCTCTTTGACAGGCGTCGCTCCAGTAGCACCCTGTACAATACAGTATGTATATGTACATATAGGCTCGAGGACGAAATGAGACGGCGATTCGAGGTCTGTGAAGTTGGCACCACCCAATTGCGAATTTTTATAAAATAATGATGGCATTCGTTTGTCGTCATTTGTCCAACAAAAGTTTGGTTTGTCCACCCGTAAAAAAAGATATACCTAAAGAATAAAACTGTAAACAGTAAAAATATAAATAATATCGTAATATGAATATAAATGTATGCATGATTACCCCTCAAGTCAAGTATGTACATTGAACATACACCCTGATAACCAGAACTGGCAGCAGAATCTGACGTCAGATCCGTAGTCGTCTGTGTCCGCATTTGGCTGCGTTCTGAGGTACAGAATCTGATGTCAGATTCTGATGTCAGATCGGCAGCAGATGGACAGCAGATTCTGCCGTCTGCTAGGCACAGCCAACAGCGCCATCTGTGGGCCAGAATTTTCAAACAATTCCCTACCCGTGACGTCACATGCCCGTCCCTACCCTTACATAACAATCAAGCGGATTCTACAGTATATTAAATAATTCATTCTAGTTATTTAAAAAAGTATTTATTTGTTAATAATATACAGGATCGGAGATTACAATTGTTACAAAATAAGTTGCACATATAAATAGGAAGAGCGACTTTCCACATTTAAATTTACAAATCCACGTCCCGTAACCACTGGTACCTAGTAGGGGCGATATCAGAAAATTTCATTCCATATTTTGGACTCCTTTTTTGTGGAAAAGCATCATATTTCCTGTTGTGTTAGCGCTGAAAACAAACACAAAATTAGTATAAAATTAAACGTAACGTATGAATAAACAGGATACATGCGATACTTACATCAGCTCCATCTCCGCACAGTACACATCCTAGGTGATCATGCATGCTCCTGCGAACATTAACATTTAAAAGAAAACATGTGTTAAATTATTATCTACTAAACAAGTCGCTAAACATTCGCACTTCGCGCATAACCATACTTTTCTGTCTTGCAGATGATGTGAATGTCGATTTCCGCGACGTAGATAATTGGAAATTATTCAATTTCATGATTACCTTTGCCTTCTGGATAAGTCGAGATGATTTGTCTGGATATTGATGTTTGAAATTACTTGGAATATTCTTCGAACGTACGTCTTCAAGCAGAACGGATACCAGTTTGAACAAAGGGTATGTAAGTAGGTAGATGTACCACGGTAGAGGATAACTAAATGTGGTATAATGGGCTACGCTCGGATTGGCTGCGCCATAGTGCCGAAACTCGTGATTGGTCAAGACTCTACGACCAGTTTGCGTTCCTTTTCGACGTCTGAGATGGCAGTCACTGGTAGTGGCAATCAGTGACAGCAAAATCAAATAATATTCCACGCGATTCTATGCATCAATATCCAGACAAATCATCTCGACTTATCCAGAAGGAAAAGGTAATCATGAAATTGAATAATTTCCAATTATCTACGTCGCGGAAATCGATATTCACATCATCTGCAAGATAGAAAAGTATGGTTATGCACGAAGTGCGAATGTTTAGCGACTTGTTTAGTAGATAATAATTTAACACATGTTTTCTTATAAATGTTAATGTTCGCAGGAGCATGCATGATCGCCTAGAATGTGTACTGTGCGGAGATGGAGCTGATGTAAGTATCGCATGAATCCTGTTTATTCATACGTTACGTTTAATTTTATACTAATTTTGTGTTTGTTTTCAGCGCTAACACAACAGGAAATATGATGCTTTTCCACAAAAAAGAAGTCCAAAATATGGAATGAAATTTTCTGATATCGCCCCTACTAGGTACCAGTGGTTACGGGACGTGGATTTGTAAATTTAAATGTGGAAAGTCCCTCTTCCTATTTATATGCGCAACTTATTTTGTAACAATTGTAATCTCCGATCCTGTATATTATTAAAAAATAAATACTTTTTTAAATAACTAGAATAAATTATTTAATATACTGTAGAATCCGCTTGATGGTTATGTAAGGGTAGGAACGGGCATGTGACGTCACGGGTAGGGAATTGTTTGAAAATTCTGGCCCTCAGATGGCGCTGTTGGCTGTGCCTAGCAGACGGCAGAATCTGCTGTCCATCTGCTGCCGATCTGACATCAGAATCTGACATCAGATTCTGTACCTCAGAACGCAGCCAAATGCGGACACAGACGACTACGGATCTGACGTCAGATTCTGCGCTCTCATGCCAGACTCTGCTACCAATCTGATGTCAGATTGGCGTCAGATGGTTATCAGGGCATATACCGATACCAGGAGTTCATATAGTACAATGTTTCAGCTTTCAACTAATTTACATTTTTCATTTTAACGTATAAAGAAGAGAAAGTAAGATGAAGGTAATTGTTGTTGAAATTTAATTATAAAACACACATTGGAAACACCGTTCCTTAAAGAGGGGGGAATTATACCTGTGAATTCGGCGGCGGAGGACGAGGAATCTTCTCCCTCTTGACGACATTGAGGGGGAAAACCCCACAACTGGTGACAAAAATATATTCTGGCTGATCGGTCAGAGAGCCTCGAGAGGGTCGACGTTTATAACCTCACTGTCCCTCGCGTTGGCGGTTAACAACGGATTAACTCAGATTGAAGAATGCCTCAATTTCTTAAAGACGGCACGACGGTCATGATTGCTCTTTTGACATAATGGCAAACAGATGTTATTGAACCATCCTTTGGGAAATATAAAATTACGGGTCCAATACAACGAATGAATCCTCGCTGAGCTCTGAGCCCCCTATGTTCCAACGCACAATGGGCGTCAATCTCAAGAGTATAGAAAAAATTCAACATGCCATTTTTTTCAATTAAAATGCCCAATTATATCAAGCTACTTTATAAAAAAAAGTTCTTTGTCTTTTTTTTGGCGAAGATACCTTGAAAACTATCTACTACTGGATATCAAGAAGTCGATAAAAGGTTTGATACTTCTTCGTTTGTATTGCAATGTGACTATTTTGTGCGTACATACAATCTTTTCTATACTTTTTAAAATCTTTATATCTGGTGTGTTGGGTCCCTTCCCCCAATTAGCCGAGTGGCAGGTTGCCCAAATATTCAATAATTTCGTATGAATGTATTAACATTTTTTTAATAGTGCCTATTTATTTAGTATAGTGGTACCGGGATAACATGGATACAGGTTTACAATTTTTTCTCCACAATCCATAGTATATATATTTATCAAATTCTTTTAGATTTAGTGGAATTATTGACGTTGTTTTTGTAGGTAACGGCGAACCTTCCTATGAGTTTTATGTTAAATCTTCCTTTATGAACTTCCTTCATAATGTTTGCCATTTTTAGAGCTAAAATTGGGATCTTGCATTTTTCCCCTGTGTATTTGGATTCTGCCCCGGCGTGCGACATGGAATACAAGTAATTACTCCATGATTGACAAATATTGCCAAATCTTGTGTTTGCAGTTGCAAGGGCAAATATATGTTGATTATAAAACAAAAAAGAAATTTGCTTGGAAGTTCCCGAAAGGCAACTAAAAGGCTGACAACTGCTGATATTTTTTCTATGGGTTTCTTATGGAAAAACTATATGTAACTAATTATTTGCTACTGCTTATTGGAAACGATATTACTCATTTTGGTTCCCAAAATATTTTTCTTTTATATCACCGAAATTCAAAAGCTTCGATTTAAAATTTTGCACAAAATAAAACGTACAAAGTTTGAAACGTGTTTACACACAGATCAGAAGTAGCCACCATGATATTTTCCCCTTTTTTAGGTGCTCATATTATTAGTTTACAAGAAATATATATAGAAAACATAATGCCATAACTTTCGGATTTCAACTAGTTTTCTTATTTCTTGGGATTCTGTCCCACTGTTGAGATGGATCGCGCGGCGGTCTCCGCTAGACTCAGTTTGGAGCAGTCAAGGTTTTGGCCGCCGCGATTCGCCGCCCGCCAGGAGATTCCGCCATAAATGGTGGAAAACAGACACTCATCCCATTGTGTTGCGTCTCGAGTAGCCTAGGTAGCTGCCGAGACAGACGCACTGACAGAGCGGTTGGAAAACGCGGCTAGGAAAACGGATACACGCCTCTCCATAAGAGTGGTGCTTAGGATTCGCCGCCGCGATCCGCCGCCGCGGCGAATCGTGGCTAGGAAATCCTACCTTTAGCCACCTCGGCTACCGCCGACTCCCCCAGATGTCGTTGTTCCGTGCCCTCTCTTATGGTGGGGGTTCCTGATTCCACAAAACCGCGACCCCGGCGTGACGCTTCGTCCGATCATCGCGGCTATTTTTTTGGGACCAACTGGCTGGGCTATTCTTCCACGTCGTCATGACGGTGAGGGTACCTGTTCCATTGACGAAGAGGGGAGACCCTCCACAGAGGGGAGACCCTCATCTTCCTCAAAAGTGCATCCAATTAGAATTGTCAGCTTACAAAATTATGGAGTTCCCGCCTATTCCGAGTTTACTTTCTAGACTAGCTTGTGGCTAGCGATCACTCTCTGGCTTAATATTAATTATGGCTGATGATAAAGCATCGGGCACCACGTGTACCATCCCATTAATTGGGTCTTAATGTTAAATCAAACGGCACGTGGATCGGCGAGCCGTGACGACTCGCCCGGGCTCGCGAATCGGGAAATAATGAAGGAAATTGTATGAAAAATTAATTCCTATAACCTGAAGCTAATTTCGTTAATAATAGTCCGACTTACATGAAATTTTTTAAGATTTTAATCGAAAAAAATTTTTTATATCGCGTTCCCCAGACAACTTTGGGTCTCTGGTTTTAGCGTGAAATAATATATGTCCGATTCAGAATTAACACAACTCATATATTTCAGTTCTCATTTATCTCTTACAATATGACCCTTTTATCTTACAGAATTACACGCCATGCGCTTAGGAGCTCTCTTTTACTACTGACTCGTTCTCTAGAAAGGCGGCGCCACTCTGCTTCCTCACACCCTTTCACATATATTCAAACTCAAATAGGAGAAAGCATTACTTATTCAACAAAAAAAACATAAGGAATCCATCGGCATCACTTCCATATCGATAACATAAAGAATAAATAATTATTTTTTTCTGAAACAAGTATGAATCCTCGGGTGAACGTAGCGAATTGAGGTCGACCCCTGCAGTCGAGGATGAAAATGTGAAATATTCATTTCAGCGTAGTAAAAAATTCTTTATTCTTTATCATATCGATATGAAAGTGGCACCAATGGATTCCTTATGTTTTTCTGATGCAAATCATACCAAATTTCTTGTAAATCAGACTACTTTTACATAAGGAATATAAATTGATTGTGTAAAAGTAATCCGATTTGCATGAAATTTGTTATGATTTTAATCGGGAGAACGCCAGGAATCCATCGGTATCACTTTCATATTGATACGTTGAAAAATAAAGAAATTCACTTTTCGTATAATCGATGACACATCGCCAAGCAATTCCAGGCGTCTCGAGGTTATCGTGCTTGTTGGGATAGCGGATTTGCACGTGCTCGTCTACGGGTCGTTAAATAAAACAGCTTCAGTGAATGAAAAAAGAAATAATATTGATATATTTGAACAGCACACTGTTGTTTTAAATGTTCCAAAACACTTGTGAGAATAATATAAATTATACAAATCATCGATTGCTTTGGATTCAGCAAACACGTTTTACACACGAGGTCTTTTTGATATCACGTTGTTACTTTAAACGAGGCAGACACGGAAGTGAAGAATCTCACTCTCAGAAGACCGGGGGCCGGTGCCCTTCTAGAATGTTCTACTAAAGTGCCCGTCGCGCACTCTATACTGTAGGCGCCAAATATAAAGTTGCCTTGCGACTCTGTCGCTTCCAACAGTGCTTCATTCGACTAAATACGATTGAATACGAGAACACTGTTCATTCATTCATGATTTGAATACCCATGGCAGAAGGTAATTCAATCGTGAGCCACGATTGAACTCCCTGGCTGAAGTAGTTCAATCATGGCCGACGATTTTAATTCTCTGGCTGAAGTAAGTCAATCATGGCCGACGATTGAATACCCATGATTTCAATCATGAACGCTACGATTAAATATTGACTCGGGGTAAATCTTATTCATTTCGAATAAGACTACAGTATTTTTTATTTGATACGTCATTTAAATAATTTTTTATTTAAATAATGCCCATCTCTGCTCTTACCCCACATTACTCTACACAAAAATGAGAATATGTGCCAAAATCGCAATTAGTCGCAAAAAACTGCAACGGGGTCTTAAAGTGCATACCTTGTAAAGCTGTTCGAGTACTCGAATACTCGAGTAGTTCGAAATTCGAGTCGAGCCGGGACTCGGTTTCCGAACCGAGCCGAGCGCTCGATTAAAGCGAGTGGCTGAAAACAATTGTTTCGTTCGTCAATCGCTACCTTCATTGTGCAATCTACTCCAAATTTATAACCTGACGTTCCTGACGAGTGTCAAATGAGCTCGATTTTTAATCGAGCCACTCGCTTTTTGATCGAGCCGCTCGCTTTTTAATCGAGCCGCCCGGTTTTTTCGAGCGCTCGGCTCGAATTGGTTATTCGAACCGAGTATATCCCGGCTCGCTTGTTCCGAGTACTCGAACAGCTCTAATACCTTGAGCTTTCATTTAAAGAAAAAGAATGGTACTTCAGCTCGCTTCAGTTATAACTTTTTGCTTAAGAATAAACAAAAAATGAATATGCTTTTAGTACTTGTTTATAAGAACTTTTACAGACTTCACATTTAAAACAATAATAGTGTATATGGTACTACACCACAATATATAATGTTTATTTTGATAGCTGGACTCGATAAGCTGAAAATAAATCTCAAAGTAGACCTTTAAATTTCGAGCGTCAACTTTGAACTGACATATCTCAGCCAGGGCTGCAGTTTATATATTTACATTAGTAAGAAATTATGCACAAATATGTCATAAATAAATCGCACCAATTGGATTTAGCAAATTTAAAACTTTTACATTGTGATTTTTGGCCAGCTTTTCAGCGAAATTCGCCACTGTGCGCCGGCAGGTACTCCACAGAAATAGTATGCGTGACAAGTATTTTTATTTTTTTTGTGTTAACATAATGAGAATACTTCCAACGTATGGATGAGATAATATATAAAAGTGAAACGTTGTCTGTTTGTTTGTCCTTCTTTCACGCCTAAACGACTGAACGGATTTCATTTGCTCCACGATTTTATTTAAACTGAGAAAACACCAACAAAATTAAGCGAAACGCACAAAAGACAAAAAAGAGCCAGAAATATTTTTGAAAGACACATATACAGTGGACGCTCGATAATGTGCCGCAGTCGGGGCTCTAGAGGCGGTGTTTTCTCAGAAGCGGCATATTAACGAGAGCCAATGTAACGCGCGCTCTCCCCATAACTCTCCTGTTTTCTTTTCCGTGATGGCTGCCCCCTACCAGAATACTCTTAAGGTGCGTCACACTGATGTGAGAAAAAGAAAAACACAATCACGTATATGTATTGCTTGCGAATTGCTTGCGAACTCCAGTGTGGAGGCACCATTAAGGGTTAGCATTCATTGGCTCGCTGAGCGTGAGAGAAAGGGAGGTGCACACACGCGTGCGAGTAATGCGTGTGAGCTGGGGCGTTCCTAACGGCACTTTAAACAGCGGCATATTATCGAGCGTCCACTGTACTAACAAAATACTTGATAAATATATAGAGAATGAATTAAAATTGAAATAACACATTAAGGGGATATTCTGGTCTGACGAGGCGTTTTCGTCGCGTTATTTCGGAATTTTTTTACAAAGAACCCATCAATTTTATTATTATTTAGTTTATTGCTACATGTTTATTGATGTTTGAACTATCTTTACAAATTTTGTCAATGGAAAAGAATTAAAATCAAACGCAGTTGACAGTTTTAAAGTAATGGTGAAAAAAAAACATGGTGTCACGGTGTCCATGATTGGGCTCGTTCTAGTGATCTATAACAAAAAATGAAAAGAGATTCTATATCTGTATGCCTGTGGCTTTCGTCCCTACCAGAATGATAAAAAATATTGAAAATTAAGCAAATGGCGGCGGTTTGAAAATTAAGTTTCGATTTTCAACTTTAAAGGTCTGTGAAAGTTTAAAAACAAAATATTTTATCATAATTCTGGTAGGGACGATAGCCACATGTGTGCTGATAATATATGCAAAACTTGGACTAAGTTGGTCCAGTCAATCTTGAAATATCATGGTCACCGGTTCGAAAAACATGGTTTCGAGAAAAACGCGTTTAAAGTTTTGCGTACAATTTTTTCCATTGACAAAATTTGTAAAGATTGTTCAAACATCAATAAACATGTAGCAATAAACTAAGTAATAATAAAATTGATGGATTCTTTGTAAAAAAATTCCGAAATAACGCGACGAAAACGCTTCGTCAGACCAGAATACCCCCTTAAATAAAAAAAAAAACGCAAAGCCGAGAAAAAATGAAATTTTAGTGTTTTCACACAATTACCTATCTCTAGCTTTTGTGTTTATCCATAGATTTCTTCAGTAGCAGCTTATTTTCTTCGTAAAAGTGCAGACTCAGCGTAAGAAATAAGAAACTGAACCCATTTTTGCGATTTCGATTTTTCCCCGATGATTAAAGGAATTGTCGATGTCAATTTCGGTCGAAAAAAACTGTTATCACATATTTCCATCGATATCACCCGAATTACTGAACCGATTTGAAAATGTTGTGAGGTAGATTTGTTGGTGATTCAATTATCTTTAATTTGAGATGATTTTCGACTACATCGGTCATTCGCAACACGAGATATTGGCAATTAAGCGGGACCACCTTTTTGACAGACAGGTAAAATGTTCACCTGTCGATATCTCGAAAAGGTATCCATAGAAATCTTTTTAGATCTTATTTTCGGAATCAACGAGCCATTTTACACAAGAAAAAAATAGTGGCATCTGCTGCGAAAAAGGGATAAGAACGACAAACAGCCAATGTTCATCACAAATGTTCGAGTCTGATGGATCACCGAACTTTGTTCGCGAACACCCTCTCTCCACGTATACTGTGACCATCTGGAAGATTTATCGCCTATTAGTAGGGCCATTTGTTATTTGGCGTCCACACGGAGTCGAACAGCATGTTAGCTAACAACATGTTTGCGAGAAAATGTTTTTCTTCGTGATCGCGTTGGTGGAGACCCGGGATTAGGGGTAGACACGGTCTAAAAATAATTTCGGTTCACGCAATACCCTTATGTATTAATTAGACTTAAAGTCGAGCAGAATAAACGTCACACGATAATAGGCTTGAAATGACCGACGTTCATTTATTCTTTCTTGACAACGAAATCGATTATTACTGTCAAAATTTACAGAGTGGAGGAGCGATTCTTATATAGTTACGTCTGAAGTTCGATCGGATATGAAGCATCGGTTTGCTGGGTAGCGATTGAGTGTCGGACGACGCGGCGTGACAAATTGTATACAATATATCGACGTGCGTTACGAAAAGTAGCGCGTTTCAATTTTCTTACGAAAACTAGCATGTTTCGGTTTTCGCTGCGAAAACTAGCATGTTTCGGTTTTCGCTGCGAAAACTAGCATGTTTCGGTTTTCGCTGCGAAAACTAGCACGTTTGAGCGGTTTGCCACGAAAAATAGCATGTTTCGTCTTTCGCTGCGAAAACTAGCACGTTTGAGTGGTTTGCCACGAAAAATAACACGTTTCGTCCTTCGCTGCGAAAACTAACACGTTTGAGTGATTTTTCACGAAAAGTAGTATGTACTTACCAGTGTAGCGATGAAAATAAGCAAATTTGAATGGTTGGCTACAAAAAAAATTTATACCACAGCAACCGACACAATTTGATTTTTGCGGGCCCATATAAGTCAGGTATGATCGGATATGATCTAATCAAAATTTTGTCCTGATCTGATCATAATATAGATCAGGCCTATAGATTTTCAGAAGCAACGCCTCCTTTCTCCCGCCGCACATCTTGGCCCCCGCGACGGCCTAGAAGCTCGGAACGCCTCAGGCCCGTACCATATGAACCGCGCGTGGCGCGTTGACAAAACAAAAACGCATCGACAATCGTGCTCTCTGGGACGATGTGGAAACATATTGATACAATGTCACCCTAATACGCCACGCGCGGTTCACGTGGTACGGGCCTGAGACGCTCTTAGCTACTGGGCTGCCGCGGGGGCTAAGATGTGCAGCGGGAGAAAGGAGGCGTTGCCTCTGAAAATCGGCCGCTGCGTTCACTTAAATCCCAGGCCTGATATAGATTATAGAAGATGAAAGTGAGAAATAGTCAATATGAATGAAATAGATAGAAAGTTGAATTCTTGTAAACTGACGACGCGCTGAAACGTGATAGTTTTGCAGTCTGCAGTATAATCCAAAACGTGCTATTCTTCGTGGTCAAACAAGATAACATGCTAGTTTTCGCCGCAAATTCCCAAATGTGCTATTTTTGTGGCGAAACAGTATAACGTGCTAGTTTTCGCCGCAACAGTATGAAATGTGCTATTCTTCGTGGCGAAGCAGTCAAATGTGTTAGTCTTCGCGGCGGAAGACGAAACGTGCTAGTATTCGTCAGAAACGATGAAACGTGCTTCTTTTCGCAGCAAACCGAAACGTGCTAGTTTGCGTAAGAAAATTGAAACGTGCTACTTTTCGTAACGCACGTCGATATTTTGTAGGCAATTCTTGAAATAAAATACTATTTTCTGCTAAAACTTCCACTATATCATGCAGTCCTCAATCCCATCAGACTAAAATCAGGAGACTGAAATAAAAAAAGTAAGAATTTATCAACAGAATCTGCTACTGCTAAAATAATAAAACATTGCAAATATCAACGGCCTGTAATGACCACTTAAATACCCTCTGACTTCACTTGAACTACATTATATTTGAATTACATCAAAATCCTGACACCCGGGCCAATCGAATATAATTTATGGGCCTCTGTTATGAAATATCCTGCCCCACGATTTTATTTAAAGTGACATCACCATCGTAATAATAGTAGTACAAGAAAATAATTATTTTTTGGTTTAGTTCATTTTTTATCAAGGTAAATAATACCTTTTAACTGATTTTCCTACATAAATAAACTATTCTTTCTTCTCGTAAAACTCATCTACATAGTTCATTTCGCGATCAAAAGAAACATCACGCCAAGAAGTCGCCACGCTGTGTATAGTTGTAGGCAATTAAATCCAATAATTCTTTTTTTCTTCTTTTTCTAGGTACGATCTGAAGCCAGTACGTCTCGGTAGCAAGGCAATCGATACATTGGCTTTTTCCTTCAATCTCCAAAAGCCATTTTATGTCGTAGTGATTGATGCGGGCTCAACCGGCAGTCGTGCTTTAGCGTTCAGCTTTCACGAGTCGATCATTGGCGGGAATTTGATTCTGGACGATGAGCTCTACACGGAAACGAAACCAGGCCTCAGCGCCTACGCGGAGAATCCCAAAGACGCTGCCAAATCATTGACCGTGTTACTGGAAAAGGTAAAAGGTGTTATTCCACGATCAGAATGGCAGCACACACCTCTCAGCATGAGAGCCACTGCTGGCTTACGACTTCTTCCTGGACACCTAGCTCAGGATATACTTCAAGAATGCAGAAAGCTCTTCGAAGACTCTGGTTTCCAAGTAGGTGGACGTTATATTCACGAAATTCGTAGCGTAACAGGCTATTTACAACGTCAAATTGTAGTTTTATTGTCCAAGACTTTCAATGTCATGACACTTGCATGTACAGTGCTGTCCGTTTTAACTGAAAACGGGGAAATATCTATTGAGGGAGTGAAGGTGCTATAAATTGTTCTTATAAAAAATTGTTAAAATGAAGGGAGACATTGTGTGCTATAGATGAGAGAGATTTGAAGGTCAACTTTTAATTCTTTCAAATGGAATGCTATATTTTCGTATTCACAACATGGTAACGTTTGTTGCGCCGAATTGACCGATGTCTAACACTAATAAGGGAAATAGTGTAATTTAGATTTCAACCGTGTTGTCTAATAATTTATGGTATCGGCGCACTGGTTCGGTCTCAAAACAATTATTTGTTTAATTTAACACAAAGCTATTTTGCACGTAACTTGCACGTGTTTTAAACAAATAATTGTTTTGAGACTGTTCACACGCAACTTGATGCGACCCGAATGTTATTTTCGAGTCAACGAAGGTCGTAAAGCTTCGTCTCGAATGTTTCGACACCGTAATTGCGCGGAGACCCTAGACGTGTTGCCGTGGAAGGGTTATTAAATTAACAGCACAGTTTTAACATATAATAATGAAAAAACACAACTATATTCAATAAAGAAAACAACAAGTATATAAACAGATATAAAACAGTAAATTGTGATGTGTTAAAATGTTCGTGTGAGTCACATACGAACGCGTGTCGACTTATTTTTGTATGACCTGTTGGTTCAGATCTTCATTTTTGACTGACTGTAGTTTTGACCGGTTGCCGGACTCGTCCGATTTCTGGTAGTGAGTTCGGCGTGGTGACTTTTATCCGATTGGCCAACGTTGTCCGTGTCAACCAATCGGGTAATTTCCCTAGGACCAAACGCGCCATCTATTCCCTGCGCCCTTGGCGCGCCTTTTCTGGGAAAGTGGCTGAATTTGGCGGGAAGCGCCTGCTAATAAATTTGGCGGCAAAGTTTTCTTACCTGCCCGAGTAAAACGGCAAGAAGGCGTAAGGACGCCCACATCTGCATTGCACTTGCGCGTTAACCGGCGACTCTTCCGGTGGTGCCCATGAGGCGGTCAGAACCGTCGGCCTACCCTTGCCTTTATGGCGACCTTCTCACTTTAATTGCCGAGTGACAAATTGTCCTTTGCAACGGTCAAACTATCTAATAAAGTGTGCAACGCAGATGTGGGGATCCCAGGAAGGCCTACTAATAAATCATGGCCCTTAACGGTGAATTTATGCTCGACTATTTTCTCCGCGAATCGATGCAACGCGGAACATTCTCCCCCCGTTGAGAGGATACCGATCAACAACGCGTAGTGTATGTGAATGTGTACTTATAATGAAGTGCTAAACAACTAAACTATACGCTTGTGATTATATAGTATACTGTAGCCTTTATGCTATCTATCGGGGCACTTACTGTGCCGAGAAGGAAAGAAGAGAGACTCCTTGATACAAAAAATAGAATATATATTTTCTCAACTAAAACTGCACAAAGCGTGTATTGCACCACGTGGTAGTCGCCAGAGCTGTGGGCAGTAGGACTCTTGCACCTATTGGCATGCGTGCAAGGAATAGAAAGGCGATCGACTGCGAGAGGCGACTGTCGCGCTAATCGATCTCTCTTGGAACTAGGATCTGCTTCCGCTGTCTGCGTCGACCCCCTATGTCTCGATGTTCCGAATTGTGGCGCTGTACATCGGAGTTCTGGGGAACCGATTGTGGAGCGGCCACATTCACTCCCCCCCCCCCCCCCCAGAGTTCCTGGACTGGTCGGAAAGGAACTTTACTGTCTTTGGTTTTTCTTTGTCGCTGGCAGCTTGAGCTTGAGTCGCTGGTTGCTCCGAGGTTAGTTGCTGTCCGCTGGTGTTGGTCTGTGGTTCCACCTGAGCGTCTGCGATGTGGGCCGGTTTGAGGCGTTCCACGGAGATATTCCTTTCTGCGCCGTTGACCTCAACTTTGAACAGCCTGTCCGAAATTCTGCTGATTACCCTGAAGGGTCCTGTGTAGGGCGGCTCGAGGGGAGCCTTGACGTGGTCGCATCGCAGGAACACATGTGTACAGGTGTCCAAACCCTTTAACAGAAATAAACGTGGCTTCGCGCGGTTTGAGGTGGGCGTCGGTCGCACATCCCGCATAATGGCTCGGTGCTTTTCCACGAAGGCTTCCGGGCTTGCAGGCAGGTCCTGGTGGACGAAAAATTCGCCTGGAACCCGGAGCGTGGTCCCGTAAAGTAGTTCTGCCGGAGAAGTTTTCAGGTCCTCCTTGAGACTGGTGCGGAGTCCCAGCATAATTGTTGGTAGCAGGTCCGTCCAGGGTTGGTGCGGCCTGCACTTGAGAGCGGCCTTGAAGGAGCGATGCCACCGCTCGATGATTCCATTCGAACATGGGTGGTATGGAGACGTTCTCGTTTTATTCGCTCCTACGAACCTGGCGAGGGCCTTGAACAACGCCGACTCGAACTGAGGTCCTTGATCGCTCGTAATGGTTAGTGGGGTGCCGTAATGGCTGATCCAGTGTGTAATTAGGGCGGTAGCGATCGTCTCTGCCGTGACGTTACTCAAAGGTACGGCCACCGGCCATCTGGAGAATCGGTCAATTATGGTTAGGCAGTATGTCAGGCCATTGACCTCTGGCATATGGACGATGTCGATGTTGATATGATTGAACCGAGCATCGGGTACATCAATCCCTTGGGGAGGTAGGCGGTTGTGCCGCTGGATTTTTGCCCGTTGGCAAGCCAAACATTCCCTTGACCATTTTAAGGCGTCCTTTTTAATGCTGGGCCAGACGTATTTTTCCCTGATGAGGCGTGAGGTGACACGTCCACTGGGGTGTGACGCACCGTGGACCGTATCAAAGGCCGTCCTTCTCAGTTGTCCGGGGATGTAGGGCCTGACGAAACCTGTCGAGATGTCGCAAAATATGCTGACGCCTGGCTCGACCGTGAGGCGCTGAAAATTTAAGTTGGCACTGGTACGAATTACTGCCAATTCCTCGTCGCGTTCCTGTTCCGAGCGTATAGCTTCGGCGCTGAGGGCTGTAGGCATGTCAATGGCGCCGATCCGTGATAGCGCGTCGGCCACAACGTTTTCTGCGCCGTTGATGTGGACTATTTCCGTCGTGTGTTGGGAGATGAAGTCCAGCTGTCTCAGCTGCCGAGGGGATGCCCTGTCCGGGCGTTGCGAGAACGCGTACAAGAGTGGTTTGTGGTCCGTCTTAATGATAAAATTCCTGCACTCGAGAAGATGTTGGAAGTGCTTTATGGCTGCGAAAATGGCTAACAATTCTCTATCGTATGTACTGTAGTTTCTTTCCGTCTGACTTAGTTTCCGGGAGAAGAAACCAACTGGGGTCCATACGTCGTCTGTGAGTTGTTCCAGTGAGGCACCGATTGCCGAGTCCGAGGCATCGGTAGTCAAAGCTAAACAAGCCGTTGGAGAGAGGTGGCTTGTGGCTGCAATCGAGGCTAGGCTACTCTTGCAACTGGTGAATGCTTCCTCCGCTTGTTCCGTCCAGTCGACTTTACGCTTGTCGTTCTTCTTCGATTCTTTGAGATAGGCGTTGAGTGGAGCCTGGAGTTTCGCGGCGTGTGGAATGCATCTCCGATAATAGTTCATCATGCCCAGGAATCGTCGAAGGTCCATGATCGTGGATGGCTTGGGGTATTCCAGGATGCTTTGTATTCTCTCCTGTGGAGGTCTGTAGCCATGCTGGTTTATGACGTAACCTAAATATGTCACCTCCTCCTGGCCCAGTTGACACTTGCCGGGGTTGATCTTCAGCTGGTGCTGCTTCAACCGCTCGAAAACAATGTCTAAGTGCTCCAGGTGCTGCTCGTGGGACTCTGACAGGACCAGAATGTCGTCCACGTAGCAGAAAACGAACTCTAAGTCTCTGAAAATAGAATCGACATACCTCTGGAACGTCTGTGTTGCATTCCTCAGTCCAAATGGCATTACGAGGAACTCGAAGAGGCCAAAGGGGGTGATTATCGCTGTCTTTTCTATGTCTTCTTTGGCCATAGGAATTTGGTAATAAGCTTTTGTTAGGTCCAGTGCCGAAAATACCTTGTTACCATGCAACTTTGCGAATAAATCGTCTATAAGTGGGGGTGAGTAGCGGTCAGGAACTGTCTGTGAGTTGAGTGTCCTGTAGTCCCCACAGGGCCGCCAGTCACCCGATTTCTTCTTCTCCATGTGAAGCGGGCTTGACCAGGGGCTATTGGAAGGCCTTATTATGCCTTGTTCAAGCATTGCTAAGATTTCAGCCTTGGCTGCCGCAAGCTTTTTTCCTGCCAGTCTGCGGGGCCGGAACGCGACAGGTCGACCTTTCGTCTTAATGTGATGGGCTACGCCCGTGTTTACAACAGTCGTCTGACCTGTTGATGGCTTCGTTATGATAATATATTTGGCTAATAATGCAGCGTACCTTCTCATCTGGTCGGAGGGGTTGCCGGGGACGGACTCGACCGTTGAAATACCCTGTACTTCTGGTTCGGTTACGCTTCCGATTCTTGACAGCCGGGTGTGGGCGTCGACGAGGCGCTGGTTCTTCAAATCGATGAGTAGCGCATGATGTCCGACAAAATCTGCCCCGATGATCGGTGTTTTGACGTCTGCTATGATAAATGGCCACTTAAAGCTGCGGCGCAGGCCAAGGCTGAGCGTGACAAGTCGTTGCCCATATGTGTGGATGACGGTAGAATTAGCAGCGTGGAGCTGATATGAGGTAGCATGTAGTTTTTCCTTGAAATAACTGCGAGGCATTACTGAGACGACTGAGCCAGAATCAATTAGGAATTTCAGACCAGTAGTCCTGTCGAGGACGTGTAGACGACTGCCTTTCTTGCTGGCTGCCTCGTCGTCGCCACCTGTTAACTCTGTCTCCGCAACTTGGGTCCGTCAGTCCTTCTTTTCGCCTGCTTTCGTGCAGGGTTTTCGGCACTTGTATGCTTGGTCGCCAAACTTCCTATGGAAAAAACACAACCCATTGTCCTCTTCTTTGTCTTGAGATTTGTTGCGGGATTGTGATCGGGAGCGCTGGCGTTGTTTAAACTGGTTGCGTAGTTTTGCGACGTCACGCGTTAAATTGTTAATCGCTTCCTGAAGACTGGCCATGCTGATGGCGCTCACCTCGTCGCTTCGCGCAGACGGGTTCTCATTTCCGGCCGGGGGCGCAATGGCGGCGATGTTGGGTTTGGAAAATTCCAAAATTTTGTCGGCTTGAAGGGCGAGTTTTGCCAGGTCCGTCAACTCGCTGATGGCGAGGATTCCTCGAACTTGATCCGGCAGCTGTTCTAGGAATAACGTTCGTAAGACTGACTCGCTGCACTGGCCTCCTGCGAGGTTCTTTAGTTTTTGTAAAATGGCGGAGGGTTTTTCGTCGGATTGTTCCGGGAGGCCGCGTAGCAACCGTCGCAACTTTGACTCCTTGGTCTCCGCGAATGAACCCACAATACGTTCTTTGATAGCTGCGTATTTGTTACTTTCAGGAGGTGTAGAGACCAAATCCGATACGTAAGGTAGCACCGTCTGGTTTAGGTGTAGTACGACGTACCTGAATTTCGCCGTGTCGTTGGTTATTCGGCCAAGCTCGAAAGCCGCCTCCACCTGGTTGAACCAAAGCATGGGATTCTCTTTCCAGAAGGGAGGAATTTTGACTTATTGTATTGCCGATACGTCGGCCATTGTCGACTGGTCCGAGGCCGAAGAAGCACGTGGCTGTTGTTGCAGTTCTATACGGCTTAGTAGTTGCGTCATTTTTTCCTGCATCTCGTCTAGTTGTTGTTTTGTAACTTGCGGGCTGTTGTCCTGGTTTTCTGTGCCCGAGTTCTCACCGTTTTCCGGCTTCGTCATTGGGACGCAGAGCTTTTTGGTTTCGTTGCACTACCGACGAGCGAACGCAATTTTCTCTCTTCGCGAGTTGCGAGGTCACCAATGTAGCCTTTATGCTATCTATCGGGGCACTTACTGTGCTGAGAAGGAAAGAAGAGAGACTCCTTGATACAAAAAATAGAATA